>CM056731.1:88651430-89901430 GCA_029844215.1 Przewalskia tangutica
CACATTGATGAAAATCTCTTATTTCAATTGGCTGCACAGCTCCACCATGTAGTCTATCATCCACATGTAGTATAGTATTGAAGTCACCCAGTGTCAACCAATGAGCATTGATGGATGGTTCTATGGCTCTCAGATAATGCCAAATTCCTTGTATATCTTCAATTGTGTGCAACCCAAACACAAAGGTAACAAAGCAAGAAAAATTGGAGTTTCTATCAACTACATGACAATGAACTAATTGAGACGTGGTTGTCAATATAGTACTATCACTTGTGTAGATCTCCAGCAGACCCACAGTCTTCCATTCAGAGCATACTCATAGTTAGTAGAGAACTTCCATCCTCTACCAAAATTCTGTTGAATCTTTCATGCTTTTTGTCTTTTAACTTTAGTCTCACTAATACTGTCACGACCGACCAGACGCGATCGTGCCCTACCCGCACCCCGCTGTATAAATCGAGAATAGCAATGAACATACATATAACTTAGACAAGAACAACAAATGCACTAGCCGATAAGGCCACCTTCCGTAAAAAAATACTCAATCCGTAAATAGAACAAGACACTTTTTATTTCTTTACAACCCAATCCACAATGTGACTACGCACTTAAGAATAACAACTCAAGTGACAGGCCCCGCCATACCCCTGAATGTACAATAACCGACAATACCAGGGATAAGCCTCCGAAATGAAGGAGCTTCTCAACAGCTGAACAGTGATCCTAAGAGCGAGGATCAAGAATCATTTACCGCGCAGATGAACGCAGCCCGGCGAGGTCAAGATAACATGTACCAAATATGTGAAATCAGTATCAGAATGAAATCATAAGTCTAAAATAAAATCGAGACATGTATGATTACTCAATTAATAAGCATAATCGTGCCTTACTAACAATGAGAGTAAATAGGTGAATACTTACAATATCTAAAGTAGGAGGCTCACGATCAAAGCAGGACTACCCACCCGCAGTATCATTAAGCAATCCTATTCCTGGGACTATTTCACCCGCATAGATCGCGTGGACCCGCATGAGGTATTCCTCGCATAGTCAGACTACCGCACGGGACTATTTCACCCGCATAAGCCCATAAGGACTCGCATGAGGTATTCCTCGCATCATGGGTAGCAAATCCACGGAAACAGGTGGTATAACGTCTTGGGGGTTTCCCCCTCATTTATACTCTTACCTCAAGTGGTATAACGTCTTGGGGTTTACCCTCATTTATACTCTTACCCTAGCTCAACCGCCATCATACATAACATAAGCCCTACCGCTTATCATACAATAAATAAGCAAGTTAAGAAATCCCCTAACTTCTTATTAGCCTTATTCATATACATTCTCATTTTAGTTTACTTAAGGCACTAACATGTCATTATAAAATCCGGGAATTTAACCCAAAGTACTACGTACTTCTATTCTTTTAAAAATGACTCTTTTTCATATATAACTTCCAAAATACTAATAACCGTAGTATCAAGTCATAACTACTTTTCAAGACAAGTCACGATACCTTTTAGAAATACATTTAGGCTTCTAAATCAAGTGACTTCTTTCTTTAAAACCTTAGGCAATTGATGCCTTAAATCAAATTGCCTTTCAATAAATCAAGCCATTTATCTTTCCATAAAGCCAATATAACCAACTCCCCATAAAGTCGTTATATTCACTTTATGCATTAGTCAAGTACAATTTCCTATCCAAGAGGACTTATACGCTTAAAACGAAACAAGTATCGCACACTTTAAAACTCTTCAAATCCCTTAACATACTTAAATTACTTAGAGTAAACCACTTTTAAACTTTCTATAAAAACAAGTATCAAAATACTTTCAACATACTTAAAGTCTCTTAACTTTGAAAACCAAGATATCCTTAACATTTAAACAAGTGAGTTAATTCCTAACTCAATCAACTCGACATTCCTAAAATAAGCCAAGGATGTCAAAGTGACTAGATTGTCAAAATTCAGACGCTCATCGTACTATATACGTGAAACTAGTCATGCTCAAAAGATAGAAAAGTTCCACATACCTCTTCGGTTTAATCCACTTGCTAAATCCAATCGCACGTAGTATTTCAACCTATAATGACCATAGTACGCCTATTAACTTCTAGTTTCAAACGTAGAATATTTCAAGTGCAAGTCACTAAATTCTACGGAAAATCGGACAAAGACTTCCTTTGTTTTTACTAACTTTGCCACCTTTTCCAAGGTCGAAATACAATAACCAAACAACCCCAATTGGCTCACAACAAAATGAAGGTAATCCAATGCAAATGAATAACCAAACAAATTTCAATTGGCTCACAATAATATAACAATACCAATTCTTATTCAATTTCCATTTCAATCCAAATTGGTAGCATAATAAGATATCAAGCGCAATTGATTCTAGCTACTACATTCTCCAAGTAGGTAACATGCGACAATTCAATTTATCGATCAAATTGGATTTCAATTTCAAATGGCTAAATATGACATTTTCTGTTCTAGGCTTCTACAATCCATGTCACTTATCAAACTTTATATCACAAATCACATGATCACTTATAACTTATCATAACAAGAAATCTTCAATTACAAAAGTAAAGCGAAGAGTATACCTCAATTAGCCCAATTATGATCCAAGATCACAAGTCGCTTCCTTAGCAACTTTAGCCCTCCTTTCGACGCTCCAATCCACTCCAAGCAACCCTTAGAAGCTTATGAATAACTCATCTTCAAGTTTCAACTTCAAAGTTCAATAACCCCTTAGGTTTTCGCCTTGCGACTAATACGAAAACGCCTCTTTTCCGGGATCTTTCTATTGAGGAACACTTACAATACCCTTCGGTACCTTGGTTTAAAGTGGGGAGATTATTGGACAACAATTGCAAATTTTTCTCTTGAAACCCTCCCTATGGCCGAGAGCCTCAAGTGAAGAACACAAAACTCTTGAAATTTCTCTAAGTGTAAAAGTCATCTAGCACTAGTAGGATGAATATATAACCAATTGGAGGGTTAGGATTAGAACAATTGTGTGGCTTGGATGAGTTTCACATGGATCAAGTCTAGGTGGCCTTTGACTTAGTCAACTTTGTCAAGCTTCAAGACTAGCAAGACTTGGTCATTTAATTTATGGTCAAAAGACCATTCTAACCATGACAATTTCGTCCATGACCATAAGGGGGGTGACACGTGTCGCCCTCCCGTTCGTCGCAATATTTCGTTTTTCGACAATTCCATAATTCCGATAATTTTTTTTTACTCGTCTCAAACCTTAACATTTGAGTTCTTACGTACGTTCTTAGAAACATATCCTGAAATATTTCCGGGGTGTAACAAATACCAATAATATCCACCTTATTTTGTGGAAAAAAAAGTTCATCTCCCTTTGCTTAAAGGGCCTATTTAGCCCTCTAATGTTCCAGGCTGTAATAATCATTGGGGGTTCCAAGAAGGAGGAATCCCCTTGATACACTGTTGTGATGCATCTACCTGCACTATGGCAGTATGTGCATTACTATCATAAGTTGTATTAGCCCCTTGTTGCTCTGTTGTCTGTCATTAATCCTCAAAGTAGAATTAGCATTCTTTGAGACCAATATATAATATTCAAAGTCACTCATGGCCTATTTAATGTTTGTCACAGATGGATCAGGTGCAGCCTATTTCCCTTATCCACCATTGTAGCTGGTTGAGTTACAACTTGTTTATCTCCTGGCTTGGATTTCTATTCCACCATCTTTTTTTTCTTCTTTCTCTTCTTGTGTATAACTGGTTCATTAGAAGCATCATGCTTATCTTTACAGGTTTCCACATAATTTCCAAAGTGACAACATTTTGAGCAAAACTTAGGTATCTATTCATAGTCAATAACTTGAGTAAATACAGCACCAGTAGGCTTTCCATAGCCAGATCATGTGGGAGGGGTTGTGACATATCAATCTATTACACCTCGAAATTTTCACGTCATTCATAACATAGGTAAACTAATGTGATTTCGGAGAAGCCATGAAACTCCTACAAGGCTAAGGGAGAAATTAAACAAGTGTTAAGCATGTACCAAAATATTTCGAGGTTCAATGAATCAAAGATGTTATAACCCATACTTTCGGGGTAAAACTAGGAGTGATTAATATGTTAAGGAGGTTGTGTTTTAAGGTATTTAAATCATATAATATTCGTATGTTACTTTTTGAAGTCAAGCAAGTTGTAAAACAAAAGTCGGCAAAAGTTATTGTAAGTTACGTTCATGTTTTTGCTGAAATTTGGGTCTAATGTTGCAGAGCTTTTCTCCCAATATATTTGAATTACAGAGTGATCCATCCATGAAATTTAAGGTCTACGAGTCTAGTTTCCAATGCATTAAACCGTTTGTCGATACAATTTTGGAGTAGAGAGATATTCGCATTTTCGCGAGACTGCGCAGGGAGCCCTTTTTGGGACCCACTATGGCGGTGGCCGACCTTAATTTTTATAAAATGATTTGGGGACTCATTTATCATAATTTTCTACCAAATTTCATCCCCACGCTCCTCACAAACACTCCTAATATATTATTAAGGTTGTAAAGTGAATCCAATGTGATTTAATTAGACCCAACATCAAAGTTAGCCAAAGGTGAAGAATAACCCCTTTATGGTGTTGTAATGTAAATAAGGATGATGGTGAGCTAAGTTAAGCTTAGGGTTCAAATTGTATCTACTGCCTAAGGTATGTTTAACATCTTTTTAGGTGTGTTTAAGGTTAATTACATGTTGGTTGTGGTGTTTGAGTGAAAGATTACAAGATAGCACTTGAAAGGGGAAGAGATGTTGTTATATTTTTGTTAGACTATTCTAAGGCTATATATGTAAGTTTTTATAGCTGGGAATTGTGGAAAACAACTTGATTATGATATGGTTGTTGTTTTTATTCATGTATATATGTTTATCAAGTAAATTGATGAAAGAAACATATGAAACTTGAGATTAAAAGTGAAGATTAAGGTGTTGTGCGTGTGGACTATTTTGAAAGGGCTTTAGGCTATGTTTTTGTTGGTTCTTGATGCAATAACTTGGTTTATGATGTTGTTAATATGTGTATGTTATTTACATGTCAAGCTTGTTGAAGAAATTATTAACTAGAAAATGAAATGGTTACGTAATACTTGGAAATGGTTCATAGTGTTATTATCTTATGTTAGACTGTTTTGTGTGGCTTTGAACATAAGTAGGACGTTGGAAATCCTCTAAATATATATTTTTACATGCTGGACATATTGGTAATTTGATGGATAAACGATAATGGGGTTGAAAGATTCTAAAGGGATCCAATTCGAGCTTTCCACTCGTCATGATAAATAGTAGTTTCGTTGGTGATGTTTGTGCACTTGTTGTTGTTGATATTGTTAGTTATCGTTATTTTTTTTTGGGTTGTTTATGACCCTTAGTGGTCTTTTGGATGTAGTAAAAATAGGGGAGATGTTGCCCAATTTTTCGTAAGTTATATGACTAGCAAAATACGATGGTTATGACATTATATGTGACGAATATATCATTTAACTTGTTGTAGACGCAAGAAGTTGTGTTGAGCTTGATTGAGGAATAAGTAAGAGATCGTACAGGTATGTTAAGGTTATCCTTTCCTTCTTTTGGCATGACCTGTATGTAAATAAATATAAACGAATGTATGTCCAAAGTGACTCTACTCTTGAAAGCTAGAAATATTTATGTACTTCATTCTATTGAAGAATTTTATTGATTCATATATATCTTGTCTTATTGACTCATAATGAAAGATATTGTTACGCCACGTAGTTTTACGTTCTGTCGTATCGTCAATTGATACTGATATCTCAGGAAGAGATTTGACCTTATGGAAGAATAATGAGAGTTTATAAGTTATTTACAGGTGTATCAGAGTGTATATAAGTTAAACGAATCGAAAAATTACAATTTGACGAAATCTGCAGAACTTCAAATTGATGGCCCGAATTGACGGATCATACAATTTGGGGTCACCCACCATATTGTTTCTTCAATTTCTCTGATTTCAGTTTTGGCAGTCCAGATTGACGGATCATACAAATTTGTACGGACCGTCCTTTTGACGGTGCAAATTCTTTTCGGATTTAAATTGGATTTTTCGACTTGGAGATCTCATTTTCAAACACAAACCCTAAATCAGTTCCTAAACTCTCTAAGATATCCTAACATTCTAAGTTCAAATCCAAGCAAAAACAAGCAAAATCAACATGGTAAACCATGTGGTTATCGTAATAATCGTCTTCGTCGTATAGAATCAATTTCGAAAACCCTTGGTGTCACGACCCGACCTCGGGTCCGCGACTGGTGCCTTACCCCGGGCACCCTAGTGATACAACATCAGAGAAAATCAGCGGAAATAAAAACTAAAACATGAGACAAGACATAAAGTATGAAACAGGCTAACCAAAACGGTCACCTTCCTGAATATATACATATATATATCAAACTGAACAGTTAAATCCTTTTACAAACCCGCCACACTTGTGATACTACGCACCTCTACGAATGTAACCATAACTATGACGGACGGGGCCGCATACCACAGATGTACAAGTAACTACACCGGCGGATTATACCAAAGATAAGCCTCGAGAAACGGAGCTTCCCAAAACGCTGACTGTGATCCTAGAGCGAGGATCCACAATCGATGTACCTCTACTGCGGCATGAACGCAAATCGGCCGAAGGAGTCGATAACAAGTATCAAGTATGTGAATCGAAAATCGTAAATGAAATCATAGTAGTCTATATAAAGCAGAGACATATATGATAACCAAACTACGATTACATAATATGTAGCGATCGCGTCAAGTCGGGGACTCACGCCTCAAAGTCATCACTGAATATACTATGGGTCTCACGCCCACAACATCAATCATGCGTGGAATACCTTCGCCACCGCGATGCATGATATAATAACACGAAAGTACATATGAACACGTGTCCCACTGTGTCATAAAAATCGTGACGGCAAGTAAGGCTAACTACCGGATACCAAAGCGCATCATCAATCGATCGGGGCAAGTACGAAAGCCAACTACGGATACCAAAGCCGTGCAACAAATCTACATAACCATACCACGGAAGGCGACCGGGCAATCTGAAAGCCAACTACGGATACGATCCTGCGCGTAGGCGGCGGGCAATCACGAACTAACTACCGGATACCAAGCGGAATCACGAGACCGTCACAAAACTGAGCAGGGCAATCTGAAGGCTAACTACCGGATACCAAGCGAATCACCACGACTTGGGGCAAGTACGAGCAACTACGGATACCGCCGAATCAGTAAAACCTCATGGAGAGCTAGTCCATGGAAAAATCCTAATGAAAGCATACCCGTGGGCCACCCATCGTGTCAGTATGTCCAAAGGAAATAACAAAGTAACAATCAAAGTGGAAGCATACTCGTGGGCCACCCATCGTGTCAGTATGTCCATCAATCAACCAGATAGCCGGCCCTCCAACGAGAGACGCGGTAGCACGGAAATACAACACTTGCACAACAAAGGCTATCACCACAAGCATAGGCAAGTTCAACATACTTTTAGACATTCTTTTTATTACAACAAAACCGGATTTTAACCCCAAGGTACTACGTATTTTAACTCTTTTCAAAAAGATCTCTTTTTACGTAAAAACAACTCGATACTATTATCCGTAGTACCAAGCACGTTCATGTTTAAATCAAGTACTTTATACTTTTTAAACCTAGTGGCTTACACTTTTAAAACAACGTCAAGTATACATTTAAAAACACAAATAACCAACTCTTTTAATATCAAGGTACTCCTACCTTTTAAAACCAAGTCACTTATATTTTCTCATCGAGAAAAGTTCGATATTTGAAAATAAGTTACTTATACTTTTAAACTCAAGTTACTTCTCTTTTCCCAAAATCAAGTTACCATTTTAAATCCAATAATAAAACCATTCTTTTGTTTCCATAAAGTCGTTATAACTAACTTCCCATAAAGTTATTATAACACTTTATGTTTTAAACCAATTTAAGACAAAACCATGCCTTTCTTTTAAACCAAAAACTCTTCAATTCCTCAAGTCTCTTTTCTTTTAGAAATCAAGTTCCTTACTTTGGAAATTCAAGAAAATTAATGCTTGTTTATAGTGATTCTTATTAAAGCATCCATGATCTAGGAAATGTAATACAATTTTGTCTTATCTTAGCTTCTATGCAGATGGAGGTTTCTACTGGTTTTAATAGCAATTAATTAGTCAATACATTTTCCTTTATTAATGCTGCAGTGGTTCGTTCGATACTTATCCTCATTCCCGAAATCAATATAACGTTATTACTTTAAAACCAAGTACTCATTACTCGCGAATGAGGTTTCACAACTTTCTACACAATTCAAGTTCTTCACATATAATATCAAGTCAAATACAAGTCAAGTCCTTTATCTTTTAAAATCAATAACCCAACCAAACTCACTTAGCACATGTACGTCTACCGTACTACATAGTTCACAACAATCATGCTAGAAAAGATAGGAAGAGGTTCACATACCTCGCGACGATTATCGACAATTAGCAAAATTCTCCAAGTACTACAACCTTGCTAGCCTTTTCCACCCTTCTAGTAGAATACGCTACTCGTAGTACTTCCACCTATACTGGCCATAAAACGTCTATCAACTTCTAGATTTCTTCGTAGAATATTCTAAATACAAGATTCCTTATTCTACAGAAAATTCGGCAGCACCTCCCCGCAACCACACAAATCTCCTCTTCTAACAAGGCCCGCTACCAGGCCAACAACTCCAAGGGGGTTACACGTTTAACCGGACGTGTACAACACTGCCCCACAAATATACTACAAGTCTACTGTAAATACAGTCCAATGTAAATACAGTTTAATTCTATCAATCTTCTATCCTCATATAATATACTCAAGTATAATTACTACAACATGTAATATCCAATTACAATAGGGGGACATAGATTATTACCTCGATAAGCCCAAAATTATCCAAGTTTATAAGTCGATCCTGAGCAACGTTTAGCTCCAACTCCTTAAGCTCCAACCCGCTCCAAGCGACCCTTAGAAGTTTCTAAACAACTTCTCTTAACACTTCAACCAAGCTAGGAAGATTTTTCTAGGGTTTCACTTTGCGACTATTGGAATAAAGTAGTATTCCCGGGCTCCTAGTATTGAAATAACTTGGAATACAACTAGGGATACTAGGCTAAGGTATTTGGGATTATACAATAATACTTGGAGTACTTTCTACACAAGTGGGGGAGGGGGACGAAAACAAAGCTAAAGGGGAGGGAGTATTTTGCTTTGGAAAGCTTCAAGTGTGGGATGAAATTACTCTTGCACTAAGGGGGTATTTATAGAGAATTCAAGGGTTAAGATCATAGCAAGTGGTTGGTCAAGATTGGGCCATGTGTGTGTGGGTCCCACCACACCACATGGCCAACGATTTTTGGTGCCAAGTGTAGTGGCCATTTCGGCCAAGGGGACAAGTGGCTAGCCTCCTCCACCCGACAAGGTGACACATGGGGTGACACGTGTCTCCCCTCGACTCATCCAAAATATTTCGTCTTCCAAAAATATCCAAAATACCGGAAACCTCAAAAACAAAGTGGGCCCCACAAAACCGTAAATTTCTCCCGTGGGTCCCACGTGACCATTTCCAAAAATAAAATCTCATAATTCTAATATAATCCAAGAAGTCCAAATACCAAATCTGGGACTCCAATTCCCATTAACGAACCTTTTTCCTTCACAAAAACCGGAAACTTTTCCGTCGAAAAAATCACATCTTTCTTTCTTTCCAAAATTTCTGTCGTATTCTCGTACGTACGTCCTCACATAAATACCCTGGAACTACGGGGTATAACACTTGGAGGCAAAGTAACTTGTTGTTTTGAGGAGATTATGTCGTGTAAAGGTAATTTTTATCCTCCTCTACCTATTTTTATGATTAATAAATGATATGAGACAAGTTGTGAAAGGATCTTCAAAGTTAAAACTCGTAAACTTGTGGAATCATGGTTGTCTGACTTGTTGGGCTATTTTACTTGAAGTATAAGGTGAATTTAATAATCAAACTGGTTGTATGTGCTGCGCAATCAAGGAAAGTACGTTTTGGAGGATTGTGGGGTCAAATTACACAAATATCCCTTATAAAGAAGCCTAAGAACCCTATGTACTTAAGTTGTTCAATAATTTGCCTAAGTGAGCTTCTCTATAAGATATGGATTTGATATTAATATCAAGTCCCTTATATGATGTAGATAATCATCTATAACGTGTGCGAGGCTTCACGGGACATAACTAGCTTCTTCGATAAGGTATGTAAGGCAACTTTCTTTCTTGGCATGACTCGATGTAACGTTTCTTTGAATATTGTCCCTTCTCGTGTAATTGAGCAACGAAAAGCTTTCCTTGACAAGTTTATCTTAATCCTTGGGTATTTCTAAGCCATACCACTCTTGGGTTTTATATGATCCAAAATTGATTGTGTTGAGGTTCTTGAACGTAGCGCCAATGACAATAGTTGGAGGATAATGACGATAGGTCACTTCGACTCTACTTATGATATCCTTTGCCTGTCTTGCATTACACTTATTTATATGTAGCTATTTTTTTACCGAGTCGCGCTATATTCAGTCGGGTTCAACACCTATTATGTACACCACTGTAGTTGGTTGATATTACCGAGTCTCATATCTAGGCCGGGTACGACCAAGTCCTCACCGAGGTTGGGTTATGATATATATATATATATATATATATATATATATATATATATATATTATGATATGATTTTCCCCACAAAGAGGCTGGATATTATATTATATGGCCTCCATGAGCGTCTTGATTTTACAGACATGCATATATCTTCACGATTATGATAGGTAGGCCCTCAGAGGCTTGTTATGAGTTTCGGGTTGACTTTTGTACCCATATCTCTTATGTTATATTCTATGTTCACATTGTTATTTGTCTTACATATTCAATACATATTTCATATTTATGCCTCTTTTTGGGCACTATGTTCATGCCCACAGGTATATATAGACATAACAACGCTCCTCCTCAATAGGTGATCTATTCAGTTGGGATTGTCGCACTCCCTTCTCTCGGAGTTGCAGTATAGGAGTCATTAGGTACTGTTGCATATATTACTAGCATTTTTGGGTATGGCGGGCCCTATCATGACCTGTTATTTTTGTATATATCACTCTTAGAGGATTACAAACTTATATATAATGGGTGTATGTATGTCGTGGCCTTGCCGACCCTTTTGTTAGTAGTGTACTCATCTAGTGGCCTTGTCGGTCTTGGCTATATATATATATATATATATATATATATATATTCTGTTGAGACTCTTCTGCTTATAAGTTGTCATACAGTCTTGTCTTATATGGTTATATGGAGGTCTTGTCGGCTTAAGTTTCGTATTACATGTTTCAGATACTATAGTGGTACGCTCAAGCCTTCGGGTGCTGGGTGTCGGCCACCCCCCAAGGTTGGGGTATAATAGGTATGTTGAGGAACGTAGTGATAATAACGATAGTTGGATCCGACTCTGTTCATAGTGTCCCCTGAGGTCTATATTGCATTACACTTATATATATGTATCTATTTTGTTACCGAGCCGCGCTATAGTTAGTCGGGTATGACACTTATACGTGCGCACTATTGCAGTTAGTTTTGACATTATCGAGTCCTATGAAGGTCGGGTATGACCGAGTCCTTTCTAGGCTGAGTACGTTATGATATGATTTGATTTACCCCACAGAGAGGCTTGATACTATATTATATGGCCCCATTTAGTGGGTAAATTTTTACAGACATGCATATATCCATGGTTGTGATAATGTATGCTCAAAGCGGCCTTTTAATGAGTTACAAGTTGATTCCTATACCATTCTCTTATATTTCATTCATATACATTATTACCTGCCTTACATACTCGGTACATTTATTCATACTGATGCTTTTTTTGCCTGTTTCATGCCCACAATTTCTAATAGACAGGCTTACGATCCTCTCAGTAGGATACCAGTTCAGCGGAGGGTGTGAAGTATATCAGACTATCTTCCACAAGGCTTAAAAAATTTAAAGAAGGTTGTGCACTCAAAAACATAGAGTGTAAGAAGTCATTATGTTTAGATGTTTCGACTAGGTTGAATTCTACCTACTTGATGTTGGATACCGCACAACATTTTGAGACTGAATTTGATAGGTTTGATCTTGAAGATAGTGGATTGTCAACTTATCTTGCTACTAATGTTTGTGAAGACAGAAGTGTTGCAGGTGTACTTGAAAGTGATGATTGGCAAAAAGAGAGAAACATGGTAATATTTCTTAAAAGGTTTTATGATCTAACTCCGAAGGTTTCAGGTTCACTCTATGTCATTTCTAATGTTCACTTTGAAGACATAATTGAGCTTCACAATTATTTAAAAGAACATATAAATGACAATGATCTTGCTTTGACAAAAATGGGAGAAAAGATGATAGAAAAGTTTGTCAAGTATTGGGGTGTTCTTGAAAAAAAATAAGATGCTTTTTATTGCCTCTATCATAGATCCTCGTAACAAACTTGAGTATGTTGGCGACGCACTTGAAGATATGTCTGGAGAGGAAAAGGGGAGAAAAATAAAAGATGAAGTTGTGACTTACATGAAATCTATGTTTGAAGAGTATATAGTAAAATTCTCTAATGCACCTCGACGTACATCTTCTCTCTGATTCATTTGATTCATCGGGTGAGACATTGGGTGAGACATCTGATACATCTAGCTCTAACATTAGCACGAAATCAGCAAAAGTGAGAAATATGATTCAAATGAAAAGGAACAAATAAGATACTACAGGTTTGAGTGGTAAGTCAGAGTTGGAAGAGTATTTTATTAAAGAAAAAGAGCATAATGATGATGATGATGACTTTAAATTTTTGTCATGGTGGAAAGTTCATTCTCCTAGATATAAAATTCTTTCCGAGATGACTTGTGATGTGTTGGCAATTTTGGTCTCTAGTGTGGCATCGGAATGTGCATTTAGCATCGGGGGTCGTATTCTCTTGATTTCATTTAGGAGTTCTTTGACTCTGAAATTGGTGTAAACTCTTTTTTGTCTTCAAGATTGGTATCGAAATGAGCCTCTACCCGTAAATGTTGAAGAAAATTTTGATGATCTTATGAAACTTGAACTTGGTATATTTTTGTATTTTGTTTCTATTTAAAATATTATTTTACTTAGCTTAATTGTATGATACACCTTAAATTCTTTTTAGATATGACTGATAGCTCAAGAGACTCCTTCGTTCTTGATTTCTACTCGCAAGTTGCCTCAGCCTCGGGTACTTTCTGACCGTTCTATTTTATTCGTTGTTGACATTGCATTTAATGTGATAAGATATGAACTTGACATGTGAAGTTCTTCTGCCGAAATCTATTTGTTGAAATGAGATTTTCATTTTTTTGGTCCGAAGAAATTTTCATTTTCAAATATTGTTTGACAGAAACCCTTAAAAAGACATCAAACGCGTTTAAATTCAAAGAAAAGAGATTTAAAACTTAAACCAAATAGAAGTAGTTCGGATTAAGTGAATTAAACTAATTGGTTCTCTAAGCTTTAAAAAAAGCTATTGGTTAACTGAAGGATTCAACACAAATGAAGAACAATGGTTATTACTGTTGGGTCCGGGGCTACGGATAAATAAATATAAGTACGATTAAAAACGAAACAACTTAAATAACAAAAATTATTTCTGGATGTTGTCTTCAATGTTGTGTCAACATCTGAGGCAACATTGTGATAATACAGTTATAAACCTTTAAAGAGTAAATGCAGCGGAAAAGTAAAAGACACAAGGTTTATATTTTTAATGGTATATATTAATATATCCCTTGATGGTCGATGACCGAAGTATTGTATATATTATATACAATTACAAATGAATTTCTTTTTATAAATTGAGCAATACAAACGAAAAAGAAATTACAAACAAAAGTGAAGTCGCAGATGACTTCAGCCTAAAGTTAAAAGATCTTAAAAAGACAAATACAACATCTTCATTACAATTGCTTGATCTAGAATCTGGGCAGCAATAGTAATGTGGGACTAGATGTTGTTATACTACTTTAGGCTAGGTGTTGATCCAGTTCCTAAGGTGAACATCCGAGATCTCTCTTGGTGATTCTTCTCGTTTAATTCTGGATGTCGATACTCTGAAGTTTCCCTTCTTTTATAGTGTGAAACTTCCCTTGAAATCCTCACTGTTGGTTGCGAGAGTTGAGTAAAAGAAGGTTGCGCTTGGACCGGTTCTTCCTTCATGAAAAGCTTAACGATCTGGACTTGGTCTTCACGCTGCTTCTCCTCCAAGTTTTGACTGCTTCTTTTCCCACGTTTTAAACACAACTTCATTGTAAGCTTGCTTATGTCATTTTTAACTCACAGTAACACATCCTGTTTGACCGAAAGAATAGGCAAAATCATTTATAGAGATGTTGTCACAACATCGCAGACAACATCCTTATGTTCATAAGTGATGTTGTCCTGGGCGTTTATAGATGTTGTCACAACATCCATCCAACATCAACAATCTCCCCATTTTTTGCCTTTCTTCACAAAACTAACTAGGATACTGATTATCGATGTAGTCCTAACAATATGATAATCATTAGTATCAGGGTCATGCTCCCCCTTAACCTACAGTTAGGGGTGTACAAAACAGGACCGGGCCGGGCCGGAATCGGGCCGACCGGGCCGAGCGGGCCGAGCCGGAACCGACCGAATCGGACCGAATGGACCGGACCGGTGGATTCCGGTCCGGTCCTCGGTCCGTCAAAATGGTGGATTCCGGTTTCCGGTCGGTCGTAAAACCGAATTTTCGTCGGGCCGAATGGACCGGAATTTTTTTTTTTTTTTTATAAATTGAATTTCCAATATTGAAATTGACATTCCCGGACACATTACCAGGAAATTGGAACGTTGAAATCTATTGTATATCGCGAGATATTTAGCTTTGAAAATAGAACAAACGTAACAATTTGGGGGTTCCGGGGCCCGATTTTTTTTTTAAAATTGAATTTCCAATACTGAAATTGACATTCTCGGACGCGGTGCCACGAAATTTTTACGTTGAAATATATTGTACATCGCGAGATATTTAGATTTGAAAATGGGAAAAACGTAACGATTTGGGGGAAAAGAGAAATTGAGGGGCAAGACAGACGTTTTTGGAGAAATCGGCGGAATCAAACTGCTTTTGCAGTTTGGCCACTCCCGTATCGAAAAAATACGTGAAATCAAAAAAAAATTAGGTAAAACGGACGTCCGAGCGCAAAGTTATGACCGTATAAAGTTTGATCAATTTACAACCTATATTAGATATGTCAATACGTCCGGGCTGGCGGGGGGGCTGGCTAGGTGGATGGGGGCTGGCAGGGGGGGTGGTGGCTGGGGGGGACTGGGGGCAAATCATTCGGTCCATTCGGTCCGAGTAATCTGTAATTTCGGTCTTCGGTCCGGTCCGATTTTAACCTTTTGTGCACCCCTAGTTTCAGGAATGTCCAAATTCCAAATAGAAAATAGAAAATATAAATGTGGTGTGTTACTTTAATTAATGAGTAGTTCAGTAGTTCGTATACGAACCAAGTACATTTGGTGATTTTCTTTAAGTTAGTCATATTAATGAAATAAAGTTTATTGAAGGATAAGGAAAAAACAAACATATTTAATGAGATTGATAAACGAACACATTCTTAAAAATATATAATTTATAAATTGCATTTAACAAAAAAAAAAAAAAATACCGGTCCAACCGGTCCGGTCCTCGGTCCAGAAAATTTCTGGATTCCGGTCCGGTCCGGTTCTGGACCGGTGAACACCCCTACCTACAGTAATACATTCCGAGTAATGTTGTATCGACGATAGGATTAGAAATGAGTTATGTCCTGTTGATCGTGATTTTCTTACAACATGTGTGTAATTAGTCAACATTTAACAATTCACAACAATCCACAGTAAACAAACATATATAAACAGCTTAGTGAGCATAATTATGTCTACTAGAACAAACCAATATCCCAAAAGAAAAATAATACAAACCAAAGAAAAATTAATAATCCAAATGTCAGCATATCAGGAACAAATAAATAAGTTCAATCAAACATCAGTATCTTCTTTCATTGATCAACAATCCACAACTCCATTGGTCTGACACCCTTAACTAGATTGATCATGCCACAGTAGCTTCCAGCCGCTTTATGTGAATAATCAATCTGTGCAGCATCTTCTTTTTCTTCTCCATTGGTGACAACAACAGTCGTCATCTTCACTCTTCTCCCCCTGTGTTACTGTTTGGCCCTGCAGCGTCATCAGCTCCCCTTGTCTCTTTTCTTCCAGTAGCTAGGATTGTTATCGGTCCAGTCCGGGTATTGACAGATTCGGACCGGACCGATAAGGTTTCGGTCCTGGGATGAAATCCGGTACCGGATCGAAACCTTATCGGTCCGGTTCTCGGTAAGAATTTTCCGGGTCGGGTCGGGTCGGGTCTGGGGCCCGGATTTTTAAAAAAAATTAAATTTCCAATATTGAAATTGACATTTTCGGACACATTACCACGGAATTTGAACGTTGAAATCTATTGTATATCGTGCGATATTTAGCTTTGAAAAGAGAAAAAAATGTAATGATTTGGAGAAAAAGTGAAATTGATTGACAAGATAGACGTTTTTGGAGAAATCGACTGATACAAACGACCATTTGGTTCGGTTTCGTCTCGAAAAAATACGCAAAATAAAAAAAAAAATCAAACGGACGACCGAACGCAGAGTTATGACCATTTAAAGTTTCACTAATTTACAACTACTTTACTTTCTTCTCTCACTACCTATATTTTATATGTTAATGCTTCAAATTAAAACATAAAGTCTACATCACATATATTTAAAACATGTAAAATAGTCCAATATTAGGGAATATTATAATTAAATATAATTAGGGCTTGCTAGGGGGCTGGGGGAGGGGGATGGCTGGGGGGTGTTACCGGGTTATCGGTGCGGGTAATTTTTTGGTACTCGTATCCGGACCGTTAACTTTTTAGTCCGAGTATCGATCCGATTCTCGGGTAATTACCGGGAGTATTCGGACCGCTAACAGCCCTACCAGTAGCACCAGCATCAACATCATCATCTCCCCATGTGAAAAAAAATGCCCACATAATAATTTTTGGCTCTCATAAGTTCTTGAATCTGTCTGTCAAGTTCAGCAATGTGCCTCTGGAGCCATCCTTTGGACATTGGGACCTTACCTTGATTAATATTGCCTGGAATGTTAGCAACATTTGTTGATGTTTCTGGGTCCCATTCTTCTTTCTTCCAGGGCAGATCGATAATTGTGTCCCTACTGTTGACAACTGCTCATTGTACTGAGTATACCTCTAAGGATGGACTCGGCTTTTCTCATTTTGGGTTCTTAAACCCATGGTTGAGCAGAATTTGGTAAATCAAAGAGGGGTATGGAAGGGCAGAGTTGCTTTTTATTTCAGTCAGGTTGACAACATGTTCAAATATGATAGTTCCCAAGTCAACTCGTTCATTCCTTCCAATCTTAAAAAGTAGTGCTGCTTGATCAAGAGTTACTACAATCTCGTTAAGAGAAGGTAGCCAGTTATAGATAGCAAGTTTGTGCAATGTAGCAAACAGGGCAGTAATCTTAGACACAGGACTGCGGGGTGCCCAAATCGTAATCAAATTCCTCGTAAGGTACTTGATCATATAATTGAGTTCCTCCGTAGTGGGATTGGATTGAGAAGGTCTTTCACTTATAGTTATCCCAAGAGTGGAGTTAATAATTGTAGGTGTAAAATTGTATACATTGTTGTATAGGTACACTTTCTCAAATTTCTTTGAGGTAGTGTCCTTGAAAATATGTGTCAGGTTCGCATAAAACACCATAATCACTTTCTCACAGAGGGATTTTTTCCAGATACATAATTCAAGACCATTCGACTGCTTAAGAAATCAATTAAACCATTGTTGGAGAATGAACTTAGGTCTATAACCTTCTCTTCTCTAATTGCTCTATTCTTGAACCAATTCTAATTAACTGAGCATGATTTTGTTTGAAACAAAAGAGAGTAGGGCATTACCTCAGAATCTGATTCAGATTCTGTATTGTTGTGTTCTGATGGAGGAGATGCAGGTGTTGCCTCGAATGTTGGGGAAACATAGTATGGGTCCACTCTATCGTATGTTGCCTTCGATGTTGAGGCAACACTTGCAGCAACATTTCTGTAGGTTCTGCGGACCCTTTTTGGAATGAAGTTCTTCAGAGGTGTGTCGTCTGACATCTCTTCTTCTTCCTTCTCTGATTCAGCTTGTGGAGTGGATGTTGAAGGTGTTCCGGGAAGACTTTGTACACTGAAGTCGGTGTTAGTACTGCTATCAGTGGTAGTGTCAACAGAGAAATTCGACTCTTCAACAGGGAAAGTCGACTCTGCCCTTGACCTTTTAGCAGATTGATTATCACCGAATTAGTTTTTGAAAACTCTTTTTGACCTTCTCATCAGAAAAGTTGATGAAGGTTGTCTTGATGCAAGAGTTGAAAAATCAGATGTTGCATCAACATCTATGAGGTTTTTCCGTGTCACCTGGATAGCTTATCTGTAATGGCTCTTCGAAACATAACAGAATCATCGCTTTAGTGTAGTCTTCCTGTACTGGCCTCAAATCATTAATGGGTACATAATGTTTGTACATATTGTTATTAGTTGACGGACTAGTCGACATTGGAAAGTAATATTTGGTGTTGGAAGACTTTGTGGAAATGGACATAGGAGAGGGTTTTGAAGAATTAAGTGTGTTGGAGACGTTTTGGTTTGGAAGAAATGATGGTGGTGTTTGGGCTTCCATCGATTTGATGGACTGATTTTCGGCTGTGATGTGACAATATCAAGACAAATGGGAGGTTTCATTATGGCAAATTATAAGCACACTTCAACTCCTCTTCCCTTAAATTTAGATTGTGTAGAAGAATTGAAACTCTTTACACCTAAAACAAAGAGATTTCACAACATCATTTAAAAAAGAATAACGGCTCTTTCAATACAAATTTGTTTGAATTAGTCGTTTTGAAACAAATAGAGACGTGCAACATACCAAACAAAATAAAATAAGATAAGCCTAATTAATCAATATACTGGAAGGCAATGTAGTTAATGATGTTGGCAACATTTCAATTTAAAAACAAGCAATATGTGACTCCAAGGATTTACTGATTTGGCAGTTAATGTTCTGTATATGTTTCCTATGAGACTGATCACTGGACTAATGTTACATTTTTCCATTGTCCTTAATCAACTTAGTTGATCACATACATAAATTTCTTGAGGCATTTTCTGTTACACCCCGTATTTTCAGGACATGTTTTAAGAACGTACGTAAGAACTCATAAGTGTCAAAATTTGAGACTTGTAAAATTTTATCGGAATTGTGAAATTGTCGGAAAACGTAATATTGTGACGAATGGGAGGGCGACACTTGTCACCCCCCCCCCTTATTGATGCCTTGGACGAAAATGTCATGGCCAAAATGGTCATTGACCATAGCCTTAGGATGACTAAGTCTTCCAATTAATTAGCTTGACAAAATTGACCAAAGTCAAAGGTCCCACAAGTCTTGATATTTAATTAGAGATCATCCAAACCACCCAATTGTTTGCATCTTGACCCTCCAAGGTTCTATTTAACACTACTAGTAGCAAGACCAAGTTTGACACTTAGAAAAATTTCCAAGAATTTCAAGAATCCTTTGGGGTGCTCTCGTTAGGCTAGCTTCCCACAAGAAATTTTTTGTTTGTTATCCAATAATCTTCCCACTTTAAACCAAGGTCCCTATGTGTATTGTAGGCATATCTCAATAGAAAAATCTCGGAAAAGATAGTTTTCTGTTAGTCATGAAAGTGAAAACCTAGTGGCTTTCTAGGTTTTGGATTGGAGGTTTGAAGGAAAGTTGTTGGTGTGGTTCTAAGGGTCTCAAGGAGCGGATTGACGTGTCTTGATGAGGCTCTAGGTTGCTAAGGAGCAACGGTTTTGAAGATTGGATTACAACTCGTTGAGGTATAATCTTGTTCTTTGAAAGTGTTACAAAATTATTTATATTGTTATTGTTAGCTTTACATGTTGCTAGCATGAAGTTGTTAAGTTGAAGTTTATAAGTATTATGGATTACTTGTAGCTTAAGTTCGAAATGAAAGTAAGTCATGTTAAGTTGGAATACAATTTGATCGTTATTAGAATCGTCGCATGTAATTGACTTGAAGATTATAGTAGTTATAATTGGTTGCGACTAGATATCATGTTATGCTACCAAGTTGGATTGAAATGGAAATTGGATAAGAATTAGTATTGTTGAACTCAGGTGGCGAATTTGGACATGTAGTTTGTATTAGTTTGTTATTTATTTGTATTGAACTACCTTCATTTTTGTGGTGAGCCAATCAGTCGTATAGTTAACTATTTGTATTGGGTTTATACATATTGTTGTGAGCCAATGTGGCTGTTTGGCTATTGTATTCGGCCTTGAAAAGGTGGCAAAATGAGTAGAAACAAAGGAGGTCTTTGTCCGATTTTCCGTAGAATTTAGCGACTTAGCACCTAGAATATTCTACGTATGAAGTAAGAGGTTAATGGACGATGGTGACCATTATAGGTTGATGTACTAAGTATAGCGTATCCTACTTGAAGAATGGAATAGCTCAAGGTTGAAGTACTTTGGAGCATTTTGCTACTTGTCGACAATCGTCGCGAGGTATGTGAACCTCTACTTTCTTTGGCATGATCCTACGTATGAAATATCCATGTGATAGTATTTCAAGATTCCTTCTACTCTTAGAAGTTAAGTATTTACATTGTTGAATCTAAGTTAAGAGTATGTTTAAATTGTCCTAAGTCCTTACTAGGTCTTATGGGAGACGTTAGTAAGAATGGTTAGGAAATTATGAGATTTGATTTAAAGGCTATGTGTCTTGATTTGTTTAAAGTAAGTATGTAAGTTGATTTTTATGTTTGAAAATGACTTGAATTTATGTGTAAAAGGGATTGGTTTTAAAAGTGTAGATGACATGATTTTACAAGTATAAGTAAATGGACTTTAAAGAATGTATGTTATGAAGTTTTAAGACTATGAACTTTGATTTTCTTTAAAGGATTATGAAACTTTATTTTTCAAGTTATGGGACTTGATTTCTAAAGTATAAGCGACATGATTTGAAAGAGTGTATGCTACGAGGTGTTAAGGCTATAAGCCTTGATTTTATAAGTGGAAATGACTTAATTTTACAAAGTATGGCTTAATTTATTTCAAAAGTTAAGAAGATGGCTTCCAAAAGAGTATGTGACTTGAGCATTAAAAGAAAGGAGTTCTATGATTCTTTTTAAGTTTGTATGTACGTAGTATTTTGGATCTAGTTTTTCCTAATGTTGTAAGAATAAAAAGTGCCTTAAGTTCTCTAAAGTGAAAGGTTGTTATAATAGCTTTATGGGAAGTTATTATGATGACTTAAGAAGAAGTGAAGAGATGGTTTGAAAATGTTATGTAAGGAAAATTACACCGAGCCTACAAATAGGCCGGATTACGTTATGAAATACAGGAGCCTACAAATAGGCGGACACGTTATGAAATACACCGAGCCTACAAATAGGCGGATTACGTTATGAAATACACCGAGCCTACAAATAGGCGGATTACGTTATGAGATACACCGAGCCTACACATAGGCGGATTACGCCATATTACCCGAGCCTTCACATAGTCGGGTTACGCTATCTTACACCGAGCCCCAGCGGGCGGATTATGTTATATGATTCCACAAGACACCGAGCCCACAGCGGGCGGATTATGTTATATGATTCCACAAGACACCGAGCCCACAGCGGGCGGATTATGTTATATGATTCCACAAGACACCGAGCCCCATGCGGGCGGATTATGTCACATGATTCATCGACACCGTGTCTCGCAAATGGTGGATTATGTTATGTAAGATATGTAAGTTATGTGAAAAGGTTGGATTAAACTCTTAAGTAAGTATGTAAGAATAGGTTGTTAAATCTTATCGAAAGAAGAAGGCAGGCAGTTAATATATGATTGGTTTCGTGAGTTAAAGGACATTCTTTTATACGCATATGTTTTGGTTATTGCATTTTATTTCGTTTCTATACTCAAATTTTTGTTATCGACTTCCCGGGGCTGCGTTCATGCCCGCAGTTTAGGTACCAGGTTGGTGATCCTTGCTCTTAGGATCTTGGTTGATCTTTGAGAAAGCTCCATTTGCTCGGAGGTTTAGCTCTTGGTGCACGTTTTCCCGAGGTAGTAGATTCATGTATATTCGTGGTATGGCGGGGCCCGTCCATACGATTGTAATTCTTAAGTCCGTAGTCACATATTGTGGGTCTGTTTGTAAAGAAAGCGAGGCAACCGCTGCCGTTTATGTATGTGCGTCTGCGAAGGTAGCCTATCGGTGACTGTTGTTTTACTTCCGTTGTTTTATTTATAAGTTTCATGTATGTTCCACTGATTATCTCGATATTTACCGTAAGGGTGCCTGTGTAGGGCACGATCGCGATCCCGGTCGGGTCGTGACAAAAGTGGTATCGAGCGATTAGTCCTCGGAAAGTGTCTACGACATCGTGTCTAGTAGAGTCTTGATTATCGGTGTGTTGTGCACCACATCTATAATCGAGGAGGTGCAGGACATTTAGGATTGGTTTCCATTCTTCTCACCGAGATCGTGCGATAGAGTCGTGTTGTTAGGTCGTCTCTCCCTAACGAGTTATGTTGATTGCAGCCACGAGAAAGCGTGATGACTCGGGAATGACTATGTGGATTGCGTATCGGGTTGGTAATGATTATAGTATAGTTGGTATTGTGACATACATCTATACGGAGTTATGTATGAAGTCGGGCAGCGTGTTGCCTAGAATGATTTTAGATTACCGAGAATGGTAAAGACTAACTAGATCTGGGAAGGTATGGAATAGTTAATGAATTTCGCCAAGGTTTTGTGTTTTATTTTGAGGTAATTGGGAAAGGATGAGGTCATGCGATAGGGTAGTGAACCCTGAAGCCATATTAAGGAACCTAACTAATGTCATGTTAATAGATTGTCGTGTAGTAAGCTTAAGAGAATTATACGGATGAGGTCCGGATAGAGTAAGCAATGGTTATTGTGATCGAGACAATGGGGTTTTGGTATTATGAGAAGTTTTTGTACCGATTCTTGGGATGGTAAGGTGGCGTGGGCATGGAAATTGCGAGCCTAAGAATATTGATTCTTGAGACCTTAGGTATATAAGGTTTTCTCGCAATAAGATTTTAAGTCGGACCGAGGATAAGAGTTAAGTCGCGGCCGAGTGGTTGAGGACCTGTTACGGGTCTCCACATGGCCTGTAATGGAGTGGGATCAGTTGGTAGTAGTTCCGCTACGTGACAGGGTCACGAGGGCGCAAGGCCCATGTTTAGTTAATTGTTTTACGGGTTCGTGGACGCGTTCCACCGGAACCAGTCATGGCCGGAAATGGCCTTATGTTGTTTTATAGAGTGACTCGAGGTTTGAGGCCGAGTCGGTATGGAAGTTATGTATGTATGTTAGAAGGAGTTGGAAATGCGAAAAGATAATCTCTTTTGGGCTTATGATGGACAGATATGCGTGTGCAGTATTAGGGCCATGTGTGGCATTGTTGGTATGTCGGGGTGGTGAAAGGAAACTATGTCGCTAATTATAAGTTTGACTCGAAAGAACATTCGAGGGCGAATGTTTCTAAGGGGAAGAATGTTACACCAGTATTTTCGGACATGTTTTAGAACGTCGTAAGAACTCATAAGTGTCAAAATTTGAGACTTGTAAAATTTTATCTAATTGTGAAATTGTCGGAAACGTAATATTGTGACGAATGGGAGGCGACACTTGTCACCCCCTTATTGATGCCTTGGACGAAAATGTCATGGCCAAAATGGTCATTGACCATAGCCTTAGGATGACTAAGTCTTCCAATTAAGTAGCTTGACAAAATTGACCAAAGTCAAAGGTCCACAAGTCTTGATATTTAATTAGAGATCATCCAAACCACCCAATTGTTTGCATCTTGACCTCCAAGGTTCTATTTAACACTACTAGTAGCAAGACCAAGTTTGACACTTAGAAAAATTTCCAAGAATTTCAAGAATCCTTTGGGGTGCTCTCTGTTAGGCTAGCTTCCCACAAGAAAATTTTTGTTTGTTATCCAATAATCTTCCCACTTTAAACCAAGGTCCCTATGTGTATTGTAGGCATATCTCAATAGAAAAATCTCGGAAAAAGATAGTTTTCGGGTTAGTCGCAAAGTGAAAATCTAGTGGCTTTCTAGGTTTTGGATTGGAGGTTTGAAGGAAAGTTGTTGGTGTGGTTCTAAGGGTCTCGAGTGGATTGATGTGTCTTGATGAGGCTCTAGGTTGCTAAGGAGCAACTTCGGTTTTGAAGATTGGATTACAACTCGTTGAGGTATAATCTTGTTCTTTGAAAGTGTTACAAAATTATTTATATTGTTATTGTTAGCTTTACATGTTGCTAGCATGAAGTTGTTAAGTTGAAGTTTATAAGTATTATGGATTACTTGTAGCTTAAGTTCGAAATGAAAGTAAGTCATGTTAAGTTGGAATACAATTTGATCGTTATTAGAATCGTCGCATGTAATTGACTTGAAGATTATAGTAGTTATAATTGGTTGCGACTAGATATCATGTTATGCTACCAAGTTGGATTGAAATGGAAATTGGATAAGAATTAGTATTGTTGAACTCAAGGTGGCCGAATTTGGACATGTAGTTTGTATTAGTTTGTTATTTATTTGTATTGAACTACCTTCTATTTTGTGGTGAGCCAATTGGTGTATAGTTAACTATTTGTATTGGACTGCCTTCTATATTTTTGTGAGCCAATTGGGGCTGTTTGGCTATTGTATTCGGCCTTGAAAAAGGTGGCAAAATGAGTAGAAACAAAGGAGGTGCTGTCCGATTTTCCGTAGAATTTAGCGACTTAGCACCTAGAATATTCTACGTATGAAGTAAGAGGTTAATGGACGTATGGTGACCATTATAGGTTGATGTACTAAGTATAGCGTATCCTACTTGAATAATGGAATAGCTCAAGGTTGAAGTACTTTGGAGCATTTTGCTACTTGTCGACAATCGTCGCGAGGTATGTGAACCTCTACTTTCTTTGGCATGATCCTACGTATGAAATATCCATGTGATAGTATTTCAAGATTCCTTCTACTCTTAGAAGTTAAGAAGTATTTACATTGTTGAATCTAAGTTAAGAGTATGTTTAAATTGTCCTAAGTCCTTACTAGGTCTTATGGGAGACGTTAGTAAGAATGGTTAGGAAATTATGAGATTTGATTTAAAGGCTATGTGTCTTGATTTGTTTAAAGTAAGTATGTAAGTTGATTTTTATGTTTGAAAATGACTTGAATTTATGTGTAAAAGGGGATTGGTTTTAAAAGTGTAGATGACATGATTTTACAAGTATAAGTAAATGGACTTTAAAGAATGTATGTTATGAAGTTTTAAGACTATGAACTTTGATTTTCTTTAAAGGATTATGAAACTTTATTTTTCAAGTTATGGGACTTGATTTCTAAAGTATAAGCGACATGATTTGAAAGAGTGTATGCTACGAGGTGTTAAGGCTATAAGCCTTGATTTTATAAGTGGAAATGACTTAATTTTACAAAGTATGGCTTAATTTATTTCAAAAGTTAAGAAGATGGCTTCCAAAAGAGTATGTGACTTGAGCATTAAAAAGAAAGGAGTTCTATGATTCTTTTTAAGTTTGTATGTACGTAGTATTTTTGGATCTAGTTTTTCCTAATGTTGTAAGAATAAAAAGTGCCTTAAGTTCTCTAAAGTGAAAGGTTGTTATAATAGCTTTATGGGAAGTTATTATGATGACTTAAGAAGAAGTGAAGAGATGGTTTGAAAATGTTATGTAAGGAAAATCACACCGAGCCTACAAATAGGCCGGATTACGTTATGAAATACACCGAGCCTACAAATAGGCGGACACGTTATGAAATACACCGAGCCTACAAATAGGCGGATTCGTTATGAAATACACCGAGCCTACAAATAGGCGGATTACGTTATGAGATACACCGAGCCTACACATGTGCGGATTACGCCATATTACCCCGAGCCTTCACATGTGGTTACGTCATCTTACACCGAGCCCCACAGCGGGCGGATTATGTTATATGATTCCACAAGACACCGAGCCCCACAGCGGGCGGACATGTTATATGATTCCACAAGACACCGAGCCCCACAGCGGGCGGATTATGTTATATGATTTCACAAGAGCCAGCACAGCGGGCGGGCGGATTATGTTATATGATTCCACAAGACAGAGCCCACAGCGGGCGGATTATGTCACATGATTCATCAAGACACCGTGTCATAAACGGGCGGATTATGTTATGTAAGATATGTAAGTTATGTGAAAAATGGATTAAACTCTTAAGTAAGTATGTAAGAATAGGTTGTTAAATCTTATCGAAAGAAGGAACAGGCAGTTAATATATGATTGGTTTCGTGAGTTAAAAGGACATTCTTTTATACGGATATGTTTTGGTTATTGCATTTTATTTCTATTCTATACTAAATTTTGTTGTCGACCCCGCCGGGCTACGTTCATGCCCGCAGGTTTTAGGTACCCAGGTTGGTGATCCTTGCTCTTAGGATCTTGGTTCAGTCTTTGAGAGAAAGCTCCATTTGCTCCGGAGGTTTAGCTCTTGGTACGGTTTTCCCTGAGGTAGTAGATTCATGTATATTCAGGGGTATGGCGGGGCCCTGTCCCGCCACAGTTGTAATTCTTAGAGGTCTGTAGTCACATATTGTGGGTCTGTTTGTAAAGAAAGGAGGCAACTGCTTCGTTTATGTATGTACGTCCAGGAAGGTAGCCCTATCGGCTGACCTGTTGTTTTACTTCCATTGTTTTATTTATAAGTTTCATGTATGTTCCACGATTATCTCGATATTTACTGTAGGGTGCCCGTGTAGGGCACCGCGTCCCGGGTCAGTCGTGACATTTTCAACCCTTTTTTTCTTTTAAGCACATGGTACTCCTATATAATAGGAACAATACCAATCTTAGATCTTTGCACTTTTTGTATGCATCCAAATATTTAGTAGAGGCTTCGCCTTCTCATGAGACTTTTTTTTTATGATATACATAATTGTTTTATATATATATCATCGCAGAGAACGGTATCGCATTCAGAACTTGTCCTCACAGAGTCATGCTTAATTAAATTGAAAAACATGTACAACATCATCACAACACTTATCCTGTATATCGACTCAACAGTAAATGTTACCCAGAATGTTAGGACAATATTTCAGACAACATTTACCTAGCATGTCATATCTTTTAAATAACACAAAGACCAAGAGATTTCTTCAAGCTGGAAAATCTCTCATGATCTAAAGATTTGGTAAAAATGTCAGCTAGTTGAAGAAGAGTATCAACATGTTCGATTTGAACTAGCTATTTTTCCACTAAGTCTATTAAAAAATGATGTCGTATAGACATATGTTTTGTACGTGAATGCAGAACTGGATTTTTGGAAATATTAATAACACTCAGATTATCACAATACAAAATTATAGAGTTGTTCGAAAAACCATAGTCATTTAGCATATGTCGTAACTAAATCAGTTGAGCACAACAACTTCTGACTGCTACATATTCAGATTCGGCAGTCGAGAGTGATACACAATTTTGTTTACGACTGTACCATGAGACTAGATTATTGCCAAGATAGAAACACCCACCACTAGTACTCTTTCCATTATCTACATCACCGGCCCAATCCGAGTCACTGTATCCTATTATATTAGGATTAGTGTCTTTGGAGTACCAAATTCCCAAGTCACTTGTACCGGCAACATATCGAATGATACATTTCACGACATTTATGTGAGATACCTTGGGACTGGCTTGGAACCTAGCGCAAACACACACACTAAACATGATATCTGGGCGACTGACAGTAAGATATAAAAGACTACCTATAATAGATCGGTACAATATTGGGTCAACATCTTGTCCAACATCGTCTTTACATACCTGTTGCGTAGAGCCCATAGGAGTTTTCATGTGTTTAGCATTTTACAGACCAAACTTTCTAACCAGATTCTTGGCGTACTTGCTTTGAGATACAAAGATCCCATCTTCATTCTGTTTAATCTGCAAGCCTAAGAAAAAAGTTAGTTCTCCAATCATGCTCATCTCAATTGTTGTCGATATTGATTCGACAAAAGACTTTAAGAATGATTCTGAAGTTAAACCAAATACAATATCATCAACATAGATTTGAGCTATTACTACATCTACACACCGTGTCTTTTGATGAATAAGGTTATGTCAGCTTCTCCACGGGTAAAACCAAACTCAACAATGAAGTTAGTTAGACGACCATACCATGCATGTGGTGCTTGTTTCAATCCATACAAAGCTTTCTTGAGCTTGTATACATGATGTGGATGGTAAGGATCCTCAAATCCTTTTGGTTGTTCAACGTACACTTCTTTGTCCAAGTATACATTGAGGAAGACACCTTTAATGTCCATTTGGTGAAAGGTAATCTTTAAATAGAATACAATGACAAAAAGCAATCTTATTAACTCAATTCTAGCCACGGGAGCGAAGGTCTCGTCATAATCAATTCCTTCCACTTGTGTATAGCCTTGAGAAACAAGTCGAGCTTTGTTTCTAACAATCTTCCCTAACTCATCTGATTTGTTTTTAAATATCCACTTGGTTCCAATAACATTTGTGTTGTTGGGTCGTGGTACCAAATCCCAAACCTCATTTCGGGTAAATTGCTCAAGCTCTTCTTGCATTGCTTGAATCCAAAAATTATCTTTTAATGCCTCCCCAATGTTTTTAGGTTCCAAAGTAGATGTAAGACAAGAAAGACTAACATGTTGGTATATGGTGGACATACACACATACCTTACCATTTCACTATAATTAACTGGCTCTTTCTCTCTTGTACGTATCTTCTCAAAAACTCCTCCTATCATTTGGTTTGGTGGATGGTTCCTTCTAATCCTTGATGGAAGGTCTCTTCTAACTTGGTCATTTAGTTCAGTAGCTGACTCCTCCTCGACTTCGTCCCCTGTGATCTCTTCTGATGGTTCAAATATTTCCTCTAATGTTGGGACAACATCTGGTACAACATATGTTTCTTCAGTAGGTTGCTCATTTTCAACTGCAGCCACAATGTTGTTTTATGATGATTTGCCAGAGATATCCAATAGATCATCAAAAATAACATTAACAGACTCATGTATGGTTTTTGTCCTTAGATTGTATATTCGGTAAGCATGACTATTCTGAGAGTAGCCAACGAATATTCCCTTATCACTTTTAGAGTCAAATTAGCCAGTTGATCCTTGTCATTAAGAATATAACACACACACCCAAAGACATGAAAGTAACGCAATGTTGGTTCTTTCCATTTAACAGTTCATAGGGTGTCATCTTGGTCCCTGGCCTTAAATAGAATGTGTTAGTTATGTGACATGCAGTGTTCAAGGCTTCTGCCCAAAACCTCTTTGACAATTGCTTAGAACTTAACATAACTCTAGTAATTTCTTGTAAAGTTTTGCTATTTCTCTCGGCAACTCCATTTTGTTGAGGTGTCTTTGGTGCCGAGAATTCATGAAATATGCCTTTCTTTTCACAAAATTTTGCAAAAGTTTGATTTTCAAATTCCCTTCCATGATCAGATCTAATTCTGAAAATTGAAGAACAAAACAAATTCCTAATTCTAGAGTAAAGTGTTCTAAACATGTCAAATGTTTGTGATTTTTCTTTTAGAAAGTAGATCCAAGTAAATCTGGAAAAATCATCTACAATCACATAGGAATATCTCATCCCTCCTAGGCTGTCTACTTCAATAGGACCCATAAAATCCATATGCAATAATTGAAAATAATGAGATATACCTGAATGTTGTCCGTCATGTTGGACAACATTGTGAGAGACACAGGTCTGCTTTCATTTCAAACAATATTCGCACAGTGTTTTATCTTTTGCATTCAGCCTGGGAATGTCTTTAACAGCTTCAAACGAGATTAGTTTCTCATAGTTGACATGTCCCAACTTCTGATGCCAAAGTGTCAAGTCACTTACCTTCGCAGAATTGCAAAATTCTTGTCCACCGACGAGATAGCAATTATCTCCAGTTCGGGTCCCTGACATGACACAGTTATTTGCATAATCTGTAACCTTGCATCCAAGCTTGTTGAATTTCACCTCGAGATCATCATCACACAGTTGGCTTATGCTAAGAAGATTAGCAATCAAACATTCTACATGAAGGACATTTTTCAAGGCTGGTACACCCAGAACATTGAGAGTTCCTCTACCAATTATCATACTTTTACTCTCTCCTCCAAAGGTCACGCATCCTCCATTATGTTCCATAATCCTTCAATAGACTTTTGGTATCTGTCATGTGACGTGAGCAACCACTATTAAAATACCAAGAACTTGTAATGTTAGTACGCAAATCAGTTATGCACACATTACACCTTAGGTTCAGTTTAGGTACCCACATATTTTCAAACATTTTATTCCTTCTACTCTCAGGCTGGTTGCTTCGAATATTGTCAGTGATGTTGGGCAACGTTGCTGACGACATTGTTGACAATGACTTGCGTGCATAGTTTTGAAGTTTGTAGCAGTAGGGCATAAGATGTCCTATCTTTTTGCAGTAGCTGCATCCAAACTTCGATCTATCCTTAGTGTTCTGAGAGTAATTATTAGCATTTTCTTTGACAAACTTTATCCTCTCAGATTTACTATGGATCCTGGAAATATTTGTTTTAACAGGTGATTGATACCCAAGCCCTGCCCTTACAGGTTTACTGAAGTTAAAGATTTCATCCAGTTTGGAGGTTTCCGTGTTGAGCATTTGAAAAGTGGTCTCAGCTAAGTTCAATCGTACACGAATCTTACCAAGTTCTAGGTCCTTCTTGTTAAGTGCCACCTCTAATCGATTGACTGTGCCTTTCATATTTCTATTCTCAAGAGCAAGAGATTTTACATTTGAGTCTAGTTGCTCAGATTTTGTGATCAGGGCTTTACAAAGATCTTGTAATTCCTTTATCACTTTATTTTTGGAATCAACTAGATCCAAATCTACAGCCTCAGATGAAGTAATAAAACTACTAAAACAATTAACATCAGAATAGTCAAAGTATACATACCTCTCTGATATTGCAGGAATTTCAGATGTTGTGCCCAATGTTGTTCCTGATATTGTAGCAACATTGTCAATAACGTCTTCATCGTCGGACAGTGAGTGTTCGAATATTGCTGCCAGCATTGCCTGTGATTCTTCTTCTTGACTTCATTCCTCCTCTTCGTTCTCATCATAACTGAGGGTTACCCACATAACCTTACCAATTTTTCTAAGGGTGTTTATACACTCATTAGCATAGTGTCCCTAACCCAAGTGTGCATGACACTGCACTCCCTCGAGTTGTTTGGGATTAAAGTTGGTATTGTCGGAGTTGGATTTCCTCGGTGTATTGTGATTTCTTTGCTCAGGAGGTGTCCTAGTTGGTTGTTTATTGAAGAGTGGATTTTGGTGTTGTTTAAATTTAGCCTGATTGCGATCATTGTTGATCTTTCTCACCATCAAATTAAATCGACGAGTGAGTAAGGCAACAATTGCACCACTTTCTAGTTCCTCTATGTTTTCTTCCTCGTTTTCAAATTCAGTTTCCAAAGTTTGTCCTTGGAGTGTCAATGTCTTGTCTTGATATAGATCTCTTTGGCTCTTCATGTTCATCTCATAAGTTTGGAAGATGCTCATCAAGGCATGTAGATCCATATTATCAAGACTATGGGCCTCTTCAATAGCACAAATATTTGTATTAAATCTTCCAGGGAGAGATTTGAGGGCTTTATCCACAAGTTGTGTGTCGGTCAAAGTAGAACCAAGCACTTGACACTGATTGATAATGTCAATCAACTTTTCAAAGTAGGATTTTATGTCCTGAGATTCTTCCATCCTCAAGCGTTTATATTGACTCAAAATCATGTGTAGCTTTGTACGTCATACACTTGAGGTACCCTCACAATGAGTTTGTAAGGTCTCTCAAGCGTCCTTGGCCGTTGTACAATTTTGGATGAGTTTGAACATGTAGAGATCTACCCATCCAAATATAGCATTTAGGGCCTTTTCATTAAAGTTATCACTATTGATCTCTTTCGCGGTCCATTCAGACTCAGGTTTGGTAAGAACATCAATGTCCTCGTCTGCTGGATATTTGGGGACCACATACCCTTCGGAGACAGATCTCCATGCTCGAACATCAATATACTTGATGTGAGAACGAAGACGAATCTTCCAATAGGCATAATTGGTCATCAAGAACTGGAAGTCTACCAACATTTTGTATAACTGAGTCCATAGTCGTAAAATTCAGAATCAAACACTTATTGTATTAAGTGATGACTCTGATACCACTTGTTGGGTCCGGGGCTACGGATAAGTAAATATAAGTAAGATTAAAAACGAAATAGCTTAAATAACAAAAACAGTTTCTAGATGTTGCCTTCAATGTTGTGTCAACATATGAGGCAACATTGTGATAAAACAGTTATAAACCTTTAAAGAGTAAATGCAGTGGAAAAATAAAAGACACAATGTTTATATTTTCAAGGGTATATATAATATAACCCTTGATGGTCGATGACCGAAGTATTGTATATATTATATACAATTACAAATGAATTTCTTTTTACAAATTAAGCAATACAAACGAAAAAGAAATTACAAACAAAAGTGAAGTCGCAGATGACTTCAGCCTAAAAGTTAAAAGATCTTAAAAAGACAAATACAACATCTTCATTACAATTACTTCAACTATAAGCTTGATTTAGAATCCGGGTAGCAATAATAATGTGAGAATAGATGTTGTTATACTACTTTAGTGTAACGTCCCGAACCCCGGGCCCGCGACTGGTGCCCTACCTGGGCACCCTTCTACCCATACAACACAAGTAACCCGCGAAAACTAAATAACACTCATCACTTTTTTTTCAAACAAAGGCAAAGTCGGCAAGGCTGCCATAATATATAACACCCGAATGGGACTACAACTATACAAAAATATAAATACAACTCACGCAAGTCCAGTCCACATATGAATACAGACCTCTAAGAGTTTGGTCAGTAAACTATGACGGGACAAGGCCCCGCCGTACTCCTGAATATACCTAGCTATAATGACAAGCTCCGGAATATTGGAGCTCTCCCAAAATGCTGAACAAGGATCCTAAGCTCATGGATCACCCAACTGAGTACCTATACCTGCGGGCATGAACGCAGTCCCCCAAAGGGGGTCAGTACAACAGGTACTAAGTATGGAACGGAAATAAAATACAGTATTAAAATCATAGCTGGCCAAGGAATGACAGGGACAAATAAAATAATCAAATACCAGATACAACCGTGTCATATAAAATAAAAGCCAACTGTACCTTGTATCACTGTAACCCTGTACCACTGTACCACGATACTACTATATTATTGTACCACTGTACTACTATAACACCGAGAGTCAACTGTACCTTTTCAAGATATGCAAGTCATGTGAAAATCAGGGACACCCGCCCATAGAATCATTACACACATACTATTACCGAAGTATACCTGTGGAATACCAACCTCACCGTCGGAACCTCCATAGAATAATATATAACCAATATCACAGAAGCATGCTTGTGGGATACAACCTCACTGTCAGCATGTAACAAATATAATATATAATCATCATCGGAGAAGCATGCCCGTGGAATTCCAACATCACTGTCAGCATGTAACAAGTATAATATATAACCAGTACCAAGGAAGCATGCCCGTGGAATTCCAACATCACTGTCAGCATGTCAAACTCACAGAAGCATGCCCGTGGAATTTCAACATCAATGTTAGCACGTCCGTGTTATACTATCAAATCAGCATCACTGGAATATGCCCGTGGAATTCCAACATCACTGTCAGCAGTCCATGATATAATATAAAACCAGCATCACTGGAGCATGCCCGTGGAATTCCAACATCACTGTCAGCAGTCCATGATATAATATAAAATTAGCCTCACAGAAGCATGCCCGTGGAATTCCAACATCATTGTTAGCACGTCTGTAGAACAATATATAATCAATATCACAGAAACATGTCCGTGGAATTCCAACATCACTGTCAGCACGTCTATGGAATAACATATAATCAATATCACATGTATATATATAACCAAGGCCGGCCCCCAAGCGAGTGACTCGGTGAAGTGAAATACAACACTTGCACGAGTAACTATCATAAGAAACCATATGCAAGTATAAATCATCTTTTCACTTTACTAGAGGTATAGCACGTCTTCTACTTTAGAAATCCTAAGGCATTATTAAGACATGAAAGATTAAAGATAGAATAATCACACATCTTCTAGTTAAGAGAGCCAAATGCGTTTTCATGACATGGAAGAGTAAGGGTATAAGGAATAACACACTTTCTACTTCTAGAAAGCTCAACTATACAACGTACGTCCGTCGTACGTTCCTTATCTTATAACACCCGAGACACTAACACTTGTAGTCTCAAACACTTTCACTTTCCCACATCAAGTAACTTACAATCTAAAGCCAAGTTACTCATACTTTTTAAATCAATTCACCTACACTTTTCAAATCGAATTACCTATACTCTTCAAATCCATTAAGAGGGACTCCCTTCTAGAAATCCAAAGTACTATGTATAGAGTACATCACTAAGTACTATCAATAGAGTATATCACTAAGGATTAGGTTCCAATAGAACTCTATAGAGATCAAGTCAAGTATACTTCTAAAATCAAGGCAAGTATACTTCAAGAAACAAGTCATGTATACTCCAATAACAAGGCAAGTGTACTTACAAGGAACAAGTAATGAATAAACCAATAACAATCATGCCGATAGAAGGAAGTAGTTTGCATACCTCATTGACGACTAACCAACACGACAAGTAGAATACACCCCGAATAGGTACTTCAACCTTATCGGCTATTCCACACGCCAAGTAGAATATGTCACACGTAGTACTTCAACCTAAAATGACAATAGTACTTCTATCAACTCCAAGCTTTCAAGTGTAAGACTTATACCAAGTAATGGTCCTCTTATTCTACGAAAATTTGGGCAGCATTTCCCCCATTTATACGTATTTTTCCACCTTTTCCAAGGCCCAAATTCATCACTAATCAAGCCACACTTAAGGGCACAACCATCAGTTAACCAAATGGGATTAAACGCCTACTAGACGTGTAAAATTCTGCCCCACAACGATATTAAAACAGTCCACAAAATAGTCCATAATAAATCAACATTAATGGTACAATATGAAACCTTTAACACCCTTATTCCTTAGGACTTTCATTAGCCATTTTACCACATTAATCATGCATGTTGGAGGCTGATTTTTCAGAATAACAACACCCCAAAACAGTCCATAAAAACGACATCACAAGGTCTAACAGTTTTGGGCAGTTTCTCGGCCACAACAACTACAATCCGATAACTCGTTCCTTAATCCATTTTATTCCAATTCAAGTTCCAATACTTTTATACAAGTCTCATCAACTTATCAACAACAATATTACTTCATTACATACAATAGGTGACGTTAACAACGACAATAACCAACGAAATCCAACAACACCAAAAACTGTCTAGTTCTCGGCCAAGACACCAAAAATTGTCCAAACACCTTTTATTCTTCATTCTTTTTAGCACAAGCCCATCTATACATTATAACAACATGTAATATTCAACCACTTCAATAGAAGGAAGAATTTTACCTTTTATCTTAGCCCAAAAACGCCCAAGACAGTCCGGTAGGTTTTGGTCCGCAGTTTTCGTTTCGCTCTACTTCTTCAAGTTACAATCACACATATGTATCCTCTACAAGCTTATAACCAACTTTCCTTCACGTTTTACTTCCAAAAAGTCGACGAACAAGCTAGACTTTCCATCACCATTTTTGGCCAACCCAAGGTTCTCCATGGTGGAGTATTATCTAGGCTTAGCACTTGGTTTAGGAGCTTAATCTTGTAAAATAAGTAACTCTTGTTCTTCATGTCTATGGATTTCAAAATTTTAAAGCTAAGGAAGAGAGAAAAGGGTTTGGATGAAGATATTTTGTGAGATAAGTCTTCAAGACTTGGTCTAATAATGTGTGCCCAAGCCAAGTGGATGGGGGACCCTCTTGTCCACTTGTCCACTTGTCTTCATAATAAAATATCTCCACACTTAGCCATAATTCACCACATTTTCGATGGCCACACTTCACACTACCAAAACTTAATTAATCCACACTAATCTCAAATCTTACTATACATAAACATATATATAATTAGAGATTTGCTACACAAGTGGGGAGGGACACATGTCACCCTCTTATTCGCTCATAATTCTCTTCACAAAGATAATCCAACACTTGGCCAAAATATCTAATTTCTCGAAGGTCCCCACAAAATTGTGAAATTTTCGGCGGACCCCATATTATCAATTATGATATTTTATAATCCAATACTAAGTCCATAAATCCAATTATAAGTATTAAACTCCAAGTTAATAATTTTTTCGTCGTCACATTTTTTCGAAATTTTCCTTAAGAAAATGTAATAATTCTTTCCTTCCAAAATTCAAATCTTAAATCCTTAATCATGTTCTCAATTAGTAGCCCTGGTATTACGGGGTGTAACATCCTTCCCCCCTTAGAAACATTCGTCCTCGAATGTTCATCTAAGGTCTCAAGCTATACAACTTTCGGCATAGTCTCTTTTAACTATACATACACACCTATACTCCACAAAACCAACGATGCCACACACGGCCACAATATATCACATAGTCTCATTCTACTTCGGATAGTCCTTAGCACATTGTACTTCCTTTGTAATCAAAGTCACATTCCTAAGATCCTATTACAGTTCCTTAAAATCGATAATACCATTTTTAATCGGCTCAACAATCATCAACATCAATCACAAGTTGTTTATACTCAAACCAAGGAATCATCACCACTAATATACTCAACATATACTATGTACTTTAACCACGATCACACATAAAATACTTTACTCTTGAAGGCCTTGTCTATCTAAGGTCTCAACGGTTATCCAATACTCTAAGATCCTCAAAAATTCATGTCCCAAGCTTACATTAATTCTCCCCGTATACGGGCAAGATAGCTTCTCAATATCTCAAATCATATTGTCTTAATCACAACAACCCTATTTACTCCATACCAATATTATTCGTGCACCTCACTTAGGCATACAACACAGCTTAATCTAACAACATGGCATGTCCTTATGCCAATTAAATATGATCTCTTAAGGGTTCATCACCCTCTCAGACAGCTCATCACCTCCTAATTACTCTAAATTAGCATATATATAACCTTGATGAAGATTCCTTAAATTATTTCATACCTTCCAAGCCATTATCAAAGCTTAATCAACACATAATAACCCATAATCATTTCCGGCAACACACACATGACCCTAATAAACATGTTCGTATAGATGTACATCATTATACCAGCTATACAACAATTTTACCAACCTGGATATAAAGTCCAAATATTTCCTTTCTGGGCTGCTGTCGCTTTCTCATAGCTACAATCACAAAAATATGTTAGAGAGGGACTACCCTAACCACACAACTCTATCGCACGATCTTGGAGTAAGAAGAATAGAAACCAGTCCTAAATGTACTATAGCCTCCTGTTTATGGATGTGGTGCACAACAAACCGATAAACAAGACTCTACTATACACGGTCTATAGATATTCTGAGGACTAACTGCTCTGATACCACTGTCACGTCCTGAACCCCGGGCCCGCGACTGGTGCCCTACTTGGGCACCCTTCTACCCATACAACACAAGTAACCCGCGAAAGCTAAATAACACTCATCACTTTTTTTTTTCAAACAAAGGCAAATTCGGCAAGGCTGTCATAATATATAACACCCGAATGGGACAACAACTGTACAAAAATATAAATACAACTCACGCAAGTCCAACCCACATATGAATACAGACCTCTAAGAGTTTGGACAGTAAACTATGATGGGACAAGGCCCCGCCGTACCCCTGAATATACTTAGCCATAATGACAAGCTCTGGAACACTGGAGCTCTCCCAAAACGCTGAACAAGGATCATAAGCTCACGGATCACCCAACTGAGTACCTATACCTGCGGGTATGAACGCAGACCCCGAAGGGGGTAAGTACAACAGGTACTAAGTATGGAATGGAAATAAAATACAATATTAAAATCATAGCTGGCCAAGGAATGAGAGGGACAAATAAATTAATCAAATACCAGATTCAACCGTGTCATATAAAATAAAATCCAATTGTACCTTGTATCACTGTAACCCTGTACCACTGTACCACTGTACCACTGTACTACTATATGACTGTACCACTGTACTACTATAACACCAAGAGTCAACTGTACCTTTTCAAGATATGCAAGTCATGTCAAAATTAGGGACACCCGCCCATAGAATCATTACACACATCATATTACCGAAGCATACCCGTGGGATACCAACCTCACCGTCGGCACCTCCATAGAATAATATATAACCAATATCACAGAAGCATGCTCGTGGGATACAACCTCACTATCAGCATGTAACAAGTATAATATATAATCATCATCAGAGAAGCATGCCCGTGGAATTCCAATATCACTATCAGCATGTAACAAGTATAATATATAACCAGTACCAAGGAAGCATGCCCGTGGAATTCCAACATCACTGTCATCATGTCAACCTCACAGAAGCATGCCCGTGGAATTCCAACATCATTGTCAGCACGTCCGTGTTATACTATCAAATCAGCATCACTGGAATATGCCCGTGGAATTCCAACATCACTGTAAGCAGTCCATGATATAATATAAAACCAGCATCACTGGAGCATGCCCGTGGAATTCCAACATCACTGTCAGCAGTCCATGATATAATATAAAATCAACCTCACAGAAGCATGCCCGTGGAATTCTAACATCACAGTTAGCACGTCTGTAGAACAATATATAATCAATATCACAGAAGCATGCCCGTGGAATTCCAACATCACTGTCAGCACGTCTATGGAATAACATATAATCAATATCACATGTATATATATAACCAAGGCCGGCCCCCAAGCGAGTGACTCGGTGAAGTGAAATACAACACTTGCACGAGTAACTATCATAAGAAACCATATGCAAGTATAAATCATCTTTTCACTTTACTAGAGGTATAGCACGTCTTCTACTTTAGAAATCCTAAGGCATTATTAAGACATGAAAGATTAAAGATAGAATAATCACACATCTTCTAGTTAAGAGAGCCAAATGCGTTTTCATGACATGGAAGAGTAAGGGTATAAGGAATAACACACTTTCTACTTCTAGAAAGCTCAACTATACAACGTACGTCCGTCGTACGTTCCTTCTCTTATAACACCCGAGACACTAACACTTGTAGTCTCAAACACTTTCACTTTCCCACATCAAGTAACTTACAATCTAAAGCCAAGTTACTCATACTTTTTAAATCAATTCACCTACACTTTTCAAATCGAATTACCTATACTCTTCAAATCCATTAAGAGGGACTTCCCTTTTAGAAATCCAAAGTACTATGTATAGAGTACATCACTAAGTACTATCAATAGAGTATATCACTAAGGATTAGGTTCCAATAGAACTCTATAGAGATCAAGTCAAGTATACTTCTAAAATCAAGGCAAGTATACTTCAAGAAACAAGTCATGTATACTCCAATAACAAGGCAAGTGTACCTCAAGGAACAAGTAATGTATACTCCAATAACAATCATGCCGATAGAAGGAAGTAGTTCACATACCTCATTGACGACTAACCAACACGACAAGTAGAATACGCCTCGAATAGATACTTCAACCTTATCGGCTATTCCACACGACAAGTAGAATACGCCCCAAATAGGTACTTCAACCTAAAATGACAATAGCACTTCTATAAACTTCAAGCTTTAAAGTGTAAGACTTATACCAAGTAATGGTCCTCTTATTCTACGAAAATTTGGGCAGCATTTCCCCATTTATACGTACTTTTCCACCTTTTCCAAGGCCCGAATTCAACACCAATCAAGCCACACTTAAGGGCACAACTAACAGTTAACCAAAGGGGATTACACGCCTACTAGACGTGTAAAATTCTACCCCACAACGATATTAAAACAGTCCATAATAAATCAACATTAAGGGTACAATATGAAGCCTTTAACACCCTTATTCCTTAGGACTTTCATTAGCCATTTTACCACATTAATCATGCATGTTGGGGGCTGATTTTTCAGCATAACAACACCCCAAAACAGTCCATAAAAACGACATCACAACGTCTAACATTGTTGGGCAGTTTCTCGGTCACAACAACTACAATCCGATAACTCGTTCCTTAATCCATTTTATTCCAATTCAAGTTCCAATACTCTTATACAAGTCTCATCAACTTATCAACAACAATATTATTTCATTACAACATGCAATAGGTGACGTTAACAACGAAATCCAACAACACCAAAAATTGTCTAGTTCTCGGCCAAGACACCAAAAATTGTCCAAACACCTTTTATTCTTCATTCTTTTTGGAACAAGTCCATCTATACATTATAACAACATGTAATATCTAATCACTTCAACAGAAGGAAGAATTTTACCTTTTATCTTAGCCCAAAAACGCCCAAAACAGTCTGCTAGGTTTTGGTCTGCAGTTTTTATTTCGCTCCACTTCTTCAAGTTCCAATCACACATATGTATCCTCTACAAGCTTATAACCAACTTCCCTTCACGTTTTACTTCCAAAAAGTCGACGAACAAGCTAGGTTTTCCATCACCATTTTCGGCCAACCCAAGCTTCTCCAAGGTGGAGTATTATCTAGGCTTAGCACTTGGTTTAGGAGCTTAATCTTGTAAAATAAGTAACTCTTGTTCTTCATGGCTATGGATTTCGAAATCTTAATGCTAAGGAAGAGAGAAGAGGGTTTGGATGAAGATATTTTGTGAGATAAGTCTTCAAGACTTGGTCTAATAATGTGTGCCCAAGCCAAGTGGATGGGAGACCCTCTTGTCCACTTGTCCACTTGTCTTCATAATAAAATATCTCCACACTTAGCCATAATTCACCACATTTTCGATGGCCACACTTCACACTACCAAGACTTAATTAATCCACACTAATCTCAAATCTTACTATACATATACATATATATAATTAGAGCTTTGCTACACAAGCGGGGAGGGACACATGTCACCCTCTTATTCGCCCATAATTCTCTTCACAAAGATAATCCAACACTTGGCCAAAATATCTAATTTCTCGAAGGTCCCCACAAAATTGTGAAATTTTCGGTGGACCTCATATTATCAATTCCGATACTTCATAATCCAATACTAAGTCCATAAATCCAATTAGAAGTATTAAACTTCAAGTTAATAATTTTCCCATCGTCACATTTTTTCGAAATTTTTCTTAAGAAAATGTAATAATTCTTTCCTTCCAAAATTCAAATCTTAAATCTTTAATCATGTTCTCAATTAGTAGCTCTGATATTACGGGGTGTAACATTTAGGCTAGGTGTTGATCCAGTTTCTAAGGTGAACATCCAAGAGCTCTCTTGGTGATTCTTCTCGTTTAATTCTGGATGTCGATACTCTGAAGTTTCCCTTCTTTTTACAGTGTGAAACCTCCCTTGAAATCCTCACTGTTGGTTGCAGGAGTTGAGTAAAAAAAGGCTACAGCTTGGACCGGTTCTTCCTCTATGAAAAGCTCAACGATCTGGACTTGGTCTTAACGCTGCTTCTCCTCCAATCTTTGACTACTTTTTTTCCCATGTTTTAAACACAGCTTCATTGTAAGCTTTCCTAGGTCATTTTTAACTCACAATAACACAACATGTTTTGACCGGAAGAATAGGCAAAATCATTTATAGAGATGTTGTCAGTGATGTTGTCACAACATCGCAGGCAGAGATGTTGTCACAACATCGCAGGCAACATCGTTATGTTCATAAGCGATGCTGTCCTGGGCGTTTACAAATATTGTCACAACATCCATCCAAAATCAACAATTACTATCATAAATTTTGTAGCTTGTATAGAAGATAAGGAAAAAGAGAAACAAAAGCACCAACAGAGAGAGGCATGAACACATAAAAAGAGGAAGAAAAAAAGAATAGAAGGATCCCAGTAAAGTAACCAAAATAAATTAAGTATATAAATAGAAAACCATCATTTTGCTTACGGTAATAACACTGGTACTTTACATCTCTCTTTCTGTAAAGTATTTACCTGGTGATGATGATGTTGTGCACAGTGCACTAGAACATGGTTTTAAGCTTGTTAATGAGATTGAAAATACATGATATACTGGGACAGTGGGACTCATAAAAATTATGCCTTGTTATTGTTTTCCAGGTTCTCTTCAGTGTTATGGCTAAATCTTGATGGATTTTGGTGAGCAATAAGCCTTGAATTTATAGAGGGATGGAGAACTCACTCGAGAATGAAAATGGAGTGATTGGACTGTTTTGAACTTTTAATGTTAGCTTGGTTGTAAACATTAACTTAATTTTCTGTTTAAGACTCAATGTTGATAAAGTAAGACCATAACATATGGTATGTTTTGGACTTGAATGACTGGTTTAAGATTTTTAATTGCTTCAGACCACTTTAAATTTCGAGCTTCTCAAATTTTATGAGTTAGATTTGATTATATTTCCCGTGCTTGCTCTACGTATAAAGGTTGGATTTGAAATAGATAGTACTTGGTAGACTTGTGTTATACAAGTTGTATATGAATCTTGTTTTTTTTTTTGAATTTGTGCCTTCACAAAACATGGGCATGTGTACAGGTTTTAAGTTGAAAATCATATGCTAATTTACTTGATAGTCAATTTAAAATGGGAAAAGGGGCATATTTGCCCTCCAACTTTAAGAAAAGGGGCATATTTGCCCTCCGTCAAAGTTGGGGGACAAATATACCCCTTCCGTTAATAAACTTCCACCATTTGTCCATATTTAACTTTGATGCACATGTGGATCTACGTGGACGCCACCTGTGTGCCATCTGGATGACCTGACCCGACACCTGGACTACCCGACCCGTTCCTAAAAAAACCCAAAATGCATCACATTAAAAGGGAAACACACCCAGCGATTTGTTCTTCAATTTTGTGCCCTAAAAATGCATCCTCTTCAGCTTTCTTCATTCTCCAGCAACAATAACACGGATTTCATTCTTCCAAAATCAATATTTCAAGTTTTTTTCTCGAATGCAATCCGTAACCGTCCACTTCAGTGAGTTTGTCTTCCCCAAATCGAAAATCGAAGTTGTCAAGGTTCTAAATTTCATCAACTTCAGTCTTAACATTCAGACGAATCCAACCTACTATTCGCGTACAAGAAGGTTAGAAATTCCTGAACTTTATGTGTTAATCGATACTTATATGGTTCTAATCTCTCTCTGGGAAATTCAAATTTCTGCAAAAAAATAATTCTGAAATCGACTTGTAGACTATGACGTTATTAGACTTTGACGACTTTGTTTTGTTTTTAGTTGCTGTTTGTTGTATTTGTTCGATATTATATTTCGATGATGCCAAAGACGATTGAAATCTCTAATCGACAGTAAACCAACAATTTTTTTTGACGCGAGTGTTGTATTCTTTTTTGCAGATCATTGTCATGGAAACACTTGTAGAATGTGAATTAGATGTTGATGTCGTAGATGAATGTGAATTAGATGTTGATGATTTTCATGCGACTAACATTGCACAACATTTTGAGTCTTATTGTATTGATGTTGAGGCTGGCACAGACTGTGACAGTGCCAATGAATCATTAAACTCTTCTGGTAATGAGTCTAGTGATGAGTGTAGTGATGATGATTTTGATGCTGAAGAATTAGAGCTTATTAGACTTCAGAATAAAAGAGAGATTACACAAAAGTTAGAACATTTCAAAACTATATATCCTAGAATGTCTTTCAAAGATATCATTGAGGCTAGAATGTTTATGAAGTTTTATGCCTTGTCGCAAAATAAAGGGTTGGTATTGTTGAAAAGTGACAAATCTAGGATTACGAACAAGTGTGTTGAGGGATGTCCTTTTAAATGTCCATCAGTAAATGCAAGAACGGGATCGGGGTTTCAGTTAAAATATTGGTCAATGAACAAAATTGTCCACCAGCATTTGAATGCAAAAGAATAGATTGTGACACAATAGCACTTATTTCCAAAACAAGCTACAAAATGATCCAAAAATGAAGGTCAAAGAGATGAAGGCAGAACTGAAAGTCGCCTTTAATGTCAATGTTAGTCTTCATAAGTGTAAGAGGACCAGGAGAATAATTTTGGGAGAACTTAGTGGTAGTTACAATGATGAGTATAATAAGTTAGAGAGTTATGCTAATGAATTGAGGAATAACAATCGTAGAAGTGATGTTGTAATCAACATATCTAGGGATGCACTTGAAACGGGAGTATGAAAGTTCCTAAGAATGTATATATGTTTTAATGCAATGAAGAATGGATTTAGTGGTGGGTTAAGACCTTTCATAGGATTGGATGGCACATTCTTGAAAGGAAAGGCTAAATGGCAACTGTTGGTAGCTGTTGGTCAAGATACAATGAACCATATTTATCCACTAGACTGGGCAGTAATCTCTAAAGAGAACAAGGTCACTTGGAATTGGTTTTTAGGACTACTAAAGAATTCACTAAACCTGCAGCAAGGCCAAGGGATCATCATCATGTCTGATATGCAAAAGGTAAAATATTTCTGATTTAAGTACTATGGCTAAAACTGAAAAACTGAAAATTCTAAAAAACTGAAAATTCTGAAAACTGAAAATTCAGGAAAAATGAAAATTCTGAAAATTGAAAATTCAGGAAAAATGAAAATTCTGAAAATTGAAAATCTGAAAAACTGAAAATTTGATGTATATATGCAGGATTTAATTGATGCAATCCAGACAAAGTTACCTGAAGCTAAGTATAGGTTCTATGCTAAACATATAGAACATAATTGGTTGAAAAAATGGGGTGGTTCTGAAGCATTGAAGAAGAAGATGTGGCATTGTGCATGGAGCTCTTATCATGAAGAGTTTTGTGACCATTTGAAGGTTATAGGTGAGATGGATCAGTCAGATGCTGAGAATTTATTGACATACCCAGTTGTGACTTGGGTTAGAGCCTACTTCGACACAACTTGCAAGAATCAAAATGTGGAGAACAACATCACAGAGTCGTTTAACAAGTGGATTCTGGAGGCAAGGCACAAGCCAATTATCAAGATGCTTGAAGATATTAGATTAAAGGTAACACTTGACCCTTTCAATTTAGTTTTAAGACACGGAATTAACACATTAACATTGTGTAGGTAATGGACATGTTGGTAGCGAATGAAAGTCAAGCGCATAAATGGGCTACGAAATATAGTCCTACAGCATTAGAGATTTACAAGGACTTTGTGGTTATTGCTGAAAATTATGAGGTACATTTCAGTGGTGATGATGGGTTTGAAGTGTCTGAGGGAACCGATACATACATTATCGATCTAATGGCAAAGAAATATAGTTGTAGGACATGGGAACTTAGTGGTATCCCATGTCCTCATGCTATAAGAGCATACAAGCATAGACACAAAGATCATATTGCCGAGGGAGCCTTTCACCCATATTATAATAAGTCAACCTACTTGTCAATCTATTCACACAAACTTCAACCAGTTAGAGGGTCTAAATTCTGGAAATATGAAAAGAGTCATGATATGGAATCACCAGAAATGTGTAAGATGGTGGGTCGACCCAAAGTTAAGAGAGGAAGAGTGAGGAATGAAAACTTGAAAAGACAAAGTGAGTGGTCCACTTCAAAGAAAGGAAAACCTATGACATGTTCTACATGCCATCACAGTGGACACAATGCAAGGGGATGTGATAAGGTAACACTCTACATATATGGTAACATTGCTGATGTTTCTTTGTAGTTGTTGCTGCTGTCCTATTTTTTCATTTTTAGCTGATGTTGATGTGATGTTTTTCCTTTTTAACTGCTGCTACTGTGCTGCTTTTCCTTGTCTTGACGTAGTGTTATTTTTTAAATAGCAGACTAGTAAAGGGAAACAACTTGCAAGGAATAAAAGCAGCAACAGCACATATTTACTCCCGGCAGCAGAACAAGAACCAGAACCAGAAGAAAGTTTTGTAGCAGCAGAACCAGAAGAACATCTAACTCAATGCAGCAGCACCGCCACTATGCTAGAAGCAGAACCATCATTAAGGCCAAGGTCATTTTCTGAGGCAAATACTAGAATACTTGAAAGGATGAAACAAAGATTAGCTACACTAATAAGAAAAATCTCCATCGTTGGTGATTCTACTTCAATGAGTGAGCCAACCAACTTGCCTTATCAACCACCAAACAAGGCTCTTGTTATAAGAGAGTAATTGAAGACATGAAAGAGGAATAGACAGTCTGACACATGATGAAGACATGAATTACTCATGCCTTGGCCATTGTCAAACTTTTTTAGTGTTTGTAGAAGGCTTTGCCATTAAACAGTGTAATGTTCTTTACAGTGTAATGTTTCTTTGTGTAATGTATCGGCTGTCATACACCATCTCGCTATCTATGTAGCTCCAAGGGAATGATACCGTTGTTCAATTACCTTATTCGGTGTTTGTTATTTCTTTTCGTGTTTCTTTCGGATGGATTTACAGATCTTTATGTTTTTCCAAACTTCACTGTTGGTTTGCACAGCTAGCATGTCTAATATAAATGCAGTTGGTCAATTATTTTGTGGTTTCAATATCTCTTGGAATTGAATCTTTCGGTTAGCTTTCTAAGTTCCAACTTCTAAATGAAGCTGGTGCGGGTAAACAATTGTTATTCTTGACCCCGAGCCTTTACATCCCTTCTTTTGTTTTCAATAAGGTGTTGTGTTTAGGACTGCATACTAATGTAAAATTTGTCTAACAGTGATATAAAAGAATTAGATACATCCAACTAAAATTGCATAAAAGAAGATTCATAACATTACATTAAACATTCTTACTCATCTACAAATACATAATCATTTCATAATCGATGCCGCAACAAATCAAACAAATAACGCTCATGAAATCATCATAAACACCCGCATCTTCAAAACTTTGTTCATTTCAGCTTGATTTATACCCTTCAACACAACGATTTTTGCTTTCAACATATCTCTTTCACCCTTCAAATCTGCTATTACATTCTTAAACACATCCAATGACGACATTAATTCGCCAGATAAACTTTAAATATGTTCCTCATCCTCCCATTGCCAATATCCACAAGAACTTCTCTATAAGCAAAAAATGAAGAAAGAATAAAAAATAAAATCAAACAAACAAAAAATTGTCGTCAAAGTATTACATTAAAATTACTTACCTTAGGTTTGGGGCATTTGAAGAATTTCCTTCCGGGATTTGAAGTAGTCCTCGAAATAAATTGATTCGCAGTCATACCACAATGACACCTCCTTTGTGAAGAACAACTAACTTGAGACATTTCTTACTTGCCGAACATAAACACAATTGTATTAACTAATAAACTGAAACAAACACTATCGACTATAACTTAATCGAAACAAAGACTGTCAAAACTCATCGAAGAACCAAATTTACACTGTCGAAAGTAGAATAAGAAGCATAGACTGGTTTATCTCGAGTAATAAACACTGTCGAACATAATTTATCTCGACTGGTTTACAATCTAGACAGGTTTTCAATCTACAACATATCAGAATCACATAAATTCTACAACCAATTCTAATAAAATCAACTACCAATTTAAAACCAGTCGACATTGAGTTCTCAAGTCCGAAAAAATATGTATATGTCGACGATTGAGTTCACTGTTTTCTTAGCGACCAGATGAACAAAACATTATAACCATATATATAAGACGCTGGATTTCAATCTTCCAGCAATAAAAATTTGCAGAAATTCAATTGTCGATTAGGCATTTATATGTCTACGAAAGACTTAGAACCATATTAGTATCGATTAACACATAAAGTTCAGGAATTTCTAACCTTCTTGTACGCGATTAGTAGATTGGATTCGCCTGAATGTTAAGACGGAAGTTGATGAAATTTAGAACCTTGACAGCTTCGATTTTTTATTTGGGGAAGACAAACTCGCTGAAGTGGACGGTTACTGATTGAATTCGAGGAAAAAGCTTGAAATATTAATTTTGGAAGAATGGAATTCGTGTTACTGTTGTTGTAGAATGAAGAAAGCTGAAGAGGATGCGTTTTTAGGGCACAAAATTGAAGAACAAATCATTTGGGTGTGTTCCTTTTTAATGTCTTTGCGTTTTGATTTTTTTAAGGCAATTGGGTAATCCAGGTGTCGGGTCGGGTCATCCAGATGGCGCACAGGTGGCGTCCACGTGGATTCCACATGTGCATCGAAGTTAAATATGGGCAAATGGTGGAAGTTTATTAACGGAAGGGATATATTTATCCCCCAACGGCAAATATGCCCCTTTTCTCAAAGTTGGAGGGAAAATATGCCCCTTTTCCCATTTAAAATAAGGGCATGTGCGCTTCCCAGGTTCTAAGTTGAAAATCCTACGCTAATTTACCTTTCTTAGGTTGTTTGTCTTTCACCTTATGTCATGTGTAGTTTACTCTTTTTGCTTCTTAATGAAAGAAAGTTTCGTGGACTTTTAGTAAGCATACCTTTCTCTTTTTAGACCTAATCCTCATCTGGTTGAACATGCTACAAGTAAATTAGATCATTTGATATTGTCTTGTCTTATCTCCTGCTAAAACAAGGAAATTATTGCAAATACAATGTACTTCGATTTCAATATAGTATTATCGAATATCATATCGAGCCGAAATTTGATTTACGATCATTGAATTATCGAATTGAAGTTTGAAAGTTCCATATTTAGTACTATTTACTTTCAATTATCAATTAACGAACCCGGACTTTAAAAATAACAAACTGAATACCAAATATCCACACCTACTTATAGTCCCTCACAAACAAATGCGATTTCTAGATAAATGCTATCCCCTTTTGGAAGTAAATATCCTCTCACTTCCTAATATTCTCCAGAAACGTTATAACTTAAAATATGTAATCATATTTAGACCCTTCCTTCACTTAGATTTGGCATAGAAAGCCTTTAGTCAATCCTTCAAATTACATTTTAGCATAACAGGCTTTCAACACAACTTGTAAATACGAAACAAATTACTTCTTTTGTTTCAATTTGTTTGTCTTACTTTTTTTAAATTTTTATGAAAAAAACGCCTTTTTTTTTATTTGACAACTCTTTAGTTCAAACTTTTAACATGACATATTTAAGACCACAAGATTAAAGACCATTTTGTTTCCATTATATATATTTTTAGATTAAGACCTCAAGATTAAAGAATCTTTTTTATTTTCTAAAATTTCGTGTCAAGTCAAAACCAGATAAATAAATTTAAATGGGAGGAGGGATAAGTTTAAATCATGTATATAAAACATCTCTTTTAACCTAATCATATACAGAATGTGCTGTCAAACATTTCCAAGGCAATGAAAATAGCCATGTTAAATATACCCGTAATATATATGGGATTGTATATCATGTATATCACGGTTTCACAAGGCCAAAATATCTTATGTGAAACAATGGTATACACGGTATACAATCCCGTGCATATCACAGTTTTTGGTAAGATTTATTTAGTGTAAATATTGTATTAAATTAGCATTGTACACTTACTGTTACACCCCGTATTTTCACAGCACATAGGTGAGAACGTAAGTAAGAAAATAAGATTTGAATGTAGGAAGGAAAGTATATTCACATTTTCTATATGAAATAATTTTGGATACTACAAATGTGACGACGAGAATTAATATTAGTGATTGAATTCTTTCCAAATGGAGTTATGGACTTAGGATTGTATTATTAAATCTTCGCATTAAGAATATGAGCCAATCGAAAATTTCACAATTTTGGGGGAGTGTCTATCGAAATTTTAAGTATTTTGGCTAAGTATGAAATTATTTTTGTTAAGAGAATTATAGGTGAATAAGAGGGTGACATGTGTCCCTCCCCACTTGTGTAACAAAGCTCTAATTATATTTATGTATTGTAAGATTTTGGCTAAGTCTTGGAGATATTTTTGTAAAGTGAAGACAAGTGGACAAGTTGTCCAAAAGGGTCCCCCATCCACTTGTGCTTGTGCACCTTATAGATGCAAGTCTTGCAAATACTTATTTGCCTTAGCTCATAATACCTTCTCACCCTTAACCTCTCTTCTCTCTTCCTTAAGCTTCAAGATTCGAAATTCATAGCCAAAGTGAAGAACAAAGTTTATTTATTTTCCAAGATTAAGCTCCTTAACTAAGTTCTAAGCCAAGGTTAATACACCAAATAGTTGGTCACGGTTTTGGGCCAAAAGAATGTCTTGAAACCTTTAGCTTGGAGATGAACTTGTTGGAAGGAAAACAAGAAAGTAAGATGGTTACAAGCTTGTAGAGGATACATGCATGTTGTGTGACTTGAAGAAATGGTGAAGAAAAATGGAGCATGGTGCCGAGTTTTAGTGGACTGTTTTGGCTAAGAAAATAAGGTAAGAATTCTTCTTTTTCTTGAAGTAATTGAAAATTACATGTTGTTATAGTTAAGAGATGAACTTGTGTTAAGAAAAGTGGAGAATAAGAAGTGCATGTGACATTGGCATGCTAGCCAATTTAATGGATTGTTTTGGTTGTCTTGGATTCGTTGGTTGTTATTGTTATTATCGTCACTAAGTGCATGTTATATTGAAGGAAATCTTGTCATTATAAGTTGTTATGGTTTATATAAACGTGTTGAAATGTGAATTAGATTGTAAGGAGTTGTGAAAAGGACTTTGGTATTATGGTTTGGCCGAGACATGTATAAAACTATTGGATATTGTCATGCTATCTTAGGGGTTGTTTTTTGCGTGTAAAATGCTGGAAATTTAATTACAATTATGCATGTTTAAATGTGGAAATTTCTAATGTAAGTTCTAAAGGAATAAGGGTATAGAATGGTTTAGAAAGACTTCACATTCTACCCTCGTTATTGTTGGAATACACACTATTTTGAGCAGACTGTTTTATATGGATTAAGAGGCCGGATTAACATAAGAAGTAGGTGTGTGATTCACCTTGGTTGTTTTTTTGTTGTGCCCTTAATTGGTGCTTGGTTATTGAGGTTATTGGTCTTATTTATAAGGTGGAAATGTATGTATAAATAGGGGAAGTGCTGCCCAAATTTTTATATGAAAAGAGAACCATCTTATGTATATGACTTACACTAGTATCATGTAGTTGATAGACGTGTTATTGTCATTATAGGTTGAAGTACTAATTGAGGCGTATTCTACTTGTCGTGGTGGTATAGCCGATAAGGTATGTGAATTATCCCTTCTTACTTTGACATGATATTTATATGACATGGGTGTACGACGGACGTACGTAATTCCATTGAGTCTTTATCTTTAAAATGCAAGATGTGATAGTGCCTTGGTTTCCTAAAATGAAAGATATAATAGTACTTTGGTTTTCTAAAATGAAAGATATGATAGTACTTTGGTTTTTCTAAAATGAAAGTTGAGTTTTATATAAAGTAAGTGTACGGTGAACGTACGTAGTTCTTTTGGATCTAAATCCTTAATGATATGATAAGTGCCTTGATTTTTCCAAATGAGGATAAAAAATGAAAGTTGATTTTTATGAAGCAAGTGTACGGTGGACGTACATAGTACTTTTGGGTTCAAGTCCCAAATATTACATGATATAATTCTTTTTATAAAATAAATGTACGGTGGACGTACATAGTACTTTTGGGTTCAAGTCCCCAGTATTGGTACATGAGATGATGGTACCTTGGTTTTATTCCTTTGAGAGTCAAAGATGATTTAAAGTGCATATGGTTGATCATGATAGTTGCTCATGATAGCTATTCGTTCAAGTGTCATTATTCTAATTCACCGAGTCGCATAATGGGTCGGGTATGTTCGTGCGCAGATTTATTCCATGGACTTGCAATCCGTGATGCGAGTACAGGATACTCATGCGGGTATAAAAACCCATGCGAGTTCGAGTCCCACGAATACTATATGTATATGATTCCATGGACAATATCTGTGATGCGAGTACAGGATACTCATGCGGGTATAAAAACCCATGCGGGTTCGATTCCCATAAATAGGATATGCATAATGATTCTATGGGCAGGTGTCCCTGATTTTGACATGACTTTCATATTTTGAAAAGGTACAGTTGGCTCTTATTTTATATGGCACAGTTGGATTTGGTATTTGATTTTCATACTTGTCCCTGTCATCTCTCTATTTTAAAAAGGTACAGTTGGCTCTTATTTTATATGGCACGGTTGGATCTGGTATTTGATTTTCATACTTGTCCCTGTCATCTTTCTATTTTAAAAAGGTACAGTTGGCTCTTATTTTATATGGCACGGTTGGATCTGGTATTTGCTTTTCATACTTGTTCCTATCATCTTTTGGCCAGTGATGATCTTATTTACTGTACTTTATGTTTACATACTTAGTACATTGTTGTACTGACCCCCTATCCGGGGGCTGCGTTCATTCCCGCTGGTATAGGTACTCAGTTGGGTGATCCACGATTTTAGAATCCTTGCCCAGCTTTTTGAGATAGTTCCACTGTTCTGGAGCTTGTCATTTTGGTACAGGTCTTCCATTATGACTTATGTATATTCAGGGGTACGGCGGGGCCTTGTCCCGTCATAGTGGTTGTAATACTCTTAGAGGTATGTAGTCATGTGTGGGTTGGACGTGTACAGTTGTAGTCTTTTCTTTTGGATATTGTGTATACGATGGCAGCCTTATCGGCTTGCCTATTTTATATAAAGAGTTCAATATTACAGTTCAGGGGACATGAACCCTTTGTTATAGAAAAAAAAAAGAGTTGTTCCTTAGTACCCAGGTAGGGTACCAGTCGCAGTCTGTCGGCTCGGGGCGTGACAGAAGTGGTATCAGATCAGTTAGTCCTCAGAATGTCTACAGACCGTGTGCAGTAGAGTATTGGTTATCGGTGTGTTGTGAACCACACCCATAAACAGGAGGCTACAGTACATTTAGGATTGATTTCTATTTTTCTTACTCTAAGATTGTGCGATAGAGCTATGTTGTTAGGGTAGCCCATCCCTAACGTATTATTGTGGTTGCAGTTATGCCTCCAAAGAAAGCGACAGCGGCCCAGAAGGGGAGTATATGGAACTTGTATATAGGTTGGTAAAATTATTGTATAGTTGGTGTGATAATGATGTACATCTATACGGACATATTTATTAGGGCCATATGTGTGTTGCCTGAAATGATTATGGGTTATCATGAGTTGGTTAAGCTTTGATAATGGCTTGGAAGGTATGAAACCGAGTAATTAATCCATATCAATGCTTTATATATGTGTTAATTTGGAATAATTAGGAGGTGATGAGCTGTCTGAGAGGATGATGAACCCTTAATAGATCATGTTTAATTGACTTAATGGCATACCATGTTGTTAGATTAAGATGTGTTGTATGCTTAAGTGATATGTACGAATAATATTGGTATGGAGTAAATAAGTTTGTTATGGTTAAGACGACATGATTTTGAGGTTATGAGAAGCTATGTTACCCGTATACGGGGAGAGATAATGTAAGCTTGAGACATAGAATAATTGAGAATCTTAGAATATTTGATAATCATTGAGCTAGTAGATATACAAGGCCTTCTTGAGTAAAATATTGTATGTATGATCGTGGTTAAAGTACATAGTATACATGAAGTATATTAGTTGTGATGATCCCTTGGTTTGAGTATAAACTACTTGTGCGATTAAAAGTTGGAGATAATGTTGAAACTGGAAATAAGATCTTTGAAGGATTTTTGTGTTAAACATCATTTGGAGGTACTTGGAGTTGGTTTAGTGTGGTAGCCATGGCCACGACATTCCGAAGAGTCTCAAGTGGATGCGCAAAGTAAGAATAAGATAAACATAAGTGGTACAGATGAAAAACAGAGGTGCAATATAAGGAGATATGAATAAAAAAGTGTCACGAACCGACCCGACCCGACGGGCCGCGACTAAACGTCCTAATTGGACGTCATACTGACCTGCCACTCTTAATCCATTTAATACCGAGATCTATAGAAATTTCGGCAGCAAATGCTTTTACAACATCTCCCCGAAATGGGCAAGCCGACAAGGCTGCCAAATCAACAACAGAATAACAATCATAACAGGCTAGCCGACTAGGCTGCCACCAACCAACATTATGTACACAAAGGAATAGTCAAAATAAGCAAGCCGGCAAGGCTGCTACTAGATAACAACAAGTATAACCGAGAACACCCCAACACATAGTACAACAACATTACAACCCAAAGCAAGGTACAAACGTCAAACCCACAACTGTCTACAGGCCTCTAAGAGTACAGTGCTGACATATGACGGAACAGGACCCCGTAGTGCCCAAAATGTGCATAAGTCTGAAAGATAGGGATCTGTACCAAAATAGCTGGCTCCGGAACAAAGGTGCTCTCCGACTGCCGAATGGAAGCCCTAAACTGGAGGGTCACTTATCTGAATACCTGAACCTGCGGGCATGAACGCAGCCCCCCGAGAAAAGGGGGGTCAGTACGAAATAATGTACTGAGTATGTAAGCATGAAATCATGTAAATAAGATCAAAATTGTGTCCTGTAAGGTAGAGAGTCAACTGTATCATAAAAGAATGAGAGACATATCAGTACTCATGCATGCTTAGTCATAAAATTATCAGATGTAAATAAATGAATAAACTGCCCGACCCTTGGGTAAGGGACGCGGTGGAATATACTGTCATGGTATCTGTACCCGCATCACGGATGCCTGTCCGTGGAATCATCATATATATATACATAAATTGTCCGGCCCTCTTGTGAGGGACGCGGTGAATCATCCTAATATATGTGCACGAATCTGCCCGGCCTGGAACGCGGTGAAGTAGAAAAATGACTCTTAGAACGAGTAGATATCATGAGCAACTGTATGCAATTTAAATCATTTCTTTGACTCTCATTAAAATCATTAAATAACTTCTTACAATAAGATCACATGTACTTTTCATAACTCAGATTACTATGAATAAGACTATGAAGGAGTCATGTACGTCCATCGTACATTCCCTTGTATAATATTCATGTCGAATGAAAGAATCAATAATTCACAAAATCATGTCAAAAGAAAGGAAGATAGGCTCACATACCTCTTAGGTGAACTAATCAACTCAATATTAAGGTATGTCTCGTCTAGTACTTCAACCTATAATAAGGAATAACACACTCGTCAATTTTGATTTTCTAATGTAAGTTATATGAATAACGACTTCCTTATTTCTATAAAAATTTGGGCAGCATTTCCTTTGTTTATGTGCGTATCCACAATTTTCCAACAATCCAAATCAGCCAACAATTCAACTCCAACCAACAATCCAACCAACCAATCAATAAGTCATTACTTAAGAGTATGACCATAATAGCCCATATACTTGGCACATACCATCTATACAACCTTTCTTCCCACCTTTATGGAATTTAATCTCAACAACAATTTAGGTGATTAAACCACCTATCTATCATATTCCACCAACTCTTAATTCATAATAAGAAAATAGTCCATTAAGGCAATCCACCAAGTCTAACAATTAGTAACAAGAGTTCAAGTCTTCTAGTTTGCAATATATTACTTTTAACCTCTTTTAAGATATGTATTGACAATCATCACAACGTATTTACAATTTCATAACTTATATTATAATCTAACAAGAACGACCTTTAAAGCGGGACAATCATGCTCAACAATTTCATAAAAGTTGGCCCTAACATGTTACAATTCTCTAATTCTTCTTCTTACTTCTTAATCCAACTTCTCTATCAACAATTCCATATCACAAGTGCATTAACATTAAGCTTTCCTTACAATTCTCAACATGCAATTATCGACCATAACCCAATACTTCAACTACAACAACATGCACTTCAATTGTAACTTAAGGGAAGAATTTTCACCTCAATTAAATTACCAAAACAGTCCCTATCCGAGCTCACTGTCCAGCCCGCAATACCCGCGGTTTCGTCGGCTTTTCTTCGCTAAATGGTCGTCGTTTCAACTTCAAACCAACATGCAAACATTCTACAATGTTAGACCAACATCTTTACGTGTTTTTCTTCTCAAAATTTTATCCGAAAATCCGAAAAATCTTACCTTGACCCGCGGCCAGCACCCAACGATTTCCCCACTGTTTTGGCTTCTCTTTTGCCCAACTTCACCCCTTTTTAATTCCAAATCAACATGCAACAATCTATGGTGTTACTCTATCATTCCTACACAATTTTCATCCACAAATTTGTCCAAAAATTGGACAAAAACCGAGACCTAGGGGCTGTTGGCAGTGGGCTCGATTTGGCCACTGTTTTGGGTCAAAATTTGGCTTCTAACTGTGATGAATTAATCTAGTAAGAAGATGACAATGTGACTTAAATTCTTGACTATGGATAGTGAGATTTTCGGATTGGAATTGAGAGAAAAGATGAAGATTTGGGTGTTTAAGAATGAAAATAGAATTAAAATGAAAAAGGGTTTGGGTATTAAATCCAAATCTGAAAATAGTTTTAAAAAATTACACTTTGGCCCTTAAAAGTCTTCTTTAGTCAAGACAATCCCCAAGTAATAAATCTTAATCCTACTTCTATTAATCTCAAACACCCGTTGCCTTAAATGCTTATCATCATATCTTCTATACGTCACTAATCCATGACGGAATATATATATGTATATATAAACCATTATTATTAAAGAAATTTCCGGCGTCATATTCGTTATTACCAATAATTAATCCGTATTAGCACGTAAAATACATTTAAATTTGATAATTGGAAATCTTAATCCTTAATGACGTTCCTAATTATCGTCTTAAACTTACGAGGTGTAACAAAAAGTATCCCACGGCTTGAAAATAAAAACAAGGAGAAGTGTGAATGTGGTATTCAATATAAAGGACTAAAAGGGCGAAACTGCGTATTATTAAGAATTACATGTATCAAGGTTAGTAAGCTAATGTATATTATAGATAATGGACAGGTAAGGTCCGCGGTTTCGGCTACGTGGTACAACATGTTACAATTCTACATAACCTCGAGATAACAATAGTGTGTTGGGGGTAATTGAGGATGGGAACTATGGAACAGTCGAGGAATGACTGTAAGAGATGTGAAAATGAATAAGTAGGAATGGAATGGTATGAGTTAGTTATATCTTGTTGGCTGAGTTTTTAAGTTCTCTACACTTATTGTTATTGCTGCGAACTATGGCTTCCTTTATTTATTGTTCTTAAGATATTGTAACTTGGTAGTACAAATGATACCCATACTGTTGTACGTTGATATCCAGTTAAGATGAGTTAGTTGGCACCTTATGAACTGATGTACGATTTGGGATAAGCTGAATACATTTATAGGAACTGCTTGCTACATCTCATGGGCTCGTTATGGTTGCCTTAATCAGGAAGATAGTATGAGAACTACTTGAGATAAGAGACCCCCAAGGCAATTTGAAATAGGTAATGTAAAGATAAGACGAATGGGCACTCAGTAGATGAGAGACCTAATAATGATAAGATAAGAAAGCTTGACGAGTTATTGGATCATGTAACACCGTGAATTGGATCTAAAAATATGAAGCATCAGTTCCACAACATATGTAGACATACCTTTAGGAAAGTGTGTAAACGAAAGTAACAATGAGTAAAGCTCGAGGTTAGCACCTAAACAGTTGAAAAGAGGCCAATGGCTGATGCACGATTTATACACACGCTAAACGCAAGTGCACGTATCGTGACAAATAATATAGTCTAGAAGACCGAGTTATCGTCCTCAGGGATTAGTGTCCAATTACCAACCTCTATTCTGTAGTATCTATTTGGTGACTGATAATTTTATGGTAGACGTTAACTAAATTACTTTACTTTACTTCAGATATGGTGGAAATATGGCTTCCAAATCTCCTCAATTATCCGCTCGCTTTACTCGTTATGCAAATAATTAAAGTTCTTCTTCTATGTTGAGATAGCAGGTTAACTAAGTCATTTTATACTCATGTTAAGGTAATATAAATAATCAACCCCAATGTAGAACCCTTCTATCTTACGATGACAAGATTTACCACAAAGGAGGATCAAGAGCAATAACCTATTAAACTACACAAGTATCGGGGTACTTTCGTCCACGATTTTAACATATGTTTATTCAACTATAGCATATTCACAATCTCCCCTTTCGGATTTCGATTAGAAATCATATAAGTGATGATAATTAGTGATCAATTAATTACCAAGCAATCAAAATAATTATTGAATAAATCTCAACAATAAGAAGAAGAAACCAAAATCTTGCATTAATTCATAAAATGAGGTTCAAACGATTCGACATGAAAAGCCCTAAATTAAGTTAGTTCCTAGCCATAGACATGCCAAGAGCTAAAATAGTATCCAACATATACTAGAAAGAAATAAAGTAAAGAACAAGAAATTACTCAAAAATAAGTCTTCAATCTTGATCTAATGTTATGATGAATGGTAAGGTGTGAAACCCCTCAAATCTGACCTAAAAGGTCCTTTTATATCACCCAAAACGTGCAAAACTTTTTCCTTCTTGGGATTGGCCCAATCCTATTCGGATTTGACTAAATTCCGCGTCGGCGCCACCTGTGGCGCGTGGCTCAAACTTGCGGCGAATCGCTTCACGGGAGTCGTGGCCCTGCATTGATGGTGCAGCGCGCCACGCGCCTCATTCTCGCCCGAGTTGCCAACTTTTCATCTTTTTGAGCTCTGGAACCTCTGTTTCAGCCTTTTTTTCGCTCCTTTTCACCAATGTGCCACTTTAAACTACTGTGACTCAAAAGAAAGAAAATATATCCTAACACGACACATATTTATACAAAAAGAGGCAAAAGACTAACTAAAAACTACTCAAAAGGTGTATATAAAATACACCGATCAAACACCCTCAAACTTAACCTTTGCTCGCCCTCGAGTAAAGATCAAAAATAAAAATAGAGACACGAAAGAACATAAAATAAAATGACTCAAAGACACTGATCAATTTGCTGCATCATTGTTACTTAGAACATCATGAAGGTTAGTAGAATAATATGCAGGAACATATAGCATGAATTTTTAGCATTTTAAACACATCAAGTCAGATATTTCGCAAATTAAATTTAATCATGCTCAATGGAAGTAAGAATACCTAACTATGCATGTTAATTTCAAAATCCTATTGCATGTTCACTTGCTATTCTCCACTAATCATGGATACACACATTAGAGATCTTCAGGGCTTTTCAGGGTTGTAATATAGGCTTAGGCAGGGGTAGGTAAAAATAGGATTTTAGGCTTAATCTTACGTACCATAAGCTCTTTTGCTTTTGATTCGTCTCTTTTCTTTTGATTTTCCTTTTAACCTCATACCTATATTTCTCCTCTTTTGTTTTGAGAGAATGAGGTGTATGGTGAATAGCAGGCACCCCCAAACTTAGGCTTTTGCCTATTTCTTATTATTTTTCATTGGGGTGCAACAAAATTGTTCACTCTCTTTTGACTCTTTTTTCAACACTTTATATTCCAAACATCTCAAAAAAAAATTCTTTCACTTATGGCACACGTATGGAATTACAGGGTGTCAAAGAAAGATCTTATTTTATGGCTCAAAGGGCTGACTAGGGATACAATTTGTAATGTCAGGGATAGGAAATGAATGGTAAGAAAGGGCTAACAAAGAAATTCCTGAGTCATCTCCCTAACATGTATATCCTAACTATTCCGCCTCAAATAACAAGCAAGCAGAGACACATAGGCTTAATCATTAACAATGCATAAGTTAAGCAATATATCCCAAATAGTTTGATTTCATGAATTCTTGGCATATCTAACCTAAGTGTTCAGATGGTTGCTTCTAATTCCATTACATTATTCAACTTTATTTCACTAGGCGTTTCAAGTAACTACAACATGCATGATCTTTAAAAAAAAAATTAGACTCAAATAAACATAGAAATATCAACAAAAAAACTCAAAAAACACATCAAAAATAAACTAAGAACTCCCCCGAAACTTAAATCACACATTGTCCCTAATGTATACAAGACTAAAAAATAAAAGAAAGACGGGACAACTTACAGACTTGTGGTTTAAAATGGTGGCGGTGGATAATGAATGGCAGATAACGTCAGAAATCCCGTCAGAATGGAAGAGGGAAATCATTTCTAGGGCTCTTTATTTTTCAAATTTTTAAATCATGTGCGCGGCCAGAGGCCGTGGCGCCAAACATCCGCGACCTCACGAACTTCCGTGTGTCGCCCAAACTTCCGCAATTTTCTGAGCTTCCGGCGCCGTGGCACTCTGATTTGTCGTCGTGGCGCCCAAACTTCAGAGACCTTCTGGACTTTCGGCGCCGTGGCGCTCTGATTCGGCGTTGTGGCGCCCAACTTCCGGTGGCTTTCTGCATTCTCGATGCCATGGCCCTCTGCTGTGCGCCGTGGCGCCGAGCCGATTTCCTTCCTCTCTCACGTTTTTTGTCCTCCGCTTTTTAGCCCTGTACCTATCATCACAACATGTAAACAATACTTTCCGTGAGACTGTTCTAATAAAAACTAAATTCCATAAATTTAAAAACCTTGGGATGCCTCCCAAGTAGCGCTGTCTTTAACGTCTTTTAGTCGGATGCAAGTTCCTTATCAAGAAGCATGGGGTAACTTAACCCCACAGTCTACTCATTTCATAATCATTTTTCTCTTTCGCTGCATTTTCTTTTCTCTTTTTCTCAAGAAAGGTTTAGCGTTGCTCACTGTCTTGTGGTGATTTCCTTCATATTGGCTGTCTTTGGCTCAGTGATGTGCTATGATCTTACAAAACACTTGCTTATGACTGGGGGTTCAACGATGTGTTTAAACACCTTGAACACCATCTATTCATCCTCAACTCTGAATTTCAGCTCGCCCTTTTCCACATCAATCAAGGCTCTCCCAGTTGCCAAGAATGGTCTTCCCAAGATGATAGGGATTTCATCATCTTCCTCCATATCAAGTATGAGGAAGTCTGCAGGAAAGAAGAATTTCCCCACCTTAACCAATACGTCTTCAATTATTCTCCTGGGATGCACCACTGTCCTATCCGCCAACTGCAAGTTCACTGTGGTTGGTTTGGCTTCACCCAAACACAACCTCTTAAAAACAGATAAGGGCATGAGATTTATGCTGACCCCCATATCACACAGGACCCTATTACATGTCACCCTACCAATTGTGCAAGGCAATGTGAAGCTCTCTGGATCCTTAAGCTTGGGGGGCAGTTTCTTCTGCAAGATGGCACTGCATTCCTCTGTCAATGCCACTGTCTCATACTCAGCTAGCTTCCTCATCTTCCCAAGAATTTCCTTCATGCATTTGAAATAAGTAGGCATTTGCTCCAACGCCTCAATGAAGGGGATGTTAATGTGCAGCTTTCTAAATACCTCCAAGAACTTGGAGAATTGCTTATCAACTGCTTTCCTTTTCAACCTCTGAGGGTAAGGAATCTTCTCTGTGTATTCCCTCATTGGAACTGTTGGAGCCTTCTCTAAAATAGGGAGGTCCTCAGTAACCCCCTCATTCTTTGTATCTACTCTCTGCTCTACCACAGGCTGAGGTGTACGCTGTTCTAGTTGCTTCCCACTTCTCAACTGTACTGCCTGACACTGCTCTCTGGGATTCATCTCTGTATTACTAGGAAGAGTGCCTTGCGGCCTGTTATTTTCCATCTTTGCCAGCTGTCCCACCTGAGTTTCCAAGTTCCTTATAGAGGACCTTGTCTCTACCATGAACTGAGTTTGTGAATTCGTAAGTGTTAACAAGGTTGCACGTAATTCATCTGGCTTCTCTTGAAGAGCAGATGTACTGAACTGTTGGGAAGATGAGGCCTGGTTAAATGGTTGTTGATTCTGGTATTGGCCTCTGAACTGGTTCTGTTGCCCTTGATCACCCCTCCATAAAAAGTTAGGGTGATTCCTCCACTCTGCATTGTAAGTATTTGAATAGGGATTGTTCTGGGGCCTTTGGTAATTCTCCACTGCCTGACATTCTGCTTCTTCAATAGGGATGTTGTTGGGGTCTGTTGATGGGCACCTATCAAAAGTATGAGGACCCCCATACATCTCATAATTCATTGGCGTCTGAACTGCATTCACTGACACTGTGTTCTGCTGAAGTTGTTTGGTCAAGAGAGCAACATGTGCATTCAACGTTGTAATGGCATCGATCTCATGAACGACTATCGCTCTCCTTCCAGTTACCCCTCTATCATCTAGCACATGGTTATTAGTGGTCATGTCCTCTAGCAAATCATGGGCCTCATGTGTTGTCTTCTTCATGAAGGTTTCACCTGCAGCAGCATCAATGATGGTTCTTGTTGTCCCACTTAGCCCATTATAGAAAATATGGACCAAATTCCACAGTTTAATGCCATGATACGGACACTTTCTTTGCAGATCTTTAAATCTCTCCCAAGCCTCATAAAGTGACTCCCCATCAGTCTGGTAGAAATTGTTCAGCTCTCCTCTCAACTTGGCTGCTTTGGACGGTGGAAAGAACTTTGCCAGGAACTTCTGTGTCAGATCCTGCCATGTAAATATAGAATCCGTAGGTAGAGAATTCAACCAAACTTTTGCTTTTTCCCTGAGTGATAAGGGGGAAAGCCTCAACCGGATGATGTCATCAGTAACGCCGTTATATTTGAAAGTTGCACACAGTTCCAAGAAATTTTCTATGTGCATATGAGGGTCTTCAGATGGCAGCCCTCCAAATTGAACTGTATTCTCCATCATGCTCAGGATCGCATGTTTTTTTCTTGAAATTATTCGCTCCTATTGCTGGGAGCCTTATGCAAGTTTGTGCTCCATTAACCCTTGACAGTACATAATCTCCCAAGTTTCTCTCAGCTTGGACCTGGACCCTTTCTTTCACATCCATTGGTAACCTCTGGGGGCACTCTCTGGTTAGGTTGATGATCACCTAACCCTTCGTTCATCTCATTATTGTTCTGCAAGCCTCCCATTGCTATTAAGTCTAAAATTTGTTTGTTTCTCCGGTTCTGTTTGCAAGTCTTTTCAATCTCCGGGTTGAAGGGAACAAGTGTATCTACTCCTCTTCTCCTTCGCATAAACTAGATACCTACAAAGATCAAAATAAACAAACGGATCATGGCGCACGGTTTCACAGATAAAAATAAAAAGAAAAATAAAAAACAAATTAGAAATTAATAATAGATACACTGATATTGAACTACTGATCGGTGTATTTTATATACACCTTTTGAGTCATTTTTAGTTAGTCTTTTGTCCATTTTTGTACAAATATGTGTCGTGTTAGGATAAATTGTCTTTCTTTTGAGTCATAGTGGTTTAAAGTGGCACATTGGTGAGAAAGAGCGAAAAGAGGGCAGAAACAGAGGTTCCAGAGCTCAAAAAGCTGAAAAGTTGGCAACCCGAGCGTAATTCATGGTGGCGCCGTGGCGCCAACCACCCAAGCAGCCAATGAGCCACGGCCTTGAAGCGGACCACCGCGAAGTTTAGGCGCGGCCGATTGCTGGTATGGCGCGAAATTTGACAAATCCGAATAGGACTGGGCCAAGACCAAAGATTTTGGTTTCTTCTTATTATTATTGAGATTTATTTAATAATTGTTTTGATTGCTTGGTAATTAATTGATCACTAATTATCATCACTTATATGATTTCTAATCGAAATCCGAAAGGGGAGATTGTGAATATGCTATAGTTGAATAAATATAGGTTTAAATCGTGGACGAAAGTACTGGGCCAACACGCCGGTTGCAGGGCTGTGGCGCCGACACGCGAAATTTGACAAATCCGAATAGGACTGGGCCAAGACCAAAGAGGATAAGGTTTTACACGTTTTTGGGGATATAAATAGGGCCTTATATGTCAGTTTTGAGGGGTTCCACACCTTACCATTCATCACAACATTAGATCAAGATTGGAGACTTATTTTTGAGTAATTTCTTGTTTTTTACTTTATTTCTTTCTAGTATATGTTGGATACTATTTTAGTTCTTGGCATGTCTTTGGCTAGGAACTAACTTAATTTAGGGCTTTCCATGTCGAATCGCTTGAACCTCGTTTTATGAATTAATGCAAGATTTTGGTTTCTTCTTATTATTATTGAGATTTATTTAATAATTGTTTTGATTGCTTGGTAATTAATTGATCACTAATTATCATCACTTATATGATTTCTAATCGAAATCCGAAAGGGGAGATTGTGAATATGCTATAGTTGAATAAATATAGGTTTAAATCGTGGACGAAAGTACCCTGATACTTGTGTAGCTTAATAGGTTGTTGATCTTAATCCTCTTTTGTAGTCAATCTTGTCATCAAAAGATAGAAGGGTTCTACATTGGGGTTGAGTGTTTATATTATCTTAACAGTAGTATAAAATGGCTTAGTTAACCCGAGCGTAATTCATGGTGGCGCCGTGGCGCCAACCACCCAAAGAAATGAGCCACGACGCCTTGAAGCGGACCGGTAGCGAAGTTTGGCCATACGCAGATTGGCGCGGCTACACGAAATTTGACAAATCCGAATAGGACTGGGCCAAGACCAAAGATTTTGGTTTCTTCTTATTATTATTGAGATTTATTTAATAATTGTTTTGATTGCTTGGTAATTAATTGATCACTAATTATCATCACTTATATGATTTCTAATCGAAATCCGAAAGGGGAGATTGTGAATATGCTATAGTTGAATAAATATAGGTTTAAATCGTGGACAAAAGTACCCTGATACTTGTGTAGCTTAATAGGTTGTTGATCTTAATCCTCTTTTGTAGTCAATCTTGTCATCAAAAGATAGAAGGGTTCTACATTGGGGTTGAGTGTTTATATTATCTTAACAGTAGTATAAAATGGCTTAGTTAACCTGCTATCTCAACATAGAAGAAGAACCTTAATTATTTGCATTAACGAGTAAAGCGAGCGGATAGTCGAGGAGATTTGGAAGTCATATTTCCACCATATCTAAAGTAAAGTAAAGTAATTTAGTTAGCGTCTATAATCATAGCTATAAACAAACCATCAAATTATCGGTCACCAAATAGATACTATAGAATAGAGGTTGGTAATTGGACACTAATCCCTGAGGACGATAACTCGGTCTTCTAGACTATATTATTTGTCATGATACGTGCACTTGCGTTTAGCGTGTGTATAAATCGTGCATCAAGTTTTTGGCGTCGTTGCCGGGGATTGGCGTAGTTCAATATCAGTCTATCTATTCTTAATTTCTAATTTGGTTTTTATTTTTATTTTTATTTTTATCTGTGGAACCGTGCGCCGTGATCCGTTTGTTGATTTTGATCTGTGAAGGTATCTAGTTTATGCAAAGAAGAAGAAGAGTAGATACACTTGTTCCCTTCAATCCGGAGATTGAAAAGACTTGCAAACAGAACCGGAGAAACAAACAAATCTTAGACTTAATAGCCATGGGAGGCTTGCAGAACAATAATGAGATGAACGAAGGGTTAGGTGATCATCAACCTAACTGAGAATGCCCAGAGGTTACGATGGATGTGGAAGAAAGGGTTCAGTCAGTGAGAGAAGCTTGGGAGATTATGTCTTGTCGAGGTTAATGGAGCACAACTTGCATAAGGCTCCCGTGATAGAGCAAATAATTTCGAGATAAAACTCTGCGATCCACGAGCATGGTGCGAATCTGATTCAATTTGGAGGGTTGCCATCTGAAGACCCTCATATGCACATAGCAAATTTCTTGGAGCTGTGTGCAACTTTCAAGTATAATGGCGTTACTGACGCCGCCATCCGATTGAGGCTCTTTCCCTTCTCACTCGGGGAAAGAGCAAAGTTTTGGTTGAATTCCCTGCCTACAGATTCTATATTCACATGGCAGGAGTTGGCACAGAAGTTCTTGGCAAAGTTCTTTCTACCGTCCAAAGTAGCTAAGTTGAGAGGAGAGCTGAACAATTTTTACCAGGCTGATGGAGAGTCACTCTATGAGGCTTGGGAGAGATTTAAAGATCTGTAGAGAAAGTGTCCACATCATAGAATTGAGCTATGAAATTTGGTCCATATTTTCTACAATGGTCTAAGTGGGACCACAAGAACCATCATTGACGCAGCTGCAGGTAGAACCTTCATGAAGAAGACAACACATGAGGCCCATGATTTGCTAGAAGACATGACCACCAATAACCATGTGACAGATGATAGAGGGGTAAGTGGAAGGAGAGCGATAGGAGTTCATGAGATCGATGCCATCACAACATTAAATACACAGGTTGCTCTCTTGACCAAGCAACTGCAGCAGAACACAGTGTCAGTGAATGCAGTTCAGATGCCAATGAATTGTGAGATGTGTGGGGGTCCTCATACTTTTGATAGGTACCCATCAGCAGACCCCAACAACATCCCTATTGAGCAAGCAGAATGCCAGGCAGTGGGGAATTACCCAAGGCCCCAGAATAACCCCTATTCAAATACTTACAATCCAGGGTGGAGAAATCACCCTAACTTTTCATTGAGGGGTGATCATGGGCAGCAGAACCAGTTCCGAGGAAAACACCAGAATCAACATCCATTTAACCAGGCCTCATCCTCCCAACGATTCGACACATGCTCGCGAAAGCGGGCAATTGCGGCGGCGCTTGTTGACACTTACGAATTCACAAACCCAGTTCATGGCAGAGACAAGGTCCTCTATCAGGAACTTGGAGACGCAGGTGGGACAACTAGCAAAGATGGCAAATAACAGGCCACAGAGAACTTTTCCTAGTAATACAAAGATGAATCCCAAAGAGCAGTGTCAGGCGGTGCAGCTGAGAAGTGGGAAGCAGCTAGAACAGCCAACACCTCAGTATGTGGTAGAGCAGAGAGTAGAGGCAGAGAATGAGGGGGTTACTGAGGACCGCCCTATTTTAGAGAAGGCTCCAACAGTTCCAGTGAGGGAATACACAGAGAAGATTCCTTACCCTCAGAGGTTGCAATGGAAAGCAGTTGATAAGCAATATCTAAGTTCTTGGAGGTATTTAGAAAGTTGCACATTAACATCCCTTTCATTGAGGCGTTGCAGCAAATGCCTACTTATTTCAAATTTATGAAGGAAATTCTTGGGAAGAAGAGGAAGCTAGCTGAGTATGAGACAGTGGCATTGACAAAGGAATGCAGTGCCATCTTGTAGAAGAAACTGCCCCCCAAGCTTAAGGATCCAGGGAGCTTCACATTGTGTTGCACAATTGGTAGGGTGACATGTAACAGGGCCCTGTGTGATTTGGGGGCCAACATAAATCTCATGCCCTTGTTCGTTTTCAAGAGGTTGGGTTTGGGAGAAGTCATACCAACCACAGTGAACTTGCAGTTGGCGGATAGGACAGTGGTGCATCCCAGGGGAATAATTGAAGACGTATTGGTTAAGGTGGGAAAATTCTTCTTTCCTGCAGACTTCCTCATCTTTGATATGTAGGAAGATGATGAAATCCCTATCATCTTGGGAAGACCATTCTTGGCAACTGGGAGAGCCTTAATTGATGTGGAAAAAAACGAGCTGAAACTCAGAGTTGTGGGAGAAGAGATGGTGTTTAAACACACCGTTGAACCCCCAGTCATAAGAAAATGTTTTGCAGTCAGCACTGTTAGCACATCAGTTGAGCCATCACAGGACAAAGCAAGGGAAATCAGTCCGCCAGTACAGGTGAGCAACGCTAAACCTTCTCTTGAGAAAAATGAGAAAAAGAAAAATAGAAGGCGGAAGAGAAAAATGATTATGAAATGGGTAGGTTGTGAGGTTAAGTTACCCCATGCCTCTTGATAAGGAACCTGCTTCCGGCTAAAAGACGTTAAAGACAACGCTACTTGGGAGACAACCCAAGGTTTTTAAATTTATGCAATTTAGTTTTAGTTAGAACAGTCTCACGGAAGGTATTGTTTACATATTGTGATGACAGGTACAGGGCTAAAAGTGGAGGACGGAAAACGTGAGAGATGAAGGAAATCGGCTCGGCGCCACGACGCCAAATCAGAGCGCCACGGCGCCAATCTCAGAGTGTCACGGCGCCGCGACGAAAATCTGAAAAATAAAGAGCCCTAGAAACGATTTTCCTCTTCCATTCTGACGGGATTTATGACGTTATCTGCCATGCATTATCTGCTGCCACCACCACCATTTTAAACCAAGTCTGTAAGTTGTCCCGTCTTTCTTTTATTTTTTAGTCTTTCACACATTAGGGACAATGTGTGATTTAAGTTTGGGGGGGAGTTCTTAGTTATTTTTGATGTGTTTTTAGTCTTTTTGTGTTATTTTCTATGTTTATTTGAGTCTAATTTTTTTTTATGATCATGCATGTTGTAGTTACTTGAAACGCCTAGTGAAGTAAAGTTGAATAATGTAATGGAATTAGAAGCAACCATCTGAACACTTAGGTTAGATATGTCAAAAATTCATGAAGTCAAACTATTTGGGGTATCTTACTTGATTTATGCATTGTTAGTGATTAAACCTATGTGTCTGCTTACTTGCTATTTGAGGCGAAATAGTTAGGATATGCATGTTAGGGAGATGACTCATGCATTTCTTTGTTAGCCCTTTCTTACCATTTTTTTTACCTATCCCTGACATCAAAATTGTATCCCTAGTCAGCCCCTTTGAGCCTAAAAATAAGATCTTTCTTTGACACCCTATAATTCCATACTTGTGCCATAAGGGAAGAAATTGATGTGTTTGGAATATAAAGTGTTGAAAAGAGACAAAAACAGAGTGAACAATTTTGATGCACCCAATAAAAAGTAATCATAAATAGGCAAAAGCCTAAGTTTGGGGGTGCCTACTATTCATCAGACACCTCATTCTCTCAAAACAAAAGAAGGGAAAGATAGGTATGAGGTTAAAAAGAAAATCAAAAGAAAAGGGAAGAATCGAAAGCAAAAGAACTTATGGTACGTAAGATTGAGCCTAAAAGTCTATTTTTACCTACCCCTGCCAAAGCCTACATTACAACCCTGAAAAGCCCTTAAGATCTCTAATGTGTGTATCCATGATTAGTGAAGAATAGCAAGTAAACAGGCCATAGGATTTGGAAATTAACATGCATAGTTAGGTATTTTTACTTCCATTGAGCATGATTAAATTGAATTTGCGAAATATCTAATTTGATGTGTTTAGAATGCTAAAAATTCATGCTATATGTTCCTGCATATTATTCTACTAACCTTCATGCTTTTCTAAGTAACAATGATGCAGCAAATTGATCAATGTCTTTGAGTCATTTTATTTTATTTTCTTTCGTGTCTTTGTTTCTATTTTTGATCTTTACTCGAAGGCGAGCAAATGTTAAGTTTGGGGTTTTTGATCGATGTATTTTATATACACCTTTTGAGTCATTTTTAGTTAGTCTTTTGCCCATTTTTGTACAAATATGTGTCGTGTTAGGATAGATTGTCTTTCTTTTGAGTTACAGTGGTTTAAAGTGGCACATTGGTGAGAAGGAGCGAAAAGAGGCGAGAATCGAGGTTCGAGGCTCAGGCGAAAAGTTGGCAACCGGCGTAGTCGAGGGCGTCGTGGCGCGACCACCAGCGGCAATGAGCCACGACGCCTTAAGCGGACCAGCCGCAGATGTTTTGGCGCCGTGGCCGGTTTGTAAAGCGTCGGCGCCGTGCGGAAATTTGACAAATCTGAATAGGGTGGGCAAGACCAAGAGGAAAAAGGTTTTACGTTTTTGGGATATAAATAGGGCCTTTTAGGTCAGTTTTGAGGGGTTCCACACCTTACCATTCAACACAACATTAGATCAAGATTGGAGACTTATTTTTGAGTAATTTCTTGTTTTTTACTTTATTTCTTTCTAGTATATGTTGGATACTATTTTAGTTCTTGGCATGTCTTTGGCTAGGAACTAACTTAATTTAGGGCTTTCCATGTCGAATCGTTTGAACCTCGTTTTATGAATTAATGCAAGATTTTGGTTTCTTCTTATTATTATTGAGATTTATTTAATAATTGTTTTGATTGCTTGGTAATTAATTGATCACTAATTATCATCACTTATATGATTTCTAATCGAAATCCGAAAGGGGAGATTGTGAATATGCTATAGTTGAATAAATATAGGTTTAAATCGTGGACGAAAGTACCCTGATACTTGTGTAGCTTAATAGGTTGTTGATCTTAATCCTCTTTTGTAGTCAATCTTGTCATCAAAAGATAGAAGGGTTCTACATTGGGGTTGAGTGTTTATATTATCTTAACAGTAGTATAAAATGGCTTAGTTAACCTGCTATCTCAACATAGAAGAAGAACCTTAATTATTTGCATTAACGAGTAAAGCGAGCGGATAGTCGAGGAGATTTGGAAGTCATATTTCCACCATATCTGAAGTAAAGTAAAGTAATTTAGTTAGCGTCTATAATCATAGCTATAAACAAACCATCAAATTATCGGTCACCAAATAGATACTATAGAATAGAGGTTGGTAATTGGACACTAATCCCTGAGGACGATAACTCGGTATTCTAGACTATAATACTTGTCACGATACGTGCACTTGCGTTTAGCGTGTGTATAAATCGCGCATCAACTACGCCAATCCCCGACAATGACGCCAAAAACTTGATGCGCGATTTATACACACGCTAAACGCAAGTGCACGTATAATGACAAGTAATATAGTCTAGAATACCGAGTTATCGTCCTCAGGGATTAGTGTCCAATTACCAACATCTATTCTGTAGTATCTATTTGGTGACTGATAATTTGATGGTTTGTTTATAGTTATGATTATAGACGCTAACTAAATTACTTTACTTTACTTCAGATATGGTGGAAATAGGGCTTCCAAATCTCATCAACTATCCGCTCGCTTTACTCGTTAATGCAAATAATTAAGGTTCTTCTTCTTTGTTGAGATAGCAGGTTAACTAAGCCGTTTTATACTCTTGTTAAGGTAATATAAACAATCAACCCAATGTAGAACCCTTCTATCTTTCGATGATAAGATTTACCACAAAGGAGGATTAAGAGCAATAACCTATTAAACTACACAATTATCGGGGTACTTTCGTCCACGATTTTAACCTATGTTTATTCAACTATAGCATATGCACAATCTCCCCTTTCGGATTTCGATTAGAAATCATATAAGTGATGATAATTAGTGATCAATTAATTATCAAGCAATTAAAACAATTATTGAATAAATCTCAACAATAATAAGAAGAAACCAAAATCTTGCATTAATTCATAAAATGAGGTTCAAGCGATTCGACATGGAAAGCCCTAAATTAAGTTAGTTCCTAGCCATAGACATGTCTTGAGCTAAAATAGTATCCAACATATACTAGAAAGAAATAAAGTAAAGAACAAGAAATTACTCAAAAATAAGTCTCCAATCTTGATCTAATGTTGTGATGAATGGTAAGGTGTGGAACCCCTCAAATTTGACCTAAAAGGTCCTTTTACATCACCCAAAATGTGCAAATCTTTTTCCTTCTTAGGCTTGGCCCAATCCTATTCGGATTTGACTAAATTCCCGCGTCGGCGCCACGGCCCTGCAACCGGCGCCGTGGCTCCGAAACTTCTACGGCCGAATCTGCTTCCTGGGAGTCGTGGCCCCGCTGCTGTTGATGGTCTGGCGCCACGGCGCCGCCCTGTTTCTCGCCCGGGTTGCCAACTTTTCAGCTTTTTGAGCTCTGGAACCTCTGTTTCTGCCTTCTTTTCGCTCCTTTTCACCAATGTGTCACTTTAAACCACTGCGACTCAAAAGAAAGAAAATATATCCTAACACGACACATATTTATACAAAAAAAGGCAAAATACTAACTAAAAATGACTCAAAAGGTGTATATAAAATACACCGATCAATGGCGCATATGGATATAAGTATAAGGTAGACATTAAAGATGTATGTCAAGAGATAAGGACAATATAAAACAGATAAGTTGTCGGGCAAATGCAGATGTCTATGAGTATTTTGAAACTGACCCAAAAGTTCTATGATATAGATAAAGTAATGGGTTTACAGCTTAACGAGATTAAAGAAATCTTTTCCTAAAACGCCTTTAATAGAAAGTCTTAGTCATGAGGCAAGTGAAGAAATTTGAATCAGTATAATGACCAAATTTGAATATTTTAGAATTATGAAGAGTACGACAAGTAAGAAAATGTGTGAACAAGTGTCTAAAGAAAGAAGTTGACATGAAAGAACACATCAGTTAGCTAGTTTAGGAGTACGACTATGGATTCAGAAGATGGTGGTTTTGTGATCCAAATGTATAAGGATTATGGAATAGAATTGTGAAAGAGATTCATTGTTCACGGTATTCTATTCGCCCATGAATCTACTAAGATGTATCATGATCCCATAAGGTATGTGATGGTGGGATGTCATGAAAAGGGGCATAACAGAGGTTGTTGCTCAGTGTCTGAATTGTCAACAGGTTAAGGTCGAGCACCAGAAGCCTGGTGGATTATTGCAGGAGATAGAGATCCCAACTTGGAAGTGGGAAGTGATTAATATAGGTTATTGTGAATAGGCTGACGACATCAGCTCATTTTCTTCTAGTCGGGACAACTTACTCAGCTGAGGACTAGGCTAGGCGGTACATCAGGGAGATAGTGAGATTGCACGGGGTTCCCACATCTATTATATCGGACAGACAATCTCAGTTTACAGCTAACTTGTGGAGATCATTCCAGAAGGAATTGGGGACACAGGTGAGTCTTAGCACAATATTACATCCTCAGTCTGATGGGCAGGCAGAGCGTACTATTCAGTATAGAAGATATGTTTAGAGCCTGTACTATTGACTTCAGGGGTAGTTGGGATGATCATCTACCACTCGTAGAGTTTGCGTATAACAACAGCTACCATTCTAGTATTCAGATGACCCATATGAGGCCTTATATGGGAGGAAGTGCAGGTCACCCATTGGTTGGTTTGATGTGGGCGAGACTAAGTTAATTGGCCCAGGTATGATTCATCGAGTTGTGGATAAGGTGAAGCTTATCCAGAAGAGATTATTAGCAGCCCAGAGTCGACACTTGGAGTTCAGGTTGACGATTGGGTATTCTTGTAGGTATCACCCATGAAGGGTGTAATGAGGTTCGGTAAGAAAGGGAAGCTTAGCCCGAGGTACATTGGGTCTTATCAGGTTATTCGTAGGGTAGGCAGGGTTACCTATGAGTTGAATCTACCATCTGTTTTGGAAGTGGTACATCCAGTGTTTCATGTATCGATGCTACGTAAGTATATTGGTGATCCTTCTAGAGTCTTCCCAGTAGATGATGTCCAGGTGACAGAGGAGTTGTCTTATGAGAAGAGTCTCATAGCCATACTTGATCGCCATGTTAGAAGGTTACAGACTAAGGATGTGGCTTCCGTCAAGGTATTGTGGCGGAACGATAATAGGGAAGTGATGACGTGGGAAGTGGAAGATGAGGTGAAGAGGAATTATCCTCACTTGTTCCGATGCCTACAGGTAATTCCAATCCCTAGTTTATTATTTTGATTGATGAATGAGACTATGTGTTATATTGTGACCATGTGAGGCACCTGTGTGTTTGCTGAGTATATCTTGGTAGGTATAGTTAAAGGAGACTACGCCGAAATTTGTATAGCTTGAGACCTTGTATGAACATTCGAGGACGAATGTTTCTAAGGGGGGAAGAATGTTACACCCCGTATTTTCAGGGCACATAGGTGAGAACGTAAGTAAGGAAATAAGATTTGAATGTAGGAAGGAAAGTATATTCACATTTTCTATATGGAATAATTTTGGATACTACAAATGTGACGACGAGAATTAATATTAGTGATTGAATTCTTTCCAAATGGAGTTATGTACTTATGATTGTATTATTAAATCTTGGCATTAAGGTAAGAATTCTTCTTCCTCTTGAAGTAATAGGAAATTACATGTTGTTATAGTTAAGAGTTGAACTTGTGTTAAGAAATATGGAGAATAAGAAGTGCATGTGACATTGGCATGCTAGCCGATTTAATGGACTGTTTTGGTTGTATTGGATTCGTTAGTTGTTATTGTTATTATCGTCACTAAGTGCATGTTAGATTGAAGGAATCTTGTCATTACAAGTTGTTATGGTTTATATAAACGTGTTGAAATATGAATTGGATTATAAGGAGTTGTGAAAAGGACTTTGGTATTATGGTTTGGCCGAGACATGTATAAAACTGTTGGATATTATCATGTTGTCTTAGAGGTTGTTTTATGCGTGTAAAATGCTGGAAATTTAGTTACAATTATGCATGTTTAAATGTGGTAATTGTTAATGTAAGTCCTAAAGGAATAAGGGTATAGAATGGTGTAGAAAGGTTTCACATTCTACCATCGTTATTGTTGGAATACGGACTGTTTTGAGCAGACTATTTTATATGGATAAAGAGGTCGGATTAACATAACAAGTACATGTGTGATTCACCTTAGTTGTTGTTTGGTTGTGCCCTTAATTGGTGCTTGGTTATTGAGGTTATTGGCTTTATTTGTAAGGTGAAAATGTACGTATAAATAGGGGAAGTTCTGCCCAAATTTTTATATGAAAAGAGAACCATATTGTGGTATATGACTTACACTAGTATCATGTAGTTGATAGACGTGTTATTGCCATTATATGTTGAAGTACTAATTGGGGTGTATTCTACTTGTCGTGGTGGTATAGCCGATAAGGTATGTGAACTATCCCTTTTTCTTTTGGCATGATATTTATATGACATGGGTGTACGGCGGACGTACGTAATTCCATTGAGTCTTTATCTTTAAAATGCAAGATGTGATAGTGCTTTGATTTTCTAAAATGAAAGATATGATAGTACTTTGACTTTCTAAAATGAAAGATATGATAGAACTTTGGTTTTTCTAAAATGAAAGTTGAGTTTTATATGAAGTAAGTGTATGGTGGACGTACGTAGTTCTTTTGGATCTAAATCCTTAATGATATGATAAGTGTTTTAATTTTCCAAATAAGGATCTAAAATGAAAGTTGATTTTTATGAAGCAAGTGTACGGTGTACGTACATAGTACTTTTAGGTTCAAGTCTCTAATATTACATGATATGATTCTTTTTATAAAATAAATGTACGGTGGACGTACATAGTACTTTTGGGTTCAAGTCCCTAGTATTGGTACATGAGATGGTGGTACCTTGGTTTTATTCCTTTGAGAGTCAAAGATGATTTAAAGTGCATATGGTTGCTCATGATAGTTATTCGTGCAAATGTCATTATTCCACTTCACCGAGTCCCATAATGGGCCGTGTATGTTCGTGCGCAGATTTATTCCACTTCACTTAGTCCCATAATGGGCCGGGTATATTCATGCGCAGATTTATTCCACTTCACCGAGTCCCATAATAGGCCGAGTATGTTCGTGCACAGATTTATTCCATGGACTTACAATCCGTAATGCGAGTACATGATACTCCTGCAGGTATAAAGACCCATACGGGTTCGAGTCCCACGAATACTATATGTATATGATTCCATGGACAATATCCGTGATGCGAGTACAAGATACTCATGCGTGTATAAAGACCCATGCGGGTTCGATTCCCATGAATATGATATGCATAATGATTCTATGGGCAGGTGTCCCTGATTTTGACATGACTTTCATATTTTGAAAAGGTACAGTTGGCTCTTATTTTATATGGCACGGTTAGATTTGGTATTTGATTTTCATACGTGTCCCTGTCATCTCTCTATTTTAAAAAGGTACAGTTGGCTCTTATTTTATATGGCACGGTTGGATCTGGTATTTGATTTTCATACTTGTCCCTGTCATCTCCCTATTTTAAAAAGGTACAGTTGACTCTTATTTTATATGTCACGGTTGGATCTGGTATTTGATTTTCATATTTGTCCCTGTCATCTCTCCATTTTAAAAAGGTACAGTTGACTCTTATTTTATATGCACGGTTGGATTTGGTATTTGATTTTCCTACTTGTCCCTGTCATCTTTTGGCCAGTAATGATCTTATTTATTGTACTTTATGTTTACATACTTAGTACATTGTTGTACTGACCCCCTCTCCGGGGGGGCTGCGTTCATTCCCGCAGGTATATGTACTCAGTTGGGTGATCCGCGAGCTTAGGATCCTTTCCCAGCTTTTTGAGATAGCTCCACTGTTCCGGAGCTTATCATTTTGGTACAGGTCTTCCATTATGGCTTATGTATATTCAGGGGTATGGCGGGGCCTTGTCCCGTCATAGTGATTGTAATACTCTTAGAGGTATGTAGTCATGTGTGGGTTGAACGTGTACAGTTGTAGTCTTTTCTTTTGGATATTGTGTATACGATGACAGCCTTATCGGCTTGCCTAGTTTTATAAAAAGAGTTCATTATTACAGTTCAGGGGACAAGATCCCTTTGTTATAGAAAAAAAAGAGTTGTTCCTTAGCTTCCGTTGATTATATGTGTGGTGTGAGTATAAGGGTATCCAGGTAGGGTACCAGTCGCGGCTCGACGTCTCTGGGCGTGACACTTACCATAATTATAGGATTCTTGTACAACTAGATAAGGTTTTGGGAGTAGAATATGAATAGGGTTTTTCTATTATGAAAAATTGTAAATTATATATATACTCTTTCATTAATGAAAATAATCAATGGATTATTTCTTTCATGGTATCAGAAATCTAGGTCTACAATTTCTCTCCCAAATCTTTCTTCTTCGTGCATCGAAATCCGAGCCACTAATCTCGATTTCCGTGAAAATTCCCTTCCCAAATTACTTTTCCAAATCTCTACCTCACGTCACATGTTTCACCATGCCCTTAACGTTTCTAACATTAAGAATCACATTCATATCATTCTTGAAATAGAAAATGTCTAATACGCGATGTAGGCCGAACTATTCAAAGTTTATGCACGCTCGCATTAAGTCCTCCATCACATTATCTCCGCGGTTCCTGATGATACGGAGGTGCCTAAACCTGAGGATGATCCTAAATTATGGACGACCCTTGATGCGACCGTTCTTCAGTGAATTTATTTCAGTATCTCTACCTACCTGTTGCAAATGATTATTGAACCAAATGCTAAAACTTTGGCTACTTGGAATAGAATTCATGATATAGTCCAAGACAATTGGAATTCTAGAGTTGTTATCCTTGAGCAGGAATTCTCCCACGTCAACATGACAAATTTCCCAAACGTGTCAGCTTACTGCAAAAGGTTGAAAGAATTGGCGGACCAATTCCACAATGTTGGCGCCCAGTTACCAATGATTGTCCTTCAGATGGTTGCAGACATGTCTGAGGCCTATAGTGGCATTGGTACATTTCTTCATCAGAGCAATCCTCCTCCGCAATTCTATCAGGCTCGTTCCATGCTCACTCTCGAAGAAGCCGGCTTGGCAAAAAAGGCGCTACCGGCGCCAGTCATGTGGTCATGATGACGTCCTCCGCTAATTCTCCAGGCTTTGTTGATAATTCAGGCCAAAATCATTCTCACGGTGGCGGCAAGAATAATCGGAAAAATAATAGCAAAAATCGCAGTGGCAATCATAGTGGTTCCGGCAGAGGTGGCGGTGTCCAGAATAGTGGCAGTGGACCCCGTCTCGATGGCAGTGGGCCACAATCTAACTGGTCCCAGCCGTGGGCCCCCTGGCAGTGGGGCTGGGCCAATGGGCAGTGGCCCAACAACCCCTATTTTCCAGCTTCAAATTTTCCAGCTCTGTGGGCCGCCCATAAATCGTTCAGGACCAATTCAATGTGGTCCAGTGGCCACCATAACAATGTTGGGCTTGGGTAGAAAACATGTGTGCTTGGGCCTCTGCCTCCGCATGCCCACCATGTAGTGGGCCTCACCCAAACCGACATTGAAGCTGCAATGAACATACTTGGATTAAATCCTCCAGACGCAAATTGGTACATGGACACCGGAGCCACTACTCATATGACGAAGGTACTCTCTCGCCTTATTCCAATTTGAGCAATAGTCATGACATAATTGTTGGTAATGACAACTTAATTCCAATTCGCAGTTATGGTCATAAAATTTTGTCTCTTCCACATCCACCTCTTATATTGAAAACGCCCTTCATGCCCCTAACTTAATTAAAAATTTGGTGTCTGTCCATAAATTCACCATTGATAATTGGGTTTATGTTGATTTTGATTTTTTTGGGTTTTCTGTGAAGGATTTCAAGACAGGGATTCCTCTAATGAGATGTGATAGTAGGGGAGATATTTATCCTATCACGCCAACATCCAGTTTTTCGAATCAAGCCTTTCCATCTACTTTTGATGCTTTTGTTGCTTTTGCTCCTTCCTTGTGACATGCTCGTCTAGGTCATCCGGGGTCATCAATTTTGTCTTCCTTAGATAAACATAATTTTATTTCTTGTAAGGGTACGCGTAGTACTCCACTTTGTCAATCATGTCCTTTAGGAAAACATATTAGCTTACCATTTGTAGCCTATACTTCTCGTACGTTAATATCATTTGATATTATTCATAGAGATTTATGGACGTCCCTCATTTCAAGTTCTGTGGGCCATCGTTATTATATACTATTTTTGGATAATTATTCTATTTTTTTATGGACCTTTCCGTTAGCAAAAAAATCACAAGTTTTTTCCACATTCTTAAAATTTAGAGCATTCATCCATACCCAATTCGACTGGGAAATAAAAAATATACAACGTGAAAATGACAAAGAATATGATAATGGGTTATTTTGGGATTTTGTGACACTAATGACATAGTTTTCGTTTCTCTTGTCCTCATACTTCCTCACATAATGGGAAAGCTGAACGAAAAATTCGTACCATTAATAATATTGTCCGCACTTTATTGGTCCATGCTTTCGTACCCCTTCATTTTGGCATCACACTCTACAAATGATTACTTATCTTCTTAACATACTTCCTATAAAAGGTTTGACATATTCATCTCCTCTTCAATTCTTATATAATAAGACTCTTTCGTATTTCCATCTTAGGGTCTTTGGGTGTTTGTGTTATCCACTATTTCTGTCAACCACAATTAACAAACTTCAGGCTCGTTCTACCCCTTGTGTGCTTTTGGATTATCCATCTAATCATCGTGGTTACAAGTATTTTGATTTATCCTCTAATAAAATCATCATTAGTCATCATGTGATTTTTTATGAAACCCAATTTCCATTTGCAAAAGGTAGTAGTCTCGGGCCTAGTTCGTATAATTTTTTAGATGATGATGTATCCTTATATATTATCCACCATTTATCGGACTTGTCACACACCCAAATTCGCCAATGCCCACTACCTGCGGTTCTATAGTAACGCCGTTGCCTCGCCCCTCCATTCACGGGTCGAATCGGTGAATATTCACCGATTACGCCCGCTTCAGGCGATTTAAACCGCGCGATTCTATTCTCGGTCCAGCTCCTGTTTATGCTTCCCGTGTTGGGCCAGCAGGCCCACTGCCTGCTGGCCAGTCCGTCACCTAGTCCAGTTTTTTCCAAAATCCACAAAATTCTCCCCCGAGTCATAGACCTGTTACTCGTAGTCATGGGGGTATTTTTAAACCAAAAAGACATTTAATCTCAATTCTAATGTTCTTAAATCACCCCTACTCTGTAACCCAATTTCAGCTTTAAATGACTCGAATTAGAAAATTGTTATGGCCGACGAATATAATGCTCTCATTGATAATAAGACGTGGGAGTTGGTACCCCATCCTTCTAGTGTTAATATTATTCGGTCTATGTGAATTTTTTGTCATAAGGATAATTCTGATAGTTCTTTTGCGAGGCATAAGGCTCATCTTGTAGGTGATGGTAAGACTCAACATGTTGACGTAAATTGTGGTGAGACATTTAGTTCGGTGGTTAATTCAAATACCATTCGCACTATTCTAAGTCTGACTCTTTTGAAAGCTTGGCACATTCATTAGTAGATGTGAAGAATTCTTTCTTACATGATGCTCTTAAGGAGACCGTTTACATGCATCAGCCCTTAGATTTTTGAGACGCCAAATATCCTTGTCATGGCTGTTTATTGAAAAGGTCATTGTATGGGCTTAAGAAGGCCCCACGAGCTTGGTATAAGATATTTGCAGACTATGTTTCATCTATTGGGTTTCACACAACAGGTCTGTTAATGCATTGTTTATATATCGTCGTGGTACTTCCTTGGCTTATATACTATTATATGTGAATGATATTATCTTGACTGCCTCTTCTGATGCTTTGCAAAAGTCAATCATGATAATGCTCAGTTCTGAGTTTGTTATGAAAGACTTGGGGCCCTTGAGTTATGTTTTGGAAATTGTTGTCACTCGTCATGCATGTGGGTTATTCTTATCACAACGCAAGTATGCAGCTAAGATCATTGAGCGAGCTGGTATGTCCTTTTGGAAGTCTACTTCCACTCCAGTTGATACTAACCTAAGTTAGGTGATGCGACTGGCTCACCATACGAGGATCCGACTCACTATCGCAGTCTTACAGGAACTCTTCAATATCTTACTTTCATGAGACCAGATATTACGTATGTCATATATCAAGTGTGTTTGTTTATGCATGATCCAAGGGTTGAGTTATCACGCTCTAGTGTAGAGGTCGAGTATCGATGGGTAGCCAATGTGGTCTCTGAATCATGTTGGCTACGTAATCTTCTTTTAGAGCTTCATTGTCCTATTCAGCAAGCTACCTTGATTTATTGTGATAATGTTAGTGCCGACTACCTTTCTGGTAATCCAGTTCAACACCAGCGCACTAAACACATCGAGATGAATATTCACTTTGTTCGCGAAAAGGTAGCTCGTGGACAAGTACGCGTCTCTCATGTCCCTTCCAGGTATTAAATTACAAACATCTTTACCAAAGGTCTTCCGTCAGTACTCTTTGAAGATTTTAGGGATAGTCTAAGCGTACGAAGACCGCCCGCTATGACTACAGGAGTGTGTTAAATATACATGTGATATTATTGAGTCTATTTTATATACTTTTGAGTCCTTTTTAGTTAGTATTTTTTCTGTTTTCTTTGTGTTTTGTATAGTGTTAGGGTTGTTTTTCTTTATTTTGAGTCACAGCGGTCCTACGGGAGAAAATACCTAAAAAGGGGTTAAAAAAGAACAGAAAAGGAGTTCCGGGAAGATAGAAGAAATCTAGCAAAAATTCGGACGAAAAATGGCTAAGAGTCGCGCTTGAGGATGAAGGTCGCGATCTTTCGCGATCAAGATTATGGAGCCGAGGCCCCGAAGGCCGTGAAGCGCTTAATTCTGTCAGCGCGGCTGGAAGCCGCCGCTTGACCTCCAGTGAGCAAAATTGATTTTTGACGAATTAGAGCTGCGGCGCTACCCTGGTTGAGCCGCAGTTCCGACGCGAAAATTTAAGAAAAATTGGCTGAATTTCAGTCAGAAACCCTAGAATCATAAAGGGTTTTGGGACAATTATAAATAGAAGGTCTTGACTCATTATTCAGGGACCAGAAATCACCTCTTGAGAGCAGATTTGGAGCTCAAGAATTCTTGAAATTCCAGTTATTCTTTGTTCTTCAGTATTAGCGTATGTATGTGATTTTTAGTTTGTAATTCTTTCATTATGAACTAATTACTATGTTAGGGTTTTAAGTCGGATTCACTTGAACCTCTCATTATGATATTAATGCTTTAGTTTGATTTCTTCTTCTATGTTATTGATGATATATTCAACTTGTGATTTAACTGATTACTAATTGCAATAACTTATATGATTTCAAATCGAGATCTGATAAGAGAAATTTGAATATGCTATAGTTGATTAGACATAGGTTAAAATCGTGGACGAAAGTACCCTGATACTTATGTAGTGTTTTAAGGTTATTGTTCTTAATCCTCATGTATGGTAAAATCTATCATAGAAATATAGAAGATTTCTGCATAAGGTTGAGTTTTTATATGTCCTAACCAGAATATAGAACATATTAGTTAACCTGCTATCTCAATAGGAAGAAGAATGAAGACTATGTATTAATGGAATAATAGGGTGGATAGTTGATGAAGGCGAGAATCTCTAATCTTTCCCATACTTTATTCTAGTTTGTGATTACTATCCATATCTTTACTGCATTCTTAGATTAATAACTTCATTAAATCATCGATAACCAAATAGAGACTAAAAATCAGACTATAGGTAATTGACAAGTTAATCCCTAAGGACGATAACTAGGTCTTATAGATCTTTATTACTTAAGTGATACATACACTTGCGTAAGCATACACAAATATCGCAACATATTTTTGGCGTCATTGCCGGAGATTAATTTATTGTCAATATTTGTTTATATGATTTTATTTCTAATTTGGTTGCTCCAACTTGCTCAACGAGCATTTGTTTATCAGTTTTTGTTGTTTTTCTTATTTTGTAGGTAAAGTTAGTATATATATAAAAAAAAAAAAAGGGCTACTTGGGCTACTACTACTATCAGGGCAGCAGAATCATCAACAACAGCGTAACCCACAGGTTCTAGAGGAAGATATAAATGAATTGCAGGTAGCCATACTCATGCTCACCAAGTTTCAGCCTTAGTTTATGGCTGAGACAAGGGTGTCCCTAAAAAATTTGGAGACACAAATAGGGCAGCTGATGGATATAGTAATCAATACACCTCAAGAAAATCAACCTAGGGACACAGTTGTGGGAAGCAAATTGAGGAACCTGAAACACATCAAGTTGTTGAGAAAAATGAGAAATTGGGAGAGATAGCTGGTGAAGAAAGAAGAGGTCACTGAGGACCTCCCCATTGCAGAAAAGACACCACCAACTGTCATTGCTGATCCCCAAACAGAAAGTCCATACCCTCAAGAGAATCCCCAAAAGTATAGAGATCCATGGAGTTTCATTATTCCTTAAAATATATGGAATTTTGAATGCCAACAAGTATTGAGAGATTTGGGACAAGAATAAAAGTACTACCCTTTTCTGTGTTTTATAGAATTGGTGTAGGTGAAGTGAGACCATCAATAATAACTGTTCGGATTGCAGACTGGTTGGTGAAGTATCCACGAGGTACTAGTAAAGATTATATGCGTTCAGCTAAATGACGTTAACGACAACGCTTATGGGAGGCAACCCACAATTTTTATTTTTGTTATATTATTTTATTTTCTACTTTCAGTCTAGTTAAATGGTAATTAAATTTCTAGTTATAATTTTAAAGAACAAGAATGAGAAAATTGCTTTTCTATTACACGACATGTGTTGTTTTTGGTGTGTGTAGGAGGGAACATGTGACAATGAAAAGATGATTCGAGGCCAAACATGGGTGGCGAAACAAAATGAACTCGTAAGATTCGAGGTTAGCCATGGCGCCTGTAAGCAGAGTCGTGGCGCCACCATCTCAGAGTCGCGGCATCACTGCGGATTTTTCAGAATTTAAAAGGGGTCTCTAACTATTTTCCCTCTCCTCAAATCATAAAGGCTTGTGATCGCTACCAACACCTAATCTGAGGTGCCCTCCGCTATATCATCCGCCTGAGAATTCTTCACCGCCTAGACCACTCATTTTTGAATTGTTGTATTTGTGTTTGTAAGTTCCCTTTTATTTTTAGTTTCCACACATTGGAGACAATGTAGTGATTAAGTTTGGGGGTGGGGGAGATCTTACTTTATTTGTTTTGAGTCTTTTTTATTTATTCGTGTTTTATGTGTTTTTGAGTCAGTTTTTATTTTTTTTATTTTTATTTTTATGAATCAAGTATGTTGTGTTCGCTGATGAGATTGCGTGAATTAATTGGAATAATGTAATGGAATTATAAGCAAAAATATGTGTGCCTAAGTTGGATATACCAAAATTTTTTTGAACATGTAATTATTGAGATACTTGTGTCTGGCTTACTGCATTGTCAATTATGGAAAGTAGGTTATAAAATGTCTAGAAAACCTGTTTGCTTGTTATTTGAGGCGAAATAACTGGGATATACATGTTTAGGAAAGTAATTCAGACATTTTTTGATAACCCTTCTTACCGTTCATTACCTACCCTGACACACATAAGTTATATCCTTAGTCATCCACTTTGAGCCTAAAATAGTATCTTTGTTTGACACCTGTGATTCCCTTGTTGTGCCATAAGTGGTAAGTGAAAAAATCTTGGGATGAAAAATGTTGAAAAAGTTAAAAAAAAAGAGTGAAAATTTGATGCACCCCAATGAAAAAAAATATATGCAAAAACTTAAGTTTGGGGGTGCATGTTCTTGAATTGTATGTCTTATTCTCTCAAAAAGAAAAGAGGGGAGAAAATAGATATGAGACTAGAAATGATATTAAAAGAGACAAAAGGGATGGAAAAAAATTGCTTATTATATTTGAACCTAAAATGCCTACTTTTACCTACCCCTGCCTAAGCCTACATTACAACCCCTGAAAAGTCCTGAAGATTCCTAACATGTATGTCCATGATTAGTGGAGAATAGCAAGTAGACAGGTCTATAGAGTTTTGGAAAAGATGAAATGAAATTGACATGCATAGGTTTGGTACTTGTATTTCCAGTGATTATGATTTGCATGATCTATCCAGGATTATCATTGAATTTCTGAAATATCTGACTTAAAATTCTAGATTGCTACAAATTCATGCTAGGTATGTTCTAAAATATTATCCAGTTTTTATTCATGATTTTCGAGGCAATATTGATATAACTACTTGATTCACTTCTTAGAGTCTTTTTCTTTTTGTTTTGTCTTTGTTTATGGCTTTACTCGAGGGCGAGTAAATGTTAAGTTTTGGGTGTTTGTTGAGTCTATTTTATATATATTTTTGAGTCCTTTTTAGTTAGTATTTTTCTGTTTTCTTTGTGTTTTGTATAGTGTTAGGTTTTTTTCTTCTTTATTTTGAGTCACAACGGTCTTAAGGGAGAAAATACCTAAAAAGGGGTTGAAAAGAGCATAAAAGGAGTTCCGGAAAGATAGAAGAAATCAGGCAAAAATCCAGACGAAAAATGGCTAAGAGCCGCGGCGCAAGAGATGAAGGGCCGCGACGCTGTTGGGCCGCGGCTGAAGATTATGGAGTCGAGCCGCCTGAAGGCCAGAAACTGAAGCCAAAATTTACCGTCGAAAGCGTCGCGGCGCCTGGAAGATGAGCCGCGACGCTTGACCTCTAGTGAGCAAAATTGATTTTTGACGAATTAGAACCGCGGCGCCGACGCAGAAATTTGAGAAAAATTGGCCAAATTTCAGTCAGAAACCCTAGACTCAGAAAGGGTTTTGGGACAATTATAAATAGAACGTCTTGACTCATTATTCAGGGATCAGAAATCACCTCTTGAGAGCAGGTTTGGAGCTCAAGGATTCTTGCAATTCCAGTTCTTCTTTGTTCTTCAGTATTAGCGTATGTATGAGATTTTTAGTTTGTAATTCTTTCATTATGAACTAATTACTGTGTTAGGATTTAAGCCGGATTCGCTTGAACCATTCATTATGATATTAATGCTTTCGTTTGATTTCTTCTTCTATGTTATTGATGATCTATTCAATTGTATGAATTAACTGATCATTAATTGTCATAACTTATATGATTTCGAATTGAGATCTAAGAAGGGAGATTTGAATATGCTATATTGAATAGACATAGGTTAAAATCGTGGACGAAAGTACCCCGATACTTATGTAGTGTTTAAGGTTATTGTTCTTAATCCTCCTGTGTGGTAAAATCTATCATAGAAATATAGAATATTCTGCATAAGGTTGAGTTTTTATATGTCCTAACCGGAATATATAACAAATTAATTAACCTGCTATCTCAATAGGAAGAAGAAGGAAGACTAGGTATTAATTGAATAATAGGGTGGATAGTTGATGAAGGTGAGAATCCCTAATCTTTCCCATAAGTTATTCTAGTTTGTGATTATTGTCCGTATCTTTACTGCATTCTTAGATTAGTAACTTCATTAAATCATCGATAACCAAATAGAGACTAAAAATCAGACTATAGGTAATTGACAAGTTAATCCCTAAGGACGATAACCCGGTCTTACAGATCTTTATTACTTAAGCGATACGTACACTTGCGTAAGCATACATAAATATCGCAACAAATATACATGGGATTGTATACCATGTATATCACGGTTTCACAAAGACAAAATACCTTATGTGAAACCGTGGTATACACGGTATACAATCCCGTGTATTCACAATTTTTGGTAAGATTTATTTAGTGTAAATATTGTATTAAACATTGTACACTTACCATAATTATAAGGTTCTTGTACAACTAGAATAGAGTTTTGAGAGTAGAATATGAATAAGCTTTTCCTATTATGAAAAATTATAAATTGTATATATACTCTTTTATTAATAAAAATAATCAAGAGATTATTTCTTTTAAGTCAAAACATAGAAATATGGATATACATTATACAACATAATATTTTTATAAAACATTAACATAAATATCCTAATTCAAATAGTAATATATTGACTAAAACAAGAACAAGAAAATATTGGGGGAACTAAAGTACAATCTCTTTGTCTAAAAAAGATTGTCTTAATTTTCTTATTAATTTATTTAAAAAAGACTGACACATTTTTATATTTAAAAATAATTTAACTTTATGAGATGACAACCACACAAATATTTAAAACTTGTTTTGGAGAACAACAACATATTCAGTAAAATCCATAACGCCGGGTCTAGAGATGGTACATTAATATTGATAGATAGAGCAATTATTTTGGATAACACATTTTAAATTTTTTATTTTATTTTTTAAATCTTATGGCAAATCAAAGTAAGATAATTTTTTTTTTAGTAAGAGAGTATCAATTATTCCTTCTTCATCTTTTGATTCCTTAAGAGGAGGGGTTAATGCAATTGCAAAGATCCACAAAGTAAGCCGAGCTTCCAAAGGAATGACGAAAGGGACATTTTTGTCCAATTAAAAGAAGACTCATCTGACAGACCACTAGAATAGTGGCACATCAGCTCCAATGAGGTGGCACTATCACCCGCAAGTCAGATCTGCAAATATAAGAAAAATGAGGGGGGGATTAAGAAAAAATACGTGGTGCTATTTGAATCACAATCCTTTTATGCAAGAAAATCTTTTTCTCTCTCCCCAAACCCAAACCCTTGTTTTTCTCTCTCCCCAAACCCAAACCCTTGTTTTTCTCTCTTGGCTTTTGTGGCGGCTGTAACTCTATCGAACCCACTCGTCTCTTTTATCCTATCTATCTTTGTTATGGCTGCTGGTGCTCCTCCTTCTGATCGTATCCTTTTCTTATATGGGTATTCATTGTTTTCTTTTTTCTGTTCAAATCGACCCAAGTTCTTGAACGTATGTCTATGTTCCATGGTCTATTGGGCTTCTATAGATCTGAGCTTGTAAAATCTGACAAATCATTTGTGTTTTATTATGGTGTAGTCAGTTTAGAGCTTTTAAGTGGTGTAGGCTATTTAGATTTTTGTTAATAAAGGATACGTTTTCTCAATTGTTTTGCTGGTGAATTCATGTTGGAGACTTGGTTATTTCTTTTTAACAACAGTAGAGATTTTAGTTTGAATTTTTGTGAATGATTTGGAGTGAAAAATATTCATGGCCGAAAGGCCACTAATTTATTATGTAATTTGAAAAGACATGTTTTGTTCACTCCAAATTTGATTGGTATTATTGTATGCTTCTCTTGGCTTACTTGTTAATGACTTCTTTTGGAGCCGTGCTATTCCTTTACGTTTACTGCCATAGAAGCTGCAGATTTGCTGCAGAATTTGTCATTGGATTCTCGTAATAACACTCTTGAAATTGCAGAGACAAAAAAGAAGGTAAGTTTCTTTTATTCATTTTCTTTAAATGATTGGTTTTGTTAATGGTCTACAGTTTTTAATTGGAAATTTTGATCCCCTTTTCAGTCTTCTGGGAACCCTCCAGACCTGGCAAACGGCCAGGTCCAGTCGATGGATCCAAATCGGTCTGTGACACCTCTGTTGCCAGAATTCATGGATCCAAATTTGTGCTATGTTCCTAGTACTTATCCCTCAACAGCATACTATTATGGTATGCTAAACAACATATGAAGTACTTTTGCTACAATTTTTATAAAAGAAAGTAATTCTATTTGGATAATGATGTCTTATTTATTTATTTATTTATTTATTTATTTTTAGCACATGACTGTGGTTTATTCTAACATAATATTTTTATCTTCTGTAGGATATGATCCTTCTGCTAATGAGTGGGAGGACTATTCAAGATACATGAATCCGGATGGAGTTGAGATGCCCGTAAGTTATTATACTTGAACTCTTGCTACAATGTTTTGTGTTAATCTTTTTCCTGAATTGAAATTTTGGTGTCACGGGATTTTTTGTTGCTGTCTGAGTTGATTTCTAGCTTGAGCAAATATTGTTTTTTTGTTTACGTCTGTGGTCTTGATGTTGTAAAAAATGCAGGGAGTTTATGGGGACAACGGGTCACTTATGTACCATCATGGCTATGGATATGCACCCTATAGTCCATATTCACCTGCTATTTCGCCTGTCCCGACTTTGGGGCATGATGGACAACTTTATGGATCGCAACAATACCATTATCCGTATCTCCAGCCCCATCCTCCAACCAGTGGTTCAAACACTACTCCAGCTGCCCCGCCAAAAGGTGAGATCGCCACCTCTGCAGCAGCTGCTGACCAAGCATCGTTATCTGTGGATTCTGCTAATGGAAATTCTAATGTTGTTGCCAATGGTGGTGTAAAGGGAAATACTGGGCCTTTGCCTGTGAGGCCTCAATTCCAGAACTCATCCTTAAATGCTAATGGTTCTTATGGACTGGGTGCCTTGCCTGGAGGAGTTGCTTCAGGTTATCAGGACCCTAGACTAGGTTTTGATGGTGTGAGATCTCCCATTCCATGGATTGATGGGTCAATGTTCACTGACGGGCAAGCTAGGACAAGCAATTCTTTTACGCCATCATTTTCAAATGGTTATGCTGCTCCATCATCAAAGAATCAGAATGTTCATCCGCATCTAATGGTATGTTATTCGAGAATATTGATCTGTTCTTTATCTTCCCACTTTTACAGTCTTTCTTTAGAGTATAGTAGGTATTCTAGTAATTGTGCTCAAGGCAATTCCTTGTTGACACTGACTCTACTGTTCTATTGTCAGGGCTTGCACAACCCAAGGCCATCGTCTGGGGTGAACACAACTAATGGGTACATGAATAGGATGTATCCCAATAAATATTATGGGCAGTATGGGAACACATTCAGTTCTGGCATGGGCTCTGGGCCCAACCGGTATGATTCTCGCACTATTGGTCGTGGGTGGATGGCGGTTGATAACAGGTTTAAACCCTCCAGGGGTATAGGAAATAGTTTCTATGGCTATGGCAACGAAAACATGGATGGTTTGAATGAGCTCAACAGGGGACCAAGAGGCAAGGGTTCCAAGAATCAGAAGGGTTTTACACCAGTTGCTCTGGCAGTCAAGGGGCAGGACACCCCCCTTGCTGTAACCAAAGATGCTGAGAAAGATAAACCAAGCCTGATTCCTGACAGAGAACAGTACAACCATCCAGATTTTTCAGTGACATATGCTGAGGCCAAGTTTTTTATCATCAAGTCTTACAGTGAGGATGATGTGCACAAAAGCATCAAATATAATGTGTGGGCTAGCACACCAAATGGTAACAAGAAGCTTAATGCTGCTTACCAGGAGGCTCAACAAATTTCTGGAGGCTGCCCTGTCTTTCTTTTCTTCTCGGTGAGCTTTCATATCTGAATTGTTCCTCTAAGTCCTTTGTTTTAATTTGGCCATACATGAATTTACAAATAATTTCTATTTGTCTTAGGTTCGCATACCCTTGTTTTGATTGCTTATTTTTGGTCATCTTATGCAGGTAAACACAAGCGGACAGTTTGTTGGTGTTGCAGAGATGATAGGACCGGTTGATTTCAACAAGAATGTGGAGTATTGGCAGCAAGACAAGTGGATCGGCTGTTTCCCTGTCAAGTGGCACATTGTGAAGGATGTACCAAACAGCTTGTTGAAACACATCACACTGGAAAACAACGAGAACAAGCCTGTTACCAACAGCAGAGATACTCAGGAGGTATGTCACTTCAATATTGTGAGCAAGATGGAAGGGTAGTGATTTCTGGGTGTGGTGTTTAGTCTGTCTGGGCCGCTAATTTGACCTTTGGATTATTGTCAATTAAGTTTTTACCAACTGTTTGACCTTTCTCAAAGGAAAGGGGGGTTTACAACTGTTTCTCTGTTTTGGTACAGGTTAAATTGGAGCAGGGTCTACATGTGGTTAAGATATTTAAGGATCATATTAGCAAACAGTGCATCCTTGATGACTTTGAGTTCTATGAGGATCGTCAGAAGAGAATTCAAGAAAAGAAGGCCAAACAGCAGCTATTCCAGAAGCAGGTAAGCTTATATTTACTGCATTTTTTGCTATTAACTGAATTAGGAAAAGAACATGCTGGGATGCTTTCACTTGTGCATTTGGCAGTAGTCGATGTCTTCATAATAATGATCTTCCTTTTGGTAGTAATATATGCGTTTTTTTCTTTGGTTGTCTCAGTCTCAGGTATGGGAAGGCAAAGTTACTGAAGAGAAGAACAGAGAAAATTCAAATGTTGAACGTAAGTCACAGAAACCTTCAGAAGTTTCTGCTGGTTTGGACAAAGAAAATTCACCGGTTGCTCAGACTAATGTGGAGGTCAAGCTTACAGAAAATGTATCAGTTACAAAATCAGGAGATGATGTGAGGGGTGCTAAACCAGTCACTGTATCAGAAAAGAAACCTGTAGCTAAGGGGACAGCAAATGGGGTTGCTAACGGATGCTAGCTTCAGCTAATGAAAGGGTAGTCTGTGGTTAAGAGGTCCCAAGATTGGAGGTTTATGACTACATGATTTGCATGTGAGTGGTGCTTGGTTAGATCTCATAACCATTTGGCTGCCCTTTTTATCCGAGCGACTTCTGGAGTTGGTTGTTGATGGAAATTAGGTTCCCAGAGAATTTAAATGGGCGGAGGCGAATTCATCTGTTTCGAAGAGTTCGGGATGTACGGAAGCTCCATTTTCCCTTATGGGCCAGTTACTTGGTTTTAGCTTGACCGATTTCATACCTTGGTTTGGGTTTTTAGGATAATTATCTTTTATAGTTTTCTTTTGTCTCGAGGCTTATTTTGGTCCATTTACCTTTTTCTTTGAGTTACCTGGGGTTTTAGAGGTGGGGTTCTTGTTATTATTAGTTTGGCTCCCAATCCTATCTTGTAAATCTAGATCAATCTGTTGCGGCAGTTCAGCGTTGTTTTTTTTACTAATGAGAGAGCTAGAAGCGAGGTAGGAATGCATTGCAATATAAGTTAATTCAGGAAGCTTGACGGCAGTGGTTTACTTTCGGTTCTTGTTCTCCTTCCGACCGTTTAGTACCCCCTTTTTGTGCAAATTCAATCATGTTATGTGTTTGTTGATTCATGTTATGTTTGTTAAGGAACTAGGATGTATGTGGAAAGTTGTCATCCTTTGAGAAAATTATATACTCCCTCTTCACTTTTATTATTCTATGAATAATTTTTTCTTTTACTTGTCACATTTAGCTATCAAGATAGTTTACTTTTTCTGTTTTTAGCATTTATTACTCATTTTAAATAATTTTTAAAGTCTCATTAAGACTTTACACCAACTAATATAGATATTTTAGTAAAATATGCACTTCATTTATTATCTCTTAAGGAGTGTCAAAATTGGACTAAGTAAAAGTGGAGTACTAGTTTGTTTGGGAGAGCGCACAAAATCGTCCCTTAACTTTGGACAGTTTTAAAATCATCCGTTAAATGAACACTGGTGCGGCAAACTAATAGTCGTCTAAGCATGTAAAATTGGTGAACTTTTGGTCCAAGCGTGCAATGTTTAACAGAGCGCGTGTTTGTGCAAGTGAAGATGGCGATTTGGAAACTTGCTGCAAATCAGCTTCAGTTGTAGAATTTTTTTGGATGGTTCATGGACCGCTCAAGATATCAATTATAGTAAAACCTCGATAAATGAATATTCGATAAATGAATAACTTCGATTAAATAATAATTTTTTTCGATCCCGACTTGGGCCAATGAGATAAAATAATAACCTCGATAAATGCATAAGATAATAATTTTAAAAAAAATTCTTGAGGCCCAAATCACTTCCTAAACAATTTTTATGTTTTCCTAAAATATATATCTATAATCAATTGTTCTTCATGCGAACTGAACTCAATTTCATCTTTAACTTTTTGGAGGGCATAAACTACATTCGGCACATTCTTGCTATTTGTTATCTCTTTTGACAAATATTCTGTCGACCTTTTAAGAGTATTTAATATTGTTGATTGACTAATAGAGAGATCAAACTTTTGTTGAACCCACTGTTGCAAATCTTTTTGACTTGAAGAAGGATATTTATTTTTGTACTCACATAATACTTTTCTCATCTCATCAGTTAGCGTATATTTTTTATACCTTTTAAATGAGTAGCCATGGAATGATGGAAGAGAAGATATAATATATGATTTTTTATATTTTGATATATGAAGTAAAGTACATGTGTCTATTTATAAACTCTATATTGTGTACTTGAAACAATTCACAACACTTCATATTCTAATGTACCTGTACATGCATTCTATTTTGAATCACGCCAACCCTAGATTAATAAACTTCTTTTTGACAAGATTAATAAACTTAGATACAATGCACCATCATTAATTAGTTGTTTATTTATTTTCTTTTATTAGTTACCGAAAAAATTAATTGTTTAATTTGAGAAATATAATATACAAAATAAAAATTATTCATTTATCGATAAATTAATAAAATATTTATTTATTTAATAAATTAATAATTCCGTATAAGATATTAATTTTCTAGGTCCCAATATATTCATTTATAGAGGTTTTAGTGTAGCTCCAAATTGAGCTGCTGCCAGGATTTGCAAAAAAAATTCTCTTCATCTTCTTTGTGACAGAACAATAGGTTATGCTCTCATAAGTTAGGCAGCAGTTGAGAGACGTCAAATGCAAAATGAGAAGTAAACTCGGGAATCAGAGATTACCTTTTCTTTGAGATTTTATAATGCAGAATTCATTAAATTTACGAGTTGTTAGGTTAATGTTTCCAATCAGAAAAGTGAGAAGAGAAATAAAGAGCTAGGTTTCCAATCATATTTGACCCTCTAACTCTTTAAAAAGGGTTATATTTGCAATTCCTTATACTTTTTTTTTTTGATATATTTGTCCTTTGTTATCCCTCAATATTTATTTTTCAGTGTCCCCACCTTTTATCCTATATTATTTTCTCCAATTCAAATCTTTCAAATTAAACCTAACCCATCCCAAAATAACCACTTGCAAAATAAACCCAATTGCCATTAACCGTACTAGTAACATTCGAGAATCTATAGGCTGAAACTCCGACAACCATCTCAACCACCACACACCATTCCCAAGTGCCCATATGTCCACCTGAGTACCCTGTTCGCTGTCAGTGACTGTTAGAATTTGTCCTGAATTTTTTACTTTATTTGAATTTGACCATAATTGTATTTTATTTCAAAAAAAATTTAAGGTAAAAAATATTCTCTTTGTAGAAAATGGCTTTACTATATCTATCCTTTTTTGAGGAGAAGTTTCAGATTTCTATAAATAGGAGATCCTTTTCTTTCCAAACCGAACATAATAGCATCCACAATGCAGTCATTTAAAGAGTTTGTTTAAGTGGAGAATTTTTTCTCTCAATATGTTTTAGGCTTTTTTTATTTTAGTTTTTTATATGTAGGTCAATTGGTCAAACCATATTAAGTATTATGTTTCCTTAGCATAGTTTTCTGTCATTTAATTTATCACCGTCAAGATTTATAATTATTAGCTTCTGCATGAGCCCCTCGTTATTTAGATCCCAACAAGTGGTATCAGAACCAATGGTTCAACGAGATTGAAGACGGTTCAAGACAAATTTAAATCAAGCTGCAAACCATTTTCACGATAATGAAGATTTTATCTAGAAGTAATACACGTGGAGATGAATTTCAACATCCTAGCTGCTGCATCTTTAAAAATAAAGCAAAATATTTTTAAATCAATTTTAACCCATAATATTTTTAACCTTTTTTAACCATGACAAGCATCAATGATGAAGATTATGTGAAGAAGAAGAAGAATCAAGATTAATTTGCCATAAAACTCAGGCCAATGGGAGATTTGTTAGGATTTTCCTACTTTATTTGAATTTTACCATAATTGTGTTTTACATAAAAAAGAATTTCTAGGTAGAAAATATTTTTATTGTGGAAAAAGACTCTACTATATCTATCCTTTTCTTGGAGGAGAAGTTTCAGACTTCTATAAATAGGATATCTTTTCTTCTCAAACCGAACACAATAACATTCACAATGTAGTCATTTAGAGAGTTTGTTTTAGGGGGAAATTTTTCTTTCAATATGTTTTAGGCTTTCTTTTATATTAGTTTTTCATATGTAGGCCATTGATCAAACCATATTAAATATTAAGTTATTTTAGTAGAGTTTTCTTTGTCATATAATTTATTGTCGTTAAAATTTACAATTATTAACTTTCGTATGAGCCCTCGTTATTTCGATCCCAGCAATGATCATCTCCCGCGACATGTACATTGGAGTACCCCTTTGTTCACATCGCAAATTATCATCTTTCTTCGTTCCAATTCTCTTTGTTAACCCAAAATCAACAATTTCACTTTACCATTTTGGCCTAAAAGAACACCTTGAAGCTTTATGAAAGAAATAATCATTTGATTATTCTTATTGAATGAATGGGGTATATATACAAGTTACAATATCTAAATATGGAAAATTACATTCCTACTATACTTCTAATATTCTCATTGTACTTGTACAAGAATTTTACAATTATGGTAATTATACAATTATGGTACACGTGATTCTATCACACCCCCGCAGTCATAGCGGACGGTTGTCGTACGCTGATACTGTCCCTAAAATATCCAAATAGAACCGATGGAAGACCCTTAGTAAAGATGTCAACAATTTGGTATCTGGAGGGCACATGTAAAACGCGTACTTGTCCACGAGCTACCTTTTTGCGAATAAAGTAAAAATCCATCTCGATATGTTTAGTGCGCTGATGTTGGACCGGATTGCGAGAAAGATATACTACACTAACATTATCACAATAGACCAAGGTATCTTTCTGAGTAGGAAAGTGTAATTATAATAGAAGATTACACAACAAACATGATTCAGATACCACATTAGCCTCGATACTCAACCTCTGCACTGGATCGCGATAATGTAGCCTGACATTTCGCAGACCATGATATCAAGTTATCCCCAAGAAACATGCAATAACCAGATGTAGAGAGTCTGATATCAGGACAACCACCCCAATCAACATCTGTATATGACACAAGAATAGAGACGGAAGAATGATATAAATGCAATACATAATCAAGTGTGCCCTGAATGTACCGTATAATGCGCTTGAGCACATGCATGTGCTCAATCCGTGGGTCATGCATGAATGAACTCACTTGCTGAACTGCATACGTAATATCTGGTCTCGTGAACGTACGATACTGAAGGCCCCCTGCAAGACTGCGATATCGGGTCGGATCATCACAAGGTGAGCCAGCCGCATCACCCAACTTGGGTTTAGTATCATACAAAGTGGAACTGGACTTACAGGATGACATCCCAACCCTCTCAATGATCTCAACTGCATACTTCTATTGGGATAAGAACAACTCACCTGCATGACGAGTGACAACAATCCCCAAAAAGTTACTCAAGGCTCCCATGTCTTTCATATCAAACTCAGAATTGAGCATTGTCATGATAGACTGACGTAATGCATCAGAAGAGGCAGTCAAGATAATATCATCCATATATAACAGTATATAAGCCAAAGAAGAACCACGACAATATATGAACAATGAATTATCAGACCTGCATTGAGAGAATCCAATAGTCAAAACATAGTCTACAAACCTCTTATACCAAGCCCGGGGAGACTGCTTAAGTCCATATAAGGACTTCTTCAACAAACAAACATGATGAGGATATGAATTGTGGCTGGCCCATGGATGGAAGCTGGAACAGCGGTAGGTGACGAGTTGGTAGGTACGACGAGTAGTGGGCCCTCTAACAGATTTGAGGTGCGGGGTGCGTTAGAAAAATGGTGGATAAGATACGAGGAGACACCATCGTTCAAAAAATTATACGAACTAGGCACGAGACTATTGACCTTAGCTAACGGAAATTGAGATTCATCAAAAATAACATGGCGACTAACTATGATTTTATTAGATGATAAATCAAAGTATTTGTAACCACGATGATTAGACGGATAACCCAAAAACACACAAGGGGTAGACCGAGCCTGAAGTTTGTTAATTATTGTGGATGAAAATAGTGGATAACACAAGCACCCAAAGACCCTAAGTGAGAGTACAAAAGAGTCTTATTATATAAGATATGAAGAGGGGAAGAATACGTCAAGCCTTTGATATGAAGTATGTTAAGGAGATATGCAGCCATTTGTAGAGCATGATGCCAAAAAGAAAGGGGTACGGAAGCATGCATCAATAAAGTGAGACAATGTTATTGATAGTACGAATTTTGCGTTCTGCTTTTCTATTTTGTGAAGACGTATGTGGACAAGAAAAATGAAAATTGATTCCATTATTAGCACAAAATTCCCGAAGCACCCAATTATCATATTCTTTGTCATTATCACATTGAATATTTTTGATTTTCCGTTCGAATTGGGTTCTAATGAATGCTCTAAATTTTAGGAAAGTGGAAAAAATTTGAGATTTTTTCGCTATCGAAAAAGTCCATAAAAAAATAGAATAATCATCCAAAAAAGAACATAATAACGATGACCCAAAGAGCATAGAACATGAGATGTCCATAGATCTATGAATAATATCAAATGTCATTAGAGTATGAGAATTAGATTCTACAAATGACAACCTAACAAGTTTTCCTAAGGAACAAGATTGACAAATCGGAGTACTACGCCGCTACGCGTATCCTTACAGGAAATAAATTTATTTTTATCTAAGGATTATAAAATAGAATACCCGGATGTCCTAGACGAGCATGCCACAAGGAAGGAGCAAGAGATGCAAACGTTGATGACAAGACTTGACTCGAGAGAACGAAACTTGGCGTGATAGGATAAACATCCCCCGTACTATCACACCTCATGATAGGACTCTCCGTCTTGAAATCATTCACAGAAAACCCAAACGGATCAAACTCAATAGAAATGAAATTATCAGTGGTGAATTTACGGAAATACACCAAAATTTTAATCCATTTAGGGGCATGAAGGGTATTTTTCAAGATAAGAGGTGGATGGGAAAAATTCAAAATTTATGACCATAACCACAAATCAGAATTGAATTACCAACAATGATGTCACGACTATTGCTCACATTGGAATAAGACGATAGATTACCTTGATCGGACGTCATGTGAGAGGTTGCACCGGTGTCCATATACCAATTTATGTCCGGCGGATTTAATCCAAGAGTGTGCATTGCAGCCTCAATAACTGTCAGGGTAGGTCCTACTACATGATGGAACGCCACTACTGTCACGACCGTTCGGGGCGTGATCGTGCCTGCAGGCACCCAAGTAGTCATACATCGAGTAATCGGCGGAAATATAAAGCAAGACATGAAACGATTTATAAAATAAGACCAGTTTATGTGAGAAAACATCGCCTTTCGCGTATATATATAATCATGGTTTTGCGATTACATCCGACATCGTACAACATGACTACAGACCTCTGAAATATACAACTATGGCGGGACGGGGCCCGCCATACCTGATCATACAAAACTATCTACTGTGGAGATCATACCAAAAGTAGAGCCTCGGAAGAGATGGAGCTCCGACACCAACGTAGAGATCCTAAGGATGCGGATCTAGCACTGCCTTTGCCTGCGGCATGAACGCAGCCCCAGAGGTCGATACACAGTACTAAGTATGTGAAGCGTAAAGTACTTAAATGAAAACATATCATTTTTTTAAAACCGGTTTACAAATATGTATGAAACAACCAAGGAAACCGCATATAGTGCACATCACAAACAAGAGCAACAATAGGTAATCGTAATGAGTCTTGTCTAGGCCGCGAATGATCGAAAGCAGGCCACTCGCCCCATCATCATTCTCGCAAGCCTAATCTCGACTCCGAGTCCGCATAGGCCACTCACATGGGCGCGTGAGGTATAACCCGCATCGAGGTAGCTACTCCTCGGCGTATCGGACTCATTGTCGCATGGCCACAGACCGCATGAGGCATAACCCGCATACTAACACGGAACTCTCGTAGCTCGCGCATAGGCCCCCTGGACCCGCATGAGGTATTCTCGAATCATGGTCCTGCATCGCTGAGTCTACCGCGTCGGAGGCGACAACCCCGATATCATCTCAAGAGGTGAGTGATAGTATACTAACATAACAACTTATCTTTAAATAACATAAGCACAACAAGGATACTCACCTATACAAACGTTACAAGATACTAACACACATAGCATCATATCCGTCTACTTATCAAACCATCTTAGTATTCTTTTCACAATATGAGTGCATTATAAACACATAGGCAAACTTGTTTCTTTTATCAATCTTAAGTGGTTATACTTAACTTCCCATAAAGCTAGTATAACTCCTAAGCTTCATTTTAAAACCAATTAGTTCTCTTCATTAATATGATTCAGTAGTCTTTTGAAATGTTTTGATTCTTTATTATTCGGGCTTAAGCGTGAGGCATTGCCGTAAGTATTATTCGAGCTTAAGTCAAAGACATTGCCGTAGTTATTATTCGATTAACACATGTACGTCTACGTACTATATATATATTGTAAAATATCATGCTTTAGGAAGAATCACATACCTTACCAGTGAAAACCACCCAAGTTGAATATGTCGCGCGCAGAGTCACCTATAATAGTCACGTATATCTATCAAAGACTACTCAAGGTCATTCTAAACAGAGGGTTCACAATTCTACGGAAAGTCGGGCAGACTTCCTACAGGTGAGCTATATAAGTCTCTTGTGAAACATCACATGTAAATCTGATTCAATTATTCTTCTTTTAAACCCTTCACTGTGATACGTTCAATTCTATTCGTGATATACTTAAGTATTTATACTTATCCTTATACTACAACGATATATTTACTAATTCAAAAGAGGTTAGGATTAGTTACCTCGGTAAGCCCAATAATATCCTAGAAAAGTCGCGCTGAGCAAGGTTTTGCTCTAAGTTGTATGCTCCAGAACCCTGAAGTTCTTCACAACTTCTACTAAGTACTAAGGTATTTGGGCTGGGGTATTTTGGGCATTATAACGATACAAGAAGGTAACTTTTCTACCAAGGGAGGGGGGTAGATTTCGGCTCGGGACGGGGGGGTAGTCTCTAGGCCACACTACTCACGGGGAGGGAAGGGGTGTTGGACGAAAAGCTTAAGGGAGAGGAGAGGATTTTTAGACTTGGAAGATAACTTTGTGGATGAAAAACTCTTCATCTCTAAGGGGGTATTTATAGCTCAAGCCTTGGCCAACCAATGGCCAAGATGAAGACAAGTGCAAGGCAAGTGTAAGGCCAAGCCAAGTGCACCCTAACCCCTACTCCACAAAACACTCCACAAAACACTCCACAAAACACTCCACAAAACAAGGCCTAAGCAAGGAACCAATCGGCCAAGGCCAACATCCCTCTTGGACGCCCAATCGTCCAAAGCCATCCCACTTGCTTCCAATGTGAGGGTGACACATGTCACCCTCCCGTTGGTCCAAAATGTTTCGTCTCTCGGAAAAATCCGCAAAAATAAGAAATGGCATAGCCGGAATTTACTCTACGAAAGCTGTGGAAACGTTTCGTCGGAAAACGATTCTTTTAGTGAGTTGTGTACAAAATAAAACGTCCAAGGCTTATCTTTAAGGCTAGACTTTCGTACGTATTCCCTTACGTACATACTCTGGAAATACGGGGTATAACATTCTCCCCTCCTTAGAAACATTCGTCCCGAATGTTCCTTCCCAAGACAGTTATCGAAGAAGTTTAAACAGTTAGCAAATGCCACACGCGGCCACAAAACAACACTTAGGCATAAATGATAATGGAAATTTACAAGTAGGAAAGTGAATTACCTGGAGGTGTGGGGAATAGGTGAGGATACTTCCGCCTCATGTCCTCCTCGGCTTCCCATGTCATCTCTCCCGAGCTCGTTCGCCACAAGACTTTGTGGAAGCCACGTCCTTCGTCGCAGACGCCTAACTCGACGATCGACTATCGCTATGGGAATCTCCTCATACGATAACCTGGTCACACGGACATCGCCATCGGGTGCACCTAGATGGATCCGATACATCTCCTCGGCATAGATACGTGAAACACCGGATGCACCGCCTCGAAGTTAGTCAGAACCGGGCTCCTGCATGCGATATGATCGAAGTAGGGACTCCATGCGATCGACGATCTCTCGGATGTAAAGTCCGCATAATCCTCGGTGAAAAAGTCGTCGACGGAAGAAAGTGGGCTGATTTCGTCGACCGTCGACGATAACCCATATAGAATCATGTCTCCTCCGAGTGCGAGGTAATCCCGTGATGACGTCCATGTAGCTTACCTCCCACTTCCAGGTCGGGATCTCTATCGCCTGTAACAACCCACCGTGCCTCCGTGCTCTACCTTCACTGCGACAACACGGGCCGAGCTACGAACTCGCAACGTCCTCTTCAAGCCATCCCACCAATACACGGATCTAAGGTCGTGTGGTACATCTTGGTCGACCCGGATGGATAGTAACGCTTGTACCGTGCTTCCCAAGAACTCGCGAAGTCCTCAAACATCCGAACACACGATGCCTCAAACCTTAGCACCCATCGGTGCTACCTCGAAAGGACCCTTGCCCTCACGAAGAGTCAGATCACGATATCGAATCAAAGTGGATCCTCGAATCGTTGCCTCTTCACCTCGCCGACGATGGAAGACTCGGCAACCTCACGAACTCTAACCCACCGCTATCGGAATCAATCAAACGGACACAAGGCTCGCTAATCGATGCAAATCACGAACCATGTCCCTCCTCTCTAGCCGCACATCCGATAGGCTCCCATCGACTACGACTAAGAGCATACGCCACAACATCGCCTTCCCGGGTGGTATAGGATATCAACATCGTAATCCTTAAGCAACTCTAACCACCGCTCTGCCGTAAGTTCAGCTCCCTCGGCGAAGATATACCGAGGCTCTTGTGGTCTGTATAAATATCCACGTGAACCCCATACAAATAGTGCCTCGCATCTTCAAAGCGTGAATCACTTGCGACTCCAAATCATGGGTGGGGTAGTTCTCTCGTGTTTCTTCAGGTGTCGGGATGCATATGCTATAACCCGCCATGCTGCATCAATACACATCCCAACCCGATGCCCGACGATCACAATACCACGACATAACCATCGGACCTCGGAAGAGTAAGAACGGGCGGTCGTCGGTCTCGCCAAGAATCGGAAACCACGCCACAAGCATCATCCATCAAACTTGCGCTTCCGAGTCGGCTAGTCAATGGTGCGTAGATAGAAGCAAACTTCTCCACGAACCGCGATAATAACTCGCAAGGCCCGTAAAGCTGCGAACCTCTGGCCGGAGTAGTAGGTCTCGGCAAGTCTCGCTTCGATCTTGGCCATATCAACTCGAATGCCATCACCCGACAATATGCCCAAGAAACGCCATCAAGTCACCAAAACTCACATTTGGAAAACTTGGCGTACAAGCTGGTCTGGAGAATCGGCCAAGATCGCCAAATGCTCCGCATGCTCCCGCTCTGGCGAGAATAAACCAAGATATCATCAATGAACACTATCACAAGCGTGTCCAAAATGGTTTGAACACTCGGTTCATCAAATCCATGAATACCTGGAGCATTGGTCAACCAAAGACATGACCGAACTCATAATGCGTCTGCACGTCGAATGCGATCCTAGGGACATCCACCTCTCGACTCGTTGATGATAGCCCGATCGCAGATCAATCTTGGAGAAACATCTCGCACTCGCAATCGGGTCGAACAAATCATCAATCCCGGGAGGGTATACGTTCTTAATGGTCACCTTGTTCACCGTAATCAACACACATGCGCGGCGTCCGCCCTTCTTCTTCGAACAATACGGCGCCCGAGGGAAACACTGGGCCTAATGAAGCTTCTCTAGCAAATCCTAAGCCGATCCTTCACTCTCTCAACTTCGGCGGGTGCCATTACGTATGGCGGAATGGAAATAGGCGAGTATCCGCAATATGTCAATACAAAACTCAATCTCCTCTCGGGAGGATACCGGAGGTCATCCGGGAACACGTCGGGAACTCGTGACTACGGAACTGAAAATCGGTACCGCGACCTCGATATCAAACACTCGAACTAGATGGTAGATATACCCTTCGCACCATCTTCCTAGCCTTGAGGTAGGAAATAAACCTACCCCTCGGCGATACAGTGTTCCCCTCCCACTCAACAACCGGCTCCTCAGGAAACTGGAACCGTACTACTCTCTCTCTGCAGTCTACATTGGCATAGCAAGAAGCTAGCCAATCCATCCCCATAATCACGTCGAAGTCAATCATCTCCAACTCTATCAAGTCGGCTAGGGTCCGACGACTGTAAATGGTCACAGGACAAGCTCTATATATATACCAGGGCTACCACCGAATCACCATCACCGCGTAGCTACCTCGAAAGGGTCTATGGACTCGTGCTCTATCCCTATCCTACTAGCAACAAGGGAGATATATGGGGCAGTAGAACCCGGATCTATCAAGGCATAAACATCAAACCCAGAAACTGATAAGGTACCTGTGACGACATCAGGTGAGGCCTCCTGATCCTGTCGGCTGGACAAAGCATAAATGCGGTTCTGAGGACCGCTAGAACTGGGACCTGAGCCACGACCTGCGCGACCTGCGACCCATGAGCACCACGCCTCGGGCGAGTAATCGTAGGAGATGATGAAGCGGCCCACGTAACTGAAGGTGGGCCCTACCACCAGCGCCCGGCCGGACGATCCGCCAAAGTGACCTGCTGGCCCTGGCGTAACAAGATCCATAAGTAGTACCACACTTCCCGTAATGGGATCTACCGCATCGGCCACTGTTGGGGTGGTCGTCGGCGATACTCTGCTACTCGGGCGTCCGAAGCCACAGGGCCCCAGTGCGCCCTCGAAAACTCTGGGTCGAGGGCGGTGCGGAGTGCTCGAGCCGGTGTGGTGCGAATCTAGGCTCTGCCGAGGCCGCCCACCACGATAACCACCGAAGACCCTCCGCCCCGGCCTTCTTCTTCTGTCGCTCGTCGACCTCTGCGCTCGCCGCATCAGGCGTGAGCTGCGTGCGGGTAATGTCCATACTGGCGGAGAGAAACCCGCACATGACTCGGCCATATAGTCGTCTAGCCCGGTGACATAGCGGTGTACCTATCCTCCATATCTGCTACTAATCTTTGGGACATATCGAGCCAATGAATCAAACTCGACATTGTACTCCACGACGGTCGTCCTCTGCGCCTCGGTAAAATCTATCGGCCGCGCCTCCTCATCTGTGGAGGCAAGAAGTGAGTGAGAAAGCCTCGAGAACTCATCCCAGTAGGCGGGACGTGCTCTCCCGATAACTCCATGAATCAAACCAATCGATCGCGGTATCACGCAGCCTATGTGAACCAAAGATCACGGACTCGGTCTCGGCCCGATCACTCTCAAAATCCTCTGGCCGACGGATGAACTCCTGCGGATCATCCTCGGCCTCGACCCATAAAACTCGTGGCTCTGACTCAAGAAATCTCGTAGCCTCAAACTATTCGCCTCGGGTGTACCACGGTGCGATCGAGCTGGGCTGGGCCCCAGGCTACGTCGATCTCTCCTCGTGACGGGCCTGACTTTAGCCAAAAGCTGGGCCGTCTCCTTGCCCTAACTCCTCCGCCCGGTGTGGGGCGGGAGGTGTGGGTGCTGTGGTGTCTTTGAGGTGGCGGCGTCATAGAACTCGCCGTCTCGTATAGGCGGGCACGAGCCCTCGTGACTCTGGGTGTCTGCTAGCGCCTCCTGGTGCCTTGCCTCGGGCCGGGTTGCCTTACGTGGAGGCATAATCATAGAAAGGAATACGTTAGAGGTCCAACCTATAACACGGCTCTAAAGCACGATCTCGTAATGAGAAGAATGAAACCAATCCTAAATATCCTATAGCCTCACGATTATTGGCGTGGTGCACAACACAGATAATCAAGACTCTACTAGATACGGTCGTAGACACTTTCCGAGGATTAATCGCTCGATACCACTTTTGTCACGACCCGTTCGGGGCGTGGATCGTGCCTTACCGGGCACCCAAGTAGTCATACATCGAGTAATCGGAAATATAAAGCAAGACATGAAACAGTTTATAAAATAAGACACGCTTTATGTGAGAAAACATCGCCTTTCGTATATATATAATCATGGTTTTTGCAGTTACATCCGACACTGTACAACATGACTACAGACCTCTAAGGAAATATACAACTATGGCGACAGGGCCGCCATACCTGGCATACAAAACTATCTACAACAGGAGATCATACCAAAAGTAGAGCCTCCGGAAGAGATGGAGCTCGACACCAACGTAGAGATCCTAAGGATGCGGATCTAGCACTCTTGCCCTTACTGCGGCATGAACGGCCCCAAGGAGGTCGATACAATGGTACTAAGTATGTGAAATCGTAAAGTACTTAAATGAAAACATATCATTTTTTTAAAACCATTTACAAATATGTATGAAACAACCAAGAACCGCACATAGTGCCACATCACAAACAAGAGCAACAATAGGTAATCAGAATGAGTCTTGTCTAGGCTGCGAATGATCGAAACAGGCCACTCGCCCCATCATCATTCTGCAAGCCTAATCTCGACTCCGAGTCCGCATAGGCCACTCACGGGCCCGCATGAGGTATAACCCGCATCGAGGTAGCTACTCCTCGGCGTCCCCGACTCATTGTCGCATGGCCACACAGACCGCATGAGGCATAACCCCGCATACTAACACGGAACTCTCGTAGCTCGCATAGGCCCCCGACCCGCATGAGGTATTCTCGAATCATGGTCCTGCATCACGAAGTCTACCCGCGTCGGAGCGGCAATTAACCGGTATCATCTCAAGAGGTGAGTGATAGTATACTAACATAACAACTTATCTTTAAATAACATAAGCACAACAAGGATACTCACCTATACAAACGTTACAAGATACTAACACACATAGCATCATATCCGCCTACTTATCAAACCATCTTAGTATTCTTTTCACAATATGAGTCTGTTATAAACACATAGGCAAACTTGTTTCTTTTATCAATCTTAAGTGGTTATACTTAACTTCCCATAAAGCTAGTATAACTCCTAAGCTTCGCTTTAAAACCAATTAGTTCTCTTACATTAATATGATTCAAGAGTCTTTTGAAATGTTTTTTCTTTATTATTCAGCTTAAGCGTGAGGCATTGCGTAAGTATTATTCAGCTTAAGTCAAAGACATTGCCGTAGTTATTATTCGATTAACACATGCGTCTACCGCACTATATATATATTGTAAAATATCATGCTTTAGGAAGAATCACATACCTTCAAATGAAAACCACCGCCAAGTTGAATATGTCGCGCGCAGAGAGTCAGCCTATAATAGTCACAGATATCTATCAAAGACTACTCAGAAGGTCATTCTAAAAAGAGTTTTCACAATACTACGTAAAGTCGGTCACAACTTCCCTAACCGGAGAGCTATATAAGTCATCGTGAAACAATCCCATGTAAATCTGATTCAATTATTCTTCTTTAAACCCTTCTACGTGATAACATTCAATTCTATTCTGTGATATACTTCTAAGTATTTATAATTATCCTTATACTACAACAGTATATATTTACTAATTCAAAAGAGGGTTAGGATTAGTTACCTCGGTAAGCCCAATAATATCCTAGAAAAAGTCGCGCCTGAGCAAGGTTTTGCTCCTAAGTTGTATGCTCCAAGAACCCTAGAAGTTCTTCACAACTTCTACTAAGTACTAAGGTATTTGGGCTAGGGTATTTTGGGCATTATAACGATACAAGAAGGTAACTTTTCTACCAAGGGAGGGGGGTAGATTTCGGCTAGGCTAGGGGGGTAGGCTCTCGGCCACACTGAGGAGGGAAGGGGTGTTGGACGAAAGCTTAAGGGAGAGGAGAGGATTTTTAGACTTGGAAGATAACTTTGTGGATGAAAAACTCTTCATCTCTAAGGGGGTATTTATAGCTCAAGCCTTGGCCAACCAATGGCCAAGATGAAGACAAGTGCAAGGCAAGTGTAAGGCCAAGATCAAGCCAAGTGCACCCTAACCCCTACTCCACAAAACACTCCACAAAACACTCCACAAAACACTCCACAAAACAAGGCCTAAGCAAGGAACCAATCGGCCAAGGCCAACATCCCTCTTGGGCCTTGATCGTCCAAAGCCATCCCACTTGCTTCCAATGTGAGGTGACATGTCACCCTCCCGTTGGTCCAAAATGTTTCGTCTCTCGGAAAAATCCGCAAAAATAAGAACTGGCATAGCCGGAATTTACTCTACGAAAGCTGTGGAAACGTTTCGTCGGAAAACGATTCTTTTAGTGAGTTGTGTACAAAATAAAACGTCCAAGGCTTATCTTTAAGGCTAGACTTTCGTACGTATTCCCTTACGTACATACTCTGGAAATACGGGGTATAACAACTACGCCACTTTGCAATATACTGAAACGTTTGGAAAATCTTCCATGTTGACATAAGAGAATTCCTGCTCAAGGGTAACAACTCTATAATTTTAATTATCTTGGAATATATCACGTAGTCTATCCCAAGTAGCCTTCGCCGTAGCGTCAGGCTCAATAATCGTCTGCAAAAGATCGATAGAAATAGTAGAGTAAATCCACTGAAGAACAGTAGCATCAAGGGTAGTCCATAACTTAGGGTCATCTCAGGTTTGGGCACCTCCATATCCGTAGAAGCCGCGGGGACAATATGATGGAGGCTTGATGCGAGCGTGAATGAACTTTGAACAGTTCTTCCCACTGTCGCGTATTGGACGTTTTCTATTTCAAGAATTATAGTGATGTGATTCTTGATGTTAGAAATAGTGAGGGTATGGTGAAACATGTTCTTAGCCATAATAGAAATGCAAGACGTGATGTAGGGATTTAAAAGGAAATTTTGGAAGAGAGGAGGAACCGTCGGACACGAATTCCCAGTAAATAGGGTTAGGAATTTGAGGCCGTCGACAAAACTTTTGAAGAAATTAGAGAGAGGATTTTAAGACCTAGACTTCTGATACCATGAAAGAAATAATTCCTTGATTATTCTTACTGAATGAATGAGGTATATAACTATAAATACAAGTTACAATATTCAAATATGGAAAATCCTATTTCTACTATACTTCTAATATTCAAATTCTACTTGTACAAGAATTCTACAATTATGGTAATTATACAATTATGGTATACGTGATTCTATCATACAATTTACATATTTTCATAATAGGAATCATATTCCTGTTCTACTCCTAAAATCTTATTGTATTTGGAGACTAACTATACAATTATGATAAGTGTACAAGACTAATTACACTAAATTATTACATTACATAATTATACAAAAACTGTCCAAACTTGGGCTGCTACAGTGAATTCCGAGAATGAATATACATGAGTATACACATGTGTATTGTGTATACTTGTGTATACTCATGTATATTTGTTGCGCTATTTCTACGTGCTTACGCAAGTGTACGTATCACTTCAAGTAATATAGTCTGTAAGACCGAATATCGTCCGCATAGACTGGTTATCAAGTACCGATTATCTATTATATGGTATCTATTTGGTTAACTTATTTTGTTTGACAATTATAACTACGAATTAAAATAAAGTACATAAATTAAACTAATGTTGAAAATACTTTGGGATTTAAAACAGTTATGATGGAGATAGGGCTTCCAATCTCCTCAACTATCCACTCTTTCACGCGTTAATGCAATGCTAATGATTCTTCTTCATATTAAGATAGCATGTTAACTAATCTGTCATTATATTCCGGTGAGGACATACAAGAGCTCAATCATGTGCAGAAACCTTCTAAGTTTCTATGATAGATTTTACCACACAAGAGGATTAAGAACAATAACCCTAAACACTACACAAGTATCGGGGTACTTTCATCCACGATTTTAACCTATGTCTATTCAACTACAGCATATTCAAATCTCACATTTCAGAATTTTGATTCGAAATCATATATGTGATGACAATTAGTGATCAGTTAATTGTCAATCAATCAAAACAATTATTGAATATATCTTAATATGCCTGAAGAAGAAATCAATAACTAATGCATTAACTATATGAAAGAGTTTCCAGCGATTCGACGAAAAACTCTAATAAAGTAATTATCTCCTAAACATTATCATGCTAAGAACTAAATTACAATCCAACATAAACTGAATTAAAGAAAAGAAAAGAGAAAGAACTTGAACAAAAGTCTCAAATTGTGTAGCTTATAGCCCCCGTTCTCCTCTCCAAAGTATGTTATAAAGCATGACAGGGTTTAAGATATTTATATCTGAGAAAAACCTTGCTCCGAACCCTTTTACCCTTGGCCAAGTTCGACTTAAATCTGGAAATTATGCGTGTCGGCCCTTAATCGGCAAAAATCAATGGAGCATTCTGCTTCTGCGGCGCCGCGGCTCTTGACACGGTGAATATTTTTCTTGCTCTCTGGAATTTTCACGCCGCCGCCCTAATTCCTTCAGCCGCGGCTCATCTGCGCCGCGACCCTTCCCTGCCTTGTGCCGCGGCCCTTGACCTGTTTTCGCCCGGATTTCACCTGATTTCTTCTATTCTTATTGGGACATTTTAGGATTCATTCCTTGGGATGTGCTTGTGCAAATTTCATCGTCTTTGAGCTCATTGCATCCTCAATTCTGTATTTCCTCCTTTGGAAACGCTGTGACTCAAAAGAAAGAAAAACAACCCTAATGTTATACTAAACACAAACGAAAAGAGTAAAATACTAACTAAAAATGACTCAAAAGAGTGTACCAAAATACACTCAACAAACACCCTCAAACTTACACTTTACTCGCCTTCGAGTAAAACACTAAACAAAAAAATAAAAACAAAAACAAAACAAAAACAATGACTCTATGAACTGGATCAAGTAGTTGTAGCAATGCTTCTTCAACATCATGGATGAAAGATGAGATAATATGTTAGAACATATAGCATGAATATATAGCAATCTAGAATTTCAAGTTAGATATTTCGCAGATTTACTTAGATCATAATTAATGGAAACATAAACACCTAACCTGTGCATGTCAATTTCATTCCATATTTCCCAAAATGCTATAGATATGTTTATTTGCTATTCTCCACTAATCATAGATATACACATTAAGGATCTTCAGGACTTTCAGGACTTTCAAGGGTTGTAATGTAGGCTTAGGCATGGGTAGGTAAAAGTGGGCATTTAGGCTCAAATTACGTACCATAAGCATTTTTCATTCAACTCTTTGTCCTTCTTTTTGACTTTCTTTTCGATCACATACCCATTTTTCTCCCATTTTTTTCTTTTGAGAGAACGAGATGTATTATAATTAACAAGCACCCCAACCTTATTGTTTTGCATATTTTTCATTGGGGTGCATCAAATTTTCACTCTCTTCTTGTTTCTTTTTCAACACTTTCATCCCACTACTTTTCAATAATTACTTATGACACAAAAAATGGGAATCATAGGGTTTCAAAGAAAGATCTTATTTCAGGCTCAATGGGGCTGACTAAGGGTACAATTTATGTCAGAGTAGGTAGTGAACGGTCAGAAGGGTTATCAATGAATGCCTGAATCATCTCCCTAAACATGTATGTCTTAACTATTGCGCCTCAAATAACAAGCAAACAAGTTTTCTAGACATTTTTCAACTTTTCTTTCCATAATTGACAACACATAGGCTAAGCACAAATACCCCAAATAATTAGATGTCATGAATCTTTGGCATATCTAACTTAAACACACAGATTTTTGCTTTCAATTCCATTATATTATCCCACTTTATTCACTCAATGTCTTTAGCAACTAAATCATGCTTGATCCATAAAAAAATTATGACTCACGAACACATAAAACAAATAAAAAGAAAACAAATAGACTCAAAACAAAACACAAAACAAAGTAGGATCCCCCCAAACTTGATTGACACATTGTCCCCAATGTGTAAAGACAAAAAAATAAATGGACACTTACAGACACAACACATCGGTCACAACGGAGGTCTGGTGTTACACCCCGTATTTCCATAGCTACTAGGTGAGAACATGATTATAGAATTAATATTGGAATGTCGAAAGGAAAGGATTTTTACATTTCCTTATACGGAAAATTTTCGAGTTTAATGTGATGACAATAATTAATTCTAGTAATGGAATTATTTTTCATTAGAATTATGGACTTAGTGGATTTATTAAGTCTTGGTATACTATGTTACATGTCCATCGAAATGGGATGAAAAATAACTAAGTGTGGATGAAATATTTTGTGACGAAATACTTGGCCAATAGGAGGTTAGCAAGTGCCCTCCCCACTTGTCTTGTGAAGACTCCACACACCTTTATATAGATAAGTCTTGAAGACTTAGAACAAAAGATATTCATCCATACAAACCCTCATCTCTCCAAAAACCTAGAGCAATTCTAAATCCCCATATCCAAAGACAAGATCAAGATCAAAGTATTTTCTTTCCAAGATTAAGCACCCTTAACCCCTAAATCTAGGTTGGGCCGAAAATAAAATGAAACCCTAGGGGTTTTCCGTCGACTTTTTGGAAGCGAAACGTGAAGAGAAGTTGATCCTAAGGTTTTAGGGGATACATATATTTGATTGGAACTTGAAGAAGTGGAGCGAAACGAAAACTGCGGACCAATAAAGACCGGACTGTTTTGGGGCGTTTTTGGGTAAAAAATGAGGTAAAAGTCCTTCTTCTTTTAAAGTAATTGGATATTACTTATTGTTATAATGTATGGATGAACTTGTGTTAAAAATAATGAAGAATAAAAAGCGTTTGAGCCATTTTTTGGGGCTAAAACCGATTTGGGACAGATTTGGTGTAAATGGAATTCATTGGTTATTGTCGTTGTTATCTTCACCTATTGCATGTTATAATGGATTAATATTGTTGTTAATAAGTTGTTATAACTTATGTAGATGTTTTGGAACTCGAATTGGAATAAAAAGGATTAAGTAAAGAGTTATCGGATTTTAGTTGTTGCCGTAGAATCTATAAAACTGTTGGATATTGTCGTGCAGTTTTTAGGGACTGCTTTAGACGTGTTGTATGCTGGAAAATCAGCCCCTATATTTCATGTTTAATGTAGTAGATTGCTAATGAAAACCCCGAAGAAATAAGGGTGTGGAAAGGCGTTGAAAGACCTCACATTCCACCCTCGTTATAGTAATTATGGACTGTTTTAGGGGCTGTTTTAGGGGCTGTTTTGGTATGGTTTTGGGGCAGAATTTTACACGTCCTGTTGGGCGTGTAATCCCCTTTGATTAGCTGAGTTGGTTGTGCCTTAAATGTGGTGTTTTGGTTGATGAATACGGGCCTTGGAAAAGGTGGAAAAGTACATAGAAACAAAGGAAGTGCTGTCCGAATTTCGGTAGAATTAGAGGGCATTATTTGGTATAAGTCTTATACTAAGTAACTATGATATTGATAGAAGTGCTATCGTCATTATAGGTTGAAGTACTACCTGTAGCATAGTCTACTTGGCTTAAGGAATAGCCGATGAGGTTAAAGTACTTCGGAGCATTTTGCTACTGGTCGATAATCGTCGCGAGGTATGTGAAACCCTTCCTTCTTTTGGCATGATTCTACGTATGAAATATATATGTGGTATTATTTTATGATTCATTCTACTCTTAGAAGTTAAGAGGTACGTATGTTGATTTACTCTATGTAAAAGGTAGGTATAAGTTATCCTAAGTTCTTACCAAGTCTTATGGGGGATGTTGGTAAGAGTCGTTAGGAAGTATTTGAAGTCGAGTTGACTTTGCTAATTTACTGCACGAATGAGAATAAGTATCGAACAAGCCATTGCAGCGTTAATAAAAGAAAATGTATCGACAATCAATTATATTAAAATGAGTAGAATTCTCCATCTGCATAGAAACTAAGATAAGACAAAATTGTATTACATTTTCTAGATCATGTCTTTAATAAGATCGTTATAAACGAGTATAACCTATTCACAACTCATAAAAGTATATGCTACTTAAATTAAAAGAGTTTATGTTATGAAGTTTTAAGACTATGAACCTTGATTTCTTAAAAGGTTACGAGACTTTATTTTTCAAGTTATGAGAATTGATTCTTAAAGGAAGAAATGACTTGATTTAAAAAGTATGGTTTCTATGATTTATTTCAAAATTTAAGAGGCTTGATTTCAAAAGAGAATGTAACTTGAGTTTTCAAAAGAAGAAGTTTATTGATTTTAAAAAAGAGAAGGAGTTTTAAGATTCTTTCTAAGTATGTATGTACGTAGTACTTTTGGGTTTAATTTTCCCTAAAGTAACAAGGAATAAAAGTGCCTTAAGTTCTCTAAAGTGAAAAGGTTGTTATAATAGCTTTATGGGAAGTTGTTATAATGACTTAAGAAGAAGTGAAAAAAGGATTTAAAATGTTATGTAAAGATGACTTTATCGCGTCCCAGAAATGGGCCGGGCAGTATACCTTTATGGGCAGACTATATGACATTATCACGTCCCAGGAATGGGCCGGGCAGTATACCTTTATGGGCAGACTATATGACATTATCGCGTCGAGAATGGGCGGGCGATACCTTTATGGGCGAACTATATGACATTATCGCGTCGAGAATGGGCGGGCGGTATACCTTTATGGGCGAACTATATGACATTATCGCGTCGAGAATGGGCGGGCAAGATACCTTTATGGGCGGACTATATGACATTATCGCGTCGAGGAATGGGCGGGCAGATACCTTTATGGGCGCACTATATGACTTTATCGCGTCGTGAATGGGCGGGCGATACCTTTATGGGCATACTATATGACTTTATCGCGTCCCAGGAATGGGCCAGGCAGTATACCTTTATGGGCAGACTTACATGACTTTATCGCGTCCCAGAATGGGCCGGGCAATATACCTTCGTGGGAAGATTCTTATGAATTCGCCGTGTCCCGCAAATGGGTCGGGTTACATTATCACGTATGGATAATCAAATTGAACTCCAAAATGAGGCGTCCCTCCAAAAAGGGCCGGATTATGTTATGCAAGATACGTAAGTTATACGTTTATGAACTCGATGATTTTTCCTAAGTATGTACGTAAGAATTTGACTATAACTCTTATTGAAAAATGGGAAAAGATAATAAAGTGCGATTAAGTTCACAAGATTGTAATGACACGGTAGGATCTGGTATTTATTTTTATATACTTGCCATTCTTTTTATGCGCTTATGATTTGTTTATCAGACCTTATTTACATTCCATACTCGGTTTTGTTGTGCGGCCCCGCCCGGGCTGCGTTCATGTCCGTAGGTTTTAGGTACACAGGTTGGTGATCCTCGCTCTAGGATCTCTATTCAGTTTTGGGTAAAAGCTCCATTCACTCCGGAGGCTTATCTTTGGTTCGGATCCCTGGTATTGTCGGTTGTTGTACATTCAGGGGTATGGCGGGGCCCTGTCCCGTCACAGTTGTTATGTCAAAACTCTTAGAGGTCTGTAGTCATATCTTGTGGGTCAGCTTGTAAAAGAAAAATGATGTAACTGCTTTTGGCTATATATGTATATATATTTCCACGGAGGTAGCCTTATCGGCTAACCTGTTGTTTATTTCTTGTTGAATTATTTTATAAGTTTGATGCATGTTCCGCTGATTATCTCTGATGTATACCTGTAAGGGTGCCCAGGTAGGGCACCAGTCGCGGCCCGGGGTCGGGTCGTGACAATTGGGTTGATGGAAAAATCACTGTGCACAAAGCCGACGGAATGAGCCGCGACCCTAATTGCCTGGCAGAATTCACTGAGGCTACTGCCTTTCTTGCGCCGCGGCTCTCTCAACAGGCGCCGCGGCTCTAATTCCCTGAAGTTTTGATTTTTTCAGTTTTCAGCATTTTTCGCCCTTTCTCCTCAGAGTTAGTCCCTGCTCTTTATCTGTCATCCACAAACCCTAAACATACCAGATCGTGAGACTGTTCAAGAAAACATTAAAACAAACTAAAATAAAAATTGAAATAACATAATTAAAACATTGGGTTGCCTCCCAAGTAACGCTGTCTTTAACGTCTTTTTGCTGGACGCAAATACATGTTCACTCAAGGGGTAGATTATGCCCTCCATATATCCATTTCAGCACCATTCGCTTTCTCCTCCTCTTATTTTTTCACAGGGTTGAGTTCAGTGGACTTTGTTCATTTTTCATAATTCACAGCATCATTCACAAGTCCAAAATTCTTGCCATCAAGGGCATCAATACCCTTGAAAATTTTATGAGGAGTCTTTTTGTCAACTACACCAACATCAAAACATTTATCATTGAATTGTGGATCAGTTGAAGGTTTGAAAACAGTGAAAGTCATCTCCTCATCTTGGACTCATAGCTTCAATTCTCCCTTTTCAACATCAATAAGAGCTCTCCCTGTCGCTAGGAATGGTCTCCCAAGGATAATTGACATATTTTCATCTTCCTCCATATCAAGAATGGGGAAATCAGCAGGGAAGATGATTTTCCCCACTTTTACTAACAAATCTTCAATTATACCTTTGGGATGCACGACTGAGCGATCAGCTAGCTGCAAGTTGACAGTGGTCGACTTTGCTTCTCCCAACCCAAGTCTTTTGAATACGGAGAGAGGTATCAAGTTGATACTAGCCCCTAAGTCACACAAAACCCTTTTACACGTCACCTTTCCTATAGCGCAAGGTAAGGTAAAACTCCCCGGATCTCTCAACTTTGGTGGGAGATTCTTCTGCAAAATAGCACTGCATTTTTCAGTGAGCACCACTGTCTCATAGTCTGCCAGTATTCTCTTCTTAAACAGTATGTCTTTCATAAACTTTACATATGCTGACATTTGCTCCAATGCTTCAATGAAGGGAAGGTTAATGTGCAGTTTTTTGAATACCTCCAAATTTTTTGAAAACTGCTTATCTAAGGACTTCTTCTGCAGCCTTTGAGGGTAAGGGATTTTGTCTGTGTATTCCCTCATAACTGCGGGCGGAGCCTTCTCTAAAATAGGGCGGTCATCAGTAACCCCCTTCATTTTCTCCCTCAGCTGTCTTCTTTACCTCATTCTCCCTCACTGGTTGAGATCCCACCTACTCTAACTGCTTCCCACTTCTCAAACTAACTTCCTGACATTGCTCCCTTGGGTTCATCACTGTATTACTGGGGAGATTACCTTGCTCTCTTTTGTTCAGTGTGTTCGTCACCTGTCCCATTTGAACTTCCAGATTTTTAATCGATGATCTTATTTCCATTATGAACTAATTCTGGGAGTTGGTCAGGGTCGAAAGTGAGGATTGGGTCTCTGTCATGAATTGGTTCTGGGTTTTGGCCATGGCTAACAGTGCTGCTTCCAAGTTATCTAGTTTCTCTTGTGGTCTTTGGTTGGTGAATACGTGAAGATGAGGCTTGAAACTGTGGTTGCTGCCCCTGGTCATTCTTCCATGAAAAATTTGGGTGATTTCTCCACCCCGGATTATATGTGTTGGAGAATGCATTGTTGTAGAGCCTATGAAAATTATCCATTGCCTGAACCTGCTCCATAGACACATTATTTGGGTCTACAACTGTACACCTATCAAAAGTATGGGGACCCCCACAAATTTCACAACTCACAGGTGTCTGGACAGCTTTGACGGACATGGTATTCTGTTGCATCTGCTTTGTCAAAGTGGCCACCTGCGCAGTCAATGCAGTGATAGAATCTAGCTCATGAATCCCAGCTACTTTCCTACCATTTACTACTCTCTCATCGGCCCCCTAATGGTTGTTTGTGGCCATGTCCTCTAGCAAATCATGTGCCTCATTGACACTCTTTTTCATGAGCGTTCCTCCTGTTGCAGCATCAATAATGGTCCGAGTTGTACCACATAGTCGATTGTAGAATATGTGGACTAACATCCACTTCTCAATCCCATGATGAAGACACTTTCTCTGCAGATCTTTGAAACGCTCCCATGCATCATAGAGTGACTCTCCATCCATCTGATAGTAATTATTAAGCTCTCCTCTGAGCTTTGCTGCTTTGGATGGAAGGAAGAACTTGGCAAGGAACTTCTAGGATAAGTCTTTTTCCATGTAGTGATGAAGTTCGCCTGTAATGAATTCAACAAGCACTTTGCTCTCTCCCTGAGTGAGTGTCACGACCCGACCTCGGACCCGCGACTGGTGCCTTACCCCAGGCACCCTAGTGATACTACATCAGAGAAAAAAACAAGTGGAAATAAACTCATAGACATGGAACAGTATAAAATAAGAAACATGCTAACCAAAATGGTCACCTTTCTGCATATATATAACAAAACTTGAACAATTACATCCTTTACAAGCCCAACTCACAACAGGACTACAGACCTCTAAGAATTTGATATAACAACTATGACGGGACAGGGCCCCGCCATACCCCTGAATGTACAAGTACCTACAATGACAGGGAACCATACCAAAAGATAAGCCTCCGGAGAAACGGAGCTTCCCAATACGCAGAACCGTGATCCTATGAGTGAGGATCAACAACCGGTGTACCTCTACCTGCGGCATGAACGCAGCCCCCCGAAGGAGGTCAGTACAACAGGTACCAAGTATGTGAAACTGAAAGTACTGTAATGAAATTACATTTCATCATTTTAAAAGACCATTTCACAATAAATAAACAGTTATGTCAAGTCAGGGACGCATGTCCTCAAAATCATCACTCACACATAACTATGGGTCTCACGCCCATAATATCAATCATGCCCGTGGAACTCCTTTCTCACTGCCGGCAGTACATGATGTAAAACAACACCCCTATGTATACCTGAACACTAGATCCTGCCTGCGTCATAAAACCGATCGAGCCAAGTAGAATAGCCAACTACCAGATCCAATTCCTGCATCATAAAACTTTCCGGGCCAAGTACGGAAGCCAACTACCAGATCCAATCCTGCAACCGGGGCAAGTATCTTAAGCCAACGTACCAGTGCCTGCCGTCTCACGAGATATGACCGGGGCAAGTATCTTAAGCTATCTACCAGTGCCTGCCGATACACGAGAAATGACCAGGACAAGTATCTAAAGTATGCCTATAACCACATGTACAAATCAAGCCCGTGACCACTCATCACTGCGGCAAGCTTCATGGATTAGCCGTCCATGGACTAATAACATAACCCGGAAATTTAACCCGCACCATGGCCGCATGCCCCCAGCATCTTACCTCGGTATAAGCATGGCCATGAAACCATCCTATTGGACGCATATCCGTGGACCATACATCGTGTCAGTATGTCCAAAGGAACGATATAGTGGAAACATACCCGTGGGCCACCCAACATGTCATTATGTCCAAGGAAATAACGAGATAACACTCATAGTGGAAGCATACCCGTGGACCATCCAACGTGTCAGTATGTCCAAGCAAACAACCAGATAGTCGACCCTCCATCGAGAGACGCGGTAGCATAGAAACACAACACTTGCACAACAAAGACTATCACAACAAGCATATGCAAGTTCAACGTACTTTTAGACTTTTATTAACATGTAAACTGATTCACCAATTTTATCAACTCCAAGTACTTTCATTTTATGCCAACAATCCGGGTTTTTACCCCAAAGTACTACATACTTTCATTCTTTCAAAAAGACCTCTTTTTACGTAAAAGCCACACGATATTAATACTCGTAGTATCAAAACATGTTTTTCAAACCAAATTACTACACCTTAAGAAATTCTTTACAAGGCCTTTAAACTCAAGTACTCTATACTTTTTTAACCAAGTGTTTTATACTTTTAAAATAACATCAAGTATACTTAAAAAACCTAGTAACTCACTTCTTTCAAAACAAGTAACCTATACTTTTAAATCAAGTTACTGCTTCTTTTCCAAAATCAAGTCGTTTATAAGTCAAGTCTCTTATCTTTCAAGATCAAGCCTCTTAACTTTCAAAATCAAGTCATTCTTTCATCTTCCTAAAGTCGCTATAACTAACTTCCCATAAAGCTATTATAGCACTTTTATGATTTAAACCAACCAAATTCATTTAACACACGTACGTCTACTGTACTATATAGTTCACAACAATCATGCTCAAGAGTATAGGAAGAATCACATACCTCTTCGGCTTAATCCACTAGCCAAGTTGAGTATGACGCGCGTAGAATATCCACCTATAACAACCATAACACTTCTATCAACATCTAGATCTCTTTGTAGAATACTTCTAAGTAAAGCGTCTCTTATTCTACGGAAAATCGGGCAGCACTTCCCCTGTAACTACGTACTTTTTCACCCTTTTCAAGGCCCGATATCAATAGCCAATATGCCACATTTAAGGCGCAATAATACAACAACTCAAAGGGGATTACACGCCTAACTGGACATGTAAAATTCTGCCCCACAATATACAATACAGTCCATTTCTTTTCAATCTTCCTTCCACATATCAAATACTCAATTATATACTACTACAACATGTAATCTCCAATTACAATAGAAGGACAAAGACCATTACCTCGATAAGCCCAAAATTTTCCAATGATTAAAAGTCGATCCTTAGGAATCTTAGCTCCAATTCCTTACGTTCCAATCCACTCCAAGCAACCCTTAGAAGCTCCTAACCAACTCTTCTTCAAGATCCAATTTCAAAAAATGAAGAACACTTTAGGTTCCAAACCTACAAGTTTCGGCCAAGGGGGTGTGTTTAGGCTAGGGGTGTGAAATCTTGTCTAACACTTGGTTAACAACCTTCCTAACACATCAAGGAAGAACACTTAAAAGTTTAAGAATTTTTGGACAACTTTTGGTCAAGGGGAAGGCCAATTGCCGAGAACACTCAAGGAAGGGAGAGAGTATTTGCCTTGGAAATTATTCTAAGTGTGGAATGAAGTCTTGCTACAAGGGTCTATTTATAAGCCAACCAAGGGCTAGGATTAAAACAAGTGTGTGGATGATATTGGGGACAAGTGTGTGTGGGTCCCACAAGCCACTTGTCCAACACAAGGCTTGGGACACTTGGCTTGCCACATGACATAAGATTTCGGCCAAGGGCCACTTGTCCACTCCATTTCGGCCACATGCCACCTAAGGGGGTGACACATGTCGCCATCCAATTCGTCCAAAATATTTCATCTTCCGAAAACATCCATATTGGCTAAAATCTCGAAAACAATGTGGGCCTCACAAAACCGTAAATTTTCCCCGTGGGCCCCACGTGACCAAATCTGAAAATAAAATTCCATAATTCTATTATATTCCCAGAAGTCCAAATACCAAATCTGGGAATCCAATTCCCATTTACGAACCTTTTTCCTTCACAAAATCCGGAAAATTTTTCGTCGAAAAATCAAATCTTTCTTCCTTTCCAATCTTAATGTCGTATTATCGTACGTACGTCCTCACATACATACCCTGAAACTACGGTGTGTAACATTCTTCCCCCCTTAGAAACATTCATCCCGAATGTTCCTTCTAAGTCTCCAAAAACACATGCGCCGGTATTGTCTTCACTACTATACTTACAAAACCAATTATGCCACAAATGGTCATAATATAACACACGCGAAATACTTAAATCCAAGCCAACGAGGAATCACCTCTAAAGCGTATAACAACACTATTAACTCTTATTCAAGGTCTAAAAAGAATACTCCCTTCGTACCTTCACTACAAAAATGTTCACTTCCATTCTCTTAACACATGTTCGTTTCTTTTCTTACTCGTCGTACCCTTATCGTACACCCAAACTCTTTCTAGTACACGTACCACATTTCAGTCATCGCTTCAGTTTCCAAAACCTTGGAGTTACTACCACCAACGGTCATTACTAGCTTCAATTTCCTTTAAGGCCATTCTCGGCCTTCACGACCCGATTCTGGTCGAACGCGTCCACGAACTCGTACAATGGTTACCTAGACTTGGGCCTTCCACCCTCGTGACCCTGCCACCTAGCGGGACCACCTCAAACTGACCCTACCTCATTCCGGGTTGCGGGTTGACCCGCGATCTGGCCTCAACTCAACCCATTTCGTACCAAACTCTTGTTCCCGGTCCGGAACAATCTCACCATTCAAGCCATGAAAACCTAGTGGTCTTCTTAGCTTAATTACCCACTTTCATTTCACACCACTCATGGAATTATCACACTAATATACCCCACGTATACTATGTACCTCGACGAAGATCACCCGTAATTTTTTTTACACAAGACGGCCTTGTATCTAAGGTCTCAACGTGTAATATTCTAAGGCTCACAATCCCCATACACCTAAACCTATATTTCCTTCTAACCAGGTGTCTTAAACACAATTTACACAATGCTATTCGAACATAACACTTAACATATAATCATCTTATCCCGCATACTAGTCTCTAGAGGGTTAAGGATATACCTGTAACTATTGCTTCTCTTTCCCTTTGTCGCTCTAATCATAATCCTGCCCTGCTGGGCGCATAGCTATAGAAGGCGATGAACCCGCTACCGATCTGTTGCGCAACAACTTTCACGCTAGTGCGCTCATCCGCTGCTTGTTGCGCAACGGCTTTGTGCACCGCCGCGCTTGCTTTCGCTGAGCCGAGTCTGGGTAGTGAAGTGGTCCGTGAAGGTTAAATAAGACTTGTGTTAAGCAAGCAGAGTAGTCAATCCAGAGAGAAAAAAAAAGCAAGTGAGTCTTAACATCTGCGCTACCTCTGGTCAGACAATTTCTCGCAAAATGGCCCTGCTGGCCGCATGTAAAACAAGCTCTCTGAACACCATGACACTCCCCCGCATGGGGGTTACCACATTGGCCACACCAAGGTAGGGGTGGCTTCAGCTGGCCAACACCCATACTCCCCTGAAAACTCAACCTGGAGCCCCGACCGCTCTCAATACCTGGACGCTCAAGATCGGAGGACCACTCAGATCGCGGAGGCGCATAACTAGCTCACACAGGCGTTCCGCCTGGAAAGTTCCCAAAGGACCCTGATGTCTTGGCCCTCTTATACTAATCTCGGTCATTTCGTCGACCTCTACGTTCCTCAGTCCCCTGTGCATAAGCCTGTATGCGGGCAATTGTTACACCCCGTAGTTCAGGTCATGCGTTTGAGAGCGTACGAAAGGGGGTAAGACTTCAAATTTTTGAAGGATAGGTTGACGGATTGTTCCGGACGGGTTTTAGTCAACTTTGAGGCGGGTTATGACCCGGTACATTGAGAGTTCCTAAGTGTTTCAAAGGCCTAGGGCATATTTCGTTGAGTCTAGATTCCAACGCAACCAACCGTTCGTCGATAGGACGTCGGAGTAGAAAGTTATGAGAGTTACAAGTTCAGTGCGCAGTCGGACAGAAATGTGTTTCGGACAAGGGCGGCCGGAAGTGCGAGGGGTCGCTGAAGTTGCAGTACGCGCCGAAGTTCCGAGTGTCCGCAGAGGTTTCAGCGCGCACCTGCCGAGGCTGGCGCCAAGGCGGGATTTTTGGACGGAAAAACTTAGGAAAGTCTGATTTCTCTTTTAAAAAGGCCATGGGAGGGTGACAAGTGTCCCCCCCCCATCTGATTTTTCTTGCATGCCTTATATTGACCAAGTCTTGAAGACTTGGTCATCTTTCAAACCTCTCTCTCTCTCTAAATTAGCTCCTCCTTCTCTCTACATTTCCAAAGGAAATTCAAGCCTAAGAAAAATCTGAAAAGTTAAGAACAAGAAGGAAGCCTGTGGCTAGCTTGTTGGTGTTGTTGTGGTGGTGTTCTTGGCAAGAAAGCTAGCAAAATATTTGGAATAAGTTTGGCTAAAACTTTAAGGTAACCTTTCTTCCTTTAGAATTAGTTTCTAGTGTTGCATGTTAAGAAGAAAGAACTTGTGGTAGTGAATAATGCTCTTAAGAGTCATTGCATGTAAGAAATATGGTTTGGATGTGAAAGAATTGGTTAAGAAGATATAATGAGCATGTTGTAGCCTAAAAACTACCTTAGAATTGTTAAGTGAATTGTTGTACCTTATGGGGCGGAATTTTACACACCCAAGTTTAGGTGTGTAATCCCCTTTGAAATGTTGGATTGTTGAGCCTTAAATGTGGCGTTTGGATGATAAATTCGGCCTTGTGAAAGGTGGCAAAGTATGTAGAAACAAAGGAAATGCTGCCCAATTTTCCATAGAATTTAGTGGCTTTGAGTTTAGTTTATTCTACATTGAAATTAGAGGTTAATAAACGTATCATGGTTATTTTAGGTTGACATATTACTTGCGGTAGTTTGGACTTAGCAAGTGGATTGATCAAAAAGGTATGTGAAGCTTTCCTATCTTTTGAGCATGAGTATTTGTATCTATGTAGTACGGTAGACGTACAATATTTAGTATTCTTACTTGTTTAAGTATAAATAAAGACTTATTTTGTTTTAAGAAGTATAAGTCCCTTGGTTAAGGGAAAAGTATGATTTTACAAAAGTATAGAGTACTTGGTGTGAAAGTATTGAGTATTGAATTATTCTAAAGATAAGAGGCTTGAAGTATTTTTGAAAGTTGTGTAGATTTGTTTGAAGTATAAGTCTCTTGGTTAGTAAAATAACAAAATGGTTTATAAGGAGTTATAACGGCTTTATGGGAAGTTAGTTATAACGGCCTTATGAAAAGATAAGAAGGTCTTAATTCCTAAAGTATAAAGATAGTATAACGGCTTTATGGGAAGTTAGTTATATTAGCTTTATGAAAGGTTAACAAGAAGAGATTTACTCTAAGTAAGATAAGTGTATGAAGAGGCAAATTGGTTTTAAGACATCAATTTCCCAAGAGTTTTTATGTATAAAGAAGAGTCATTTTTAAAGGAGTTGAAGCATGTAGTACTTGGGTTAAATTCCCGGATTTTCTATTAAAAGACATGTTAGTGCCTTAGGATACTAAAATGAGAGGGTATATGAACAAGACTAATAAGAAGTTATAAGTTTTCTTAACTTATTTATGATTATGATATGATGACAGTTTGAGCTAGGGTAAGAGTATATCTGAGGGGCAAGCCCCAAGATCGTTATACCACCTTCTCCAGGGTAAGAGTATGTCTGAGGGGCAAGCCCCAAGATCGTCATACCACCTTCTCCAGTGTAAGAGTATATCTGAGGGGCAGGCCCAAGATCGTTATACCATCTGCACCAGTGTAAGAGTATATCTGAGGGGCAAGCCCCAAGATCGTTATATCATCTGCTCCAGTGTAAGAGTATATCTGAGGAGTACAGCCCCAAGATCGTTATACCATCTGCTCCAGTGTAAGAGTATATCTGAGGGGTAAGTCCCCAAGATCGTTATACCATCTGTTTCAGGGTAAGAGTATATCTGAGGGGTAAGTCCCCAAGATCGTTATACCACCTGTTCCGTGGACTTGCTACCCACGATGCGAGGAATACCTCATGCGAGTCCTTATGGGCTTATGCGGGTGAAATAGTCCCATGCGAGGAATACCTCATGCGGGTCCACAGGACCCATGCGGGTGAAATAGTCCCAGGAGTAGGATTACTTATTGATACTACGGGCGAGGGACCATGTTTTGATCACGAGCCTCCTATTTTATGCAGTATTATATATATGTTTGTTACTCTCATTGTTAGTAAAACACAGTAAAAGGTAAGTTGATTTCATCCCTGACCCCAACTTATTTTCAGACTTATGATTTCATTACAGTATTTCGCCACATACTTGGTACTGCATCGACTCTCCTCGCCGCTGCGTTCATGCCGCAGGTCGAGATACGTAGCTTGCTGGTCCGCACTCTTAGGATCACTTTTCATTTCCTGGAAAGCTCCATCCCTCCGGAGGCTTTGTGTTTTTGGTATGATTCCCTGAGGTTATAGGTATTTTGTACATTCAGGGGGTATGGCGGGGCCCTGTCCCGCCACAGTTGTTATTCCTAGAGGTCTGTAGTCACGTTTGTGGTTTGGGCTGTAAGAACCAGCTTGCTTTCACATTCGATTAAGTTATTTTATGAAAGGCGGCCTTGTCGGCTTGCTAGTGATGTTTACCTTATACAGATTTTGTATTATGTATGTTCCGCTGCTATTCTCTGATGTGTACCTGACAGGGTGCCCCGATAGGGCACCAGTCGCGGCCCCGGGGTCGGGTCGTGACAGCAATGTCCATGCCCGACTGAAGAGCTACTCCCGTACAACCCTCTGCTAGATAATCATCAAGTCCCGTGACATATCGGTGCACTATATCCTCCATGTCTGCCACTAGAGTGGGGGCATACCAAGCTAATGAGTCGAACTCTATGTTGTACTCTCGAACCGTCCGCCCATTCTGTCTCAACATCAAAAACCTATCCACCCGGGCTCTCCTCATCTGTGGAGGCAAGAAGTGGTTAAGAAACGTGTTATACCCCGTATTTCCAGAGTATGTACGTGAGGGCGTACGTACAAAAGTTTAAGCCTTAAAGAAGACTAAGGGACGAAATTTTGTGCACAACTAGCAAAAAGAATCGTTTTCCGACGAAACATTTTCCGGACTTTGCGAAGGGAAAGTTACGGCTATGTCATTTATTATTTTTGCGGATTTTTCCGAGAGATGAAATATTTTGGACCAACGAGAGGGAGACACTTGTCACCCTCAAGTGGACGATTTTTGTGGGCGTTTTTGGCCTTGTTTCTAGTCAAGGAGTTGGTAGGATATTTTGTGTAGTAGATGAGCAAGTGGGACCCACAAACACTTGTCCAAATCTTGACCCTCCACTTGCCCCCCACTTGGCTCAATCTTGGCCATTGAATGTCCTATAAATACCCCTCTAATGCAAGACCATTTCTTCATCCACACTTGTGAAATTCCAAGGAAAATACTCCCTCCCCTTTGTGTAGTTTTTCGTCCAAAGCCTCCCCCTCCCCCCTTGAGAGGCCCTCGGCCGAAACCCCCCCTTGCCTAGTTATTTTCGTAAAATACCCCCCCCCCCTTGGTAGAAAAGTTGTCTCCTAGTAGTGTTGCTATACCAAAATACCTTGGCCCAAATACCTTGTAGTATTCCAAGGTTACACCTATACTAAAAGCCCAGAAATACTATTATACTTCCCTTCAGTCACAAACGAAACCCTAAAGAAAATCTTCATAGCGGGTTGAAGTATTAAGAAGAAGTAGCGTAGAACTTCTAAGGGTTGTTTGGAGCGGGTTGGAGCGTTCAGAATAGGAGCTAAACGTTGCTCAGGATCGACATATAAACTTGGATAATTTTGGGCTTATCGAGGTAAATACTCTTGTCCTTCTATTGTAATTGGAAATTACATACTGTAGTTGTATAGAAGTGAGTATAAGACGTATATAAGGATGGTATAAAAGAAGAGAATTGAATTGAAATCACATCAGAAGAATATTAAAGAAGAAGACTGAACTGTACTTACATAGGACTGTATTTACAGTAGAATTGTGTAGTTTGACGGGTAGGGAAGTGCTGCCCAATTTTTCCGTAGAATAAGGAATCTGTATCTAGAATTATTCTACAGAGTAGTCTAGACGTTGATAGACTTGTATGACCGTTATAGGTTGAAGTACTGCAAGTAGCGTATTCTACTAGAAGGGTGGAAAAGGCTAGCCGGATTACAGTACTTTGGAGCTATTTGCTAATAGTCGATAATCGTCGCGAGGTATGTGATTCTTCCTATCCTCTTGAGCATGATATTTTAAAAGAATATATATATATAGTACGGTAGACGTACGTGTGTTAACTGAACGTAGTTTTACGGCAATGTCTTTTGACTTAAGCCTGAATAATAAGAATCTTGAAGTATTTCAAAAGAATTAAGAATCGTTTTGAAAGAAGAGTAATACTTGGTTTTAAAAGCTCAAGAGTTATACTAGCTTTATGGGAAGTTAGGTATAACGACTTAAGAGAGATAAAAAGAATGGTTTATTGATTTTAAAGAAGTTAAGAGACTTGATCTTAAAAGATAAGAGACCTGACTTAATTGAATTAATATGAATTTTGTTAAAAAGAGTGAAACCTCATTCGTGAGTAATGAGTACTTGGTTTTTAAAAGGAATAATGTTTTACTGATTTCGAAAATCAGAATAAGTATCGAACAAACCACAGCAGCGCTAATAAAGGGAAATGTATTGACTAATAAAGTGTTATTAAAAAAACAGTAGAAACCTCCATCTGCATAGAAGCTAAGATGAGACAAAATGATATTACATTTCCTAGATCATGGCTGCTTTAATAAGATTGTTATAAACAAGAATAAACCTACTCACACATAAGGCATATGTTTCTCAATTTGTTTTAAAGAAGAATTATATTATTAAGTGATTAAAACTATGAACTACGAAACCTTTCGAAAATGAGAAACTTGAGCATTTGAAATTAGGCAAACCTGAACGTTTGGAAAATAATGTTGTTACTTGATTTTACAAAAGGGAAGTGTTTTGGTTTACTTAAAGATAGTCACCCTATTTTTTTTTACTACGGGTATTGTGTGACTTTTGTGAAAGAAACGGATCTTTTAAAGAGTTAATGTATGTAGTACTTTGGGGTTAAAACCAGGATTTGTTGAACTTGCCTATGCTTGTGGTGATAACCTTTGTTGTGCAAATATTGTATTTCTGTGCTACCGCGTCTCTCGTTGGAGGGCCGGCGGGTATGCTTCCACTAATCGATCCTTTTGGACATACTGACACGATGGGTGGCCCACGGGTATGCTTCCATTAGGAGTGTTATCTTGTTATTTGCTTTGGACATACTGACACGATGGGTGGCCCACGAGTATGCTTTCATTTTGATTGTTATCTGGTTATTTCCTTTTGGACATACTGACACGATGGGTGGCCCACGGGTATGCTTCCATTAGGAGTATTGTGTGACTTTTGTGAAAGAAACGGATCTTTTAAAGAGTTAATGTATGTAGTACTTTGGGGTTAAAACCAGGATTTGTTGAACTTGCCTATGCTTGTGGTGATAACCTTTGTTGTGCAAATATTGTATTTCTGTGCTACCGCGTCTCTCGTTGGGTGGCCCACGGGTATGCTTCCACTAATCGATCCTTTTGGACATACTGACACGATGGGTGGCCCACGGGTATGCTTCCATTAGGAGTGTTATCTTGTTATTTGCTTTGGACATACTGACACGATGGGTGGCCGAGTATGCTTTCATTTTGATTGTTATCGGTTATTTCCTTTTGGACATCGACCACGATGGGTGGCCCACGGGTATGCTTCCATTAGGAGTATGATCTTGTTATTTGTTTTGGACATACTGACACGATGGGTGGCCCACGAGTATGCTTCCATTCTTGTTTGTTATCTTGTTATTTCCTTTGGACATACTGACACGATGGGTGGCCCACGGGTATGCTTCCATTAGGATGGTTCCATGGCCATGCTTATACCGAGGTAAGATGCCGGGGCATGCGGCCGTTGTGCGGGTTAAACTCCCGTGTTACATTTGAGTGATGACTTTGAGGGCGTGAGTCCCTGACTTGACATGACTGCTTTTATGTTGTGGAATCAGCTTTGGTTATCATACATGTCTCTGCTTTATATGGACTATTATGATTTCATTTTCGGTATTTTGATTTCACATACTTGGTACTGTTATCTTGACCTCCTTCGGGGGGTTGCGTTCATGCCGCAGGTAGAGATACATCGGTTGTTGATCCTCGCTCTTAGGATTACCGTCCAGCATATTGGGAAGCTCCGTTTCTCCGGAGGCTTATATTTTGGTATGTTCCCTGAGTTGTAGGTTCTTGTACATTCAGGGGTATGGCGGGGCCCTGTCCCGTCATAGTTGTTGTCACATTCTTAGAGGTCTGTAGCACTGTTGTGGGCAGGGTTGTAAAGGATGTAACTGTTCAAACTTTGTATATATATATATGCCGAAAGGCGACTTTCTCTCAGATAAAATGTGTCTCATTTTACAATTGTTTCATGTCTTGTTTTTATGTTCCGCTGATTTCTCTGATGTATGACTACTTGGGTGCCCGGGTAAGACACGATCCACGGGCCGGGCGAATCGTGACAAAAGTGGTATCAGGCGATTAATCCTCGGAAAGTGTCTACGATCGTGTCTAGTAGAGTCTTGATTATCGATGTGTTGTGCACCATCTATAATCGTGAGGTCGCAGACATTTAGGATTGTTTTCCATTCTTCTCATTATGATATCGTGCCTTAGATTTGTGTTATAAGTTTGACCCTCCGACGTATCTCATTTTATCGATTATGCCTCGCAAGGCAACCCGGGCCCAGATGGGCAAGCGGCCGAGAGGCTGCTAGTAAATCTGAGAGTACGAGCGCGAGCGGTCACTTACGAGATAGTGCTTGACGGCAAGTTTTGCGACGCCCTTGACCCCAAAGCGAGTTTAGAGCGCGGCGATGGCTGCTGAGACCACGATACGAACCTCCGATCCCGGCTGAAGCGAGAGAGATGGGTTACAAGGAGATGGCTTGATTATTGGCCGTGATAGTGGCAAGGCACGAGGATAAGCCGGATCACGGCGATTCGGTTCGATAGTACCCATGGTTCACCCGAGATCGGATAGTTTGAGGCTCTGAGGACTTTCGAGTTGTAGCCGCGAGTTCTACGGTCGAGGCACGAGGATGATCGCGGGAGTTCATCCGAAGCGATTCTGACAGATCATAGAGTGATCAAGGCTTGAGAGACCGAGTCGGTGGTCTTAGGTTCGCATCGGCCGCGTGATACTGCGATCGGTCGTTTGATCGTGGGAGCTGTCTCGGGGAGAGTATGCACTTCCAGCAGTTTGGGACGAGTTCTCAGGGGCATTTCTTGCACATTTTTTGCCTCCACAGATGAGAAGGGCTCGGGCCGCCAGTTCTTGACGTTGAGGCGGCGTAGGCGTGCGGTTCGAGTACAATGTGGAGTTTGACTCATTAGCTTCGATACATCCCGCATTGGTAGCCGACATGGAGGCGAGTGCACCGCCACGTCACCGGGCTTGATGACTACTTGGCGCAGCTTGTTCGGTGTAGCTCTTCACCGGGCATGGACATTGCCGCATCTGATCTTATGCCTTTGGGATGTGAGGAGCGGAGAGGTCGACGGAATGACCGAAATCAGCAGAAGAGGGCCAGAACAGCAGGGTCTTTTGGCGACTATCGAGGCGTACCTCCTCAGCAGCAGACTAGTTATGCGCCTCCGCCAGTACAGAGTGGTCCTCCACAATCTTCAGGGCATCCAGAGTATTCAGGAGCAGGTCAGGGCTCCAAGGATTCAGATTTTCAGGGGAGCAGGGGTGTTAGCCAGCTGAAGCCACCCCTACCTCGTTGTGGCCGTTGTGGTAGACTCCATAATGGGGAGTGTCGTGCTAGTTCGGGAGTTTGTTTTACATGCGGCCAGCAGGGCCATTTGCGAAACCGTCCAGGAGGTAGCACCGTGGGATAGCACAGACTACGGGATCTATGGCTGGTTCATCACCTTCTACAGCTATGCGCCCTGCAGGGCAGGCCTATGATTAGAGTGAAGCGGTAGATGCAGGTATATCCTTAACCCTCTAGAGTTTTGTATGCTTGAGATGATGATCTTATTATTGTGTGCTATGTACGGATAGCGTTGTGTTAATTGTGAGTTAGAAAACATGGTTAGTTGAAAGGGATAAGTATGGGGACAGGGAAGGTATGAACCTTAGAATATTACATGTTGAGACCTTAGATGTAAGGTCGTCTCGAGTAAAGGATTTTGCAAATGATCCTTGTCGGAGTGCTCTATATGCCTAGGGTGTATTAGCATGATAATTCCACGGGTAGTGTGAGATGGAAGTGGTAGCTTTCATGACGTGAATTAGTAAGATTGTTCCGTATCGGGGAACAAGTGTTTGGCGCGATAGCGGGTCGAGTTGAGTACCGATCGCGGGTCAACCCGCGGCCTGTATTATGGTGGGGTCGGTTACGGGTGGTCGCGGGTGGTAGGGTCACGAGGGTGCTAGGCCCAAGTTTAGATGACCATCGTATGAGTTCGTGGATATGGTCGACCAGAATCGGATCGTGAAGACCGGGAATGGCCTTAAATCAGATCGAGGCTAGTAAGATGACCAAGTTTGGAGGTAGTGACTCCAGAAATTTTGGGAACTGAAGTAATGACTGAAGTATGGTACGTATACTAGAAGAGTTCAAGTGTTCGAGAAGAGTACGATGAGTAAGGAAAGAAGTGAACATATGCTGAGAGAATAGAAATGATCATTACTTTTGTGAAGTAAAGGTGCGAAGGGAATATCTTTTAGACCGGGGGTGGAAGCTTTTGTAATGCTAGAGGTGATTCCTCGTTGACTTGGGTTAAGTAATTGCGCGTGTGTTATTTTGTGGCCAGGTGTGGCATTGGCAACTTGTTAAGAGGAACTTTATCGTTATCTGTCTTGAGAAGGAACATTCGGGACGAATGTTTCTAAGGAGAAGGCTATTATACCCGTATTTCAGTATATGCGTGAGGCGTCTGTACAAAAGTTTAAGCCTTAAAGAAGACTAAGGGACGAAATTTTGTGCACAACTAGCAAAAAGAATCGTTTTCCGACGAAACGTTTTCCGGACTTTGCGAAGGGAAAGTTACGGCTATGTCATTTATTATTTTTGCGGATTTTTCCGAGAGATGAAATATTTTGGACCAACGAGAGGGCGACACTTGTCACCCTCAAGTGGACGATTTTTGTGGGCGTTTTTGGCCTTGTTTCTAGTCAAGGAGTTGGTAGGATATTTTGTGTAGTAGATGAGCAAGTGGGACCCACAAACACTTGTCCAAATCTTGACCCTCCACTTGCCCCCCACTTGGCTCAATCTTGGCCATTGAATGTCCTATAAATACCCCTCTAATGCAAGACCATTTCTTCATCCACACTTGTGAAATTCCAAGGAAAATACTCCCTCCCCTTTGTGTAGTTTTTCGTCCAAAGCCTCCCCCTCCCCCCTTGAGAGGCCCTCGGACGAAACCCCCCCCCTTGCCTAGTTGTTATCACACCCCGAACCCCGGGCCCGTGACTGGTGCCCTACCTGGGCACCCTTCTACCTTAACAACTAAGTACATTGCGGAAATTAGTAACAGCTCATTTTTTTTTCTTTAAAATAAACGTACGTGCAAGGGCAAAGCCGACAAGGCTGCCATATATACATAAACAACAGACACAACACTGTACATGAGTCCAATCCCACATATGAATACAGACCTCTAAGAGTTATACTGAACTATGACGGGACAAGGCCCCGCCGTACCCAAAACTGTACAAAGCCTGTACTGAAGGATATATACCAAAAAGATAAACTCCTGAACAGAGGGAGCTATCCAAAAACCCTGAGCAGGATCCTACGCCTGCCGATCACCGAACAGCGTACCTAAACCTGCGGCATGAACGCAGCCCCCCGAAGGAGGTCAGTACGAAGAATGTACCAAGTATGTGAACAGTAAGTACTGTAATAAAATCATAACAGTCTAAACAAAGCAGGAGACATGTACGATAGCCAACCTACAGTACACAATACATAAGCAGTCACATCAAGTCAGGGACGCAGGCCCTCAGAGTCATTACCCAAATATAACCATGGGTCTCACGCCCATAACATCAATCATGCCCGTGGAATCTTTCCTCACTGCCGGCAGTCCATGATATAGTACAACACCAATAGGCATACATGAACACCAAGTCCCACCGGTGGTATAGCATCTTGGGGGTTTACCCCTCACTTATACTCTTACCCTGGAGAAGGTGGTAAAGCAGGTGGTATAGCATCTTGGGGGTGTACCCCTCACATATACTCTACCCTGGAGAAGGTGGTAAAACAGGTGGTATAGCATCTTGGGGGTTTACCCCTCACATATACTCTACCCTGGAGAAGGTGGTAAAACAGGTGGTATAGCATCTTGGGGGTTTACCCCTCACATATACTCTACCCTGGAGAAGGTGGTAAAACAGGTGGTATAGCATCTTGGGGTTTTACCCCTCACTTATACTCTTACCCTATCTCGACCGACCATCAAACAAGACATAAGCACTACCATGTCTTCTATAAAAATCCGGGAATTTAACCCAAGTACTACAAGTAACGAAAGCATACCCGTGGAATCCCACATCACTGTCGGTACGTCCCAGTAACTTACAACAAGACAGCCGACCCTTCAACCGAGAGTCGCGGCAACTTAATAAAACATAATACTTGCACTCAAAGGCTATTACCAGCACATATAGGCAAGTTCTCAATTAACCAATCCAAAGTACTTATCAAGGCACACATAGGATAATTCTCATTTAACAAGCCAAAGTACTTATCAGGGCACAAATAGAATAAATTCTCATTTAACAAGCCAAAGTACTTATCCGGGCACAAATAGAATAAATTCTCATTTAACAAGCCAAAGTACTTATCAGGGCACAAAATAGAATAAATTCTCATTTAACAAGCCAAAGTACTTATCAGGGCACAAATAGAATAAATTCTCATTTAACAAGTCAAAGTACTTATCAAGGCATACTTAGACAAATTCTCAATTTATCAAGCCAAAGTACTAATCAAGGCACTCTTAGACAAATTCTCAATTTATCAAGCCAAAGTACAAATCAAGGCACACTTAGACAAATTTTCAATTTATCAAGCCAAAGTACTAATCTTTTCAAGAGACTCCTTTTTGTAAAAAAAATCCCAAGATACTAACACCCGTAGTATCAAGGCGTGTCTATTTTTCAAAGTAAGTTACTACACTTTTAGAAAACTCATTTCAAAGCTTGAAATCAAGTAACTCCAAATTTTCACAATCTAGGCAACTTATGCCGATTAATCAAAATAGACAACTTTCTAAACTTTCCATAAAGCCGTTATAACCGACTTCCCATAAAGCCGTTATAACCCTTTTAGTTTTAGACATATCCATTCCTTTTATAACCAAGAGACTTATACTTATTAAAATCCAAGTATTAAATACTTTCAAATCGATTTTCTTAACTTTTAAAAATACACTTAGTCTCTTAACCTTTAGAAACCAAGTAACTTAGTTTATTACTAAACTTTAGGCAATTGATGCCTTAAAATCAAGTTGCCTTTTCATTAAAATCGAGTCATTTATCTTTCCATAAAGCAAATATAACCAACTTCCCATAAAGTCGTTATATTCACTTTATACCTTCGCCAAATACAATTTCCTATCCGAGGACTTATACGTTTAAAACGGAACAAGTATCACATACTTTAAAACTCTTTAAGTCCCTTAACTTTCAAAACACTTCAAGTCTCTTAATATATAGAAAACAAGTTTCTTCTCTTAAATCATGTCATTTCTCCTCTTTTAAACAATTAAGTAAATCACTCCCTTGACTCCCCTAAAGTCATTTTAATGACCTTTAGGTTTTGGAACTAAGGCACTAGCCAAAAGGTTTAGAAACCACTTCCTTTTCAAGACTCTATGTACTTTAAGTAAAATACATTTACTTTTAAGAATCCAAACTTCATCAAGAAAATGGATTATACAACTTACAATCTAAACATCAAAGTACAATCAAGGAAGTACATAGAACAAATTCTATTTTAGGCAAACCAAATACAAGCAAGGAATGGATCATTCAAGGAGTAGGACGGACTTTCTTTATCTTAAGGAATCATGCTAGAAGAGGAGATAGTTCACATACCTTTTCGCTAATTCCACAAGCTGCCGAATACGCCGTATGTGGAGGTGTCAACCTATAATGGTCACAACAAGACTATCAACTTCTAGTCTCTACGTAGAATAATACTAAGTATTTGGTCTCTAATTCTACGGCAAATCGGGCAGCACTTCCTTTGTTTCTACTCACTTTGCCACCTTTTCAAGGTCGAATACAATAACCAACACGCCACATTTAAGGCTCCAAACAACAATCAAACAAAGGGGATTACACGCCTTACACCACGTGTAAAATTCCGCCCCACAATTATATACAAAGTAGTTCAAACTTCACTAGCCATTCTCGGCCAACATACTAACAATTCAAAGTCTTTTCCAATCCTTTTCCAATTCCAAGTTCTAAGGTCTAACATGTTATATAGTTATAAACAACTTCAATAACTACAATTTCCTTCTTTATACAACATGCGACGCTTAAACGAATAATCAACTTGAATTGTAGTCTTAAGGCTAACATGCTAGTTTTCGGATTAGGGTTCCAATAGCCAATATACTTGTCCAACTACATAATATATACTTCATGCTTGCTACTATCTATAGCTATAACAAGTAGTAACTCTTAACTACTAAAACGACAAGATTATACCTTTATAAGCCCTTATAATTTCCAAGATTCAAAGTCGCGCCTTAGCAAATTCTTAGATCCTTTCCTTAGGTTCCAATCCGCTCCAAGCACTCCTTAGAAGCCTTTAGAAGTTCACAACTAACTTCTCTTCCATTTCCAATCAAAAACTAGAAAAGCCACTAGGTTTTCACCTTGCGACTAATACGAAAACTCTCTCTTTCCGGGATTTTTCTATTGAGATACACTTACAATACACTCATGAACCTTGGTTTAAAGTCTTGTGGCTAATGGAAATCAAATGCAAAATTTTGTGTGGGAATAGTGCTCAAAGCAGAGCTCATCTACAAGCACAAGAGTTTCTCTAAAATTTTCTAAGTGTTAAATGCCAAGTCTTGCACTAGCTATGCTTATATAATACATTGGAGGGCTTAGGTTACAACAAATGTGTGGCTTGGATGTGTTTCACTTGGATCAAGCTTATGTGGACTAGTTGACTTGTCAACAATGTCATGCTTGAAGACTTATCTTCCAAGATGGTCAATGACCATTTTACCCTTGCATAAATTTCGACCAAGCCATGTGGGGTGCCACGTGTCGCCTCTCATTCGCTCATAAAATTTCAGTAACCTCGTGGCCCCACACCAGAAATTCCTCGGGTGGGCCCCACGTGACCAAATCCGTAACAAAAAAATTCCAAAATAATAATAAGTCTCATACTCTTCAAATAATGTATTTTGAGAATCCAATTCTCAACAACGAACGTTTTTCCTTTCCGACGTTCGGAACATTTTCCGTCGGAAAAACAATTCTTCCTGCCGTACCAATTTCCAAGTCTTGTTTCCTTTCGTACATTCTCTTCTACATGTCCTGGACTTACGGGGTGTAACAGTTGTTTTCGTAAAATACCCCCCCCCCCCCCTTGGTAGAAAAGTTGTCTCCTAGTAGTGTTGCTATACCAAAATACCTTGTCCCAAATACCTTGTAGTATTCCAAGGTTACACCTATACTAAAAGCCCAGAAATACTATTATACTTCCCTTCAGTCACAAACGAAACCCTAAAGAAAATCTTCATAGCGGGTTGAAGTATTAAGAAGAAGTAGCGTAGAACTTCTAAGGGTTGTTTGGAGCGGGTTGGAGCGTTCAAAATAGGAGCTAAACGTTGCTCAGGATCGACATATAAACTTGGATAATTTTGGGCTTATCGAGGTAAATACTCTTGTCATTCTATTGTAATTGGAAATTACATACTGTAGTTGTATAGAAGTGAGTATAAGACGTATATAAGGATGGTATAAAAGAAGAGAATTGAATTGAAATCACATCAGAAGAATATTAAAGAAGAAAGTCAGATTTACTTACATAGAATTTGTATTCTGATAGAATTGTAAACATGTTTAATACCAACTTCCGAATTAGCATATATAAACATGTTTACTAACCAATATTCGCATCCTATTTCCTTAACTACGTTCTTAATTATTGTATTAACTTACGAGGTGTAACATCCTTCCCCCCTTAGAAACATTCGTCCTCGAATGTTCATTATAGGCCTCATGCTAAAAAAATAAAAAGTCGGCAGAGTCTCATTTATAACTATGTCTATTCACCTGTATCCAGCAAACCAACAGATGCCTCACAGGGACACAATACAACACACACCCAATTCACCAATTCAAAATAGTTAAGTAAGGAACCAAATTACATGTGAATATTCAACTGAATCTTATTTAATACCTTGAGCAAAGTTAAAGAGTCTCTATGCGGTGCTATATTCCTCTATTTTTGAATTTGCCACAATATTTCGGCTGGTACTACCTTGTACACTTGCTTCAATTTATAATGGTATGTAATGTTTTCCCCAAATCTGTACTGCATGCTTAACATGACGACAATTCATGTGTATACCCGTTGCATCAACAGTTGTCACTTTGGTTACATTACCCTGAATATCTATTATCACTTTGTTGAATTCATCTATATCTTTGTACCTCTCTTATCTGTCTTCCACCCTTCTCATATCAAAGTATCCAAACCTGTACTGAATCTCTATGCCTCCTTCCCACCTAATTATTCCAAGAGAATAATCATATAGGCCTGGTTTCATGAAATGCATTTTTAGACGCACATAGATTATCAACCCATACTTGATTAGTAAGTACTGTTATATACTGCTTAAAATTCCTTATATCCGTCATAGCGACATGACACTTCACTCTTTCATTCCTCCTGAATACCCAGTAGAAATCACTCATTATTTCTTATGGACCTTGTACCTGGCCACGTAACCTTCTAATATGCATCCACAGTTCTCTTTTAAGAGCCTCATCATTGAATGCACACACCAAGGTCCTATGTAAACTTTTCTTATATCTTCTCACTACTCGTAATTATAAACAACTTTCATTTCTTTTAACACTTGTTCACTCATTTCTTACTTATCGTACTTTTCATAATTCCCACATATTCTAGTATACATACATAATCTCGGACATTGCCCCTGGTTCCAATCCCTAATGATACCATTCCTTTAAGTGATGAATTATTAACTTATTCTCTTATTTGGTACGTAAAAGATTCTGAAGAGTTACCTTACCTGACGTTGACCTAGTATCTCCATACCTGGTCATCATACTTCTATTCAAACTCTTTCACTTCCCTTATGGATTGACGCACCAAGTCCAGTCTAAATAACTCTGATTTTCCTTTCCGAGCCACTGCCGCTGTCTTTCGAGACATAGCTACGACCACAATAATTATTAGGAAGAGGGGGAAAATTATCCTAATGACATAGCTCTATTGCACGATCTACGAGATGAAAGAGTAGAAACCAATCCTAAATGTCAAGCAGCCTCCTGCGTATAAGTATGGTGCACAACATACCAATACACAAGACTCTACTAGACACGGTCTGTAGACATTCCGAGGACTAACTGCTCTGATACCACTTTTGTCACGACCCGACCCCGGGCCCGGGACTGGTGCCCTACCTGGGCACCCTTACAGGTATACATCAGAGATAATCAGCGGAACATACATGAAACTTATAAAATAAATCAACAAGAAATAGACAACAGGTTAGCCGATAAGGCTACCTCCCTGGACGCATATACATACACATAACCAAACGCAGTTACATCATTCTTCTTTACAAATCGACCCACAAGATATGACTACAGACCTCTAAGAATTACAACTGTGGTGGGACAGGGCCCCGCCATACCCCTGAATGTACATAAATCTACAACATCAGGGAAACCGTACCCAAAAGATAAGCCTCCGGAGTGAATGGAGCTTCTTCCCAAAAACTAAATAGATATCCAAAGAGCAAGGATCACCAACCTGTGTACCTAACACATGCGGGCATGAACGCAGCCCCCCGAAGGGGGTCAGTACAACAGGTAGCGAGTATGGAACAGAAATAAGGTACAGTAACCAAATCATAACTGTATAAAAGAATGACAGGGGCAAGTATAAAAATGAAATACCAGATCCTACCGTGCCATTTTAACTCCTGAAATCAATCGTACATTAACCGTTCTTTTCCTTCTTTCAATAAGAATTAACATCATATTCTTACATACATACTTAAGAATTCAATCATGTTTTTCCACATAACTTACATATCTTACCTAGCATAATCCGGCCCTTTATGGAGGGACTTCTTATTTGGGAGCTTACTTTGATTATCCATACGTGATAACGTAATCCGGCCCATTTGCGAGACCCGGTGTACTGATGAATCATGTGACATAACCCGGCCCACATGTGGAGCTCGGTGTACTGTGGAATCTGTAGCATAACCCGGCCCACCTGTGGGGCTCGGTGTAAGATGACGTAACCCGACCTATGTGTAGGCTCGGTGCATATGGCATAACCCGGCCTATGTGTAGGCTCGGTGTATCTCATAACATAACCCGACCTATTTGTAGGCTCGGTATGTCTCATAACATAACCCGACCTATTTGTAGGCTCGGTGTGATTTTCCTTACATAACATTTTAAACCACCTTTTCACTTCTTCTTAAGTCGTTATAACAATTTCCCATAAAGCACTTTTATTTTAGAGAATTTAAGGCACTTTTATTTCTTATCACATTGGGGAAACTAAACCCAAAAGTACTACATACATACATACTTAAAAAGAATCATAAAACTTCTTTTCTTTAAATCAATAAACGTATACTTTTAAAACTCAAGTCACATAACTTTAAATCAAACCTCATAACTTCCTAACCATTCTTACTAACATCTCCCATAAGACTTGGTAAGGACTTAAGATAATTTAAACATACTTTTAACTTAGAACCAACAACGTGGATACATCTTAACTTCTAAGAGTAGAAGGAATCATGAAATAATATCACATGGCTATTTCATACGTAGGATCATGCCAAAAGAAAGAAGAATTTGTCTTAACATACCTCGATTAAACCTTAGAATGAGTACGGCAAGTCAATCCCTTCAAGATATGTCTTAAATCTCCTATGAGCCCTTAAAAGGTAGTCGATAATGTATTGATCATCGACATTTTCATTGCACGAACCTCCCTTCTCCCTACAGTGACCGTGGGTGCTATCCATATGGTGTCTCGATGAACATCCCTCAAATCTCCCTAAACCAGTAGCTAATCCAATGATATTGTTCTTAAATATCTCCAACGCAAGTTCCCAAATATGTAGTTTCTCTAGTGCCTCCTCCTAAGTAAAATAATGTTGCTGCTAGTTAAAAGGGATGTTACTGCATATATAAAAGGGTATCATATTTCAATATGAGTATGTTTTTGTTGAATCCAAGGAAATGAACTAATAAACATGAGAATCCCTTTATTGTCTTATACGTGTAACCTCCTTGGCTCAACTTTTCTACACTTCACTAACAAATTCCACCTCCCTCTAATGTGTCCATGTATTTAAATAACATGTTGTCCCCTTGTCCATGTCATACGTGGATTAGTCCACACTAATAGTTATCCAATATTGACTAATTAAATTATTAGTCTCCCACTGAAAATTCAATAATTAATCAATCACACACATAATTAATTCTAGATCTCACTTCATTTAAATCCTAAAACTCATAAGACCTTCGTATACTCGATGTCATAATTCTTGTAATACGTTACTAACCCATAACGGGAATATATATAATTATCATCTTCAATTTCCCTTGTCACGCTCGTAGTAATCAAAAAATTTCCGGAATCACATCCTTCGTATACCAACTTCAGAATTAGCATATATAAACATGTTTACTAACCAATATTCGCATCCTATTTCCTTAACTACGTTCTTAATTATTGTATTAACTTACGAGGTGTAACAGTTGTAAAGGATGTAACTGTTCAAACTTTGTATATATATATATATATATATGCCGAAAGGCGACTTTCTCTCAGATAAAATGTGTCTCATTTTACAATTGTTTCATGTCTTGTTTTTATGTTCCGCTGATTTCTCTGATGTATGACTACTTGGGTGCCCGGGTAAGGCACCAGTCACGGGCCCCGGAACGGGTCGTGACAAAACGCCTCCGAGAACTCGTCCCAACCAGTTGGAAACACATGCTCCCCCCGCGACAGTTTCCATGAATCAAACCAGTTGACTGCAATATCCCGCAGCCGATACGAACCCAGTACCACTGATTCGGCCTCTGAGGCCTTATGTCACGACCCGACCGGGACGCGGCGGTGCCTACACAGGCACCGCTACGTAAACATCAGAGAAAATCAGCGGAACATACATGAAACTTATAAATAAAACATCGGAAGTAAAACAACAGGTTAGCCGATAGGGCTACCTTCCTGAACATATATAAATACAACCGAAGCAGTTGCCTCATTTCTTTTACAAACTGACCCACAATATGTGACTACAGACCTCTAAGAGTTTTGACATAACAACTGTGGCGGGACAAGGCCCGCTGCACTGAATAAACATAAACGTGACAACTCCGAACACCGAGCCATCTCAACTTCTTTGAGCCGGATCCTAAGCTCGCGGATCCACAATCGTACCTAAACCGCGGCATGAACGCAACTTCAAGGGTCATAACAACAGTGCGAATATGGAATGTAATATAACGTCTGATAAACAAATCATAACTGTACAAAAGAATGACAAGGACAAGTATAAAAATACATACCAGATCCTGCCGCGTCATTACCACTTATGAACTTAATCGTACCTTATTATCCTTTCCATTCCCAATAAAAGTTATAGTCACATTCTTACGTACATTATTAGAAAAAGAATCATTAAGTTCATTACCATATAACTTACTTATCTTTCGTAACATAGTCCGGCCCATTACGGATGGACACATATACTACCTACCAATCGGGACGCGATCAAGTCACACTAATATCAAAGCATGCCCGTGAAATCCCCATCATCGCCGACTATTAGTGTAAAATATAACCATGTGACGCGCCTGGCATCCCACCTCACCGTACCGCACATACACAATACATATATATATATCCCGCCGTGGAATCCCACATCACCGCCGATCCAGGGTATAATAATACACCCATAGGCATACATGAACACCAAGTCCCACCGGTGGTATAGCGTCTTGGGGGTCTACCCCTCACTTATACTCTTACCCTGGAGAAGGTGGTAAAGCAGGTGGTATAGCATCTTGGGGGTCTACCCCTCACTTATACTCTTACCTTGGAGAATGTGGTATAACGTCTTGGGGCTTGCCCCTCATTTATACTCTTACCCTATCTCAACCGACCATCAAACAAAACAAGCAGGGGGTATAATGTCTCGGGGGTTTACCCCTCACTTATACTCTTACCCTGGAGAAGGTGGTATAACGTCTTGGGGCTTGCCCCTCATTTATACTCTTACCCTATCTCGACCGGCCGTCAAACAAACAGAAGCACTACCATGTCTTTTATAAAAATCCGGGAATTTAACCCAAGTACTACAAATAACGGAAGCATACCCGTGGAATCCCACATCACCGCTTCGACGCGTCAAGTACTTATAACAAGCGCAGCAATTCTCCAACCGAGAGTCGCGGCAACGTATTAAAACATAATACTTGCACTCAAAGGCTATCACCAGCACATACTTAGACTAATTCTCAATTAATCAAGCCAAAGTACTAATCAAGGCACAAATAGAATAATTCTCATTTAACAAGCCAAAGTACTTATCAAGGCACACTTAGACTAATTCTCAATTAATCAAGCCAAAGTACTAATCAAGGCACAAATAGAATAATTCTCATTTAACAAGCCAAAGTACTTATCAAGGCATACTTAGACTAATTCTCAATTAATCAAGCCAAAGTACTAATCAAGGCACAAATAGAATAATTCTCATTTAACAAGCCAAAGTACTACGTACGTCCATTCTTTTCAAAAGACTCCTTTCCGAATAAAACTTCCCCGATACTAACAACCGTAGTATCAAGTCCTATCCACCTTTCGAGACAAGTCACAATACCTTTTTAGAAATACAATTACCGGCTTCCAAATCAAGTGACTTCTTTATTAAAAACCTTAAGCAATTGGTACCTTTAAAACAATTTGCCCTTCCTTAACACAAGTTATTCCTTTGATTACTTTACTAGAGAAAACCATTCTCTTAACCTTCCATAAAGCCGTTATAACCAACTTCCCATAAAGCCGTTATAACCCTTTATGGTTTAGACCAATACGTTCCTTTTATAATCAAGAGACTTCTACTTTTTGAAACCAAGTATTATATTCTTTCAAATCAATTCTCTTAACTTTCAAAAATATCATTTGTCTCTTAACCTTTAGAAAACAAGTGACTCCTTTTATTATAAAACCTTAGGCAATTGATGCCTTAAAAACAAGTTGCCTTTTCACTTAAAATCAAGTCATTTGTCTTTCCATAAAGCAAATATAACCAACTCCCATAAAGTCGTTATATTTACTTTATACCTTAGCCAAAATACAATTTCCTATCCAAGGACTTATACGTTTAAAGCGGGCAAGTATCACATACTTTAAAACTATACAAGTCCCCTAACTATAAAATCAACTTACGACATCCTTACTATTTTCAAAGAAGTGAGTTAATCTCCTAACCCACCCGACTTTGCATTACATAAAACAAGTAAAGAATGTCATAGTCTCAGACGCCTACCGCACTACATAATGCAACCGGTCATGCTCAAAAGATAGGAAAAGTTCTACATAGAGTAAATCACACAACTACCTCTTAACTTCTAAGAGTAAGGAAACATGAAATGATACCACAAGTATATTCCATACATAGAATCATGCAAAAGGAAGGAAGAGGTTCACATACCTCGCGACGATTGTCGACAAATAGCAAAATGCTCCAAAGTACTCCAACCTTGATAGCTATTCCACTCTCCAAGTAGGATACGCTATACTTAGTACTTCAACCTATAATGGTCACAATATGTCCATTAACCTTTCACTTCTAACGTAGAATATTTTAGGTGCTAAGTCGCTAAATTCTACGGAAAATCGGACAAAGACCTCCTTTGTTTCTACTCACTTTGCCACCTTTTCAAGGCCGAATACAATAACCAAACAGCCTCAATGGCTCACAACAATATAGAAGGTATTCCAATACAATGAATAACTAAATGACCCCAATTGGCTCACAATTTAGAAAGTAGTCCAATACAAATGAATAACAAACTAAAAGTCCAAATTCGGCCACCTTGAGTTCAACCATACCAATTCTTATCAAATTTCCATTTCAATCCAAATTGGTAGCATAACATGATATCAAGTCGCAACCAATTATAATTACTACAATCTTCAAGTTAATAACATGCGACGATTCTAATCAACGACCAAATTGTAATCCAACTAAACATGGCTTACATTACTTTTCGAATTTTCAAGGCTACAATCAATCCATAATCCTTATAAACTTCAATACATATACTTCATGCTAGTAACAAGTAAGGCTAACAACAATATAAATAACCTTGTAACACTTCAAAGAACAAGATTATACCTCCACGAATCTCAATCCAAATCTTCAACCAAGTCGTTCTTAGCAACTTAGAGACTCTCCAAGATACTTCAATCCGCTACTTGAGACCCTTAGAACCATACCAACAATTTTCCTTCAAACTTCCAACCAAAACCTAGAAAAGCCATTAGGTTTTCACCTTGTGACTAATACGAAAACTCTCTTTTTCCGGGATTTTTCTATTGAGATATACTCACAATACACTTAGGAACCTTGGTTTAAAGTGGGGAGATTATTGGACAACAAACAAATTTTTTTCCCTCTTATGGATGCCCAACCCGTGAGCCTCCCTCTCATGTTCTACAATTTTTTGTGAATTTAGCTAAGTGTGGAACTCTTGTCTTGCTACTAGTATTATATAGGGACATGGAGGGTCAAGGTGTGCACAAATGGTTGGCTAGGATGAGGTCTTAACAAATATCAAGACTAATTGTCCCCTTGACTAAGTCAAACATGTCAAGCTTTCAAGTTGCAAGACTTGTCTTGCTAACAAAGGTCCAATGACCCTTTAGCCCTTGCAAAAATCGTCCAAGGCATCATCTAAGGGGGGTGACATGTGTCGTCCCCCCATTCGTCACAATAATACGTTTTCCGAAAATTTCATAATTCCGAGAAATTTTTACAAGTCTCAAATCTTAACACTGTGAGTTCTTACGTACGTTCTTACACCATGTCCTGTAAATACGGGGTGTAACACCTTAATCACTCTCATGATCCGCTGCAACTGTCGAATAAACTCCTGAGGACCTTCCTCAGTTCTCGATCCATAGAACTCGGGTGGACTGCAACTCAAGAAGTCCCGAAGCCTCAAGCTATCAGTTCTGGGGTGTACCACCGGTACCACCGGCTACCGTCTGTACTCATGCCTCGCCACAATCCTAGCTAGTAACTGGGCCATCTCCTTGTAACCCATATCCTCTGTTCCTGGCCGTGGGACTGAAGGCTCAGGTAATGTGGCCTCAGTAGAGACCGCTGCTGCTCTAAACTCTCCTGGGGCTGGCGGCGTTGCAAAACTCGCCGTCTGAAGCACTACCTCAGGTAATGAATGGGCTTGTGCCCTCGTAACCCTCTGTGTTCTACTCGCAGCTCCTTCAGATGCCTTGCCATTCGGGGCCCTGATTGCCTTGCGTGGAGGAATAACTGGTACATAGGAATACGTCAGAGGGAGTCCAACTTATAACACAACTCTATCACACGATCTCAGAGTGAGAAGAATGGAAACCAATCCTAAATATCCTATAGCCTCCTAATTATAGGTGTGGTGCACAACACGCTGATAATCAAGACTCTACTAGATACGGTCTGTAGAAACTTTCCGAGGATTAACTGCTCTGATACCACTTTTGTCACTACCCGACCTCGGGCCCGCGACTGGTGCCTTACCCCGGGCACCCTAGTGATACTACATCAGAGAAAAAAACCAGCGGAAATAAACTCATAGACATGAAACAGTATAAAATAAGAAACAGGATAACCAAAACGGTTACCTTTCTGCATATATATAACAAAACCTGAACAGTTACATCCTTTACAAGCCCAACTCACAACAGGACTACAGACATCTAAGAATTTGATATAACAACTATGACAGGACAGGGCCCCGCCATACCCCTGAATGTACAAGTACCTACAATGACAGGGAACCATACCAAAAGATAAGCCTCCGGAGAAACGGAGCTTCCCAATACGCAGAACTGTGATCCTATGAGCGAGGATCAACAACCGGTGTACCTCTACCGCAGATGAATGCAGCCCCAAGGAGGTCGATAACAGTACCAAGTATGTGAAATCAGTATCAGAATGAAATTACATTTCATCATTTTAAAAGACCATTTCACAATAAATAAACAGTTATGTCAAGTCAGGGACGCATGTCCTCAAAATCATCACTCACTCATAACTATGGATCTCACGCCCATAATATCAATCATGCTCGTGGAAATCCTTCCCCACTGCCGACAGTACATGATGTAAAACAACACCCCTATGTATACCTGAACACTAGATCCTGCCTGCGTCATAAAGCCGATCGGGCCAAGTAGAATAGCCAACTACCAGATCCAATTCCTGCATCATAAAACTTTCCGGGCCAAGTACGGAAGCCAACTACCAGATCCAATCCTGCAACCGGGGCAAGTATCTTAAGCCAACGCATCGGTGCTCGCCTCACGAGATATGACCGGGGCAAGTATCTTAAGCTATCTACCAGTGCCTGCCGATACACGAGAAATGACCAGGACAAGTATCTAAAGTATGCCTATAACCACATGTACAAATCAAGCCCGTGACCACTCATCACTACGGCAAGCTTCATGGATTAGCCGTCCATGGACTAATAACATAACCCGGAAATTTAACCCACACCATGGCCGCATGCCCCCGGCATCTTACCTCGGTATAAGCATGGCCATGGAACCATCCTATTGGACGCATACCCGTGGACCATCCATCATGTCAGTATGTCCAAAGGAACGATATAGTGGAAGCATACCCGTGGGCCACCCAACGTGTCAGTATGTCCAAGGAAATAATGAGATAACACTCATAGTGGAAACATACCCGTGGACCATCCAACGTATCAGTATGTCCAAGCAAACAACCAGATAGCCGACCCTCCATCGAGAGACGCGGTAGCATAGAAACACAATACTTGCACAACAAAGGCTATCACAACAAGCATAGACAAGTTCAACATACTTTTAGACTTTTATTAACATGTAAACTGATTCACCAATTTTATCAACTCCAAGTACTTTCATTTTATGCCAACAATCCGGGTTTTTACCCCAAAGTACTACATACTTTCATTCTTTCAAAAAGACCTCTTTTTACGTAAAAGCCACACGATATTAATACTCGTAGTATCAAAACATGTTTTTCAAACCAAATATTACACCTTCAGAAAATCTTTACAAGGCCTTTAAACTCAAGTACTCTATACTTTTTAAACCAAGTGTTTTACAGTTTTAAAACAACATCAAGTATACTTTTAAAACCCCAGTAACTCACTTCTTTCAAAACAAGTAACCTATACTTTTAAATCAAGTTACTTCTTCTTTTCCAAAATCAAGTCGTTTATAAGTCAAGTCTCTTATCTTTCAAGATCAAGCCTCTTAACTTTCAAAATCAAGTCATTCTTTCATCTTCCTAAAGTCGCTATAACTAACTTCCCATAAAGCTATTATAGCACTTTTATGTTTTAAACCAACCAAATTCATTTAACACACGTAAGTCTACCGTACTATATAGTTCACAACAATCATGCTCAAGAGTATAGGAAGAATCACATACCTCTTCGGCTTAATCCACTAGCCAAGTTGAGTATGCCGCGCGTAGAATATCCACCTATAACAACCATAACACTTCTATCAACATCTAGATCTCTTTGTAGAATACTTCTAAGTAAAACGTCTCTTACTCTATGGAAAATCGGGCAGCACTTCCCCTGTAACTACGTACTTTTCCACCTTTTTCAAGGTCCGATATCAATAGCCAACATGCCACATTTAAGGCGCAATAATACAACAACTCAAAGAGGATTACACGCCTAACTGGACGTGTAAAATTCTGCCCCACAATATACAATACAATCCATTTCTTTTCAATCTTCCTTCCACATATCAAATACTCAATTATATACTACTACAACATGTAATCTCCAATTACAATAGAAGGACAAAGATCATTACCTCGATAAGCCCAAAAATTTCCAATGATTAAAAGTTGATCCTTAGGAATCTTAGCTCCAATTCCTTACGTTCCAATCCACTTCAAGCAACCCTTAGAAGCTCCTAACCAACTCTTCTTCAAGATCCAAATTCAAAAAGTGAAGAACACTTTAGGTTCCAAACCTACAAGTTTCGGCCAAGGGGGTGTGTTTAGGCTAGGGGTGTGAAGTCTTGTCTAACACTTGGTTAACAACCTTCCTAACACATCAAGGAAGAACACTTAAAAGTTTAAAAATTTTTGAACAACTTTTGGTCAAGGGGAAGGCCAATTACCGAGAACACTCAAGGAAGGGAGGGAGTATTTGCCTTGGAAATTATTCTAAGTGTTACACCCCGTAGTTCCAGGGTATGTATATGAGGACGTACGTACGAGAATACGACAGTAAAATTGGAAAGGAAAAAAGATGTGATTTTTTTTCGACGAAAAAGTTTCCGAATTTTGTGAAGGAAAAAGGTTCGTTAATGGGAATTGGATTCCCAGATTTGGTATTCGGACTTTTTGGAATATTTGAGAATTATGGAATTTTATTTCTGGAATTGGTCAAGTGGGGCCCACGGGAGGAAATTTACGGTTTTGTGGGGCCCACTTTATTTTCGGATTTTTGGCATTATGGATATTTTTCGGAAGACGAAATATTTTGGACGAGTAGGGGGGGCGACACATGTCACCCCCCCTTGAGGCCATGTGGGCCGATCAGTATGTGTGTTGGATTTGGTGGGACAAGTGGCTTGCCACTTGTCCCATTATTATGGTGGACAAATGGTTGGCCAATTACCCACACACATGTACCCCATCCTCACCTTACATTTGCTTTAATCCTAGCCATTGATTTATCTATAAATACCCCTTGTGTGCAAGACTTATTCTTCATCCACTTAAACATTTTCCAAGTCTCAAAACTCCCCCCCCTTTGAGAAAGCTCTCGTCCAAAGCTTTCCCCCCTCTTGATAGTTCTCGTCCGAAACACCCCCCCACTTTATGTAGAAAATACTTCAAGTATTGTTGTATTATCCCAAAATACCTTAGCCTAGTATTCCTAGTAGTATTCCAAAGTTATTTCAATACTAAGAGCCCGGGAAAATACTACTTTATTCCTATAGTCGCAAAACAAAGCCCTAGAAAAATCTTCATAGCTTAGATGAAGTGTTAAGAGAAGTTGTTTAGAAACTTCTAAGGGTTGCTTGGAGCGGGTTGGAGCGTAAGGAAGTGGAGCTAAACGTTGCTCAGGATCGACTTATAAACTTGGATTATTTTGGGCTTATCGAGGTAATGATCTTTATCCCCCTATTGTAATTGGAAATTACATGTTGTAGTAGTTAATAATTGAGTATAAGATATATTGGAAGAATCAGTATAAAGAATTGAACTGTATTTACAGTAGACTTGTAGTATTATTGTGGAGTAGAATTGTACACGTCCGGTTAGACGTGTAACCCCCCCTGGAATTGTTGGCTTGGTAGCAGGCCTCGATAAATGAGGAGATTTATGTGGTTGCATGGGGGGGGGGGGGGGGGGGGGGCTGCCGAATTTTCCATAGAAGTTGGAACCTTGTGCTTAGAAATATTCTACGAAGGGATCTAGAAGTTAATAGACGTTTTATGACCATTATAGGTGGAAGTACTACGAGTAGCGTATTCTACTTGAAGGGTGGAAAAGGCGAGCAAGGTTAGAGTACTTTGGAGCGTTTTGCTAATTGTAGATAATCGTCGCGAGGTATGTGAACCTCTTCCTATCCTTTCTAGCATGATATTTGTGAAATATATTTAGTGCGGTAGACGCACGTGTGTTTAAAGGAAATTGATTTTCCTTTTGTGTCCTTGACTTGATTCCAAAGTTAAGTGACTTGTTATGAAATATTAAGGACTTGAATTATGTTAAAAAGTTGTAAAACCTCACTCATGAGTAATGGGTGTGTGGTCTTTTAAAGAATAAAGTTACCTTGATTTCGAAAATAAGAATGGTTTTATCATTGGATTTAAAATGATAACTTGATTTATAAACAACTTGATTTTGGGAAAGGAGAAGTAACTTGATTTAAAGGTATACGTTACTTGTTTTTAAAAGAGTAAGACACTTGGTTTAAAAAGTATATTGCTACTTGACTTTAAAAAGGGAAAAGTGTCTTTGTTTAAAAAGGAAAGGCATGCTTTTGTCTTAAGATTGATTTAAAAATAAGGTATGGAAATTGTTTTGGTTTACTTAAAAGATACTTACTCTATTTTAATACTACGGGTATCGTGTGACTTTTGTGTGAGTAACTTGACTATGTTGGCTTGTGATAGCCTTGTAATACTTTCTTTTTGGTTTGATAAGTAAACTTGTTATGATGCTACGTGTGTTAGTGTCTTGTGACGTTTGTGTAAGGGGGTTTTCTTGTTGTGCTTATGTTGTTTAACGATAGCGATTATCTTTGATATTATACCACTTACCCCCTGACTTTTTATTATGTCGAGGACTTGCCACCCTCGATGCGAGGAATACCTCACGCGGTCCATGTGACCCACGCGAGTCGGGAGTTCCAGGCGGGATGATCACCCGGTGTGTTACGCCGATGTAAGGTATTATACCTTATGCGTCCATGTGACTACGCGACTTCGGGGTCCGGGAGGATCGCGGTTAGCTACCCCGACGCGAGAATACCTACGCGCCTATGTGTGGCCTATGCGGAGCTGCGGTAAGTTCCAGGATTAGACGCGCACATTGATACTGAGGACGAGTGGCCAACTTCGATCATGTGGCGCGGTCTAGAAAGACCTCGTGATACAGTCTTATAGCATTGTTGGTACGGTTGGTTTTAGTTGTCGGCGATGCCTTCGTACTTACCCCGTACGGTTTTATTATGACACAGGTGGGACCTGGTGTTCATGTGTATTCCTTGGTGCTTTTATATCATGGATCACGGCGGTGGAAGCGAATTCCACCGCATGATTGATATTGTGGGCATGAGACCCATGGTTATATTTGAGTGATGACTTTAGGCGTGAGTCCCCGACTTGACATGATCGCACATATCAGGTATCGTAAATTGGTTATCATATATGTCTTCTGCTTTATATAGACTATTATGATTTCATTTACGTGATTTTCGCCACATACTTGGTACTGTTAGATCGACCTCCTTCGGGGCCGCTCATGCCGCAGTAGAGGTACACCATCATCAATCCTCGCTCTTAGGATCACAATCAGTTTTGGGAAGCTCCGCTTCTACGAGGCTTATCTTTCAGATAGTCCCCCCGTTGTAGGTACTTACATTCGTGAGTATGGCGGGCCCCGTCCCGTCGTTGTTGTTATAATATTCGTAGAGGTCCGTAGTATCGCTGTGGGCGTAGTTTGTAAAGGGATGTAATCGCTCGTGTTCAAGTTTTATTTATATATTCGTAAAGGTAACCGCTTTGTTAGCCTGCTTTCTTATTTCATTATCAGATATCTTGTTTCATGTGTATGTTTTTATTTCCGCTGATTTTCTCGATGTTGTATCACCGTGGTGCCCGGTAAGACACTACCACGCCCGGTCGGGTCGTGACAAAAGTGGTATCGTGAGCGCTTAATCCTCTGAAAGTGTCTACGCACTGTCTAGTAGAGTCTTGATTATCGGTGTGTTGTGCACCACATCTATAATCAGGAGGCTGCAGGATATTTAGGATTGGTTTCCATTCTTCTCACTCTGAGATCGTGCCTTAGAGCTGTGTTATAAGTTGGACTCCCTCTGACGTATTCTTTTCACCTGTTATGCCTCTACGCAAGGCAACCAGAGCCCAGAAGGGCAAGGCAGCAGAGGGAGCTGCGAGTAGAGCACAGAGGGTTACCAGGGCACAGGCTCAGTCATTATCTGAGACAACGCTTCATTCGGGGTGTTCTGCGACGCCGCTAGCCCCAGGAGAGTTTAGAGCAGTAGCAGTAGCTACTGAGACCGCGATACCTGAGCCTCTAGTCCCACGGCCAGGAACTGAGGATATGAGTTACAAGGAGATGGCCCGCCATTAGCTAGTCCGTGGTCGGAATGAGGACGGGAGCCGGTGGTTCCGGCAGTACCAGTGGTTCACCCTAGATCCGATAGTTTTAAGACTTCGGGACTTCTTGAGTTGCAGTCCACCCGAGTTCTATGGATTGAGGACTGAGGAAGATCATCAGGAGTTTATTCGATAGTTGCAGCGGATCATGAAAGTGATCAAGACCTCAGAGGCATTTCTTACACACTTCTTGCCCTCGCAGATGAGGAGAGCTCGGACAGATAGATTTATGAGGTTGAGGCAGAACGGGCGGACGGTTCGGGAATGCAGTATAGAGTTTGACTTATTGGCTCATTATGTCCCCACTTTAGTGGCAGACATAGAGGATAGTGTGCACTGATATGTCACAGGACTTGACGATTATCTAGTGAAGGAAGGTACAAGAGTAACTCTTCAGTCAGGAATGGACGTTACCCGCGTACAGGCTTACGCGCAGCAGACTGAGGAACGTAGAGATCGACGGATTAACCAAGATCGCGAGAAGAGGCCGTAAACAGGTCCTTTGGTAACTTTCGAGGCGGATCTTCTCAGCAGCAGACTGGTTATGCGCCTCCGCCAGTACAGAGTGGTCCTCCACGGACTTCAGGACGTTCGGGGTATTTAGGAGTTGGTCAGAACTCCGGGGTTTCTGGTTCACAGATTTACATAGGTTCTAGCCAGCCAGATTCAGTTTTCCCTCAGTGTTCACCATGTGGTAGACGTCATCCCGAGGAAATGTCGTCTTTTTACTAATGCTTGTTTTACCAGCGGCCGTCAGGGCCATGTGAGGAGAGAATGTCCTAGTAGGAGGGATACAGGTGGGATGACTTAGCCTACCAAGTCAGTTGCGGATTCAGTGGGTCGGAGAGGAAGGGGTGTTAGCCAGAGGAGGCCACCCCCACCTCGGTATGGCCGTTGCGGGAGGTGTTCTTATGGGGAGTGTCGTACTACTTAGATAGCTTGTTAGGCTTGCGGCCAGCAGGGCCATTTTGCGAGAAATTGTCCGAACAGAGGTGGCGCGAATGTTACGACTCAGCCTTCGGGATCAGTGGCTGGTTCATCTCACCTTCTATAGTTATGCGCCCAGCAGAGCAGGATTTGATTAGAGCGACAAAGGGTAAGTGAGGCAGTAGTTACAGAGATATCTTCAGCCTTGAGAGACTTGTTTAGGTCGTTATGGTGGATACATGTGGAGTGCTATGTGCGGTTAGCATTGTGTAAGTTGTAATTAGAAAACATGAGTAGTTGAAAAGGGTAAGTCTGGGGATGAGAAAATGGGGAGCCTTAGAATTTATAACAGTTGGGACCTTGGATGCAAGGCCGTCCTGAGTGGATGTTACGGTTGGTCTTTGTCGAAGTACTTAGTATGCGTGATATATATTGTGGGATAATTCCATGGGTAGTGTGAGATGGAAGTGGTAGCTTTCATGGCGTGAACTGGTAAGATTGTTCCGGATCGGGGCACGAGAGTTTAGTACGAAGTGGGTCGGGTTGAGGCCATATCGCGAGTCAACCCGCAGCCCGGAATGTGGTGGGGTCAGTTTGAGGTGGTCCCGCTAGATGATAGGGTCACGAGGGTGTTAAGAACAAGTTAGGTAACCATCGTACGAGTTTGTGGATGCGTTCGACCAGTAGCCGGGCCGATGAGGTCAGCCCATCTTGTCTTTCGATTAGGGCTTACTTACGCGGAGGTTATGCGAGATGTTATCAGGAAGGTTGTAAGGCTGCACGGGGTTCCTACTTTTATTTTATGGTAGGCAGTGGAGCCCAGTTTATGGCTATTTCTTTTTCGGGAGGTTTTACCAGGCGGGGTTAGAAACTCAGGTGAGTCTCAGTATTACATTCACCCTCGGGCCGACGGACGAACAACGCATTTTATCCAGACATTTGGGGATAGGTTACGGGCCGGTGTTTTGATTTCAGGGGTAGCTGTGAGGATTATTTGCCTCTTGTTGAGTGAGTATTATATAGCTACCATTTTAGTATTCGGATGGTGCCTTATGGAGCCTTGTATGGGCGGAAGTGTAGGTTGCCGGTCGATTGGTTCGATGTTGACAAGGTTCAGATAGTTGGTCCGTACTTGATTCAGCAGGATGTGGGTAAGGTGAAGCTTATCCAGAAGAGGTTTTTAGCAGCTCAGAGTCAACAGGAGTCGTGCGGGTAATCGGCATCGACACTTGGAGTTCAGGTTGACGGTGGGTCTTCTTGAAGGTACCACCCCGGAAGGGTGTGACGAGATTTGGATAGCAGGGGAAACTTAGCCCGAGGTACTTTGGGCATTTTCAGATCGTTGTAGAATAGGCCAGGTTGCCTATAAGTTAGCACTACCGTCCGACTTAGGAGGCAGTACGTCCGGTATTCCATGTTGCTATGTTTCGGAAGAGTATCGGAGATCCATCCAGAGTGTTCCCAGTTAATGATGACCAAGTTAGAGATAGTAACCCCGTGTTTTTGGAAAACTGAAGCAATGACAGAAATGTGGTACGTATAGTAGTGAAGACTATACCGACGCTTGTATGATTAGAGACTTAGAAGGAACATTCGGGACGAATGTTTCTAAGGGGGGAAGAATGTTACACCCCGTAGTTCCAGGGTATGTATATGAGGACGTACGTACGAGAATACGACAGTAAAATTGGAAAGGAAGAAAGATGTGATTTTTTTCGACGGAAAAGTTTCCGAATTTTGTGAAGGAAAAAGGTTCGTTAATGGGAATTGGATTCCCAGATTTGGTATTCGGACTTTTTGGAATATTTGAGAATTATGGAATTTTATTTCCGGAATTGGTCACGTGGGGCCGGGAGAAATTCTGATTTTGTGGGGCCCACTTTATTTTCGGATTTTTGGCATTACGGATATTTTTCGGAAGACGGAATATTTTGGACGAGTAGGGGGGCGACACGTGTCACCCCCCTTGAGGCCATGTGGGCCGATTGTATGTGGTGTGTTGGACGGTTTTTGGGTGGGACAAGTGGCTTGCCACTTGTCCCATTGTTATGGTGGACAAATGGTTGGCCAACTACCCACACACATGTACCCCATCCTCACCTTACATTTGCTTTAATCCTAGCCATTGATTTATCTATAAATACCCCTTGTGTGCAAGACTTATTCTTCATCCACTTAAACATTTTCCAAGTCTCAAAACTCCCTCCCCCTTTGAGAAAGCTCTCGTCCAAAGCTTCCCCCCCTCTTGATAGTTCTCGTCCGAAACACCCCCCACTTTGTGTAGAAAATACTTCAAGTATTGTTGTATTATCCCAAAATACCTTAGCCTAGTATTCCTAGTAGTATTCCAAAGTTATTTCAATACTAAGAGCCCGGGAAAATACTACTTTATTCCTATAGTCGCAAAACGAAGCCCTAGAAAAATCTTCATAGCTTAGATGAAGTGATAAGAGAAGTTGTTTAGAAACTTCTAAGGGTTGCTTGGAGCGGGTTGGAGCGTAAGGAAGTGGAGCTAAACGTTGCTCAGGATCGACTTATAAACTTGGATTATTTTGGGCTTATCGAGGTAATGATCTTTATCCCCCTATTGTAATTGGAAATTACATGTTGTAGTAGTTAATAATTGAGTATAAGATATATTGGAAGAATCAGTATAAAGAATTGAACTGTATTTACAGTAGACTTGTAGTATTATTGTGGAGTAGAATTGTACACGTCCGGTTAGACGTGTAACCCCCCTGGAATTGTTGGCTTGGTAGCAGGCCTCGATAAATGAGGAGATTTATGTGGTTGCGTGGGGGGGGGGGAGGTGCTGCCGAATTTTCCGTAGAATATGGAACTTTGTGCTTAGAAATATTCTACGAAGGGATCTAGAAGTTAATAGACGTTTTATGACCATTATAGGTGGAAGTACTACGAGTAGCGTATTCTACTTGAAGGGTGGAAAAGGCGAGCAAGGTTAGAGTACTTTGGAGCGTTTTGCTAATTGTCGATAATCGTCGCGAGGTATGTGAACCTCTTCCTATCCTTTCTAGCATGATATTTGTGAAATATATTTAGTGCGGTAGACGCACGTGTGTTTAAAGGAAATTGATTTTCCTTTTGTGTCCTTGACTTGATTCCAAAGTTAAGTGACTTGTTATGAAATATTAAGGACTTGAATTATGTTAAAAAGTTGTAAAAACTCACTCATGAGTAATGGGTGTGTGGTCTTTTAAAGAATAAAGTTACCTTGATTTCGAAAATAAGAATGGTTTTATCATTGGATTTAAAATGATAACTTGATTTATAAACAACTTGATTTTGGGAAAGGAGAAGTAACTTGATTTAAAGGTATACGTTACTTGTTTTTAAAAGAGTAAGACACTTGGTTTAAAAAGTATATTGCTACTTGACTTTAAAAAGGGAAAAGTGTCTTTGTTTAAAATGGAAGGCATGCTTTTGTCTTAAGATTGATTTAAAAAGAAGGTATGAAAATTGTTTTGGTTTACTTAAAAAATACTTACTCTATTTTAATACTACGGGTATCGTGTGACTTTTGTGTGAGTAACTTGATTATGTTGGCTTGTGATAGCCTTGTAATACTTTCTTTTTGGTTTGATAAGTAAACTTGTTATGATGCTACGTGTGTTAGTGTCTTGTGACGTTTGTGTAAGGGGGTTTTCTTGTTGTGCTTATGTTGTTTAACGATAAGCAGTTATGCTGATATTATACCACTTACCCCCTGACTTGTTATTATGCCGAGGACTTGCCACCCTCGATGCGAGAATACCTCATGCGGTGCAGTGACCCGTGCGGGCTGCGGGAGTTCGGGACGGGATGATCACTCGGGTGTGTTCTGCCGATCACGAGGTATTATACCTTATGCGGTCCATAGGACTATCGCGGACCGGGGTCCAGGAGGATGCAGCGGGTTAGCTACCCCGTCGAGAATACCTCATGCGGGCCTATGTGTGGCCTATGCGAGTCGCGGTAAGTTCGAGATTAGGCAGCGCATTGATCACGAGGGCGAGTGGCGGCTTCGATCACGTGGCGCGATGCAGAAAGACCTCGTGATCTGATCTTATAGCATTGTTGATACGGTGGGTTTTAGTAGTCGGCGATGCGCCGTACTTACCCATACGGTTTTATTATGACACGTGGGACCTGGTGTTGGTGTATTCCTTGGTGCTTTTATATCATGGATCGCGGTGAGGAAGGAATTCCACGCATGATTGATATTGTGGGCATGAGACCCGTGGTTATATTTGAGTGATGACTTTAAGGCGTGAGTCTCGACTTGACATGGCTTATATATTGTGTATCGTAAATTGGTTATCATATATGTCTTACATTTTATATAGACTATTATGATTTTATTTCTGATATTTTGATTTCACATACTTGGTACTGTTATCTCGACCTCGCCCGGCTGCGTTCATGCCGCAGGTAGAGGTACACCAGTCATCGATCCTCGCTCTTAGGATCACAACTCAGCGTTTTGGGAAGCTCTGTTTCTCCGGAGGCTTATATTTGGTATAGTCCCCTGTCGTTGTAGGTACTTACATTCAGGGGTATGGCGGGGCCCTGTCCCGTCATTGTTGTTATAATATTCGTAAGTGCAGTAATCTTGCTGTGGGTAGAGTTTGTAAAAGGGATGTAACTGTTCGGGTTCAAGTTTTATTTATATATTCAGAAAGGTAACCGTTTTGGTTAGCCTGTTTTCTTATTTCATTATTGTATATCTTGTTTCATGTGTATGTTTTTATTTCCGCTGATTTTCTCTGATGTTGTATCACCAGGGTGCCCGGGGTAAGGCACCAGTCACGGGCCCGGGGTCGGGTCGTGACACTAAGTGTGGAATGAAGTCTTGCTACAAGGGTCTATTTATAAGCCAACCAAGGGCTAGGATCAAAACAAGTGTGTGGATGAGATTGGGGACAAGTGTGTGTGGGTCCCACAAGCCACTTGTCCAACACAAGGCTTGGGACACTTGGCTTGCCACATGACACAAGATTTCCACCAAGGGCCACTTGTCCACTCCATTTCGGCCACATGCCACCTAAGGGGGTGACACGTGTCTCCCTCCAATTCGTCCAAAATATTTCATCTTCCGAAAACATCCATATTGGCCAAAATCTCGAAAACAATGTGGGCCCCACAAAATTGTAAATTTTCCCCGTGGGCCCCACGTGACCAAATCTGAAAATAAAATTCCATAATTCTATTATATTCCCAGAAGTCCGAATACCAAATCTGGGAATCCAATTCCCATTTACGAACCTTTTTCCTTTACAAAATCCGGAAAATTTTCCGTCGGAAAATCAAATCTTTCTTCCTTTCCAATCTTAATGTCGTATTCTCGTACGTACGTCCTCACATACATACCTTGGAACTACGGGGTGTAACAGTGAGAATGGAAAGAGCCTTAACCGAATGACATCATCAGTAACACCATTGTATTTAAATGTTGCACACAACTTCAGGAAATTTGCAAGATGCAAGTGGGGATCTTCTGTGAACCTTGGACCATGTGCAAGATCGCTGGTTTGATTTCAAAATTATTGGCTTCAACAGCTGGAAGCCTGATGCAAGTCTGCACCCCTGTAATAGTAGGCAACACATTGTCCCCTAAGCTCCTTTATGCAGGATGCGGGACTTGTCTCATCAAAGTCGGTAACTCATCATTCCCCTCATTGTTGTTTCGCTGATCTCCCATTGCTAAGGGATCAACTGCTCTTTTCTCTTTTCTGTTCTGTCTACACAATCTTTCAATCTCAGGGTTCAGAGGGATAGAAGTGTCTGCTCCTCTCCTACTTCGCATAAACTAAGTTCTTGAGACTAATCAAAAACAGCAAACAGATCACGACAAACAACACTAAAAAAAAACATAAAAACTGAAAATAAAAACCAAATTAGAAATAAGAATAGATAAATCGATATTGAAAGTACGTCAGTCTCCGACAACGTCGCCAAAAACTTGTTGCGCTATTTCTACGTGCTTACGCAAGTGTACGTATCGCTTCAAGTAATATAGTTTGTAAGACCGAATATCGTCCACAGAGACTGGTTATCAAGTACCGATTATCTATTCTATGGTATCTATTTGGTTAACGTTATTTTGTTTGACAATTATAACTACAAATTAAAATAAAGTACATAAATTAAACTAATGTTGAAAATACTTTGGGATTTAAAACAGTTATGATGGAGATAGGGCTTCCAATCTCCTCAACTATCCACTCTTTCACGCGTTAATGCAATACTAATGATTCTTCTTCGTATTAAGATATCATGTTAACTAATCTGTCATTATATTCCGGTTAGGACATACAAGAGCTCAACCATGTGCAGAAACCTTCTATATTTCTATGATAGATTTTACCACACAAGAGGATTAAGAACAATAACCCTAAACACTACAGAAGTATCGGGGTACTTTTGTCCACGATTTTAACCTATGTCTATTCAACTACAGCATATTCAAATCTCACCTTTCAGAATTTTGATTCGAAATCATATATGTGATGACAATTAGTGATCAGTTAATTATCAAGCAATCAAAACAATTACTGAATAGATCTTAATATGCCTGAAGAAAAAATCAATAACTGACGCATTAACTATATGAAAGAGTTTCAAGCGATTCGACGGAAAACCCTAATAAAGTAATTAGCTCCTAAACATTGTCATGCTAAAAACTAAATTACAATCCAACATAAACTGAATTAAAGTAAAGAAAAGATAAAGAACTTGAACAAAAGTCTCCAATTGTGTAGCTTGTAGCCCCCGTTCTCCTCTCCAAAGTATGACATGTTTTATGATATTTATATCTGAGAAAACCTTGCTCCGTACCCTTTTACCCTTGGCCAAATTCGACTCAAATCTGGAAATTATGCGCGTCGGCCCTTCGTCCACGTGCCGCAACCCTTAATCGACAAAATTCACTGGAGCGATACCTGCCTGCGGCGCGCGCGACCACCCGTCCGGTAGCGCGGCTGCCGCGGTGAATATTTTTCTTGCTCTCTGGAATTTTCACGCCTCGGCCCTAATTCCTTCAGCCACAGCTCATCTGCGCCGCGACCATTCCTTGTCTTACGCCGCAGCCCTTGACCTATTTTTGCCCGGATTTCACCTGATTTCTTCTATTCTTCTTGGGACATTTTAGGCTTCATTCCTTGGACTGTGCTTGTGCAAATTTTATCGTCATTGAGCTCATTTCATCCTCAATTATGTATTTCCTCATTTGGAACCGCTGTGACTCAAAAGAAAGAAAAATAACCCTAATACTATACTAAACACAAACAAAAAGAGTAAAATACTAACTAAAAATGACTCAAAAGAGTGTATCAAAATACACTCAACAATATTTAACACACCCACACAGTTATAGCGGGCGATCTTCGAATGCTGAGACTGTTTTTAAAATCTTCAAAAAATGACCGAGGTAAGACGCTTTGTAAAAATGTCTGTAATTTGATACCTGGAAGGGACATGATAGAGGCGTACTTGTCCACGAGCTACCTTTTCGCGAACAAAGTGAATCCATCTCGATATATTTAGTGTGCTGGTGATGAACCAGATTACCAGAAAGGTATATGACACTAACATTATCATAATAAACCAAGGTAACTTTCTGAATAGGACAATGAAGTTCTAATAGAAGATTACGTAACTAACATAACTCAGAGACCACATTGGCTACCCCTCGATACTCGACCTCTGCACTCGAGCGTGATAAAGTCGACTGATGTTTTGCATACCATGAGACCAAGTTATTATCAAGAAACATACAATATCCAGACGTAGACCGTCTGGTGTCTGGACAAACACCCCAATCAACATCTGTATACGAGACAAGTGTAGACGTCGACGAATGATATAAATGTATGTCATAGTCAAGTGTCCCCTGGATGTACCAAATGATGCGTTTGAGCGCATTCATGTACTCAACCCTGGAATCATGCATAAACAAACACACATTCTGTACGGCATACATATTATCTGATCTCGTGAATGTAAGATACTGAAGAGCCCCTGCAAGACTGGAATAACATGTCAGATCCTCATACTGGGGCCAGCCGCAACAGCCAACTTGGACTTAGTATCAACTGGAGTGGAAGTGGACTTATAGGATGACATCCCAGTCCTCTCAATGATCTCAACTGCATACTTTTCTGGGATAAGAACAACCCACTTGCATGATGAGTGACATCAATCCCCAAAGAGTAACTCAATGGCCCTAAGTCTTTCATAGCAAACTCAAAATTGAGCATTGTCATGATAGACTGACGTTATATATCAGAAGAGACAGTCAATATAATATCATCCATATATAAGAGTATATACGCCAAGAAATATCCACAACGATATATGAACATAGAATTATCAGACTTATTGTAAGAGAACCCAATAGTCAAAACATAGTCTGCAAATAACTTATACCAAGCCCGTGGAGACTGCTTAAGCCCATACAAGGACTTCTTCAACAAACAGACATGATAAGGATAGTTGGGATCCCTAAACCCCAAGGGCTGATGCATATAGACTATCTCCTTGAGATCACTATGTAAGAAAACATTCTTCACATCTAACTGATAAATGGGCCATGCTTTCGAAAGAGCCAAGCTGAGCACAGTGCGAATGGTAGCCGACTTGACCACTGGACTAAATGTCTCACCATAATCCACCCCAAACTGCTGAGCCTTACCATCACCTACAAGACGAGCCTTATGTATCGCAAATGAACTGTTAAAATTATCCTTATGAGCAAAAATCCACATAGAGCGAATAATATTAACACCAGGTGGACGGGGCACCAACTCCCACTTCTTATTATCAATAAGAGCATTATATTCATCGGTCATAGCAATTTTCCAATTCAGGTCATTCAAAGCAGACACATGATTACGAGGTAAGATTGATTTAAGAACATTAGAATTTAAATGTCTTTTCGGTTTAAAAATACTCCGTTGACTATGAGTGACTGGTCTATGATTCAGTGGAGGATTAGGTGAATTTTGGTAATTGACGGGACACGTGACGGACTGGCCATGAGGCAGTGGCCTAACACGGTGAGTGGCTGATCTCGAGACTGGACCTGTTTTAGAGTTGGGCTATATAACTGGCTTGACAACCGAGACTGGCCCAATGACTGGAATGAAAACTCAGGCTGGGGATGGTACTAGAGTTGAGACTGACCCATCAGGCAGTGGGTCCGCTGGTGGATTTTAGGTGCGGGACATGTCCAAAAAATGGTGAATAATATACGGGGACATACCATCATCCAAAAAATTATACGAACTAGGCACGTGATTACTAACCTTAACAAATAGAAATTGGGACTCATCAAATATAATATGGCGACTAATGATGATTTTATTAGATGACAAATTAAAATATTTGTAACCACGATGATTAGACGGATAACTCAAAAATCCACAAGTGGTAGACCGATACTGAAGTTTGTTAATTGTGGTGGATGAAAATAACAGATAACATAAGCACCCAAAGACCCTAAGTAAGATGTGAATACGAAGGAGGCTTATTATATAAAATTTGAAGAGGAGACGAATACATCAAACTTTTGTTAGGAAGAATATTAAGGAGATATATAGTCATTTGTAGAGCATAATGTCAAAAAATAGAGGGTGCGGATGCATGAAGCAATAAAGTTCGGACAATGTTGTTAATGGTACAGATTTTTTGTTCGATGTTCCCATTCTGTGAAGACGTATGAGGACAAGAAAAATAAAAATTGATCCCATTATTAGCACAAAATTCCTGAAATATCCCATTATCATATTCTTTTCCATTATCACATTGGATATTTTTAATTTTCCGTTCGAATTGCGTTCTAATGAATGCTCTAAATTTTAAGGTGGAAAAATCTTGAGATTTTTTCGCGATTGGAAAAGTCCATAAACATTAGAGTAATCATCCACAAATAGAACGTAATAATGAGGACCCAAAGAAATGAGAACAAGAGACGTCCATAGATCGCTATGAATAATATCAAATGAAATTAGAGTATACAAACGACAATCTAACAATTTTCCCTAAAGAACAAGATTGACAATTCAGAGTACTATGCGTACCCTTACAAGAAATAAATTTATTTTTATCTAAGGAAGACAAAATAGACGACCCCAGATGACCTAGACGAGCATGCCACAAAGAAGGATCAAGGGCGGAAAATGTAGATGGCATGGCTTGACTCGAAATACCGAAACTAGTTATGATCGGATAAAGATTTCCCCTACTATCACACCTCATGAGAGGATTACCCATCTTGAAATCCTTTACAGAAAATCCAAACGGATCAAATTCTACAGAAACATAATTATTAGTTGTGAATTTACGGACATACACTAAATTTTTAATCAATTTAGGAGCATGAAAGATATTTTCAAGATAAGGGGTGGGTGTGGTGGAGACAAACTTATATGACCATAACCACGAATCGGAATAGAATTACCATTACCAACAATTATGCCACGAGGGTTGCTCAAATTGGAATAAGACGAGAGAGTACCTTGATCGGACGTCATATGGGTAGTCGCACCGGTGTCCATGTACCAATTTGGGTCCGATGGATTTATTTCAAATGTGTGCTTAGCCGCCTCAATATTGGTTGAAGAGGGGGACACTGCATGATGGGCTTGAGGAGGCTAGGGCCCAAGCACACCAGCTTGTTGCCCCGGCCCATACATAAGGCAAAATCCACTGCCTGGCCGATAACACTGCTGGGCCGAAAACTGGCTAGCCTAATTCGCTAACACTGTGACGCTGGACCGTAAGGGTTGTTGGGCCACTTCCCACAGGCCCAGCCCCACGACCAAGGGGCCCAGGGCTGGGACCAGTGAGGCAATGACCCACTGCTGACTGGACAGGTACCACTTGCACTAGTACCGCCACATTTGCCCCCGTGGTTTTTGCCATTATGTTTCGAGTATTCTTTCCACTACCGTGAGCACGGTTTTGGCCTGAATAACCCAGAGAATTTGTGAAGGACGTCATCATGACTACGAGACTAGCACCGATAGCCACCTTTTTAGCCAAGTCGGCTTCTTCCAAAGTAAGCATGGAGCGGACTTGATAGAAGTTCGGGAGAGGATTACTTTGACGAATGATAGTTCCAACATCACTATAGGCCTCAGAGAGGGCGACAACCATCTGCAAAACAAGATAATTGTCACTAACAGGCGCATCAATGTCGCGGAGTTGGATCGCCAATTCTCTCAACCTTTTGCAATAAACTTAAAATGTTTGGGAAATTTTCCATGTTGACGTGAGAAATTCCTGCTCAAGTGTAACAGCTCTGGAGTTCTGATTATCTTAGAATATGTCACGCAACCTATCCCAAACAGCCTTTGCCGTAGCGTCTCACTCAATAATCATTTGCAACAGATCAGTAGAGTAAGTGGAGTAAATCCACTAAAGGACGGTGGCATCAAGAGTCGTCCACAACTTAGGATCATCCTCGCGTTTTGGCACCTCCGTATCCTCAAAAGCCGCAGGGATGATGTGATGGATGAATTGATGCGAGCGCGCGTGAATTTTGAAAAGTTCGGCCTACGTCACATATTTGATGTTTTCTATTTCAAGAACTAGAGGAATGTTATTCTTGATGTTAGAAACTGCAAGGGCATGATAGAACGTGTAGTCAGTAGGCGGAGAAGAAGTCAAATGCGAATATCTCTTTGCCCCCCTCTTCAGTCAATGCTTTGGCCTTCGTCTCTCTTAGATGTAGACATACTGATAGAACAATATATGATTAAGGGATTTTAAAGAAAGAAATTTAGGTTTGGAGAACACAAGAAGTTACAGAAACCGAGGGATATTTGGCGGAAGCAAGGAGAAAACAATCAACTTGTGGTACACGTGATTCTGTCACTTTATATCACAATGAGAATTGCCAATTTCATGAATATATAACATCCTTTTGGGTAGTTCCATGATGTATTTTCTAACTTCAAATTCCGGAAATTTGTGATTCTTAGAATTATTGAGCTTTTCCGCTACAGAGCCTTAAGAAGCATACTCCAGCAGCACATTACACATTATACAATTTTTTGCCGATTCCGAATGAATAGGTTTCACTAAAGCAACAGATGATTTCTGGGCAACCATTGAGTTCATCTAGGAGTTTCTTCTCGTTAATGAGAGTAGTAGAGTGAGAACCCCCAGATGATTTGACTACCGTGGATGGAAGAATTTGAGTACTCTGTTTTCTGGCTATTGCAAGATTGACGGAAAATACTTATTTTATACCGGGTGTATTCACCAAATCATAAATATTAATCATGATAATTGAACATCATAGTAAAAATACATATTACTTAATCATGATTAAGTGATGAATGAGTATATGCAAGACACTTGTCTTACATTCATTAGATTAGTGTATACATCCGATGTAGGTAAGTTGTTACCATTTTGTGGTGGATTAGGTTTAATTTGAAAGATTTAAATTGGAGAAAATAGTATCCACATAGGCGCCACGTAGTATAATAAGGTGGGGACAATGAAAATTAACTGTTGAGTTGAGGGGGTAAATATGAGCCTAAAGTAGGATGATAAGGAGGTCCACATCATCCTACACTCGAGAAATACGATGCTTACCTCCCTCCACTTGTTGTATCCGAAGAATAACTACACACTCACACGATCTTTGTCGAGAGATAGGAGCATTCGGTTGAACTGGTGAACTACACTTGCTTTTGGATAGATGTGTGGGACAAATGGCTCATGGGGACGGGGTTCTTCTTTCTATCAAAATAAATTGAATTCGAAAGCGCACTACCCTTCTTTACTCTATAACTAGTCTTTGGCCCAAGGTGATTTTAGAAAAGGTCAGGGGAGCGATCAGGAAAGACTTGCTTTTGACATCCCGTTGTGTTGACTAGCAGCGATAAGAAAAGATGTAGGAGTTGGCCAGGGATAAGTTTTTATCACTGTTTTGATGCCATGCCAATCATATTGAGCCATTGAAGCAGCACACACACATGCTATAATTGGAACTATCGCCGTGCTAGGAATGGACAATTTCAAAGAAATAGTAAGATATAGGTAAAATTCTCGCACATATATCAATTATCGGGAAACCTAAAAGAGTAAGAAGGTGTTACACTCTGTACCTTGTGCGTCGTTATTATCATAAATTATTCAACGTAGGCTCGGAGATGGTGAGATCCCTCCTCAATATTATTGAGGATTTACTGAAGTGCTAAGTAAGTTTTGGGGAAGTTTGAGACTACATTCAGATCGAATGAAATAAGTTTCGATGAAGTGTGACAATATTAGTGTTATATATGGAGCATTATGCCCCGCAAAAGTGATTCTGACCCACATATTTAGCCGTATATTGGCCCTAAGTTTTCTGTTTTAATATGCCATATGATATGCCTCAGCATAATGCATTATGCCCCGCAAATCTAATCGCAGACTGGAGACAATGCATCCTTATCCACTTATTTAAAACAGTGGGTTCAACCTTTTCCTTTATTTTTCGACCCAAACAGACCCCAAGCACCTCCAAGCTCTCTCTAAACATATCCCTAAGGTCCTAAGTAAAGCCAAGGCTAAACCACCTAAGTCCTACACTAAAAGTGTTGTAGATGATGAGAGGATCACTTCCATATATGGTGTTATTGATGAGTTATGGGTTCTTCCAAGTTGAAGGAGTTTGTTATAAGAAATATTTTTACTGTTGAAGGTAAGTTCTACCTCTCCTCCATGGATTTAAGTATAACTAGTGTCCTAGCTAATTTATATGGTTGAGAAGGTGCAAGATAACACTTGAGAATTGGTTGTAGTGTTGTTGTGCCTTATTGGCCAGTTTGGTGGTGTTCTTGTGATGGATATAAGATTGACTATTATTGTATATGTAGTTGTTTGTATGATGAACATGTTAATACTGTTATTGGTATTTGAGGAAAGTGAAAGAAGTAGGGGAGTTACCGTCGAAATTACTGTAAATGAGCTTGTCGCTCTTAGTATCAAATTCTAGTTCCTAAGCTTAACGATGGTTCCTTATCATTGTTTAGATTGAGGTGACGTACGAGTGAACTCATTGGATTTTTAAGGAAAACTCCAAAGATATGTAAGGCTATCCTTTCATTCTTTTGGTATGACACGAATGGAAACAAAACGTAAATGAACGTCCCTCCAAAATGACTATAATCTTAAGTTAGATGTGCTAATGTCTTTCATTTACTTTAATGTCTTTATTTATACTCTTACTTGCCTTCCATATTCAATTATATTATTAATACAGACGTTCTTTTGTTGGGAATGCTGTGTTTCATGCCCGCAGGTTTAGATAGACGGATTGACGACCCTCATCAGTAGGTTCTCAACTCAGATGTAGTTGGTGCACTCCATTTGTTTCGAAGTTGCTATTTGAGTCGGTATGATGTTATGCACATATTATGGGTATGGCGGGGCCCAGTTCGGACGATGATGTGCTACTCTTAGAACTTATAGACATGAGTCCTATGTATAAATGTTATGTATGACCTTGTCGACATATGTTTTGATGTACAGTCTTTCATGATGGCCTTGTCGGCTTACGTCTTGAGGTATATACTTCATGAAGATCTTGTCGGTCCTTACATATACATATATGCTTATTAGGTTGCTATCGTCAGATATTTATCGCGTTTTACTTCTTTCAGTCTATCATGACGGCCTTGACGACCCGTTCACTTATTAAGAAGTATGGTTAAGTAATATAGGTGGTGCTCGATAAGTAAGGCCCGTGTGCTAGTCATGCCATTCCGATTGGGGTGTGACAAACTTGGTATCAGAGCAGGTCTATCATATGAAGCCTACAAGTTGTATCTAGTAGAATCGTCTTTATGGGTATGTTGTAAACCACACATATAAACAGGAGACTACAAGACATTTATGATGATTACCTTTACCTCTTGATCTAGAACAATGCTATAGAGTTGCATTGTAAGAGTTATCTTTGTAACCCTTATCATTTTTATAATTACAATGATGCATTTTTTCTAGTAAGACTATGGCTGGTTGGGAGATTGAGGTTGGGTCGAGAGGGGATGTGAGTAGTACACTCTTTATTGAGATATAATTGTCAGAGGATCTAAGTGAGTCACATTTCCAGGTATCTCCGACTCTAGTTGATGTAATTACGGAGAGGTGAAAGAGGGTAAGTGAGGCTGAGTTCGTATGAAAACTAGTTGACGCAACAATGGATATGAAATAAGGGTTCTCGGGTTGGGTGTTACTGTCGGGTAGGTGGTGTTTTGAGACTGTTTCGGGTAGTTTGGTGAGGAGTCGATATTAGATGCTTTGTGGGGTCGTTGATGGTTGTTGTGGTGGTCAGGGTTTAGTGAGTAGATGGTGGCAAGTCCACAGAATAAAACCTGAAATAGTAAGGTTCTCGGTCTCTCGAATGGGGCGTACAATTATTTAGAATTGTAACATACTGCATAATGAAACCGAAGATCTTACCAGTCCAATACCTATAGTATGTTTTAGCTTACTAACATTGATACATGTAATTCTCAATAATACACGGTATGACCCTTTATGCACATACGAGAGTCTTATGGCACCTTCCATTACTGTGGATAACTCGATCCTTATATATGACTTAGGATCACTATTCTGGGTACATCACTTTACGTGATCTTAAATTTACTGATGGTCACTCTTCACACGATCCGATTATGGCGATCCATTCTCATTAATGATATCCTAGGACAATTGCCAATCTATTCTAGGTAAGACATTATAATTTAGGTCGCATGTACATAACATACTCCCTCATTCTAATCATCAAGAGTCATCGTAAAACGTGTAGATTTTCATAACCTACTAAACCTTCCAATGATGTTTTCTGGTTTTCATCTGTATAACTCATAACCATCTTATCCTTTTCCCATAAAACTTAGGCTTTCATCGTCGGGGTTACATAATATCGTAGGTTTGAAATCTTTTTAACATGGTCATTCAAAATGAGGAACATATTACACATTCTATAACCATATCAGGTGTGGGCATCCATATCCTTTTAGTATACTAACATATATAAGTGATTCTAACTACTATTTTGGTTAGAAGCCTCTTTGTGCCTTTACATTTACCTTCATAACTTATGTTTATCGGAATGTCTTATCCCACAAGTAGTACTGTAAAACCATTTAGAATGAGGCCAATACTCTTAAACATAAAAAAGGTCAGTACTAAGTCCATAAGAGGTACGCAGATTGACAACGAAAATAATAACATATTGGCATCCCATAGCTCACCTCAAACAACATCGGAGCTCGAGGCTCCATTCCTCTCTTATCTTTACCCTTACGCATCAACTTGGTACACTTTGAAATGTTGTGGACATGGTTTCCACACTAAACCAACACCCTATACCTTTGCGACATAGTTTGGCATGCTCTCGACCACACTGACTACAAGATGGTCGGGGCGGTCTCACTCGATCTTTACAACTTTGACCCAGGATATCAGCATCTTTGAAACCTTTAGATATCAGCGATCCCTGAACAATAAAATCCATATGTTATGAGCTCTCTGACCCTTCAAGGGGAGCACTTCCCCTATCTTTAAATGACTCAAAATATATTTCTAAGCTAGTAGATCTCTTACGCAAAATTGGGAAACGCTTCTCCTACATTTCCTCACTTCCCCAAATTTAAAATACCACCAAACAACGATATTAACAATATCAATAACCAATCCCATCCATTCAGCCCCTCCATAACGTAAAAAAAATCTGACAATTTAAATAATAGTATAACGAGCGGCAAGCTTGGTTTGTGATTAAGCAACTATAGTTTTAAACCTCTTATTCCTTCAATAATTTATCAACAACATAACCACAACATATTCAATCATCCCTACTAATTATCATCCACAATACAACTTTAAAATGATCTAGACAGTACCACAAATTCAGCAACTCATAATTAATTTTCAGATCATTTCTTCATCAATTCTTACTTTCACAGCCTAGTTAAGACACTAATAAGCTTAAACACAACATACTCCATCCAATCCTCACATGTGAAAACCATACAATAACATGAAACTACTCCAAAATAGTCCATAACAACACAATAATATTTACCTGATTTTCAACCCCTATTTCATAAGTTCTTCACCACACCACTAACTAGAACTTAGATAAATTCAAATACATGAAGAAGGGATGATTTCCTTACTTATATTAGATATTGTAGGGATGAAACAATGTCAATATCGTTCCCTTGATGACCATAAACTTGCTACACTTCAGATCCTTCAAGATTGGAGATTGCCCTTTAACTTGAATTGAAAGAAGAAGAAGAAAATTATTGGCAGCTTCTTAAGGGGTTGGAGTAGAACAATTTGGGAGAGAATTTCGTGGATCTCTTCTATGTTTTTACTAGTTGGATATTTATGAGGAGATATGTATTGATTCAACCCCTAAAATGGCCCTCTTGGCTGACCCATACATGTCAATTTATGTGGACTAATTTGGGCCTTTCCTTTTAGAAAGTAGGTGATACACCTACTTGTCACCTGTTTGCTTCATTAATAGGTGTCACATGCTGCCCTTATTCACTTAGACACGTGTCTCATCCTCGTTAATAATCATGACATGTGTTAAGTAGCTCAAGTTGGTAGGATGGGTAAGCAAGTAGCTCGAGCAAGTAGGACGATAAGCAAACAACTCAATTTTATGTATCCAATATCCCATTTGTTTTCCAAGTCTCATTCACCTTAACTTACTTAAGATTCCAATAAACCTTCTTTAACCTTGTAGGTGAATTTCATCCTTTATAAGCTCACATTAGATATCTTATAATGACAATAATGTATGAAGTACGGGGTATAACAATAGGCATGTCTAATATCGTATAAGCTCAAAGATAATCCTGATGTCCAAGACTATGAGGACTAACATATAATGAATCTCAACATACAAAACTACAAGGTGTAACAAACATGATTATGGTTGATCGTAAGAAGATTGAGGCTATTAGGGATTGGGCGAGGCCCACTTTTGTGACTGAGATTCGTAGCTTCGTAGGGGTTTCCAGTTACTACTGTCAGTTTGTGAAAGGATTTGCTTCTATTATATCTCACTAGACCAGATTGAATCAGAAGGGGGTTTCTTTTCAGTAGTCGGATGCTTAATAAGAGAGCTTTAAAAATCTCAAGACTTTGTTGACTTTAGCTCCGATTTTGGCATTACCCGTGGAGGGTAAATATTTTTTAGTTTATTGTGATGCGTCCCGTGTTGGTTTGGGCATTATGTTGATCCAAAAGTGCAAGGTCATTGCCTATAGTTCCATATAGTTAAAGATCTATGAGAAGAACTACCATATCCATGATTTAAAGTTGTTAGCGATAGTCTTCACTTTGAAGATTTGGAGGCATTATCTATATGAGATCTATTGTGAGGTGTTTACCGATCACCATAGCCTTCAACACATGTTTAGTTAGAGGGATCTCAATTCTAGGCAGCGTAGGTGGACGGAGCTTATGAAGAATTATGATATCACTATACTTTAACATTCAGGTAAAGCTAATGTTGTAGTTTATGCCTTGAGCCACAAGGTAGTGAGTATGGGCAGTTTAGATCGGTTGGTTACTTCAGAGCATCCCTTAGCCATAGAGGTTCAGACTTTAGCTAACAATTTTGTGTGTCTTGATATTTCAGATCCGAGTAGAGTTTTAGCATGCGTTGAGGTAATGTCATCTCTCTTGGAGCAGATTAAGGCTCAACAGTTTCAGGATGCTCAATTATGTAAGATTCATGATAAGGTGTTGAGTGGTGAACCCAATGAGGTCATGCTTAATGATGAGGGGGTTATGAGGATCAAGGGATGTGGGTGCATTCCTCGTGTTGGTGGTTTGATTCATTTGGTATTGAAGGAGGCCCATAGTTCCGGATATTCTATTCATCCAGGTGCTACTAAGATGTATCGTTATTTGAGGCAACATTACTGGTAGGGTCGGATGAAGAAAAATATTGCAGATTTCATTGCCCAGTGTGGGAATCATCAGCAAGTCAAGTATAAGCACTAGAAACCTAGTGGTGTGCTTTAGAGGATGCCCATTTCCGAGTGGAAATAGGAAAGGATTACCATGGTTTGATATTTTTTAGGTTCAACCGTGGGGTACAAATTTGTTGAGGGAGTCTTTGGACAAGGTGAAGTTTATTCAAGAAAAGCTTCTGGCAGCTCAGAGTCATCAAAAATATATGCGGACCAAAAGGTACGAGATCTAAAGTTTATAGAGAGTGAGCATATTCTTCTGAAGATACCACCCATGAAGGTATGACACGATTTAGAAAGAGGGGCAAATTGAGCCCGAGGTACATTTGTCCATTTGACATTTTTCGTTGTGTTAACGCTATTGCTTATGAGTTGGCTTTGCCACCAGGCATATCAGGTCTTCATCCAGTTTTTCATGTTTCTATGCTGAAGATGTACATTCAGATGGTCTTATATCATTCGATGGGATTCTGTGTTGCTTGATGAGAATCTATCTTATGAGGAATTGCCTAAAGCGATTTTAGATAAACATGTTAGGAAGTTGAGGTCTAAGGAGATATCTTGTGTTAAGGTGCAATGGAAGCATCGTCCTGTTGAGGAGGACACATGGGAGACCGAGTCTGATATACTTGCCAGATATCCCCAGTTGTTTGTTGACTCAGGTACTTTTCCCTATTCTTTCCTTATTGCTCTAGAATGAGTGATTGCTTGTTTGGTATTTGATGTAACGATCCATTTGGTCATTATGGCATTTTGACCCATTTATCCCTGATCATCATTTATTGAGCCTTTATTTGCTTATTTGTGACTTGCGAGGGATGAGTGGTATGACTCCTAAGGAGTACATATAGGTTTCAGATCCTTTTTGTAAGTTCGATAAATCTTAAGTTAAGAGAATATAGGAGTTTGACCTATAGTTGACCTATAAGAGATTAGAGAAGTTCCTGAGGCAGACCGGTGAGTTTTGGGAGTTTGGTTATGAAATTATAAAATTTGATTTTAAGAGTTGACTTTAGTCAATTTTGAGCCTCAGAGACATTTTCTGGAAATTCTGAGCGCGCGAGCGTGTCCGGAGTGTGTTTTCTGATAGAAATGCATGTTGGGTTTGTGTTGTTTGGCTTCCGAATAATTTTCGAGGGTTGATTCCAAGTTGGAGAGAAAACATAAAAATCTTGTTTCTGTTGTTTTGGTTTCTTTCTTCATGTTCGCGAGGGAGGGAGCGTGATCGCGAGCCTTGGTGAAACTAGGCTCTCGCGAACGCGATGAGCATGGTCGCATTTGCGATGACATGCGCCTAAAGGGTGGCTTAGTCGCGACGCTTCGTGTTTGTGTGGTATCGTCCGAGATCGAGATCAGTCTAGCGGGACCGTGTTGGGTTAACTCTTCATGATCACGAGCGGGGTCCCACAAACGCAAATGAGGCATTATAGCAGCAGTAATAAAAAACCCTAAATGAGTTTTTAGACCTCATTCCCATTTTCCAAATTCCTAAGCTCAACCTTTGTGACATTCAAGGTGTAGATTCAAGGTTCTTCATCTAGGTAACTTCTACCCCAATCTTAGCCACTTATATTGGTATATTTCATTGTTATAGGCTTGAATCTATGTTAGAAATCTATTGAAATTAAGAAGGAAGATGGATGTTGATGTCTATTTTACTTTTTGAGTTTTAGCTTTCTAAATAAGAATTGTTAGTGGATTTGACTAATCTAAGTATGAAATTTGATGATTTAGTAACTTATAGGCTTGAGTCTTCCATTTATGTTGATGAATTAAAAGCTTGAAAGTTAAGGTTTATACCAAATTGAGTGTTTTGACTTAAAAATGGAATTGACCTATTCTTAAGTTAATTTAGCAATTCTATAGTAAGATTATACTTCTAGAATGTTGGATTACCAATTTTACTTTTGAATTACCTATTTTACCCTTGTGGACTCATTTTTTCCTTTTTCCATAGTTAGTTTTGATTCAAAGGATATGATAGCAATATGAGTATTATTCTTTCTTATTTCTAATTCAGAATTCATTTATACATAGACTTTGAGTACCTAGAGGCTGTTAGAAAAGATAAGGCGAATGTGTGATTGTTCGTGGCTCCCGCTCGACTGCCAGGTAGGTTATAACTTACCCTATGGTTAGACTTCGGTTAGCGAAGCATATTTAAAGTTAGTGAATGCTGGAGAACGCATGTTGTGCCTTGGGATATGAAGTTGTAATGGAATACTTAGATTGGTATTGTTGTTTGATTATGGATTGTTGACTTAATTAATCTAGTGACTTGTCGCCACATGTATGATGCTAGACTTGCCATTTAGATTCTCTATCATTGATTCCTTCTTGACATGATGTTATGTGTCCATGCGTGACACGATTTGTTTAATATATTCTCATTGACACTGATATCATTCATGCATTCATATTTATATATTTGGACCGGGTTGCACGTTTCGTAACATATATTAGATCAAGTTGTACGCCGCAGCAGGTACATGGACTTCGCGGATCCCCCATGGGTGATAACTATCAAGGCGTGGAAGTATTCCGCCCAGAGCATGTGTATATCATTGCATTACATAAGCATTCATATTCACATATTCATACTTATTGGATTTAAACTTGGTATTTTGTAATTGTTATGTTGATCTTGGACTGTGTGTGTTTATACCTAATTGTGAGCATGTCTATCTTTCAGTCTCTTACTTTATATATGTTATTTAACTGTTGTCAGCCTATGATACTTATCGGTAGATAATATTTGTATTGATAATACCTTGCTACATTCTTTTATGAGTGTAGAGTACGTGACATGATCCACTTCCTCTCCTAGTGATTGATTCCTTAGGCTTTGCTGACGAGAATCTAGGGTGAGCACATGGATGGATCCACAACCCGAATGTTTCTCTTTATCTACTTGTCTTATTTTGCTATTCCGAGACATTATTTTACTTTTCATACTATGTACTCATATTCATACTTGTAGTTATGTAGTAGTGGCTCTTGTACGACCTTAGACCAGATTCTTTGGGATTGTTGTATTACTTCCACACTATTTTCTTATCTATCCTAGACTTATTAAATATATTTGATGGTTGGGTTATACTTTATTATTGATTGAGTTGTGATTAAGGGACGAGTTTGCCTACCGGGTGAAAAAATTTAGGTGCCCGCACATTCCCCGATTTGGGACGTGACATGATCAATCATTACTCTGCGCAAGAATAATAGAGTATGAGGTACCTAGGGCTGCCATTCAGAAAATTACGTGTGTTTATAAACTAATTATTGTAGACCTATGAAGTAATTTAAGGGTGTGTTTAGTAAGTCAGATTTTTTTTTATCTCAAATGCATTTGTATGTTATTTAGCAAAACACTATGAGGGTGGGATGGGGTGAGACTTGGGGGTTCGAGGGTGGGAGGGGTGGGGGAGTTAGGTGGGTGGTGAAGAGACAATGAACTTGAAATATCACTTATGTAACTTGTTTTCCCTACTTTCATTGAGGAAGACATTTCCTCATTTTAGAGTAACTTATTTTTCAAGAGAATATTTTTCAAAAATTTTGATCAACCAAACATGAAAAATTTGAAAAATTTCCGTACTAAACACACCCTAAGTTGGGGTTATTTTCAATTATAACCTTATTTATGGGTCGACATTCTTCTAGATTGTCAAATAACAAGGATTTAATAAAGCATTAAATATACTCCTGAGATTATAATGAGGGTGTTCGTCGTCTTTTGCTGTAGAATGGCCCTGCTTTCAATTGTCTTTATGTCAAGGACTAAAGGTTGTTCATCAACTTTCATACATTTGTATTTTTATGTTTCCTTCTCTTTATCTAATTAACGACGGCTAAGTTTTATCGTCGACTCATTATATTTCTGTTTCTCTTTCATTGTTATATAAATAGAAAAATAATATTTTTAAAGGCTTAGTGTGAAAAAGAATATATTTTATGTTTATGGAAAAAAATACAAAATTATTTGTATTTATGCTACTAGTAAAAGTGGAACACTTGCGAGTCACATACTGTTATTTTCTGAAAAGACGATTTAACGTTTTTTCTTCATTATTGACATGAACAATCATAAGCCTCAATGCATGACTTGTTATATGTTCTACTCTACAAAATACATAATACATAACTTACTTTCGACGGTTTACAATCCCAAAATTTTGATCCGGGCTTCCAATGATGGTTGAGGTCTTCAATCTACAATATTATCCACAAAGTCGAACATCATATTCTATAAATAACATTGGACTTTCGGATGCGTGAGACATAAGTAATTTGTCAAAGGATTAGGAGGATGTGTTCTGATTTATTTTCTAATGAAAGGACAATAGAATTCCCACCTGAAATGAGATTGTGACGACATTTTAAGTAAAAAAGACTTGGGAATATTGTTAACCTACTACCTTAATCGATGTAATGGGTTAGCAATGTAGGGTTTTGTCGGATTCGTACACGCAGCGGAATTTGAAAATTTATGTTTCAAACCCGACGGACGGTCAAACTGATGGATGATTATACAATGAAACACATAGGGACTGTAATGCTTCGACAGAACACTTACATTTTGCAAATCTGAAATCATCTTTCTTCAAGTGTATACCGAGGGTGAGGACGCAACCGTTCCTCGATTTGTAAGTCAAGACTCCAATGTAATTACTCTTTTAGAAAGCTAGGAAATCTGGCAGGGTCAGCAGAGAATAATTCCATTGAATTGGGTGTATTAAAATAATGATTGAACCCTCTATTTATAGCTGAAAAATCAGCTAGGATTTCCTACGTGGTCCAGACCTAGAAACCGAAGCAGAGTGGGTCATTTGGACCCACTGGACACGTGGCACCGCGACACTCAATAGGTGGCACCGCGGCGCTGAGGTGCCGCGACCCTTGGTCCTTTGTGTCGCAACCCTAGTCCAATTCTGCCTCGTTTTTTAAAATTAAATCCAAAATATCATCTCGATTTAATTAAATAATAATAATTTATTCTAATGTCTCGATTATAAATCGAACATCTATATTCTCTATGATTACATCCTTGAATCGACGGAATAATTGACTTAGTGTTACCCTACAAGCCTTCACATATCGACACTAATATCATTAGGGTCTACACGGAACTCCTAGACGGCGCCGGAAGACGAACTCAATATGTGAAGTATAGTTACATAAAACATGTGAACTGAACCTCTATGTGGGTAGATAAAATCCTTTCATTCACGACACACTCGATCAAGCTTAAGATCTGTCAAGTGTCTATCCAAATGGCTTGATCATTATATCTCATCTATATTAGCTGACAACAAGACCATATCAAAGATATATCTACTGCATTGGCCAATGACTTAGTCAACCTAATACGATATGAGAATCTGAGTGTTCTCTCGAAGATACATTCAAGGAATGAATCCTAATCTTGGCTCAACTACCACCTTTGATCTACATCGCAATATACCCAATACAAGTCGCCTCTCAACCTATAAGACATTTGAGCTTAGGATAGGATCAAAGTACATTACTCTGTAAACAAGGTGCGTATCGATCTCAAGTCTAAGGACTTCTATCCCCACACGCTGATGACACTCTAGAGATATATAACAAACAATACATCATCAGAGTATACCAATACTTCTACAAGTATCCATGTGTCCATCACGAGTTGCCATAACTCGTAGCAGGTGAGACATACTACATCCCTAATGATATGATGCAGACCACATGTCGACGTATCACATATCATCGATATTCCATTCTCGATGATCATTAGTCGAGGCAATTTAAGAATTATGTTATAATATTAATCTCTCACATTATTAATAACCACGTAACCTCTAGGGATGCAATTATAGAATATTACAGACAATCAACAAATAATTCAATAACTGCAAATGTCATAATATTAATCTCTATTAATATAAATATGAATGTGTATAAAGTACATTTGTCCTAATACAGATTATCTCTAGGACATAAATATACTTTCAATCTCCCACTTGGCCTAGAACCAATCACCAACATATCTAATACCCATATTCTCAAAATGACCATTATGCTTAACCAAACTTAATGGTTTAGTAAATGGGTTTGCTAGATTATTGTCTGTGGGAACATAATCTAATCTAATATCTTTAGTTTCCACCATCTCTCTGAGTATGTGGTATTTCTTTGGTACATGCTTATTTCTGTTTGTTGATCTTGGTTCCTTTGCCTGTGCAATTGCACCAGTGCTGTCACAATAAATGGTTATTGGACAACTGGCACTCGAAACAACCCCTAGTTCCTTCAGGATCTCAGAAATCGTGACAACCTCTTTACCAGCTTCCGATACAACAATGTACTCTACTTCAGTAGTCGAATTAGCAATTTTAGCTTGTTTAGAACTCTTCTAACTCACTGCTCCACCATTGAAAATGAACGTGTAACCAGACTGTGATTTGAAGTCATCAACATCTGTCTCAAAGCTAGCATTAGTGTATCAAGTAACAACTAGATTCTCATCTCCATCATAGACCAAAAAGTAATCTTTAGTACGCCTGAGATACTTAAGAATACTTTGACTGCCTTCCAGTGTTCATCACCAGGATTCTGCTAGAACTTGCAAGTCATACTAAGTGCAAAAGCCACATCTGCCTAGTACAAGTCATGACATACATGATTGATCCTATAGCCGAAGCATATGGGACCTTCTTCATGCGCTCAAGTTCTACAACACTAGAAGGGCAATCCTTCTTAGATAACTTGATGCCTTGACCCATTGAAGACCACCTTTCTTGGAATTCTCCATAGAAAAACGTCTAAGCACTTTGTCTATATAGATCGACTGTGACAGCCCTAATAATCTATGAGGTCTATCTCTATAGATCCTAATTCCCAGAATATAGCAGGCTTCACCTAAGTCCTTAATCATGAAGGTATTGGACAACCACTCCTTAACTAACTACATGCGAGTCTTATTGTCTCCCATTATCAATATGTCATCAACATATATAACAATGAAGACAATACCCTCATCCTTGCGTTTGCTATAAACACAAGGATCTTCTTTTCTTCTGACGAAATCAAATGACTTGATAGCCTTGCCAAAGCAAATATTCCAACTCCTAGAGATGTGTTTAAATCCATAAATGAACTTCTGTAGCTTGCACACATTATTTGGTTTGAAGTCGGATGAATAACCCTCGGGTTATTTCATATACACTTCCTCAATTAGATTACCATTGAGGAATGCAGTTTTGATGTCCATCTGCCAAATGTCATAGTCATAATGTGCAGCTATCGCAAGCAAAATCCGAATAGACCTAATCTTAGCAACAGGTGAAAAGGTTTCATCATAATCGACACCAGACCACTGATTATAACCTTTAGCCACCAGTCTAGCTTTATAAGTCTGAACCTTTCCAGACCTATTTGCATCCTATGGGTTTAACCCCATTTATAAAATCAACCAAGTTCCACACTTGATTGACGTACATAGATTTTATTTCGGATTTCATGGCTTCTTGTCATCTCTTCGAATCAATGTCCACTATTGCTTCGTTGTAGGTTGTAGGCTCATCATCATCTGAAATATCTATCTCACTATGTGTTTCCACAAGTAGATTTAGTCTTTCTGGAGGACGATGGGTTCTTACAGACCTAAGGAGTTGATTGTTTTACAGTTCAGTTCTAGGTATGTTCTGACTGTAAGAAGGTTCTTGTGTGTTAGTTGATCCACCGACATGAGAGCTTTCAAGAATATCATTTGCATGTCTTTTCTGAATGGAAGGAGATGCAATCGCTACACTTGCTCCCATGGTCTGTGTAGGAGGGTCTTGCATTTCTGCATCATTCCTCGCAACACTCCCACTGGCAGAAAGGCGTATCCTAAGTACCCAATCTTCGCCAAAAGCTCCCACTGAATTCTTGCCTTGATCATTCGACAAGGATTCAACCTCTATGTTACTTTGTTGTTATTGAATTTCTTCAAGTTCTATCTTTGTGCAGCTCTCTTCCTTGTAGACATATTCTTCTTCAAGAAAAGTTTCATTCCTAGAAACAATGATCTTATGTTCACTAGGAAGATAAAAATAGTATACCTTAGTTTCCTTTGGATACCCTACAAAGTAACATTTCTCACTCTTGGATTCTAACTTAACAGTGAGCATCTTCTTGATATATGCAGGACACCCCCAAGGCCTCATGTGTCTAAGAGTTGGCATCTTGCCACACCATATCTCATATGACGTCTTTTCAAATGATTTTGAAGGAACCATGTTCAGAACATATATCGAGGTTTATATAGCATATCCCCAAAGGTATGTTGGTAGAGCTGTAAAGCTCATCATGGAACGAACCATATCAAGTAGGGTTCGGTTTCTCATCTCGGTAACACCATTCATTTGTGGTATTCTAGGAGGTGTCCATTCAGAATGAACTATATGTAGCTTCAAGTAATCTAGAAATTCTTTATTTAAGTACTCACCTCCTCGATCAGATCGAAGAGTCTTGATACTCTTTGCGAGTTGTTTCTCCACTTCACACTTGTACTCCCAGAGCTTTTCGAAGGACTTGGACTTGTGTTTCATAAGATACACATATCCATACCTTGTCAAGTCATCTGTAAAAGTGATGAATTAAGGGAAACCTCATCTAACTTGAGTCGAAAATGGTCCACATACGTCAGTATGTACCAATTCAAACACCTCTTTGGCTCGTATCCCCTTTCCAGAAAGAGACTTATTGGTCATCTTACCTTTCAAACATGATTCACAGTTATCATAAGATTCTAAGTAAAATGGTTCGAGGTATTCCTCAACCGTTCTATCCTTGTTTGATTGATATGACCAAGTCTACAATGCCACAGGTAGGTAGAATTTCTTTTACTTATTTTAGCTCATTTGTTTTATTCATTGGAAATTTCTGTTTATTTCAATGACGTACATACCTTTTCCACTAGAGGTAGAAGCATTTGATGCTTTTCCTCCTAGTGCAGTGCAATCCTTTCTTCCAAAGCCCCTTCTTATTACAGTTGAGGCATACATCCTTGACCGAAATCACCTTTTCTTCTTCACACCTCCATTAGGCTTCATAGCTGAGGGCGCAACGATTGCCTTGCCCTTCTTCTTCTGCCATTTATTACCTTTAGGCTTGGGCCGGCTAGAGAAGCTCACCATGAGCACAACTTTGGTTTTGGAAGTTGAAGATTCAAATGTCTTTAGCATGTCATACAGTTCCGGCAGACTCGCCTTTGTTCCGTCCATATTGTAGTATACAATAAAATTCTCGAACGAACGAGGGAGAGAGTTCAGGATAAGGGTGGAAGCGACGTTATTCTGCAGCCTTATACCAATTGAGACCAACCTTTCTATCAGCCCTATCATCTTCAACATATGCTGAGACACTTGACTCCCTTCAGTTAGTTTACACTTGAAGAGTTTCTATCAACAACTCATATTCCATAGTTTGGGACTGAGAGTCATAGAGTCTCTTCAAGTGTTCGAGCATTTCGTTAGGGACCATGTTCTCATGCTGTCTCTATAGTTCCACTGAAATGGAAGACAACATGACGCATCATGCAGAAGTGGCGTCATATAGGTTCTTATGGTAGGCTACCTTATCAAATGTGGCATATTCTGCAGAATCCTAGGCAAGGACTGTGGGGAATAATTTGTCCAATACATATTCTATCTGTTACACCCCGTAATTCAAGGACATGTTTAAGAGAATGTAAGTAAGGAACACAAGACTTGAAAAGGGTACGAAAGGAAGAATTATTTTTCCGACGGAAAATCTTCCGAACGTCGGAGAGGAAAAATGTTCGTTGGTGAGAATTAGATTCTCAAAATGCATTATTTGAAGAGTATGAAACTTACTATCATTATGGAAGTTTAGTTTTACGGATTTGGTCGCGTGGGGCCCACCCGAGGAATTTTACGTTTTGTGGGGCCCACGAGGGTTACGGAATTGTATGAACGAATGGGAGGGCGACACGTGGCACCTCCACATGGTCTTGGACGAAATATTGCAAGGGTATAATGGTCATTGACCATGGTAGATGAGTAAGTCTTGCTAGCTTGAGATTGTTGACCAAGTCAACTTGCCACTTGTGTAGTTATCCAAGTGTTCTTCATCCTAGCCACACATTTGTTATAATCTAAGCCCTCCATTGTGTTTTATATACCACACTAGTGCAAGACAAGGTCTTCCAACACTTAGAGAAAAATCACAACATTCTTGTTCTTCATAGAGGCTCTCGGCAATGGAGCATTTCCCACACAAAAAAATTGTAGTTTTGATCCATTATTCACAAGACTTTAACCCAAGGTCCCTAAGGGTATTGTAAGGATATCTCAATAGAAATATTTCGGAAAAACGACGTTTTTACATTAGTCGCAAGGCGAAACCCTAAGGTGTTCTTCAACTTTGAAGATGAAACTTGAAGAAGAGTTCTTCATGAGCTTCTAAGGAGTGCTTGGAGCGGATTGGAACATAGGGAAAGGAGCTAAGAATTGCTAAGGAGCGACTTTGAATCTTGGAATTTTTAAGGGCTTATAAAGGTATCAATCTTGTCGTTTTTGTAAGTAAGATTACTTATTGTTGTAGCTATGGATATTAGCAAGCATGAGGTATATAGTATGAAGTTTAATAAGTGTATTGGCTATTGGAACCCTAATCCGAAAACTAGTATGTTTAGCCCTTGAGTTTTCAATTCAATTGGATTATTAGTTTAAGTCGCCACATGTTATATAAAGAAGGAATTATAATTGTTAAGTTGTTTATGACTATATAACATGTTAGACCTAAGAATTTGGATTAAAAGAATTGGAAAGGACTTTGTGTTGTTGTATATGTTTAGCCGATAATGGCTTTAAATATGGAACTAGTTTCGTATCAATTGTGGGGCGGAATTTTACACATCTTGTTAGGCGTGTAATCCCATATTGTTAACTACATTGTTGAGCCTTAAATGTGGCGTGTTTGGTTATTGAATTCGGCCTTGAAAAAAGTGGCAAAGTATGTAGAAACAAAGGAAGTGTTGTCCGATTTTCCGTAGAATTTAGTGACTTTGCACTTAGAATATTCTACGTTTGAAGCTAGAGGTTAATGGACGTATTATGGCCATTATAGGTTGAAGTACTAGGTATAGTGTATTCTACTTGAAGGATGGAATAGCTATCAAGGTTGAAGTACTTTGGAGCATTTTGCTATTTATCGATAATCGTCGCGAAGTTGTGAACCTCTTCCTTCTTTTGACATGATTCTATGTATGGAATATACATGTGGTACTATTTCATGATTCCTTCTACTCTTAGAAGTTAAGAGGTATGTATGTGATTTGCTCTACGTAAAGGTTATGTCTAAGTTATCCTAAGTTCTTACCAAGTCTTATGGGGGATGTTGGTAAGAGTCGTTAGGAGGTATTTGGAGCCAAGTTGACTTGGCTAATTTACGGCACGAATGAAAATAAGTATCGAACAAGCCATTGCAGCGTTAATAAAGGAAAAATGTAATGACAATTGATTACATTAAAATGAGTAGAATTCTCCATCTGCATAGAAGCTAAGATAAGACAAAATTGTATTACATTTTCTAGATCATGGCTGCTTTAATAAGATCGTTATAAATAAGTATAACCTACTCACACACATAAGGCATATGTTGCTTAACTTAAATAATTTACGTTATGAAGTGTTAAGACTATGAACTATGAATTCTTAAAAGGTTAAGAGACTTTATTTTTCAAGTTATGGTACTTGATTCTTAAAGGAAGAAATGAATTGATTTAAAAGTATAGAATACTTGATTTGGAAAGTATTGATTACTTGACATTCTAAAAGATAAGAAGACTTGATTTCTAAAGTAAGAAACTTGATTTCTAAAAGATAAGAGACTTGAAGTATTTTGTAAGTATGCGATACTTAGTTTTCGAAAGTATAAGTCTCTTGGTTATAAAAAAAATGTATTTGCCTAAAGTATAAAGTTAGTATAACAACTTTATGGGAAGTTGGTTATAATAGCTTTATGGAAAGTTAAAAGAGTGGTTTACTCTAAGTAATGTAAGTATGATAAATGACTTGAAATAAAGAAAGGCAAATTGAAATTAAGGCATCAATTGCTTAAGGTTTAAAAGAAAGAAGTCACTTGATTTAGAAGCCTATAAATGTATTTATAAAAGGTATTGTGACTTGTCTTGAAAAGTAGATATGACTTGATACTACAGTTATTAGTATCTTGGAAGTTTTATATGAAAAAGAGTCATTTTAAAAGAATAGAAATACGTAGTACTTTGGGTTAAACTCCCGGATTTTTATGTGAAACAAAAAGTGCCTTGAGTGTATAAAATGAAAGTCTAAAGATTTTATGAACTTGCCTATGCTTGCTTGTGATAGCCTTGAGTGCAAGTATTATATGTTTACGCTGCCGTGACTCTCAGTTGGAGGGCCGACTGTCTTGTTGTGAATTTACTTGGACGTACCGACAGTGACGGAGGCTTCCACGGGTATTCTCCATTGTGATTGATCCTTGGACATGCTTATACGATGTGGGATTCCGGGGCATGCGACCAGGAGGTGGGTTAGACTTCCCGAATTTGTTTTATTACCCATGGCCATGCTTATACGATGAGGGATTCCGGGGCATGCGACCATGTTATGTACGACTATTACTCCATGGACTAGCTCCCCATGAAGACATGTACCCGAGATGAGGGATTCCACGGGCATGTTATATACGATTATTACCCTATGGCCATGCTTATACGATGAGGGATTCCGGGGCATGCGACCATGTTATGTACTATTACCCCATGGATTAGCCCTCCATGAAGTCATGTACCCGAGATGAGGGATTCCACGGGCATGAGATATATATATATATATATATATATATATATATATATATATATATGTATTGTATATGTGTACGCCGACAGTGAGGTAGGATGCCACGGGCGCGTCACATGGTTATATTTTACACTTACGATCGGCGTGATGGGGATTCCACGCGAGAGATATATATATGTATTGTATATGTATGCACAAAATGAGGTGGGATGCCACGGACGCGTCACATGGTTATATTTTACACTTATGGTTGTCGGCAGTGATGGGGGATTCCACGGGCACGCTTTGATATTTGTGGGCTTGAGAACCTTACTGGACTATGTGATGATATTTGAGGGCTGGTGTCCGTAGCTCTGTGTGACTATTGTTCATGTGTTGAAATAGTCTCTAAAAGGTAAAATTGACTTTCATTACTTTCACTTCGGCAAGGCACAATGTACTGTTATTTTGGTTATCATATATGTCTCCAGTTTTATTTAGACTGTTATGATTTCATTACAATATTTTTAGTTTCACATACTTGGTACATATTTCGTACTGACCTCCTTCGGGGGGCTGCGTTCATGTCCGCAGGTTTAGGTGCAGAGTTGTGGATCCGTGAGCTTAGGATCCTGGTTCAGCATTTTGAGATGACTCCAATGTTCCGGAGCTTGTCTTCATGGTTATGTATATTCAGGGGTACGGCGGGGCCTTTTCCCGTCATAGTATTTGTCCAAATCTTAGAGGTCTGTATTCATCCAGCCGGATCGCTAGAGTTGTTTTTACATTGTTAAAGCAGTAGACCTTTCGTAATTTTTATGTTATGGCGACCTTATCGGCTTGGCCTTAGTTTAAAAAAAGTGTTATTTATCTTCCGCGATTTATTATGTTGTATGAATAGAGGTGCCAGTAGGCACCGCCGCGCGGCTCGGCCATGACAAAAGTGGTATCGTGAGCGATTAGTCCTCGGAAAATGTCTACGCATCGTGTCTAGTAGAGTCTTGATTATCGGTGTGTTGTGCACCACATCTATAATCAGGAGGCTGCAGGACATTTAGGATTGGTTTCCATTCTTCTCACTCTGAGATCGTGCGATAGAGCTGTGTTGTTAGAGTCGTCTCTCCCTAACGAGCTATGTTGATTGCAGCTATGAGAAAGGCAACAGTGACCCATGAAGGACTATGTGGATTGCGTATCCAGGTTGGTAATGATTGTAGTATAGTTGGTATTATGACATACAACTATACGGAGTTATGTATGAGGGTCAGACGCGTGTTGCCTAGAATGGTTTTAGATTACCAGGATTTGGTAAAGACTAAATAGATACTGGGAAGGTATGAAACACTAAATGAATTCTCATCAAGGTTTATGTACTAATTTGATATAATTAGGGAATGATGAGCTGTCTGATAGGGTGATGAACCCCTAAGAAGTCATGTTAAGGAACTTAATGGAATGCCATGTTAATAGATTAAGCTACGAGGTAGGCTTAAGAGAATTGTACGGATGGGGTCCGTATAGAGTAAGTAATGGTTGTTGTGATCAAGACGACACGATTATGGTATTATGAGAAGTTTTTGTACCGCCACGGGACTGATAAGGTAGGCTGGGAGCATGGAAATTGTGAGCCTAAGAATGTTGATAACCGCCGAGACCTTAGGTATATAAGGCCTTCTCGGGTAGTAAAAATTTAAGTCAGACCAAGGATAAGAGTTAAGTGCGACGGTGGGTCGGGGTGAGGACCTATTACGGGTCGCCTCATAGTTTGAAATGGAGTGAGATCAGTTGGTAGTAGTTTCGCTACGTGACAGGGTCACGAGGGTATAAGGCCCAAGTCTAGTTAATTGTTTTACGGGTTCGTGGACGTTCCACCTAACCGTGTCGCATTTGTTTGTAAATGTCCTTATATTGTTCGATTTAGTAAACTCCAAATATTGGAGGCCAGATTTAGTATGGAAGTTATGTACGTATGCTAGTATAAGTTTGGAAGTACGGAAAAGAGTACGACCAGTGAGAAAGAGGGCAACCAAGTGTAAAGAAATAGAGCCTGAATCCATGGGAACTTTTCAATGTGACTATACCCGTGAGTGATGGGTGGTAGTTAAACGGGTAAATGAGATTTACCTAGTGAAGATACAGTCATCAGACCCTAGTAGACCTAGTAGAGATGATTACGACAGACTTTGAGGTCATTATGAGTATGGACTAGTTGGCTTCGTGAGTTCCAAGGTTGACATTTTAGTATAACTACTGTTATGTGGCCATGGGTGGCATATGTTGTTTGAAGGGTGTAGTAAAAGGAGACTATGTCGCTATCTAATTAGATGGGACTCCGAAAGAACATTCGGGGACGAATGTTTCTAAGGGGGGAGGAATGTTACACCCCGTAATTCAAGGACATGTTTAAGAGAATGTAAGTAATGAACACAAGACTTGAAAAGGGTACGAAAGGAAGAATTGTTTTTCCGACGGAAAATCTTCCGAACGTCGGAAAGGAAAAATGTTCGTTGGTGAGAATTAGATTCTCAAAATGCATTATTTGAAGAGTATGAAACTTACTATCATTATGGAAGTTTATTTTTACGGATTTGGTCGCGTGGGGCCCACCCGAGAAATTTTATGTTTTGTGGGGCCCACGAGGGTTACGGAATTGTATGAACGAATGGGAGGACGACACGTGACACCCCCATATAGTCTTGGACGAAATATTGCAAGGGTATAATGGTCATTGACCATGGTAGATGAATAAGTCTTGCTAGCTTGAGATTGTTGACCAAGTAAACTTGCCACTTGTGTAGTTATCCAAGTGTTCTTCATCCTAGCCATACATTTGTTATAATCTAAGCCCTCCATTGTGTTTTATATACCACACTAGAGCAAGACAAGGTCTTCCAACACTTAGAGAAAAATCACAACATTCTTGTTCTTCATAGAGGCTCTCGGCAATGGAGCATTTCCCACACAAAAAAATTGTAGTTTTGATCCATTATTCACAAGACTTTAACCCAAGGTCCCTAAGGGTATTGTAAGGTTATCTCAATAGAAAGATTTCGGAAAAACGATGTTTTTACGTTAGTCGCAAGGTGAAACCCTAAGGTGTTCTTCAACTTTGAAGATGGAACTTGAAGAAGAGTTCTTCATGAGCTTCTAAGGAGTGCTTGGAGCGGATTGGAACATAGGGAAAGGAGCTAAGAATTTCTAAGGAGCGACTTTGAATCTTGGAATTTTTAAGGGCTTATAAAGGTATCAATCTTGTCGTTTTAGTAAGTAAGATTACTTATTGTTGTAGCTATGGATATTAGCAAGAATGAGGTATATAGTATGAAGTTTGATAAGTGTATTGGCTATTGGAACCCTAATCCGAAAACTAGTATGTTTAGCCCTTGAGTTTTCAATTCAATTGGATTATTAGTTTAAGTCGCCACATGTTATATAAAGAAGGAATTATAATTGTTAAGTTGTTTATGACTATATAACATGTTAGACCTAAGAATTTGGATTAAAAGAATTGGAAAGGACTTTGTGTTGTTGTATATGTTTAGCCGAGAATGACTTTAAATATGGAACTAGTTTCGTATCAATTGTGGGGCGGAATTTTACACATATTGTTAGGCGTGTAATCCCCTATTGTTAACTATATTGTTGAGCCTTAAATGTGGCGTGTTTGGTTATTGAATTCGGCCTTGAAAAAGGTGGCAAAGTATGTAGAAACAAAGGAAGTGTTGTCCGATTTTCCGTAGAATTTAGTGACTTTGCACTTAGAATATTCTACGTTCGAAGCTAGAGGTTAATGGACGTATTATGGCCATTATAGGTTGAAGTACTAGGTATAGCGTATTCTACTTGAAGGATGGAATAGCTATCAAGGTTGAAGTACTTTGGAGCATTTTGCTATTTGTCGATAATCGTCGCGAGGTATGTGAACCTCTTCCTTCTTTTGAGATGATTCTATGTATGGAATATACATGTGGTACTATTTCATGATTCCTTCTACTCTTAGAAGTTAAGAGGTATATATGTGATTTGCTCTACGTAAAGGTTATGTCTAAGTTATCCTAAGTTCTTACCAAGTCTTATGGGGGATGTTGGTAAGAGTCGTTAGGAGGTATTTGGAGCCAAGTTGACTTGGCTAATTTACGACACGAATGAGAATAAGTATCGAACAAGCTATTGCAGCGTTAATAAAGGAAAAATGTAATGACAATTGATTACATTAAAATGAGTAGAATTCTCCATCTGCATAGAAGCTAAGATAAGACAAAATTGTATTACATTTTCTAGATCATGGCTGCTTTAATAAGACCGTTATAAATAAGTATAACCTACTCACACACATAAGGCATATGTTGCTTAACTTAAATAATTTACGTTATGAAGTGTTAAGACTATGAACTATGAATTCTTAAAAGGTTAAGAGACTTTATTTTTCAAGTTATGGGACTTGATTCTTAAAGGAAGAAATGAATTGATTTAAAAGTATAGAATACTTGATTTGGAAAGTATTGATTACTTGACATTCTAAAAGATAAGAAGACTTGATTTCTAAAGTAAGAAACTTGATTTCTAAAAGATAAGAGACTCGAAGTATTTTGTAAGTATGCGATACTTGGTTTTCGAAAGTATAAGTCTCTTGGTTATAAAAAGAATGTATTTGCCTAAAGTATAAAGTTAGTATAACAACTTTATGGGAAGTTGGTTATAATAGCTTTATGGAAAGTTAAAAGAGTGGTTTACTCTAAGTAATGTAAGTATGATAAATGACTTGAAATAAGGAAAGACAAATTGATTTTAAGGCATCAATTGCTTAAGGTTTTAAAAGAAAAAAGTCACTTGATTTAGAAGCCTATAAATGAATTTATAAAAGGTATTGTGACTTGTCTTGAAAAGTAGATATGACTTGATACTACGGTTATTAGTATCTTGGAAGTTTTATATGAAAAAGAGTCATTTTAAAAGAATAGAAGTACGTAGTACTTTGGGTTAAACTCCCGGATTTTTATGTGAAACGAAAAGTGCCTTGAGTATATAAAATGAAAGTCTAAAGATTTTATGAACTTGCCTATGCTTGCTTGTGATAGCCTTGAGTGCAAGTATTATATGTTTACGCTGCCGTTACTCTCTGTTGGAGGGCCGACTGTCTTGTTGTGAATTTACTTGGACGTACCGACAGTGACGGAGGCTTCCACGGGTATGCTCCATTATGATTGATCCTTGGACATGCTTATACGATGTGGGATTCCGGGGCATGCGACCAGGAGGCGGGTTAGACTTCCCGGATTTGTTTTATTACCCATGGCCATGCTTATACGATGAGGGATTCCGGGGCATGCGACCATGTTATGTACGACTATTACTCCATGGACTAGCTCCCCATGAAGACATGTACCCGAGATGAGGGATTCCACGGGCATGTTATATACGATTATTACCATATGGTCATGCTTATACGATGAGGGATTCCGGGGCATGCGACCATGTTATGTACTATTACCCCATGGATTAGCCCTCCATGAAGTCATGTACCCGAGATGAGGGATTTCACGGGCATGAGATATATATATATGTATATATATATATATGTATATATATATATATATATGTACGCCGACAGTGAGGTAGGATGCCACGGGCGCGTCACATGGTTATATGTTACACTTACGGTACACGGCGGTGATGGGGATTCCACGCAGAGATATATATATATGTATTGTATATGTGTACGCCGACAGTGAGGTGGGATGCCACGGGCGCGTCACATGGTTATATTTTACACTTATGGTGTCGGCAGTGATGGGGGATTCCACGGGCACGCTTTGATATTTGTGGGCTTGAGACCCTTACTGGACTATGTGATGATATTTGAGGGCTGGTGTCCGTAGCTCTGTGTGACTATTGTTCATGTGTTGAAATAGTCTCTAAAAGGTAAAACTGACTTTCATTACTTTCACTTCGGCAAGGCACAGTGTACTGTTATTTTGGTTATCATATATGTCTCCAGCTTTATTTAGACTGTTATGATTTCATTACAGTATTTTCAGTTTCACATACTTGGTACGTATTTCGTACTGGCCTCCTTCGGGGGGCTGCGTTCATCTCCGCAGGTTTAGGTGCACCGTTGTGGATCCGCGAGCTTAGGATCCTGGTTCAGCATTTTGAGATGGCTCCAATGTTCCGGAGCTTGTCGTCATGGTTATGTATATTCAGGGGTACGGCGGGGCCTTGTCCCGTCATAGTATTTGTCCAAATCTTAGAGGTCTGTATTCATCTGTGGGCTGGACTGGCTAGAGTTGTTTTTACATTGTTAAACAGTGTAGACCCTTTCGGGTAATTTTTATATTATGGCAGTCTTATCGGCTTGACCTTAGTTTAAAAAAAAGGAGTGTTATTTATCTTCCGCAGTTTATTATGTTGTATGAATAGAAGGGTGCCCAGGTAGGGCACCAGTCGCGGCCCGGGGTCGGGTCGTGACACTATCTTTTCTTGCCTTAGGACAATTCTTAGATTTCTTAGGCCAGTCAAGATAGTTTGGTCCTATCACGCCCTGACTTTTCCTAAGTCTTTACTTAGGGCGTGATGGCACCTGGACAATTATTTCCCACCAGGAGCACCATTAAATTCTCTTTATTTAGAAATTGAAACTTATATTCAAATACGGAGTTATTAATAAAAATAACAATAAAGAAATATGTTTATGACTTTATTGAAAACATATCGCGAGCTCATGCTCGTGCAAATATTGTTTCTACATAGACATACTGACAAAGATTATTCTAAGTTGGAAGGGAGACCATCCCACACGGGCATTTCGAGACACCAAACCGACATTCTGAACCTGACGAGTACCAAGCCCGAAACAATGGACTTGGTATGACAAGAGGCTGCGGGACGATCGCTAGCCTTGGCGTGGAGCCTTTCCTCTATCATGCTTTCCTGAAACATGTTAAATAAAGAGTCAACCCTACCATCCGGGGCTGAGTGAGAACCTTACCCTGCAATTCAAAGTAACACCACAATATTCCAAGTGCAATCACATTATAACGTAATAAGCATATTGCAAAAACATATCAGGCTACAACACTTTTAAATATGCAGCAACTCCTCATAGGAAATTCTCAGTTTAACTAACACTTCATTTTATCTCGTATTATACGTTAAGACATTCCCCTGCATTTCCATATGTTTGTTACATTTATATATTTGTGAACGCGTATTCACTTTTCATATTTATATATAGGTGAACATGTATTCATCTTTCATATTTGTTGTGGCGTGCAACCCGATCCATTGTTTTAACCTCTACTTATCGATAGATCCGAGGCAGAAACTTTAAACAGCTAAAATGATCCTTACTCTCTAGTATTTTGATTCTTGTTCTTCTTGCCCTCTTGGTATTTTTCCAGATTTTTTTCCTCTTCTTTTCACTTGTTTTTTTCTGATTTCCTATTTTTTGTGCTAGGTATTTTATTTGTGCCATGTACAATGTATAAGTAGAAAAATTTTCTATAACCTATGGGAGGTGGAATGACAAGATTTGGAGGGGAAATGAAAAGGGGAGGGAAAGGGACGTGCATGCAGCATACCCTTTTGCCTTTTTTTTTAATTTTCATTTTATCTATCTATTTATCTAACTTTAACACTAACTCCATCCCATGCAATTTATTATTTGTTTTCTTATATATATGTATTTTTATTAACTAAACCAACAACTATATATTATTATTTTTTTCCGGATTTTACATTCTCTCATCCTTAAGCAACATTCGTCCTCGAATGTGAATAAGGTCGTAACATAATCACATAGACACAATAATGTTTATTGTTATTGTAACACTAATTTTGGACTTCACATTCTCCCTTCCTTAAACAACATTCGTCCTTGAATGCGAATAAGGTAACAATAATTTGGGACTTTACATTCTCCATTCCTTATGCCACATTCGTCCTCGAATGTGAATAAGGTCTTAACACATGAATATAGACACAAAAATAGCACATATATGAAGTACCATGTAACACATTTTTTTTTATTACCTTATTCAAAGAGGAATGGGTATTTGACTTTTATCGCGTCCTCGGCTTCCCAGGTGGCTTCCTCGGTGGAGTGGTTCCTCCATAGGACCTTCAAGAAAGCAATATCTTTATTCTTAAGGCGCTTAACCTTCCTATCAAGTATTTCCACCGGAACTTCTTCATATTGAAGCTCTTCATTAAGAATTATCTCCTGGGGAAGGATGACGTGACTTGGATCGTGCAAGTATTTTCGTAACATTGACACATGAAATACCGGATGCACTGCTTCCAGCTCTTGTGGAAGTGCTAATTCGTAAGCCACATTCCCCACTCTTCGCAAGATCTCATATGGCCCAATAAACCTTGGGCTCAATTTCTCTTTCTTACCAAAACGCATCACTCCCTTCATTGGGGACACTTTTAAAAATACTTTCTCCCCCTCTTGGAATTCAAGATCTCTTTTCTGATGATCCGCATAGGACTTATGACGGCTATGAGCTGTTTTGATCCGCTCCCGAATTATCTGTACCTTATCATTTGTTTCTTGAATGACTTCAGGTCCGAACAGTTGCGTCTCACCCACCTCGAACCATCCAAGTGGAGACCTACATTTTCGTCCATATAATGCTTCAAACGGGGCCATTTGTATGCTAGAGTGAAAACTATTGTAGTAGGCGAACTCAATTAGACATAGATGGTCCAACCAGCTTCCCTGAAAATCTAACACACAAGATCGCAACATGTCCTCAAGTGTTTGAATTGTTCGCTCAACTTGCCCATCTGTTTGCGGGTGGAAAGTCGTGCTTAACTTAACTTTTGTCCCGAGACCTTGCTGGAAACTTTGCCAAAAGTGTGAGGTGAACTGGGAACCCCTATCTGAAATAATTTGTAAAGGAATCCCGTGTAACCGCACAATCTTCTTCAAATAAATCAGCGCATCTTGTGAGCGATACGTAGTCTTGACCGGTAAGAAATGGGCTGACTTTGTAAGCCGATCAACAATCACCCAAATAGAATCATACCCTTCTCGAGTTTTCGGTAGACCAGTAAAAAAATCCATATGAATCGCCTCCAATTTCCACATGGGGACTCCAATGTCCTGAAGTAATCCGTCAGATTTTTGATGTTCAGCTTTCACCTGCTGACATATAAGACACCTCCCGACAAACTCCGCAACGTCTTTCTTCATCCCGTCCCACCAGTAATTTGCCTTGAGGTCCTGATACATTTTTGTTGACCCTGGATGAATGGAATATCTTGTGTTGTGACCCTCATCTAAGATCTTCCTCCTTAGATCCTTTACCTTAGGAACACATAACCTACCCTTATACCGAAGGGTTCCGTCATTATCTCCCAATGTAAACTGTGAAGGTTTTCCCTGTTGGATCCTTTCCCGAAATCCAACAAACTCCGTATCCTCAAACTGACTTTCTTTTATTTCTGAAGCTAAGGCAGACTACGAGGTATCATGTACCACCACCCTACCTTCACCGATCTCAGTTAAACTAACCCCGAGGTTTCCCAATCTTTGTACCTCACGAACAATACCCCTCTTTTGTATTGGTAAATGGGCCAAGCTGCCCATTGATCTCCTATCGAGCGTCGCCACCACGTTGGCTTTCCCAGGATGGTAAAGAATACTAAGGTCATAATCCTTAAGCAACTCTAACCATCTTCTTTGTCGGAGATTCAAATCCTTCTGCGTGGTTATGTACTGCAAACTCTTATGATCTGTAAATATATCCACATGCACACCATACAAATAATGTCTCCATATTCGTAAGGCAAACACCACCGCAGCTAATTCCAAGTCATGAGTTGGATAATTCTTCTCATGTATCTTCAACTGCCTAGATGCATACGCAATAACCTTTCCAAACTGCATCAAGACACATCCTAACCCAACTCTAGAGGCATCGCAATAGACTGTGAACCCTTCTTGTCCCGATGGTAAGGTTAGGACTGGTGCAGTAGTCAACAATTCCTTTAGTTTCTGAAAACTTGTTTCACATGCTTCTGACCACTGGTACTTAACCGATTTTTGAGTCAACCGGGTCAAGGGAGCAGCAAAACTAGAAAAACCTTTTACGAATCTTCTATAATACCCAGCCAAACCCAAGAAACTTCTAACCTCTGTCAGAGTGATCGATTTTGGCTAGTTCTTCACTGCTTCTATCTTCTAGGGGTCTACCATAATTCCATCCTTTGACACAACATGGCCCAAAAAGGCTACCCTTTCCAACCAAAATTCACACTTTGAAAATTTAGCATATAGTTTCTCCTGTTTCAAGACTTGAAGCACTACCCTCAGATGCTCTTCATGTTCTTCAATACTCTTACTGTAAATTAGGATATCATCTATGAACACGATCACGAACAAATCTAGGAATGGTTTGAAGATTCTGTTCATTAAATCCATAAAAGTCGTTGGGGCATTGGTTAACCCAAAAGACATGACCAAGAACTCATAATGGCCGTATCGGGTTCTAAAGGCTGTTTTGGATATATCATCTGGATTTATTTTCAGCTGATGATATCCCGAACGGAGATCAATCTTGGAAAAATAGCTAGCTCCCTGCAGTTGGTCAAAAAGATCATTGATTCTTGGTAATGGGTATCGGTTCTTGATCGTGACCTTATTGAGCTGCCGATAATCGATGCACATTCGGAGCGATCCGTCTTTCTTTTTCACAAACAGGACTGGTTCACCCCAAGGGGAAACACTAGGCCTTATAAAGCCTTTATCGAGAAGATTCTTCAATTGTTCTTTTAACTCCCTCAATTCAGCTGGGGCCATTCGATATGGAGGAATAGAAATGGGTCTTGTACCCGGAATTAACTCTATAGCAAACTCCACTTCTCTATCCGGAGGAAGGCCTGGAAGATCTTCAGGAAAAACCTCCGAAAAATTTCGAACAATAGGAACATCATTCACTGCTGGGGATTTTTTTTGGGTATCCACTATATTAGCCAGATATGCGTACTCCACTCTGTGACTTCTCAATAACTTTTGAGCCCCAAGGTAGGAAATAAACTGACCTGAGGATATTCCAATCCTACCCCTTATAACAACTTCTGGTTCTCCGGGAAATGTTAATCTCACTATCTTTCGCCGACAATCTAACATGGAATAACATGCCGACAACCAATCCATACCCAAAATGACGTCGAAGTCTACCATATCAAGTAGTACTAGGTTCACCATTGTTCCCCTGCCATTCACTTCTAATGGGAAATTATTTACCACCCGAAAGGCCCAAATTGAGGCCCCTACTGGTGTCATAACCTCAAAAGGTTCACTTAAATAAGAAGTTTCTACGTGTAAATTCTTAGCAAAACCCATTGACACATATGAAAATGTAGAGCCGGGATCGTATAATACAAATGCAGGAATACTCGAGACTAGCAAAATACCTGTGACCACCGCATTAGATGTTTCTGCCTCATTCCTCTGGGGCAAAGCATAGATCCGATTAGAATTGTTGGGTTGTTGACCTCCCTGACTCTGTCGGGGTTGGTTTCCCTGATTTCCCCTGTAGGCAGTTGTGGTTGCTTCTGACCTCCCCTGAATAGATTGAGTTTGGGTCCTCTTCTTGCAATCCCTGGCATAGTGGCCTGACTCTCCACAGTTATAACATGTCTTCGTTAAGATCTGACATTCTCCAGTGTGTTTCCTTTGACAAATCTTACAATTCGGTTTGTCACCTCCTGTGTTAGGGTTGGTGGTCTTGTCCTTGCCACCTTGGTAATTAGACCAACTGTGCCCCTTAGGCTTGAAATAAGACTGGCCCACAGATTGGTTCGGTCCTGAAGATCCCTTACTAAACTCCTGCTTCTGATTTTGACTCTGATTAAATGATCCTGACGTCCGAAATCTCTTCTGCGAATATTCTCTTTTTGCTTTAGCGAAACCTTCTACCCTCAAAGCCATATCGACAATCTGAAGATAAGTTCGATCGTTGGCTAATGCCACCACCTTCTCTGCTATGTTCGGGTTTAAACCCTCTACAAATCGCTTGACTCTATCCATTTCTGTAGGGACGACATGTGTGTTGTATGCCGATAACCTCACGAACTGTGTATCATATTCTTGTACAATGCGGTCACCTTTCTTCAACTGTTCAAACTCCCGTCTGAGCGCATCTCGCGCCAGACAGGCATGAATTTCTCAATGAATGCCGCTCTGAACCCTCCCCAAGTCATTGGTGGTGACATCGGGGGACGATTTTTCCTAAAATTCCTCCACCACACCCCTGCATCATCCACTAGTCGTGCGCCTACCAAGTTGACGCCCTGCGTCTCCACGCATCCCAATGTGAACATTAAGTCTTCAACTTCATCGAGGAATACTATCGGGACAGCCTTGGGGTCCTTCCCTGAGTAAAGTGGTTCTCTTCTCTTCATAAAATTTGCCCATAGCCTATCAGGTACTGCTTGAGCTTCTACACTCTCGGTCTGTGGTGCGCCGCACCGGTCCCCGGGCCGCCCGGGTTCTGGTTCGGGGCTATGACAGAGACACTAGGTGCGGGCGGAACCATGTGTGGAACTGCAGCTGTCATCAACTCTATGAGTCTATCTAATTTTTGTCCCACCGTTTCTTTGGCCATTTGACTCTCGTTCTCTCCGATATTTTCTCCGACATTTTCTCCACTCCCTTCAGACACCACTACGTCAACTGGAGGTACGTGAGCTTCGTGATGAACCTCCTCTTGAGCCCCCGAGATTTGTGAATTCACCATTTTATGTGAAGACAAACACACTCATATTTTAGAAGACGGAATGTCTACTCTAGCTCTTAAAATTTTCTTATAGTTCATAAGCATGCAACACCACAAGAAAACGCAGATTAACTAAACAATAATGACAACTCATAACTTGCATTAATAATGTTTCATTCCTCATATTTGAAAATATTTCATGACATTACAATACATCAGAGCATGTCATTCTATGTCATTCCCTATAGCTCTCTTACTCGAACATGCACCTACTACAACACGTTCTAAAGGGCTTAACCGCATAATTCGCCTATTCTGTTGATTGGCATTCAACTCCCTGTGAACCTTCTTCCTTGCTTCCCTTTCCATTTCGCTCATTCTTTCCCTTACTACTATTACCTGAAATAGAAATTTGGTCCAGGAACCTTCTGTAACATCTCCTCTTAGCATCTTTTCCCCTCTGAATGAGGATCAAAATTTTTCCGGAACAGAGTTGAATATTATCTGTAATATGACTCCAATCGGAAAGTTGAAGAAGGTCGGGTCATAGGAACGCCTCTTCTGTCTACTCCTAAGCAAATACGCACAAAGTACGATTGTGTCGCACATATACTTGTTAAAATCATCTCCCGAGTTCATCTTACGACGCATGAATTTCTTCTGAGCTTGCATTTCCTTTGCCTGTTCCTCGAGTACTTCCCTCTTTGTTGGAACTCGTCGTATAATCACCATCTACACAACAATTATTGGTCAGTATAACGTTGTACAATCTTCTTCCTAACCCGCATGAAAGATGTAGTACAAGAATCAAGTCTTGAAAAAGACTCAAGATAGGTACGAGAGGAGTATGAAAGAAGGGAAACTTTAGGATGTTATTCCGTTCACTTATTACTAGGGTGGCACGCACACCGTCGCAATAAGTAACCGTTCAAACACCCAACTCGAAGAAACTTCATAGAATCTCCTAACCTGGTTTAGCTCTGATACCAACTTGTCACGCCCCGACTTTTCCTAAGTCTTTACTTAGGGCGTGATGGCACCTGGACAATTATTCCCCACCAGGAGCACCATTAAATTCTCTTTATTTAGAAATTTAAACTTATATTCAAATACAGAGTTATTAATAAAAATAACAATAAAGAAATATGTTTATGACTTTATTGAAAACATAACGCGAGCCTATGCTCGTGCAAATATTGTTTCTACATAGACATACTGATAAAGATTATTCTAAGTTGGAAGGGAGACCATCCCACACGGGCATTTCTCGAGACACTGAAACTGACATTCTGAACCTGACGAGTACCAAGCCCGAAGCAATGGACTTGGTATGACAAGAGGTTGCGGGACGATCGCTAGCCTTGGCGTGGAGCCTTTCCTCTATCATGCTTTCCTGAAACATGTTAAATAAAGAGTCAGCTCTACCATCCGGGGCTGAGTGAGAACCTTACCCTGCAATTCAAAGTAACACCACAATATTCCAAGTGCAATCACATTATAACGTAATAAGCATATTGCAAAAACATATCAGGTTACAACACTTTTAAATATGCAGCAACTCCTCATAGGAAATTCTCAGTTTAACTAACACTTCATTTTCTCTCGTATTATACGTTAAGACATTCCCCTGCATTTCCATATGTTTGTTACATTTATATATTTGTGAACACATATTCACTTTTCATATTTATATATAGGTGAACATATATTCATCTTTCATATTTGTTGCGGCGTGCAACCCGATCCATTGTATTTACGTATTTGTGAACACGTATTCACTTTACGTTTTGTTGCGGCGTGCAACCCGATCCATTATTTTTACGTATTTGTGAACGCATATTCACTTTATGTTTTGTTGCGGCGTGCAACCCGATCCATTATGTTTACGTATTTGTGAACGCATATTCACTTTACGTTTTGTTGCAGCGTGCAACCCGATCCATTATGTTTACGTATTTGTGAACGCGTATTCACTTTACGTTTTGTTGCGGCGTGCAACCCGATCCATTATATATTTATATATTTATATATTAATGTGAACACGTATTCACTTTTCATACTTTTCAGAAGAACGAATAAATACTATTCTCTTTCCTAACATTCTCTCATTCATACTTGTAACGATTATAACTTTTTAACTATAACTCCAACTAAGGTGTTTCTCAAGCTAAAACTAAGGCAAGACGGAGATCTTTCACTGTACCAAATTTCATTTAAAACTTCTTTGGGTAACTAACACAAATTTATCCTCAAAACAGCCACATGAAATTTGTTTCGGCAGAATTTTTATTAAACAGAACCAAATCTTAGAATAGTCATAACTCCTAATCTGTAAACCCGTTAAAGCCCCATAAAATCTCAAAACGACGAGAACAGAGAGATACACGTCTCCATGTGAACCATCCTTTCATATTCTGTACCATTTGGTACAGGTTTACACTTTTATTCGCTGCCCTTCCTGGATCTCGATAGATCCGAGGTAGAAACTTTAAACAGTGATAACTCTCAATCCGTAAGTCAGATAGACCTCCGTAAGGTCTAAAAATGTCCACAACAGAGATATATAGAACTTTCATTTAGCACCAATTTTCATATTTCCCACGGATTAGTACAGTTTTACGTTTCAACGTCCTGCCCTTCTGGATTCCGATGAATCCGAGGCAGCAACTTCAAACTACAATAACTCTCAACTCGTAAGTCCCTTTTAGCCTATTTTTATCTATATCTGTCCGTAGCAGAGAGATTTACAACCATGTAAATTTTCATATAATTCTAATAATTAAAACTCAATAAAAACAGTCCGTAATTATGCCTTTCCGAATTTCGGCCAAATCTAAGGCAGGAATTTGAACTATGATAACTTTTAAACCATATGTCTATTTTACGTCATCTTTTATTCTATATGATCATAATAGAGAGGTGTACCATTCTTGCGAATTTCATCAAATTCTAACAATTATAACTCAGTGAAATCAGTTCGTAAAGTTCATGACGCAACTAGTTGTTTAAACAATCAAAAACTCGTTATTTAATTTCAACACTCAATTCTTATTCTAACATGTATTGAACTTAAAATAAAGGATGTTACCAATAATTTCTGAGTGAGAAAACTCACCTTGTAAGCGTGAATATTATTGTTGTTTGGTTGCTAAAATGATCCTTACTCTCTAGTATTTTGATTCTTGTTCTTCTTTCCCTCTTGGTATTTTTCCAGATTTTTTTCCTCTTCTTTTCACTTGTTTTTTTTCCTGATTTCCTATTCTTTGTGCTAGGTATTTTATTTGTGTCATGTACAATGTATAAGTAGAAAAAATTTCTATAACCTATGAGAGGTGGAATGACAAGAGTTGGAGGGTAAATGAAAAGAGGGGAGGGGAGGGAAAGGGACGCATGCAAAGATACCACTTTTGCCTTTTTTTGTTTTTTTAAATTTTCATTCTATCTATCTATTTATCTAACTTTTACACTAACTCCATCCCATGCAATTTATTCTTTGTTTTCTTATATATATGTATTTTTATTAACTCAACCAACAACTATATATTATTATTTTTTTCCGGATTTTACATGTCCGGTGAGTTTGTTCATTTCAATAATAGGCTCGACATTTTGAAGTTTTTGAAGAATTTAGATAGACGGGAAACTATAATAAAAAATTATTTCCCTATTATACACATTCAATTTAGGCTAATTTAACACGGCCTTTTGTTTAATTAGCTCCCACTATTTTAGCATACTTCTACGACCCCAATGTAGAATACGGACCTAAAATATTTTAAGGTCATAATGGGCCAAGATCCAAACCTATGTTATATCCACATTTTCTTTGGCTGATAACTTCAATAGCACATTTTGGTAGGTATAAACCAATTGCAAAGCTTATTTGCAACTCTTGGTTGATTAAATAATTCATTTTAATCCTGCGTTCTTAGATTAGTCCGACACTTTGGCGCCAATATTTGTCTAAGTAAGTCAACCCCATTACACGACCACATTTATGTATCTAAGTAAACTTGGCCTTTGCGAGCAATCACTTTGTTGTAAATACCCACAAAAGTTTCTCATCTATTTTTACATTTAACACATCTATGAAAGAGTCCTCGTAGACTTAGAGAAAATACTTTGGCATAAATACTCGTATCGCCGAAAATGATTTTGCACTCTAACAATTATAATGGACGACTCGTTTTAATTTTAGACTTGTATTCAAAGATTGGGGAACATTTTTCAATTTTCGGAGATTTCAACCAAGATCAACATACATGTCATATTTCATACGACATTCTATCATGCAATTTCTAAAACACATTTAGATGGAAAACCATCAACCCAATATGCATGATATAAGATGGTTTTAATCAACTACTGGGCTCCGTCTACCTAGACAGTTACAGCGGTCATTTATGTAAATCTATTACTGATCGCCTCCTACCCAGACAATAATAGCGGACACTATGCTAATAATTAAATGCTTGCATTTAAAACACTTAGTATATACGTATATTATTCAATAATATATAATTAATGATAATCATGGATCTATTTGCCTAAACTCTAAAAGCTATGTCTATGACAAACAATCCCTAAATAGTTTCTGATTTTAAAAATTTCTGATTTTCAGGAAATTCTGTAAACTTTCAAAATTTACATTTTAGTGCCTCAAGAATTTAAAATTTCAATTTGAACCCTATTAAATTCAGAAAATCTAATTTTAATTTTCAGAAAATATATTCAGGTTTTAGGGACATGTCTGCAATTTCTAGAATAAAAAAACTGATTTTCAGAAATTTCGTTTGATTTTAGAAATGCCCGAAAGGACCAAATCTGTCTAATTAAAAGTTTTAATTTTCAGATTCTGAATATTTTAAACATTTAGAATCAGAATATTTAAAACTTCAGTTTTTTATCCCGAATTTTTTTTTTGAAAAATCATCGCCGCGCATAGTAGTGTAGTGCCACAGGCTGAGGCAGTGATGAATTTTTAATTTTAAGCTTTCGAGATGAACAACGCCGCGGAGCTCCAGAAAGGAGCCGCGACGCTTCTGACAAACACAGGCAGCACCGCGACTCTCCATCGTGGAGCCGCGACGTCGCCGTCAAACCCTATTAGGCGCCGCGGTGCCTCGGTCCCAGAAACACAAAATTCTACAATTCTGAAATCCTAAAACTCGTTCAGGGTCAGATTTGCAGATTCAACCTCGTACCCCTTCATCATTAAACAACACGTTCATCGACCATCATTCAATCCCTTCCTGTTCTTCGTCTCAGTGCACCATGTTAAAAAACGAACCGGTAACTCACATAAACTTAGAAGAGTTAGATCAGAATGACTTCCTCGATTACATCATTGTTCAATAGTTTCGGGAACAAGGATTATGCGTTCATGAGATTTAAAGTTTTAAAACTTCTTAACGACAAAAAATATATTTAGACAAATCCTAACCCATATAATCATTAATTAAATATTATATAATCACACAAAACATCCCAGGCTCTGATACCACTGTAGGGTTTTATCGGGTTTATACACGCAGCGGAATTTGAAAATTTATGTTTCAAACCCGACGGGCGGTCAAACTGATGGATGATTATACAATGAAACACATAGGAAAACTGTAATGCTTCGAAAGAACACTTACAGTTTGCAAATCTGGAATCTTCTTTCTTTAACTGTATACTGAGGGTGAGTACACAACCGTTCCTCGATTTGCAAGTCAAGACTCCAACGTAATTACTCTTTCGGAAAGCTAGAAAATCCGGCAGAGTTTCAGCATAGAATAATTCAAGTGAATTGGGTGTATTAAAATAATGATTGAACCCTCTATTTATTGCTGAAAAATCAGCTAGGGTTTCCCACGTGGGCCAGGCCCAGAAACCGAAGCTGAGTGGGTCATTCGGACCCACTGGACACGTGGCGCCGCGACACTTAATAGGTGGCGTCGCGACACTTAATAGGTGGCGCCGCGGCCCTTGTTCCTTTGTGCCGCGACCCTAGTCCAATTCTACCTCATTTCTATTTTAATTAAATTCGAAATCTCATCTCGATTTAATTAAATAATCATTATTTATTCTAATGTCTCGATTATAAATCGAATATCTATGTTCTTTCTGATTACATCTTTGAATCGACGGAATAATTGACTTAGTGTTATCCTACATGCCTTCACATATCAACACTAATATCATTAGGGTCTACACGGAACTCCTAGATGGCGCCGGAAGACGAAATCAATATGTGAAGTATAGTTACACGAAACCTGTGAACTGAACCTCTATGTGGGTAGATAAAATTCTTTCATTCACGAAACACTCGATCAAGCTTAGGATCTGCCAAGTGTCTATCCAAATGACTTGATCATAAATCTCATCTATATTAGCTGACAACAAGACCATATCAAAGATATGTCTACTGCATTGGCCAATGACTTAGTCAACCTAATACCATATGAGAATCTGAGTGTTCTCTCGAAGATACGTTCAAGGAATGAATCCTAATATTGGCTCAACTACCACCTTTGATCTAAGTCGCAATATACCTAATACAAGCCGCGTCTCAACCTATAAGACATTTGAGCTTAGGATAGGATCAAAGTACATTACTCTGTAAACAAGGCGCGTATCGAACTCAAGTCTAAGGACTTCTATCCCCACATGTTGATGACACTCTAGACATATATAACAAATAGTACATCATCAGGGTATACCAATACTTCTACAAGTATCCATGTGTCCATCACGAGTTTCCATAACTCGTAGCAGGTGAGACATACTACATCCCTAAGGATATCGTGCAGACCACATGTCGACGTATCACATATCATCGATATTCCATTCTCGATGATCACTAGTCGAGGTAATTTAAGAGTTACGTTATAATATTAATCTCTCACATTATTAATAACCACGTAACCTCTAGGGATGCAATTATAGAATATTACAGACAATCAATAAATAATTCAATAACTGCAAATGCCATAATATTAATCTCCATTAATATAAATATTAATGCGTATAAAGTAAATTTATCCTAATACAGATTGTCTCTAAGACATAAATATACTTTCAAGCAAGACCCTCTATAAATGATCGGTTTGATTCTATATTTCTCCTCCTATATACCAAACCAAACTAAACCAAATACTATTAATTTCTTAAATTGAAAACCAAACCAAATCGAATATAAATGTGTCTTTGATTCGATTTTTCTTAAGCACCCATACTTCTTAGCCCTATATACTCGACTTATTTTGTTTAAGGATTTTTTTTAGAGAAAATCTTGAAAGTCCAAGTGAATCACGATTTATATAATTTAGAAATTCACTATAAGGCATACAAGTTTAATAGAAAAAAATTGGAACTTACGGCCATCCGATTAATGTAAAATATTTTTTTGTTATTAATCTTTGGACGCGAGAAGATAATACCCTCCTTATGGGAATGAATGAAAAATGATAAAAATGTATCATTATTTTAAACTAGTTATTATCGGGAGTATTACCACTTTATCCATGAGATCAATCGCCAACACATTGGACTTACAGTTAGAGAATTAGGTTCTCTAATTGTTCCCTTAAGTAAAGACATAGAGTAAATAACACAAGATATTTATGTGAAAAACTCATTGCTCAGGAGATTAAAAATCACGACCTACCACAATAGGATTTCCCAAATCTTCACTAAAACTGAGCAACTTCAGATTACGACCTATTGCAACCTAGAAATTAATACCTTAATAACTCACCCTTATTATAATACTTTTACAATAACTCTATTATAAAGAACACCTCTTGATGAACTCTAGCCAAGTAAAGCACTAAGAAAGGTTGAAAATGTGTCCTACAATAACGCTTCTTGAAAGTAGGATAGGAATACAAATAAAGACCAAAAGACAAAGACTCAACAACATAAGGACTTAAGACATCTTCGATGTTTGGGATCTAATCCTTATATTTTTTGCAGCTTATTCTTGAGAGAGTCTTGAGAGCAACGACGGTTGGCACTTGAGAAGGATATAATATTTAGGTTTTCAAGTGTTAGAGTTACACTTGTAACATGTTGCTTATATATGAGAGCATATGAAATATGAGAGAGACATTTCAACATTGACTTTTTCCTCTAGCATACTACAGCTGTGCTGCTGCACTATTGTCAGTCGGTACAGTGCAACGACCTTTATAACTTTAGAGTTGACTATACAACAACTAAACAATCTGATCACATCTGGTTCCTCAGATATGTTTGACAATCATCAAAATGTGAAAAAATAGCATAACTTAATCAATTTTCCCCTTTTTGATGATGACAAACACGTAATTGATATTACATTGAGAACCAGATTCCCACTTATTCACAAACCTATATTTTTTCAACACAACAACACGTTAACAATGATTCCTCTGATATTCCCCCTGAGAAACAAATTCTTACTTGTTTCCCTTGAGAAATAGATTCCCACTTGTTTCCCTTGAGAAACAAGCCTATATTCTTTCTACATAACCACATGTTAACAATAATTCCTCCGATATGACACTTTCCCCTTTTGACATCATAAAAAAGAGTAAAAAAGTTAGCACAAGCATAAAGAAGTTCAGCAACATTAATCTGTGACCACTGGGGAAACACAATATGAGCAATAATACTAATAAACAAAGTAAGTCCGAAATCAGAGAAAATTCCCAAATTTGATTATCATAACAAAAAAAGTTTCAATAATACACAACATGATAGTATAAATTGCCAAAAGTTCCAATGTCATATAGGGACAAGTTTCAAAAGGACAAAGATTCAAAGGGATGTGGAAGGGCTAAAAGAGAAAAGGATTGAAGAGATGGAGGGTTAGGTAGGGATGAGTTTAAGTAGTCTGTCCACCCTCTCATTTGCAGTCCTTTAGATCAGTTGTTCACGAAGCTCATCCACCTGCTGCTTTAGCTTCTCATTTTCGGCATGCAGTTGAACATTATCAAACTGAGATTTTAAGATGGCATTTTTAGCCCGTAGCTTCCGAATCTCAGCGGTAACCTTTTATTGAGCCTCGATCAAGTTTGAGATTATCAAATTTCTTCCAAATCCTTCTTTTCTCGACATGAATTCACAATCCTCCAAGTACCCAAGGTGAACATTTGTTTCCTGATCCCCATGGTGGTTTCCCACTTTAACATCAAAATATTTGAAGACTTTGGTAAGAAACCACCCACAGGGAAGACCATGTCTACCATCCCTTGTATTAGCTACCTTTAGAATGTGCTCTATCATAAAAGCGGGCAAACTAATAGGGTGAAGTTTGCTAATGCCTCAATGAGAACCAAGTTAGAAACAACAACAATGTACCTTCTCTCAACCATAAGAAGCAACACTTTGTTAACAAAATCAAACATGAGATGATATTCGAGCTTGAGGAGTTTCTTAAATATCGTTGCCCTGGTCACTATCCTTTCTTGCTTCACAATAACATTCAAGAACTCAGTTGAAGCAACACTCTCTTTAACTTTTTTTAATCCCTCAGTATGGACACCAAGAATCTCACCAAGCTTCTCCTTATCAAGAACAAGATCAGTTCCATTGACATACATAACCAGAGTATCATCAAAGATAAGTTTTCATAGAAGTTGACAACTTCTTCTTCAAAGACATTGGGAGCTAGATGAACAAATAGATGATTACATTTATGGAATTGAACTATTTTTAGAAGTTCCTTCATCTCACTTTTCTCTGTAATATTAGCATAAAAACTTTGCTATGTAACACCTTTTGAGATTTCAGAATCTTTTTCCTCTCCCACGTCAGTTCTTTCTTTTGCTTCTTTGATGAGGAACCAGGTTCCACTTCCACAACCGTCTTCCTCTTTAAGAGTGAAAAGTCTCACTATTATTAATCTCAGATTTTTCAAACTCATCATCTGGGTCAACACTCTCAACAAAATTTTCTTTATCCATGTTTCTTTTCTTGACATTTTTCCTTACAAGTAAAGATTCCTCCACTACATTCTCTTTATTTTCAATAGTAGCCACATCAGTAGGTGAAACTTCCTTCTCATGAATTTTCACCAGTCGTCTATGTTTCTTTAAGGAGTATAACGACCCATTCGTTGTTTTTAGCTTAAGAACTTTATTTGCCTATTTTACCCTTCTCGTTGCCTTTATGTGGGGTTTGTGATGTGCGGGGAATGATGGCATGGATCCTGAAGTCCATTTATATAAGTTACGGATGAAAACTCCAAAACTAGAACCTTAGAGTTGTATATTTTGACTAAAGATTGATTTTTGAGTATATGGGTCCGTTTCTGAGTTCCGTCGCTTCTGATAGTTCTGGAGGGTCATTTATGACATAGTAAAGTCATTGGTTTACTTCCCAAGATAATCGAATATATTTTGTCGCCTTATTTATAGTATTTAGATTTTTGGTTTTCTCGGGTGATTCTTTAGAAAAGTTTGCCTTAGCTCAGTTAAATGGGAAATTCGAGGACACGGATGAGTTTGTAGCACTATCTACCTTACACAAGTATGTTTAGTTTGTGTCCAGAGGAACTCGTTGTGTTTCGGGTGTTGGATGTGAGATTAGCTTGATTTTCATATTTTTGGTGTCTGGTGTTCACTTTGCCGACACCAGTGCTTTCTCATATGGGTCTGCCTCAGTGGGGGTCAACTCTCAGGAGCAGGGATTAGGGATATTGTAAGTTTCTGCCTTGATGGAGAAATTGTCCGCAGGGGCGAGTTCACCCCTGCGTGATCGGGTTCGCCATGGCGCTGGGGCAAGCTGTCAAGTAACTGTGCTCCAGTGAGTGGTATGTTCGCGACAACAGATCTGCATCAGTGGGGTAAATTTTGATGGGGTAGAAGTATTGTATCAGGTGTCCTATTTATTTCCTAAGTCAGAATTCATTTCCCTAAAAAACATATCTCGAACCTAGAGCCGCAAGTTGAGTATTCTCTGAAGAACAAGAGTAATTTCATCTTTTGGGGTAAGATTTCCTTCCTTCTTAATTTGAGTTTATGTTTCTAACTTCTTAAATGGTGATGTATTATGTTTTATGTTTGGGAAAATGAGTTGTACGTTATTTTGAGATTAAGAGAGTTATATCATTGATTAATGGGAGGTTTATAGATTAAATTACTTAGATTATTATGAATTAGTGATGGATATTGATAGATTATCATATTGTAAGGCTTAATTTGAGTGTAGAACCTATTCCAATTGGGGGGGGGGGGGGGGGGGAATTCTAGAGTTTCCAATTTGGGGCTTTTTGTATAATGTTAAATTGAAGGTTCAATTATGTATAGTTCTCAAATTAACTTAAGGATATAATTACCTAGTATGTGTTCTAGGTTTTTGGGTAATAAAGTATGCGTCTTGGTATCATGGGCCCGGTGTTGGTATTTGTGATGTTGCTTAATTAAGGATTATGTCTTAATTTGTTGTGTGAACTTTATATTAATGAATAGTATATGCTTGAATAGACTTCGACTATCACAAGACACAGATGAAGGGCAAGTCTGTCACCGGGGCTTGATCGTGTATCACTCATATTCGACACAGAGGTAGCTACAGTTTAGTTTTGAGATTTTGATAGAAGTGTGTAATTAGTTATAAATATTGATGGGTATTAGGTGGTTTTGGGGGTTCCACTCAAGCAATGGTGATGAACATTTGAGTGGGTACCAATGTTGAACCATGATGATGGGTGATTTGGGGAATCAACCTTACACTGATTCTGACTGCTGACTGAATGGGCTTGTCGCCATACTTGTTATCGTTGTGCTTATTCATCACACATGCTTGATATGATATCCTGATTGTACATGGATTATATGTTTATGTATTTTTGGAAGCATGTGATATTCATATCTATACTTGTTGCATCTCATTTTATCATGATTCTTGCCTTATATATGTCATTTACATTCACACACTATGGTTCTAATGACATTGATATTGAAGTGGTATGATTATGTTGTGGGTCTAAGGGACCGGAAAAAGGTAAGAATACTATTGATATTATGGAAAAATTGAGATGATAATGATACGCGGGGATAAAATATTAGTTTCTTAAAATTGAGAATTTTAGGACAATTAATTTCATAATTATCTGTTAAAATTCTAAAATCATATTAATGATCAACATATGGTGAAATTAGGACACGATATACAATAAGTATACCGAATGATGTTTTGTCAAATGAAATGACAAAACCTTCCCGAATAATTTTATAAAATCATGTTCGTCTTGTAAAATGTATATTTCACTCCATGTGTGGCTCAGAAATTTTGAATAATTAACTAAAACTATTGGAGGGTAAAAATTAGGTGTCAACACATGATCTTTATAATGTCCAGTCTGACCACAATGAGTACACAACCCATTTACAGTCGTAGTGTCATACTTGCTATGAGGATTATAAGGGGTTTTGGCCTTTTGAAACCCAATGCCTTTCATGCCTCCTCATTTTTTTTTGGTGTAATGGTAAAAAGTGTATTAAGTAACCAACACCAACCGAAGGCGAACCCACGGACAAAAGATATGGATGATGCTAGGAATATCGTGCATAACCCACAAGTCGGGTAGTCAAAATATTCATTAACGTCAAGAATATTACTCAGGCTAAACTCACAAGCCAGGTAGTCAAGAGGACCCATGTAGGCGAAATGATGCTAAGAATCAAAATGCACATCCCACAATTTGGGTAGTCATATGATTCTTTTGCGTCATAACCAAAACTCAAGAGATCCCACAAGTCGGGAGGTCAAGAGGGCCTATACAGGCCGACCCTCGTCAATCCCTTATTTCAAAACAACATAAGGTTGCAGCCGCAACCTCCTTAAACCCTTATCATGGTAAACCCAAAGGGACAAACCCATGATAAGGGAAGAGCGCCTAGCGTTATGCTGCTAGTGTGAATTATTGCCGAGGGCCAAATGTTCAAAACAAGAAGTAAATTGCGGAAATAAAGAAAACAAAAGAGAATAGACAACAATTTTGATTTTGAAGACGATGACCTCCTTATCCAGTCTGGACCCGTCGAAAATCACTTTGTTGTGTTTCATCCAAATCTGGTAGACGGTGATTGCAAGCGCATTTATTTTAGCCTTTGCCTGCCAACCCGTACTTTGCCCCTCCTTTATAATGTACTTCAGCGCACTGTCAATGATGCTCATGGTTCTGGTGATTCCCAACCAGTTCCTAATTCGCTGTCAGATGAAAGTGGAAGAGGCGCAAGTGAAGAACACATGAGGTAGAGACTCGTCTTCCCTACCGCACAACCCACACACCCGAGTGGTGTCGATGTAAGTAATTTTGTCTTTGGTGCGCAACTTTTTGGTGATGCATAGACAAAGGATGAAGGAATGTTTAGGCAAAATGCATGAATTCCAAACGTCCTTTCACCAAATAGCTTTAACCCCCCGAATTCTGAAGAATTCATAAGATGCATGCGTACCGTTGATACCATTGTTGTTGTGTTGCCAAGCATTGAAGGTGTCGACCGCAAGAGCATGAGACCCAGCCCGTTCACTAATCTGGTCATGGATGCGAATAAGATGCTTGATAAGGGCGGAGTCACCCTTCTTAGCCTCCCACGACCAGATATCATAGTTGGTTAAGTACTTTTGGTGAATCCAATGAACATTAAGCGTGTCTTTCTTCTCATGAATGTTCCAAAGACACTTGGCCAATAATGAATGATTCCAAGTACGGATGTCCCTGAAGCCTAAACTTCCCTCAGTTTTAGGGAGGCAGCAGGATTTCTAGGAAATAGGTGGATGATTCAAACGCCAAAGGAAGACCCTACAAAATCTAATAATCTTGTCACAAACTGTTGACGGAATGCACATGATGGAAAGACAGAAGCATTCGACGCCCTGCATAACCGATTTGATGAGCTCCATTTTTCTCGCATAGGAGAGAGTGGAGCTGGTCCAGGCGTTGATGTAAGAAGTTACTTTATTAATGAGGGGCTCATAATGGATGACGGGTACTAGCATCCAAGGGAATTCCTAAGTAGCGAAACGGCAAGGTGCCGATCTGAAAATTAGTTATCCCCTTGATCTCGATCAATTATTCTTCCGGAATACCACCAGTGTACAGATTGGACTTAAGATCATTGGAGTTTAGGCCCGAGCAGTAACCGAAAGTGTCCAAACAATCTTTGATAATGCGTACTGAATGGGAATCACCTTTAAAGAGAAGTAGCAGATCATCAGCAAACACTAAGTGAGTGATCTTTAAGCTTCCACATTTCGGATAATAGTTGAATTCCCTGTCAAGAGATGACATATTAATCAGTCTAGAAAAATACTCAAGGAAAATGACAAAGAGAGAAGGTGAAGTCTTAAACCTTTCAAGCCTTTGAAGTGGCCATATATATTGTCATTGACCGAAATTGAGTATGACGTAGTAGTTATACATTCCATGATGAGCTTGATGAAGCATTCCGGGAAATTGATCCCGAGTAATACATCCTTCAAGAAGTCCCAGTCAACCGAGTCAAAGGCTTTCCTAAGGTCAACCTTTATCATGTATCGCGGCGAAATACTCTTACAATTATAGTTACGTAAAAATTCTTGAGCAAGATAAATATTCTCAATCATGCTCCTACCATGGACGAAGGCTGATTGAGCGTGATCAATAATGTATGTCAGAACTGTCTCAACCCTTGAGGCAATGATCTTGGTAATGACCTTGTAAACGATATTACAACATGAAATTAGCCTGTAATCACCCACCGTTGAGCAATGGGGGGATTTGGGGATAAGGGCGATAATAGTATGGTTAATCTGCTTGAGAAGCTGGCCCGAACAGAAGAACTCTTTTACCGCATCACAGAAATGCTTCCCCACAATATCTCAAGACTTCTTATAGAAGGCCGAAGTGAAGCCATCAGGCCCCAGGACCTTGTCATCCCCCATTCCGAAAAGAGCACCTCTAATTTCTACATCAGTAATAGGACGAATAAGATCATCCCCTTGTTCACGAGAGAGGAAGTAGCCCGCCGCAACAACCCCACTGTCAATAGGGGTACAGTTACCCCTAGTACCAAGCAGCCCCTTGTAATAACTAACAAATTCATTAGCAACATGTTCGACGGAAGTTATGAGGGAGCTGTCGTTCTTAGTAATAACCACAATGAAATTCCTGGCTCTGTTCCGTTTAATCATAGAGAAAAAATTTGGTGCAGCGGTCGCTATTCTTGAGATGTTCGCATTTGGCCAACTACCTAAAAAAGCTCTTTTCCGTATCCTCTAGTTGAATAGCAATATGCCTAAGGGAAATAATTTGATCCTGCTTGTCAGTGTCATGAGGGTGAGCCATACCATCTGCTTGAGCCATGACCATCTCATGCTTAGCCCTGTTAACACGAGAAGATATGTCCCAAAAGTTATTGTTATTGAGCCTTTTAAGAGGCCATTTCAGACCAGATTGTTTCCGACAGAGAATGTATCGGGCGTAACCCCGATTCTCGCTCGGTTGTCCGAAATGATATTGCCAAAATCTGTGTGCGTTGTCCACATGTTGAAGAACCTGAAAGGGCGGTTGCGGGTTCTCTTTTGCTCAAATAAAGAAACAACACAGAGGGAGTGATCCGAGCACTTTCCTGGCAGCGTTAACTTCGCATGACCCAACCAGCCATCATTCAGCCAGGTGGAATTAACCATGGCCCTGTCGAGTTTGCTCATTTTATTATTGACGAAATAAGTGTAATGGCAACCAGACGACGGGAGATCCGTAAATCCGATGTCACTACAACATTCAATAATGTCCATGATGTCATAATTAGTGATTTGTGCCATATTGCATCTTTCATCACCCTTCATGACGGTGTTGAAGTCGCCTAAGACTAGCCAAGACTGGTTTAAGTTCTGTCCGTAATTCCGCAATGAGAGCCACAACGATCGGCTTGCAATAAATGAGTGAAGACCATTGATAAACGAGACATGGAAGGATTTATGGGAGATCCTGCATGTCACGCTACAGTGAATAGCTTGGGGACCAGATTCAGCCGTGGTGAGTGTAACCTTGGTTGGGTTCCAAATGATGAAAATTCTTCCTGCTGGATGACAATCAAAGTTATGAGTGAAAGCCCAGCCACGTAGTCTAGCGTAATTCATAAAATGGTTGAGTTTTAAAGCATTGAGCTTTGAATCGATGATACCAAAAAGATCGATGTTCTCCTTCTGGATGAGATCGCAAATCTCATCCTTTTTAGAGGGGTCATGCAGGCCCCTATATTCCAGGAGGCGACAATCATTTCGATAGGCCTCGGGGGCCAGGACCCTTCGGGATATCAGCAGGACACATCTCTATTTCCGCAAGAGTTCCCACCTTTATCGACCTCGGTTTGCGACCCCGAGGGCCGACCTTCTGTATGAGTCGCATGTGTCTCCTTGTCAATAACCTGTTGTATGGACGGAGAAGGAGAGGAAGGGGGGAGACGATGTAATAATGCATCACCCTACCACCCATAGTGTTCCCTGCATCTCCGTTGTCCTTAGCGGAGCTTTTTCCTCTTGTGGACGTCGAATGCGCTTCACAATCAGTATCCGAGTGCCCAACCCTCCTATATGTCATGCAGAAGCTAGGGTATTTTTCATAAAATATTTTCTGTACAACGGGCTCATTCTTGCCAATATCGAGCCTAATTTCATGGACAGGGTCTTTGGAGATGTCAACTTCGACCAAAGCACAAGCATATGAGATTTGGTTTCTCTTACGAGTTAGTAAATCAGTGGCAACTGGTTTCCCAACCCGTGAGAGAATTCTACTTAGCGCCGATGGGTTCCATAGTTCAAGTGGGAGAGATGGAAGTCTTACCCAAAGAGGAACTACACAAATTTTTTGAGTGTCAAAGGTGAAGCACTTAGGGATATCCTTTAATAAGAGTGCAGTGCCATAGACGAAATGTGGACCCTTACTGATAACCTTAATTTTATCTTCGGCTGAGTCAAATCTGAATATGATCCAACCACTACTGTGAACACTAAATCGATACTTGACACCCCAAGACCGTCATAATTTTTGCAATGCAGGCCCTCCCGGGTACTTTCCAGCAAAATAGCCTACCAAAAGGTGACCCTATGTGGAGTGTAACTCGTCGAAATCATCATCATCAAATACAATGGGACCATCACAATGCGGTTCATCTACAAAATGCAATTTAGAACCGTTATTGACATCCCTATTACCCTTAACCATTTTTCCCATGCTTCTTTAGGATTAGGTATGGAATGATCCTTAACGGATTTGACCTTATCCTGGTTGGTCTCAATATCTGCAATAGGTTGCTGATCTGGAGGCACCACGGTAGTGGAAGCATCCCCATCGACGAAGGAGAATGAGTCCTCTGAACCAAGGGTGCGAGAGATCGTGGCAGAGGCTAGAGAAGGGTCTGGAACTCCCCAAATAATACAAGGTCTTAAAGAAAGGTTCATGGGAACCACTGGCTACACTAAAGCAGCCGGCTCAACATTAGTCACCGAAGGCGTCTCAGGATGCATAGGGAGAACAGGAGCATCCTGAATCAAAGGTAGGTGGGGCGAGGAGGTCCCATCTGAATTTGAGTCTCTGCTGATAGGGGGAACTCCATCACAGAAGAGATGTCAATGGAAGCCTGCCCTACTCGAATGGGCAGTGGTGAAAAAATGGTCTTCTTCTTATTTTTTGGCATCAAGGAGTTACAAAGAATAAAAGCGTATACAAGCACATAAGAAATTACAGGGAAATAAACGATTACAACAAGGAAATGCGTAAATAAAACCCCGGACAGTCCTGGTTATAAATTACAAAGCTTTACCTACTTATACATCTCTAATTCAGGTAGGTTGTAGAAATAACCCCGGACAGGCCCGGTTGAAAATTACAAGTCTTCCTTACTTATACAACACTAGTCTTAAATGTATAAACAACAAATTCATACAAAGTTTGCAAGGTCCTAGTATTTGCCTATCGATAAACCTAGATTTGCCTAGCAAAAATATAGATAGTAAAATACTGGAATTAAAGTGCAGTACTGAATGTAATAAGCAAGGATCGGAGTTACCTCTCGTCGCGTGCCCCCGTTGGTTCGAACGGGTAACCCCGTGAACACTTCTATAGGCATGCGTTACCGCAGCCTAAGTTCAATGGATCAACCACGATCTTGCTGCAGCGTGCCTCCGTTGCACTTACGGGGGGATAACCAGACAGGCCTGGTAGAATTACAAGTCCTAATTAAACCAGATTTAAGAAATACACTAAAATAAAGGAACCCGACTAAGCCAAAGCAGTCCATTTGAAGGGAGTCTGTTGTACCTACACCCAAAGAAAAGGCCAACAGTAGCAAAGGACAAGGAAAGGAGAGAAAAATACGTACAAGAGAAAATTATAAATATATAATATATCTTATATTATAATTAATAAAAATAAGTATTAGAATACTTAATATATTTAATAAAATATATAAGTAATAGAATACGTTATATAATTAATATAATATAAATATATTATAAGTAAATAAGGACAAGCACGTAGAGAACATCGAATATATATATATATATATAAACTAAAAATATATATATACTATATTTTATATATTAAAATATATAATATATAAATATAAATAAATAAATAAATAAATATATATATATATATATATATAATAAGGAACACTAAATACTAAGATAGAAAGGAAACGTAAAGCAATAAACGTGGAGGGAATGGGAAAGTGGACAACCGTGACAGCAGTCAGCCGCATAGCTACAGTAGCTCAGCCTGTGCACAGTGGTCGAAGTGTGTATGAAAAGGAAAAATTCAAACGGAACAGAGATCAAACAAAATGCAGGAGAGGGAAACTAAGATAAAAGATCGAAACATACAAGATTAAGAAAATACGAAGAACAATATGAAGAACATGAATACATGAAGAGCACAAAAGACAATAAGCAGAACAAGGACACTTAGACAAGAAACACGATTAGTAAGCTAATTAATACTAGAGACAACCACGGTCAGTGAAAACAAAGATCAACACAGACACTAGCATAGCAAAAAAACACTTAACAACACAGACCCAGGAAAAACACAAAGAACACTTAAGGACAACAACAACTAGTAAAATTAGGATCATAAGACTCTTAGAAAACTACCAACTGTCAGTGATAACACGACCTAGATAACAAGCTACCAAACTAGACATGCAAGGAAAGAAAGCAATAAACAACAGACAACAGAATAAGCGCTACGAAGCTAAGGCATAGGGAATAGGCATGCATAAAGAACAATAACAAGCACCCGAATTCACAGTAACAGAAGAAAAAAGGACAGTGGAATGGACAAAACGACGAGGTAATAGGCACGAATAACAAACAGAGGAAAAATACAAGCTACAAAACGATAACGAAGGAGACACCTGAGACGCCCAGCAGCAGACGAAGCTAGAAACCCCAAGAAAATCTTTCTAAACACTTCTAAAGAACCTTGAGAAGACTTCAAAGAACTAGTACCACCGAGAAAAAAGCCTCACAGAGCCCAAACAACGAACAAAAAACCCAAAGAAATGGATCTTAAAAGCTTCTCCGTCTCATGCCGTGAAGAATACCACCAATATATAGAGTCGGAGCCACCAGGAATGGTGTTCCCGACCCCAAAAAATGGGGGTAGAAACCCTTGTCGTCCCAAACGTAAAGAAGAGAGAGAGAAAGATATTCAGTGAGAAGTAATGAAAAGGTACCGTGATATGTTAATAAACGAAGATTTGAACCGCCTTTATCACAGCGAGTCCGATGTTGAAACGTAACAGGCTTTGACAGAAAACGAGTGTTAAATGCAAAGTGTGTACGTGTAGAATGGACGAGTAGCTTGCAATTAATGGTAAAATCCAAGAACTGTAAAACCCACTCACAAAATGCTCATCATCGAATAAAAAAAGAAGCAAATTATCACGCGAATACACTCTGCTCAGTGAAAACGAATTAAAAGCATAAAACAAAGCCCTTGAATAATTAAATTCAAGTCAAAGGCTTCACCTTTGAAACTTTGTTGAAGCTTTCAAATTTAGGAGAGAGAACAAAGGTTCGGTGGGGTCGAAGGTTCTTAGCTGATTCCCGCCTCCTCCTTTATACATAGAAGAAATTGTATTAGTGGACCAGGTCTAGTGAAGTGACTTATCAAGATCAAATTTTACCCTATCTAGATCCTCCTACAACTGTCTATTCTTTTCTAGCTCTGTAGTGAGACTCCTTTGATTTTCTTAAACTCATTTTCAAGCTCAAGCTGAGTCTCACGAGCTATATTATTTCCTTTAGAAGGAGTATTCAACCCTTTTTTCATTTGATTTTTTAAGAGAGAGTTTTCTCTAGTTACTTCATCAACCCGTTCTTTCAAATCTACTATGCAAACTACCATATCATCACTCTCTTGTTCTAATTACCTAATTTATTCAATTGGACCACCCTTCATATTAATAAGGTTATGATATGTATCAATTAACACATTTGTTAATGATATCAATTTTCTTTGAGAGTAACTTTTCAAGTTGTTTTAACATCAAGAACATTTACCTCGTCTTGATCATAGTTATCATCAACATCAGATTTGGCCATAAGTGCGAAAAATGACTCATATTTTGAAGGTTCATTATCAACAACCATCATAGATGCATCATCTTGATCACCTCTATCTTCAGATTCACTGGAAGAGTCTCTCTAAGTTGCTAGAGCTTGCTTTACCAGATTATCAACTTCATCTCTCCTTTAGAACTTTTTATCAGGAACTTGGTTCCTCTTCTTAGATGAAATATCCAATCTTTCCACACTTGTGACAACAATCATTTTCTTTATAGTTCTTGTTGGAGCTTCATTTCTTTGGAACTCCATCATTTCTTCAAACCATCTTCTTAAATTTTTGAGTGAGGTGTGCCATATCAGATTCATCACTGGTTATGTCACTTTTAGAATCATTGAAAACCATGGTCTTCTCTTTCTTTAGCTCTCCTCTTTCATCATATTTTTGTTTTTTCAGCTCGTAAGTCTTAAGATCCAATAAGCTCATCAATGCTCATTGTTTGCAAGTCCTTTGCTTATAAAATAACATTAACTTTGATTTCTCAATAGTTAGGCACAATATGTTATACCCCGTAATTCCAGGACATATAAATGAGAACGTAAGTGAGAAAATGAGATTTGAAGGTTGGAAGGAAAGTATGTTTACATTTTTCGAATATGGAAAAAATTTGGAAAAATGTGAAGACGGAAATTTATTAACTTGGAGTTAGATTTCTTAATATGGACTTAGTATTGTATTATGAAGTCTTGATAATATGGGGTCCACCAAAAATTTCACAATTTTGTGGGGCCCTTCAAATTTTAGATATTTTGGCCAAGTGTAGAGATACTTCGTTAAGAGGGGATTTTGACCAATAGGAGGGTGACATGAGTCCCTCCCCCACTTGTCTTGCAAGTTAGCAAGACTTAGTTCATTTAAACAAAATATCTTCCTCTCCAAAAAACTTTCTCTTCTCTCTTCTCTTAACCTCTTGGTCTCGATTTTTCCAAGCAAAAGTGCAAGAACAAGACTAAGTTATTTTCCAAGATTAAGCCTTTAATCAAGTTCTAAGCCAAGTTAACTCTCCAAGATTTCTCCAAAACAGTTTTGGCCGAGAACTTGCCTTGAAACCCTAAGCATGTTTATGAAATTTTTGGAAGTAAAACAAGAAAGGAAGATGGTTATAAGCTTGTAGAGGATACATGTGTGTATTGGAACTTGAAGAAGTGGTGTAAAAGTGAAGGTGTTGGCCGAGAACTAGTGGACTGTTTTGGGCGAAATTTTAGGTAAGATTCTTCTTCCTCTTGAAGTAATTGGATATTACATGTTGTTATAGTTAATAGATGAACTTGTGTTAAGAAGAATGGAGGATAAGAAGTGAATGGATAGTTTTGGCTAAGTTGGCCGAATTTGACAGTTTTCGTTGGTTATTGTTGTTGTTATCTTCACCTATTGCATGTTAAAATGAAGGAATTTTGTTATTGATGATTTGATATGGTTTATATTAAAGTATTGAAACTTGAATTGGGTTATAAGGGAATATGAAAAGGGTTATTGTATTGGGGTTGTTTGGCCGAGAATACCTTAAAACTGTGGGATATTGTGGTGCTGTTTTGGGGACAGTTTTGTGCCAAAAACTTGATGCGCGAAAAGATGCACACACTTTAACGCAAGTGCACGTTATCGTGACAAGTAATATAGTCTTGGTAAGACCGAATATCGTCGACAAGGATTAGTGTTCAAGTACCAATTATCTATCTTTTGGTATCTATTTGGTAACCGATATTGATTTTTGTTGTTTATGACTAATAATTATAAAGGCTAATTAACTATATGTTTACTTCAGTTGTGATGAGAATAGGGCTTCCACGTCTCCTCAACTATCCGCTTATGTTACTTATTAATGCAATGAATTATGGTTCTTCTTCTCTCGGAGCTAGCAGGTTTACGAAATCGTTTTATACTCCCGTTACGGCTATATAAACACTCAACCCCAGTATTTCTCCTTTCTACCTTTCGGTGATAAGGATGACTCTATAGGAGGATTAAGACCAAAAACCTAGTTAACCGTCACGCGCCATGCGTAATATTAGGGTTGTTAAGCCTCTCATTAACGCTACATAAGTAATTGAGGTATTTTCATCCCCAATCCAAAATATGTCTACCCAACTTACAGCATATTCACAACCTCCTCCTTTCGAAGTTTGATTAGAAATCATATAAGTAATGATAATTAGTGATCAATTAATTACCAAGCATTCAAAACAATTATTGGATAAATCTCAACAAGAAGAAGAATAACCATAACATGCATCAATTCATAACATAAGTTTCTAGTGATTTAACATGGAAAGCCCTATAGAGGAATTAGTTCCTAGCCATTGACATGACAAGAACTAATTCAAGGTTCATCATAAAAACTGAAATAAAGGAAAGAAAAGAAAAGAAAGTTACTAAACTATGGTCTCCAATCTTCAATCTAAGAATCCTTGTGTTGTGCAAGAAAGGGAACCCTTAAAAACTTCCTAGGGTTCTCCTTTTATAGGCTCAAAAACGCCTCTAACTTTTCCCCTCAGGCCTGGCCCAGAATTCGTCATTAAACCTGATTTTTCCGCATCGGCGCCACGGCCCTGCTATCGGCGTCGCGGTGCGGAAGTCCTGCGATACTTCGGATGATTTGGCGCCGCGGCCCGCTCTGGCATGCAGGCGCGCGCGCTGCTCTGCGGTCTTCGGGTATTGGGCGCGGCCCCGCACTGTTGGCGGGGCGTCGCGCGGCTCATGTTTCTGCCTCGTTCGCCACTTTCTCTGTTTTTCAGCTCTGGAACCTCCACTTTTGCCCTCTTTTAGCTCATTTTCCGCCATTTGGCCATTTTAACCACTTTGACTCAAAATAAAGAAAATCTATCCTAATACGACACTTATTTGTACCAAAAGGGACAAAAGATTAGCTAAGAACGACTCGAAAAGTGTATATAAAATACACCGATCAAATACCCCCAAACTTAACATTTGCTCGCCCTCGAGCAAAGATAAAAAGAAAGAATTAAAGACTCAAAGAAACGAAAATAAAAGACTCACTGACATTGATCACTTTTGATGCATTGATGTTATCTAGAAAAACATGAAGGTTAGCAGAATAATATGCAGGAACATATAGCATGAAATTTTTGCACACTAAACACATTAAGCTAGATATTTCGCAAACTCATTTTTATCATGCTTAATAGAAGTCAACATACTGAATCATGCTTGTAAAATAGAAAAATCCTATGGCATGTTTACTTGCTATTCTCCACTAATCCTGGATATGCATAAAAGAGATCTTCAGGACTTTAAGGGTTGTAATGCAGGCTTAGGTATAGGTAGGTAAAAATAGGCATTTAGGCTCATTTTTGTGTACCATAAGCTCTTTAGCTTTTCAGTGTTTCCCTTTTCTTTTGATTCTTTTCTTCACTTCAAATCAATCTTTCCCCTCTTTTGTTTTGGGAGAGTGAAGTGTATAATAATGACAAGCACCCCCAAACTTAGGCTTTTGCCTATTTCTTATTACTTTTTTTATTGGGGTGCATCAAAGTTGTTCACTCTTTTTGTCTCTTTTTTTAACACAATTTATTCCACTATTTCACATTTTTACTTATGACACAATTGTGGGAATATAGGGTGTCAAAGAAAAAGTTCAACTTTTAGGCTCAATGGGGTTGACTAGGGATATTTTTAGTGTCAGGGATAGAAAAAAGTGGTAAGAATTGGCTATCAAAGAAACGCCTGAGTCATCTCTCCTAACATGCATATCCTAACTATTTCGCCTCAAATAGCAAGCAATCATAACACATAGGTTTTAATCATTTAGCATGCACAATTCAAGCAAGAAACTCCAAATAGACAGATTTTGTGAGTTTTTGGCATATCTAACCTAGGTGTTTAGATAGTTGCTTCTAGTTCCATTACATTATTCCACCTTACTTCACTAGGTGTTTCTAGTAACTACAACATACATGATCTTTTGACAGACAATTATGACTCAAAAGAAGAAAAAAAATTGTGACTCAAAAATACACAAAAACAACAAAAAGAATTAAACATACTTATAACAAGACACAAATAAAACACAAATAAAACACCCCCCCCCCCCAAACTTAAATCACACATTGTCCCAAATGTGTGTAGACTCAAAGACAATAAAAGAAAACAGGACACTTACAGACTTGGCTAAAATGGTGGCGGTGGCGGTGGCGGTGGATAATACTTTGAATTCCGTGAGGGGGGAAGGGCTCTGGATTTTTGATTTGGCGAAAGGGCTTTCGGATCGGGGCGTCTTAAAAAAATTCAAATTTTTCCGTTGCAGCGCCGCGGCTCTGCAAATTGGCGCCGCGACTCTGCAAATTGGCGTCGCGGCGCCCAAATTACTGCGTTCTTCTGAATCTTCTGCGCTGCGGCCCTGCTCCTGGGCGCCGCGACGCTCTGGCGATTTTGTGGAAATCTTGGCTTCTCTTCAGTTTTCGCCTTCCAAGTTCCTGGCTTTCACCTGTCAACACAACACGCATAATTACTCCGTGAGATCGTTAAATAAAGATTAATTGCATTTAAACTAAATAACTGAAATACCTTGGGTTGCCTCCCATAGCGCTGTCTTTAACGTCTTTTAGTCGGACGCAAGTTCCTTATCTCAATAAGTGTGGGGTGGATTAACCCCACAGCTAATCCATTTTCTTCACATTTTTCGTTTTCTTTTTCTTCTTCTCCTCTTAGCATTATCGTCAAGGGGAAGTTCAGGAACACATACCTGCTTTTGTGGAGGTTCGGCAAGCCATACCTGCTTTCGTGGGCTCATCTCCCTTGGCTTGACTTGTACTGGCTCACATGTTTGATGGTGCTGATTGCAAAGCACCTGCTCATGGTTGGTGGCTCAATGATGTGTTTAAATACTTTAAACACCATTTCTTCCTTCTCCACCCTCAATGTCAGCTCTCCTCTTTCTATATCGATCAATGCTCTCCGCATGCCGGGAATGGTCTCCCAATATGATAGGGATTTGCATCTTCTTCCATGTCAAGAATGAGGAAGTCGCGGGAAAAAGAATTTTCCTACTTTAACAATCACGCCCTCAATCTTCCTCTTGGATGAACTCATCGCCTATCGGCCACCGCAGGCTCACCGTGGTTGGTTTGGCCTCACCCAACTCCAATCGTTTAAATACCGATAAAGGCATCAGATTTATACTTGCCCCTAAATCGCACAGAGCCCTGTTGCATGTCACCCTGCCAACTGTGCAAGGTAGTGTAAAGCTCCCTGGGTCTTTTAGTTTAGGGGGCAACTTCTTCTGCAGGATAGCACTACACTCCTCCGTTAGTGCTACTATCTCATACTCCGCCAGTTTCTTCTTCTTCCCCAAGATCTCCTTCATGAATTTGAAATAGGAGGGCATCTGCTCCAATGCTTCTATAAAAGGTATGTTGATATGCAGCTTTCTGAATGTCTCCAAAAATTTGGAGAATTGTTTATCAACTGCCTTCCGCTGTAATCTCTGGGGGAATGGGATCTTCTCTGTATACTCCTTCTCTGGAGTTTTCTCTACTACTGGGCGAGATTCAACTACCTTCTCTTTTTCTATCTCTGTCCTTTGCTCAATTACTGGCTGAGGCGACTGCTGCTCCAACTGTTTGCCACTTCTCAATTGTACTGCCTGACATTGCTCCCTCGGATTCACCTCTGTGTTGCTTGGCAGTGTACCCTGTGGCCTGCTGTTTGCTTGTTTTGCTAGCTGACCCACTTGTGTTTCCAAGTTCCTGAACGAGGATCTAGCTTCTGTCACGAACTGGGTCTGGGCGTTGGTGAGTGCCAACAAAGCTGCTCTCAGCTCGTCTGGCTTTTCTTGCTGAACCGGTGCATTGAATTGTTGAGAAGGTGAGACCTGAGTAAAGGGCTGCTGATTTTGGTTCTGCTGGTTTTGGTACTGGCCCCTATATTGATTCTGCTGCCCCTGGTCTCCTCTCCATGAGAAATTTGGGTGATTCCTCCACCCTGGATTATATGTGTTGGAGTATGGGTTGTTCTGTGGCCTCTGATAATTACCCACGGCCTGACACTCTGCCTGCTCAATTGACATATTATTAGGATCAGCTGAAGGACACCTATCGAATGTATGTGGGCCACCACATATTTCACAGCTTTTAGGCATCTGCACTGCATTCACTGATATTGTATGTTGCTGCAACTGTTTCATCAACAAGGCCACTTGGGAATTCAAGGCAGCAATGACATCTATTTCGTGGACTCCCATTGTTCTCCTCCCACTCATTGATCTCTCTTCTGTGACATGGTTGTTGGTGGACATATCTTCTAATAATTCGTGAGCGTCGTGGGTTGTTTTCCTCATGAATGTCCCACCTGCTGCTGCATCTATAATGGTTCTGGTTGTTCCGCTGAGCCCGTTATAGAAGATGTGGACCAAGTTCCACAACTCAATGCAATGGTGTGGGCATTTTCTCTGCAAATCTTTGAACCTTTCCCACGCTTCGTACAAGGACTCTCCATCTGCTTGGTAGAAGTTATTCAACTCCCCTCTCAATTTTGCTGCTTTGCATGGGGGAAAGAATTTGGCCAAAAATTTATGTGCCAGCTCTTGCCATGTAAAAATCAAATCAGCTGGCAGGGAATTCAACCATACTTTTGCTCTATCCCTGAGTGAGAAGGGAAAGAGCCTCAATCTGACGGCATCATCAGTAACGCCATTATATCTGAAAGTTGCACATAGCTCCAAGAAATTAGCTATGTGCATATGTGGATCCTCTGATGGCAGTCCTCCAAATTGCACTGTGTTCTGCACCATGCTCAGAATCGCCGGTTTTATCTCAAAGTTGTTTGCTCCTATTGCAGGGAGCCTAATACATGTCTGTGCTCCATTCACCCTCGGCAGCACATAGTCTCCCAAGCTTCTTTCTGTCTGGACTTGAACTCTTTCCTCGACATCCATAGGTACTTGTCGAGGCATTCCTGGGTTAGGTTGATTTTCACCTAACCCTTCTCTCATCATATTGTTGTTTTGAACACCGTCCATCTCTATCAAGGTTGAAATCCGCTGATTCTTTCTGCTCGGTTCTGTGTCTTCAATCTGGATTGAAGGGAACAAGAGTGTCTGCCCCTCTTCTCCTTCGCATAAACTGATTTCCTGAAACAGATCAAAAACAGACAAACAGATCACGGCACCTTGATTTTTACCGAAAATAACAAAAAAAACGTAAAAATAAAAAAAATTAAAAACCAAATTAGAAATTAAAAATAGATAACTTGATATTGAACTATGCCTAATCCCCGGCAACGGCGCCAAAAACTTGATGCGCGAAAAGATGTACACACTTTAACGCAAGTGCACGTTATCGTGAAAAGTAATATAGTCTTGGTAAGACCGAATATCTTCCACAAGGATTAGTGTTCAAGTACCAATTATCTATCTTTTGGTATCTATTTGGTAACCGATATTGATTTTTGTTGTTTATGACTAATAATTATAAAGGCTAATTAACTATATGTTTACTTCAGTTGTGATGAGAATAGGGCTTCCACGTCTCCTCAACTATCCACTTATGTTACTTATTAATACAATGAATTATGGTTCTTCTTCTCTCGGAGCTAGCAGATTTACGAAATCGTTTTATACTCCCGTTAAGGCTATATAAACACTCAACCCCAGTATTGTTCCTTTCTACCTTTCGGTGATAAGGATGACTCTATAGGAGGATTAAGACCAAAAACCTAGTTAACCGTCACGCGTCATGCATAAAATTAGGGTTGTTAAGCCTCTCATTAACGCTACATAAGTAATTGAGGTATTTTCATCCCCAATCCAAAATATGTCTACCCAACTTACAGCATATTCACAACCTCCTCCTTTCGAAGTTTGATTAGAAATCATATAAGTAATGATAATTAGTGATCAATTAATTACCAAGCATTCAAAACAATTATTGGATAAATCTCAACAAGAAGAAGAATAACCATAACATGCATCAATTCATAACATAAGTTTCTAGTGATTTAACATGGAAAGCCCTATAGAGGAATTAGTTCCTAGCCATTGACATGACAAGAACTAATTCAAGGTTCATCATAAAAACTGAAATAAAGGAAAGAAAAGAAAAGAAAGTTACTAAACTATGGTCTCCAATCTTCAATCCAAGAATCCTTGTGTTGTGCAAGAAAGGGAACCCTTAAAAACTGCCTAGGGTTCTCCTTTTATAGGCTCAAAACCGCCTCTAACTTTTCCCTTCAGGCCTGGCCCAGAAATTCGTCATTAAACCTGATTTTTCCGCGTCGACGCCATGTTCGCCATCGGCGCGCTGGCGGAAGTCTGCGATACTTCGGATGATTTGGCGCCGCGTCCCTGCTCTCTCATGCAGGCCATGCGCTGCAACTTTTGCGGTCTTCTGGGTATTGGGCGCCGCGGCCCTACACCTGTTGGCAGGAGGCGTCGCGGCGCTGGCTCGTGTTTCTGCCTCGTTCGCCACTTTATCTGTTTTTCAGCTCTGGAACCTCCACTTTTGCCCTCTTTTAGCTCCTTTTCCGCCATTTGGCCATTTTAACCACTTTGACTCAAAAGAAAGAAAATCTATCCTAATACGACACTTATTTGTACCAAAAGGGACAAAAGATTAGCTAAAAACGACTCGAAAAGTGTATATAAAATACACCGATCAGTTATATGCTGAAAATTCAGCCACCATTTATGCATGATTAATGTGGGAATTGCTAATGTAAGTCCTATAGGAATAAGGGTGTAGAAAGGTGTAGAAAGCTTCACATTTCACCCTCGTTGTGTTGGATTATGGACTGTTTTTAGTAGACTGTTTTATATGGATTAAGAGGTCGGATTAACATAAGAAGTAGGTGTGTGAATCACCTTGGTTGGTTTTTTGGTTGTGTACTTAATTGGTACTTGGTTATTGATGTTATTGGTCTTATTTGTAAGGTGGAAACGTATGTATAAGTAGGGGAAGTTCTACCCAAATTTTTATATGAAAGGAGAGTCATTATGTGGTATAGTGTATACTAGTATCATGAAGTTGATAGACGTGTTGTTGTTATTATAGGTTGAAGTACCTATTTGAGACGTATTCTACTTGTCGTATTGGTATAGCCGATAAGGTATGTGAAACTATCATTTCTTCTTTTGACATGATCTTTATAAATCGAGTGTACGGTGGACGTACGTATTTTAAATGAGTCCAGAATTCTTGTGGTACATGAGGCGTAAGTGACTTGATTTTAAAAGTGTAAAGTGCATTGACGTTACAAATGTGAGTGTACGGCGGACGTACATAGTTCTATTTGATCTTAATCCTTATTGATATATGACAAGATAGTACCTTGGGTTTTCTAAATGAAAGTTATTCTATTTTGTTTCATTGAGAATTAAATGATTTATTAAAAAGAATGTACGGTGGACGTACATGATTTCTACACAGTTTAATTCCTAATGATATGTTTATGAGGAGTGCCTTGATTTTCTAGAAAAGGGTTCATTTTAATGATTTTATTGAGAGTCAAAAGATGATTTTAAATTTCATATGGTTTCCTATGATAGCTATTTGTGCACAATACCTTATACGTTCGATGTGTCCTTCAATAGAGGGTCGGGCGGTATATGTATATGATTCCATGGACATGTATCCATGATGCGAGTATAGATACTCATGACAATATATGATTTAATGAACATGTATCCATGATGCGAGTAGAGATAATCATGACAATATGTGATTCCATGGACATGTATCCATGATGTGAGTAGAGATACTCATGACAATATATGATTTCATGGACACGTATCCATGATGTGTGTAGAGATACTCATGACAGTATGTGATTCCATTGACATGTATCCATGATGCGAGTAGAGATACTCATGACAGTATGTGATTCCATGGACATGTATCCATGATGCGAGTAGAGATACTCATGACAGTATTGTTGACACCCAATTTTGACCCTCTCGCTCAATCATTAACTATAAAATTACACTAATTTTCCAAAAAATAATGTTAACAATTCTATAATAATAAAATGCAACAATAAAACATTAATACATGCATAAATAAGCAATTTAATAATGGCACCACGTTTTACGTAGAGTATTAACCATTTTTGAGTCTCACGTCCACATTCGTTAAAATGTTCATAATTTAATCCCTATTCTATTTCCATCAATTCTTAATAATTTTAATAATAATAAATACGTAAATAAATAAATAATTTAATAATGGCGTTGCATCAAGCATTCCTTAAAATTATATCTACATTTATTAATACCCAAAGCAATTTCATAAGCAATTGAAACCCCCCATTAATTTAATTTTAATTTAACATCACAAAGTATGCATAATAAATAAGATTTTAATAACGGTCTCGCATTATAAAACATTAAGCACTAATTAAATAGGACGCCCACATTTATTAATAAAAGCACCTAAAGTCGTATTAAAACAATTTAATAATAACTAACACCCAAATTAAAACATACTACCAACCTTTAATAATACAAGCCCAACTTATCATTTCCCCTAGCCAAAAATTGTCCCAGCCCCTATTCCCTAAAATAAAACAGAAGCCCAACAAACCGTGGCCCAGCACCCCTTATCATCTCTTCATCCCTACCAATATACACAAAGCCTAATTCTCAAACCAAAAACCTCCTAAATCGACCGCCTCTATCATCTAATCCCTATAAAAACGCACCCCGAATCTTCTCAAAGATCACAACCAAAATGATACCCAAATCGTCCCCATAAAGCTTACCATAAATACCATCCGAAATCTGGCTCAAAATCACACAAAATCCTCCCAAATTAACAACAGTAAATTTCCTTAAATTAGTACCAAATCTTCCAAGTTAAGGATAACTAGAGCAGTACTAAAATTAACCCCAAATTATCATCCACAAAATCACTCCAGAATTACACCAAAATCGTCTGTCAAAGTCAGCCAAATCGCCATAAAAACGCTATCAAAATTGGAACCCCTAATGGTGACTATATATATATAGCGATTTAGACATGAAGGGGGGCATCGGTTAATCACTCGGCATCCTTTAGCATCCAAAATCAGAAAATTAGCAGTCTAAGGCGAGTTTTTATTTATTTTTTATTTTTATTCGCATAGCAACACATTCCGAGTGGATCGACGACTTGATATGCTGTCGCGGTTCGCTGCTCGGAGAAGGTAAAATCAATTCCCCTTCTTTTAATTTCGTTTTACTGCACATTTGTTTCAATCTAGATTACTTAGTTCTTTGGGCAAGCTTATTTTATCCGATTGCGTTGATAGTCCAGTCATATCTATTTGTGTGTGTCGTCTAAGATGATGATGCTTTGTTCCTAAAAGCCTGTCCTAATTCAATTACAATATATCTGCATTCGTGTCTGATTAAAATGTATGACCGTGTTAATAACAGGCCATTATTTAAGTTTAGATGGTTTTGAGTATAAGATTGTCCTTGATACAAAACTTATACCACGGTATTAAGTGCATCAGTATTATAGTTTGTTTTGCCAAGAATGCTTCGTTACTATAGGGAGTTAGACATGTGAATCACTTAAGAAATAATTTGATAATCAAGTTTAGATAAATGATGGTTGTTTTCCCTCTTAAGTGTCCTGATTCGTGAGATTGAAAACTGAGTCATTGACTGTAATTCAGCCCTCTGTATGCTATCACAATGAGATAATTCACAAGGGTGATGTGCTTGCTCAGTCTTGTGTCCACATGTGGGGTATTTGAATCGATTAGGATATTAGAGCATCTGGGAGACTGCAAAAAAGATTTTTTTTAACGTGTTCACATGTAGGTTTATCAGTGGGATGCAGTCCTTAGTCACTCAGTTGACGATACTGCTTGAGTGTATTTTTTTTTTTGAAAAAATAGTTAAGCACATAAGAATGTTAAAAAGGACCCTAGCCTAATTATATTGGCACGACTTTGTTTTTCTCTTAAAATCATGTTGGGTCAGCCTCTTGCCTTTTTCAGCTCTATATAATCCTTTGGAAATGTTGCAGCCTCTTCTCGTTACCTTTGATTGAAATATGTGCTCTGCCTGTTTATTTCAAAACGTTCTTATGTGTGCCTTTCCGTGGGGAATAAGTGTGCGAGTTTAGCATTATTTGTCTTCCAAGCATGTATAACTTGGGATTGCTTCATATCGCCTGCGTGTTATTTGCGTCCGAGACCCAATGTTTAATTGAACAATCTGGAGATCTCTTGCTTGTGCCTTCCACCGTATTTGGAATGCTGTAGTCAAATTATATTTGTCTAAAGTCATATGAATGTTTCCATCTACCTGCATTATTTGATAAACTCGGACATATATTAATCCTTATCTTTGGTTATTCTTGTTTTACATGAAATGCACCGGGGCCGAATGAAGAGTTTCATTGCGAGACTCATCGCGACTTTGTCAAATCAATACCCGCATCTATGTGTATCCGCATTCGCATCCCCGCCTCAGCATTTCTAAGACAAAATAAGACAAGATGATGTCATCATCCATCTCAACTCATTTTACTCTCTTAATCTCATTGCCTCATTCGTGTCTTTTATTCTATTATTTGTAATTTTGTTATCTAACTTTGTAATTAATAGGAGACATAGAACCATTAGCCTTTGAATAAATCAATTGGGTAGGTAGTTTTAAAAGCAGAAATGCACTTCTAAATTACTTATTTTAGGGCTTGACAAGCATGTATAAACTTTTGCCTAACAATTAAATTTGCATATCTAATCATGAAATTTAGGCATAGTTTCTTCTCAATTGCAAAATGAAGTATTTCTATGCATCGCACTATACTTATGTTATTCAAGATTAAGTTAGCAAGTAAATATATGCATTTAGTCAACAAATCATCTTTGCATCATTTTATAAATGCATACTTTTAAACTTTTACGTATATTTTTGTAGCATTAGTCTTATAAACCTTTTATCAAAAATGCATTCTTTTATAAAACATTTGCACCATCTTTTAAAACATACATAATAATCAACCTAGGTTTGGCAGGATAACCGCAAGTTAGCGGATCTTAGAGGGTGCCTAATCCCTTCTCTCTAGATTAATAAAGAACTCTTATCCAGAATTTCACACTAGTTTTGCAGACCATTAAAATGGAGTTAATGTTGACTTTAATCCAGTTGACATTTAGGTGTCCTAATTCACCCAAACTAATTAGGTGGCGACTCCGCGAACCCTTTAGCATTTTAGCACCATTTAGCATTTTATTTTATTTCTAACATATCTAAGCAGGATTCGCTGAATTTGTCGCGGTCGAAATAGGGTGTGACATAAATGGCGACTCTGCTGGGGATTTGAGGTTCTTGACCATAGCTAACCTAGGTTTATTATGGTTTGACTTTATTTGCTTTTATTTGTTTTAAATGTCTTAAAATTGATTGCTTTAATTTTGTATGTTTAACTGTTTTAATTGCTATTTGTTTTTACTGATTTCCTTAAACTGGCATTCCGCTCATACTTCTTCCACTCTGGAAAATTCACACAATCACACGCTCACGCGCTGGTGTGCTTCGCGCACCCGCAAATTTCTTTCAAAATACCCAAATTTTAGGAGAGTTGGCGCCTGCGCGGAGTTAGATCGGTTCATCTGATCAGTCGCGTAGCCTTTTTACTCGAGTTGTCCGCTCGGGAACATTGCGTCTAGTAAAGCCAAATCTTAGAAACTTAGGATAGAGCTATACCACCCCTTATTTTAAGGCATGCATGCATTTACCTTAGGTGGGTCAATCCTTGGCATTGACACCACAATTAGGAAGACACCAAATTGGTCAACGGGTTTTCACAACCCCGCGGCCCAACAGCATATTATGTGTTGCATAGTCGTGATAAATGAAACCAAGCCTAAAATCGAAATGCCTAAGTTGGAAAATGCATACTCATTTTTTGTATTATTTATTTTTAGATGGAACCTGTCCCTCAGATCAAAATGGTGAGTGGTATTCCGAGTAAATTGAGGATGTGGTGGTCAAAATTCGACTTGGGTAGTCAGATAGCAATCAAAAGGAGGTTGGGATGCCTCGTCTCATTATTCGACATCTCTCCCGATCAGCATTTGGTCAGAGCATTAATCCAATTTTGGGACCCGGATCGAGTCGTCTTCAAATTCAGGGATTTCGAGATGACCCCCACCTTAGAAGAAGTCAGCTATTTCACTGCTTTAGCATATCATGACAGAAAACCAGTTATTCCGCAAGGCCAGTCTGGGAAAAAGCTCATCCGTTATTTGGGTTTAAAGAATACCAGAGAGTTGCGTTGTTTTGAAAACAGTTGGGTTTCTCTAGACTACCTGTATGAGAGATATGGTTGCCGAGACGGATACAAATTATTTAAGAATGAGTTTTGTTGCATTGTGGACCATTGGAGAGTTAGGCGTCCTATCACATTTGCTATGGCATTCCTAGGGACTCTTTTATTTCCACTTGAGCATGGAAGGATTAGTACATGCATATGTTCAGTAGTTAGAGCAGTGTTCGACGAAGTTGGTGACAAACGGCTTACTATGACGCCCATGATCTTGGCAGAACTGTTTAGAGCCTTGAACAAATGCAAAAGAAGTGAGTTGAGCTTCTTTGAAGGTTGTAATCTTATCTTACAGATGTGGGAAGTAGAGCATTTCTACCAGCGTTCAAATATGACCGATAGATGCCACAGCGCAGACAACAAGATCCCCACTTTCTACGAAAGAACAAAGCGTTATGTGTCACCAGTCGACACAGAGGATTGGTACAGATACTTAGCATCTCGCAGTAGCAGTCAGATTCAATGGAAGTATCTGTTGATTCATATAGTCAAGAGGGTCTACTTGAGACATAAGGGACTCCAACCATATGCTCTGTTACGTGTGCTCCGACAGTTTGGTCATACGCAAGTAATTCCTCTCATAGCTGACATGAGAGCCTCTGAAATCCAGTTCAGACCGGAATTCATCGTTCCCGAAGCCAAGCAGATCCTTTATGAATGGTACCATATTGATCAAGTGGAAGTTGGGAAGGACCAAGCAGGGGTCTCCCCAGAGTATCAAGCATGGTTTCTAGACAGCACAGAATGTAGTTCAGTGGGGGAGCAAGGCATTGAAGACATTAGTGCAAGGAATAGGATAAATGATAGTCAACTCAAAGATAAGGTCATCACTCCAGACATGTGGGTCCTGATGCACGATGCAGTGCAGTACTTGGAACAGGCAGGGGCTATACCTAGGAAGACCTAAGCTTCACCATCACATCAGCGACTTAGTTATAGGCATTTAGTTTGAGACTTTCGTTGTTCTTATTGTTATTTCAATAAATTGCAACTTATTCCCGACTAAAGCATTTCAATCTAAGGGCTTGGATTTTGTTATCATGATTTTGCATATGTGACGTTTAGGCCTACCTCTGGCATAAATGGGTCCCCATGCATGATTAGGACTCACCTGCAACGTGACAATTTACGTGCAACATATACTTGCTAATTATTATTCACTTTTGCAAAATCACGTGATTTACACTAACGCAGTTTGTTGCATTTTTTAGAAGGATTTATTATTTCCCCAAAAAGATCGGTTCGTATTTGATTCAGCAATGTCAGATCATCAACATTTTACCAGGTCCAAGGCACGAAATGATGACATGACTGGCTCAGGGGCATCTGAGCCAAATGGTTTGGGAATTATTCCTGTCGGCGAAACAGAACCTTCAGAGGGGAGAAATGTCACTAGTCAAGAAGAATGCATCGCACAACTACTATAACAAATTGTCGATATGCAGGTTGAGATAGAAAGGATGCAGAATCTGACAAACTTATCTATTAGTCTGAATACCCCCATACCAGAGCAAAGGGCCACTACCTCACAAACTATCCCGGATCGACCTCCGCCACCACATATCTCTCAAAGCTCCTCACAAAAAATGCCAGTTACCGATTCATGTCAAACTATCCCTCGCCCAGCCAATCCTCAACCCCACCCTCAAAGTGATCCTTTTACCACATATATATCTCAGCCCCCGCCTACTTACTTCACCCCAATCAGCCCGAATCGCCAAACTACCCAATACCCACGCACCATACCTATTACCAGCCCCAACAAACAACCCAGACCACCAGCATACACAGCAGAAACCCAGCCTTTTACCATCCTTGTGCTTCCCCAGGAAACAGATCATTATGAAGAAATGGAGAGGGAAGCTCGAGCCAAAATGGACGAGGACGTGACCAAAGAGATTCATAGCCTAAAAGAAGTTGTCCGGAGCATGCGGTCGGACAAGGGTCATGAAGGATTAGATTATGAGGATCTTTGCATGAACCCAGATGTGGAGCTACCTGTGGGGTACAAGGTGCCCAAGTTTGACTTATTCGATGGGAAGGGGAACCCCCGTGCACATTTGAGGTCATATTATGACAAGCTTATCGGAGTGGGAAAGAACCCAGCAGTCGTTATGAAGTTATTCATTCGAAGTTTGATCGGCGAGGCATTGGATTGGTATACTAGCCAAGATCCGCGGAAATGGCATAGCTGGAATGTGATGCGCGATTTATACACACGCTAAACGCAAGTGCACGTATCGTGACAAGTAATATAGTCTAAGAGATCGAGTTATCGTCCTCAGAGATTAGTGTCCAATTACCAACCTCTATTATGTAGTATCTATTTGGTGACCGATAATTTGATGATTTGTTTATAGCTATGATTATAGATGCTAACTAAATTATTTTACTTTACTTCAGATATGGTGGAAATAGGGCTTCCAAATCTCCTCGACTATCCGCTCGCTTTACTCATTAATGCAAATAATTAAGGTTCTTCTTCTATGTTGAGATAGCAGGCTAACTAAGCCGTTTTATACTCCAGTTAAGGTAATATAAACACTCAACCCCAATGTAGAACCCTTCTATCTTTCGATGACAAGATTGACTATAAAGGAGGATTAAGAGCAATAACCTATCAAGCTACACAAGTATCGGGGTACTTTCGTCCACAATTTAAACTTATGTTTATTCAACTATAACATATTCACAATCTCTCCTTTCGGATTTCGATTAGAAATCATATAAGTTATGATAATTAGTGATCAATTAATTACCAAGCAATCAAAATAATTATTGAATAAATCTCAACAATAATAAGAAGAAACCAAAATCTTGCATTAATTCATAAAACGAGATTCAAGCGATTCGATATGGAAAACCCTAAATTAAGTTAGTTCTTAGCCATAGACATGCCAAGAACTAAAATATTATCCAACATATACTAGAAAGAAATAAAATAAAGAACAAGAAATTACTCAAAAATAAGTCTCCAATCTTGATCTCAAGTTGTGATGAATGGTAAGGTGTCTCCTCAAATCCGACCTAAAAGGCTCTATTTATATCCTCAAAAACGTGCAAAACCTTTTCCTCTTTGGCTTTGGCCCAATCCTATTCGGATTTGTCAATTTTCCCGCGTCGGCGCCGTAAATTCTGGTGGTCTACTTTGGGCGCCGTGGCTCACATCTTGATGGTGCAGAGCGCCACTCGCTTTCTCGCCGGGTTGCAAACTTTTTAGCTTTTTGAGCTCTGAAACCTCTTTTTCTGCCCTCTTTTCGCTCCTTCTCACCAATGTGCCACTTTAAACCATTGTGACTCAAAAGAAAAAAAATTATCCTAACACGACACATATTTATACAAAAATAGGCAAAAAACTAACTAAAAATGACTCAAAAGGTGTATATAAAATACACCGATCAGAATGCGTTGGCCCAAGACTTTGTGGAGCGGTTCAGGTTCAATACAGAAATCGTCGTAGACAGGTTTTATTTGATGAAGCTAGAAAAGAAGTCTACCAAAACATTCAGAGAGTACGCCATGAGATGGCGTTCAGAAGCAGCAAAGGTACAACCACCCATGGCGGAGAGTGAGATGACCACTTTATTCGTACAATCTTTGAAGGACGCAACCTACTATGAGCGGATGATAAGCGTCATCAGACGGAATTTTGCAGAATTTGTCAGAATGGGCGACTTCGTGGAGGAAGGTATTAAAACTGGTAGGATTACGAATTTGGCGGCGTTGCAGGCGACTAATAAGGCAATTCAGTTAGGGACGATCGGGGATACTTCACAAAAAAAAGAAAGAGACGGTTTCCCCTCCATGTTCACACAAGAACGTAAACCCGAAACATTTATAACATACCAAAACTCATCATATCAAACCCCATACTATCACACAAATAACCAAAACTTCACACCTCACTACACACCTGCTCCACACCCCAACTACCACACACAGCCTATAAATAACGCTTCCCAAGCACCCATTTATCCTGCCCCGTATCGACCCACCCATCAAGACCACCAATAAAATAGAACACCCAATGCACCCAGACCAAACACAAATTTTGAAGGAAGACCACCCAAAGTTCGCACCCCGTTGGCTGAACCCATACCTCAAGTATACGAAAGGTTGCGAGCTGCAGGCTTAATCCAACCGATTCCGGGGAAGATTCCTAACCCTATCCTGAGGTGGTATGATGAGAGTAAGAGCTGCACATATCACTCCAATAGCCCTGAACACGATACTAAAAGTTGTCACTCCCTCAGGGATAGAATCGAGGGGTTGATTAAAGAAGGGGTAATTCAGCTGAGGGATTCGGCCCCAAACGTGCATGATAACCCCTTGCCAAATCACGGCAACGTCAATGTGCACTTGATAACTTTAGATGAAGAGTACGACTTGCAGGGGACCATCCGATCAGTTCGAATTGAAAGAAAAGTTGAACCTTCTGCTTTTGTCGCCTCTGTTGCCAATATTCGAAAGAAAGAGGTATTTGAGTTGGAAAGGGCACCGTCAAAACATAATGGTTCAATCATAGTTGCTCAGATGCCTGGCTGGGAGCCACCAATCAGAGTAGATCACAAAGAAATTGGGAAGCAAGCCATAGAAGTCACCGCTGCAGGTATAACCAGGTCAGGGAGATATTACACGCATGTAGAGGCAGTTAGAGAGGTACCACAAAAGAAACCCATGACATAAGCTGAGGTTGAGAAGTTTTGGAGGAAGATTCCCACTAAGGAATATTCTGTCGTGGAGCAGTTGAAGAAAACATCAGCACATATCTCTCTATTTTCACTTTGTGCATTGATTCGCATTGGCACAGGTTGCGTTATTGGAAGTCTTTGAAAGATCGTATGTTCGGCATATGTTCCGTGAGGCGTGAACAGACAAAATTTAGTCGGACAAGTGCTAGAGGCCCGTAAAATCGCCTTTCATGATGATGAGGTGCCTGCTGGGGGTGTCGGACACAATCTTGCATTGAATATCACCATCCAGATCGCGAACAAGATTGTTTCAACAGTGTTGATTGATGGAGGCTCGATCGTCAATATTTGTCCCATGTCAACTCTGCTGAAATTGGGGACAGACTACAGGAGAATTCGTAAAAGTCATATCTGGGTCAAAGGTTTCGACGGAGTCCATAGGGGTGTCGAGGGAGAAATTGATCTCACACTGTTGATCGGACCTGCAGAATTTGTCGTGGAGTTTCAGGTATTGGATATTGCCACATGTTATAATATGTTGATAGAAAGGCCGTGGATTCACGAGGCTGGTACCGTCCCATCCACCTTGCATCAGCGCCTGAAGTTTATATGGAATCACCGTGAGGTGGTGGTACTTGGGGATGAAAAGAGAAACACCAACACAGATTATGAAGTCCCTATCATAGAGGACATAAGACAGTTGGATGGTTCAGTCTTCCAGGTTAACGAGATCAAGAGCGCCAGCAGGGCTAAACTGTTGCAGCTGCCACGTTCTCTCACAATGGTAGCCAAGGAAATGTTAAGAAATGGGTTCGAGCCCGGCAAAGGTCTTAGATCTGGTATGAAGGGGATCACAGAGCCGATCCAGCTGTCTGGGAAGAAGGACACTTTTGGTTTGGGGTACCCGCCCACCTAGAAGGATTTGGTGACTGCGAGCTCCCAGAAAAAAAGAGACATTCCCTTGCCTAGGCCCATTCCGCCCCTGAGTCAGTCGTTCATCAAAGCCTGCACCATCCAGATGCAGAAGGAAGATGATCCAGAGGATCTTGAAGCAGGTTCCAGAATCTGTTCATAGATGAAGATGAAGCAGAATGTTGTGTGATTCCAGAGGATCACGATGAAGACCCCACCATTTGGGATGCAGAGCATGGATACAGCCTGAATAATTGGACTTGCACCCCTATCCTGACCTTCCGAGGAGCTTGGTAAAGTTTATGATAGTTCTAGCGATGTGATTCTAAACTATAAAACAAACTTGCCTTTATGTTTCTTTAATATGTTTTAATCCCGTATTTTGCTTTCATCATAAATTCCAGGATATTTTTGCAGCTTTAAACTTGCTTGTGTTAAATTAAATTTTTATGCATTTCTTTCAGCGATCATATTAGTAAATCTGTCGATAATGCGAATATGACATATAATGAAACCAGCGAACAAAGCTCAAATGGCGAGCATAACCCCGAGAAACAGGAAGAATGTCCACAATCAGAGCTTGGTCAAGAGTTGGAAAACTTTAAGAATAGGCCTAAACCGAATTTAGAAGAAACTGAGTTGATAAACTTAGGCGATGAGGAAATTGTAAAAGAGACTAGGGTCAGCGTCCACCTAAGTGTCATACAGAAGAAAGAGTTAATTGAGCTCCTGAAATACTACACCGACGTATTTGCTTGGTCGTATGACGACTGTTACACCCCGTATTTACAGGACATGTTTTAAGAACGTACGTAAGAACTCATAAGCGTCAAGAATTGAGACTTGTAAAAATTTAGCGGAAATTATGGAATTGTCGGAAAACGTATTATTGTGACGAATGGGAGGGCGACACGTGTCACCCCCCCTTAGAATGCCTTGGACGAAATTGATCATGGACAAAAGGGTCATTTGACTCTTGTTAGGAAGACAAGTCTTGCTAGCCTTAGAGCTTGACAACATTGACCAAGTCAATGACCCCACATTAGTCTTGATATTTGTTAAGACCTCATCCAAACCACCCATTTGTTTAGATCTTAACCCTCCATTACACTATATAATACTAGTAGTGCAAGACAAGCTTAACACTTAGCCAAAATTTCACACAATTTGAAGAACATCAAGAGCCTAGCTCTCGGGTTCACAAGAAGAAAGAAAGAAAAAATTTTGTTTCTTGTTCTTTAAGCCCCACACTTTAAACCAAGGTTCCTAAGTGTGTTGTAAGCATATCTCAATAGAAAAATCTCAGAAAAAGATAGTTTTCGGGTTAGTCGCAAAGTGAAAACCTAGTGGCTTTCTAGGTTTTGGATTGGAAGTTTGAAGGAAAGTTGTTGGTGTGGTTCTAAGGGTCTCAAGTAGCGGATTGAAGTATCTTGAAGAGGCTCTAGGTTGCTAAGGAGCGACTTCGGATTTGGAGTTGGATTAGGATTCGTTGAGGTATAATCTTGTTCTTTGAAAGTGTTACAAGATTATTTATATTGTTGTTAGCTATACTTGTTGCTAGCATGAAGTATATGTGTTGAAGTTTGTAAGGATTATGGATTGATTGTGGCCTTGGAAATCCGAAATGTAATGTGAGACATGTTAAGTTAGATTACAATTTGGTCGTTATTAGAATCGTCGCATGTTATTGACTTGAAGATTATAGTAGTTATAATTGGTTGCGACTTGATATCATGTTATGCTAACAACTTGGATTGAATTGGAAATTGGATAAGAATTAATGTTGTAGTACCTCAATGTAGCCGAATTGGCCAAGTATGTTGTATTAAATTTATATCGTTTGTGGGGCGGAATTTTACACGTCTAGTAGGCGTGTAATCCCCTATTGTTGATTGCATTGGTGTGCCCTTAAATGTGGAGAGTTTGGTTATTGTATTCGGCCTTGAAAAAGGTGGCAAAGTAAGTAAACACAAAGGAGGTGTTGTCCGATTTTACGTAGAATTTAATGACTTAGCACTTAGAATATTCTACGTTTGAAGTAAGAGGTTAATGGACGTATGGTGACCATTATAGGTGGAAGTACTACGTATAGCGTATCCTACTTGAAGGATGGAATAGCTATCAAGGTTGAAGTACTTTGGAGCATTTTGCTACTTGTCGACAATCGCCACGAGGTATGTGAACCTCTTCCTTCCTTTGGCATGATTCTATGTATGGAATATACCTGTGGTATCATTTCATGTTTCCTTCTACTCTTAGAAGTTAAGAGGAAGTTGGGTGATTTACTCTATGTAGAACTTTTCCTATCTTTTGAGCACGACTAGTTGCACGTATGTAGTACGGTAGACGAACAACACCTTGATATCCTTTACTAGTTTTATGAATAGCCAAGTCGGGTGAGTTAGGAGATTAACTCATTTCTTTGAAAGAATAAAGGATGTCTCAAGTATTATTAAAGTTAAGGGACTTGAAGAGTTTTGAAGTATGTGATACTTGTTCCGTTTTAAACGTATAAGTCCCTTGGATAGGAAATTGTATTTTGGCTAAGGCATAAAGTGAATATAACGACTTTATGGGGAGTTGGTTATATTTGCTTTATGGAAAGATAAATGACTTGATTTTAGTGAAAAGACAACTTGATTTTAAGGCATCAATTGCCTAAGGTTTTATAATAAAAGGAGTCGCTTGAGTTCTAAAAGTTAAGAGACTAATTGTATTTTTGAAAGTTAAAAGAAATGATTTGAAATAAAGAAGGGCAAATTGTTTTAAAGGTACCAATTGCTTAAGGTTTTTAATAAAGAAGTCACTTAATTTAGAAGCCGGTAATTGTAGTTCTAAAAAGGTATTGTGACTCGTCTTGAAAGGTGGATAGGACTTGATACTATAGTTGTTAGTATCTGAGAAGTTTTATTTGAAAAAGAGTCTTTCTAAAGGAGTAGAGGTGCGTAGTACGTTGGGTTAAATTCCCAGGTACTATATGACATTATCGACCCAGGAATGGGCGGCAAGATACCTTTACGCGCACTATATGACATTATCGACCGAGAATGGGCGGGCAGTATACCTTACGCGCACTATATGACATTATCGACCGAGAATGGCGGGCGGTATGCCTTCTGCGCGGTATATGACATTATCGACCGAGAATGGGTCGAGCGATACCTTCTGGCGCACTATATGACATTATCGACCGAGAATGGGCGGCGTGATACCTTTATGGGCAGACTATATGATATTATCGTCCCAGAAATGGGCCGGACAGTATACCTGTATGGGCAGACTATGTGACCTTGATCGCGTCCCAGTTGGTAGGGTAGTATAGCGCCCCTCGCCAAAGTCGGATGTACTTATGAAAGATAAGTAAGTTATACAGAAATGAACTTAATAATTTTTCCTAATCATGTGCGTAAGAATGTGGCTATAACCTTTATTGAAAATGGGAAAAGATATTAATGTGAAATTAAGTTCATAAGTGGTAATGGCACGGCAGATCAGTATGTATTTTTATACTTGTCCACTGTCATTCTTTTATCTGATTATGATCACATTTCTTGTCGTTATTTACATTCCATATTAAATTTGTTATCTTGACCCGCCGAGTGCGTTAAATGCCCGCAGTTTTAGGTACCCAGGTTGGTGATCCTTGCTCTTAGGATCTCGGTTCGATTTTGGGAAAAAGCTCCATTTGCTCGGAGGCTTATCTCTTGATGCAGTTTTCCCGAGGTAGTTGATTCATGTATATTCAGGGGTATGGCGGGGCCCTGTCCCGCCACAATTGTTATGATAAAAACTCTTAGAGGTCTGTAGTCACATATTTGTGGGTCAGTTTGTAAAGAAATGAGGCAACTGCTTCGGTTGTATATATTTATGTCCAGGAAGGTAGCCCTATCGGCTAACCGGTTGTTTTACTTCTGTTGTTTTATTTTATAAGTTTCATGTATGTTCCGCTGATTATCTCTGATGTATACCTGTAAGGGTGCCCAGGTAGGGCACCAGTCGCGGTCCCGGGGTCGGGTCGTGACAACGACATGCCAGGGTTGAGTACGGATATCGTCGCATATAGGCCGCCTATCGAGCCGTCTCACCTTCCTATAAAACAAAGGCCAAGAAATATCAAACTGGACATGAGTTTGAAAGTCAAATAGGAAGTGTCTAAGCAGTTCGACGCAAAGGTAATTCGAGTCGCAAAGTACCCTACTTGGTTAACAAATATTGTGCCGGTAAAGAAGAAAGAAGAAAGGGTCCAAGTATGTGTGGATTATAGAGACCTCAACAGAGCTAGCCCGAAGGATGACTTTCCTCTTCCAAACATTCATATACTCATCGATAATTGTGCAAAACATGAATTACAGTCGTTCGTCGATTGCTTTGCTGGTTATCATCATATCCTTATGGCAGGGGAGGACGCAGAAAAGACAACATTCACTACCCCGTGGGAGTGTATTATTATCGTGTAATGTCGTTCAGTCTCAAGAATGCATGTGCTACATACATGAGAGCCATGACTACCATCTTTCATGACATGATCCATAAGGAAATTGAAGTCTATGTGGATGATGTTATCATCAAGTCGCGAAGAGCGGAAGGCCATTTGGCAAACTTGGAGAAGTTCTTTGAGCGGCTAAGACGGTATAATCTGAAACTGAATCCTGCAAAGTGTGCATTCGGTGTCCCTGCTGGGAAGCTATTGGGTTTTATAGTGAGTAGAAGAGGGATTGAGTTGGACCCTTCAAAAATAAAGGCCATCCAAGATTTACCTCCTCCGAAAAGCAGAAAAGACGTGATAAGCTTCCTTGGTCGTCTCAACTACATCAGCAGGTTCATAGCTCAGTCCATGATATGCGAGCCGATATTCAGATTGTTGAAGAAGGATGCCGCTACCAAATGGACAATGGATTGTCAGCAGGCTTTTGATAAAATCAAAGAGTACTTGTCTAATCCGCCAGTTTTAGTACCACCAGAACCTGAGAGGCCTTTGTTACTCTATTTGTCCGTATTAGAGAATGCTTTTGGATGTGTGTTGGGGCAACACGATGAAACAGGGAAAAAGGAGCAGGCCATATATTATCTAAGTAAGAAGTTCACAATGTATGAAGCTCGCTACACTCTACTGGAACGTACTTGTTGCGCGCGTTAACTCGTTGCCCAATTCAGGCATTATCTATCAGCATACACCACTTATCTTATTTCGAGGATGGACCCGCTTAAGTTTATCCTTCAGAAGCCCATGCCCACTGGAAAGCTAGCAAAATAGCAAATTATGCTGAGAGAGTTTGATATCGTATACGTCACACAGAAAGCCGTAAAAGGACAGGCATTAGCTGACCATCTTGCTGAGAACCCGGTCGATGAGGAATATGAGCCCCTCTGTGTTACACCCCGTATTTCCAGGACATGTATAAGATAATGTACGTAAGGAATCAAGACTTGGAATTAGTCCGAAAGGAAGAATTGTTTTTCCGACGGAAAAATCTTCCGAACGTCGGAAAGGAAAAATGTTCGTTGTTGAGAATTTGATTCTCAAAAGGCATTATTTAAAGAGTATGGAACTTATTAATATTATGGAAATTTATTTTTACGGATTTGGTCATGTGGGGCCCACCCGAGGAAATTTTGCATTTTGTGGGGCCCAGAGGTTCTGAATTTTATGGACGAATGAGAGGGCGACACGTGGCACCCCCACATGTTATTGGTCGAAATGTGTAAGGGTAAAAATGGTCATTTACCATGGTGGAATATAAGTCTTCCTAGCTTGAGATTTTTGACGAGTCAACTTGCCACTGTATCTTAATCCTTGTGATTTTCATCTTAGCCACCCATTTGTTTAAGTCTAAGCCATCCAATGTGTTTTAGATACATACTAGTAGCAAGACAAGGTCTTGAAAGACTTAGAAAAATCACACACTTTGTGCTCCACAAATAGCTCTCGGGTTTGTCCTGATAGCTCACAAGAAATTTTGTAGTTTTGATCCATTAGCCACAAGACTTTAACCCAATGTCCCTTAGGGTATTGTAAGGATATCTCAATAGAAAGATTTGGAAAAAGCAGCATTTTCACGTTAGTCAAGGCGGAAACCGAAGGAGTTCTTGACTTTGAAGTTGAAACTTGAAGATGGGTTCTTGTAGGCCTCTGAGGAGTGCTTGGAGCGGATTGGAACCTAGGGAAAGGAGCTAAGAATTGCTAAAGCGCGACTTTGGATCTTGGAATTTTTAAGGGCTTTGAAAGGTATAAATTTTGTCGTTTTAATAGTTGAGGCTTACTTATGATTGTAACTATGGTTATTAACAAGCATGAGATATATAGTATGAGTTTTGATAAGGATATTGGTTATTGGAACCCTAATCCGAAAACTAGCATGTTAGCCTTAAGATTTCAATTCAAGTCGATTATTAGTTAAGTCGTCACATGTTGAATAAAGAAGGAAATTGTAGTTGTTGAAGTAGTTATGACTAAATAACATGTTGACCTTAGAACTTGGAATTGGAAAAGGATTGGAAAAGACGTAGTGTTATTGGTTATATGTTGGCCGAGAATGGCTAGTAAAGTATTATACTTTTTGGTATGAATTGTGGGGCGGAATTTTACACGTAGAGTAAGGCGTGTAATCCCCTTTGTTTGGTTGTTTTTTTTGGAGCCTTAAAGGTGGCATGTTGGTTATTGTATTCGACCTTGAAAAGGTGGCAAAGTGAGTAGAAACAAAGGAGGTCTTTGCCCGATTTTCCGTAGAATTAGAGGCCGTATACTTAGTATTATTCTCGTTATAGACTAGAAGTTGATAGTCTTGTTGTGAACATTATAGGTTGACACTTCTGCGTGCGTATTCGGCAGCTTGTGGATTTAGCGAAAGGTATGTGAACTATCTCTCTTCTAGCATGATTCCTTAAGATAAAGAAAGTAAGTTCTACTCGTAAATGATCCATTCCTTGGTTGTATTTGGATTGCCTAAAATAGAATTAGATTACATGTACTCCGATTGTACTTTGATGTTTAAATTGTAAGTTGTATAATCCATTTCCTTAGTGAAGTTTGGATTCTTAAAAGTGAAAGTATTTTACTTAAAGTGCATGTAGTCTTGAAAAGGAAGTGGTTCCCAAACCTTTTGGCTAGTGCCTTAGTTCCAAAACCTAAGGGTTGTTGTAATGACTTTAGGGGAGTTAAAGGAGTGATTTATTTAATTGTTTTAAGAGAGGAGAAATGACATGATTTAAGATAAGTAACTTGTTTTAAAGATGTGAGTTACTTGAGGTTTAAAAGTAGAAGAAACTTGTTTTCTAAATATTAAGAGACTCGAAGTATTTTGAAAGTTAAGAGACTCGATTTGAAAGTTTGTGAGACTTGGTTTTAAGTATAAGTCTCTTAGTTATAAAAAGTATGAAATTGTCTAAAAACCATAAAGGGTTATAACGGCTTTATGGGAAGTTGGTTATAACGACTTTATGGAAGGTTTAGAAAGTTGTCTATTTTGATTAATGGGCATAAGTTTCCTAGATTGTAAAAATTTGAAGTTACTTGGTTTCAAGCTTTGAAATGAGTTTCTAAAAGTATAGTAACTTACTTTGAAAAATAGACACACCTTGATACTACGGGTGTTAGTATCTTGGGGTATTACACAAAAGGAGTCTCTTGAAAAGAATGTCGTCACGTAGTACTTTGGCTGTTTAATTGAGAATAATTCTATGTGATGCCTTGATTAGTACTTTGGCTTGATAAATTGAGAATTTGTCTAAGTGTGCCTTGATTAGTACTTTGGCTTGATAAATTGAGAATTTGTCTAATTGTGCCTTGATAAGTACTTTGGCTTGTTAAATGAGAATAATTCTATGTGATGCCTTGATTAGTACTTTGGCTTGATAAATTGAGAATTTGTCTAAGTGTGCCTTGATTAGTACTTTGGCTTGATAAATTGAGAATTTGTCCATTTGTGCCTTGGTAAGTACTTTGGCTTGTTAAATGAGAATTATTCTATGTGTGCCTTGATAAGTACCTTGGCTTGATTAATTGAGAATTTCCTATGTGTGCTGGCGATAGCCTTTGAGTCTGAGATTATGTTTTATTAAGTTGCCGCGACTCTCGGTTGGAGGGTCGGCTGTCTTGTTATAAGTTACTTGGACGTACCGACAGTGATGTGGGATTCCACGGGTATGCTTCCGTTATTTGTAGTACTTGGGTTAAATTCCCGGATTTTTATAGAAGACATGGTAGTGCTTCATTTTGTTTGTGACAGTCGAGATAGGGTAAGAGTATAAGTGAGGGTAAACCCCAGATGCTTTACCATACTCCATGGTAAGAGTATAAGTGAGGGGTAAACCCCCAAGACATTATACCCCCTGCTTGTTTTGTTTGATGGTCGGTCGAGATAGGGTAAGAGTATAAGTGAGGGGTAAACCCCCAAGATGCTTTACCACCTTCTCCAGGGTAAGAGTATAAGTGAGGGGTAAACCCCCAAGACATTATACTCCCTGCTTGTTTTGTTTGATGGTCGGTCGAGATAGGGTAAGAGTATAAGTGAGGGGTAAACCCCCAAGATGCTATACCACCTGCTTTACCTCCTTCTCCAGGGTAAGAGTATAAGTGAGGGGTAAACCCCCAAGACGCTATACCACCGGTGGGACTTGGTGTTCATGTATGCCTATTAGTGTTATCTTATATCACGGATCACGGCGGTGAGGAAAGATTCCACGCATGATTGATATTATAGGCGTGAGACCCGTGGTTATATTTTAGAAATGACTTGAGGCATGCGTCCACGACTTGATATATGGCTTATGTGTTATGTATCAGTAGGTTGGATATCATACATGTCTCCTGCTTTATTTAGATCGTTATGATTTTATTACTGATTTCATTCACATATTTGGTACATTCTTCGTCTTGACCTCCTTGAAGTGCGTTCATCTGCAGTTTAGGTCTGTTGTTTGGTGATCGCAGTGTAGGATCTGCTCGGGATTTTTGGATAGCTCCTCTGTCGTGAGTTTATCTTTTGGTATATATCCTTGATGAGCTTTATGCAGTTTTGGATGCAGCGGGGCCTTGTCTGTCATATTTGATTAACTCCAGAAGTGCAGTATTCATATGTGGGATTGGACTGCGTATGCGGTGTAGTGTCTTTTGTTTATATATATATGGCAGCCTTGTCGGCTTTGCCCTTGCACGTACGTTGTTTTAAAAAAAAAAAAAGAGGTGTTATTTAATTTCCGCAGTTTACTTGCGTTGTTAAGGTAGAAGGGTGCCCAGGTAGGGCACCGATCCACAGGCGAGGTTCGGGCGTGTGAGTGGTATCGAGCGATCGGTCCTCGGAATGTCTACGACCGTGTCTAGTAGAGTCTTGATTATCGGTGTGTTGCGCGCCACACCCATAAACAGAGGCTACATGACATTTAGGAGTTGGGTTCTATTCTTCTCACTCTAGATCGTGCCCTGAGTTGTGTTAGTAAGATAATTCCTCTCAGCGTAATTTTTGTATTCTGATTATGCCTCCCGAGGCAATAGCAACCCTTGAAGGGCAAATGAGTAGCGAGAGCTACTAGTCGGACTCGAGAGAGTTGATAGGGCTTGTGCACGTGGTATACCGAGATGTTGTACCACGATCGCGAGTTCTTCTGCGCGAGTTTTGAGACCACATCACCGTGAGCCTCTGATTTCTCGATTAGGGAAGACTTTAGGGTCATGAAGGAAAGCTATTATGTTATTGACCAAGATAGCGGTGCTCTGATTTCCTCGGCGGAGGTTATTCGGCGGTCTGGACAAGTGTCAGAGGTAGAGGGCGATGCGGAGATCTGCGTAAGAGAGGCTAGGCCGGTTGGTTATCCGGTGAGTTTTGGACGAGTGCCTCGGCGGCAGTGAGATATTCGTCGACCTACCCGGTACATACCCCGCAGCTCATAGGTGGGAGATTTGATCCCAAGGTATTTAGGAGCAGTCAGAGCTCGAGGGTCGAGGTGCTCAAAGGAAGCGGGATTTTCTCGATCGAGGCCACTTATTCCTCGGTGTTTCCATTGTAGTAAAGTCATTTGAAATGCCGTCTTAGCACAGTGTTTGTTATTATTGTGGCCGTCGGGCCATATCGAGTATGTCCTTTTAGAAGGGGCGGTGAGGTGGCTCGGCTATGAGCCGATGGTTGGTTCCCTTTCCACCGCGGTATGCGTTCCCGAGCGAGGTGTTGAGATGTTAGCGGTAGTGGTAGAGTCGAGTGGAGTTTATGGTTCTGGCGGTCCTTGAACGCGAGATGGCGTGACTCTTGGGCGGGATCGGGAGGCGACATCGCGAGGTTCTGGTATATGTCGATTCTTTTGAATCATACGTGCATTGATAGATTCAGATTTTACCTAGCGTATATGTTTTCCCTTTATTGCTAGAGTTGTAAAGTGATAGTACCCCAGAGGTAGGGATACTTTGATTAGTAAAGTGAAAAGTTAAGAATGTTGACAAGAACGATAAGTGAACTGAGACTATAGTTGTGTAGAGTTCACACGTAGTAATTGCCCATGTGATGTAAGGCCGATGGGAAGAATGTCTGATAGAAATACTTTGGCTTATGTGACAAACCTCTAGTGAATAGGGGATATGGTAAGAAGTACCTTGAGATAAGAGAGATTTATTTCAAACTAAGAATGAGAAGTTAAGTGTGACGATGAGTCGGGTTATGGACTCATTTCGGGTCAGCCGGTAGTATAGAATGGGGTGATGTCAGTTAGAAATGGTCCCGTTATGTGGTAGGGTCAGGGATGTCGAGCCCAAGTTTAGTTAATCGTTATGCGAGTTTGTGGGCGCGTTCCACCGAACTAGGTCGTAAGGACCGAGAAGAGCCTTAGCGGAAATTCAAGTAGCATAATGGCCAAGTTGGTTAGTAACTCCAAGTTGGGAGCGAAGCAGAATTTGGGATTTTGTACGTGTACTAGATGAGTTTGAAAGTGCGAGAAAGTATGACAAGTAAGGAAAGAAAGGAACCCCTAAGGATCCCGTGTTTGGGAAGACAGTAACCTTCGAGATTTGTGAGAAGGGACCACGTACGGAAGGTCCATTATTATGTTCACATATGTTTTGTGGTGTCCATGTGTGACATCGTTAGTCTTGTGCATGTTTTGATTGATAGTTATAGTATAGAGTTTATGCCGGAGTTTGTATAGCTTGGCAACCGACTAAGAACATTCGAGGACGAATGTTTCTAAGGGGGGAAGAATGTTACACCCCGTATTTCCAGGACATGTATAAGATAATGTACGTAAGGAAACAAGACTGGGAAATTAGTACGAAAGGAAGAATTGTTTTTCCGACGGAAAATCTTCCGGACATCGGAAAGGAAAAATGTTCGTTGTTGAGAATTGGATTCTCAAAATGTATTATTTGAAGAGTATGGAACCTATTGGCATTATGGAAATTTATTTTTACGGATTTGGTCATGTGGGGCCCACCCGAGGAAATTTTGCATTTTTGTGGGGCCCACGAGGGTTACGGAATTTTATGGACGAATGAGAGGGCGACACGTGGCACCCACACATGGTCTTGGTCGAAATGTGTAAGGGTAAAAATGGTCATTTACCATGGTGGAAGATAAGTCTTCCTAGCTTGAGATTGTTGACGAGTCAACTTGCCACTTGCTTAATCCTTGTGATTTTCATCTTAGCCACCCATTTGTTTAAGTCTAAGCCATCGATGTGTTTTAGATACATACTAGTAGCAAGACAAGGTCTTGAAAGACTTAGAAAAATCACACACTTTGTGCTCCATGAAATAGCTCTCGGGTTTGTCCTGATAGCTCACAAGAAATTTTGTAGTTTTGATCCATTAGCCACAAGACTTTAACCCAATGTCCCTTAGGGTATTGTAAGGATATCTCAATAGAAAGATTTGGAAAAAGCGCATTTTCACGTTAGTCGCAAGGCGGAAAGCAGGGAGTTCTTGACTTTGAAGTTGAAACTTGAAGATGGGTTCTTCATAGGCCTCTGGAGTGCTTGGAGTGGATTGGAACCTAAGGAAAGGAGCTAAGAATTGCTAAGCGCGACTTTGGATCTTGGAATTTTAAGGGCTTTGAAAGGTATAAATTTTGTCGTTTTAATAGTTGAGGCTTACTTATGATTGTAACTATGGTTATTAACAAGCATGAGATATATAGTATGAGTTTTGATAAGGATATTGGTTATTGGAACCTAATCCGAAAACTAGCATGTTAGCCTTAAAATTTCAATTCAAGTCGATTATTAGTTAAGTCGTCATGTTGAATAAAGAAGGAAATTGTAGTTGTTGAAGTAGTTATGACTAAATAACATGTTGACCTTAGAACTTGGAATTGGAAAAGGATTGGAAAAGACGTAGTGTTATTGGTTATATGTTGGTAGAGAATGGCTAGTAAAGTATTATACTTTTGGTATGAATTGTGGGGCGGAATTTTACGTAGAGTAAGGCGTGTAATCCCCTTTGTTTGGTTGTTTTTGGAGCCTTAAAGGTGGCGTGTTGGTTATTGTATTCGACCTTGAAAAAGGTGGCAAAGTGAGTAGAAACAAAGGAGGTCTTTGCCCGATTTTCCGTAGAATTAGAGGCCGTATACTTAGTATTATTCTACGTTATAGACTAGAAGTTGATAGTCTTGTTGTGAACATTATAGGTTGACACTTCTACGTGCGGCGTATTCGAAGCAGCTTGTGGATTTAGCGAAAGGTATGTGAACTATCTCCTCTTCTAGCATGATTCCTTAAGATAAAGAAAGTAAGTTCTACTCAAATGATCCATTCCTTGGTTGTATTTGGATTGCCTAAAATAGAATTAGTTACATGTACTCCTTGATTGTACTTTGATGTTTAAATTGTAAGTTGTATAATCCATTTCCTTAGTGAAGTTTGGAATCTTAAAAGTGAAAGTATTTTACTTAAAGTGCATGTAGTCTTGAAAGGAAGTGGTTCCCAAACCTTTTGGCTAGTGCCTTAGTTCAAAACCTAAGGGTTGTTGTAATGACTTTAGGGAGTTAAAGGAGTGATTTACTTAATTGTTTTAAGAGAGGAGAAATGACATGATTTAAGATAAGTAACTTGTTTTAAAGATGTGAGTTACTTGAGGTTTAAAAGTAGAAGAAACTTGTTTTCTAAATATTAAGAGACTCGAAGTATTTTGAAAGTTAAGAGACTCGATTTGAAAGTTTGTGAGACTTGGTTTTAAGTATAAGTCTCTTAGTTATAAAAGTATGAAATTGTCTAAAAACCATAAAGGGTTATAACGGCTTTATGGGAAGTTGGTTATAACGGCTTTATGGAAGGTTTAGAAAGTTGTCTATTTTGATTAATGGGCATAAGTTTCCTAGATTGTAAAAATTTGAAGTTACTTGGTTTCAAGCTTTGAAATGAGTTTCTAAAAGTATAGTAACTTACTTTGAAAAATAGACACACCTTGATACTACGGGTGTTAGTATCTTGGGGTATTACAAAGGAGTCTCTTGAAAAGAATGTACGTCACGTAGTACTTTGGCTGTTTAATTGAGAATAATTCTATGTGATGCCTTGATTAGTACTTTGGCTTGATAAATTGAGAATTTGTCTAAGTGTGCCTTGATTAGTACTTTGGCTTGATAAATTGAGAATTTGTCTAATTGTGCCTTGATAAGTACTTTGGCTTGTTAAATGAGAATAATTCTATGTGATGCCTTGATTAGTACTTTGGCTTGATAAATTGAGAATTTGTCTAAGTGTGCCTTGATTAGTACTTTGGCTTGATAAATTGAGAATTTGTCCATTTGTGCCTTAGTAAGTACTTTGGCTTGTTAAATGAGAATTATTCTATGTGTGCCTTGATAAGTACCTTGGCTTGATTAATTGAGAATTTCCTATGTGTCTTTGGCGATAGCCTTTGAGTCTGAGATTATGTTTTATTAAGTTGTCGCGACTCTCGGTTGGAGAATTTTTGTCTTGTTATAAGTTACTTGGACGTACCGACAGTGATGTGGGATTCCACGGGTATGCTTCCGTTATTTGTAGTACTTGGGTTAAATTCCCGGATTTTTATAGAAGACATGGTAGTGCTTCATTTTGTTTGTGGCCAGTCGAGATAGGGTAAGAGTATAAGTGAGGGTAAACCCCAATATGCTTTACCACCTTCTCGAGTAAGAGTATAAGTGAGGGTAAACCCCAGACATTATACCACTGCTTGTTTTGTTTGATGGTCGGTCGAGATAGGGTAAGAGTATAAGTGAGGGTAAACCCCAGATGCTTTACCACCTTCTCCAGTAGAGTATAAGTGAGGGGTAAACCCCCAAGACATTATACCCCCTGCTTGTTTTGTTTGATGGTCGGTCGAGATAGGGTAAGAGTATAAGTGAGGGGTAAACCCCCAAGATGCTATACCACCTGCTTTACCTCCTTCTCCAGGGTAAGAGTATAAGTGAGGGGTAAACCCCCAAGACGCTATACCACCGGTGGGACTTGGTGTTCATGTATGCCTATTGGTGTTATATTATATCACGGACTGCCGGCAGTGAGGAAGGATTCCACGGGCATGATTGATATTATAGGCGTGAGATCCATGGTTATATTTTAGAAATGACTTGAGGGCATGCGTCCCTGACTTGATATGACTGCTTATGTGTTATGTACTGTAGGTTGGATATCATACATGTCTCCTGTTTTATTTAGACTGGTATGATTTTATTACGATCGCTCACATTCACATGGTACATTCTTCGTCTTGACCTCGCCCTTGTGCGTTCATCTGCATGAGTTTAGTCTGTTGTTTGGTCATCGGCAGTGTAGGATCTGCTCGGGATTTTGGATAGCTCCTCTGTCCGGGAGTTTATCTTTTGGTATATATCCTTCAGATGCGCTTTATGCAGTTTTGGATGCTGGCGGGGCCTTGTCGTCGTATTTCGATTAACTCCTAAGTGCGTATTCATATGTGGGATTGGACTCATGTACGGTGTAGTGTCTTTTGTTTATATATATATGGCAGCCTTGTCGGCTTTGCCCTTGCACGTACGTTGTTTTAAAAAAAAAAAAAAAGTGTTATTTAATTTCCGCAGTTTACTTGCGTTGTTAAGGTAGAAGGGTGCCCAGGTAGGGCACCAGTCACGGGCCCGGGGTTCGGGGCGTGACACTCTGAACCTATTTCCCTGATGAAGAGGTATTGTTTATCGGAGAAGATATCTCGGAGGATTACCCAGGTTGGAGAATGTTCTTCGGTGGAGCGACAAACTTTAAGGGAGTTGGCATTGGAGCAGTTTTGGTTTCAGAATCAGGTCAGCATTACCCGATCTCCGCGAAGCTCAGATTTCCATGCACCAACAATATGGCAGAATATGAAGCTTGCATATTGGGACTCAGAATGGCAGTAGATATGAATATACAAGAGTTACTGGTCATAGGTGATCCAGACTTGTTGATCCATCAAGTACAGGGTGAATGTGCAACCAAGAATATGAAGATACTTCCTTACCTGTATTGCGTGAAGGAATTGCAGAAGAAGTTCAGTAATATAGAATTTAAGCATGTCCCAAGGATCCAGAATGAATTCGTTGATACGTTGACAACCTTATCCTCCATGATTCAACATCCGGACAAGAATTACATCGATCCGATCACATTGAGTGTCTTTGAAGCGACTGCTTATTGCTCGTTATCGCGCGTTTTTACCTCGAGTGCGAGCGGTATCCATGACGTTGCTCTTTGGCGCGGTTCCCTGGATGGAGCAATAATGCTGATTTTGACGAGTCGCCACCTAATTAGTTAAGTGAATTAGGACACTTGATTTATTGTAATAAAAATACTGCAATTAATCTTCATTTAATGGTCTGCGATATTAATGAGATTCTGAATCAGGGTTCTTTATTATCCTAAAGGGAAGGGGTTAGGCATCCTTTAAGATCCGCTAACTTGCGGTTATTCGTTCAAACCTAGGTTAATTATTTATTGCCTTTTTTATTCTACGTATTCTAAGCATTTTTCATAATTTATAATTAAAATAAAATGCAATACAAAATAATAAAAACTAAAATTAAATGCGACATAAAATAAAACTCCGGGACATCTTTTAGCCCTTTTTAGGCCTTCTGCACAAGATGATCACCGGATACCTGCATAAACACTTAGTAAAAGTGTTAGTAGTAGAATAAATAATTTTAAAGCGATAACAAGAATTAATAAGTAAAGCCAAAAAAATAAATAAATCTGTCTTTTGCACAGAGGAGGCCTTGCAAATCAGACGGAGATTCCTTGATCGGCCAATATTGTTAAAAACAATAAAATAAATGAAACCTTCAGATCCGCGCCAAAACAGTAATAGTTTTAAACACAGACGGCTCAGATATATAAAAATAAAGTGGGACATCCTAAACAAGTGCGGCTGCGAGAATTAAATCTGCCGGTAGCATGTTGGTTATCCTGTGTAAGTAGAAGAAATCATCAACGCCCAGAAAGCTTCATTTATTTTATTTTCCGTCTTTGCAACTGTGGAGGCCTCAAAAATCGACGGATAACTTTTTCATTGGCCAAACAAGTGTAGCATCTTGTTCAAAATTAGTTTAATAAATAATATTCAAATGCAGAAATATGTTCCTTCAGTTTAATAAAATAAAAGCAAGCTTGTCGAAACCAGTCCGATAAAATAGCCAAAAATCAATAACAAAATGGCCGAAAATCAGTCCAAAGTCAGTAGCAACATAGCCGAAAATCAGTCCATTAAAATGGCAAAAATCAGTAGCAACATAGCAAGTATAACAACATCGTAATAATACAATATCACAGTAGCAACGACAAATATAAATGGTCCCAAAACCAGTGGAAATAACCACAAGTCCACTAGAACTTTAAAATGTCGCCGGAAAATGCTCACAATAACAGTAGCAAGGACCCACAAGAGAAATAACAACCATTGTTAACGTCGTCGGAGTTCACAAATTCCGGCCAAGTACAAAAAATGAGAATCAGTCTGTCAATCAACACCAGCAACAAATATCAGAAAATAAGAAACAACGCAGGTCGCCAGAGTTTTTTTAGAACTCCGGTGATATGCACAATGCAAAAGCAGTCCAACCAACACTAATAACAGACCAAAAAAATCAGAAAAAATCAAACCATCCACCAGCAACAGCCAACAAAACCAAACGTCACAATATATAATAGCAACAAAAGAGAAATGACCACCGTCTCCACCAGTCGCCGGTGGTCAGCTCCGGCGAGGCAGAGGCGATGCAACATAAAAGGGTTTACGGGGTGACGGTGGTGGTGGTGCTCGCTATGGGACTGCTCCAGTTCATCGGAGCTTGAAGCTCCTTGCCGGAGCAGTGGCGGCGACGGGAGCAGCGAGAGGTGGGGTCGACGGGCAGTGGGTGTTCGAACAGTGGTGGTCGACGAGCTGAGGGGACAGGGGAGAGGGCGACGGGATGGGTTCGAACTGTGGTGGTGGTCGACGGGAAAGGCAGGGAGAGAGGGTGAGGGAGAGTGGGCTGGATGTTGTAATGAAAGAGGGTTGCTGATGAAATGGTGCGGCTGCCCTGATTTTTGTTGGGCTTCCTCCCCTCCTTTTAATAAAGGGGGGGGGGGGGTAATGTTTATTATATATGGTAGGTTTTTAGGGTTTGGTATTTGGGGGGGGGGGGGAAATGAAAAGTGGTATTTGATTTTAGGGGGGGAAATAAAAGAGGGTGTTTGGATGAAATTAAAAATGGTGTTGGATTGGACTGATTCAAATTGTGTCTTGGACTGGTTTGACAAAAAATGCAAAATGAATTAATTGTTTAAAAGAAAAATTATTTAAAGGTACAAAATTATCAAAACTAAAAATGCCGATGCAATAATGATAAAATGCAATATTTAAGAAATGTTTAATGCCTAATTAAAAGTAAAAATGCGGTGCCAATTAATTATTTAAGGAGATGCAAACATTAATAAAATAAAATGACGGTGTAATAATAATAAAAACATAATATTAACAAAGACATAATGCTTAATTTAAAATAAAAAGATAAAAAATGCAAAAAATGCTGATTAAAATGCGGTGTCCTAAAACACATAAAATTGCAATAAATATATGAAAAACGGGTCAAAATTGATTTATCAAGATGTCCCTCTTTGTACGGAGATGATGGAAGAGTCTTCGGACAAAGATGTTGACTTGTAGCAAATTTTGTCCTGTTTTATAAACTAAAAACTCAAAAATAGGGATGATGCAGACCCAAAATTGTCGTAGTGTCAAATCATGATGACACTGGGTCGTTGTGATGCGAAAAATAAAAAGCAAAGCTGACGCTGATTTAAAAATGTCTCAGTGTCGAATTATGAGGACATTGGGTTGTTGCGATGCTAAAATTATGAACGGACGAATACCGATTCAAAAATATGTCCCACTGTCGAATTATGAGGACACTGGGTTGCTGCAATGTTAGAAAATTAAAGCAGGCAGACGCCGATTCAAATTTGTTCCAGTGTCGAATTATGATTGACACTGGGTTACAGGTGATGTGGTGTTGTAACAGACAGGGTGCTTGTAGATGTTGATGACGTCATTGCATAGACGAAACATGGATGAAGCTGTTGCATAGGCTTACATGAAATGCGTCATTGCATAGACGCAATGCAGATGTTCGTCATTGTATAGACGAAACATTGATGAAGCCGTTGCATAGGCTTAGATGAAATGGCATCGTTGCATAGACGCGATGCAGATGTTTGTCGTTGCATAGACGAAACATGGATGAAGCTGTTACATAGGCTTAGATGAAATGGCGTCGTTGCATAGACGTGATGCAGATGTTCGTCGTTGCATAGACGAAACATGGATGAAGCCGTTGCATAGGCTTAGATGAAATGACGTCGTTGCATAGACGCAATGCAGATGTTCGTCGTTGCATAGACGAAATATAGATGAAGTCGTTGCATATGCTTAGATGAAATGCGTCGTTACATAGACGCGATGCAAATGTTCGTCATTGCATAGACAAACATATATGAAGTCGTGGAATAGGCTTAAATGAGATGACGTCGTTGCATAGACGTGATGCAGATGTTCCTCGTTGCATAGACGAAACATAGATGAAGTTGTTGCATAGGCTTAGATGAAATGACGTCGTTGCATAGACGCGATGCAGATGTTCGTCGTTGCATAGACGAAACATGGATGAAGCCGTTGCATAGACTTTTATGAAATGGCGTCGTTGCATAGACGCGATGCAGATGCTCGTCGTTGCATAGACGAAACATGGATGAAACCGTTGCATAGGCTTAAATGAGATGGCGTCGTTGCATAGACGTGATGCAGATGTTCGTCGTTGCATAGACGAAACATGGATGGAGCCGTGTCGTTGCATAGACGCGATGCAAATATTCGTCGTTGCATAGACGAAACATGGATGAAGTCATTGCATAGGCTTAGATGAAATGCGTCGTTGCATAGACGTGATGCAGATGTTCGTCGTTGCATAGACGAAACATAGATGAAGTCGTTGCATAGGCTTTTGATGAAATAACGTCGTTGCATAGACGAAACATAGATGAAGTCGTTGCATAGGCTTAGATGAAATGCGTCATTGCATAGACGCGATGCAGATGTTCGTCGTTGCATAGACGAAACATAGATGAAGCTGTTGCATAGGCTTTTATGAAATGCGTCGTTGCATAGACGCGATGCAGATGTTCGTCGTTGCATAGACGAAACATAGATGAAGCCGTTGCATAGGCTTAAATGAAATGACGTCATTGCATAGACGCGATGCAGATGCTCGTCGTTGCATAGACGAAATATAGATGAAGTCGTTGCATAGGCTTAAATGAAATGACATTATTTTATGGACGTACCTGCTTTGTGACTCACCTGGGTTGAGATAACGTCATTGCATAGACGTTGTGCGTTTGTAACCCGCATGGACCTATTGTTGTGTTCCTGCCTTTGCTGATATGAAGATCCTGCACTTAAAGAAAACAATGTGAGTTTTAGAAAATGAGTGGTTGATTAGCGTCGACTTTGTAGCTTTGGCCTTGACGCTTGCATGCTCAGACTGGTTTGGCCTGCTTTTTTTTTCATCTATTGCCATTTTCTTGCAGTGAATTCTTAAAATGTCCCAGTTTCTGATAAATGAAGATGTTGAACTTGGTAAGGTTGACTCTTGACGCTATTAAAGCGATCGGGTAATTTTTTTTTTTTTTTTTTAATCATGAATGAAAAGCTAATGCGAGAATGTGGACAATGTACAATTGAGTAGATGAGAATGTAATCCTCAGAATATTCCCCAGTCATGTGTAGGTAGTCATGGATGCAAAATATATGAGGATGCTAAACCCTCCAATGGACAAAATCGAGTCATGTGCGAAGCAAGGAAGAAATATTTCTAATGGTGTGACCGAAGCCGATGTGGTTGTCTACGTATCCCGCCGAGGGAATCAGGTCAAGACGTAGTTCATACTGCAAAATAATATTTTTTTATGATTTTAAAATGATGTGGGACCGAAGCCGATGTGGCCGCCTACGTATCCCGCAGAGGAAATCAGGTCAAGACGTAGTTCATGCTGCAAAATAATGATTTTTATGATTTTAAAATGATGTGGAACCGAAGCTGATGTGGCCGCCTACGTATCCCGTTGAGGGAGTCAGGTCAAGACGTAGTTCGTGATGCAAAATAAGGATTTTATGTAATATGCATTTGTTTTTTTTGTTTTTTTCTGAAAAAGCGGAAGACAACATTACATTCCGACTTCAGTTGATACCAACAATTAGTATTGTGCATAAGAATTTTCGTTTATTGCTTTCAGTCTAACCGAGATTGACTCCGGTGTAATTCACACAGCTTCAGATAGTACGTCAGACATACCTGAGTGTCGACACACCTGCATGCATCCAGGGTTTCGAACTACACGTAATCTCACGTTTCAAATGCCCTCACTGAAAGAAAGTCTCATCCACACATATATTCCAGTATTTTGAATTTTGGGACGTTTGGAGAAAAACACTCACACTCAGAAAGATGTTTAATGCATGCAATTGTGATACCGTATGCTTGGCCGTCATGTAAGTATCCACTAATGTGAGAACCCTCAGTATAAGATCATGTAGGGCTTGTCACGGGCTTGTAATGTAGGTTTGGGGAAAGGAATGGATATCATTTGGGTAAAAGTGACTAATCATTCCTCGAGAATTGGACTACGTCCGTGCTTGATATTTGTGCGCTTTAATGCTGACTTGCTTTCTTTTTGTCTCAGTTTTTCTGAGCTGACTTCTTTTAAATCTTTCATTTGGAACCCTTTTTTTTCTTTTTCTTTTTTCGGGGTTATGTATTCTTTTTTTTTAATAACATCGAGGCTTTTGATTTCTTTTTTTTTTGTGAAGTCGTCCCTCTCTTTTTTTTTCTTTTTGAGACTTTGACAATTTTTGTCTTTTCAAACTTCAACGCAAAATTTTGTCAGCCACTTGCACATTTCTAAAGCGCTCAATGAGGTCGGGCCAATAGAGGGATAGTGCGTACGCACTCAGAAAGGGTATAGGTGTAACATGCGGTTGTCAAAAAATAGGTTTTAGGCTCAAAGGGGTGTACTAGGGATAATGTTATTTGGTAGGCTGAAAAAGCTCAAACGAGTCAAAGAAAGTCTACGATCATTTCCTACACCGAGTGTTACTCAGGATTTCGCCTCAACAAACATTCAGGCCAAGTTCTAGATCACAATGCAACGCAATTGAACTTATTCAAACACTCACCACACAATGCATATGAAACGATGAGGTTGGTTTCGTCCTTATCTTGGAAACACGCAAGACAATATCATTTACGGGTGTGAATAAGAGGTACCAAAAGAATTTATGGTTTACCACAAAGTCAAACCATACTTTTTTTATGCACACTTGTAACTGCGTTGGTATCAACAAAGTCAAACAATAATACTTAAAAAGTGTTTTGGTATTTTTGAATAACATTTTTTTTTTATTTATGAATAATTTTTTTTTTTTGAATAAAGGGTACCGAACCCGAATAGGGTTGCCTACGTATCCCGCCGAGGGAATCAGGTGCGCGTAGTTCATTCAAATATGTTATAAAATGTATGCTTGGAAAAAATTTATCAATGAAAGGATAGCAATATAAAGTTGTGCAAAAGAAATGATTGTCCATTGTGGACGAATGCAAAGTAAAATGAATGTCCGAAAACATGATGAATGGGATGCATGAGTGAGAAATGCGTTCTTTATTATTATTTTTTTTTTGTGGTTTTTTTTTTGTGGTGTCGAACCCAAAATGAGTTGCCTACGTATCACACCGTGTGGTGAGAATCAGACACGCGTAGTTCGGAGTGATTATGCTGTAAAATGCATGATATGAAAGAACTATGTAATCAACGCTAAACATATCAATTGAATTTGCAAATATGTATAAAGATACAAAATATAGAAGAACTGAGAACGATGTCTCGTTGAATATGGTATAGACTGACTTCTATTAGTAAACATAATTCTCGCTCATTCTTGTGATGTTTTGTTTTTCTTTTTCCGACCGCCCTCGGCTGTTTGCGAGGACGGCCTTCCTGCAAAAATATGAGAAATGAGTGAGTAGGAAAATGACAAAATAATAAAAATGAAGAGGTGTGACAATATAGTCAAAGACTCCCCTGATTGGTTCGACCGGACTGGTGGTTGATGCTTCACAAAGCCCAAGTCACGCTATTCAAGAGTGATTTACGAAGTAGAAGTCCTGATTGAAATGTGACAGCAAAAAGTGCAAAAAGTGCAAAAATGCAAATGCTCGAGCCCGGAATCACAAAAGGGTAATTATTGCATTAAATAATATGTACAAAATTGCTAGCGACAACAATAGTAAACAAAAGCATGCAAATCAAGCGTGCGCCCTAATATGCATGGGACCTCTCTTATGCTAGAGGTCGGCCTAAACGCCAGATATTCGAAATTATGATAAATAAGTCCAAGCCATTAAACTGCAATATTTCGTTGGAAATGACGACCAAATAAAGGTGCACTTTTTCCAATTTTGACGTGTCATGGCCAGGCTTGGATCCGTCTATTATTATCACGCTACACATATATGCTTATTGGTCGTTGGGTTGTGACACCCGTCGACAATTTGGTTGATTTCCTAATCGTGGAGACGATACCAAGGATCGACTCACCTAGGGTGTATGCATGCATGACTTAAAATAAAGAGGGTGGTATAGCTCTAACTTAAATTTTCTAAAATTTGGCTTACTAGACACAATGGTTTCCGAGCGGACTACTCGAGTGAGAAGGCTCTGTGACACCGGATGGTCCGGATGCTCCTGCGCCTTTGCCAACTCGCCTATATTTTGGTATTTGAAAGAAATTTGCGGGTGCGCCAGCACACCTCGCGTGTAGTGTGTGATAGTGTCAATTTTCCAGAATGGAGGAAATATGAGCGGAATGACAATTTAAGGAAAGCAGTAAAAGAATGTAGTAATTAAAGTAGTTAATTACAAAATAAAAGCAAACAATATAAAACATATACAACAAATATAAAAGCAAAATGGGTTTGCTATGATCAAGAACCTGATATCCCAGTAGTCGCCATCTTTATCGCGCGTTTTTGACCTCGAGTGCGAGCGATTCGCAACGTTGCTCTTTGGCGCGGTTCCCTGGATGGAGCAATAATGCTGATTTTGAGAAGTCGCCACCTAATTAATTAAGTGAATTAGGACACTTGATTTATTGCAATAAAAATACTGCAATTAATCTCCATTTAATGGTCTGCGATATTAATGAGATTCTGAATCAGGGTTCTTTATTATCCTAAAGGGAAGGGGTTAGGCATCCTTTAAGATCCGCTAACTTGCGGTTATTCGTTCAAACCTAGGTTAATTATTTATTGCCGTTTTTATTCTACGTATTCTAAGAATTTTTCATAATTTAAAATTAAAATAAAATGCAATACAAAATAATAAAAACTAAAATTAAATGCGACATAAAATGAAACTCCGGGACATCTTTTAGCCCATTTAAGGCCTTCTGCACAAGATGATCTCCGAATACCTGCATAAACACTTAGTAAAAGTGTTAGTAGTAGAATAAATAATTTTAAAGCGATAACAAGAATTAATAAGTAAAGCCAAAAAAATAAATAAATCCGTCTTTTGCACAGAGGAGACCTTGGAAATCAGACGGAGATTCCTTCATCGGCCAATATTGTTAAAAACAATAAAATAAATGAAACCTTCAGATCCGCGCCAAAACAATAATAGTTTTAAACACGGACGGCTCAGATATATAAAAATAAAGTGGGACATCCTAAACAAGTGCGGCAGCGAGAATTCGCCCTGCCAGCGCATGTTGGTTATCCTGTGTAAGTAGAAGAAATCATCAACGCCCAGAAAGCTTCATTTATTTTATTTTCCGTCTTTGCAACTGTGGAGGCCTCAAAAATCGACGGATAACTTTTTCATTGGCCAAACAAGTGTAGCATCTTTTTCAAAATTAGTTTAATAAATAATATTCAAATGCAGAAATCTGTTCCTTCAGTTTAATAAAATAAAAGCAAGCTTGTCGAAACCAGTCCGATAAAATAGCCAAAAATCAATAACAAAATGGCCGAAAATCAGTCCAAAGTCAGTAGCAACATAGCCGAAAATCAGTCCATTAAAATGGCGAAAATCAGTAGCGACATAGCAAGTATAACAACAGCGCAATAATACAATATCACAGCAGCAACGACAAATAAAAATGGTCCCAAAACCAGTGGAAATAACCACAAGTCCACTAGAACTTTAAAATGTCGCCGGAAAATGCTCACAATAACAGTAGCAAGGACCCACAAGAGAAATAACAACCATTGTTAACGTCGCCGGAGTTCACAAACTCCGGCCAAGTACAAAAAATGAGAATCAATCCGTCAATCAACACCAACAACAAATATCAGAAAATAAGAAACAACGCAGGTCGCCAGAGTTTTTTTAGAACTCCGGTGATATGCATAATGCAAAATCAGTCCAACCAATACTAATAACAGACCAAAAAAATCAGAAAAAATCAAACCATCCACCAGCAACAGCCAACAAAACCAAACGTCATAATATATAATAGCAACAAAAGAGAAATGACCACCGTCTCCACGATCGCGGTGGTCGACTCGGCGAAGCGAGGCGTCTGACATAAAAGGGTTTATAGGTGACTGTGGTGGTGGTGCGGCTGCCCTGATTTTTGTTGGGCTTCCCCCCTCCTTTTAATAAAGGGGGGGGGGGGGGGGTAATGTTAATTATATAAGGTAGGTTTTTAGGGTTTGGTATTTGGGGGGGGAGGTGTCACACCCCGAACCCCGGGCGTGGCGGTGCCCTGCACAGGCACCTCTACCTTAACAACTAAGTATATTGCGGAAATTAATATGACTCATATTTTTTCTTTTAAAACCAACGTGCGTACAAGGCAAAGCCGACTAGGCTGCCATATCATATACATAAACAAAAGACACTACAATGTACGAGTCCAATCCACATATGAATACGGACCTCACAGGAGTTAAAGCGAAATATATGGCGGACAAGGCCCCGCCGTACCAAAAGCGTACAAAGCACATCTTGAAGGATATATACCAAAAGATAAACTCACGGACGAGAGGAGCTATCCAAAAACCACGGCGAGGATCCTACACTGCCGATCACCAAACAGTACCTAAACTGCGGCGTGAGCGGCCCGAAGGAGGTCGATCGAAGAATGTACCAAGTATGTGAGCGATGAAATCGTAATAAAATCATAACATCTAAACAAAGCAGAGACATGTATGATAGCCAACCTCACGATACAATACATAGCGATCATATCAAGTCGGGGGCGCAGCGCCAAAGTCACTACTCAAATATAACTATGGGTCTCGCCCATAATATCAATCATGCGTGGAATCGCCCGCCTGTCGTGATCCATGATATAACATAGCACCAATAGGCATACATGAACACCAAGTCCCACTGTGTTCTAAAAATTATGCACGGCAGTAGGCAAACGAGCAGGTGGTATAACGTCTTGGGGTTTACCGCCATTTATACTCGACCACGAAGGAGGTGGTAAGCGAGGGGTATAACGTCTTGGGGCTTGCCCGCCATTTATACTCTTACCTGGAGAAGGTTGTATAACGTCTTGGGGCTTGCCCCGCCATTTATACTCTTACCCTATCTCAACCGTAGTCAAACAACACATAAAGCGGGTGGTGCAGCGTCTTGGGGTTTACCCTCACTTATACTCTTACCTGGAGAAGGTGGTGCAGTCTTGGGGTTTACCTCACTTATACTCTTACCTGTCTCGTGACCATCAAACAAGACATAAGCACTACCATGTCTTCTATAAAAATCAGGAATTTAACCCAAGTACTACAAGTAGCAAGCATACGTGGAATCACATCACCGTCGATGCGTCCCAAGAACTTCTGACAAGACGGTGACCGCTCAACCGAGAGTCGCGGCAACTTAATAAAACATAATACTTGCACTCAAAGGCTATTACCAGCACATATAGGCAAGTTCTTAATTAACCAAGCCAAAGTACTTATCAAGGCACACATAGGATAAATTCTCATTTAACAAGCCAAAGTACTTATCAGGGCACAATTAGAATAAATTCTCATTTAACAAGCCAAAGTACTTATCAGGGCACAAATAGAATAAATTCTCATTTAACTAGCCAAAGTACTTATCCGGGCACAAATAGAAAAATTCTCAATTTATCAAGCCAAAGTACTAATCAAGGCATACATAGAATAAATTCTCATTTAACAAGCCAAAGTACTTATCAGGGCACAATTAGAATAAATTCTCATTTAACAAGCCAAAGTACTTATCAGGGCACAAATAGAATAAATTCTCATTTAACTAGCCAAAGTACTTATCCGGGCACAAATAGAAAAATTCTCAATTTATCAAGCCAAAGTACTAATCAAGGCATACATAGAATAATTCTCTTTTAACAAGTCAAAGTACTTATCAAGGCACACTTAGACAAATTCTCAATTTATCAAGCCAAAGTACTACGTACGTACATTCTTTTATAAAAGACTCCTTTCTATGTAAAGCCCCAAGATACTAACACCCGTAGTATCAAGGCGTGTCTATTTTTCAAAGTAAGTTACTACACTTTTAGAAAACTCATTTCAAGTCTTGAAATCAAGTAACTCCAAATTTTCACAATCTTGGCAACTTATGCCCTTTTATCAAAATAGACAACTTTCTAAATCTTTCATAAAGCCGTTATAACCAACTTCCCATAAAGCCGTTATAACCCTTTATGATTTTAGACATATCCATTCCTTCAATGACCAAGAGACTTATACTATTAAAACCAAGTATCACATACTTACAAATCAAGTTCTTGACTTTCAAAAATACTCCAAGTCTCTTAATAGTTAGAAAACAAGTTTTCTTCTACTTTTTAAACCTCAAGTAACCTTACCCTTAACACAAGTTACTTCTCTTAAATCATGTCATTTCTCCTCTTTTAAATCAAATAAGTAAATCACTCCTTTGACTCCCCTAAAGTCACTATAATGACCTTTAGGTTTTAGAACTAAGGCACTAGCCAAAAGATTTGGAAACCACTTCCTTTTTAAGACTACATGTACTTTAAGTAAAAATACCTTCACTTTTAAGAATCCAAACTTCATCAAGAAAATGGATTCTACATCTTACAATCCAAACATCAAAGTACACTCAAGGAAATACATAGAACAAATTCTATTTTAGGCAATCCAAATACAACCAAGGAATGGATCATTTTAGGAGTAGAACCTACTTTCTTTATCTTACGGAATCATGCTAGAAGAGGAGATAGTTCACATACCTTTCGCTAAAATCCACAAGCTAAGCCGAATCGCCGTGCGTAGAAGTGTCAACCTATAATGGTCACAACAAGACTATCAACTTCTAGTCTCAACGTAGAATAATACTAAGTGTTTGGTCTCTAATTTTTACGGAAAATCGGGCGACTTCCTTTGTTTCTACTCACTTTGCCACCTTTTTCAAGGCGAATACAATAACCAACAAGCCACTTTTAAGGCTCCAAACAACAACCAAACAAAGGGATTACACGCCTTACAATCGTGTAAAATTAGCCACAATTCATCTGAAGTAGTCTAATGCACACTAGCCAAATCTCGGCCAACTTACATGCAACACTAAGTCTTTTCCAACCCTTTTCAAATTCTAAGTTCCAAGGTCTAACATGTTATATAGTTATAAGCTACTTCACAACTACAATTTCCTTCTTTATACAACATGCGACGCTTAGACCAAAAGTCGACTTGAATTGAAATCTTAAGGCTAAACATGCTAGTTTTGGATTAGGGTTCCAATTGCCAATAAACATATCAAACTTCATACTATAACACATGCTTGCTAAAATCCATAGCTACAACAATAAGTAAGTCTTAACTACTAAAAGCGACAAAATTTATACCTTTATAAGCCCTTAAAATTCCAAGATTCCAAAGTCGCCTTAGCAATTCTTAGCTCCTTTCCTTAGGTTCCAATCCGCTCCAAGCACTCCTTAGAGGCCTATGAAGAACCCATCTTCAAGTTCCATCTTCAAAGTTGAAGAACTCACTTATTGCGACTAACGTAAAAACGTCGTTTTTCCGAAATCTTTCTATTGAGATAACCTTACAATACCCTTGGGGACATTGGGTTAAAGTCTTGTGGCTAATGGATCAAAACTACAAAATTTTGTGTGGGAAAGTTGGACAAAGCCGAGAGCTTAAGGCTAAGCTCAAGTTCTCTAAATTTTCTAAGTGTAAAATGAGATTGTCTTGCACTAACTTAGTATATAACACATATTGGAGGGCTTAGACTAAAACACATGGGTGGCTAAGATGAATTTCACTTGGATTAAGCCTATGTGGACAAGTTGACAAGTCAACAATGTAAATGCTAGCAAACTAATCTTCCAAGGTGGTCAATGACCATTTTGCCCTTACCAATTTCGTCCAAGACCACATGGGGTTCACATGTCGCCTCTCATTCGTCCATAAAATTCCGTAACCTCGTGGGTCCACAAAAATGTAAAATTCCTCGGGTGGGCCCACGTGACCAAATCCGTAATAAATAAATTTCCATAATGCCAATAGGTTCCATACTCTTCAAATAATACATTTTGAGAATCCAATTCTCAACAACGAACATTTTCCTTTCCGATGTCCGGAAGATTTTCCGTCGGAAAAACAATTCTTCCTTTCGTACTAATTTCCCAGTCTTGTTTCCTTCGTACATTCTCTTTTACATGTCACGGACTTACGGGTGTAACATTCTTCCCCTTAGAAATATTCGTCCCGAATGTTCTTAGTCGGTTGTCACGCTATACAAACTCGGCATAAACTCTATACTATGCCTAACGATCGATCGTACCAAGACCAGCGATGCCACACATGGCCACCACATAACATACGTAAACATAATAATGGACCTTCCGTCCGTGGTCCCTTCTCACAAAACTCGAAGGTTACGGTCTTCCCAAACACGGGATCCTTAGAGGTTCCTCTTTCCTTACTTGTCATACTTTCGTGCTTTCAAACTCATCTAGTACGTCTGAAAATCTCAAATTTTGTTTTACATTCGCAATCCTTGAGTTACTAACCAAACTTGGCCATATTGTTACTTACATTCCGTTAAGGCTTTTCTCGGTCCTTACGACCTAGTTAAATTGGAGCAGCGTCCACAAACTCGTACAACGATTTACTAAACTTGGGCTGGCATCCTCGGGACCACTACCACATCACGGACCATTTCTAAGCGACATCACCCGATTCCATACAATCGGTTGACGGAATGAGTCTGACCCGACTCATCGTCACTTAACTTCTTGTTCCTAGTCGAAATAAATCTCTCTCTTATCTCAAGGTACTTCTTACCTATCCCCTATTCACTAAAGGTTCGTCACATAAGTCAAAGTATTTCTCATCATCCTTCCCACTGTCGGTCTTACACATTCACGGGGTAAATCTGACTTGTGAACTCTACCCAACTATAGTCTCAGTTCACTTATCATTCTTGTCAATATTCTTAACTTTTTCACTTTACTAATCAAGGTATCCCTACCTCTGGGTACTATCACTTTACAACTCCAGCAATAAAGGGAAAACATATATGCTAGGGTAAAATCTGAATCTATCAACGCACGTATGATTGAAAGAATCGAATATACACCAGTAACCGTGCGATGTCGCCTCACGATCCTGCCCGATGATCACGTCATCTATGCGGTTGAAGGACCGCGAACTATAAACTCCACCTGACCTCTACCACGACCGGTGACATCCGAACACCACCTTGCTGGGGGCGCATTTGTGGAGGAAGGAACCAACCATCGGCCTCATAGGTGAGCCACTCACCGGTGCCTCTTCTAAAAGGACATACCCTCGATTATATGGCCGGACGGCCACAATAATAACAAACACTGTGCGAGATGGCATTTCCCCAAATGACGCTTACTCTGATGGAAACACCGAGGAATAAGTGGCCTCGTGAGAAAATCCTCTGCTCATGAGAACCTCGACCTCTGGAGCTTGGACCGGCTCTAAATACCTTGTGAGATCAAATCTCCCACCGTGAGCTGCGGGGTATGTCTTTGGGTAGGTGGGACGAATATATCACTCTTCTTGAGGCGGCTCGTCCAAAAACTCAAGGGATAACCAACCGGTCTAGCCTCTTACGCAGATCTCATGCGGCCTCTGCCTCTGCACACATGCAGTCTTGGCCGAATAACCTCCTGCGAGAAGCTGCAGCATTGCTATCTTGGTCAATAACATAATGGCTTCCCGTGACCACAAAGTCTGCCCCTGGCGAGAAGCAGAGGCTCAGTGCTGTGTTCTCAAAACTCAGCGAAGAAGAACTTCGCCGTGCGGAACAACATCCGGTATAACACAGGCATAAGCCCGCCGACTCTCTGAGTCGACTAGTAGCTCCTGCTACTCCTTTGCCTTCAGGCGGTGTTGCCCTCGCGGAGGCATAAGCGTAACACAACAATATGTCAGAGAGGAATTATCTTACTAACACAGCTCTACGGCACGATCTTAGAGTGAGAAGAATAGAAACCAACTCTAAATGTCCTGTAGCCTCCTGTTTATGGGTGTGGCGCGCAACACACCGATAATCAAGACTCTACTAGACACGGTGCGTAAACATTCAGAGGTATTGCTCTCGATACCACTCTGTCACACCGAACCCGGGCAGTGGCGGTGCCCTACACAGGCACCTGCTGCTTAACAACTAAGTATATTGCGGAAATTAATAACGCTCATATTTTTTCTTTTAAAACCAGCGTGCGTACAAAGGCAAAGCCGACTAGGCCCATATCATATCATAAACAAAAGACACTACCTTTGTACCGAGTCGATCCACATATGAATACGGACCTGCAGGAGTTAAAGCGAAATATGGCGGGACAAGGCCGCCGTACCCAGCTGTACAAAGCACATCTTGAAGGATATATACCAAAAAGATAAACTCACGGGCGAGAGGAGCTATCCAAAACCACGGCGAGGATCCTACACTGCCGATCACCAAACAGCGTACCTAAACTGCGGCGTGACGCGGCCCGAAGGAGGTCGATGCGAAGAATGTACCAAGTATGTGAGCGATGAAATGCGTAATAAAATCATAACGATCTAAACAAAGCGGAGACATGTATGATAGCCAACCTACGATTACCTGATACATAGCGATCATATCAAGTCGAGGGCGCGAGCCGCCAAAGTCACTACTCAAATATTACTATGGGTCTCACGCCCGTAATATCAATCATGCGTGGAATCCTTCCTCATGGCGATCCATGATATAACATAGCACCAATAGGCATACATGAACACAAGTCCCACGTGTTCTAAAAGCTGACGGGCAGTAGGCAAGCGAGCGGTGGTATAACGTCTTGGGGTTTACCTCATTTATACTCGACCACGAAGGAGGTGGTAAGCGGGGTATAACGTCTTGGGGCTTGCCCGCCATTTATACTCTTACCACGGAGAAGGTGGTATAACGTCTTGGGGCTTGCCCGCCATTTATACTCTTACCCTATCTCGATCGGCCGTCAAACAACACATAAAGCGGGTGGTACAGCGTCTTGGGGTTTACCCTCACTTATACTCTTACCTGGAGAAGGTGGTGCAGCGTCTTGGGGTTTACCCTCACTTATACTCTTACCTGTCTCGTGAGCCATCAAACAAGACATAAGCACTACCATGTCTTCTATAAAAATCCGGAATTTAACCCAAGTACTACAAGTAATGCGAAGCATACGTGGAATCCCACATCACCGGTCAGTGCGTCGGTAACTTACAACAAGGCGGTAGGCCACCCTTGGCCAGAAGTCGCGGAACTTAATAAAACATAATACTTGCACTCAAAGGCTATTACCGGTACATATAGGCAAGTTCTTAATTAACCAAGCCAAAGTACTTATCAAGGCACATAGGATAAATTCTCATTTAACAAGCCAAAGTACTTATCAGGGCACAATTAGAATAAATTCTCATTTAACAAGTCAAAGTACTTATCAGGGCACAAATAGAATAAATTCTCATTTAACTAGCCAAAGTACTTATCCGGACACAAATAGAAAAATTCTCAATTTATCAAGCCAAAGTACTAATCAAGGCATACATAGAATAAATTCTCATTTAACAAGCCAAAGTACTTATCAGGGCACAATTAGAATAAATTCTCATTTAACAAGCCAAAGTACTTATCAGGGCACAAATAGAATAAATTCTCATTTAACTAGCCAAAGTACTTATCCGCACAAATAGAAAAATTCTCAATTTATCAAGCCAAAGTACTAATCAAGGCATACACAGAATAATTCTCTTTTAACAAGTCAAAGTACTTATCAAGGCACACTTAGACAAATTCTCAATTTATCAAGCCAAAGTCTGCGTATGCACATTCTTTTATAAAGACTCCTTTCTATGTAAAGCCCCAAGATACTAACAGTAGTATCAGCGTGTCTATTTTTCAAAGTAAGTTACTACACTTTTAGAAAACTCATTTCAAGTCTTGAAATCAAGTAACTCCAAATTTTCACCATCTTGGCAACTTATGCCCTTTTATCAAAATAGACAACTTTCTAAATCTTTCATAAAGCCGTTATAACCAACTTCCCATAAAGCGTTATAACCCTTTATGATTTTAGACATATCCATTCCTTGATGACCAAGAGACTTATACTATTAAAACCAAGTATCACATACTTACAAATCAAGTTCTTAACTTTCAAAAATACTCCAAGTCTCTTAATAGTTAGAAAACAAGTTTTCTTCTACTTTTTAAACCTCAAGTAACTTCACCCTTAACACAAGTTACTTCTCTTAAATCATGTCATTTCTCCTCTTTTAAATCAAATAAGTAAATCACTCCTTTTACTCCCCTAAAGTCACTATAATGACCTTTAGGTTTTAGAACTAAGGCACTAGCCAAAAGATTTGGAAACCACTTCCTTTTTAAGACTACATGTACTTTAAGTAAAAATACCTTCACTTTTAAGAATCCAAACTTCATCAAGAAAATGGATTCTACATCTTACAATCCAAACATCAAAGTACACTCAAGGAAATACATAGAACAAATTCTATTTTAGGCAATCCAAATACAACCAAGAAATGGATCATTTTAGGAGTAGAACCTACTTTCTTTATCTTACGGAATCATGCTAGAAGAGGAGATAGTTCACATACCTTTTACTAAAATCCACAAGCTAAGCGAATCGCGTGCGTAGAAGTGTCAACCTATAATGGTCACAACAAGACTATCAACTTCTAGTCTCAACGTAGAATAATACTAAGTGTTTGGTCTCTAATTACGGAAAATCGGGCAAAGACTTCCTTTGTTTCTACTCACTTTGCCACCTTTTCAAGGCCGAATACAATAACCAACAAGCCACTTTTAAGGCTCCAAACAACAACCAAACAAAGGGGATTACACGCCTTACAATACGTGTAAAATTCCGCCCCACAATTCATACGAAGTAGTCTAATGCACACTAGCCAAATCTCGGCCAACTTACATAGCAACACTAAGTCTTTTCCAACCCTTTTCAAATTCCAAGTTCCAAGGTCTAACATGTTATATAGTTATAAGCTACTTCACAACTACAATTTCCTTCTTTATACAACATGCGACGCTTAGACCAAAAGTCGACTTGAATTGAAATCTTAAGGCTAAACATGCTAGTTTTCGGATTAGGGTTCCAATTGCCAATAAACATATCAAACTTCATACTATAACACATGCTTGCTAAAATCCATAGCTACAACAATAAGTAAGTCTTAACTACTAAAACGACAAAATTTATACCTTTATAAGCCCTTAAAAATTCCAAGATTCCAAAGTCGCGCCTTAGCAATTCTTAGCTCCTTTCCTTAGGTTCCAATCCGCTCCAAGCACTCCTTAGAGGCCTATGAAGAACCCATCTTCAAGTTCCATCTTCAAAGTTGAAGAACTCACTTAGTTTCGCCTTTGCGACTAACGTAAAAATGCGTTTTTTCCGAAATCTTTCTATTGAGATAACCTTACAATACCCTTGGGGACATTGGGTTAAAGTCTTGTGGCTAATGGATCAAAACTACAAAATTTTGTGTGGGAAAGTTGGACAAAGCCGAGAGCTTCTTAAGGCTAAGCTCAAGTTCTCTAAATTTTCTAAGTGTAAAATGAGCTTGTCTTGCACTAACTTAGTATATAACACATATTGGAGGGCTTAGACTTAAACAAATGGGTGGCTAAGATGAATTTCACTTGGATTAAGCCTATGTGGACAAGTTGACAAGTCAACAATGTCATGCTAGCAAGACTAATCTTCAAGGTGGTCAATGACCATTTTGCCCTTACCAATTTCGTCCAAGACCACATGGGGTTCCACGTGTCGCCTCTCATTCGTCCATAAAATTAGTAACCTCATTGGGTCCCAAAAATGTAAAATTCCTCGGGTGGGCCCCACGTGACCAAATCCGTAATAAATAAATTTCCATAATGCCAATAGGTTCCATACTCTTCAAATAATACATTTTGGGAATCCAATTCTCAACAACGAACATTTTTCCTTTCCGATGTCCGGAAGATTTTCCGTCGGAAAAACAATTCTTCCTTTCGTACTAATTTCCCAGTCTTGTTTCCTTTCGTACATTCTCTTTTACATGTCCTGGACTTACGGGGTGTAACAGGGGGGGGGGGGGGGGGAATGAAAAGTGGTATTTGATTTTAGGGGGGGGAAATAAAAGAAGGTGTTTGGATGAAATTAAAAATGGTGTTGGATTGGACTGATTCAAATTGTGTCTTGGACTGGTTTGACAAAAAATGCAAAATGAATTAATTGTTTAAAAGAAAAATTATTTAAAGGTACAAAATTATCAAAACTAAAAATGTCGATGCAATAATGATAAATGCAATATTTAAGAAATGTTTAATGCCTAATTAAAAGTAAAAATGCGGTGTCAATTAATTATTTAAGGAGATGAAAACATTAATAAAATAAAACGACGGTGTAATAATAATAAAAACATAATATTAACAAAGACATAATGCTTAATTTAAAATAAAAAGATAAAAAAATGCAAAAAATGCTGATTAAAATGTGGTGTCCTAAAACACATAAAATTGCAATAAATATACGAAAAACGGGTCAAAATTGACTGTCAACACTCATGTAGATGAAGAAATATACGGGAATCCTTGGTACCATGACATCAAAAGGTACCTCAAGGCAGGAGAGTATCTGGAAAGCATAACCAACATTCAGAAGAAAGCACTTCGAAGGTTAGCAAACCATTTCTTTTTAAATGGGGAGGTTTTATATCGAAGGACTCCAGATCTGGGCTTATTGAGATGTGTCGACGCTTAAGAGGCGAGAAAGCTAGTAGAAGAGATACACGGAGGGACATGTGGACCTCATATGAATGGCTTCACTTTGGCGAAGAAGATTCTGCGAGCAGGTTATTTTTGGATGACGATGGAAACAGATTGTATCCGCTTTGTGCAGAAATGTCACCAGTGCTAGATTCATGGGGATTTGATTCGAGTACCTCCGAATGAACTTAATGTGACAAGTTCTCCTTGGCTATTCGTAGCTTGGGGCATGGATGTCATCGGCCCTATCGAACCCGCTGCCTCAAATGGGCACAGATTCATCCTCGTAGCAATTGACTATTTCACTAAGTGGGTAGAAGCATCATCACACGGTCGATGTGAAGAAAGTAGTAGTCGACTTTGTTCGCAATAACATCATCTGCATATTTGGCATTCCTGAGTCTATCATCACAGACAACGGAGCCAACCTCAATAGTGGCCTAATGCAGGACATATGCGAGAAGTTCAAGATTATCCACCGCAATTCCACCCCATATCGCCCGCAAATGAATGGCGCAGTCGAAGCAGCTAATAAGAATATCAAGAGGATCTTGCGCAAGATGATTAACAACTACAAACATTGGCATGAGCACCTACCTTTCGCATTTTTGGGTTACCATACTACTATTAGGACCTCTACCAGTACGACGCCGTATCTTTTGGTATATGGAACAGATGCAGTACTACCAGCAGAAGCGGAGATACCATCTTTGAGAACTATCCAAGAGGCTGAGTTGAGCGAAGCAAAATGGGTGTAAAGTCGATACGAGCAGTTGATGTTGATTGATGAAAAATGGATGAATGCAGTTTGTCGTGCGACTTTACGAATAGGATGGCGGGCTTTGACAAAAGGTAAGACCGAGGGCATTGAGCGAGGCAATTGGTGCTGAAACCCATATTCCCTCATCAGAATGAGGCTAAAGGGAAATTCGCACCTAATTGGCAAGGACCCTACATGGTTCATCGAGTGTTGAGTGGAGGAGCTTTAATCTTAGCTGAGATGGATGGCGAAGTATGGCCTAAAGCTATCAACACAGATGCGGTAAAGAGATACTACGTTTAGGAGTTGTTTTCCATGTAATCCCTTTTGCATTGTAAAAAAGATTTGTTCCCTCGGTGGGATATGCATAGATCCCGTATAGGGTCTCGCCGCTTCAAATTAGAAAGCCCTTTTACTTGTAATTGGAACTACGTTCGACCTGATTCCCTTGGCGGATACATAGGCGGCCATATCGGCTTCGGTCCCACCTTTAGAAATTTTAGCTTTACCAAATTTCGCTTGTAATGAACTACGTCATGACCTGATTCCCTCAAGGGGATACGTAGGCGACCTAAATCGGCTTCGGTCACACCATTAGAAATCTTCCCATTGGCTCGTGTGCAACAGAATGCGTTTGATTATTCCAAAAAGAGATATGAGCAATTCCCGCCAGAGTTAAGTCTTGCCCACACGCCCCGCATAACTAAAACTGGGACAATTTTGGGAAACGCACCGTGAAGGGTTCACAATAAGGATTCCAGATAAGGTGTTCGTTTGGTCAGATTATGTGTCATATTCAGCAAATTCGACAAGGCTTTTATACTTTATACACATGTCTTCCAAATGTTTTATTTTAAAGATGTTTTGTGCACACCTCACGAAATGTTTTGTTTGAAAATACTTTTGGGACACGCTACGTCAAAATGTTTGCTACAAATATCTCAACGAGATCGGCGAGAACTCTGGTCCAAAAAAATCGGTGAGCGGCGTAAAGATCAAGCGCGAGAATCAATCTGAATCGACCCCCACCCACATTCGCAGCATCCAACAGTCGTCACAGACTACATCAGTAATTGCAGTATTCAGTGAGCATTCGCAGCATCCAGCAGGTCTGTGCAGAGACTACATCAGCAATCGCAACATTCAACAAGCATTCACAGTATCCAGCAAGTCCGTGCAGAGACTACATCAGCAATCACAACATTCAGCAGACATTCGCAACATCCAGCAAGTCCGTGCAGAGACTATATCAGCAATCGCAACATTCAACAAGAATTCACAGCATCCAGCAAGTCCGTGCAGAGACTACATCAGCAATCGCAGTATTCAGCAGGCATTCGCAACATCCAGCAAATCCGTGCAGAGACTATATCAGCAATCGCATCATTCAGCAAGCATTCACAGCATTCAGTAAACATTCGCAGCATCCAGCAAGTCCGCGTAGAGACCACATCAGCACTCGCAGCATTCAACAAGCATTCACAACACTCAACACGTCCGTGCAAGGACGAAATCCCAGCATTTGCAGCATCACAACCGCCATCACAATTTTGCAGGATAACATTTCTACTCACACAGTTACATTGCTTATAAATTCATGCGTTATCATCTTGCCTTAGCAGTTATGCACTAACCGTTTGCTTAAGTCTTAGCATGCAGGAGCAGGAGCACAACGTGGATTTTCTCTTACAGCGAATCGGGGCAATTTGTTGGGGGGGCAACCTTTCCAACAAATGGAAGAAGCGGCCTCGAGCGTCGGTCCACTCATCCCACATCACCAATAAGCCCAGCGTCGTCATAACTCGACACTGGGATAAATTTTGAGTTCGCGTCAGCCCGCCTTGGTAGCCCAGTGTCGTCATAAGTCGACACTGGGACAAATTTTGAGTCTGCGTCAACCCGCCTTGGTGCTTGACCATGGTAGCCCAGTGTTGTCATAACTCGATACTGGGACAAGTTTTGAATCCGCATCAGCCCGCCTTGGTGTTTGACCATGGTAGCCCAGTGATTGTCATAACTCGACACTGTGACAATTTTTGAGACCGCATCATCCCGCCTTGGTGTTTGACCATGGTAGCCCAGTGTCGTCATAATTCGACACTGGAATAATTTTGAATTCACGTCAGTCTTGTCTCAACTGCCCAGCATTTTTAATTCTGAGGATCGAGACAAAATTGGCTATAAGTCAGCGTCTTTGTCTGAAGATTCTTCCATAATCTCCATACAAAGAGGGACAAGTTGTTGACACCCAATTTTGACCCTCTCGTTCAATCATTAACTATAAAATTACACTAATTTTCCAAAAATTAATGTTAACAATTCTATAATAATAAAATGCAACAATAAAACATTAATACATGCATAAATAAGCAATTTAATAATTGCACCACGTTTTACATAGAGTATTAAGCATTTTGAGTCGCACGTCCGCATTCGTTAAAATATTCATAATTTAAGCCCTATTCTATTTCCATCAATTCTTAATAATTTTAATATTAATAAATACGTAAACAAATAAATTGTCACGACCACCCGGACATGCATCGTGCCTACTACAGGCACCTTTCTGCACATCGGAGAATAGCGGTAACATACACAATGTAAAAGCTTAAACATAAAAATAACAACAATTTGGCGATAAGGCCACCTTTCGTAAACCATACAAATAAAGCGTACATTTTTTTTCTGACCCAATCCACGATGTGACTACAAACCTCTAAGAATAACAACTCACGGGACGGGGCCCGCCATACCCTGAATGTACAACAACCGACCATACCGAGGATAAGCCTCGGAATAAAGGGCTTACCAGCGGTGAGCAGTGATCTAGGCGAGGATCGTGACACATGCTACTACTGCGGCGTGAACGCGGCCCGAAGAGTCGATCTGACATGTACCAAATATGTGGCCCAGAAAATGCGTAATGAAATCATAAGTCTATAATAAAGCGGAGCAGTATGATAACTCAATTAACGATTACCACGGTGCCTTACTAACAATGAGAGTAATCAAGAGTATACTTACAACATAAAAATAGGAGACTCACGATCAAATCATGGGTAGCAAATCCATGAAACAGTGGTATAACGTCTTGGGGTTTTCCCTCATTTATACTCTTACCTAAGCGGTGGTATAACGTCTTGGGGTTTACCCTCATTTATACTCTTATCCCGGAGAAGGTGGTAAAGCGGTGGTATAACGTCTTGGGGTTTACCGCCATTTATACTCTTACTGGAGAAGGTGGTATAGCGTCTTGGGGTTTACCTCACTTATACTCTTACCCTATCTCAACTTGATCATACAATAAATAAGCAAGTTAGAAATCCCACAACTTCTTATTAGTCTTATTCATATACACTCATTTTAGTTTACTTAAGGCACTAACATAACATTATAAAATCGGAGTTTAACCCAGTACTACGTCTTCTATTCTTTTAAAATGACTCATTTTCATATAAACTTCCAAGATACTAATAACCGTAGTATCAAGTCATAACTACATTTTAAGACAAGTCACAATACCTTTTTAGAAAAATACACTTTCGGGCTTCTAAATCAAGTGACTTCTTCCTTTTAAAAACCTTAAGCAATTGATGCCTTTAAATCAATTTGCCTTTCGTTATTTCAAGTCATTTAACATACTTAAATTACTTAGAGTAAACCACTCTCTTATTGACTTTCCATAAAGCTATTATAACCAACTTCCCATAAAGCCGTTATACTAGCTTTATACATTAGCAACTTACATACTTCTTTTTAACCAAGAGACTTAAACTTTCCAACAAAACAAGTATCAATAATACTTTCAACATACTTAAGTCTCTTAACTTTTGAAAACCAAGATATCCTTAATATTTAAACAAGTGAGTTAATTCTCTTACTCAATCAACTTGGACATTCTTAAAATAAGCCAAGGATATCAAATGGACCTAGATTGTCAAAATCTTGTACGTCTACCGTACTATACATTTACAACTTATTCATGCTCAAGAGATAAGAAAGTTCCACATACCTCTTCGGTTTAATCCACTTGCTAAGTCCATTAAGCCATACGTAGTATGTCAACCTATAATGACCATAGTACGTCTATTAACTTCTTACTTCAAACGTAGAATATTCCAAGTGCAAAGCTACTAAATTCTACGGAAAATCGGACAGCACTTCCTTTGTTTCTACATACTTTGCCACCTTTTTCAAGGCCGAATTCAATAACCAAACATGCCACATTTAAGGCCCAACAAAGTAGTTAACAATAGGGGATTACACGCTTAATCAAGACGTGTAAAATTCCGCCCCACAATTTATAACAAACTAGTCCAACATATAATGTCATTCTCGGCCAAAGGTGTAATAAAATAACAATCTTTCCAATTCCTTTTCAATTCAAGTTATTTAGTATAACATGATATCAAGCCGCAATCGATTATAGCTACTACATTCTTCAAGTAGATAACATGCGACAACTCAATTTATCGATCAAATTGGATTTCAATTTCAAATGGCTAAACATGTCATTTTCGGATTTGAGCTTCCAATTTTCTATAACACTTATCAAACTTCATAACACATATCACATGATCACTTATAACTCATCATAACATGAAATCTTCAATTACAAAAGTAAAATGAAGGTTATACCTCAATTAGCCCAAATATGATCCAAGATCACAAGTCGATCCTTAGCAACTTTAGCTCCTCCTTTCGACGTTCCAATCCACTCCAAGCAACCCTTAGAAGCTTATGAATAACTCATCTTCAAGTTCCAACTTCAAAGTTGAATAACCCCTTAGGTTTTCGCTTTGCGACTAATACGAAAACACCACTTTTCCGGGATCTTTCTATTGAGATACCCTTACAATACCCTTAAGAACCTTGGTTTAAAGTGTGGAACCTATTGGACAACAAACAAAAAATTTCCCTTTGTAACCATGCCTAAGCCGTGAGCTTCCTTAAGAGCAAGAACAAGTTTTCAATTTCTCTAAGTGTAGAATGACAAAGTCTTGCTACTAGTATACTTAAATAACACAAGGAAGGGTCAAGATTAGAACAAATGGGTGGTTAGGATGCTTTTCACAAGGATCATGCCAAGTGGCATTTGACTTAGTCAACAATGTCAAGCTCTTGCCTTTGCAAGACTTGGTCTTTTAAATTATGGTCAAATGACCATTTCCCCCATGTCAATTTCGTCCAAGACTATTAAGGGGGGTGACACGTGTCTCCCTCCCATTCGTCGCAATATTTCGTTTCCGACATATTCCATAATTCCGATAATTTTTTACTCGTCTCAAATCTTAACATTTTCGAGTTCTTACGTACGTTCTTATAAACATACCCTGGAATTTTCGGGGTGTAACATAAATAATTTAATAATGACGTCGCATCAAGCATTCCTTAAAATTATATCTACATTTATTAATACCCAAAGCAATTTCATAAGCAATTGAAACTCCCCATTAATTTAATTTTAATTTAACATCACAAAGTATGCATAATAAATAAGATTTTAATAACGGTCTCGCATTATAAAATATTAAGCACTAATTAAATAGGACGCCCATATTTATTAATAAAAGCACCTAAAGCCGTATTAAAACAATTTAATAATAACTAACACCCAAATTAAAACATACTACCAACCTTTAATAATACAAGCCCAACTTATCATTTCCCCTAGCCCAAAATTGTCCCAGCCCCTATTCCTTAAAATAAAACAGAAGCCCAACAAACCGTGGCCCAGCACCCCTTATCATCTCTTCATCCCTACCAATATACACAAAGCCTAATTCTCAAACCAAAAACCTCCTAAATCGACCGCCTCTATCATCTAATCCCTATAAAAACGCACCCTGAATCTTCTCGAAGATCACAATCAAAATGATACCCAAATCGTCCCCATAAAGCTTACCATAAATACCATACGAAATCTGGCTCAAAATCACACAAAATCCTCTCAAATTAACAACAGTAAAGTGCCTTAAATTAGTACCAAATCTTCCAAGTTAAGGATAACTAGTGCAGTACTAAAATTAACCCCAAATTATTATCCACAAAATCACTCCAGAATTACACCAAAATCGTCTGTCAAAGTCAGCCAAATCGCCATAAAACCCTACCAAAATTGGAACCCCTAATTGTGACTATATATATAGCGATTTAGACATGAAGAGGGGCATCGGTTAATCACTCGGCATCCTTTAGCATCCAAAATCTGAAAATTAGCAGTCTAAGGCGAGGCTTTTTTTATTTTTTTATTTTTTATTTTTATTCGCATAGCAACACATTCCGAGTGGATCGACGACTTGATATGCTGCCGCGGTTCGCTGCTCGGAGAAGGTAAAATCAATTCCCCTTTTTTTAATTTCGTTTTACCGCACATTTGCTTCGATTTGCCCCTACCCTAGCTCTATAATCCACCCGTCTTCCCCGCATATCCGTACAAGACCCGAGTAGGCGGGTCGAGGTCCTACTCTTTAAGCTCCGCCCAACCTATACAAGGTGCTGCTCATTTTCTCTCAGCCACTCCAATCTAGATTACTTAGTTCTTTGGGAAAGCTTATTTTATCCGATTGCGTTGATAGTCCAGTCATATTTATTTGTGTGTGTCGTCTAAGATGCTGATGCTTTGTCCCTAAAAGCCTGTCCGAATTCAATTACAATATATCTGCATTCGTGTCTGATTAAAATGTATGACCGTGTTAATAACAGGCCATTATTTAAATTTAGATGGTTTTGAGTATAATATTGTCCTTGATACAAAACTTATACCATGGAGTGCATCAGTATTATAGTTTGTTTTGCCAAGAATGCTTCGTTACTATAGGGAGTTAGACATGTGAATCACTTAAGAAATAATTTGATAATCAAGTTTAGATAAATGATGGTTGTTTTCCCTCTTAAGTGTCCTGATTCGTGAGATTGAAAACTGAGTCATTGACTGTAATTCAGCCCTCTGTATGCTATCACAATGAGATAATTCACAAGGGTGATGTGCTTGCTCAGTCTTGTGTCCACATGTGGGGTATTTGAATCGATTAGGATATTAGAGCATCTGGGAGACTGCAAAAAATGTTTTTTTAACGTGTTCACGGGTAGGTTTATCAGTGGGATGCAGTCTTAGTCACTCAGTTGACGATACTGCTTGAGTGTATTTTTTTTTTTGAAAAAATAGTTAAGCACATAAGAATGTAAAAAAGGATCCTAGCCTAATTATATTGCCACGAATTTATTTTTCTCTTAAAATCATGTTGGGTCAGCCTCTTGCCTTTTTCAGCTATATATAATCCTTGGGAAATTATGCAGCCTCTTCTCGTTACCTTTGATTGAAATATGTGCTCTGCCTGTTTATTTCAAAACGTTCTTATGTGTGTGCCTTTCCGTGGGGAATAAGTGTGCGAGTTTAGCATTGTTTGTCTTCCAAGCATGTATAACTTGGGATTGCTTCATATCGCTTGCGTGTTATTTGCGTCCGAGACCCAATGTTTAATTGAACAATCTGGAGATCTCTTGCTTGTGCCTGCCACCGTATTTGGAATGTTGTAGTCAAATTATATTTGTCTAAAGTCATATGCATGTTTCCATCTACCTGCATTATTTGATAAACTCGGACATATATTAATCCTTATCTTTTGTTATTCTTGTTTTACATGAAATGCACCGGAGCCGAATGAAGAGTTTCATTGCGAGACTCATAGAGACTTTGTCAAATAAATACCCGCATCTATGTGTATCCGCATTCTCATCCCCGCCTCAGCATTCCTAAGACAAAATAGGACAAGATGATGTCGTCATCCATCTCAACTCATTTTACTCTCTTAATCTCCTTACCTCATTCGTGTCTTTTATTCTATTATTTGTAATTTTATTATCTAACTTTGTAATTAATAGGAGACATAGAACCATTAGCCTTTGAATAAATCAATTGGGCAGGTAGTTTTAAAAACAGAAATGCACTTCTAAATTACTTATTTTAGGGCTTGACAAGCATGTCTAAACTTTTGCCTAACAATTAAATTTGCATATCTAATCATGAAATTTAGGCATAGTTTCTTCTCAATTGCAAAATTAAGTATTTCTATGCATCGCACCATACTTGTGTTATGCAAGATTAAGTTAGCAAGTAAATATATGCATTTAGTCAACAAATCAGCTTTGCATCATTTTATAAATGCATACTTTTAAACTTTTACGTATATTTTTGTAGCATTAGTCTTATAAATCTTTTATCAAAAAAGCATTCTTTTATAAAACACTTGCACCATCTTTTAAAACATACATAATAATCAACCTAGGTTTGGCAGGACAACCGCAAGTTAGCGGATCTTAGAGGGTGCCTAATCTTTTCCCTCTAGATTAATAAAGAACTCTTACCCTGAATTTCACACTACTTTTGCAGACCATTAAAATGGAATTAATGTTGACTTTAACCCAGTTGACATTTAGATGTCCTAATTCACCCAAACTAATTAGGTGACGACTCCGCGAACCCTTTAGCATTTTAGCACCCTTTAGCATTTTATTTTATTTCTAACATATTTAAGCAGGATTCGCTGAATTTGTCGCGGTCGAAATAGGGCGTGACAAGTATGTGATTCCATGGACATGTATCCATGATGCGAGTAGAGATACTCATGACAGTATGTGATTACATGGACATGTATCCATGATGCGAGTAGAGATACTCATGACATTATGTGATTCCATGGACATGTATCCATGATGCGAGTATAGATACTCATGACAGTATATGATTTCATGGACATGTATCTATGATGCGGGTATAGATACTCATGACAGTATATGACTATATGGACATACATACATGATTTTAAAATGACTCTCGTTTTTAAAAAGGCACAGTTGACTCTCTGTTTTAAAAGGTACAGTGGACTTTTATTCGTAAAAGGTACAGTGGACTTTTATTCGTAAAAGGTACAGTTGGCTGTTATTTTTATATGGCACGGTTGGATCTGGTATTTGATTTTCATACTTGTCCCTGTCATCTTTTGGCCAGTTATTGTCTTATTTACTGTACTTTATGTTTACATACTTAGTACATTGTTGTACTGACCCCCTTCTCCGGGGGGCTGCGTTCATGCCCGCAGGTTTAGGTACTTGGTTTGGTGATCCGCGAGCTTAGGATCCTTGCCCAACTTTTTGAGATAGCTCTACTGTTCCGGAGCTTGTCATTTTGGTACACGTTTTCCATTATGACTTATGTATATTCAGGGGTACGGCGGGGCCTTGTCCCGTCATAGTTACTGTCTTACTCTTAGAGGTATGTAGTCATGTGTGGGTTGGACATGTATCATTGTATCTCGTATTGGTTTTTTGTATATAATGGCAGCCTTGCCGGCTTGCCTGTTTATTTATATGGGTTTTCTTAAGCTTTCGTTGATATTATGTGATGTATGGGTAGAAGGGTGCCCAAGTAGGGCACCAGTCGTGGCCCGTCACTTCGGGTCTTGCCATAGTGGTATCAGAGCAGTTAGTCCTCGGAATGTCTACAAATCGTGTGCAGTAGAGTCTTGGTTATCGGTTTGTTGTGTACCACACCTATAAACAGGAGGCTACAGTACATTTAGGATTGGTTTCTATTTTCCTTACTCTAAGATCGTGCGGTAGACCTATGTTGTTTGGGTAGTCCCTTCCTAACGTATTATTGTGGTTACAGCTATGTCTCCAAAGAAAGCGACAGCGGCCCAGAAGGGGAATATATGGACCTGGTATACAGGTTGGTAAAATTATTGTATAGTTGGTGTGATGATGATGTACATCTATACGAACATATTTATTTGGGTCATGTGTGTGTTGCCTGAAGTAATTATGGGTGAACATGAGTTGGTTAAGCTTTAAAAAATTGTTTGGAATGTATGAAACAGTTTTATGAATCCACATCAATACTTTATATATGTGCTAATTTGGAATATATGGGAGGTGATGAGCTGTCTGAGATGGTGATAAACTCTTAGAAGATCATGTTTAATTGACTTAATGGCATACCATGTTTTTAGATGAAGTTATGTTGTATGCTTAAGTGATATGTAGGGATAATAGTTGTATGGAGTAAATAGGTTTGTTATGGTTAAGACAACATGATTTTGAGATTATGATGAGCTATCTTACCCGTATGCGGGGAGAGACGATGTAAGCTTGGGACATGGAATGTTTGAGAATCTTAGAATATTGGATAATCGTTGAGACCTTAGATATACAAGGCTTTCTTGAGTAAAATATTTTATGTGTGATCTTGGTTAAGGTACATAGTATATATGAAGTATATTAGTTGTGATGATTCCTTGGGTTAAGTATAAACCACATGTGTTGTTAAAGTTGGAGATAATATTGAAACGGGAAATAAGATCTTTGAAGAATTTTATGTGTGCTTAGTGAGTAGATCATTCACCGCGTCCTTTATTGGAGACCGGGCAGTGTATATATGATGACCTTATATGGACATGAGCTTACATTTATGAATGTGACTTTGATTACAAAGGAAGTATAATGTGCTAAGGACTATCAGAGGTAGAATGAGACTATGAGTTATATTGTGGCCATGAGAGGCATCTTTGTGTTGTTGAGTATTGGTTGATAGGTATGGTTAAAGGAGACTATGCCGACATGTTTATAGTTTGAGGCCTATGATGAACATTCGAGGACGAATGTTCTAAGGGGGGAAGAATGTTACACCCCGTAATTCTAGAGCATATAAGTGAGGAAATGAGATTTGAAGGTTGGAAGGGAAGTATGTTTACATTTTTCGAATATGGAAAAAATTTGGAACAATGTGAGGACGAAAATTTATTAACTTGGAGTTAGATTTCTTAATATGGATTTATGGACTTAGTATTATATTATGAAGTCTTGGCATTGATAATATGGGGTCCACCGAAAATTTCACAATTTTGTGGGGCCCTTCGAACTTTAGATATTTTGGTCAAGTGTATAGATACTTTGTGAAGAGGGGATTTTGACCAATAGGAGGGTGACATGTGTCCCTCCCCCACTTGTCTTGCAAGTTGATATCTATATAGAGAAGTGTATAGCAAGACTTAGTTCATTTAAACAAAATATCTTCCTCTTCAAAAAACTTTCTCTTCTCTCTTCCCTTAACCTCTTGGTCTCGATTTTTCCAAGCAAAAGTGCAAGAACAAGACTAAGTTATTTTCCAAGATTAATCCTTTAATCAAGTTCTAAGCCAAGTTAACTCTCCAAGATTTCTCCAAAACAGTTTTGGCCGAGAACTTGCCTTGAAACCCTAAGCATGTTTATGAACTTTTTGGAAGTAAAATAAGAAAGGAAGATGGTTACAAGCTTGTAGATGATACATATGTGTGATTGGAACTTGAAGAAGTGGTGTAAAAGTGAAGGAGTTGGCCGAGAACTAGTGGACTGTTTTGGGCGAAATTTTAGGTAAGATTCTTCTTCCTCTTGAAGTAATTGGATATTACATGTTGTTATAGTTAATAGATGAACTTGTGTTAAGAAGAATGGAGGATAAGAAGTGAATGGACAATTTTAGCTGAGTTGGCCGAATTTGACAGTTTTCGTTGGTTATTGTTGTTGTTATCTTCACATATTGCATGTTAAAATGAAGGAATTTTGTTATTGATGAGTTGATATGGTTTATATTAAAGTATTGAAACTTGAATTGGGTTATAAGGGAATATGAAAAGGGTTATTGTATTGGGGTTGTTTGGCCGAGAATACCTTAAAACTGTGGGATATTGTGGTGCTGTTTTGGGGACAGTTTTGTGGCGTTATATGCTGAAAATTCAGCCACCATTTATGCATGATTAATGTGGGAATTGCTAATGTAAGTCCTATAGGAATAAGGGTGTAGAAAGGTGTAGAAAGCTTCACATTTCACCCTCATTGTGTTGGATTATGGACTCTTTTTAGTAGACTGTTTTATATGGATTAAAAGGTCGGATTAACATAAGAAGTAGGTGTGTGAATCACCTTGGTTGGTGTTTTGGTTGTGTACTTAATTGGTACTTGGTTATTGATGTTATTGGCCTTATTTGTAAGGTGGAAACGTATGTATAAGTAGGGGAAGTGTTACCCGAATTTTTATATGAAAGGAGAGTCATTATGTGGTATAGTGTATACTAGTATCATGAAGTTGATAGACGTGTTGTTGTTATTATAGGTTGAAGTACCTATTTGAGACGTATTCTACTTGTCGTATTGGTATAGCCGATAAGGTATGTGAAACTATCATTTCTTCTTTTGGCATGATCTTTATAAATTGAGTGTACGGTGGACATACGTATTTTAAATGAGTCCAGAATTCTTGTGGTACATGAGGCGTAAGTGACTTGATTTTGAAAATGTAAAGTGCCATGACGTTACAAATGTGAGTGTACGGCGGACGTACATAGTTCTATTTGATCTTAATCCTTATTGATATATGACAAGATAGTACATTGGGTTTTCTAAATGAAAGTTATTCTATTTTGTTTCATTGAGAGTTAAATGATTTATTAAAAAGAATGTACGGCGGACGTACATGATTTCTACACATTTTAATTCTTAATGATATGTTTATGAGGAGTGCCTTGATTTTCTAGAAAAGGGTTCATTTTAATGATTTTATTGAGAGTCAAAAGATGATTTTAAATTTCATATGGTTTCCTATGATAGCTATTTGTGCACAATACCTTATACGTTCGATGTGTCCTTCAATAGAGGGTCGGGCGGTATATGTATATGATTTCATGGACATGTATCCATAATTCGAGTATAGATACTCATGACAGTATATGATTTCATGACCATGTATCCATGATGCGGGTAGAGATACTCATGACAGTATGTGATTCCATGGTCATGTATTCATGATACGAGTAGAGATACTCATGACAATATATGATTCCATGGACATGTATCCATGATGCGAGTAGAGATACTCATGACAGTATGTGATTTAATGGACATGTATCTATTATGCGAGTAGAGATACTCATGATAGTATGTGATTCCATGGACATGTATCCATGATGCAAGTAGAGATACTCGTGACAGTATGTGATTCCATGGATATGTATCCATGATGCGAGTAGAGATACTCATGACAATATGTGATTCCATGGACATGTATCCATGATGAGAGTAGAGATATTCATGACAGTATGTGATTCCATGGATATGTATCCATAATGCGAGTATAGATACTCATGACAGTATATGATTCCATGGACATGTATCCATGATGCGGGTATAGATACTCATGACAGTATATGACTATATGGACAGACATCCATGATTTTGAAATGACTCTCGTTTTTAAAAAGGCATAGTTGACTCTCTGTTTTAAAAGGTACAGTGGACTTTTATTCATAAAAGGTACAATTGGCTCTTATTTTTATATGGCACGGTTGGATCTGATATTTGATTTTCATACTTGTCCCTGTCATCTTTTGGCCAGTTATGGTCTTAATTACTGTACTTTATGTTTACATACTTAATACATTGTTGTACTGACCCCCTTCTATGGGGGGCTACGTTCATGCCCGCAGGTTTAGGTACTTGGTTTGGTGATCCGCGAGCTTAGGATCCTTGCCCAACTTTTTGAGATAGCTCCACTGTTCCAGAGCTTGTCATTTTGGTACAGGTCTTCTATTATGACTTATGTATATTCAGGGGTACGGCGGGGCCTTGTCCCGTCATAGTTACTGTCTTACTCTTCGAGGTCTGTAGTCATGTGTGGGTTGGACATGCACAGTTGTAGCTCATATTGGTTTTTTGTATATAATGATAGCCTTGTCGGCTTGCATGTTTATTTATATGGGTTTTCTTAAGCTTCCGCTGATATTATGTGATGTATGGGTAGAAGAGTGTCCAGGTAGGGCACCAGTCGCGGCCCGTCGGTTCGGAACGTGACACAACACTTAGTAGCTTACAAACTAACTTGTTGGTTTTGATGACTTCAACGAGAGAATGTAGCTCATTGATTATGGAGGTGAATCTGGTATGCATGTCCTGAATGGACACGCCATCTTTCATCTTAAAAAATTCATACTCGGTAGTAAGCACGCCTATCTTGGATTGCTTTACTTGACTTATTCTCTCATGGGTGGTTTGTAAATCTTCTCAGATCTCATTTGTCATTTGACAAGCTGAAATACAGTTTTATTCATCTGGCTCAATACCACATATAAGGATTTTTTTTGCCTTGAAGTTCTTCTCCACAAGCTTTTTGCCAGCCTCATTATACTCTTTTTTTATTTTAAAAGTTGATGGAAATCCAACCAGATCTGTGTTTGTTGGAACATGAGGACCATCACATATGATATCCTATAACTCAGAATCATCTGCCATAATAAAATCATGCATTCTTATTTTTCACCATCCATAATACTTTCCATTAAATCTGGTGGTCTAGTGGTAGACTGTCATTTCTCTAGATTTGGTAGAGCAGTCATGAGAAAGATCCTTTCTAGTTGTTAGTATTTTAGAAAGAACCTGCTCTGATATAAATTAAGAGTCCACCAAACGTTGTAGAGAATTAGGTTCTCTAATTGTTCCATTAAGTAAAAACAAAGAGTAAATAACACAAGATATTTACGTGGAAAACTCTTTGCTCAAGGGATTAAAAACCACGACCTACCACAATAGAATTTATCAAATCTTCAGTAAAACTAAGCAACTTCAGATTACAACATATTGCAACCTAGGAATTAAAGCCTTAATTCCTCACCCCTTACAACAACTCTATTGTAAGACCTTTACAATACCTCTATTGAAAAGAATATCCCTTGACTAACTCTAGCCAAGTAAACCACTAAGAAAGGTTGAAATTGTGTCCTACAATAACACTTCTTGAAAGTAATGTAGGAATACAAATAAAGACCAAAAGACAAAGACTCAACAATCTAGGGACTTAAGACATCTTCGGTACTTGGGATCTGGTTCGTAATTTTGTTGCAGCTTTGTTCTCGAGAGAGTCTCGAAAGCAACGGTGGCTGGAACATGATAGGATATAATATTTAGGTTTGCTTATATATGAGAGCATGTGAGATGTGAGAGAGACATTTCAACATTTACTTTTTTCTCTAGGAGACTGCATCTATGTTGATGCACTACTGTCAATCGATACAGTGCAACAACCTTTATAGTTGTAGAGTTAATTGTACAACAGCTAAACAACATGATCCCTATCTGGTTCCTCGGATATGTTTGACAATCATCAAAATGCGAAATAGCATAACTTATAACATTGTTCATCCAATAGTTGGAGCAGAAGTCAACAAGGATAAAATTCAATTTCTAAACATTATCATTATTATCTCACTCTAATTAGGATAACATAATTCTTTTGATATCAACAGAAGATATTACCTTTAAGTCTACCTGATTTTGATTTTTTATTATAGAACTAGTTTAATTGTTTCAACACGTCAATAATCGATTTGATGCTTTTCCACTTTTACTCATAAGATGTAGATATTGATTAGTTCAAATACACAAGGAGCCCCTCTAGAGATACAATACAAATATACAATGGTCTCAAGTTGCGTACTCGTCCAGGTCATATATGTTATTTCATTAAGTTTTTGACATTAAAAACTGTAAGTTTTTTACTTTCAAAACTGAATTCTTGTTTGGATTTCAGAAACATGGTTTACGCAATATTTTCTCATACCAGAACTAGATGTTTTTATGGGTATATTAGATACTTAAAACTGTTTATGTTACACTAGCAATGTAGTTTTCAATGCAGGAATCTCAGCTATCATAACTTCTTGTAGAAACTCAAATACGACAGAATCTATTTTGTTTACCATTTAGAAACGACGTCAATAAAAATTAAGGATACATTAAAAGATAACATAATTAATCTCATAATCAATTATATATTGAGATACAAAACTACTGAAAATGACATTAAATTTGAAAGGAAGCAATAGAAGAGGAATGAAAATGGTAGGGTTAGTGACACGTTCAAATGGTTGGGAAAAGGATATAAGAAATGGTACATAGAGAACAAAGAGTGGGATGAAGAGATAAAACAAATGTGCAGGCAGGCGCACGCTATGTACAGAGTAAGGTGGAGTATGACACAATTGATTGGTGATTTAAGTGAAACATTGAGGGAAGAAATGATATTTTGGATATTGACTTTAAGGGAAAGATAAGGCTATTAAAATGGGGTTCTAATATATTTGGCCCCTCCATAACAAATAATTACGTCGCTAGTCAAAATATATATATATATATATATATATATATATTCTCATTAATATATATATTAGCTGTTATTTTGATGGACTTATATATATATATATATATATATTCTCATTAATATATATATTAGCTATTATTTTGATGGACGGTTATATATATATATATATATATATATATATTCTCATTAATATATATATTAGCTATTATTTTGATGGACGATTATACAATATAAATATATTTCTTTAACCGGTAGGCTAGAATGTTAAAAGACGAATAATTAATATGGCTAAAAAGTAATAGGGAATTTTAAAAAAATATACAGCCCAACATAATGTATTGCATCTATATAGGTATATTTCCAATTTATACTCGTATAGCTAACTTTTATTTCGCAATGGTATTTATTGTGAGTATAAACAATCGATGTACGGAGAATAGTAAATTACTATTACAAGTGTTTGGAAATAATAAACAACTATGTATTACAATAGTAATAAATTGATGCCAACAAGAATTGTGACAACAATAATCTTTCGTGTTCTTGATCTTCTGCTTTTGCGCGTTTTGTGTCTAGGTCTTTGTTCCAACTGCAGCAAGCTCCTTGAATCTTGATAATCTGAAACCAATAAACACTAAATCTTGAATGGTTACAAAGGTGCTGAGTCGAGTGATATTCACTCTGTCCTTAAGACAAGTTGCCCCGTATATATGCTTTTATATTTAGTGGAAATTGTTTCCCAAGATAAAACAACAAACTATCACTTGTGCAAAACAAACACAAGTGATCCTAGCGAAGAAAACAAACACGAAACGATTGCTGAAGAATGAAAAAGAAGAACTTTCATGAACTGATATTTATCAAGAACTTGCTGAATTATTTTCAGTTCTTTCTCTCTTTTTCTTTGTTTTTCCCAATATGAAATAAGGTATGATTATGTATTATTTTTGGAAGAGAAGAGGTGTTAAGAGGGCTATTAAGAGGCACAATTAAGGCCATACACGTTTTAGAATAAGTGTAAAACGTTTCAGCAGGTTAATGACATCAACCTATTGGCTTTCCCGTTTCTTAAAGCTCACTGGACATGAGGCGCAGCGGCGCTTGCCAAATTCATCTTCTTGAAATTTCAGGGACCAAACTGTAAATAATGTAAAGTTTGGGTCCAAAAAGATAATATCAGAAAAAGCCCCAGCAGCCCGCGAACCCGGACCGGGTGGTCCTAGCCTTGAACTTAAGCACACCTAGGTTCTCCCTCCTTCAAACACATGGGTTACCCCTTGGGGTCCTGACCCTTATTCAGTTTCGAGGCTTATAATATGAATAATTCTTCCTTTTCCTACCACCGCTGTGGTAGATTTGTCTCACACCATATTTTTATGTCTCAAACACCTTACTTTGCGGACCAATATCTTTTTCATTTGTCAACGAAAATTGACGATCCTTGGCCTACAATTATCTACTCACTTAGTAGATTATGCACATGTGAAGAACCAAAGTTTCCAACATGCGAAACTATGGCGTTTAAGTCATTAAAGATGGGCGGACGCAACCCTATCAAAGGCAAAATTCCAACATTTATACAATCGATAAAATTATACAACATTATATACTTACTGTAAATAATGTGTCAATCTTGAAAAAATAGTATAATAGTGTATAGGGGGGTGTATATACACACATTTACACTATTATACAAAATTATATAATGTTATACCAAAACAAAGTTTCGTCTCCTACAAACTTCAACCTAATAAGAAACTCCATCTGAAATGAGTAAAAAACATCACCAAATAGTTTCAAATCTTCATCGGATAGCTCCAAATTTAACCACAACTTCAAAATGATATCTAATCATCAATTTATCAAAAGTTCCAATAAATCTTAAAATTCGTTTGTGAGTTTTCAAGCTTTTAAAAACCCTCGACAATGAAAATTTTAGTTTTCACTTTAATTTACCCATGTTTAAATCTAAGATGATAAACTTGCTCTCAGTTTGGTCCTACTTTTGGTTTATTTTGTTACTAAAAAGGGAGGAGGAAACTCAGTACCAAATGCTTGGCAATCCTTGGTAGTTACCAAAATACGAAGTTCTCTTCTCCTTTCTTTCTCTTCTTTCTGAATATCACTCTCTATCAGTTTTGAAGAATCTAAAAATAAAAATTATTATCACAAATTAAGAATTATTATCTTTCCTCTAAATATTTTAAATTATATATAAATAAGCTAAATAGACGACTAAGATCTAAAACAATGAGCTCAGTAAAATGTACTGATATATCAACTACTGTATTAATTACTTATGTGACAAATTAGTAGTTGTTGGTGTTGTGACAAATTATTGTGATTTTGATATAAATTGAATGTGTAGAATATTGTAATTAAAATACTGTGGACGCACTATGACCAAGACCCAACAGAAATATTGAAAAGGAAAGCGCGAAAAGATGCCAACAAAGAATGCAACTCTCATCTATTTGTGCTACAGACAACACGACACCACTTCCACTCCCACTTTTTCTCCATCATTGTCATCAAGAACCAATATCCATTTTCACACACAAAATATGCAAATATGTAACCAACCAAGTTACTATATTAGTTCTATAGCTCATTCCTTCACTTTTTCCACTTTCCTATCATTTTTCTTGAGTTTTGGTTAATTTTCTTCTTTATAGCCTGCTTGTTTAGTATATGGTTGGTAATAGGTCGGTTCTGTTTTTGAGAAAGTGGGGGTGGGGTTTGTGTGCTATAATGGGAAATTGCTGCTGTAGGGGGCAACCTTCAATTTACAGAGTCTCTTCTAATGCAAAATCTGGTAAGTCTTTCGTCTTGATCATTAGCTCACTTAATTTTATACTACTTTTGCTCCGACAGTCGGTTGGTCTTTTTTCTCTCCGAGGCAAAATTCTATGGTGTTTAGTAACTCCTGCCATGAGCGGAGCCAGGGTACTAACTTCGTCAAAATATTATACTGTATATACAGTTAAAAAAAAATTTACTTATATATTATAATATATAATAGGTGTTGTATCTCTGGCTTCTTCCTATATTTACTTAGTTTTAATACTCTTAGTTAAAATGTTAGCTTCACTATTCCTGCTTCTCTGTCATGGTATTCATTCAGTTTTAATTGGTTTTTGTAATTACTTTAGTCTTGGTAATGTTTTTCTTGCCAGATGATTTTTGAGAATATACCTTTGGTTTTCTATTAACGGTTCTGTTTAAAAGATAAAGAGTTGATATGTTTTATTTTTTCCTTTTACTTCTGTCTGCTTTCCTTATTTCAGGATTCTGTAGAATATTGGCTTTTCAATGAGTTTGGTTATCCTTGTGAGTTGCAAGGTGGTTAGAAGGAAATGGAAAGGAAGTAACAACAACAATAATTACAATTTGGAAATAAGAACAAGAAAGAACTACGGTAAAGATTTGCTGAGTCGGGTGTTAGCACCCTGTCCTTAAGACAATATTGCCCCGTATAAATCATTTAACGGTGTTTGGCAACTTGTCTCCCAAGATAAAACAACAACAAACAATTGAGCAAAGGAAACTCAAATGTTTACTAAAAAGAAGAACCTTTTGAGTGTGTGGAACAAAGTTAGAGAGGAAGAAGTATTTAGAAAAAATCTGATTTCAAGTGTGTGTTCTTCAAATGAGTCAAAGGCCTCAATTTATAGTGTGATGAAGACGACTTCCCATCTAGCCAAGTAATGACCTTCAATAGCCATGTAATGACACTTATTGTGGGGTTATAATTCAACCAAACAATGACTGAATTCAAGTGCCACGTAATGGGAGGCGCCGCGACGCTCAACTTCCAGTAACCAACCAGAGGTCAGGCGTCGCGACCCTTGGGTGGAGGCGTCACGGCCCTTCACGGCTCCGCGGCGATTTCCGACTCGTTTCATCTTTTACACATCGTACACTTCTTTCTTCATTTACCAACGTGAAACCCTCGTCATTTGGCCAATAACCGTCTATCATTTCATGTCTCAAACATTTTTGTATATGTACCAATATCTCTTTCACTAAGAAAATTTACGATCCGTGGTACAACGTGTGCACGTGTTTGGAAACGACGTTTCCGACGTGCGGAGCCCCAATTGTTCGAGTCATAAATAATAGGATTAACATTATTTCACGTTTAATAAATTTCCAACAATACCCTCTTGAAAGAGATTTTGGCGCACTCACATGGTGCCTATCTAGCAAATCTTTCGGCGGATCGATGTTGCATCTGGATAGGTAGCCGTGGCTTTGAACCTTCCATAGTAGAATACCATCGGACTTACTTACTGCGCGGTGAACGTGATGTCTTGAACCGTCAGTGTTTTGTGTAAGCCAAGACAACGGTACCAACACAACAACTTTCCTTACTCTATTCTTCTTTAAGGTTTTGTTGTGGCCATGGATACGTCTTGGATTCTTAAGTGCGTTCATTTGAGGCGGCCAGTCCTCGCACTTAAATAGGTGGCCTCCTACAAGGTATCCTGCTATACCCCACTTCACGAGTGTTAGGAACCATTAAAAGTTTCCCCAAATCTAACCTCAACCGTTGAGGATCATTAAAGGTTTTGGAAACTTAACCTTTACCCTCTCTGCAGATAGCACTTAATGTCTATCACGGGAACAACCTTGGATTAATATTTCTTTACATAAATCATCATCCGAAGTGCTCTTGCTTCCACCAAAGCGCTCAACTTGAACCTTTACGACTTAGTTTTCCCATTGAACATAATTCCTAGGATCTCCAGTCAGTAAGGTTGGGTATCCACCGTATCAGTTCTTATTGTTTGGGTTTGTGCTCATTCCTGACAGCGCATCGCTTGATCTTCCGGTATGCCCTTCGTCAAGGGATCTGCTATGTTCTCCTTTAATTTTACATAATCAATGGAAATAATACCCGTAGTGACCAGCTGCCGAACGATCTTATGTCTCCGTCGAATATGACGAGATTTGTCGTTGTACATAGAACTCCGTGCCCTTCCTAGAGCCGATTGGATGTCGCAGTGGATCATTACAGAAGGTACGGATTTATCCCAACATGGGATATCCTCTAAGAAGTCATGAAGCCACTCAGCTTCTTCTCCTTCTTTGTCTAAAGCGATAAACTCTGATTCCATCGTGGATCGGGAGATGCAATTTTGCTTAGAGGATTTCCAAGATACATCCCCACCCAATTGTAAATATATACCCACTGGTGGACTTGGTGTTCTCTATATCAGATATCCAATTTGCATCACTGTACCCCTCTAGTACAGCTGGATATCTCGAATAATACAATCCGTACGCTAGCGTGTATTTCAGGTATCGTAGTACCCGATTTAACACTTTCCAGTGATCATCACTCAGATTACGGGTGAACCTAGCCAACTTATTGACTGCATAAGCGATATCAGGTCGAGTGCAGTTTATGATGTACATCAAACTACCAATCACATGTGCATATCGCTCCTGGCGTACTGGCGCATCATGATTTTTATCAATCTTTTGATTTATATCTAATGGTGTCGTAATCGGCGAACTGTTGAACATCTCAAATTTCTTCAACACATCCTCAATGTAGTGAGATTGAGATAAGACCAGTCCGTCAGATGTCTTAGATATCTTGATCCCTAAGATGACATCTGCAATACCCATATTCTTCATATCAAAACATTATTTTAACATGTTCTTAGTCTCTAGGATCAACCCAGGACTGCTCCCTGTGATCAACATGTCGTCTACGTAAAGGCATAGCCTGACGAATAAGTCGACATTTCCTTTCGTGTAGACACATTTGTCACACTCATTAATGGTGAATCCTTTCGATAGTAAAGCACTATCAAATTTCTCGTGCCATTGCTTCAGGGCCTGTTTCAGCCCGTACAGAGATTTGACAAGCCGACAGACTTTCTTCTCTTGTCCTGGAACCACATACCTCTCGAGTTGGTCCATATAGATTTCTTCTTCCAAATCACCATTTAGGAAGGCTGTCTTGACATCCATTTGATGTATCTCAAGATCCCGCAATGTGGCGATAGCTATGAATACTCGTATGGACGTCATTCTAGACATCGGAGAATAGGTGTCAAAGTAATCAAGACCCTCCTTTTGTCGATAGTCCTTGACTACCAACATAGCCTTGTGCTTTTCTATAGATCCATCTTCCTTCAACTTCCATTTGAGTATCCACTTACAACCGAACGATTTGTTTCCCGGAGGAAGATCAACCAACTCCGAAGTATGGTTGTGCAGAATGGAGTCTATCTCACTCTCTATAACTTCTTTCCAGAGCGGTGCTTCTGGAGTTGACAATGCTTCAGCGATTGTCCGTGGTTCGTCATGAATCATATAAACTACAAAGTCCGGACCGAAGGACGTATCCTTCCTGACCCTTTTACTTTGTCTCGGTTCCATCTCTGTACCCTCCAAGTCCTGAGAATCTGGAACACTGGATTCCGAATAATCAGCCACTTCGGAGTTCACTAGATCTGAACCGCTTAGATCCGAGCAGTCAACGATTCCTGGATCCTGAGAGTTTTGTTCATAACTTCGTTTGCGAGAGGTTATGTCCCTTTGCTTTCTAGGAAACAAGTCTTCAAAGAAACTAGCGTTCCTTGATTCCATGATTGTACCCACATGAATATCTGGTACATCTGACTTATGCACTAAGAAGCGATAAGCACTACTATTATTTGCAGATCCGATGAATATGCAATCTACAGTCTTAGTCCCAATCTTGACCTGCTTTGACTTAGGTACTTCTACCTTGGCCAGACAATCCCATACCTTCAAGTATTTGTAGGTGGGTTTCTTTCCTTTCCATAACTCGTATGGAGTCTTGTCCTTACCCTTATGTGGGACTTTATTAAGAATCTTATTCGCGTTAAGGACAATTTCTCCCCACATGTTTTGGGAAAGGCCTGAATTGATGAGCAACGCATTCATCATTTCCTTTAACGTACGGTTCTTGCGTTCAGCAACACCGTTTGATTGAGATGAGTAAGGAGTCGTCGTTTGATGAAAAATGCCCAATTGGGAACAATATTCTTCAAAAGGCGCTACATATTCTCCCCTCTATCGCTACAGATTGATTTAATTTGTCCGCTTAGTTGGTTCTCAACTTCTGATTTATAGCGTTTGAACGCTTCAAAGACTTCATCTTTACCTTTTAGTAAGTAAAGGTAACAATACCTTGTGTTATTATCTATGAAAGTCATAAAGTACTTGTTCCCCCCTCTAGTTTGTGCGAACTTCAAATCACATATATCAGTGTGTATGAGTTCTAGAGGAACGATTTCCTTTTCGACGGATCTAAAAAGACTCTTTAAAAGTTTTGCCTCTACGCACACCTCACACTTACGTTGAGCGTTTACGTCGATAGACGACAATAACTCCAACTTTACCAACCTTTGGAAAGATTGATAGTTTACATGTCATAATCTATGATGTCATAAATTAGATGAATCAAGCAAATAAGAAGAAGACTCATTTTTATTATTAATAGACGAAGGCATTACACACAAAGCATTAACTTTAAAGAGGCCTTCACAGACGAAGCCCCTTCCTACAAATGTTCCATTTTTAGTGATTACAAATTTATTGGCCTCAAACACTAGCCTAAAACTAGCATTCACCAACAAAGGTCCAGAAATTAAATTTCTTCGAATTTCTGGGACATGCATCACCTCCTTCAGAGTAAGCTCCTTTCCGGAAGTCATCTTCAGGATTACCTTTCCTACCCCCAGCACCTCAGATAAAGCGTTGTTTCTCATGAACAACTTCTTATCTGTGACTGGTGTATATGTGGAGAAAGCGTCTTTGTTGGAACAGATGTAACGGGTAGCACCCGTGTCCATCCACCACTGCATAGGATTCTCAACGAGGTTTGTTTCAAGTACAACCGCTGAGAACGCCTCAATCATATCGTCAAGAAGCATGTCTTCGATGATGTTAGCTTTAGTCTTCCCTTTGGCTTTTTCTATTCTCATTCTTGAGTTTGCGGCAATCCTTGGCCATGTGTCCAAGTTTACCACAGTGATGGCAATTCCTTTTAAACTTCTCAGTTGCTGGGCCCTTACCATCCTTCTGGAACTTTCGCTTATTGTTTGAGTTCCCTTTTGCTTCCGCCAGGTTCACCTTAGCCTCAGCAGGTTGCTTCCCCTTTGGCATGACCTTCTTATTATCCTCCTGAATTTGGAGTTTGATAACAAGTTCCTCAAAGGTCATCTCCTTTGTCTTGAGTTTCAAGTAACTCATAAACTCATTCCACGAGGGCGGTAACTTTTCAATTAACGCCACAACCAGAAATTGCTCGTTAGACTTCATTCCTTCCAAATTCAGGTGATGTAAAATCATTTGAAATTCCTGGACTCGGGACATCACAATTTTGTTGTCCACCATTTGAAATTTCAGAAATTTTCCAACGATAAACTTCTTAGTACCCGCATCTTGTGCATTGTACTTCTTCTGCAGTTTATCCCACAACTCTTTGTCGATGCCAACGGTGCCATACACCGTGTAGAGAGGGTCGGACAAACAATTCAGGATATAATTCCGGCAAAGGAAATCACTATGACTCCAAGCATTTAGAGTTATCTTCATGCCATTAGTGACATGGATATCTTGGCCCCCTCCCGCCGTTTCATTCTCATTCGGCTGAGGGTCCACTTCATCTCCAGCTTGTGGAGGATTTTCAGTTTAGGAAACGAGACATTCCTATAACCGTAAAAAAGAACAGCATCTTTTGCTGCCATCTCTTGAATTTTATACCCATGAACTTCTCAGGGCGTTCTTGGTGGAAACCGGCGGGTGGTGGAACAATAGCGTTCCCATGAGCAGTGGCAAAGGCGTTTTGAGCGCCTTGAGCAGTGAGGTTGACAGTAGTTGTGCCTTGAGCTGTGAATTGTTCTCCTCCAGTCATCTTGTTTGTTACTTTCAACGAATATTGTCTTAAAATTGTGAGTTGCAAGGTGGTTACAATGAAATGGGAAGAAAGTAACAACAACAACGATTACAGTCTGGAAATAAGAACAAGAAAGAACTACTACAAAGATTTGATGAGTCAGGTGTTAGCATCATGTCCTTAAGACAATATTGCACCGTATAAATCTTTTAACGGTGTTTGACAACTTGTCTTCCAAGATAAAACATCAATTGAGCAAAGGAAACTCAAATGTTTACTAAAAAGAAGAACTTTTTGAGTGTGTGGAACAAAGTTAGAGAGGAAGAAGTATTCTGAAAAAATCTGATTTTAAGTGTGTTCTTCATATGAGTCAAATGCCTCAATTTATAGTGTGATGAAGATGACTTCCCATCTAGCCAAGTAATGGCCTTCAATAACCATGTAATGACACTTATTGTGGGGTTATAATTCAGTCAAATAATGGTTGAATTCAAGTGCCAAGTAACGAAGGAATAATGCTCCAAGACTAGCCCGAGAGTCATAAATTTTTTGTCTTCCGTCGAACTCACTGCCTCCGAAGCGCCGCAGCGTTGCCTGGGAGGCGCCGCATCCTCAACTTCCAATAACCAGCGCCGCGACCCTTCACGGCTCCTCGGCGATTTCCGACTTTTTTCATCTTTTACACACCTTACACTTCTTCATTCATTTACAAACGTGAAACCCTCATCATTTGGCCAATAATCATCTATCATTTCATGTCTCAAACATTTTTATATATGTACCGATATCTCTCTCACTAAGGAAATCTGCGATCCTTGGTACAACGTGTGCATGTGTGTGGAAACGACATTTCCGACGTGCAGGGCCCCAATTATTCGAGTAATAAATAATAGGATTAACATTATTTCACGTTTAATAAATTTCCAACAATACTTGGCAAGCTCTGAAACATATAATTAAAATTTAAAAGAAGGAAAAGGGTTACTGCTTTTAAGCTTACACCTTTTGGTTCTTACTATAGGAATTTTATTACTTCCTTTCTACTGTTGAATCTTTTACTATACCAGGATTAAGGTTTTACTTTTACCTTTTGGATCTTAATAATAGAATCCTACTATGTCGTAATCTTATATATATACTAGTACCATTCAACTGCAAAACTCAAAAGCTTTGCAAGTGCTCTGCCTCAAAGGAAAACCTTTTGGTCCTGAATACAAATTTCATTTCAAATTTATCAATTCCATTCAAATTGTACACCTTATAATTTGCGTATACTTGTCACTCATGGACGGTTCAGAGATTGGGACGGGAAAAAAACTTTCTGTTACATAATATGTACTTACAATTATTTCCTTCCTTTTTCATAGTCAAGGATAAAAGTTGTCAAATTCCACATGGACGTGGGAGGGGAAGAAAATCTTTATGTTGCATAATATGTACTTAAAAGGAAATGGTTTTCTTTTCATGAAATGGAAAAAACAATTCATGTTTTTTATTCAATCGAGGATGAAAATTGTCAAATTTGACTTATGAAAAGAAAAAACAATTTCGCATTTAAGTGTTTTTTTCTTAATATAGGAAGATAATTGTTGGTTAAGAATGTGATATTAGAGTAACTACTGCATTTTTATTTCTGCAGTCAGTTTGATTCTTTATCTGGATATCAAAAGAAGATACATGTTCTTTATATTGTTTGATCAATGTAATCTAGAATAAAACTATAGAATGGATTGTTTTATGTATCATAGTTAACATGCAAAATATTTAGAGCTTTTTACCATGTTTCTGATTTCATTTGAACATTTGATACTTAGAGACTCTGAACAATTCAAAATAAATGTCAATATGTGCCCCAATTTCAATGGTGAATATATCATTTTGCAATTTTACCTCCTTTCAGAGTCTCCTAAGGATGAGAGTCCATCTCAAAAGGCAAGGATGGATCACACTAAGATGCCTTCAAATCCTGAAGAAGTAGAAGACCTGCGCCGTAGTTCAGCTAATAATCCATTGATTGCGTTCTCCTTTGATGAACTTAAGATAATGACTGGCAACTTTAGACAAGATTACATGTTGGGTGGAGGAGGATTTGGAAATGTTTATAAAGGATATATTACTGAAGACTTGAGGGAAGGATTCGAACCAATTACGGTAGCTGTTAAGGTTCACGATGGAGATAACAGTTATCAGGGCCATAGGGAATGGCTGGTAATTAACCTCATGAAACAATTTACCATAAGGTTTTAAGTTTTCTTGAATTGTCTGAATAGATTTCTCACTTTCATATGTTTTTTTCATGTCTGCTAGGCTGAAGTGATATTTCTGGGACAACTTTCGCACCCAAATTTAGTAAAGTTGATCGGTTACTGCTGTGAAGCTGATCATCGGGTTCTTATATACGAGTATATGGCTCGAGGAAGTGTTGAAAACAATTTGTTCACGAGTAAGTTTGTTCAATTCGTTTCTGGAATTTCATACTTGTTCTTTTTAATGATATTTATTTGTAGTAATTGAAGAATTCTAGAAGAAAGTTGTTCTAGATACATGCGAAGGTTGGCTGGTTTGGACATTAGGAAAAACTTTTGAAGTGCATCCTGATTCAATTCCTCCTAAGCCTTTCATCTATCTATTATTTTATTTAACTTCGTGTGCCCTTACTCTAATTTGAAATCCATCCCTACCCTCTATCTCCAATTGCCTTCATAAGTCTGTATGTACTTTCATGATATGATTCCCCATTAAGCTGTGCTATGATAAGTGTTCATTGTTCTCAAGCATGGGAAGTGACAAACTTGCCATAAGGGGGACCATGGACAAGCATATATAAAACTATGATAATATCTTGAAGTGGAGCTACTTTTAACTAGAGACATCCGTTTATGTGTTAAAATAATACTATCTTGAACACTTTCTAAAAAGTGAAAGCAAAGGGAAAAAAAGTTTTTCCATGATATTCTGGATCAGTGCATATGCATATTTGGCCCCTTTCTGACCTTATACAATCACTAACATTTTGTGTAATGACTAATCGTGACCCCCTCCCCCCCCCCCCCCCCTTCCTCTCTTCCTTCCCCTACTCTTCCCTTCAAAAGTAATAATTTTCTCCTCTGCTACAAACCTTTTTCTCGTTTATGGTTTCAATTTGTATATCAGAAAGCATATATAAAAATTAATTTATACGATATGTTTGTTTCAAGAATTTCACCTGAATATTTGAGTACCTTCTACCCCAAAATGATTAGTATATTTTGGCAGAAGTTTTATCAAATGCTCGAGTAATAAATTATCATCTTGCTCCCCTTGTTGGACAGGGTTCGCTATGTAGAATTGACATTTATATAAGTTTCTTCTTGAACACTATTTTTGTCAAGGAAGAAGAAAGAATTTCCATCTTTATGACTCCTCTTTCATAGTTAATTCTGCCTCAGCCTTTTGTGGATAATATAAGTTGTTTCCCACAGCTTGATTAAGAAAATGTTAGTACCTGGACAACTAGCTTCCAAATTTGTTGGCAGTCAACATGCCTAGAATCTTTTCTTGTGATTGAATCAGAAATGCATCTTCTTAAGTTACTATTTGTTACCTTTAGCTTGTAGAGTATACATTAGAAGCAGGGAACAAACATCTAAAGTATTTGAATTGTTCCTGAGGATTCCTCAGAGAGATATGTTTCGCTCATTAGAAAGGATGATGGAAACTACTTTTTTCGAGCTTTACCAAAAGTCTTTAGTAAATTGTAGTATTAATCAAGTTTAAGCTTCTAATTTCACAAATGTCTATGCAAGTTTTTAATGAGTCGTGTTACATGTCACTATGCTTATGCAAGGTTTCTTGGTTGCAGGAGTATTGCTTCCTCTTCCATGGTCCATTAGAATGAAGATTACCTTTGGCGCAGCTAAAGGACTTGCTTTTCTGCATGAAGCTGAAAAACCTGTTATCTATCGAGATTTTAAGACATCTAATATCCTGCTAGATGTGGTAAGTTTCTTACGTATCCATATTTCATTCATGCATGATTTCACCCAAATGACTTCAGCTTAGAGTGAGCATATTATATACAGGACTACAATGCAAAACTCTCTGATTTTGGCCTAGCTAAAGATGGACCAGTTGGGGACAAATCTCATGTTTCTACTCGCATAATGGGAACCTATGGATATGCTGCCCCTGAATATATTATGACAGGTAAATATATCTTCTTTTTATTTATATGCATATTGTCTCTCTTAATAGAATATGCACAACAATGTCATCTGAACTAAAACAACATAGGGCCTGTTTAGCTTAGCTGAATTTGAGTAGCTTTTAAGCATCAAATGCTCTGTGCTAAAGAGCATTTTTGAAGTGTTGAAACTGTATTTACAGATAAACAGTTACATGTTCGAATAGAAGTGTTGAAGTTGAAAATAAGCCTGTTTGGTGAAAAAGTGCTGACACAATCATACTAGTCATACTGTCATCCTTGAATGATATCCAGTAGTCCACCTAATATTGTTTTCATTTTTATCATAGAATGCTTCTGCTTTATCTGCAGGTCATTTGACTCCTAGGAGTGATGTTTATAGTTTTGGTGTTGTTCTTCTCGAGCTTCTCACGGGAAGAAGATCACTTGACAAATCCAAACCAGCCCGAGAACAGAACCTTATAGATTGGGCTCTACCATTGCTTAGAGAAAAGAAAAAATTGCTCAATATTATAGATCCAAGACTTGATGGAGATTATCCCATAAAAGCTGTTCATAAGGCTTCAATGCTTGCTTATCATTGCCTAAACCGCAACCCGAAAGCGCGACCTTTAATGAGAGACATTGTAGATTCCTTAGAGCCTCTTCAGATACCTGGTGAAGTTCCAACTAGTGAGAAGCCTACTTTGACTGTGATTACTGATACCCCCAATGGAGTTATCAAAGAGAAGGTGCAAACTTTAGCATGATTACAAGGTTTTCTAACTTCCCTAGCAAAAACAGAATGATCTGATACAATATTTTGCTTTCCTGTAATACAATACAATGTAACTTTCTTGTATACAAAGAAACATAGTTTTTATATGGTCTTTTAATTCAGTAGCAGTTCACAATTTTTTTATAACTGAGAAATTCAGGAGGATCGCTGCGTATGGTTGAAACTCGGGTCATGGTTTTTTACTCCCTTGAGCAAATATTTTTCATGTAAAAATTCTTGTGTTGATTTATTATTCGGCACTTTCCTTTTTGCATAAATACCGAAGAACCTGGTTCTTAAGTGAATAGGTGCCAGCATTAAATTACAAAGATTAAAATGACTTTTAGAAATTAGAATTGTATTTGGAAATGAATACAACTTCGAAAAAGTTATTGAATTTTTGTAAGTGGTTTGTACTGAAAAATCTGAAAATACGTATTTGGAGTTCTTTTAATTCCGAAATAAAATTCCCCAAAAAAAAAAAAAAATGATCCAAAGCAAATTACCCTTTAATACTCTGTTTGTCTCAATATATGTGAAGGTGTTTGACTGGACGCGAAATATAAGAAGGAAAGGAAAACGTTTGAAATTTGTTATCTAAAATGAGTCATAGATATTTGTGTGAATATAAATCATCTCATGGAAAAATTTAAAGTCAAATTGTTATTAAATATAAAAAAGTGTCATTTTTTTGGACTGACTAAGAATAAAATATTGTCACATAAATTGGGATGGAGGAATTAATATTTATTTAATATACTCATTAATAGAGGGTACACGTTAAAAGCCTTACCCTAGGACTAGTAGAAATCAAAAACTTACCCTACACCAAAAATATCAGCCGCAAATGGGAATACCAAAAAAAGAAAAGAAGGTAGTATGCAGTTGAGAAAAAACCTATTAGCTAGAAGAAGAGAAAAACGACAGCAACTAAGTTAGAAAAAATATTTTCATGGCCGCTAGTTCCTTGTTCTTCGTTTTTATCCACCATGAAAAGAGAACATCACCACACTACACAAAGTTAAGAGTCAAACACTCCATTGAAACTAGCTCATAAAGACAACCCTTAGATCGATCACCGTGAAGACAGGACACTAAAAGTTACTCTTTCCACCTTCGTCCTTTCCTCAACCAGTGTCATTGCACGGAACACTCTCCACAAGCAGAATCGAGGTTGGGGTATTTAACGTGGCTTTCCAATATGGCTCGACGTTTTGTTTAGGATTGTTGCTTGCAAGATTAAAGTTCGTATTCATCTTTAAAGGTCCATTCTTTTCCTTTGTATTTTCTTGATGAATATGACGTTTGGATATATTGTATCGATTACGTAATGTCACACATCCGTAATTTGAATAACAAAATTGTTAAATATACATACAATATACATATGATATACATGTATATTGTATGTATATCGGATATATTAGTCAAAATCGAGATATATTAGAACAACAATACAATAAATTTGATAAAAAATGGATAGATATGGAAAATGAATGGAAGAAAAGAATATATAACCTTGAGTAATTTCAATGAAAAGATAGATGCAATATGAAACGAAATAATAGTAAAAGAACAAATAAAGAATACTCTAGTAATAATGGATGACATAAGAGAAAATCAAACACAAATGCAACAATTAATAAGAGAAGAATTGACAAAACTATGGAATGTATCTGAAGTAGCAACATTTAAAATAATATTAGAACAACTCAATATATTAGTAACACATATAAATAAAGGAAAACAAATAATAGAAGACAAAGAACCTAATATGAGTCAAGAAGGGATAGTTGAAAAAATAGTTGATACCACAACTAAACAACTTGAATTAGTACCAATCGATGTATGTAAAAAAGTAAAGAACCCATAATGGTAGATATTAGTAAAATAAAACCTAACTTATCAGAATCAATAGAAAAAACATTAAATAGTTTAGTAATATTACATAAAAAATGACAATTTTAATTGAAAATCAAGAATATAGTGTAATTACATTTCTTTAAAATCATGGAAAAGACATAATAGAAAAAAATGTAAAAATATGAACCTATAAGAAAGAAAGACATTAAAAACATACCAAGTAATAATAATCCAAAAAGTGAAAATATCTATTTAAATGACACAAAAAAATTGAATACTTACATTTAAAATTAGATAAACAAGAACAATCAATATCATAATTAAAGAAAGAAAATACAAAATTGAAATAGTATAATTATAGAAATCACTGTTACATTGGGCTCAGTGAGCCCTAAGTTAAGAAGAAACTGTCTTGATTGTTGTGGAACCAGTGGACAGAGGTTGGATCGAAGAACAGTGGAGAGAAGAGAAGAAGAAAGAAGTTCGAGAAGAAGAGTCGGTGAGAGAAAATTGAGAGAATGAGAAGAAGTTGTATTATTGAGTGAATTACAAAATACGGTTTCTATATGTACTAGTCACAACCAACTAGTATACAAAGATACAAAATATCTAGACTAGTACAAAATACAAATATCTAATAGTTAATTACAAAATGTCTAATTGTAACTAACTAACTCTATGGTATATTTTCCACACACCCCCTCAAGCTAGGAGAAATGAAGATGTTCTTCATCCCGATTTTGGACACAAGATGCTCATGCTGAGGGCGACCAAGTGCTTTGGTAAGCATGTTGGTTGACTGGCAAAAGACAGATATGTAGTAGTAATCAACTCTTCCTGAATTTTCTCTCGAATAAAGTGACAATCTATATCGATGTGTTTCGTGCGCTCATGAAAGACTGTATTGGCAGCAATTTGGAGAGCTGACTTGCTATCTGAGAACAAAGGAACTGGTGTCTGGATAGTAACACTCAACTCCTGATAAAGACCCACAAGCCATATAACTTCACCATCGCTGCGGGCTATAGCCATATATTCAACCTGCTGAACTTCTGAGATCACACCGCTTATTCGACTTCCACACATGGTGAAGAGCCAAATAACACTAGTATCCGGTGATCAACTCCTGCATTGACACAGAGGCCCGGGCCAAGATCACAGAACACTCTCAACTAAGGAACATTGTTACTGGACATGAATATCCTTAAGCCAGGAGCTTGCTTGATATACCTGACAAGTCTGAGTCCATCTTCCATGTGAGATGTCTTGGGAGCTTGCATGAATTGGCTGAGACATTTTACTGCAAAGGCAATGTTTGGTCGAGTTGTTGTGAGATAAAGTAGCCTTCCAATCATTCTTCTATACGAGTGGTCCGCCAACACAGATCTGGTTGCAGTGCGGAAATGAGTGAATTTGCTGCAATATGTTGATAAAAAATAACAGTGGTAAGCTTATGATTCATATCCATGGGTGAGTGTGTTGTTTTTGCTCCTGCAAGACCCAAATCTGATATGAGTTCCAGGGCATACTTTCTCTGATGCATGAGTATTCCTTGAGAAATCCTTGCAAATTTCACTCCAAGAAAATACCTGAGTTCCCCCAAGTCTTTAATCTTAAAGGAGGTCTGTAAAATTTCTTTTGTAGATTGAATGAGTGTTGGGCTGTCACCAGTAAGTAACAAGTCATCCACATATATCAAAACTATCACCATACTGCCTTTCTCCTGTTTAGTGAACAATGAATAATCCATGTGACTTTGTTGGAAACCAGATGAGACCAAGGCTGAGGTGAGCTTGATGTTCCACTGTCTGGATGTTTGTTTCAAGACATAAAGGGATTTCAACAGCCTGCATACCTGTTGTTCTTTCCCTTTCTTAATATTGAACCCCTCTGGAACCTTCATGTACACCTCTTCATATAGATCTCCCTACAGAAATGCATTATAAACATCCATCTGTTGAATTGACCACTGCTTAGCTGCTGCCAGTGCAATAACTGACCTTATAGTGGACATCTTGACTACATGAGAGAATGTCTCCTGGTAGTCAAGCCCTTCCTGCTGATTGTATCCCTTGTCCACTAGTCTGGCCTTAAATCTTTCCACTTCTCCTGTAGCTTTATATTTTATTTTGTAGACCCACCTGCAACCTATTGCCTTCTTTCCTTCTGGTAATGAGACCAATTCCCATGTTTTATTGTCTTCCAGTGCCTTGATCTCAGTTTGCATTGCTTCAACCCACCTCTTATCTTTAACTGATGATGAGTAATTATGTGGCTCAGTGTCATTTGACACGTTGGCCACAAAATTCTGGTATTTACTTGTCAAACCTGCATAATCAACATTATTAGATATGGAGTATAAACAGCTAGAAGAATCATGTTTAGTAACATAGTCCTTATGCCATATGGGGGGCTTGCTAGCTCTGGTTGATCTCCTTATACTACACTGGAATAACGAGATCCATTATGCGTGGTTTGTAGTAGTCTCACGAGAGGTGTCCGGGATCCGTATCCGACTGAGATTTCCATGTTGCATGTCCTGAATGAGACATGTATTTTCTCTAGAATCTGGTATATTATCATTGTGTGTGGAAACAATAATATTCTTTGGATAAACCAGATCATCAAAACAGAAATGGTCCTGAGTCTTAATAGAATTCAGGTTGTCATCATCCTTACCTTTGAGATGGAATATTGTCTCCATAAACATGACATCCCTGCTCATAAAAAAGGACATGTTCTCCATATCATAGAGTTTGTACCCCTTCTGCACAGCTCCATATTCAAGAAAGACTGCTCTGACAGCTCTTGGGCTGAATTTGTCCTGCCTGGTAAGAATAGTTGCAAAACACAAACATCCTATTACTCTTAAGTGACTAAAGGTATGTGCTTTGTTATACAGCAATTCATATGGTGATTTATTTCCTATGACAGTCGAGGGGATCCTATTTATGACATATACAACCCCTTCCACACAATACCCCCAGAATTTATCAGGTAGTCCTGACTGAAATTTAATTGCCCTGGCAGTCTCCAATATATGTCTATGTTTCCTTTCCACAACACCATTTTATTGTGATGTGTGTGGGCAGGAACTCGCATGTATTACCCCATGTCTTTCAAATAGTTCATTACAATTGTTATTAAAGAACTCATTGCCATTGTCAGACCTTACTACTTGAATCTTCATTTCAAATTGAGTATTTACTTCAACAAAGAATTTTTGCAGCAGTGTAAACACATCAGACTTCAGTCTCATGAAAAAAATCCAGGTCCACCTGGAATAGTCATCTACAACTGTCAAGAAATATTTCATTCTATTATGAGTCTCTACCTTGTAGGGTCCCCATACATCTATGTGTAACAATTGGAAAGGTCTTGACCTTCTACTAATATTGATAGAAAATGGAATTCTAGACTGTCTAGCAAGTGGACAAATTTCACACATATTCAGGACAAAAAAGTATTCTTCTTAAAGAAATCAATCTTCTTCAGAACATTCATGGGGACATGGCACATCCTCTGGTGCCAAAGAGCTGCATCTACACTCTGTGTGGCTGCCATACACTTATTCAATTTTTCCTTCTTATTCAGAGTGCACAAAATGTATAATCCTCCTTCTTCCTTACCAATCGCTCTCACCCTCCCAGATGAGAGATCCTGAAACACACAATAAGTTGGAAAGAAAGTGACACTGCATCTCAGTTCCTTTGTCACCTTTGATACAGACATAAGATTGAACTTAAAATCTGGTACACACAAAACATTTGTGAAAACATCACCTCCACCTAGGTGATAATCACCAACATGTGAAATTGTTGTTGAGTCTCATGTAGGTAACTGCACACTACCTGTTTTTGCTGTCAAATTTGTATTACTCAAGCAGTTATGATCACTTGTCATATGGTTGGTAGCACCTAAATCAACTATCCATTTTATAAATGCTTCTACATCTATATCAAGTGTGCATTTACCTGTCATATTTTCTTTCCCATCAGTTTCTTCTTTGCTGTCAATTAAACTGAGAAGTTTCTGCTTTTGACTTTGAGTAAACTGATTCAATAGTGTTGTATCTGTGGACCATGGAGCTTGTGTCCTCTGTCTGAAGTTTCCATGGTTTTGTCCAAGCATATCCTTCTCACTTGTATCTCCGGGGGAGATATCTCCACCAGTCACTGCATAAGTCTTCTTCCCCTTTTTAAAATCCTCAGGATAACCAATTAGCCTGTAACAGTCGTCCTGTACATGTCCAGTCTTTCCACAATAGTCACACTTCATTAACTTGTAGCAATCTATCTTAAAATGGCCTTTCACATGACAGAAGTCACATAGAGCATTTGGATTATATGGCTTTCTGTTTTTCATTCCATTTTTGTTCCTTCCATTTCCACTCTTGGCTGTGAACATAGCAGATGATTCCAAGGTTTTCTGCATCATTCTGCTTGTCCCTGCTACTACTCTTTGACTTTCCTCTTGATTAACCATTGCATATACTTGGTTTAGGCTCGGCACTTGTTCCATCATTATAATTTGGCTTCTCGCTTGACTGTAACTATCATCCAGTCCCATGAGAAACTGCAACATCCTTTGATATTGTAAGTGACCAACAAAACTTCTGGATTTGGCACAGCAAGTTGGCGGTGGTATAATAGAGTCGTATTCATCCCATAGATCCTTAAGTCTAGAATAGTATATTGAGACAGATTGTGGTCCTTGTCTCATCGTAACTATCTCCTTATGCAGTTGGAAAGCCCGCATGTAAAGAAATTCCCTTGATCTGTGTCGAATCACCACTCCTGCTTTGATACCATGTAGAAATCACTGTTACATTGGGCTCAGTGATCCCTAAGTTAAGAAGAGACTATCTTGATTATTGTGGAACCAGTGGACAGAGGTTGGATCAAAGAACAGTGGAGAGAAGAGAAGAAGAAAGAAGTTCGAGAAGGATGTAACTGCTTTTGGCTATATATATATATATATATGTTCAGGGAGGTAGCCTTATCGGCTAGCCTGTTGTTTATTTCCTGTAAATGTACGTTATGAGTTTCATGTATGTTCCGCTGATTTTCTCTGATGTATACCTGTAAGGGTGCCCAGGTAGGGCACCAGTCGCGAGCTCGGGGTCGGGTCGTGACATCTCTTCTCCAATCTCACCCATAGATACATCACCAATGTCAACTCCAATGTCCAGCAACACCACTGACAACACATCAATGAGCACTTGTCCCCCACTTTGCTCGACCATTGTTCTTAGTTCAGTTCAAGAACCATTAGAAATCAGTTATCCTGGGGATGACAATAATCTCATTGATGTGGATACCACTCATGATGTCAACATTCTAGGCAAAAGGACCAGTTCTTCCTCCTTCCCTACTCGAAGGTCAAGCATGGTGTTTGATAGAACTGTCCAACATGAACCTGTAACCAAGAAATCTAAGTTTGAGACCAAGGTTCTTGCCTGTTTAAGTAGTGACTCAGATGACATGGATTATGAGCTGTCCTCTGAAGAAACCTGCGAGAACTCAAGAATTTGCCGCTCTCAAGAATGCGCCACGTACATCGAAATCGCCGCTTCAACATCAAGATGTGCCACTAGAAAGGGAAATTCCTGATGAAACACTATTGAAACAATCCATTCTGAAAGGAGTTCCCATATTTACAAGATCAAGTGTTGTCCCAGATGTTTCCCCAGATGTCACAACATCTCAGGCAACATTTCGACCAACTTCTGAAGAGGCACATTTTCCTACTTCCTCAAACAGTTCAGAATCCAACAGCCTACCTGTCTGATATAGACAGTGAGGTAAATGCCTTCTCTGACAGATTTTATTCTAAAACTAGATCTGATAATTGGGACTGGTACAAAAATAGAATCACTAGGTCTGAAAAAGTATTAGACATTGCCTTTTTGCTCAGAATATGGCTTGGTAGAGTTCTTAAAGGAAAGACAACTCCTAGGATCTGTTACAAACAAAGAACCATATGTTGATAAATAGTCAGGTTGTTTTATGCTAATTTAGAATCTGTTGTAGAAGATACCAACTCAAAGAAATTTAGGAAAGTATATCTCTATAACAAAATGTATTCTTTCACACCTGCTATTATAAACTAATATGTGGGATTAAATGATGAGGAGAATGATAGAGAAACATACCCTGCAGTGAATAATAGAGATGAAGTAATTAAATACCTCACCGAATGTATAATGCATAAGTGGATCTCTAGATGTACAACTTCTAAACTGACAACTTTGTTTGCCACTCTACACAAAATTGCTATACACAATTGACTTCCTTCTATGAATGAGTCAATTGTAACTACAGAACAAGCCACCCTACTTTACAAAATTGGTAAAGGTTTGAGAGTTGATTTGGGCAGAATAATTTCCAATCAAGTTGTTAACTTGGCACAAAAAGAATCAACTTCAATCCTACCTTTTCCCTCTTTGATATACAAAGTCCTAACTACACAAAGCTTTCAACCTAAGAAGGAGGACATATTTGGGAAACATCCAGAGTTGTACACAGTCAATAAAGCAGTTTTGAAAAGCAAAGACAAAGTCATTGATCTACCCTGGAAACTAGAATGAAGTAGTATAGATGTTGAAAGGAATGTCACCAACATTCCTGACAACACTAAATCAAGACAGTATTCAATGTTCACAGAATGGCTTGCGAATCAAATTACAAAAATCAACCATCAAATTTATGAGATTGATACTATGACAGAGGCACTGGTTCAAGCACGAGACCATCTCTTGCTACTGCTTTCTTAAAAAAAGGGAGATAATAATGTTGATGCTGGTGAAGATGTTGATGTTGCTCGTGAAGCTGATGGAGAGAGAAAATGCTGATGTAGGGGGAGCTGAGGAAGAAGGATAGAGGCTGCTGTTGATGTAGAGCTGAAGTCATGCAAAAGTAGAAAGCAGCTGAAAGCTACTACAGATGGATGACATGCAAGAGAGATTTGATATAAATGTATGGTTGTTGTTGAAATGTGGAATGCTGGTTACTGTTTGATATTTGGGATGTAATGATCTGACAATTTTTTTTATTTTGTTTTTGTTTTGGATAATGTAATTAAATGACTATGTTTTAGTATTTCTAATCATATATGAATGACATATATATGTGCTGCTTGTATATGTTGTGTTTATATGTCATCAAAAGTTAAGGGGGAGCATTATTGGAATCATAGGTGTTGGGACAACATCTATGACATTGTCGTAAGTCACTTGCACATAATAGATTATGTTTTGTGAATAAAGACAAAAATGGGGAGAATGTTAATGTTGGGTTTGGTGTTGTGACATTTTGTCCAACATATCATTTTTAGTACTAAGTTAAAATAAGAAATGTTGGAACAAATTTCACGACATTCGGACCAACATTCTGTGAAACAGTTTTGCCTTATTTCACGGAACTGAAGTAAATCTTGTTGGAATTTCACCACGATGTTAAAGTGACTTAGCAATGAGTTTTAGAGCTCATGAAAAACGTGGAATACCAAGTCAAAGTTGTTGCTAAGCTTGAGGAACAAGTCCAAGAAGTTAGAGGATCTTGCTCCACAATCTTCTCCACAAACTTTATCGGTTGTCCACCTTTACCTCAACCTCTACAACGATTCAATGAGCTTTTTAAGGAAGGTCCTCTACTATAAATAGAGAGGCTGCATCAGTGAATCAATATCCAGAAAAAGTTAGAAAAAATATCAAGAGATCTCTCTGATATATTCATCAGAAAACTGGACCGCAAGTGTTGCTTGAGCGTGTTACAATATTATGTCAAACATTATAATTGTTGCCTACATTCTAGATTTGTTATTTATTGAAACAATTGTAATGAGATGTTGTCTATGTCTATTTAGGTAGATTTTTCAAGCAGCAGTCATCTGCGACTTCACCTTTGTAATTCTTTTTGTATTATCTTGTAATATTGTAAAAGAAGAAATTTATTCAATTGCATATAAATATATACAATATATTTTTGATCATTGACCATCATATTTTATATAATCAATATAACCTATGTAAATATTAAACATTTGTGTTCTTTATTTTTCCGCTGCATTTACTCTTAAAGTTTTCTGTTTTATCAAAGTGTTGTCACTTGTGACAGACGACATTATCACTGACATTTGCAAACTGTATTAGCATTCGATTTAGTTTTTTACTTTCAGTTTGTTTTATTGTTCCATAGTATACCCCGGGACCTAACAATATCCATTTTAACCACTTTTCCTACTTACCAATTTAAATTTTATAGTTATTCAAAGGGTTTGAGTGAGTTTTCTCTTGTTTGTTGATTATGTGTTTGTAACGATGAACTGATGGTAGTAATTTTGAGTTAATCCATGAATTTTGAAATAATTGACATACTTACTTTAATTAAAGGGTCGCATCTTTAAAAAATACATTAGGTTTGGTCGTCTAGACCAATGTTTAATGCTCAATCGATTGAAACACATATGAGATGAGTGAGATAAGATACAAATCTACTTCAAATCTCGTTATCAAGTAAAAAGAAAAGAGCGAAAAACATTAGTAAAGGAGTAAGATAGGACATAGATTATATTTGAAAGAAATAATTTCTTGATTATTTTCATTAATGTAAGAGTATATATACAATTTACAATTTTCATAATAGGAAAATCATATTTATATTCTACTCCCAAAACTTTATTCTACTTGTACAATAATTATACAAAATGGTAAGTGTAAAATGCTAATGATATACAAAATTTAGTACCCATTATTGTGTATATAAAATATGGTATATTTTCACACCCCCGTAGTCATAGCGGGCGGTCTTCGTATGCTGAGACTGTCCCTAAAATCTTCAAATAGGACTGAAGGAAGACCCATAGTGAAGATGTCTGCAATTTGATACCTCGACATAACATGTAAGACACGTACTTATCCACGAGCTACCTTTTCGCGAACAAAATGGATATCCATCATTGGGGGGGGGGGGTGACAAAGTTTTATGACCGTAACAATGAATTGGAATTGAGTTGTCATTACCAATAATTATGCCATGATTGTTGCTCAAAATGGAATAAGACGAGAGAATACCTTGGTTGGACGTCATGTGAGAAATGGCGTCGGTGTCCATGTATCAATTCGCGTCAGGAGGACTTCTCTTTCTATCACTATTCCCACATAGTTCCCCGGCTTTGGTTTCTTGGTCGGGTATTCAATCCAAGTGTATGCATTGCAGATTCAATATCCGTCGGAGTGGGGCCCGCAGCATGATGGGCCTGTAGAGGCCGAGGCCCAAGCACACCTTCTTGCTGCCCCGACCCAGTGTTATTGCGATAACCAGTGGACCATGTCGGATTGGGCCGGAAATTCTGTAGGCCAGCCCACTGTCCAGGGGTAGAAGAAGGCAGAAAATAGGGTAGTTAGGCCACTAGGTATCAGGCCCACTGCTAGGGGGTCCATGGCTGGGACAAATTTGCTTGTGACCCAGTGCCACCATGTCGGGGTCCACTGCTATTGTTCTGGCTCCCCCCACCGCCACCGGAACCACCAAAATTGCCACCGCGATTTTTGCCATTATTTATCCGATTTTTATTATTTTTGCCTCCACCGTTGTTGTGATTTCGGCTTGAATTATAGGAGAAGGACCGAGTAGCTTCGGAAGTTGTCATCATGACGACTGCATTTGCACTAGTAGCCACCTTTTTAGCCAAATCGAATTTTTCCAACGTAAGTATGGACCAAGCTTGATAGAACTGTGTGAGAGGACCACTTTGACGAAGGAGAGTCCCAACGCCACTATAAGCCTCGAATAGGCCAGCAACCATCCGAAGAACAAGACGATTATTGCTAACGGGCGCACCAACATTACGGAGTTGGTCCACCAACTCTTTCAGCCTTTTGCAATAGGCTGAAAGGTTCGAAAAATCCTCCATGTGAACATGAGAAAATTCCTGCTCAAGAGTAACTGCACGGGAGTTTTTGTTATCTTGAAATATGTCACACAACATATTCCATATTTCCATCTCCGTAGCATCGGGTTCAAGAATCATTTGCAAGAGGTCCATAGAGATAATGGAATAAATTCACTGCAGAACGGTAACATCAAGAGTAGTCCATAATATCGGTTCAACTTCTGGGGCATGCTCTTTACCTGCGACTGAGGGAATGGTATGATGAAGAACTTGATGTGAACGTTCATGGATCTTGAAAAATTCCGCCCACATCGCATTGTGGACGTTTTCCATCTCAAGAACAATAGGAATTTGGTTCTTGATGTTGGAAATAGAAAGGGCAGGATGAAACGTGTTCTTTGATATAGACATAACGAAAGAACAATAGGTGAAGAAGGAATTTGGAAGAAAATTTTGGAAGGAGATTCGGTATTTAGGTTGTGGATTCTGAGAGAGAAGCATGGAAACCAAGGCACAGCGGAACAAAGTCGATAGGATTTTGTGAACCTAGACTTCTGATATCATAAAAGAAATAATCTCTTGATTATTTTCATTAATGAAAGGGTATATATACAATTTACAATTTCCATAATAGGAAAATTCTATTCTCATTCTACTCCCAAAACTTTATTCTACTTATACAATAATTATACAATTACGGTAAATGTACAATTCCAATTATATACAAAATTTAATACCCAATACAGTGTATATCAAATATGGTATATTTTCAATATTAAAATTCGTTGTCAAAGAGAGAAAAGAATTACTAAAAAAGAACGAGTTTGATTCTTAACCAATGGAAGTTATAAGTCATTCAATTAATTTAAGTGATAATTAATGATAAATCGAAAAGCGTTGCTACAATAAATCGTTTAAAAAAATTTAATTACCGTATTCAAAGCCAGATTAATTGGCGTGCCTCAGTAGGACTAGTAAGGTAGGTGATTTTCTCCATGTACTTTTCTTTTCCTCTATGATACCTCCTGTGTCTTCTTTTTTTATATAAAATTGTCTCGGACGCGAATTTGTGGCGGTTTAAAAAAAAGAAGAAGTATGTTAGATGCTTGTTTAGGCACGCGGATTTGCGAACGGTCCAGAGAGGCCTCAAAAGGCGCAAAATTCATAATCAGAAGTTCATGATAAGGCTGAAAAGTGTTGTTACTGTACACCACACATTGATAAAATGAGATAATTTTGAACAAGTTTAAAACAAAACAAAGAAGGCAGAAAATATTCCCCCTTAAGCTCATAAACATAATGTATCCAAAAATTAACTTAAGTCAAGTATAAGTTGATAAATAAATAACAATATAGCAGTGTAATTCCACAAATGAGGTCTAGAGAGTGTAGTATTTACGCAAACCTCACCCAACTTGGAAGGTAAAGAGGTTATTTTCGATAGACCATCAGCTCAAGAAAAATCATATCAAAGTAGTACGAAAAAGAAATAATGAAAGTAAAGAAGCCACGACAAATTAAAGATAGCATGACAAAGCATTCTTAAAAAGGAATAGTAACTACAATAAATAATACTATAATCTAACTGAAATCGAAGAACAAGAAACTACAAAAATAATACTATGACTAATAGTATGGAAGGATAAGTGAGACAACTCTCAACTACCTACTAGCCATCTACCCTAAATCATGCCCTCCATAGTATCTTATCTAAAGTCATGCCCTTGGTAAGCTGAAGTTGTGTGATGTCCTATCTAATCACCTCTCTCGGTACTTCTTCAACCTACCTCTAACTCTCCTGAAACAATCCATAGCCAACCTTTCACACCTACGTACTGGGGCATCCGTGCATCTCCTCTTCGCATGCCCGAAAAATTATCTCAGTCTCACTTCTCGCATTTTTTCCTCCATCGAGGACACTTCCATCTTATCCTAGGTATTTTTATTTTTTATTTTATCTCTCTTAATAGGCTCACACATCCATCCAAGCATCCTAATTTCTACAACTTTCGTCTTCAATACGTGAGAGTACTTGACTGGCCAACACTCTACCTTATATAATATAGTGGGTCTAACCACCATTATATAGAACTTGCCTTTAGGTTTTGATGGCTCCTTCTTATCACACAAGACTCTGGAGGTGGTCCTCTATTTCATCCACCCTGCACCAGTACGGTGTGTGACATCATCGTCGATTTTCCCACTACCTTGAATAATAGACTAAAGATAATTGAAACTTCATCTCTTTTGAATGACATGAGTATCAAGCCTCACTTCCACGCCAACCTCATATGTTACATCACTGAACTTGAACTCCAAGTATTCTATTTTGATCCTGTTCAACCTGAATCCTTTAGATTTCAGAGTTTGTCTCCAAACCTTCAACTTAGAGTTAACTCTGTTGTGAGTCTCATTAATCAAAACTATATCATCCACAAATAACAATGACATCTTACCTTGGATTTGTTGCGTCAATTCATCCATCACCAAGACAAATAAAAATGGGCTAAGAGTTGATCTCTAGTACAACCCCATCAGAATGTGAAAGTGCTCTGAGTGTCCTTAATTGTTCTTTACTGGGTCTTGACTCTATCATACATGCCCTTAATCAGCCTATGTATGCCACGAGTACACCTCTAGCCTCCAAATATCTCTATAGAACCTTCATCGGAACTTTATCATATGCATTTTCTAGGTCGATGAACACCGTGTGTAAGTATCTATTCCTCTCCCTATACTCCTCCACCAGTCTCCTAACAAGATGAATGATTTTTGTAATCAAGCGCCCCGATATGAATCTGAACTAGCTCTCGAAAATAGACATGCCCCTCTTCACCTTCAACTTCACCACCCTCTTTCGATTATCCATAATGTGTCTTAGCAGCTTGATACACCTATAGTTGTTGCAATTATGAATGTCACCCTTATTCTTGTACAACACAATCATTATACTACACGTCCACTCTTCGACAATTCTGGTTGTCTTAAATACGACATCAAACAACTCAGTTATCCACTCCAAACCTTCCTTGCCTATGCTCTTCTAAAGTTTCACCATGATCTCGTCTGGCCCAGTTGATCTTCTTCTGCGCATTCTAAGGATATCACTCTTAATGTCCTCAAATTTTATGCACCTACAATATCTAAAATCGTGACGCAACTCGGAGAGTTCCAAATCTTTCAGCACAATGTCTATGTCCCTTTGTTCGTTCAAGAGTTTATGAAAGTATGACTGTCGTTTTCGTCTAATGAGTGCATCTTCCAACAATATTTTATCGTCCTCATCGTTGATGCACTTCACTTGGTCCAGGTCTCGGACCCTCCTCACTCTTGCCTTGGCTAGCATGTACAACTTCCTATCCCCGCTTATGTCCTCTAATTCTACATACAAACATTTAAAAGTTGTCGTTATTGCGGTCGTAACCGCTAACTTTGCCTTCTTCTTCTCCATTGTATACCTTCCATATTCGTCTGGTTTTCCTCTTCATCCTTACTCACTACCAACTTCGCATACTCCACCTTCTTTGATTCCACTTTCTCTTGAACTTTTTCATTCTACTATCAATCCCCTGCCATCAAAGTTATCTCTCGAGACGCCCAACACCTCTCTAGATGTTTCCCCTATATAACTAGAAGTCCTATCTCACATATTGTTTTCATACCATCTGCTACTCCAGACCCTCATCAATATCAACTTCACACCAATTTCATGGGAACTAATCATCACGACCAGACCGGAGTCGCGGTGTGCCTACCCGCACCGTTCTGTATACATCGAGAATAGCGATGAACATACACAACATAGACACAGTGTAAATAATAAACATCACAAAGCTAGCAAGTGGCGCTTCCATAATATAAACATAATCAAAAGTACAATCAGATAACTCGGTTCTTACCTGACCACATATGTGAATACGCACTTAAGAATAACAATCGTGGCGGGGCGGGGCCATACCGTACCACGAATGTACATAAATCTACAACATCGTGGAAAAAGCGTACTAAAAGAGACAAGCCTCCGAGAAATGGAGCTTTGACGCGTTTGATAAGTGATCCAGAATGCGGATCCACCACCGCTACCCTTCTCTGCGGCGTGAGCGGCCGAGAGGGTCGATTGTGATATGTACTAAGTATGTAAAGCGGAAAATCGTAATTACAACATAAGTTTAAAACAAAGCGAGACATGTATGATAACAAAATTACGATTACGATTGCCTTACTAACAATGAGAGTAAATCAAGGGAATACGTACAACATCACAATAGAAGACTCCCGATCATATCATGGGTAGCGAACCCATAGAAACAGGTGGTATAACGTCTTGGGGTTTTTATCCCTCATTTATACTCTTACCCTGAAGCAGGTGGTATAACGTCTTGGGGGGTTACCCCTCATTTATACTCTTACCATGGAGAAGGTAATAAAGCAGGTGGTATAACGTCTTGGGGGTGTACCCCTCATTTATACTCTTATCCTGGAGAAGGTGGTATAGCGTCTTGGGGGTTTACCCCTCACTTACACTCTTACCCTATCTCAACCGGCCGTCATACAATAAATAAGCAAGTTAGAAATCCCCCTAACTTCTTATTGGTCTTATTCATCTACACTCTCATTTTAGTTCACTTAAGGCACTAATATGTTATAATAAATCCGGGAGTTTAACCCAAAGTACTACGTACTTCTAACCTTTTGAAAATGACTCATTTTCATATAAAACTTCCAAGATACTATAAACCGTAGTATCAAGTCAAAATTACTTTTCAAGACAAGTCACAATACCTTTAAAAATAAAGTTAGGTTTCTAAATCAAGTGACTCATTTTATTAGAAAACCTTAGGCAATCGATGCCTTAAAATCAAATTGCCTTTTCATTAAAAACAAGTCATTCATCTTTCCATAAAGCAATTATAACCAACTCCCCATAAAGTCGTTACATTCGCTTTATACCTTAGCCATATACAATTTCCTATCCAAGGGACTTATACGTTTAAAACGGAACAAGTATCACATACTTTAAAACTCTTCAAGTCCCTTAACTTTAATAAAACATTAGACATCCTTAATACTTTCAAAGAAGTGAGTTAATCTCCTAACTCACCCAACTTGGTTATTCATAAAACTAGTAAAGGATATCAAGGTCTTGTACGTCTACCGTACTATATACGTACAACTAGTCATGCTCAAAAGATAGGAAAAGTTCTACATACTCGCCGGTCAAACCACTTGCCAAGTACAAAGTCCCGCCGTAGTATGTCAACCTATAATATTCACAATACGTCTATTAAAGCCTTACTTCAAACGTAGAATATTATAAGTGTCAAGTCGCTAAATTCTACGGAAAATCGGACAGCACCTCCTTTGTTTCTACTTACTTTGCCACCTTTTTCAAGGCCGAATACAATAACCAAACACGCCACATTTAAGGCCCAATCAATGCAATCAACAATAGGGGATTACACGCCTACTAGACGTGTAAAATTCCGCCCACAAAAGATATCAAATTGATACAACTTACTAGGCCAATTCGCTAACTCAAGTACTACAACATCAATTCTTATCCAATTTCCATTTCAATCCAAGTTGTTAGCATAACATGATATCAAGTCGCAATTGATTATAACTACTATAATCTTCAAGTAAGTAACATGCGACGATTTCTAATAAACGACCAATTAGTAATCCAACTTCAAGTGGCTTGTATAACATTTCGGATTTAAGCTACAAGCAATCCATAATACTTATAAACTTCAACACATATACTTCATGCTAGCAACATGCAAAGCTAACAACAATATAAATAATCTTGTAACACTTTTAAAAGACAAGATTATACCTCAACGAATCTTAATCCAACTCCAAATCCGAAGTCGCTCCTTAACAACTTAAAGCCTCTTCAAGACGCTTCAATCCGCTAGTTGAGACCCTTAGAACAACACCAACAAATCTCCTTCAAATCTCCAAACAAAACCTAGAAAGACAACTAGGTTTTCGCTTTGCGACTAACCCGTAAACTATCTTTTTCCAAGATTTTTCTATTGATATATGTTTACAATACACTCAAGAACCTTGGTTTAAAGTGTGGAGCTAAATGGACAAGAAACAAAGATTTTTCTTTTTCTCTAGAGGGAACCCGAGAGCAATGCTCTTGTTCTTCCAATTTTAGTGAAATTTTGGCTAAGTGTTTAAGCTTGTCTAGCACTACTAGTATTATATAGTGCAATGGAGGGTCAAGATATAAACAAATGTGAGGCTTGGATGTAGTCTTATTAAATATCAAGTGTGGTGGTCCCATTAACCAAGTCAATTCTCTCAAGCTACAAGTTGCAAGACTTGTCTTGCTAACAAAGGTCCAATGACCTCTTCGCCACAAAACGCGTCAAGGCATCTTTAAGGGGGGGTGACACGTGTCGTCCTCCCATTCGTCATAATAATACGTTTTCCGACAATTTCATAATTCCGATAAATTTTTACAAGTCTCAAATCTTAACACTTGTGAGTTCTTACGTACGTCCTTAAAACATGTCCTGTAAATACGGGGTGTAACACTAACCATAGTCAAGCTACCCCATTTGATCCTTGGTCAGTCATACACAACTCTTTTCTTTCTCTTCCTTTTAATCTTCAATAAACAAAGACCTTTATCATCCTTCCTGAGGAGCAAGTAATCTATTAAAGTCCTAGACACCGCACTATGAAAATCACCAAGTGCTCCTCCTTCTTAAATAAACTTGAACTAACTACCACCATTCTAAATGCTTTAACGAAATTCAAAGTGAGACTCCTCCATCGTTCCTATTGCTGAAACCAAAGCTCCATACACATTGTCATGACCCCCCCCCCCCCCCCCCCCGAGTTGAACCGATGTGTCCATTGAAATTTTTTTCATACAAAAACCATCTCAAGTATGGTATACCTCTCACCATTTCATCTAAATCCTCCCAAAAGTGCTTTTTGTACTCATCGTCCAAGGCCCCTTGCAGTGCATATGCACTAATAATGTTCAAAGTCAACCCTTCAACGACTAACTTTATCTCTACATTCTATCATTGACCCTTTTAACCACTACCACTTGCTCTCTTAACTCCCTATCAACCAAAATGTCTACTCCATTCTTATTCCTCGGGTCTCTTGAGTACCACAACTTATACTCATCCACAATCATCGCCTTAGTTCCTACCCATATAGTTTCTTGGACACAAGCTATATTAATCTTACTCTTGTTAAGAATCTTCACTAGCTCTATGGACTTCTCCGTTAACATCCCTATATTCCAAGACCCTACTCTCAGTACATAAGCTCCCTTAACCCCCTCACTCCTTGACCCTCGCCCTTCATTCCCGACCGAAGACACGACCTTAGTCTACCATCATCTACGAGATTCACTAAAGCAAATATAAAATAATTAAAGGTTTACACTAAAACAATTGTAGAGTCTAGAATTAAGAGAACAAAACTTGAAGCGAAAAGACAAGAATCCAACAGATATGCATTAAAAACAACAAACAAACAGTAGCAAATTCTAACACATGCAAATTAGCCAAGTTATGAAAAGGTAGTAGATAAAAGAAATTCAAACCAAAGATATTATATACTAGTCAAGGTCTAAAGTAACACTACATAGCAAGCGGTCTACAAAAAGAAAGCAAGCGCAGAAAATACCCAATTCAAGAACCCATTCTAAATTCTTGGAAAACCTACTTCTAAGTTCTTCAAATAAATAGTTAAACCAAAATCTGGAATTGAATGAATAATAATGGGAACTTAAAGAACTAACAGGATGAATAGAGAGTACAATACCCAAATAGGAAAGATAGAACCTAGTCGGTGGATGACGAGCCTGCTGCTGCTGGTGTCTCTGGTGCAACAAACCCCTTGCTGATTGAGATTAATAGATAGAGGTGTCAGATTGACGATTTGAGCTAAATTTGGACGGGTCAAGATGAACTGAATCAATAGATAGATCATTAACCAATCCAGTCCAAAGTTACTTAGGCTAAGTTAGGCTAACAATGGATTATAGCTAACCCGCCCAACTTTGACCCATCATTTTTATAAATGTTAAACCTGCATTCCATGATTCCATCTAATATAAAAGAAACTTATAAAATAAAATAAAAATGATGAATTTTATAGTTAGATAATTTTCTTAATTCTACTTTGATGTTTCATATCTGAAATTAAATGATTCGCTACTATCCGTTTTACTTTTTCTATCTGTTTGGACTTCACAAGAATTAGATTTTGCACCTTATAAATTGTTTATCAGACTTTGATTTAAACTTTACAAGAACTAAAATTTACAGATTAAAGAAATAATGAAAATGAAATAAATATAAAAACCTAAAAAGTAAAGAAAAACATAAAAATATAGATACACAGGAGAACTGTAACAATTATACGATGGGAAAACTCAAAATTGAGAATTGTAACAAAAGTTGTTGGATTTTTTTTTTGTAACATAACTTAATTTACGTGAAACACAAAACAAAATCAAAACAAAAATTTATATGTACATATATGATGGGAACACACCCGCTTTTATATTTTTATTTAAACATTACTTCCTCCTTCCCAGTTTAAGTGACTTAGTTTGACTTAACACGAAGTTTAAAAAATAGATGAAGACTTTTGAATCATGTGATCTTAAATTAAAGATGTGTGAATTCTTTTAAATCTTGTGATCTTAAACTTACATTGGGATTGAAAAACTTACTAAATAAAAAAAATAGTCACTCTTTCTGGGACAGACTAAAAAAACTAAGACATTTAAATTAGGACGGAGGAAGTAATAGTTTATGGGGCGGAAATTATTGTGTTGAAACTTGGACATTAAGAAAATAATTTAGGATGGTCAATTTTTGTGGAATATTTTATAATATTTTCATTTGGGTGAATTTTGGTTACAAGAAAATCAAAGTATTGGGATTAGGGTCGCACAATAGGGTAAAACCGAATCGATTCGGACCGGACCGAGGAACGAATTTTCAGAAAATTAGGATTGAAGATCGGACTGAATTTATCGGTCTGGTTATATGGATCGAATGGACCCTGTACCAGTAGGCCAGCAGCGACCGCCACGGCGCTACAACGATTCTGGCGAGCTCAAGCCTCCATTGGAGACGAGACTAACATCATTAGCTTCGTCTCATCGAACCCATCACTCCCATACTAACCACATCGATCAATTTTAAGGTTTAGGTATTCAATTTTCAGATCGAAATCCGAGTTCAGTTCATCCTCGATTTTACGGTGGTGGGTGGTGTCATTAGCACCGCCTGCTCCTGACCGTCATTTCTATACCTCTCACATCTCTCGATTCATCCCCTACACCTCCAACGACTAGATTGTAAAACACCGAAACTCTAGCCACCATTTTTCATTTTCCGACGAACTCAGGTGGTTTCAGGCATAGGCAGTGGTACCATTAGATTCGTCTTGGTATATACTACAAGAAACACTTACCACCATTCCTCGATTAACACTTGTCGTGAAGACACCATTGTTGACATCTACGGTTCGAGCTTGAGTTCGGACATGGATCGGACCGGACCGAAATCCAAAACTATAAATTAAAAGGATCGAGGACCGGACCGAAACTTACCGATTCGGTTCGGTTCGAACAGGGTCGGTCCGGTCCTTTTTTCGATCTGGACTGAATTTTGTGCAACCCTAATTGGGATTGAAGGTTGGATAGTGATGGTTTTAGTTTAGGATGAGTTTGGGCTAGCTTCTGTCATAGGTTAAGATGGGTTATATCCAAACTTAGCCCATTTGTAGTATAGCCTATGCCCAACTCATTAAATTATGGACAGGTTGGACGGATCAAACGGGTTTGGACTGAATTTGTTACCCATACTAGTAGACAATATAGACGGAGGGTGGACGAGCAAAGGTCACCGAGGCGGGTTATTGCGATCAAATATCAGTTTCTCCGGTCAGATCTATTTTTTTGGGGAATATGTAATCGGATCAAGTCATTGGCGAAGTAGGTTGGCGCAAGATAGTAGCTGAAGTTCTAGGGGTTGATCCTACCGATAAGATGGATAATTCACAGAAGAGAGAAAAGAGAAATAGAGATACTTACGGTGAGATCAACGAGAAATAGAGAGATACCTGGTCTCTGACGGTGTGGTTGTGCCGGAACTAGAGGCCGAAAAGTGATGTGGTGTCAATCTTCGTGAAGAAGACCATTAGCAGTGAAAGAAACAAAAAGAGAGAAAGTCGTGAAGAAAATTGAGAAAATTTTGCGGTCAGAATATACTAATCATAAAAATATAAGTTTTTAAAGTGACTGTGGTAATACAACGGGACTCGGGATGTGTCTAATTCATTTCCGTTGGTCAACGAAATTTCTTACTCTGACCTTTGTTTTCGCATATCAAAATTAAAAGAGTCAAATTTCATTTAATTAGGAATGCAATAAGGTGACTTGGAATAAGGGGTGTCAGTGGGGCGGGTAAATGCGGGTACCGCTTCGCACCCGCTCCAGTTGGGACGGGTATGGGGATGGTTTGGTTGGTGGTGGGGCGGGTATGGGTATCAAAAGTGCTACCCGTCATGGGTAGTGGGGCGAATTTCATATAAGACTCGTACCGCACCCGCCCCGCTCCGCTACCAGCACCGTACCACACTGTCCGTACCCGCCCCGTCAATACCCGCACTGCCTATTAATTTAATTAGGCTATTTACTAATTCATTTGTCATATTTTTGTTACCACCTATATTTCTTATGCTTTGGTTATCACATTTTTTCTGGTAATTAACTAACTGTATATTACCAAAGTAAACTGTACAACTCATGTAAAAAAAATAGCTCCAAACTTGCCTCGTTAGCCAACAAAACTCGCACCTATACTACTGATATCTACTATCTAAAGATAGAAATTTAAGTTCAACATAGCATATACTAGCCAATTTTGATCTCATCATAGCTCTGTAGTGCACTTCCTGAATGATTATTCTAATAACCTGCTCAGAGGATCTATGTCTTCCTTGAAAACTTTTGCATTCCTCTCCTTCCACTCATGGTATAATTTAGTTAATGTTGTAATTTGTGGGAGTTGTTTAGGTGGGTACCCGCCGGGCAAGTGGGTACCCGCCAGGGGTAAGTGGGGCGGGGGCATGTGGAGGATTTTCTACCCTGATTGGTGGTGGGGCGGGAATGGGGGTGAATTTTAGGTGGCGGATACGGGTATGGGGTACCCTTCCCCCTCCCCTCCCCGCCCCGCCCCATTGACATTCCTAATTGGAATATCAAAACTAAATTCCAAGTAGTGACTTTGAAAAAATTAATAATCCATTTTTCAAATAATCACTTCAATTGAAAAAACTCTCTATATTAATGAATATTAGTATAATATTCATGATACATTATGTAATTATTAGTGATGTATAATTATGATAATTATATGATCCTTATTTTATTAGAATTTCACATTGTACACACTATATATATTTGTATTAATGAGAAAGACTCCACAAGAGAGATTAATACAATTCTACATGGTATTAAGAGCCAAAATCATTCCCTACCTAAAACCTAACTTATGTCGCCCCTACTTTTCTTTTTTCCGGCGCCAATCCGCCAGTATACCGGTGATATACCTCTGATATACGTTGATATACAGTTGTACAGTCCCCCAATTCTACAAACAACCTCGTATACCGCTGATATACGCTGATATACAGCCCACTCACCTTCTATATCTCTTCAACAGGTCGTATACCCCCGTATACAACCTATACACGCTGATATACACCATGTATACAGCTGATATACCCTCACTGCCATTATATACTACCCATATACATCCTCCCTAAGCTGGAGTACACCTAGTATACGTCCGACTGCACGTATACAACCTCCCCAAGCCGTTATACACCTAGTATATGTCCCGAGCCCCCCACATTTTTTTCTCTCACCCGTTCTCCGGAAGTCCTCATAGAAGAAATAAACTGCCACTGCCCTGGCTGGATGGGAACTGGGCCTCTCGCACGAGCCTAGCATCCAGTGCCAAGGACCCTTCATACATTGGCACATCACTAGCCTTGCCTTAGTTCTCAAATGTCGAGAATGAAACTTATGATCTTTTAGTTGAGGGCCCCTTCACTTGAGCTAATTACGGCTTTCCAGCGGAGGCTGCAAAGGTGTTGATACTAACCCACAGAGCGGTACAACAGTTGCGGCCCATCGACAGGTGTGGCTACAACTGGGGCCCATCCTTTAGAAACCAACCAACCTAAATTCTGGCAACCAATTTCAGTAACCCGCGCGGGCAGCGGATGGGCCAACAATCGTGCCCAATTTCCAGCGCAAGCGACCCCAGCCCTACCTCAACCGATTTGGGCCAGGTTTTCAGCCCATTGACTCTCCAACAGCCCGATAATATATGGTATATGAATACAGACGTCACATCTCACCTAACTAACAATTCCGGTAATATTCCTCAACTGCGAAATTTAAATAATCTCCAATCTATTATGATTGGAAGTGGTCATCGCATTCCAATACATGGTTTTAGACACACACTAACCCCACCACCGCATCCCCAATTCTCCCATAAAATGTCCTTTATGCCCCTAATATCATCAAGAACCTAATCTCCATTAGAAAATTTGCCACCAATAATTCTGTATCCATTAATTTTGACCCATTTAGCTTTTTTTGTAATGGACCTACATACAAGGAAACTTTTTACCAGATGCAATAGCGAGGGAAACCTCTATCCCTTCCTAACCAAGACCTATGCCCATGTCACTCCTCCCACTGCCTTAGTTACAATCTCTCCACTAACGTGGCATAGTAGACTTGGTCATTCGGGTGCTCAACGTCTTTGATTCTCTTAGAAATCGAAATTTAATCCAATGTAATAAAGGAATACTTTCACATAGTTGATCCTCGTGTCATATAGGTAAACATGTAGACTTCCATTCACTCTTTCTCTAAGTAGTACTTTTTCTCCCTTTGATATTATTCATGCGGATCTATGGACTTCTTCTATAACTAACAACCTAGGTCATAAATATTATTTGGTTCTCTTTGATGATTTCTCTCACTTCCTTTGGGTCTATCCGCTTAAACTCAAATCTCAAGTGTTCTCCAAATTTCTTGAATTTCGTATAATGGTTAACGCAATTTGAAAAAGAAATCAAAATGTTTCAATATGATAATGGTTGGGAATTCAATAACTCCCTTTTTCATAAATTTTGTACGGCTAATGGCATGATATTTCATTTCTCGTGCCGCCATACCTCCCCTCAAGATAGTAAAGCCGAAAGAATTCTCTGCACCATTAATAATATGATTCGTACCCTTTTTTTCGTGTGTCTCTCCCCCTACCTTCTGGGTATATGCGTTGAAAATGGTAGAACACATCCTTAATATCTTACCTACCCCTGCGATTCAAAATAGGACACCCATCGAAATTCTCTATCGACGGATCCCTACCTATGATTACCTTAGAATTTTCGGTTGTCTTTGTTACCCAAATCTAACATCCACGTCCCCCACAAATTAGTACTTCGATCCACTTTGTGCGCCTTCTTAGGTTTCCCATCAAACTATAGGGGGTACTTATGATATGAGCTATCCACCGACAAAATCATAATCTCACGCCACATCACCTTTGTCGAGTACGTTTTCCAGTTTGATAACATTCAAAAATTTCGAGTCACTGATTGCAGATTCCTTGATGATTCGGACACATCACCGCTTGTCCACCAAGCCTTTTGGCAACAACCACTTCTCTGTCACCACCACATCCCACCACTGCCACTACTGACGGTTTGTCATACAACCCCCCAACCAGCACCACCACCACTACCTTCACATCCCCATCTCTATCGACTGCCACTGCCACCACCGGCAGTTGGTCCGACCATCATCGGTCATCACTGATTTCCCTACCACCACCGGCAATCTGCCCAATGTCTCTCTGTCACATCCGATCATCATCTCAAATACCCAGCGACATCCAACCGATGACCACTGTGTCACCGCCACCTGCCGCCACCATTCCAAACAACTGAACCAACCCCACAAATTCTTCAATTCCTGAAACCTATCTTAGTACAAGTACCCAGACCAACATAACCCCACCGCCACTTCATTACCCCAGTCCCAACCTAACACCGTCATCGACCCAACATCGACTACCCTACGTAATCTGATCTGACCAGATCACCAACCCTTCCCAACCGCCACCAGTCACCACCACCGACTCATCCCATGACTAACCCATCCATACCCTCACCCATGACAACACCGACCCAGCACATCCCTGACCTGACATATTACCACCCAATCTAAATCACCGGTACCCACACTGCATCACCTACCCCTAACCTGACATCCCACACAATTACCAAACCTTCCCCTGCCTAACACAATATTTTTAAACCCAAAGTCCGATTTAACCTATCCACACAAATTATATCTCCCATTCCAAAAAATCCAAAATTAGCCAAACTCGACTCAAATTGGAATACAGTCATGCGTGAGAAATTTAATGCTTTAACGAAACAACACACTTGGGATTTGGTTCCTAGATCGGAGGGAGTGAATGTGATCCAATACATATGGATTTTTCATCAGAAATATAGAGATGGTGGTGACCTAGAGAGATATAAGGCGAGACTCGTGGTTAATGGTAATAATCAGCAGGATGGTATTGATTGTGGTGAGACATTCAGTCCGATTGTTAACCGGATACCATTCACACAGTTCTGAGCATTGCTATGGGTAAACATTGGTTGATTCATCAACTTGATGTGAGAATGCATTTCTACATGAGGACTTGAAAGAAACTGTTTACATGAACAAACCGCCAGGTTTTGTCCATCCGTAGGCCCCTAATTATGTATGTCATCTTTGTAAGTCATTTTATGGTTTAAAACAGGACACTAGAGTGTGGTATGAATGTTTTGCTAATTACATTATGCAGATTAGGTTTGTATGCAACAAGTGTGATAATTCTCTCTTTATTTTTCATCGAGGTAGTAACATTACTTATTTGTTGTTATATATGGATGATATTGTTCTTACTGTCTCATTTGATGTGTTGAAAAATGAGACCATTTCACTGCTTAATTCCGAATTTGCTATGACTGACTTGGGGAAGTTGAGTTACTTTTTTGGGATATTAGTGACTAGATCTACAAATACTATGTTTCTGTGTCAGCGTAAGTATGCAGATGAGATTGTGTACAAGGCTAAACTGACAAACTACAAAGGATCTACAACACTAGAAAATGAGCATTTTATACTTTCCCAAGATCATGCCCACTCTGGTTGACTCTGTTACTTTTTTGGGATATTAGTGACTAGATCTACAGATACTATATTTCTGTGTCAGCATAAATATGCAGAGGAGATTGTGTACAATGCTAAAATGACAAACTACAAAGGATCTCCAACACTAGCAAATAAGCATTTCATATTTTCCAACATCATGTCCACTCCAGTTGACTCTAAATCAAAGCTTAGTGCAGTTGGTAGTGATCCAGTGTCCGATTTCACTCTTTATAGGAGTCTTTCATATGCACTGAGAAAGGTAGTTGTGAGGAATAAAGAGCGTATTCTGTGGCATTTGATTTCATTCTTGCTATCAGCTGATTCTATAGATTCTCGAACAACTTTAGTATCTTACTTTCACCAATATTGCTTATGCGGTTCATCATGTGTGCTTATTTATGCATGCCCTCAGAGAGCCTCATTTTACTGCTCTTAAACGTATCATTTGATACGTTAAGGGCACACTTGATTATGGATTGCATCTATACATCTCAGTACCGACTAGGTTGTTATCATATACAGATGCAGATTGAGCAGGTTGTCCGGACACGTGACGCTCCACCTCCGGCTATTATGTGTTCTTAGGGGATAATCTCATTTCTTGATCTGTCAAGAGGCAAGCCACCCTATCCCGTTCGAGTGCAGAAACATAATATAGAGGCGTTGCAAATGTTGTTATTGAGTTTGCTGGCTCTGAAGCCTTCTTTTGGAGCTTCATTGTCCCTTTCTTAAGGTGTCTTTGGTGTACTATGATAACATATCTGCAATATACTTATCTCATAATCCGGTTCAGTTTTGTTGAACCAAACACATTGAGATGGATATATATTTTATTCCTGAGAAGGTTGATATAAGACATGTTAAGGTGTTACATGTGCCTTCTTCGTATCAGTATGCAGACATCTTCACTAAAGGACTACCTCGACATATATTCCTTGACTTCAGATCCAGTCTCAGAGTCCGGCCTTCTCCCGCTCCGACTAAGGGGGTGTATTAGTGAATATTAGTATAATATTCATGATATATTATGTAATTATTAGTGATGTATAATTATGGTAGTTATAAGATCCTTATTGTATTAGGACTCCACGTTGTACACACTATATATATTTGTATTAATGAGAAAGACTCTCCAAGGGAGATTAATACAATTCTACACTTTACAAGTCTTTTTTTTTAAAACGGGCGAAAAAAGAGTGACAGATCCTACCATTTTGTCTTCAAGAAGATTATTTTAATTATTTTTAGTTGATACATATACAATGATAGAATCTTCTCGGTCAAGTCTATCACAACTCATCAAAATCAATTAAGAGTTGATTTTTATAAGATTCTAGCAAATGTTATTTTGTATTGAGACACTGATCCTTCATCCAAGGGTAAAGGATAATTCTATCAGCTTTATAAGGGTTACATGATATATGTTTCATACTCCCCCTGTTCACTTATACTTGTCTACTATTGATTTTCATATCCCTTAAGAAAAATAATAAATGATGTGCATAATTTACTATGATACCCATATTAATTGGTGCATAGTTTTAATGGACTTGAAAAATAATTTAAAATGAGTAATTAATACTATGTGTAAAACAGGAAAAGAAGAAAATGTCTTTTTTTGATATGCTAAAGTGACAAGTAAAAGTAAAAATTTATTTTTAGTATAGTGGACAAGTAAATGAACGGAGGAAGTAATTATCAAGATGCTATGAAAATATGCAAATAGACTAGATACCCTGATTTTTTATCACATTTACTTGCAATCTTAAGTGGCAAAAAATTACATGATTTGTCAAAAACAGGGGTTTGAATCCTGAAGATAGTCCAAATGTTTTAAGTAGGGTGTTCAATGTAGGGGTGGCCAACGGGATGGGGCAGAGCGGGCTTGGCGAGATCGGGTGGGGATGTGGCGGGACTGGTGGGCCAGGACTAGCGGGATTCACCGATGTCCCTGTCACGACCTGGACCCCGGGCTCGCGACTGGTGCCCTACCTGGGCATCCTTATACCCGTACCTCCCATATAACCAACGGAAGCAAATAAAACTCATATAATAAAACAACTTACGTGATAAAATCGGCAAGCCGATAAGGCCGTCACTGTATATAGAAATATCCGAATAACTGTGACTGTACATATGTCCAACTCACACATGAGTACAGACCTCTAAGATTATAACAGTAACTATAACGGAACGAGGCCCCGTCGTACCCCTGAATATACATAAGCCAGTAACAGCAAAATTGTACCAAAATGATAAACCCCGGAACAAAGGAGCTATCCCAAATCTGAGCAATGATCCTAAACTCGCGGATCACCAAACTGGGTACCTACAGTGCAGCGTGAGCATCCCACGAAGAAGTCGATCTAACAGTACCAAGTATGTAAACATAAAGTACAGTAATTAAAATCATAACTGGCCAAAGAATGACAGGGACAAGTATGAAAATCAAATATCAGATCAAACCATGCCATATAAAATAAGGGTCAACTGTACCTTTTAAAAATAGAGAGTCAATTGTGCCTTTTAAAATAGAGAATCAATTGTACCCTCCTTTTCTTTTAAATGAGAGTCATGTCAACATCATGGGACGCCGGCTCATATACTTATCATATGCATATTAATATATATCAGTGTTGTGGATCGTGCAACCCGTCCCAATATATGCGAGTGTTGCGGATCGTGCAATCCGTCCCAATATATAATAGTGTTGCGGATCGTGCGACCCGTCCCAATAAATATATTGGTGTTGCGGATCGTGCAACCCGTCCCGAAACCAATCCTAAATGTATTGTAGCCTCATGTTTATGGGTGTGGTGCACAACACACCGATAACTAACACTCTACTGCACACGGTTTGTAGAAATTCTGAGGACTAACTGCTCTGATACCACTTTTATCACGACCCGAACCCTGGGCCCGCGACTAATGCCCTACCTAGGCACCCTTATACCCGTACCTCCTATATAACCAATGGAAGCAAATAAAACTCATATAATAAAACAACTCACGTGATAAAATCGGTAAGGCCGCCACTGTATATATAAATATCCGAATAACTGTGACTGTACATATATCCAACCCACACATGACTACAGACCTCTAAGATTATAACAGTAACTATAATGGGACAAGGCCCTGTCGTACCCCTGAATATACATAAGCCAGTAACAGCAAAAATGTACCAAAATGATAAACCTCATAACAAAGGAGTTATCCCAAAGCCGAGCAATGATCCTAAACTCGCGGATCACCAAACTGGGTACCTACACCTGCGGGCATGAACGTATCCCCAGAAAATCGCATAACAGTACCAAGTATGTAAACATAATGTACATTAATTAAAATCATAACTGGCCAAAGAATGACAAAGACAAGTATGAAAATCAAATATCAGATCAAACCGTGCCATATAAAATAAGGGCCAACTGTACCTTTTAAAAATAGAGAGTCAACCGTGCCTTTTAAAATAGAGAATCAAATGTACCCTCCTTTTATTTTAAATAAAAGTCATGTCATCATCATGGGACGACATCCCATATACTTATCATATGCATATATATATATATATATATATATATATCAGTGTTGCGGGTCGTGCAACCCGTCCCAATATATGCTAGTGTTGCGGATCGTGCAACCCATCCCAATATATAATAGTGTTGCGGATCGTGCAACCCGTCCCAATATATAATAGTGTTGCGGATCGTGCAACCCGTCCCAATAAATATATTAGTGTTGCGGAACGTGCAACCCGTCTCGATATATGTACACAAGTGTTGCGGATCGTGCAACCTGTCCCAATAAATACACATATAACTATCATGGCAACCTTGTGCAATTTAAATCACCTTTTGACTCTCAATAACATCATCTTTAAAATGAACTTCCATTTTAGAAAAACCAAGACACTATCATACCTTTCATTTATAAAACACCAAGGCACTATCACATCTTTCATTTTGAGAAAAAAAATGAAGCACTGTCATGTCATGTAATATTAGGGACTTGAACCCAAAAGTACTATGTATGTCCACCGTACATTCATTTTATAAAAAGAGTCATATCATGTATCATTAGGGACTTGAACCCAAAAGTACTATGTACGTCCACCGTACATTCATTTCAAGTAAATCAATCACTTCGATTCTCAATGGAATAAAATAGAATGTCTTTCATTTATAAAATCAAGACACTTTCACTTTTAACATCAAGACACTTACACTTTTAAAATCAAGTCGCTTACACTTTCAAAATCAAGTCACTTAAACTTTCAAAATTAAGTCACTTACACTTTCAAAATCAAGTCACTTACACTTTCAAATCAAGTCACTTACACTTTCACAATCAAGTCATTTACACTTATCAAATCAAGCCACTTACACTTATCAATCAAGTCACTTACATATCTTGTATCATAAAGGATTTAATGGAATTATGTACGTCCGTCGTACACCCATTTCATATAAATAATCATGTCAAAATAAGAAAGGATAGTTCTATACCTTATGGGCTATACCAATTTGACAACTAGAATATGTCTCAAGTAGTACTTCAACCTATAATGACAATAACACGTCTATCAATTCCTTGATACTAGTATACACTTATAATACATAATGACTCTCTTTTCGGATAAAAATTCGGGCAGTACTTCCCCTATTTATACATACTTTGCCACCTTATAAATAAGGCCATTAACATCAATAACCAAGTACCACTTAAGGGCATAACCAAAATAGCAACCAAGGTGATTCACACACCATTTCTTATGCAAATCCGGCCTCTTAATCCACATAAAAATAGTCCATAAAAACAGTCCATACTTCTACAACAATGAGGGTAAAATGTGAAGCTTACAACACCTTTATATACCCTTATTCCTTTAGGACTTACGTTAGCAATTTACCACATTGAACATGCATAATGATAACTGAATTTTTAGCATTATTTCCAGATTTGGTCACTTGGGGCCCACGGGAGAAATTTACGGTTTTGTGGGGCCCACATTATTTTCGAGATTTTGGCCATTATGGATGTTTTCGGAAGATGAAATATTTTGGACGAATAGGAGGGCGACACGTGTCACCCCTTAGGTGGCACATGGCCGAAATGGTGTGACAAGTGGCCATGGTGGCCGAAATTGGTGGACATGTGGCAAGCCAAGTGTCCCAAGTCTTGTGTTGGACAAGTGGCTTGTGGGACCCACACACACTTGTCCCCAATCTCATCTACACACTTGATTTGATCCTAGCCCTTGGTTGGCTTATAAATAGACCCTTGTTGCAAGACTTCTTCATCAACACTTAGAGATTTCCAAAGCAAATACTCCCTCCCTTGGCTAGTGCTCTCGGCAATAGCCCTTATCATTGACCAAAAGTTGTCCGAAAATCCTTAAACTTTTAAGTGTTCTTCCTTGATGTGTTAGAAAGGTTTTTAACCAAATGTTAGAAAAGATTTCACACCCCTAGCCTATACACACCCCCTTGACCGAAACTTGTAGGTTTGGAACCTAAGGTGTTCTTCACTTTTTGAAGTTAGATCTTGAAGAGAAGTTGGTTAGGAACTTCTAAGGGTTTCTTGTAGCGGGTTGGAATGTAAGGAATTGGAGCTAAGATTCCTAAGGATCGACTTTTAATCATTGGAAAATTTTGGGCTTATCGAGGTAATGATCTTTGTCCTTCTATTGTAATTGGAGATTACATGTTGTAGTAGTTTATAATTGAGTATATGATATGTGGAAGGAGGATTGAAAAGAAATGGACTATTTTGTATATTGTGGGGCAGAATTTTACACGTCCAGTTAGGCGTGTAATCCCCTTTGAATTGTTGTATTATTGTGCCTTAAATATGGCATGTTGGCTATTGATATCGGGCCTTGAAAAAGGTGGAGGTAAGTAGATACAGGGGAAGTGCTGCCCAATTTTCCGTAGGATAAGGAACCTTATACTTAGAAATGTTCTACGAAGAGATCTAGACGTTGATAGACGTGTTGGTGGATATTCTACGCGCGGCATACTCGACTTGGCTAGTGGATAAGCTGAGGAGGTATGTGATTCTTCCTATCCTCTTGAGCATGATTGTTGTGAACTATATAGTAAGGTAGACGTACATGTGTTAAATGAATTTGGTTGTCTTTGGTTGGTTTAAAACATAAAGTGTTATAATGGCTTTATGGGAAGTTAGTTATGGCGACTTTATGAAGATACAAGAATGGCTTGATTATTCTAAAAAGATAAGAGACTTAATTTTGAGAATTAAGAGACTTGATCTTGAAAGATAAGAGACTTAGTTTATAAACGATTTGATTTTGGGAAAGGAGAAGTAACTTGATTTAAGACTATAGGTTACTCGTTTGTAAGTAACTTGTTTTTAACTTGTCTTGATTGGAAAAGTATAAGTGGCTTGATTTTAAAAGGTGTGAGTGCCTTGATCTAAAAAGAGTAAGTTACTTGGGTTTCAAAAATATACTTGACGTTGTTTTAAAAGTGTAAACCACTTGGTTTAAAAAGTACTTGATTTAAACATGAGAGTGTCTTGATACTACGGGTATTAGTACCGTGTGGTTTTTACTTAAAAAGGGATCTTTTTAAGAGAGTTGAAGTATCACGATGCACAGGGTTGAAAACCGGATTTTTGGCATGAAATGAGAGTCTAAGTATGGTAATTTATGCGTGCTTGCTTGTGATAGCCTTGTTGTGCAAAAGTTGTATTCTTATGCTCTGGCGTCTCTCGATGGAGGGCGGTATGTTATTATTGTTATATGGACATGTCTGCGCGATGAAGGAATTAGGGGCATGCGGCCACGTGCGCGTTAAACTCGGTATATGTTATTGTTGTTACATGGACGTATACTGCCGATGAAGGAATTAGGGCATGCGGCCGTCTGGCGGGTTAAACTCGGTATATGTTATTGTTGTTACATGGACATATACGCGCAGATGAAGGAATTCCGGGGGCATGCGGCCATGCGGCGGGTTAAACTCCCGGTATATGTTATTGTTGTTACATGGACATGTCTGCACCGATGAAGGAATTCCGGGGGCATGCGGCCATGCGGCGGGTTAAACTCCCGGTATATGTTATTATTGTTACATGGACATGTCTGCACCGATGAAGGAATTCTGGGGGCATGCGGGCATGCGGCCATGAGGCGGGTTAAACTCCCAGTATATTATTATTGTTACATGGACATGTCTGCACCGATGAAGGAATTTCGGGGGCAGGCGGCCATGCGGCGGGATAAGCTCCTGGTATATTATTATTCTGTCATAGACTAGCTCTCCATGAGGTTGATGACGCAGGTAGGATCTGGTAGCTAGCCCCCGTACTTGCCGATGCGTTCTTGATCTGCCGGATCAGTAGTTGGCTTTCGTACTTGCCCCGGTCAGTTTTTATGGCACAGGTGGGACCTGGTGTTCATGTGTACTTTTTGGTGTTATATTATATCATAGACTGCCGGCAGTGAGGAAGGAGTTCCACGGGCATGATTGATATTGCGGGCGTGAGACCCATGGTTATATTTGAGTGATGACTTGAGGGCGTGAGTCCCTGACTTGACATGACTGCTTATATATTGTGTACTGTAGTTTGGTTATCATACATGTCTCCTGTTTTATATAGACTGTTATGATTTCATTGCCGTATGTTCAGTTTCACATACTTGGTACCTGTTGTACTGACCTCCTTCGGGGGGCTGCGTTCATGCCGCAGGTAGAGGTACACCGGTTGTTGATCCTCGCTCATAGGATCACGGTTCTGCGTTTTGGGAAGCTCCGTTTCTCCGGAGGCTTATCTTTTGGTATGATTCCCTGAGATTGTAGGTTCTTGTACATTCAGGGGTATGGCGGGGCCCTGTCCCGTCGTAGTTGTTATAAAAAAAACTTTTAGAGGTCTGTAGTACTGTTGTGAGTTGGGCTTGTAAAGGATAACTGTTCGGGTTTTATATATATATATACAGAAAGGTGACCATTTTGGTTAGCATGTTTCTTATTTCATATTGTTTCATGTCTATAAGTTTTTATTTTCGCTGATTTTCTCTGATGTTTTATCACTAGGGTGCCCGGGGTAAGGCACCAGTCGCGGGCCTGAGGTCGGGTCGTGACACACGTATCCTCTACAAGCTTGTAACCATCTTGCTTTCTTGTTTTTCTTCCAAAAAGTTCATAAACAAGCTTAGGGTTTTAAGGCATGCTCTCGCCCAAACCATGATCACCAACTTTGGAAGGTTAACTTGGTTTAGAACTTAGTCTAGGTGCTTAATCTTGTAAAGAAAATAAGTTGATCTTATTATTCTCTTTTTCTATGGTGATTTCGAAAACTTCAAGGAGAGAAAGAGATATGAGGGTTTGTAGATGAAGATATTTGTCCTAAGTCTTGCAAGACTTGATCTAATATAAGTGTACAAAGCACAAGTGGAGAGGGACCCATGAAGCTTTACTTGTCCACTTGTCTTCACTCCACATAAAATATCTCAACACTTAGCCAATTTTCTTTCATTTTCGAGGGACATACCTTCCATAATACCAAGACTTAATAATTTAACACTTAGTCCATAATTCTATTGGAAAGAATTCACTTACTAGAATTAATTCTTGTCATCACATATATATATAAACAACTAAATAATTGAACAAGTTAGTGTAATAAAACATCACAAGACTGTTTTTGTGCCTCTTATATTATTTAATTGAAATGTGATTTTTTTGTAATACATATACAATTGTCAAAATTGCAACTTTGTGGTGTTGTTCAAAAGTTGCAAATGACATAGTAAAATTGCAATTAAAAAAATTTCCAATTTAAAAATACTTTTTCTAATTTCTTCACACTGTCTTGTGGTTCTTCGTTTGGAATTGGTATTTGTTGGTCAAATTTCTCCACGTCGCTTCCACCACCTTCGGATAAGATGTCGTTGTAGTTTTCGTCTTCTTCTTCGTTGATCTCCGGTTGATTGCACATTCTCCGCTCCGCTCATATCCAATCCCTGAATAATACTGCACCTTTTCTACTCCGCTCGTATCCAATCTTTAAAAGCAAGATTATACATTTCTCTAATATAATGAATAAAACCAAGAGATGAAGGAAATAAAAAACGCAAACCCTCCACATAAACTAATTTTGATATTGCTTCCCTATCTCTATGTTTATCGTATTTAGGGCCTACAATTCCTCCGTCATTGGGTTAATTTGACCTTGTACTTGATCCGGGAGAGTGTGTGGACCTTGTCCCGATTGAGAGGACGCTTGCGCACCATCCTTTTCAGCCAGGTATTGGGAATACCTAGTTGGGTGATCCCTTTCTATGTATCTCATTAAACACCTCATCCCACCCTGACCTTTTTTAGTTTTAAACTTATAAACATATTTACAAATTTTACATAAATCTACATGATTCTCTATGTACCTATCAAAAACAATTCATGCATCTGATTTTAATGATCGTTTTGCTGGACCTCATCTCATACTATGGGGAATAGGAGACGTTCAAGTTGGAGGTTCACTAGTGGGTGTTTCATCTACATTAGTGGGTCATATGGTATTTCAAGAAAATGTCCAGTATCAACAAAACCATCATGTCTAGGAGTAGTACTAGGAATACTAGAAGAAGTACCCCTGCTCATGTTACCTCTACTAGAAGAAGCCTTACCCTTAAACATATCTCTAATTCTTTTCATTTTAACTATGCTAAATAGTTAAAAATAATGAAATTAAGTGCGCTAAATAAAATAAAGACACAATAATAATTTAATGAAGGAACGAATGTACCAAACGCCGACGTAACGTCGACGTGTAATCGAGAGGTTGAAAATTGAAACTTTGCTTGATGGAAGATCCTCAAGCTAGTTCTGAACTTCACTCCTAAATAAATAAATAAAATTGAATATTTAGTAGACAATGTAGATTTGTAGAAGATAAATTTAGATATTAGAGAGATTGTATGAAGATTTGTGAGAAAGATGAATAGAAAATGAGGTATTTATAGTTGTGAAATTGAGTTAAAGTGTAAATATAATAACTTAGGGGTTAAAATAAATATTAAGGGGGTAGGGGTTGTGCAAAGGGGAGGGGATCAGGGCGGGAAAGGGGCGGGGACGATTTGGCGGGACTGGGGCGGGCCGGGTCCGGGCGGGAAGAGACCATGACCCATTCCGGTTCGAGTCACGGTACCGTAATTTTTTTTTAATATCAGGGTCGGTGCGTGATCAGGGCGGGACCGGGGCGGGATCGGGCCGACCCAGCCCATTGCCCACCCCTATTTTAATGTAAATAATGACTTTGATACCATGTAAAGAATGGATCTTGGGCCTAACTCAACTCTAAAAGTTAGCTTTTGGGGTTGAGTTATGTAAACGATATGATTGATTACAATTAGTTACAAGTTTGTTAGTCTTGTTAAAGAGTTAGTTGAAATTAGTTGAATGTAATTAAGAAAGTTTAGGAAGATTCTAGACTAGTTTTAAAAGAATATATGTGTATATATACACTTGTATTTGCTGTGGATTAATAATAAAATTTCACTTCTTTTCCACTTTCTATTCTCATGTTACGCTTCTCTCTCCCTCTCAACTTCTCCTTCTCTATCTCTCAACTACTTCTCTCTGCAATCTTTGTATAATTCTCTTCTCATTCTTCCTCTTTCTATCTGTTCTATAACACAAATACAGATCTTAACTTGTTATACATCGATCATAATGTAAATACAAGATTATTCAATGCAGTATTTCTGGTTTTCACATGATATCATAGCTCGGCAGTGGTTAAAGACTGATTAGATGAATTTCTTTCATATGCAAGAAGAAATTTGAAAGGATCTACACATATTCTAGTGAGACACAGTCAAAATAGGGACGAAATTCATAGATCTAAGAATGATATAGTGTATTCATCACTGTATCTGTAATTTCCTTTTTAATTTTTGTTTGAAGCAAATCTTGTGCACTTTTACTGATACTGTTGCTGAGTATCTCTAGTTGAGGATAGTCAAATATTGAAATCAGGAGTTTACAATTCGAAAATTGTAACAAATTAAAAATGGAAATCAATGGAGAAGGATTATCGGGTGAAACCACAGCAGTAACAATAAACATAGATCACAACCATCCATTGTATATGTTCCCATCTGATGCTCCAGGATCTTTATCAGTAGGAGTCACATTAAATGGGATGGATAATTATACGTTGTGGAGTAGAGCATTGAAGCTAGCTCTATTGGGGAAGAATAAGATAGGATTTGTAGATGGAACAGTGAGAAGCGAGACCTATCGTGGTGATTTGAAAAGGCTATGGGATAGATGCAATGCTATTGTAGTCTCATGGCTAATGGGAAATGTGAACAGAAACTTACTGAGTGGAATGTTGTTTAATTTTGATGCATATTCTATTTGGGAGGAGCTAAGAGAAAGATTTGACAAGATTAATAGCTCAAGAGCCTTTCAACTACATAAATAATTTTTTTCTCTAAGGCAGGGAACCATGACAGTTTCGGTTTATTACACCAAACTGAAGGATCTTTGGGATGAATATGACTTAATCGTACCACCACCCTCTTGCTTCCCCAAATCAAATGAGTTCATTAATCATCTACATTATCAGTGAATGCTATAGTTTTTTATGGGATTGAATTAAAGCTATAATCAAGCTAGGAGCCAAATAATAATGATGCAGCAAATACCAAGTCTAAACCAGGTATATGCTATGGTGAATCAAGAGGAAAGTCAGAGGATAGTAGCAGGCAATAGTAGGGTGTTGCAAGAAACAGATGAACCATCTGTGATGTTCACATCCAAGAATGGGACTGGAAGAGGAGGTAATGGAGTTCCAAGATAGAGGAAGTCATATAATCCAAATGCACACTGTGATTACTGTCATGGAAGAGGACATGTCAAGCAAGACTGCAACAAATTGTTGAAGTGTGACTATTGTCACAAGACATGACATGTGTATGATGATTGTTATAGACCCCATTGGGTATCCAGAAAATTTTAATATCAAAGGCAAGAAAGCATATATTGTGACAGGAGGATATGTGTCCTTTGAAGATGAAGGAAATGAAAATGAGTACAAGGGATATTAACATGCTAGAAATCCATATGCTGCATCACCACTCATGCAACTGACACTCACTCAGCAGTAGCAACTTATCAACATACTGAATGAGAAGACAGAAGAAAAAATAATGGCTAATCTGGCAGGTAATAGTACATTTGACACTAAAGCATTAGTGACATGGTTTATAGACTCAGGGGCAACAAACCACATGATTGGTGATCAAGGTTACTTACAAAATAAATATTTGACAGAAAATATAGGAAAAGTGAATTTGTCAACTGGTGAATCTGCTAGGGTGTCACATGTTGGTGATCATCATCTAGGAGGAGGTGATGTTCTAAAAAATGTCCTATGTGTGCCAGCATTTGAGTTTAATCTCATGTCAATTTCAAAAGTGACTAGAGAGTTAAACTGCAGTGTTAAATTCTTTCTCATTTACTGTGTTTTTCAGGATCTCTCATCTGGGAAGGTGAGGGCGATTGATAATGAAGAAGGAGGACTGTACATAGTATGCTGGAATAAGCAGGATAATGAAGAGGACCTGGCAAAGAGCATGGCAGCAGTTCAACAGGCTGATGCCACAACTTGGCACCAAAGGTTATGTCACATACCTATGAGTGTGTAAAGGAAAATTCCATGTTTCAAAAATAATAAATCTTTTATCTTGCATGAGTGTGAAGTTTGTCCCTTAGCTAGACAAACTAGAGTTTCTTTCCCTGTAAGTACTAGTAGAAAGACGAGTTTTCCAGTTGTTACATGTTGATGTATGGGGTCCTTATAAAGTTGAAACATATAATGACATGAGGTATTTTTTGACAATTGTGGATGACTTTTCTAGATGGACATGGATATTCTTAATGAGATTGAAGTCTGATGTAATCACAGTACTCAATTTGTTTTTTGTTGAAGTTAGTACTCAGTTTGAAGTCAGAATACAGAAGGTGAGATCTGATAATGAAGGAGAATTTTTCAGTCATAGTTGTAAGGAGTTATTCACACAACATGGTGTGATACATGAAAGTTCATGCTCATACTTACCACAACAGAATGGTGTGGTCAAGAGGAAACACAGACACATACTGGAAACAGCCAGAGCAATAAAATTTCAGGCTGGTTTGCCAAACAGGTTATTTCTGTGTGGACGGGGCTGTGTATATCATAAACAGGATACCTTCTATATTTATTGGTAACAAATCACCTTATGAGATGTTTTACAACAAAACACCTTCACATTCCCACTTAAGAGTGATAGGTTGTTTATGTTATACAACTACTCTGGTAAGACATGATAAATTTGGTCCTAAAGCAGTGAAATATGTGTTTCTTGGCTTTGGTGCAGCACAAAAATGGTACGAGTTGTATGATGTAGAGAATAAGACATTCTTTATGAGCAGAGATGTCATTTTCATGGAGAAAACTTTTCCCCTCAAGAAAGAAGTTGAGGATCATATCACACATATTAGGTCCTCTGAGGACTTCTGCTTTGATGATCTGGTTTCTCATCCTGCAGTCCAGGTACCACAGACAATACCACAGGTTCCTATTGGCATGCCATCAGACATTCCACAAGAAGATACACAAAACACATTTCAAAATGTAGTTGTTGTGAATGATCACTCCATAACAGTTGAATCGGGATCAAATACCAGAAGGTCTGTTAGGACCAGCAGACCACCAATCTGGCACAAAGATTAAGTCAGTCAGCATGGGTCCTCACAGTGTCTTTATTCCATCTCAGATGGAGTGGACTACACTGCATTATCACCTCAGTATCAGAGTTTTATAACACAACATTCAAACAATGTTGAGCCATGTTCATACTCAGAAGCTGCTAAGGACAAGAGATGGATTAAAGCAATGCAAGATGAGATCAAGGCTCTGGAAGATAATGGAACTTGGCAACTTATCCCTCTTCCATAAGGAAAGAAAGCCATAGGATGCAGGTGGGTGTATAAGGTCAAGTATAAAGCCACATGTGAGGTGGAAAGGTATAAAGCAAGGCTTATTGTGAAAGGATACAATCAAAATGAAGGGTTGGATTATCATGAGACCTTCTCACCAGTAGTCAAAATATCTACCGTGAGATCAGTCATATCAATTGTAACAGCTAAACAGTGGGTAATTCACCAGATGTATATTTATAATGCATTCTTGCAAGGAGATTTATTTGAGGAAGTCTACATGACAATACTAGACGGTTTCAATGTAGACCATGGGAAGAAACAAGTATGCAGGTTGTTGAAGTCTTTTTATGGCCTAAAGCAAGCATCTATACAATGGAATATCAAGCTCACTACAGCCCTAGTTGATTCTGGTTTTTGACAGAGCCACATGGACTATTCTTTGTTCACCAAGCATGATGGTGATAACATTGTTGTGATATTGATATATGTGGATGATCTATTAATTACTGAAGATAATATGGATCTTATCAAATCTACAAAAGAGATCTTAAAGGCTGATTTTAAGATAAAAGACTTGGGAGAGCTACGATATTTTCTTGGCATTGAATTTGCAAGGAGTTATCAAGGTATACTCATGCATCAGAGGAGGTATACTTTAGAACTCATCTCAGACATGGGCATGTCCGGGGCTAAGCCTGCATCTACACCAATGGAAGTGAGTGTAAAGCTCACCACAACTGAGTTTGATCAGCATGATAGGACATCATCAACACATGCACCTTCCACATCACCAGCAAATCCTCCATTGTCGGATCCTACTGCTTATAAAAGGTTGATTGGCAGGTTATTGTACTTAACCAATACCAGGCCAGACATTGCATTCTCAGTCCAGTGCTTGAGTCAATTCATGCAAGCTCTCAAGATATCTCATTGGGAGGCTGGTCTTCGACTTGTGAAATATATCAAACAAGAACCCGGCTTAGGTATTCTGATGGCAAGTTCAAACTCACAATACTTCAAAGTATTATGTGATTCAGACTGGGCATCTTGCGTCAATAGTAGACGATCGGTGACTGGATTTTTGATATTTTTTTTGTTCTTAATTGGTGTCATGGAAGTCTAAAAAGCAGAAAACTATATCCAGAAGCTCTACAGAGGCAGAATATAGGGCAATGGCTACTTCAGTGGCAGATGTCATGTGGCTTATTGGTCTTTATCACGAACTTGGAGTGACTGTCCAAACTCCAGTTCATTTGTACTCTGATAGCAAGTCTGCTATGCAGATTGCCGCCAACTCAGTATTCCATAAACGAGCTAAGCACGTCGACATTGACTGTCATTTCATCCGAGAACAAATTCAAAAACAGTTGGTCTCTACTACATTTCTCACCTCCGAGGAACAACCAACTGATTTGTTAACTAAATACATTGGTCGTCCTCAACACACACACTTATTATACAAGCTAGGAATGAAGAACATATTCATCACTCCTAGCTTGAGGGGGGTGTAAAAGATATGATTGATTACAATTAGTTACAAGTTTGTTAGTCTTGTTAAAGAGTTAGTTGAAATTAGTTGAATGTAATTAAGAAAGTTTAGGAAGATTCTAGACTAGTTTGAAAAGAATATATGTGTATATATACACTTGTATTTGCTGTGGATTAATAATAAAAATTCATTTCTCTTCCACTTTCTATTCTCACGTTACGCTTCTCTCTCCCTCTCAACTTCTCCTTCTCTCTCTCTCAACTTCTCTCTGCAATCTTTGCATAATTCTCTTCTCCTTCTTCCTCTTTATTTCTCTTCTATAACACAAATACAGATGTTAACTTGTTATACATTGATCACAATGTAAATACAAGATTATCCAGTGCAGTATTTTTGGTTTTCACAAGTTAGTCCGATGCATTTTTTTGCATAGTATCACAGCCAGACTCATTCCAATTCTTTATTCACCGATGTTGGGCCCCCAAATTATATTATCCACGCTCTAGAGAGTGTTAAAAATCTCACATCGGATATGGAATGGAACATGAATGTCACGACCCGACCAGGGCATGGCCCAGTGCCCGGGACCCGACGGTATACATCGAGAGAATAGCAAATGAACATACATAACACATAACTTGTATAAAGTAAACATCAGCAAGCCGATAAAGGCGCTTCCATAAAAATATACTTAATCAAAAGTACAACTTGTTCTTACAGCCCAAAACCACAAACGTGACTACAGACCTCTAAGAATAACAACTGTGGCGGGACAGGGCCCCGCCATACCCCTGAATGTACATAATACCTATAGCCTCAAAGAAGAACCGTACCAACAAAACAAGCCTCCGGAGGAATGGAGCTTCTGACACCGGAACAGTGATCCTAAGAATGAGGATCCACCACCTGCTTACCCCTACCTGCGGCATGAACGCAGCTGTTATACCCTGTATTTCCAGAGTATGTACGTGAGGGCATACGTACAAAAGTTTTTAGCCTTAAAGTAGGCATAAGGGTCGAAATTGTGCACAACTAGCGAAAAGAGTCGTTTTCCGACGAAACGTTTTCCGGACTTTGCGAAGGGAAAAATACGGCTATGTCATTTATTATTTTTGCAGATTTTTTCCGAGAGACGAAATATTTTGGACCAACGAGAGGGTGACAAGTGTCACCCTCAAGTGGACGGAAATCTTGGACGATTGGCACATTTTTTGTGCCTTTTCTTTAGTCAAGGAGTTGGTAGGATATTTTGTGTAGTTGATGAGAAAGTGGGACCCACAAACACATGTCCAAATCTTGACCCTCCACTTGCCCCCCCCCCCCACTTGGCTTGATCTTGGCCATTGATTGGCCTATAAATACCCCTCCAATGCAAGACTAAATCTTCATCCACAAATCATTTTTCCAAGTCTTGAAATCCCTCCCCCTTTGTGAGAAGTGTTCGTCCAAGCTCCCCTCAGAAGCATTGGCCGAGAGTATACCCCCCCTTGCATAGTTTTTTTCGTAAATACACCCCCCCCCCCCTTGGTAGAAAAATACTCTCCAAGTATTGTTACTATTCCCAAATACCTTGGCCCAAATACCTTGTAAGTATTCCAAGGTTACACCTATACTAAAAGCCCAGAAATACTATTATACTTCCTTTAGCCACTAAACGAAACCCTAAGGAAATCTTCATAGCGTGTTGAAGTATTAAGAAGAAGTTGCGTAGAACTCCTAAGGGTTGTTTGGAGCGGGATGGAGCGCCCAGAGTAGGAGCTAAACGTTGCTCAGGATCGACATATAAACTTGGATAATTTTGGGCTTACCGAGGTAAATACTCTTGTCCTTCTATTGTAATTGGAAATTACATACTGTAGTAGTATAGAATTGAATATAAGATACATAGAAGGATATTACAGAAGAGAATTGAACTGTAATAGAAGGATATTACAGAAAAGAATTGAATAGATCACATCAGAAGAATATTAAAGAAGAAGGCTGAATTGTACTTACATAGGACTGTATTTACAGTAGACTTGTGTAGTTTGGCGGGTAGGAAGGTGCTGCCCAATTTTCCGTAAAATAAGGAATCTGTATCTAGAATTATTCTGCAGAGTAGTCTAGACGTTGATAGACTTATATGACCAATATAGGTTGAAGTACTGCGAGTAGCGTATTCTACTCGAAGGGTGGAAAAGGCTAGCAGGATTACAGTACGTTGGAGCTATTTGCTAATAGTCGATAAATCGTCACGAGGTATGTGATTCTTCCTATACTCTTGAGCATGATATTTTAAAAGTATATATATATATATATGGTACGGTAGACGTACGTGCGTTAACTGAACGTAGTTTTACGGCAATGTCTTTTGACTTAAGCCTGAATAATAAGAATTTTGAAGTATTTCAAAAGAATTAAGAAACCGTTTTGAAAGAAGAGTAACACTTGGTTTTGAAAGTTAAGAGTTATACTAGCTTTATGGGGAGTTGGGTATAACGACTTAAGAGTAATAAAATGAATGGTTTATTGATTTTAAAAGTTAAGAGACTTGATCTCAAAAGATAAGAGACTTGACTTAATTGATTTAATATGAATTTTGTTAAAAAGCGTGAAACCTCATTCATGAGTAATGAGTACTTGGTTTGTAAAAGGAATAATGTTTTACTAGGTTTCGGAAATGAGAATAAGTATCGAACAAACCACATCAGCGTTAATAAAGGGAAATGTAATGACTAATAAAGTATTATTAAAACCAGTAGAAACCTCCATCTGCATAGAAGCTAAGATGAGACAAAATGATATTACATTTCCTAGATCATGGCTGCTTTAATAAGACTGTTATGAACAAGAATAACCTACTCACACATAAGGCATATATTACTCAACTGTTTTTAAAAGAGAATTATGTTATTAAATGATTAAGACTATGAACTATGAAATTTTTCGAAAATAAGAAACGTGAATATTTGAAATTAGGCAAACTTGAACTTTTGGAAAAGAATGTTGTTACTTGACTCTAAGAGGGAAAGTGCTTTGGTTTAAAAAGAAGGGCATAATATTGTCTTAATTGTTTTAAAAGGAAAACATGGTAATGTCTTAATCTGTCTTAAATGAGCGTTTAAATGTTATGGCCACTCGACTACCGCGTTCATGGGATGAACCGGGAATGTATTTCACTCGACTACCGCGTTCATGGGATGAACCGGGAATGTATTTCACTCGACTACCGCGTTCATGAGATGAACCGGGAATGTATTTCACTCGACTACCGCGTTCATGGGATAAACCGGGAATGTATTTCACTCGACTACCGCGTTCATGAGATGAACCGGGAATGTATTTCACTCGACTACCGCGTTCATGAGATGAACCGGGAATGTATTTCACTCGACTACCGAGTCCATGGGATGGACCGGGAATGTATTTCATGCGACACCGCGTTCATGGGATGAACCGGGAATGTATACCACCTGATTTGATATCGAGTCCATGAGATGGACCGGGAATGTATTCCATACGATTTGACCTCGAGTCCATGAGAGGAGTACGGGGGCACAGGCCCAGTCATTACCTGAGATAGTGCTTCAGACGGCGAGTTTTGCGGCGCCGCCAAGCGAGTTTAGGGCGCGGCGGTGGCTGAGACCGCGATACACGAGCCTCCATCCACACGGGAGCTATTTGCTAATAGTCGATAAATCGTCACGAGGTATGTGATTCTTCCTATACTCTTGAGCATGATATTTTAAAAGTATATATATATATATATATATATATATATGATGGACGTCGTCGTTAATCGAACGTAGTTTTACGGCAATGTCTTTTGACTTAAGCCTGAATAATAAGAATCTTGAAGTATTTCAAAAGAATTAAGAAACCGTTTTGAAAGAAGAGTAACACTTGGTTTTGAAAGTTAAGAGTTATACTAGCTTTATGGGGAGTTGGGTATAACGACTTAAGAGTAATAAAATGAATGGTTTATTGATTTTAAAAGTTAAGAGACTTGATCTCAAAAGATAAGAGACTTGACTTAATTGATTTAATATGAATTTTGTTAAAAAGCGTGAAACCTCATTCGTGAGTAATGAGTACTTGGTTTGTAAAAGGAATAATGTTTTACTAGGTTTCGGGAATGAGAATAAGTATCGAACAAACCACATCAGCGTTAATAAAGGGAAATGTAATGACTAATAAAGTATTATTAAAACCAGTAGAAACCTCCATCTGCATAGAAGCTAAGATGAGACAAAATGATATTACATTTCCTAGATCATGGCTGCTTTAATAAGATTGTTATGAACAAGAATAACCTACTCACACATAAGGCATATATTACTCAACTGTTTTTAAAAGAGAATTATGTTATTAAATGATTAAGACTATGAACTATGAAATTTTTCGAAAATAAGAAACGTGAATATTTGAAATTAGGCAAACTTGAACTTTTGGAAAAGAATGTTGTTACTTGACTCTAAGAGGGAAAGTGCTTTGGTTTAAAAAGAAGGGCATAATATTGTCTTAATTGTTTTAAAAGGAAAATATGGTAATGTCTTAATCTGTCTTAAATGAGCATTTAAATGTTATGGCCACTCGACTACCGCGTTCATGGGATGAACCGGGAATGTATTTCACTCGACTACCGCGTTCATGGGATGAACCGGGAATGTATTTCACTCGACTACCGCGTTCATGAGATGAACCGGGAATGTATTTCACTCGACTACCGCGTTCATGGGATAAACCGGGAATGTATTTCACTCGACTACCGCGTTCATGAGATGAACCGGGAATGTATTTCACTGACCAGCGTTCATGAGATGAACCGGGAATGTATTTCACTCGACTACCGAGTCCATGGGATGGACCGGGAATGTATTTCATGCGAAACCGCGTTCATGGGATGAACCGGGAATGTATACCACCTGATTTGATACCGAGTCCATGAGATGGACCGGGAATGTATTCCATACGATTTCACCTCGAGTCCATGAGAGGAGTACGGGGGCACAGGCCCAGTCATTACCTGAGATAGTGCTTCAGACGGCGAGTTTTGCGGCGCCGCGCCAAGCGAGTTTAGGGCGCGGCGATGGCTGCTGAGACGCATGATACACGAGCCTCCAGGTCCGCTGGAGCGAGAGAGATGGGTTACAAAGATGGCCCGATTCGCCGGGATCGTGGCAGACATGAGGTTAAGTGGGCCGACGCAGTTCGATGCGCAGGAGTTCACCCGAGATCGGATAGTTTGAGGCTACGGGACTTTCTGAGTTGTAGCCGCGAGTTCTACGGGTCGAGGCACGAGGATGATCCGCAGAGTTCATTCGGCGATTCTGACGGATCATGAGTGATCAAGGCTTGAGACCGAGTCGGTGGTCTTAGGTTCGCGTCGGCTGCGTGATCTGCGATCGGGTTTGATTCGTGAGCTGTCGGGAGAGTATGCACTTCCACCGTATGGAGAAGTTCTCGTGGGCATTTCTTGCACATTTCTTGCCTCCACGGATGAGAAGGGCTCGTGACAGATTTTTTGACGCCGAGACCAGCGTGCACGTTCGGGAGTACAAAGTGGAGTTTGACTCATTAGCTTCGATGCGTCCCGCATTGGTAGCCGACATGGAGGACGAGTGCACCGCCACGTCACCGGCTCGATGACTACTTGGCGAGGCTTGTTCGGTGTAGCTCTTCACCGGGCATGGACATTGCCGCATACTGAGCTTATGCACCGGATGTGAGGCGGAGAGGTCGGCGAAATGGCCGAGATCGTGAGAAGAGGACCGTGAGCAGGTCCTTTGGTAACTTTCGAGCGGACCGCCTCGAAGCTAGTTATGTACCTCCGCCCGATGCAGTGGTCCTCCGCGATCTTGAGGCGTTCGGTATTCGGAGGCTGGTCGAGCTCCGGGCTTCCAGTTTCTGAATATACACGGGTTCTAGCGGCCAGGATTCATGTCCTCTCGGTGTGCACGATGTGGCGGCGTCATCCCGGGAATGTCGTCTTTCATCGTGCTTGTTTCACTGCGGCCGTCGAGCCATGACGAGCGTGCTTATAGGAAGGGTCTTTGGCAGAATGGCGCAGCGACCGGTCGATGGCGAGTTCATCGCCTTCTACGGTATGCGCCTGTGGCGTGCCTATGATTAGAGTGGAGCAGATGGTACAGGTATATTCTTACCCCTCTAGAGACTAGTATGCGTAGACGATATGATGAAGTGCTAAGTATTATGTTCAGATAGCATTATGTTAAAATTTTGTTTAGAAAACATGTTTAAGGGAAAGTTTGGGGACAGGGAAAGTGTGAGCCTTAGAGCTTTACACGTAGAGACCTTAGATGCGAGGCCATCTCGAGTAAAAGATTTATGTTTGTGTTGACCTTTATCGGAGTGCATAGTATATGTGGGATAATTCCATGGGTTATGTAAGATGGAAGTGGTAGCCTTCAGGACTTGAATAGGTAAGATTGTTCCGGATCAGAAGAACAAGTGTTTGTGCGATAGCGAGTCGGGTTGAGGACGTGTGCGGGTCAACAGTAGCCCTGTTTAAGGTGGGGTCAGTTCTGGGTGGTCCCGCCAGGTGATAGGGTCACGAGGGTGCTAGGCCCAAGTTTAGATGACCATCGTATGAGTTCGTGGATATGTTCGACCAGAATCGGATCGTGAAGGTCAGGAATGGCCTTAAAGGAATTTGAGGCTAGTAAGATGACCAAGTTTGGAGATAGCGACTCCAGAGATTTTGGAAACTGAAGCAATGACTGAAGTATGGTACGTATACTAGAAAGAGTTCAAGTGTTCGAGAAGAGTACGATGAGCGAGGAAAGAAGAGGACGTGTGTTAGCAGAATAAAAGAGATCATTTTGTTGTGAAGTGAAGATGCGAAGGGGGTATCCTTTAGACCGGGGTGGAAGCTTTTGTGAAGTAGAAATGATTTCTCGTGATACTTGGGTTAAGTACTTTCGCGTGTGTTATTTTATGGTCAGGCGTGGCATTGGCAACTTGTTTCAGTTAAGAAGAACTTTATCGTTATCCGTCTTGAGAAAGAACATTCGGGACGAATGTTTCTAAGGAGGGGAGAATGTTATACCCCGTATTTCCAGAGTATGTACGTGAGGGCGTACGTACAAAAGTTTTTAGCCTTAAAGTAGGCATAAGGGTCGAAATTGTGCACAACTAGCGAAAAGAGTCGTTTTCCGACGAAACGTTTTCCGGACTTTGCGAAGGGAAAAATACGGCTATGTCATTTATTATTTTTGCGGATTTTTCCGAGAGACGAAATATTTTGGACCAACGAGAGGGTGACAAGTGTCACCCTCAAGTGGACGGAAATCTTGGACGATTGGCACGTTTTTTGTGCCTTTTCTTTAGTCAAGGAGTTGGTAGGATATTTTGTGTAGTTGATGAGCAAGTGGGACCCACAAACACATGTCCAAATCTTGACCCTCCACTTGCCCCCCACTTGGCTTGATCTTGGCCATTGATTGGCCTATAAATACCCCTCCAATGCAAGACTAAATCTTCATCCACAAATCATTTTTCCAAGTCTTGAAATCCCTCCCCCTTTGTGAGAAGTGTTCGTCCAAGCTGCTCCCCTCGAAGCCTTGGCCGAGTATACCTCCCTTGCCTAATTGTTTCGTAAATATACCCCCTTTGGTAGAAAAATACTCTCAAGTATTGTTACTATTCCCAAATACCTTGGCCCAAATACCTTGTAAGTATTCCAAGGTTACACCTATACTAAAAGCCGTAAATACTATTATACTTCCTTTAGCCACTAAACGAAACCCTAAGGAAATCTTCATAGCGTGTTGAAGTATTAAGAAGAAGTTGCGTAGAACTTATAAGGGTTGTTTGGAGCGGGATGGAGCGCCCAGAGTAGGAGCTAAACGTTGCTCAGGATCGACATATAAACTTGGATAATTTTGGGCTTACCGAGGTAAATACTCTTGTCCTTCTATTGTAATTGGAAATTACATCGTAGTAGTATATAATTGAATATAAGATACATAGAAGGATATTACAGAAGAGAATTGAACTGTAATAGAAGGATATTACAGAAAAGAATTGAATAGATCACATCAGAAGAATATTAAAGAAGAAGGTTGAACTGTACTTACATAGGACTGTATTTATAGTAGACTTGTGTAGTTTGGCGGGTAGGGAGGTGCTGCCCAATTTTCCGTAAAATAAGGAATCTGTATCTAGAATTATTCTACAGAGTAGTCTAGACGTTGATAGACTTATATGACCAATATAGGTTGAAGTACTGCGAGTAGCGTATTCTACTCGAAGGGTGGAAAAGGCTAAGCGAGGATTACGATGCGTTGGAGCTATTTGCTAATAGTCGATAAATCGTCACGAGGTATGTGATTCTTCCTATACTCTTGAGCATGATATTTTAAAAGTATATATATATATATATATATATATATATATATATATATATATATATATATATAGTCGTGAATACGTGCGTTAAGCGAGCGTAGTTTTACTACAATGTCTTTTGACTTAAGCCTGAATAATAAGAATCTTGAAGTATTTCAAAAGAATTAAGAAACCGTTTTGAAAGAAGAGTAACACTTGGTTTTGAAAGTTAAGAGTTATACTAGCTTTATGGGGAGTTGGGTATAACGACTTAAGAGTAATAAAATGAATGGTTTATTGATTTTAAAAGTTAAGAGACTTGATCTCAAAAGATAAGAGACTTGACTTAATTGATTTAATATGAATTTTGTTAAAAAGCGTGAAACCTCATTCGTGAGTAATGAGTACTTGGTTTGTAAAAGGAATAATGTTTTACTAGGTTTCGGGAATGAGAATAAGTATCGAACAAACCACAGCAGCGTTAATAAAGGGAAATGTAATGACTAATAAAGTATTATTAAAACCAGTAGAAACCTCCATCTGCATAGAAACTAAGATGAGACAAAATGATATTACATTTCCTAGATCATGGCTGCTTTAATAAGATTGTTATGAACAAGAATAACCTACTCACACATAAGACATATATTACTCAACTGTTTTTAAAAGAGAATTATGTTATTAAATGATTAAGACTATGAACTATGAAATCTTTCGAAAATAAGAAACGTGAATATTTGAAATTAGGCAAACTTGAACTTTTGGAAAAGAATGTTGTTACTTGACTCTAAGAGGGAAAGTGCTTTGGTTTAAAAAGAAGGGCATAATATTGTCTTAATTGTTTTAAAAGGAAAACATGGTAATATCTTAATCTGTCTCAAATGAGCGTTTAAATTTTATGGCCACTCGACTACCGCGTTCATGGGATGAACCGGGAATGTATTTCACTCGACTACCGCGTTCATGGGATGAACCGGGAATGTATTTCACTGACTACGCGTCACGAGATGAACCGGGAATGTATTTCACTCGACTACCGCGTTCATGGGATGAACCGGGAATGTATTTCACTCGACTATCGCGTTCATGAGATGAACCGGGAATGTATTTCACTCGACTACCGCGTTCATGAGATGAACCGGGAATGTATTTCACTCGACTACCACGTTCATGGGATGAACCGGGAATGTATTTCACTCGACTACCGCGTTCATGGATTAACCGGGAATGTATTTCACTCGACTACCGCGTTCATGGGATGAACCGGGAATATATTTCACTCGACTACCGAGTCCATGAGATGGACCGGGAATGTATTTCATGCGACACCGCGTTCATGGGATGAACCGGGAATGTATACCACCTGATTTGATACCGAGTCCATGAGATGGACCGGGAATGTATTCCATACGATTTCACCTCGAGTCCATGAGATGGGCCGAGACATGTTACACGTATCACATAACTAATACCTAGACTGCCGGCAGTGAGGAAGGAGTTCCACCGGCACGAGGGATGACTTTGAGGGCGTGAGTCCCTGACTTGACATGACTGCTTTTATATTATGAATTGTACTTTTGTTATCATACATGTCTCCTGCTTTATATAGACTACTATGATTTAATTTACAGTATTTTTCAGTTTCACATACTTGGTACCTGTCGACCTCCTTGAGGCTGCGTTCATGCCGCAGTAGAGGTACACCGGTTGTTGATCCTCGCCATAGGATCACAACAGATTAGGAAGCTCCGTTTCTCCGAGGCTTATCTTTTGGTATGTTTTCCGAGTTGTAGGTTCTGACATTCGTGGGTATGGCGGCCCGCCCCGTCATAGGTGTTGTTACTTTCTTAGAGGTCCGTAGTCTTGTGGGCGGGTTTGTAAAAAGGATGTAATCGTTTCAAAATTTTTGTATATATGCGAGGCAACCGTTTTGGTTGGCCTGTTTTATTATCTTATCTCTTGTTTCATATCTGTATGTTTTATGTTCCACTGATTTCTCGATGTATGACTACTGGGTGCCGGATAAGGCACGATCACTGCCCGGATCGGTCGTGGCGACCGAGGAAGGGTCGATTACAATATGTACTAAGTATGTGAAATCGAAAATACCGAAATACCTCATAAGTCTAAAATAAGCTGAGACATGTATAAAAGCGGTTTACGTAACACCGTGCCTTACTAACAATGAGAATATCAAACATATATTATCTTTGCGTGAAAATAGGAAGCTCATGGTCAGCAGGTCATCCGCCCGCAGATCATTAAGCACTCCTACTCCTGGGACTATTTCACCCGCATGGGTCATGTGGACCCGCATGAGGTATTCCTCGCATAGGCTGTACTCACCCGCATGGGACTATTTCACCCGCATGAGCCCTACGGACTCGCATGAGGTATTCCTCGCATCATGGGTAGCAAATCCACGGAATAGGTGGTATAACGTCTTGGGGGTTTACCCCTCATTTATACTCTTACCCTGAAGCAGGTGGTATAACGTCTTGGGGGTTTACCCCTCATTTATACTCTTACCCTGGAGAAGGTGGTATAACGTCTTGGGGGTTTACCCCTCATTTATACTCTTACCCTAACTCAACTGGTCATCATACATAACATAAATAAGTTAACATATCTTAATAAAAGAAAATCCGGGAATTTAACCCAAAGTACAACATACTTCTACTCTTTTAAAAATGACTCTTTTTCACATAAAACTTTTGGGCAATTTATGCCTTAAAACCAATTTGCCTTTCACAACCTCAAATCATTTATCCGTATTCATTTTACTTAGAGTAAATCTTTCTCTATTAACTTTCCATAAAGCTAATATAATCAACTTCCCATAAAGTCATTATATTAACGTTATACCTTAGTCAAATACATTTTCTTAAAACCCAAGGGACTTACACTTTTAAAAGGAAACAAGAATCATATACTTGGACACATCAAGTTCCTTAACTTTGAAAACTCAAGACATCCTTAGTACTTTTTAAAGAAATGAGTTAATCCCCCCTTACTCACAAAACTTGACCATTCTTAAAACAAGTAAGGGATATCAATCCTTGTACGTCTATCGTACTACATAGGTAAAACCATTCATGCTCAAGAGATAGGAAAGTTCCACATACCTCTTTGGTCAATCCACTTGTTAAGTCCAAAATACCGCACGTAGTATGTCAACCTATAATGACCATAATACGTTTATTAACCTCTAGTTTCAATGTAGAATATTCCAAGTTCAAAGTCACTAAATTCTATGGAAAATTGGGCAGCATTTCCTTTGTTTCTACATACTTTGCCACCTTTCTTAAGGTCGAATTCAACATCCAAACGCCACATTTAAGGCCCAACAATCCAAACAATTCAAAGGGGATTACACACCTAATCTTGGATGTGTAAAATTCTGTCCCACAATGTATAACAACTAACTTAACAAGTTTAAGGTAGTATTTAGGCTACAACATGCTTACATATCATTCTTATCCAACCCTTTCATATCCAAACCATATTTCTTGTATGCAATGTATCTAAGAGCAATATTTACCACTACAAGATCTTTCTTCTTCACATGCAACACCAAAACTAGCTAAAAGAGAAGAACTGTTACCTTAGAGCTTTAGCCAAATTATTCCAACAAGTTTGCTATCCTCCTTTTCAAAAATACCACCACAATAACTCCTACAAGCTAGCCAACAAGTTTCCTTCTTTCCACACCTTTACCGATTTTCCTCAAGCTTTGATTTCCTCTTGAATTTCTAGAGAGAAGGGAGAGCTTTTATCTTTAGAGAGAGAGAAGAACTTGAAGAATGACCAAGTATTCAAGACTTGGTGAATAAGTAGTGCATGCAAAATCAGATGGGGGGGACACTTGTCACCCTCTCATGGCCTTTTTTAAAACAAAACAGTTCAGATTTTTCCACTCAACTTCGCAGAACCCGCCTCGGCGCGCACTGCGGCCATGGCGCGGCTGAAACCTCTGCCGACTCCCGAACATTCGGCGCCATGCCTCGCTTCCAGCGCGCTGCAACTTCAGCGAATACTCAGGTCATCTGGCGCCGCGGCCCTGCAACCGGCGCCGCGGCCCTGTGGCCTCTGACCGAAACACCTTTCTGTCCGACTGCGCACTGAACTTGTAACTCCCATAACTTTCTACTCCGATGTCCTATCGACGAACGGTTGGTTGCGTTGGAAACTAGACTCAACGAACTACGTACTAGGCCTTTGAAACACCTAGGAACTCTCAATGTAACGGGTCATAACCTGCCTCAAAGTTGACTAAAAACCCGTCCGAAACAATCCGTCAACCTATCCTTCGAAAAATTTAAGTCTAGCCCCTTTCGTACGCTCTCATACGCATGACCTGAACTACGGGGTGTAACATTCTCCCCCCCCCCCCCCCCCTTAGAAACATTCGTCCCGAATGTTCCCTCTAGGATTACTCAAATCACAATCTTAACATAGACCCTCTTAACTATTCTTTTGCAAATAAAAACGCTCCACATAGCCACAACATTACTCAAGCATAATTGCTAAATCAAAACTAACAAGCAGGAAAGTGGGTTACCTGGAGGTATAGGGAATAAGTGAGGATACTTCTTCATCATGTCATCCTCTGCTTCTCACGTCATCTCTTCCCTGTTCTCGTTCCGCCATAAGACCTTGACGGAAGCCACATCCTTTGTCCGAAGTCGTCTAACCTGAAGATCGAGTATCGCTATGGGGCTCTCCTCATATGATAACCCCTCTGTCACCTGGACATCACAAATCGGGTGCACTCTAGACGGATCTCCAACACATTTCCGCAACATAGACACATGGAAAACTGGATGTACTACCTCCAGATCGGACGGTAGGTCCAACTCATAGGCAACCTTGCCTACCCTACGGACAATCTGATAAGGCCCAATGTACCTTGGGCTAAGTTTCCCCTTCTTCCCAAATCTCATCACGCCCTTCATGGGCGACACCTTCAGGAAGACCCAATCATCTACCTCAAACTCTAAGTGTCGACGCCGATGATCTGCATACGACTTCTGTCGACTCTGAGCTGACAATAACCGCTCCTGGATAAGCTTCACCTTATCCATCCGTCACGAATCAAGTCCGCCCGACTAACTGAACTTCTCCCACCTCAAACCAGCCTATCGGTGACCTGCACTTCCTCCCGTATAAGGCCTCATAAGGCGCCATCTGGATACTATAATGGTAGATGTTGTTATAAGCAAACTCCACAAGAGGTAAATGATCCTCCCAGCTACCCCTGAAATCAATAACACAAGCCCGCAGCATATCCTCAAGTGTCAGGATAGTGCGCTCCGTCCGCTGCTCGAGGATGAAACGCGATCGAGACTCACCGTCCCTAATCCTTCCGAAAGACATCCAGAAGTTAGCCGTGAACCGATCCTCTGCGAAATAATTGATACAGAACTCCGTGCGCCTCACAATCTCACGATATATAATCTAGCATAATCCTCACCAAAAGTCATCCCGATCGAAGAAAATGAACGACTTCGCCACCGCCGATGATAACCCAGATGGAATCATGCTTCCTCTGAGTGTGAGGTAACCCTGTAATAAAATCCATATTGATCACCTCACACTTCCACATCGGAATATCAATAGCCTGCAATAGCCCACCGGGCTTCTGGTGCTCAACCTTGACCTGCTGACAATTCAGGCACTGCGCCACGAACTCCGCAACGTCCCTCTTCAGGCCATCCCACCAATATACACATCTGAGGTCATGGTACATCTTAGTCGACCCCGGATGGATAGAATAACGAGCACTGTGTGCTTCCCCCAGAATCTGCTGACGAAGTCCTGTCACATCGGAAACACACAACCGGCCCTCAAATCTTAGCACCCCATCAGGCGCTACCTCAAATAGACTCTTCTCTTTCTGAAAAGCGGCATCTCGATACCGTAATGTCGGATCCTCACATCGTCGCCTCTTCACCTCCTCGGCGATGGAAGACTCGCAACCTCTCGAACCCGAACTCCATTACTATCGATCAACCAAACGAACCCAAGGCTCGCTACCGATGTAACTCTCGGACCATATCCCTTCTCTGGTCAGACATCGACAGACTACCCATCGATCTGCGACTAAGGGCATCTACAACTACATTGGCCTTCCCTGGGTGGTATAGAATGTCGACATCATAATCCTTAAGTAGCTTCAACCACCGTCTTTGCCGTAAGTTCAGCTCCCTCTGGCTGAAGATATACTGGAGGATCTTGTGGTCTGTGTAAATATCCACATGAACTCCATACAAATAATGTCTCCAGATCTTCAAGGCATGAATCACTGCTGCCAACTCCAAGTCATGTGTGGGGTAGTTCTTCTCATGCTTCATGAGCTGTCGAGATGCGTACGCTATAACTTTGCCGTGCTGCATCAGCACGAACCCAAGTCCGACACCCGACGCATCACAATAAATCACATATCCGTCTAAACCCTCAGGAAGAGTAAGGACTGGGGCGGTCGTCAATTTCTCCTTCAGTAACTGGAAACTCTCCTCACAAGCATCCGTCCACCGGAACATAGCTGCTTTCTGAGTCAGCCTAGTCAAAGGTGCTGAGATGGAGGCAAACTTCTCCACAAACCTCCGATAATAACCTGCAAGGCCCAAAAAGCTGCGTACCTCCGTCGGTGTAGTGGGTCTAGGCCAAGTCTTGACTGCCTCAATCTTTGTTGTATCAACCCGAATACCATCGGCCCCGATAACATGCCCTAAGAAAGCCACTGAAGCCAACCAAAACTCGCATTTCGAGAATTTGGCACACAACTGTCGGTCCCGGAGAACTCTCAATACCGTCCTCAAGTGATCCGCATGTTCCTGCTCTATGCGCGAATAAACCAGGATATCATCAATGAATACTATAACGAACATATCCAAGAATGGCTTGAACACCCTGTTCATCAAATCCATGAATATCACAAGGGCGTTGTCAACCCGAAAGACATCACCTCAACTCATAGTGCCCATACCGGTCCCGAATGCGCTTTGGGATATCTGTCTCTCTAACTCGCACTGATGATAACTGCATCGCAGTCTATCTTGGAGAAACATCTCGCACTGCAATCGGTCAAACAAATCATCAATCCCGGGAGGATATCTGTTCTTGATAGTTACCTTATTCACCAGAATCAACACACATACGCAGCTGCCCCATCCTTCTTTTCTTTACAAATAACATCGGCGCTCCTGTGGAGAAACATTTGGCCCGATAAAGCCTTTTTTCCAAAGAAATCTTTCAACCGGTCTTTCAATTCCTCAACTCGCAGTGTCATCCTCAGTATGGCGGAATAGATATTTCCGAAAGTGTCCGCGCCAAATCAATGCAAAACTCAATCTCCTCTCAGAAGGATACCCTAAGCTCATCCGGGAACACGCTCGCAAACTCTCTAACGACCGAATCGATCAAGGTCCAGATCTCACCTCGATTTCGAATACCCGAACCATATGGTAGATATACCCCTTCCGCACCATCTTCCTAGCCTTGAGGTAAGAAATAAACCTACCTCTCAGTGATGCAGTATTCCCCTTCCACTCGATAATCGGCTCACCAGGAAACTAGAACCGAACTAATCTCTCTCTACAGTCCGCATTGGCATAGCAAGACGCTAGCCAGTCCATACCCATAATCACATCAAAGTCCGTCATATCCAACTCTATCAAGTCGGCTAGAGTCTGACGACCGTATATAGTCACCGGGCAAACCTTATATACCCGCTCGGCTACCACCGAACTACCTACTGGCGTAGCCACCTCAAAAGGTTTTATGGCCTCGGGCTCTATCCCTATTCTACCAGCAATATGAGGAGATATATAGGACAAGGTAGAACCTGGATCTATCAAAGCATATACATCACAGCAAGAAACCAATAATGTACTGCGGACGTACATCCGTGACGCCCCGTCCCGACGGCCGACATAGCATAAATGCGCTTCGAGGACCGCCGAATCGGGACCCTACCACGACTGTCGCCGCGCTGGCTGCCCGCAACACCCTCGCCCGGCGCTCGACCACCAAGACGAAGATCCAAAGAATCGACTCGCCGATCAACCATAACACTCCCGCCGCCAAGGACGACAACTTTCTTCGATGGCCTCCCGCCACATGAGTAACAAGCCTGGCCATACGCACTCGCCGGGTGAGACCTACCGCATCGAACGCACCGAGATGTGGGTGGTCTCGACAGACGGCCGCCTCTCGAACCCCAAAGTCCCGGAGCCCCGACTGCCTCCCGAATGACTCGCCGACGACTCCCGCCGAAATCGAGAAGGAGCACTCAGGCCGATCAAATGTGGATCTAGTTCGCCACAGGCCGCCTCGAAATCGCCTCGAGACCTGTTGTCCCGCCCTCGGGCCGCCTAAGTCTAGATGATCCTCCATCTCTCTGTCCTCAATCCCCTGCGCATACGCCTGCATCCTGGCAATATTCATACCTGGCTGAAGAGTCACCCCCAAGCATGCAGTAATCATATGACGGTCTAGCCCCATCACATATCGATGAACCCTGTCTGCCATGTCAGCCACAATGGTGTGCGCATACCTGGCCAAGGAGTCAAACTCTAGGTTGTACTCTCTGATAGTCCTCCTGTTCTGCCTCAAGGTCAAGAATCTATCTACGCGGGATCTCCTCATCTCAGGAGGTAAGAAGTGATCCAGAAAAGCCTCTGTGAACTCCTCCCAAACAGCTGGAAGAGCATCCTCACCTCTAGACAACTCCCATGACTCAAACCAGCTCAACGCAATATCGCTGCGAATCCAGAAGAGGCTAGCATGACGACTCACCTCCGAGGCCCTAAGCACTGCATAGTCCCAGAATCGCCGAACAAACTCCCGAGGATCCTCCTGACCTCGAACCATAGAACTCGTGGATGACAACTCAGAAATCTCGAACCAGAACCGCCGCCTAGGGTTGCCGCCGCCTCGCCGCTGCCGCTCGCTACTTATGCTGTCAATAACCGACCGCTTCCTCGTATCTTATACTCACTGGCCGTGGACCGAGGCTCGTGTACCGCGTCTCGTGAGCCGCCGCCGCCAACTCACAGGCCGGGCGACGTCAGAAATCGCCGCCCAAACATCATCTCTGTAGCGATCGTGTCACGACCCGACCGATCGCGATCGTGCCCTACCGCACCCTTACAGTAAACATCGAGAAAATCAGCGGAACATACATGAAACTTATAAAATAAAAACAACAAGAATAAAACAACAAAGTTAGCCGATGGCTACCTTCCCGAACGCATACATAAACGGCGCTTGCCTCCTTTCCTTACAAACCGACCCACATATGTGACTACGCACTTCTAAGAGTTTTGACTTAACCATCGTGGCGGACAAGGCCCCGCCGCACTTCAATAAACATAAACGTGACAACTCCGAACACCGAGCCATCTCAACTTGAACCGGATCCTAAGCTCATGATCCACAATCAGTACCTAAACTCGCGGCATTAACGCATCGGCGGGGTCGCATAACAAAAATTTAATATGGAAATGTAAATAACGCATGACAAGAAATGTATCACAATCGCATAAAAGAATGACAAGGACAAGTATAAAAATACATACCGATCCTGCCGTGTCATTATCACTTATGAACTTAATCGCACCTTATTATCTTTTCCATTACCAATAAAAGTTATAGTCACATTCTTACGTATATTATTAGAAAAAGAATCATTAAGTTCATTACCATATAACTTACTTATCTTTCATAACATAGTCCGCCCATTACGGAGGGACACATATACTACCCGCCCAACTGGACGCGATCAAGTCACACTAATATCAAAGCATGCCCGTGGAATCCCCATCACCGCCGATACTAAAAGTGTAAAACATAACCACGTGACGCGCCCGCGGCATCCCACCTCACCGCTTCGCATACATACACCATACCTACATATATCTCCCGCCTGGAATCCCACATCACCGCCGATGCCTATAAGTGTAGAATATAACCACGGGTCTCACGCCCATAATATCAATCAAAACAGTGGTATAACGCCTCGGGCTTGCCCTCATTTATACTCTTACACCGAGTATGGTAAAGCGGGTATAACGCCTGGGCTTGCCCTCATTTATACTCTTACCCCGGAGAAGGTGGTACAACGCCTGGGCTTGCCCTCATTTATACTCTTACCCTATCTCAACCGCCGACAATCAACACATAAAGTGTGGTATAGGCTCGGGGTTTACCCTCACTTATACTCTTACCCCGAGAAGGTGGTACAACGCCTGGGCTTGCCCTCATTTATACTCTTACCCTATTTCGACGACCATCAAACAAGACATAAGCACTAACATGTCTTTTTATAAAAATCCGAATTTAACCTAAGTACTCCAAATAACGGAAGATACCCGTGGAATCCCACATCACCGTTTGACGCCCCAAGAATCTTACAACAAGACAAACCGATCCTTCAACCGAGAGTCGCAAGAACTTAATAAAACATAATACTTGCACTCAAAGGCTATTACCAGACATATAGGCAAGTTCTCAATTAACCAAGCCAAAGTACTTATCAAGGCACACATAGGATAATTCTCATTTAACAAGCCAAAGTACTTATCAGACACAAATAGAATAAATTCTCATTTAACAAGCCAAAGTACTTATCCGCACAAATAGAATAAATTCTCATTTAACAAGCCAAAGTACTTATCAAGGCACAAATAGAATAAATTCTCATTTAACAAGCCAAAGTACTTATCAAGGCACACTTAGACAAATTATCAATTTATCAAGCCAAAGTACTAATCAAGGCATACATAGAATAATTCTCTTTAACAAGTCAAAGTACTTATCAAGGCACACTTAGACAAATTCTCAATTTATCAAGCCAAAGTACTAATCAAGGCATACATAGAATAATTCTCTTTAACAAGTCAAAGTACTTATCAAGGCACACTTAGACAAATTCTCAATTTATCAAGCCAAAGTACTAATCAAGGCATACATAGAATAATTCTTTTAACAAGTCAAAGTACTTATCAAGGCACACTTATACAAATTCTCAATTTATCAAGCCAAAGTACTAATGACGACATTCTTTTATAAAAGACTCCTTTCTATGTAAAGCCCCAAGATACTAACAACCGTAGTATCAAGTCCTATTCACCTTTCAAGACAAGTCACAATACCTTTTAGAAATACAAATACCGCTTTCTAAATCAAGTGACTTCTTTTATTAAAACCTTAAGCAATTGGTACCTTTGAACCAATTTGCCGCTCCTTAATACAAGTTATTTCTTTGATTACTTTATTAGAGAAAACTATTCTCTTAACCTTCCATAAAGCCGTTATAACCAACTTCCCATAAAGCCGTTATAACCCTTTATGGTTTAGACCAACACGTTCCTTTTATAACCAAGAGACTTCTACTTTTTGAAACCAAGTATTAAATACTTTCAAATCAATTCTCATACCTTTCAAAAATACTACTAGTCTCTTAACCTTTAGAAAACAAGCGACTCATTTTATATAACACCTTAGGCAATTAATGCCTTAAAAACAAGTTGCCTTTTCACTAAAATCAAGTCATTTATCTTTCCATAAAGCAAATATAACTAACTTCCCATAAAGCCGTTATATTCACTTTATACCTTAGCCAAAAACAATTTCCTATCCAAGGACTTATACGTTTAAAACGGAACAAGTATCACATACTTTAAAACTCTTCAAGTCCCTTAACTTAATAAAACTCAAGACATCCTTTATTCTTTCAAAGAAGTGAGTTAATCTCCTAACTCACCCGACTTGGCTATTCATAAAATTAGTAAAGGATATCAAGGTGTTATACGCTCATCACTACATACATATGCGCAACTAGTCATGCTCAAAGATAGGAAAAGTTCTACATAGAGTAGATCACACAACTACCTCTTAACTTCTAAGAGTAGAAGGAAACATGAAATGATACCACAAGTTTATTCCATACATAGAATCATGCCAAAGGAAGGAAGAGGTTCATATACCTCGCGACGATTGTCGATAAAGAGCAAAATGCTCCAAAGTACTTCAACCTATAATGGTCACAATATGTCCATTAACCTCTTACTTCAACGTAGAATATCCTAGGTGCTAAGTCACTAAATTCTACTGGAATCTGACAAAGACCTCCTTTGTTTCTACTTACTTTGCCACCTTTTCAAGGTCGAATACAATAACCAAACAGCCCCAATTGGCTCACAATTTATATAGCGGGTAGTCCAATACAAATGACTAACTAAATAAATTTCCAATTGGCTCACAATTTATACAAAGCAGTAGTCCAATACAAGTTGACTAACTAAACAGCCCCAATTGGCTCACAATTTATATTTCAACCCAAATTTGTAGCATAACATGATATCATGTCGCATTTTATTATAATATCCATAATCCTTTAGTCATTGAAATTCGACTGTTCTAACAACGATTATATTGTAATCCAACTTAACATGGCTTATATGTCATTTCGGATTTTAGGCTACAAATAATCCATAATACTTATAAAACTTCAACACAAATACTTCATGCTAGTAAAATGTAAGGCTAATAACAAAATACATAATCTCAGAACACTTAAAGAGAACAAGATTATACCTCCACGAATCTCAATCTAACTTCCAACCAAATCGCTTCCTTAGTAGTTTAGAACCTCTCCAAGACACTTCAATCCGCTATTGAGACCCCTAGAACAACACCAACAATTTCCTTCAAGCTTCCAATCCAAAACCTAGAAAGCAACTAGGTTTTCACTTTCATGACTAACCCAAAAACTATCTTTTCCGAGATTTTTCTATTGAGATACACTTACAACACCCTCATGAACCTTGGTTTAAAGTGTGGAGCTTATTGGACAAAAATTGGCAATTTTCCTTCTTGAAAATTCTCAAAGCCGTGAGCTCCTTAAGAGCAAGAACAAGTTTTTTCAATTTTTTCTCTAAGTGTAGAATGACAAAGTCTTGCTACTAGTATACTTAAATAACACAAGGAAGGGTCAAGATTAAAACAAATGGGTGGCTTGGATGCATTTTAATTAAATATCAAGTTGCTGGTCATTGACTTGGTCAATGTTGTCAAGCTCTAAGTCTTGCAAGACTTCATCATAAATTATGGTCAAATGACCATTCCACCCATGAAATTTCGTCCATGTCCATTAAGGGGGACACGTGTCGCCTCCCGCTCGTCGCAATAATTCGCTTTCCGACAAATTTCAAATTTCCGATAAATTTTACAAGTCTCAAATCTTAACAATGTGAGTTCTTACGCACGTTCTAAAACACGTCCTCAGAATACGGTATAACATTCTTCCCCTTAGAAACATTCGCCTCGAATGTTCTTTCGAGTCAATCTTTATAATTAGCGACATAGTTCCCTTTCACAACCCCGACATACTAATAATGCCACACATGGCCCTAATACTCGCACACGCACATCCGTCCATCATAAGCCCAAAAGAGATTACCTTTTCGCATTTCCAACTCCTTCTAACATACATACATAACTTCCATACCAATTTTGGCCTCTAATCTTTGGAGTCACTCTATAAGACAATATACGACCATTTCCGCCACGACTGGCCCGTGGAACGCGCCCACGAACCCATAAAACAATTAACTAGACTTGGGCCTTGCACTCGTGACTGCCACGAGCGGAATCTGCTACCAACTGATCCCACTCCATTCCGTGCCATGGGAGACCCGCAACGGTCCTCAACCCACTCAACGTCGCACTTAACTCTTATTCTCGTCTATAATAAATCTTATCACAGAGAAAGCCTTATATACCTAAGGTCTCGAAGAATCAATATTCTTAGGCTCGCAATTTCCATGCTCCAAGCCTACCTTATCAATCCCCCAAGAACGGTACAAAAACTTCTCATAAAACCATAACCATGTTGTCTCGATCACAACAACCATCACTTACTCTATACGGACCTCATCCGCATAATTCTCTTAAGCCTACTACGCACCTTAATCTATTAACATGACATTCCGTTAGGTTCCTTAATATGGCTTCTAAGGGTTCACTACCCTATCGCATACCTCATCCTTTCCCAATTATCTCAAATAAAACACAAAACCTTGGCGAAAATTCATTAACTATTCCATACCTTCCCAGATCTAGTTAGTCTTTACCAATTCCTCGTAATCTAAAATCATTCTAGGCAACACGCGTCGATTTCATACATAACTCCGTATAGATGTATATCACAATACCAACTATACTGTAATCATTACCAACCCGATGCGCAATCCACATAGTCATTCCCGGTCATCGCTTTCTCGTAATGCAATCAACATAACTCGTTGTGAGGGACGACCCTAACAATACAAATTTATCGCACGATCTCGAGTGAGAAGAATGGAAACCAATCCTAAATGTCCTGCAGCCTCCCGATTATAGATGTGGTGCACAACACACCGATAATCAAGACTCTACTAGACACGCCGTAGACACTTTCCGAGGACTAATCGCTTCGATACCACTTTTGTCACGACCCGACCTCGATCGCGATCGTGCCCTACCCGGGCACCCTTACTGTAAACATCGTGAGAAAATCAGCGGAACATACATGAAACTTATAAAATAAAAACAACAAGAATAAAACAACAAAGTTAGCCGATAGGCTACCTTCCCGAACGCATATACATAAACGGCGATTGCCTTTCTTTTACAAATCGACCCACACATGTGACTACGCACTTCTAAGAGTTTTGACTTAACCATCGTGGCGGGACAAGGCCCCGCCGCACTTCAATAAACATAAACGTGACAACTCCGAACACCGAGCCATCTCAACTTGTGAACCGATCCTAAGCTCGCGGATCCACAATCAGTACCTAAACTCGCGGCATTTAACGCAGCTTCGGCGGGTCGATAACAGTATTTAATATGGAATGTAAATAACGTGCAAGAAATGATCACAATCGCATAAAAGAATGACAAGGACAAGTATAAAAATACATACCGATCCTCGCCGTGTCATTCACTTATGAACTTAATCGCACTTTATTATCTTTTCCATTCCCAATAAAAGTTATAGTCACATTCTTACGCATATTATTAGAAAAAGAATCATTAAGTTCATTACCATATAACTTACTTATCTTTCATAACATAGTCCGCCCATTACGAGGGACACATATACTACCCTACCAACTGGGACGCGATCAAGTCACACTAATATCAAAGCATGCCCGTGGAATCCCCATCACCGCCGATACCTAAAAGTGTAAAACATAACCACGTGACGCGCCCGTGGCATCCCACCTCACCGCCGGCGACACATACACCATACCTACATATATCTCCCGCCTGGAATCCCACATCACCGCCGATACTATAAGTGTAGAACATAACCATGGGTCTCACGCCCATAATATCAATCAAAACAGGTGGTATAACGTCTTGGGGCTTGCCCCTCATTTATACTCTTACCCTGGAGAAGGTGGTACAACGTCTTGGGGCTTGCCCCTCATTTATACTCTTACCCTATCTCAACCGGCCGACAATCAACACATAAAGCAGGTGGTACATACCTCGGGGTTTACCCTCACTTATACTCTTACCGAGAAGGTGGTATAACGCCTGGGCTGGCCCCTCATTTATACTCTTACCCTATTTCGACCGACCATCAAACAAGACATAAGCACTAACATGTCTTTTTATAAAAATCCGGGAATTTAACCCAAGTACTCCAAATAACGGAAGCATACCCGTGGAATCCCACATCACCGCTTGCAGACGTCCCCAAGAATTTACAACAAGACATGACCACTTCAACCGAGAGTCGCAGAACTTAATAAAACATAATACTTGCACTCAAAGGCTATTACCAGACATATAGGCAAGTTCTCAATTAACCAAGCCAAAGTACTTATCAAGGCACACATAGGATAATTCTCATTTAACAAGCCAAAGTACTTATCAGACACAAATAGAATAAATTCTCATTTAACAAGCCAAAGTACTTATCCGCACAAATAGAATAAATTCTCATTTAACAAGCCAAAGTACTTATCCGCACAAATAGAATAAATTCTCATTTAACAAGCCAAAGTACTTATCAAGGCACAAATAGAATAAATTCTCATTTAACAAGCCAAAGTACTTATCAAGGCACACTTAGACAAATTATCAATTTATCAAGCCAAAGTACTAATCAAGGCATACATAGAATAATTCTCTTTTAACAAGTCAAAGTACTTATCAAGGCACACTTAGACAAATTCTCAATTTATCAAGCCAAAGTACTAATCAAGGCATACATAGAATAATTCTCTTTTAACAAGTCAAAGTACTTATCAAGGCACACTTAGACAAATTCGCAATTTATCAAGCCAAAGTACTAATCAAGGCATACATAGAATAATTCTCTTTTAACAAGTCAAAGTACTTATCAAGGCACACTTATACAAATTCTCAATTTATCAAGCCAAAGTACTACGTCACATTCTTTTATAAAAGACTCCTTTCTATGTAAAGCCCCAAGATACTAACAACCGTAGTATCAAGTCCTATTCACCTTTCAAGACAAGTCACAATACCTTTTAGAAATACAAATACCGCTTCTAAATCAAGTGACTTCTTTTATTAAAACCTTAAGCAATTGGTACCTTTGAACCAATTTGCCGTTCCTTAATACAAGTTATTTCTTTGATTACTTTATTAGAGAAAACTATTCTCTTAACCTTCCATAAAGCCGTTATAACCAACTTCCCATAAAGCCGTTATAACCCTTTATGGTTTAGACCAACACGTTCCTTTTATAACCAAGAGACTTCTACTTTTTGAAACCAAGTATTAAATACTTTCAAATCAATTCTCATCCCTTTCAAAAATACTACTAGTCTCTTAACCTTTAGAAAACAAGCGACTCATTTTATATAACACCTTAGGCAATTAATGCCTTAAAAACAAGTTGCATTTTCACTAAAATCAAGTCATTTATCTTTCCATAAAGCAAATATAACTAACTTCCCATAAAGCCGTTATATTCACTTTATACCTTAGCCAAAAACAATTTCCTATCCAAGGGACTTATACGTTTAAAACGGAACAAGTATCACATACTTTAAAACTCTTCAAGTCCCTTAACTTAATAAAACTCAAGACATCCTTTATTCTTTCAAAGTGAGTTAATCTCCTAACTCACCCGACTTGGCTATTCATAAAATTAGTAAAGGATATCAAGGTGTTATACGCTCATCAGACTACATACGCCGCAACTAGTCATGCTCAAAGATAGGAAAAGTTCTACATGAGTAGATCACACAACTACCTCTTAACTTCTAAGAGTAAGGAAACATGAAATGATACCACAAGTATATTCCATACATAGAATCATGCCAAAGGAAGGAAGAGGTTCACATACCTCGCGACGATTGTCGACAAGTAGCAAAATGCTCCAAAGTACTTCAACCTATAATGGTCACAATATGTCCATTAACCTCTTACTTCAACGTAGAATATCCTAGGTGCTAAGTCACTAAATTCTACTGAATCTGACAAAGACCTCCTTTGTTTCTACTTACTTTGCCACCTTTTTCAAGGTCGAATACAATAACCAAACAGCCCCAATTGGCTCACAATTTATATAGCAGGTAGTCCAATACAAATGACTAACTAAACAACCCCAATTGGCTCACAATTTATACAGCAGGTAGTCCAATACAAGTGACTAACTAAACAGCCCCAATTGGCTCACAATTTATATTTCAACCCAAATTTGTAGCATAACATGATATCAAGTCGCATTTGATTATAATAACCATAATCCTTAAGTCAATGACATGCGACAGTTCTAACAACGATTAAATTGTAATCCAACTTAACATGGCTTATATGTCATTTCGGATTTTAGGCTACAACAATCCATAATACTTATAAAACTTCAACACAAATACTTCATGCTAGTAAAATGTAAGGCTAACAACAAAATACATAATCTTGTAACACTTAAAGAGAACAAGATTATACCTCCACGAATCTCAATCTAACTTCCAACCAAATCGCTTCCTTAGTAGTTTAGAACCTCTCCAAGACACTTCAATCCGCCATTGAGACCCCTAGAACAACACCAACAATTTCCTTCAAGCTTCCAATCCAAAACCTAGAAAGCAACTAGGTTTTCACTTTGCGACTAACCCAAAACTATCTTTTCCGAGATTTTTCTATTGAGATACACTTACAACACCCTCATGAACCTCGTTTAAAGTGTGGAGCTTATTGGACAAAAATTGGCAATTTTCCTTCTTGAAAATTCTCAAAGCCGAGCTCCTTAAGAGCAAGAACAAGTTTTTCAATTTTTTTCTAAGTGTAGAATGACAAAGTCTTGCTACTAGTATACTTAAATAACACAAGGAAGGGTCAAGATTAAAACAAACGTGGCTCGATGCATTTTAATTAAATATCAAGCTAAGCTGGGTCATTGACTTGGTCAATGTTGTCAAGCTCTAAGCCTTGCAAGACTTCATCATAAATTATGGTCAAATGACCATTCCACCCATGAAATTTCGTCCATGTCCATTAAGGGGGACACGTGTCGCCTCCCGCTCGTCGCACAATAATTCGCTTTTCCGACAAATTTCAAATTTCCGATAAATTTTACAAGTCTCAAATCTTAACAACGTGAGTTCTTACGACGTTCTAAAACATGTCCTGTAAATACGGTGTAACAGATCGGCTCGTGCCTCGTGACTCGCGCCCTACTAAGCACTCGCTTGCCTTGCCCTTCGGGCCGCGCTGCTTGCGCGAGGCATAACTGGTACATAAAGGAAAATATCAGAGGGAGTTTAACCTATAACACAGCTCTATTGCACGATCCTAGAGTGAAAGAATGGAAACCAATCCTAAATATCCGATGACTAACTGCTCTGATACCACTTTTGTCACGACCACCTCGGCCAAACGGTGCCCTACCCGCACTCGGCTGTATACATCGTAGAATAGCAATGAATATACATAACACATAACCCGTATAAAGTAAACATCATCGCAAGCCGATAAGGCCGCTTTTCATAAAAATATACTTAATCGTGCACAACTTGTTTACAGCCCAAAACCACAAACGTGACTACTGCACTTAAGAATAACAATCGTGGCGACAGTGGCCCCGCCATACCCTGAATGTACATAATACCTATAGCCTCGGGGAAGAACCGTACTAACAAAACAAGCCTCCGAGGAATAGAGCTTCGACACCGAACAAATGATCCTAAGAATGAGGATCCACCACCGCTACCCCTACCGCAGATTTAACGCAGCCCCGAGGAAGGGTCGACACAATATGTACTAAGTATGTGAAACGGAAAATACCAAAATACCTCATAAGTCTAAAATAACGAGACATGTATAAAAGCGCTTACGATAATCGTGCCTTACTAACAATGAGAATATCAAACATATATTATACTGCGTGAAATAGGAAGCTCATGGTCAAAGCAGGGCCATCCGCCCCGCAGTATCATTAAGCACTCCTACTCCTGGGACTATTTCACCCGCATGGGTCATGTGGACCCGCATGAGGTATTCCTCGCATAGGTTGTACTCACCCGCATGGGACTATTTCACCCGCATGAGCCCTACGGACTCGCATGAGGTATTCCTCGCATCATGGGTAGCAAATCCACGGAATAGGTGGTATAACGTCTTGGGGGTTTACCCCTCATTTATACTCTTACCCTGAAGCAGGTGGTATAACGTCTTGGGGGTTTACCCCTCATTTATACTCTTACCCTGGAGAAGGTGGTATAACGTCTTGGGGGTTTACCCCTCATTTATACTCTTACCCTAACTCAACCGGCCATCATACATAACATAAATAAGTTAACATATCTTAATAAAAGAAAATCCGGGAATTTAACCCAAAGTACAACATACTTCTACTCTTTTTAAAATGACTCTTTTTCACATAAAACTTTTGGGCAATTGATGCCTTAAAACCAATTTTCCTTTCACAACCTCAAATCATTTATCCGTACTCATTTTACTTAGAGTAAATCTTTCTCTATTAACTTTCCATAAAGCTAATATAATCAACTTCCCATAAAGTCATTATATTAACGTTATACCTTAGTCAAATACATTTTCCTAAAACACAAGGGACTTACACTTTTAAAAGGAAAAAAGAATCATATACTTGGACACATCAAGTCCCTTAACTTTGAAAACTCAAGACATCCTTAGTACTTTTTAAAGAAATGAGTTAATCCCCCCTTACTCACAAAACTTGACCATCCTTAAAACAAGTAAGGGATATCAATCCTTGTACGTCTATCGTACTACATAGGTAAAACCATTCATGCTCAAGAGATAGGAAAGTTCCACATACCTCTTTGGTCAATCCACTTGTTAAGTCCAAAATACCGCACGTAGTATGTCAACCTATAATGACCATAATACGTTTATTAACCTCTAGTTTCAATGTAGAATATTCCAAGTTCAAAGTCACTAAATTCTATGGAAAATTGGGCAGCATTTCCTTTATTTCTACATACTTTGTCACCTTTCTTAAGGCCGATTCCAACATCCAAACGCTACATTTAAGGCCCAACAATCCAAACATTTCAAAGGGGATTACACACCTAATCATGGATGTGTAAAATTCTGCCCCACAATGTATAACAACTAACTTAACAAGTTTAAGGTAGTATTTAGGCTACAACATGCTTACATATCATTCTTATCCAACCCTTTTCATATCCAAACCATATTTCTTGCATGCAATGTATCTAAGAGCAATATTTACCACTACAAGATCTTTCTTCTTCACATGCAACACCAAAACTAGCTAAAAGAGAAAAATTGTTACCTTAGAGCTTTAGCCAAATTATTCCAACAAGTTTGCTATCCTCCTTTCCAAAAACACCACCACAATAACTCCTACAAGCTAGCCAACAAGCTTCCTTCTTGCCACACCTTTACAGATTTTCCTCAAGCTTTGATTTTCTCTTGAATTTCTAGAGAGAAGGGAGAGCTTTTATCTTTAGAGAGAGAGAAGAACTTGAAGAATGACCAAGTCTTCAAGACTTGGTCAATAAGTAGTGCATGCAAAATCAGATGGGGGGACACTTGTCACCCTCCCATGACCTTTTTTAAAACAAAACAGTTCAAATTTTTCCACTCAACTTCGCAGAACCCGCCTCGGCGCCGCGGCCCTGCAGCCGGCGCCGCTGCGCTGAAACCTCTGCCGACTCCCAGAACATTCCGGCGCCGCGACCCTGCTTCTCGGCGCTGCAACTTCAGCGAATACTGTGTCATCTGGCGCCATGCCCACGTGGCCTCCGACCAAACACCTTTCTCGTCCGATCACAGACCGAACTTGTAACTCCCATAACTTTCTACTCTGATGTTCTATCGACGAACGGTTGGTTGCGTTGGAAACTAGAATCAACGAACTACGTACTAGGCCTTTGAAACACCTAGGAACTCTCAATGTAACGGGTCATAACCCGCCTCAAAGTTGACTAAAAACCCGTCCGAAACAATCTGTCAACCTATCCTTCGAAAATTTTAAGTCTAGCCCCTTTCGTACGCTCTTATACGCATGACCTAAACTACGAGGTGTAACAATGAACTCCTTATATGGACTTGAACAATCCGCATCCTACAAGCTAGTTTTTGGTGTTGAGATAGGCCCAAGATCCATTTTTTACCTTCAAAATCAAATTGGACCGCTTAATAAAGAATTTAATAAACAATTAAATTTTTGGACAAGTAAATGCAGGTATATAACATTTTCAATTTAATTTAAATAAAGATGTCGATCTTATATGATTCACACAGAAGTTGTTTTTTAATAATCTTGCTTGATTTTCAATGTTTTGATTTATAGCATCGAGTTTCAAAAATGAGGATTGCCCCATGTTCATATCTTTCTTTTTCTTCATGAGTCTTAACAAATTTCTATCTGCGTCAGATATTGATTGAATAATTTTGGCAGAAATACCAAATGGAGTGGATGATGCTCATTATTAGTGTTGTAAAAAATTTAATGATGCATGGCACATGTGATGATACTAGAAATCTTTTCCCTGCATGCAGAATGGTAGATGTACAAAGCACTTTCCTATAAACTTTGTTTACGCGATAGAATTGTATTAATTTCTCTTGGGTAGCCTTTCTCATTAATATAAAATATATATAGTGTGTACAATATAAAATCTTAATCTAATAAGGATCTTATATCTACCATAATTATATAACACTAAATATTATAAAATATATACTGAATATTTTATAATATATGATAATACACCCCCTTAGTCGGAGCAGGAGGAGGCCGGACACTGAAACTGAATCTGAAGTCGAGGAATAGTTATCCAGGTAGTCCTTTCGTAAAGATATCCGCATACTTATACGAAGAAGGCACATGCAACACTTTAACACAACCGATAGCAACCTTTTCACGAACAAAACGTATATCCATCTCAATGTACTTGGTTCGCTGATGATGGACTGGATTATGAGATAAATAGATGTGGATATGTTGTCACAATAAACCAAAGACGCCTTACGCAAGGGACACTGATGCTCCAAAAGAAGGTTTCGGAGCCAACAGATCTCAACAACAACATTGACAACGCCTCTATACTCTGTTTCTGCATTTGAACGGGATATGGTGGCTTGCCTCTTGGCAGACCAAGAAATGAGATTATCCCCTAAGAACACACAGTAACCGGAGGTGGAGCGTTGCGTCTCCGGACAGCCTGCCCAATCAACATCCGTATATGATAATAAGTTGGTCGATGTTGAGGGGTATAGATGTAATCCATAATCAATCGTGCCCTTAACATATCGAATGATACATTTAAGAGCAGTAAAATGAGGCTCTCTGGGGGCATGCATGAATAAGCACGCATGTTGAATAGCATAAGCAATATCAGACCTAGTGAAAGTAAGATACTGAAGTGCACCTGTAAGACTCCTATAAAGGGTGGGATCAGACAATGGATCACCATCAACACCACTAAGCTTTGATTTAGAGTCAACCAGAGTGGATATGATCTTGCAGTTCGTTATCTTAGCCTGTATACTATATCTGCATACTTACGCTGACACAAAAATATAGTATTTGCAGATCTAGTCACTGATATCTCCAAAAAGTAACTTAACTTCCGTAAGTCAGTCATAGCAAATTCAGTTTTAAACAATGCAATGATCTCATTTTTCAACAAATCAGAGGAGGCCGTAAGCACAATGTCATCCACATATAACAATAAATAAGCAATATTACTACCTCGATGAAAAATAAATAGAGAATTATCACATTTGCTGCATACAAACACAATCTGCATAATGTACTATGCAAAGCGATCATATCATACACTAGGGGTCTATTTCAAACCACAAAGTGACTTACAAAGATGACATACATACTGAGGGGCTGCTGGATGAACAAAACCAGGTGGCTAGTGCATGTAAACAACTTCTTTTAAATCCCCATGTAAATGCATTATTTACATCAAGCTTATGAAAAGGCTAATGATTACCCATATCAATGCTCAGAACTGTGCGAATAGTTACCGGTTTAACAATCGAACTGAATGTCTCACCACAATCAATACCCTCCTACTGATTAGTATCATTAGTCACAAGTCTCGCCTTATAGCACTCTAAGTCACCATTGTGTATGAATTTGTGATGAAATAGCCACATGCAACGGATCACATTCACCTCATCCTGTCGAGGAACCAATTCCCAATTGTGTTGTTTCGTTAAAGCATTAAATTTCCCATGCAGGCCGTATTCCAATTAGGGTCTAATTTGGCTAGTTTTGGGCTTTTTTGAATTGGGGATATGGTTTGTGTGGATATGTTAAACTGTACATTGGGTTTGAATATCCTATGTTGGTCACGAGTTTCCATACGGTGCGTGAAGGCAAGGGTAGGTTTGGTATGTTGGTGGGTTGATGGTTCAGGCATAGGAGAGACAATGAATGGTCATGTAGGTGGTGTGGGAGGTCAGCGGATGGTGTCAAGGTACTGGTGGAATTGGGTTACCGATATAGGGAGGGTTGGGTACGATCAATTTGGTTGGGGTTATGAGATGTGGGGTCCAGTAATGAGGAGAAGTTGTGATTGGGCGATGATGGGGAAATCGGAGTCGGGTTTATGGTATGGTGCTGGGTTAAGGGGATTGGAATATTAATGGGAGTCAACTGGTGCACTGAAATGACGGACGTCATTGGTAGTGACAATGGAGACGTCAACGAGGGTTACTGGTGGGTGCTGGATGTGTCGATTGGACAAATCAGTGATGCCGCAGGCCGATTATCGGTGGAGACAGTGGCAGTCGGTAGGGATGGCAACAGATAGGATCTGGACCGGATCCTACTAGATCCAGATCCGCTTTTCATACATGTATCCAGATCCATCGGGTCCATAAAAATCAGATCCAAATTCAGATTCATCGGATTCATCGAGTCCACGGATCGGATCTGGATCCACATATAAAAAAAATTGCCTTGAATAATATTCCAACATTCAAATAATTTTAACAAAAGGAGTTAGTTAGAGAGAAGTTTCTCTCACTAAGCGAAAACACTCTCAACGTTTTCCTTAGTTGCTCCTTTCGGTTTGCCCCTCTCTTTCTGATTCATCATTGTTTCTTACATAATCGAAGTTTATTGTTCATGAAATGAGAAAGACAAAGCGAATTACCCGCTCTAACAATGATTATGGTGGATCTGGTGGTTCTATAAAGTCTAAAACCAAGAAAAAGAAAAATAATGGTGGAAGCCCAACCATTGTTAAAGAAAACTTAATTCCGGCAATTTCGGATTCCACGGTGTTAGTGCACGTTCCGCCTAATATGTGCATTCCACTTGAACATGTGGTAGATGATACTACGCTGCAAAAGATACATGAATGGGGGAAAAGTATAGATGTCGAAAGCTTGGATAGAAATATGTTCGAAGGTGGGGAGATTCATGCTCCTTTAGTTATTGAACCGGTAATGTCTACTCCAACCATTGCTCCTGGAATGGCTACAAAGGGTATTTGTAATACTGTTCATAAGTTTAATGGTAATGCATCTTCAGATTCTCCCGGCGATGCAATGGAAGATCTGTTTGCTAATGACACTCCAATCTCTCCTAGAGATGTTGGATCTGAGACGGGTCGATTGGTAAGTTCTGTGGTTATAGAGGGCCAGCATGGCGATCACGGGGCTAAGATAATCTCATCTCATCTCATCAGGGAGGATTGCTCTGGCCAGCCGGAAAAGATAGAGATTCTGGGCCAAGAATTGTAAACGATAAGACAATGCATGATGGTATTCTCGGGTCAAAACCGGGTCAGGTAACGGGTCAAATGGTTGAGGAGGGTCAGGAGATAGTCCATGGGTCTAAGGTAAATCCCATTACTCATGGTACAATGCAGGTTGTGATAACCGAAGGGTCATTTACTCCCAAGATGCCTAGTAACTCACTTGAATTTATTAGCGCGGGAGCCAAAGGGTCACTCCACTTAATGGGGAAGCATTCTTCGAATTCAATGGAGGTCACTAATAAGTCTTTCCCCACCTTAACCAGCTTGCTTAGCGGACTTCAACAAAAGAATCCTAAAAGAACGTTTTCCTTTACTTCATCATTGGGTATTGGTAACGTCATTAATGGCCCACCTCTCTCTTCCTCAACTTCATCAAAACTACCCGGAATTCAAGATGGCCCTCCCCCCTTCCTCCAAATCATCACTATCACCCGGAATGCAATAAAATTTTCCAACTCTTCCAAATGGCACACGTATCCTATCTCCTGCTGCGGGTACGAGCACTACACCCTCTAATTCTACCCCTCATTCACCATGACACGGGAGACTAGCTGGAAATTTGTCCACAAAAGAATCTAGAGATCATCATGTGATTCCACCCGCTGGCGCAACAAACGATGAAATACCACCTAATCAACGCAAAGGTTCTGATCCGATAAAGAAGACCTATGCGGGAGTATTTCCGGGTACCAGACTTGAAGTCAAGGGAATGAAGTTACAATTTATTGAACAACAAGGAGAAGATGTGGAACTTGAAGCTACGGATGAAGTCTCTTTCATTGAAACCTGGGGTTATTGTCTGATTGGTTGCTTCACGGGTCCTTTCCCGGGACGAGATGCATTGAATTCTATTGTTAAGGGATGGGGAGTGAAGTGTCGTATCATCCTTTATGGCAAAGGATGGACAATCTTTAAATTCATGACGGAGGAAGAACGCACGAATGTACTTCATGGAGGCCCGTATATGGTCTTTGGGAAAACTATGATGTTAAAACCAATTGATAAGGGAGTATTATTAATGGATGACCTATTCATGGACATCCCAATCTGGGTCACTTTCCATGACATCCCCCTCTCGGTTTGGAGTGCAACAGGCCTTAGCAAGACTGCCTCTCGTGTGGGGAAGCCTCTGTACACAGATCAATTTACTAAGGAGAGGTCTAAAATGAACTATGCAAGAGTCTTGCTGGAAGTGGATGTTATCAAGGAACCGGTCGTGGAGTTTGGTGTTAAACTTCCCGACAATAGAAGGTATATCCAAAAGGTGAAATATGAGAATTACCCAGATTTTTGTTATCACTGTGCATCTTTTGGCCACAACTATTTGAAGTGTAGAAAATTGATGCAAGACATCACCTCTCAAGAAGCTCTGAAAACCCATAATCCAATGGTATCACCTAGCAATGGTGATGTATCTACAGGCTCGGGTGTCGCTATTGGTATGAGTCAAACCGGTCCCTCTTGCCCCGACCCACCACATGTTCAGCATCCCGTGAGTAGTGATAACATGATGGATATAGAAAAAAGTGTGCAAATACTACCCTATATTCCTGGAAGTGTGGGAGAAGCTCTGGATTTTGGAATTCCTTCGGTTGCGGGACAACTCGATTCATCTCGTTTGCGGGAAGCACATGGGGGGTCCTCTAACCATCACCCCTATAATGTTATTGCGCTTCATGATAGGCTGGGGATTACGACAAGCCAAGTTTATGCTAACGCGCCACTTGTCCCGCAAATTTTACTAGATGGGGCAACTTTTAAGGGTACTACGAATGAGTTTAATTACGCAATACGTTGCGTGAACTTTGAACGTGGGAAACATAGCATGGTAGACCTCTGCCTTGACTTCTAACAAAAAGGATGAGGGATGGAAAGAAGTAACTTCAAAAACACGCCAAAGGGTAATAGCATGGTGAAGAATGTGAAGCGCGGAGGTGCTCCTAAAACCTCCTTTGTTTCTAAATGAAAGTATTTTGTAGGAATGTCCGGGGTCTTTGTGGACAACGGGATAGGGTAGCCACACAGGCTCTAGTGTGTAGGCTTGCAAAACAACATGATGAAGCATTGGTTTGTTTAATAGAAACTAAGTTCTCTCGTGCACGGATGGACTCTTTTACGTCTCAAAGATTCCTAGCTTGGAAATTTTGTTCTAACATTGATTTCATTGATGGTGTAAGAATGCTAGTACTTTGGGACCCCTCTAGAGTTAGTTGTGACGTGCTCGGAATGGACTCTCAACATATTCATGTCCAAGCACGATGTAATATAACTCAAGTGTCCTTTCTTGCTACATTTATGTATTCGGTCTATAGTATTCCAGAAAGAAGAAAGCTTTGGCATCATCTTACCCACTTGGGCACTGGTATTGTCAAGCCTTGGATGATTATTGGTGATTTTAACACTTATTGCTACCCTCATGATAAGGTCGGTGGTCCCCCTCTCACGTCTTATGCACTTCGGGACCTTGGAGAATTCAGAATAGCTCATGGACTTGATGACACTCCTTCCTCTGGTTCTTTCTACACTTGGACGAATGGTTCTATATGATCCAAGCTAGATAGAGTGTTGATGAATCAGCATTGGAGTGATTTGAATCTAGAATGCTCGGCCAACTTCTTGCCTATGGAACCAGTCTCAGACCATTGTCCCGTGATAGCTTCGGTGATTGCATCTTCTAACACTGGAAAGCGACCATTCAAGTTCATGAACATGTGGCTCTCACATCCGTCCTTTGAGGACATCCTGACTTCATGTTGGAGGCAGCGTGTATTTGGATCTGCCCAATTTATATTGGTCACAAAATTGAAGTCTTTGAAGAAGTCATTGCGAGAATTGAACACTAGTGAATTTGGTAGCATTGCACAAAGAGCAAATGCGGCTAACATGGAGTTTAAGGAGGCTATAAATGTGCATATGGATGATCCCTTTGATGAAGAATTGAAAGCTAATGTCAAGTCCCTAAGAGCTAGAGCAAACCACTTGCTTGAATCCGAGAGGCACTTCATAAGACAAAAATCGAGACAAAAATACTTGATTGAGAGTGATAGGTGCTCTAAATACTTTCACGGCTTGATCAAGAGGAGTAATGTTAAGAATTCAATAAACTATCTTGTTAAGGACAATGGAACTACCACAACCTCTTACGGGGAAGTAAAAGAAATGTTTGTTGATTTTTATAAAGATCTTCTAGGATCATCTCGGCCCTCAACCGACATTGATCTCGTGGTACTTGATTGTGGTCCGAAGCTAGGGGGATGATGGTCTATTCCTATTGCATCCTATCTCCCCGAATGAGGTTTGGGATGCTCTATCCGATATTGGCAATGACAAAGCACCTGGCCCGGATGGATTTTCAGCCGCCTTCTTCAAGAAAAGATGGAGCGATGTGGGACAGGATGTAGTGAGGAGTATACAAGAGTTCTTCTCATCCGGAGTCCTATTGAAGCAAGTGAATCATACCATACTTACCCTCCTTCCCAAAACTGATCGGGACCCCAAGGTAAGTGACTTTAGGCCTATCGGATTGACCAATGTGGTCTACAAGATCATAACAAAGATTTAGCTAACCGGATGGCAATGTTTCTTCCTACACTTATCGATAAGTGCCAAGGGGCTTTTGTGAAATAAAGGAACATGGTGGATAATGTCTTTATTGCTCAAGAACTTGTGAGAGGTTTTAATAGAGCTAGAGTATCCCCAAGGTGCATGCTTATGGTGGATCTACGGAAAGCATTTGATACGGTCTCTTGGAGTTTCCTTGAATTAGTGCTAAGAAGTCTCAAGTTTCCAGACAAATTTGTTAGATGGATTATGTAGTGTGTTAGTTCTACCTCTTTCTCTCTTTCCATCAATGGAGAGTTACATGGCTATTTTGCGGAAAAACGCGGCTTAAGGCAAGGTGATCCTATGTCGCCTATACTTTTTATCCTTTGCATTGATTATCTTTCAAGATTGCTTAAGCTAAAGACTTCGGCCAAAAAAAATTCTTATCATCCTAAGTGTAAAAGGTTAGGCATCACTCACCTTGCCTTTGCGGATGATCTCATGCTCTTTGCCAAAGGGGATGTAGCTTCGGTTGGTGTTCTTATGGAATGTATTGAAGAGTTGGAGGCGGTTTCTGGCCTCTCGCTAAATCCGTCTAAGTCTTTTATCTACATAGCAGGAGTGCAAGGTACAATTCGAGACATGATCTTAACTAGAGTTGGTTTCTCGTTAGGAGATTTTCCCGTGCGGTACTTGGGGGTTTCTTTGTCCCCAATTTCTGTCTTGGTGGATCAGTTTGCTCCATTCACTAGTGCAATCTCGAGGTACATTCAGAAATGGGGACACCATTCACTTTCCTATGCGGGGAAACTGGAACTAATCAGATCGGTTATTCAGGGTGTCGAGAGCTTTTGGTTTCGGGCACTCCCTATTCACTCTTCGGTTCTCAACAAGGTACGCTCAGCTTGCATCCAGTTCCTATGGGGTGGTAAGCCACCGAGAGTCGCCTGGGATGAGATTTGTGTGCCTCAGTCTGAAGGAGGCTTGGGTCTTATGAACATCAAAGTGTGGAATCATGCCTTACTCTCCCGGACCATCTGGCTAATTCACACTAATGCGGATTCCTTATGGGTTCAATGGATTAATAGCTATTACTTGAGAGTCCAATCTATTTAGGAATATGAGGTACGTGCTAGGGATTCCCCTTTATTCAAGAAACTATGTGGCATTCGAGATACATTTATAAGCATCTTTGGTAGTCAAGGAAATACAATTGTTGGCTTGGAGAAGTGTTGCTCCAATGGAAGACTGGATTCGGGTCTTGTTTATGAGGTTTTGCGCACCCCTAGAGAGCGTAAGCTTTGGATGTCCCAAATTTGGAAAGGCTTCATTCCTCCCAAATTCTCGTTCACGGTCTGGCTCACTTGCAGGAAGCGCCTTGCCACCAAAGACACTTTCCCCTATCTCAACTTGGAAGATAAGACTTGCGGGTTCTGCAAGTGTGCTCATGAGACACGGGCTCACCTCTTCTTTTCTTGCCCCTACACTCACAAGATCTGGAAGCTTACTAGAGAATGGTTGGGAATTAGAAGAGAAATGACTACAATTGAAAGCGCACTCAAGTGGATCAAGAAAGAGTACCGCAGGACAGGCATTACTATTTGAGGGCACTAGCTTAACGGTGGATGACGTTATTGCAAAAGTTAGAACAACAATTTATAGAGTCCTTTGTGATTTTATTCCCTCTTGTAACGTCACCTTTGAGTGAACGCCCCATCCCCCCTTCTTTTCTTACATCGTGTTACGTTGAGGATTGAGAACCCTCAATGATCGATTGTAGCTCCCGGTTTCTTTTTAGTAATAACATTTTCATTTACCCGGAAAAAAAAACATTCAAATAATTTGCCTAAAATGTATAACATAAAGTTAAACGTCTTTATTCCGATAATAATGACAATTCGGAAGAAAAAAGTGAAGACAAAAATTAATATTAGTACCTGAGAAATGGATCCACCACGTCTCATGCCCTCGAAAAATTGATGAAAAGTCAAAGCACCTACAAGAGGCCTTATGGTTTTGTGACTTTCAGAAGCACCCACCTGAGCAATGGATCCACCAAGTCTCATGCCCTCGAAAAATTGATGAAAAGTCAAAGCACCTACAAGAGGCCTTATGGTTTTGTGACTTTCAGAAGCACCCAATGCTATTCTTATTATCACGGAGGGCACGTTTGGTACGCTGTATTAAGTTGGACTGTACTGGACAAAAAAATAATACAGCGTTTGGTGGGCGTTTTCAGCCGCACTGGACTGTACTATTTTTAGAAATAGTACAGTCCAACTGCCATTTTTGAGACTCATCTAGCAGGTGGGTCTCCCCTGGACTGTACTAAAAATAAAATAAAAATAAAAAATACAGTCCATTATATATTAATACTCTAATACCGTCCATTATATATTAATACAGTTCAGTCCAATACAATGAAATTAGTACAGTCCAGTGCGACGTACCAAATGAGCCCTGAGTGCACTATTATTCCCAGTTCCAGTACCTGCATGCACCAACAGAAATGTTATTCACGAAATATTTGAATATCATATTTCTTAGTACAATATAAAATATCTCAAGTGTGATAATTTGATTCATTTTTTTCTCAAATCTCAAAGTACTTGAACATTTTAGTTTAAAAGAAAAAGAATTTGCATTTACACTTTCACTTCAAAACATTAAAAAATTGGAACGATTAGCCTTCACCACACATATCCTTAACCGAATAATACACTGCCTTAATTATAATAAATGTATAATGTATTTAATAAAAAAAGGATCCACGGGTCGGATCAGAATTGGATACAGATCTCAAAGACAAGATTCATATCTAGATCTGATCCATCATAAATGGATCCGGGTCCGATCCGGATCCGTCGGGTCCAAATTTTGAAGATCCATATCCTATAAAACGGATCTAGATCTGGACCGGGTCCAGTATCCGTTGCCATCTCTAGCATTCGGCGATGACAACGACTGGACTGGTCGACTGCCGATTGTGGCAGTTAGGGATGGCAATAGGACGGGTTAGGACGGGACATGATTTGACCTACTAAGATTTTGACCCGCCCTGTCCCATTTAGTTTTGTCCAAAAAATTCCCTACCCTGCCCCGCTAAGCCCTGCCCTGCCATATTTCTATGATAATCAAATTCATATTAAGAAATAAATTTAATAATTGCTCTAGCGATTTTCAGACGTGAACAGTGATTCCGACGGAATTTGAGAAATTTCGGCCGATTCACTTACCCAACGGGGACGAAGCTTATACCAATAGCTTCGTCTCATCGAGCCCGTCAATTCCATACCAACTACCACATTCGATTCATCCTAAATCGCGGCCAATTTCAGATCGAAAAATGACCACAGTTCCGTTCGTCTTTTCCATATTTCGGCGACCTGAGCCACAATCGACGGTGAAGGGTTATAACTCCATCTTACAACGGTCATTTTGGTTCCAATGCCGTCCATTGACTCAGCCCATATCATTCCAACGACCATTTCACTGTAGCGGCGTAACCCTTGGCGCAGCTATCGATTTTTCGGCCAACTCCGGTGTCTGATCACCATCTCTGATATACCATTGTGCTCACCTCACTCTCTTCTACATTTCACACCCACCCACGACCATTAATTCATCGTATATCGAAAATCGACATTGTTGGATATTCTTCGACATTGTCGAACTTCTATGGCTGCAATGGTAACTGGGCAACCTCCCCTTGAGGTTCTCCAGTCATTTTCTACTGAGTTTCCATTGTTAATACACCCCCAAAATCCAAATTTGACAAATTCGATCACTGCAACTGATCGAGCTCAAGTTACCAATCAAATTGCGCGTCAAAATGATGTAACATAGGTAGCTATTATCCCATTGATCACTGGGCAAACTACAACAACAGGGAAAACTTCTGAGTTTGCTCAAATTCTCAATCACTCGACAACTGCAACAAACATTAATGCTTCATCTGCTTTGGGTGTTGCAAATTGCCAAAGTGAATTACTACCTCCTCTTCCGTCAAAGCATGTACAATACTTACACAGTGAACCTACATTCGTGTTTGTAGAATCTGAAATTGATGCTTTGATAACTAAACAAGGCTTGAAATGGGCTGTCATAGGAAAATTCAGTCATGGAATGCCACATATCGAATTCTTAAGGACTGAAATCCCAAAACAACTCAAGCTTAAGGCTTATGTAAATGTGGGCTATTTGCACAGTAGGCATGTGTCGATTCGATGTTCCATAAAGGAGGCCTACGATACATTGATGTTTATTAATGGAACCTTTGACATAAATGAGAAGAACGTGTCGCATCCGATGCGTTCTATGAAATGGGAGGTAGATTTTGATCCAACATAGCCTGGGCCTGGGTCTCATTTCCTAACCTCCCCCCCCCCCCCCTCCCCCTTGATGAGTCTACCATGTTATCTTTTGCTTCTGTTGTTGGTAGACCAATATGTGTTGATATGACAACAAAGAACAAACTAGACCTAGTTGTGCTAGGGTCAAAGTTGAGTTAGATTTGTTGCGAGACCATCCAAAATAATTCCAAGTACAAATTATTAAGGAGGGAGGAGTTCAAACAAAATTTTACAAATTTCAATTTGATTACCTCCCCAAATATTGTACAAATTGTTGTTTGCAAGGTCATGATGTGAACGGGTGTTGGAAGTTGAAGCCGGAATTGAAACCGACTAAAGCAAAAGAAAATACCCCTACCCATCATTTGCCTACCATGAATACTCAACAAAATCCAAAATCCAATCCTACTCATCCAAATACCAATCCCAATACTTCTAAACAAGTATCGGATTCTATTCCAACCAAAACTCAACAAAAAGGGAAAGATCGAGACAATCAAAAGGAATGGCAAACCATCCAAGATAACAAAAACAAAAAACCCACAAAAATACTCAAAACCAAAACCACATCACTATATCAAATCCTAAACACACTAATTCTTTTAATGTCATGTCTGGAGATGATGTTACTGCTGGTGATGGTGTTGATGTGGATAAGACTGGTGTTGGTGTTACAATTACACCCTCTGATGTTGCTGGGAGTGCTAAATCTGGTTCTCCAAATGAGGCTGCTGCAACTGCTACTCCTGAGGCTGTTACTGCAGTTGTTGCAGAGGTTATTGGTGACACTGTTGTTGTTGCTGGTTTACCTGGTGTGATTGCTGGTCAATTGGATACTGCTGCTGAGGCTGTGAATGCAGCTACTGCAAATAATGTTGTTGGTCGATTGGTTGGTGCAGCTGGGGCTGAGAAGACTGCTGGACTTGGTGCAGCTGCTACTCTAGTTGTTGGTGCAGCAGCTGCTGCTGTCGAGCCTGTTATTGCAGATGTTGCTGCTACTGATGAGACTGCCTCACTTGTTTTTCCTGATGTTGCTCATGCAGTTATTGTCTGTGCTGCTGCTGAGATTGCTGGATGTGTTGATGCACCAGAAGTGGGGATGGTGGATGCTATTGGTGGGCAAGCTAAAGCCACTGATGTTGCTGCTGAGTTTGGAGATGTTGCTGGTGCTGAGGTGCATGTTGTTGCTGCTATTTCCACATCTGCTACTGCAGCACCAGCTACTACAATTGATGCTGCTGCTGATCCAGCTGGTGTTGGTCCTGACATTGCTGCTACTGGGACCGTTAATGATGCGGAATCTGCTGATGTGGATACTAGGTGTGTCTAGTTTGTTCGATGAGAAATCGGCCACTAGTCTGGAAGACGACATAAATGAATTGATGAAAAAATTAATCGATATGCCTTCAGACTTTCTCCGTGTATTATTTGAGGTACGGTTCATTCATCAGTCACAGCGGATAGATAAAACAACTACTAGCCATAATGATGACGGGTGTATACCCCTAATCATGATTGAAGAAGCAACCATACGAAAAGATAAACAAATCCCATTGGACATGCCTTTAAAGCATGAGATCAATGATTATGAATTGAGATGTGGACGTCGATGTCTGCAACTATGGAATTTTAGTGAGTTTACTCACAGATCCATAGAAGAGAATGCTAAAACATTCGACAGAATGATGGAGAAAGTCACAAGTCATCAACCAAAGAACACCAAGAAGTCTCCTGTAGCATCAACGATCACCACAAGGTCAAAGTCCAAAATATGATAAAGTTTTTAGAGTATTTGGGCGATGAGGAAGAAAAGGTACTAGAGTTGACAAATTTTATAAGTTTAGAGTTTAGTCCGGTGAACTTTGTATTTCTGTTATTCTATCATTACTCTAGTATTATCATTTGTAACATCATCACAGAATATATTATAAATTCTATGGTGATCATATCTTATTTGATTTTTGCTTCTTCTTACTTTTTGCATTCTTGCTAGTCGAGGCATGCGTGCCTCAGTCGTACTAGTCAGGTAGGTGTTTTCATGTACTTTACTTTTCCCCTCTGGGGCTCACTGTATCTTTCTTTTCGAATATATAAAATTACCCCGGGCCGCGAGTCCGTGGATTGCTAAAAAAACCTGCCCTGCCACTTCCTCAATACGTAGTACGTAGGTAAAAGGCTGGCGAATTTCACGATGCTACAGTAACGTCGTCGGTATTATGTCTTTTCCGGCCTATTCCAGTGGTGGTTGCCAACGGGACCACCTCCATTAGCTTCATCTAGTCAAGCCCATCACTTTCATACTAACCACTCCCATCGATTCATCTTATTTCCTATTTAATTTCAGATCGAAAAATTTGTTCGTAACTTTTACGATTTGATTTTTCGGCGACTTCAGTGAGTATCGACGGCAGTGGATTACACCACTGTGATCGCCTTCTCAACACGGTCATTTCCTTACAACAACATCCCTCATCTCTTCAATATCGATTAACCGGAAAAATATTTGGACGAAAATACCCTTCTGTCATTGTTGAAAGCTTGCAAAGTTTTTTGGCGAGCTATGTCGTCGTCGAGCACTTGACGACCTCCGATGGAGGAAGTTCAGGGCTATAACACTAAATTTCCTCCATTAATCAACAACCAATAACTCAATTATCATTCTCAAATTGCTACTCAGGCTACAGAAGCTCTCCGACAACTTGAAAATGCAAATACAGTGGAACAGACTTCCAAAGTACAACAACCAGCAAATGTGTGGGCTTTGAAATTGAAATCTATGGTTGTTGGTTCGCAAATGCAGTCTGTCAAGCCTCCTCCAGTTGCATCAAAACAGGTTCAATTCTTACATGGTGAACCTGCATTTATGTTTGAAGAATATGAAATTGATGTGTTGATTGAGCGACAAGATTTAAAACTGGATGTAATTGGTAAATTCAGTCATGGTATGTCTGACATCAATTTTTTGAGAACTGAATGCCTAAGCAATGCAAATTGAAAGCTGAGGATAGGATTGGCTATCTGAGAAGCTGTCATGTTCTAATTCGATGCTCTATTGAAGAAGACTATGGTGTGTTGATGTAAAATAGCTCTTACTTTGATATTAAAGAGAAGAATAAGCCATATCCAATTCGTACTATGAAATGAGATATATCTTTCAACCCGGAAGAAGAGACCAGTATTTCTTGGGCTTGGATTTTGTTTTCAAACTTGCCCCTTAACTACTTTGAAGAATTTGTTCTGTTGTCTTTTGCATCTTCTGTTGGAAGACCTATTTGTGTTGATGCTGCGACAAAGAATATGACAAGGCCTAGTTGTGCAAAAGTTAAGGTTGAATTGGATTTGCGGCGTGAACATCCAAAACAATTTCAAATTCAGGTTGTTAAAGGGGGAGCAATTCAAACTAAATCATATAAAATTCAGTTTGATTTCCTCCCCAAGTATTGCACAAATTGTAAATTGCAAGGTCATGATGTACATGGTTGTTGGAAGCTCAAAGCCGTAATTGAGACCAACTAAAGAGAATGTGGGAAGCCAAAAACCTACCCCCATTGTTAAACGAATTCTTCTAAATAACAACCCCAACACTTCCAAATAGGTTCTTGATCCTACTGATCAAGTCTGAAAAGAGGGATGCTGATGATGCTGATGTGGACCATACTACTGCAGCTGGTGCGCCTGTTGTTGGTGATGCTGATGCAGTAGCTACTACTTCAACTGCTGAGGTTGATGTTGCGACTGCAGAACCAACACATGTTACTGTGAATGATACAAATGCTGACGAGAATGATGCTAATATTGCTACGACGGAAAATATTTCTCTTAAGACTATCAATGAAGTACCAATGCGGCTAAGGGTATCTATACCAGCTAGAAAACATTGGTATAACTCAGAAGAAGATGAGCTTGAATATTGTCGACAGGTAGCAATTGACACTGGAAACGTTTCTCCTAGAAATGTGGAAAGGGAAAAAAAGAATCATACAAGAGCAAGCAACTGGAATGGAAGGATGTTTACTGATAATATTGATGTTTAATCTACAGCGGTAGCTACTGGTTGTGCTATGACTGAGACTAAAAATGTTGACAGTTCTGATGACAATGATGATTCCATGAATAGTATGTTTGATAAGGAATCGACCACTAGTCTTGAAGATGACAGAAAAGAATTAATGAAGAAATTTATTGCAATGCCTTCAGAATTTCTTGATGTATTATTTGAGGTGCGGATCATACATCAAACACAGCGGATAGAAAAAATAAACACTAGCAATATGGATGATGGGCGAATACCCCTACTCACGATTGAAGAAGCTAGCATATGAAAACGTAAACAAATTCCATTGGACATATCGTTCAAGCATGAGACAAGTGAATATCAATTGAGGAATGATTTTCATTGTCAGCAACTTTGAGCACACAGTCAATTTACTGAGAGGTCTATAGAAGTGAATGTCAAAACATTCGACAATTTGATGGATAAAGTTACAAGTTATCAACCAAAGAAGATCAAGAAGGCTCATGTAGCATCAACGATCACCACAAGGTCCAAAACCAAAAAATGATAAAGTTTCAGGAATATCTGGGGGATGATGTAGAAAAAATACCTGACTTTGGAGATTGTATAAGTTCAGAGCTTAGTTAGTTGAGCTTTGTTCTTGTATTAATCTCTCATTACACTAGTATCATCATATGTAACATCATCACAGAATGCATTATAAATTATGTGATGATCATAGCTTATCTGATTTTAGCTTTGTCTTTTTTTTCTGCATTCTGGTTAAGATATGTACTCTCCCCTCCGGGGCATTTTTTTGTTATATAAAATACAGAACCTAGGCATACTGGCCTAGTTTCCCAAAAAAAAAGCTATGCCCTATTTATGTTTTTTTTTTTTCCACTTTTCAACATGAAATTCACTACAATTTAAGAAATTCTTTTATGACACTTTTTGTTATCAGATTTTATTTCTTTATTTGTTCAATTATTTTCACCATGACTCCTCAGATAGAACAAACATGAAAAACCCACTAAGGAAACTCTTCAGTCTCTCTATCTTCAGGTTATGGACCCATAGACTGATTTAGTGAAGTCAATAAAAATATTTCAACACTTTTTCTTAAGCGAAAAATTATTATAATTGAGTTTTTATTTCAGCATGCATTAGTGGTCAAAACTTTCGAGTACTCATGTATACTCCAATGGTGGCACCATATTTTACCACCAAATTTCTATCGTATTTTAAGTGTATAATTTTATTTTATTTTTTAAAATAAAAGAATTAACGTGTCATTGAACAATTAATCAGTAATCGCAAGCATGTTGAAGTTCAGCTATATGAATCTTATAAATAAGCTACAATACAATGCATAATGTTGGTCCTTTCAAATCTGTCGTAAAATTGATTTGTTTTATGCTAATGATTAATTAATCATAATTTTCTTTCTTTATCCGTTTTAAATCTGTCAATAGGTGGTGGAGTTAAAGAATTAATATGTCATTCACTTAATATTAAACTTTTAATTATATGAAACTAGAAAAATATTTTCTTTGTTTTGCCCTATTACCTGCCCTGCCCTATTACAATTTTCTGAAAATATATTTTCACCCGCCATGCCCTGTTCCGCTCTATTTAAATACTCCCCTGCCCTGCCTTGTTAAGCCCCTAACATGACCCGCCCTACTTTGCCCTGCCCATTGCCACCCCCTAGTGGCAGTGACTGTGACAGACCTGACAGATCGCTGAAGGGATGAGTTGCTACTGCAGGAACAGTAGTATTGTGGCGGAGGACTGGGTGGACGATAGGAGATGGTCGGTGGCTTCCAGAATCTGGGAGGCAGTGGTGGGCTGGATTGACGTCGGTAATGGAAGACTCGACAGACAGGGGCGACGGCTGCAGAAACTGGCAGTGCCAGAGCAGTGGGTTCCGGCCGTGACAAAACAGTGGTGTCACAGCGGAGTAACGTGCTATAGATGGGTGAAATGACAGACTTGTCTAGAAACGTATAATATGTGTTTTGAAATATTTGGATATTTGCAAAAGGGAAGATGGCTTCATTAAACGTGACATGATGAGACACAATGATTTTGTGGAAAGACACATCATAGCACAAATATCCCCTATGATTTGGCGGGAAACCTAAGAATAGACAAGGAGTGGTGCGGGTGAAAATATGTGTGGGCCGTGGAGGCAAGATTCGGGTAGCACATATAGCAAAAAATTCATAAGTGCTCATAAGTTGGGTTCCTACAAAATAGAATTCATTGGGTGTTCTATTCTGGAGAGCTTGGGTTTAGAATATATTCGGTCATTTTGACATCATAGACCCAAAAGACATGGGAGAAGGAGGCATGGAAAAGGATCGTACGAACCATTTTATTGATAGTGCGAATGATTCATTCGGTCTTTCTATTTTGGGAGGAGGTGTGGGTACATGATAACCGGAAAATCATGCCATTAATGGAGCAAAAATTGTGTAACACAGAATTATTAAACTCATGACCATTGTCACATTGAAATGATTTTATGTCTTTTTCAAATTGTGTTTTGACATAGACACTGAATGCAAAAAACTTAGCAAACACTTCAGACTTGAATTTAAGCGGATAGACCCAGATAAAGTGAAAATAGTCATCTAATAAGACAAGATAAAATTTATTAAATGAGCTAGTAATGGAAGATGTCCATAAATCTGCATGAACAATGTCAAAGGGATAAAACGTAACACTTGAAGAAGACTGAAAAGGAAGGCGAACATGTTTGCCTAAAGGGAAAGAAAAACATGGTTGGACAAGTGTTTCATTATTACAACGAATTAAATTATTGTTTCGAAAAAAATTAAAAATAGAAGCTTCTGGGTGTCCAAGTCTATTGTGTCAGGTTGACGGAGAGATTGTTGCTAATGCGGTGGGAGAAGAGACATGGGCAGTTTGAGATATGGGAGGGGGGACACTGGCAGCGGACGTGGATAGGAAAGGATAGAGGTCCCCCTCACTATTTAATTGCATAAGGAGTTTTCCTGTATGTAGGTCTGTTCCAGAAAACCCAAATGGGTCAAAATTAATTAATACAAAATTATTCGTGGTAAATTTTCTAACAGAAATTAGGTTTTTGATAATATTTGGGCATATAGGATGTTATTTAGGGATAAGCAGGGATGCGGTGGTGGGGTTAGTGTGTGGCCAAACCCTTGAATTGGGATGCGATGACCGCTTCCAACCATAAGGATTGTGGGGCATTTAAACTTTGCAGTTGAAAAAAATTATCAGAATAGTTGGTTAGGTGAGACGTGGTGCCCGTATCTATATACCATTCATTATCGGGCTGCCAAGGAGTTAATGTGATGAAAGTCGAGCCCAAATCGGAATGGGAGAGGCATGGAGCGGACTGTTGGGCTCCAGGAAGTAGGGTCGAATTGTTGTGGCCTATTTATTGGCCTGGGGCGGACCGGTAGATTGCCTGAAATTGGGCCCAAAATTAGTTGCTAGAACTTTGGATGTTAGGCTGCCAGAAATTGGGTTGCGGCTGCAGAATGCTTGTCCCTGAATGCTAGACAGTGTTGTTTCGACGCTGTAATAAGGGCTTCCGGAGGGTAGGTGAGGGAAAAAATAAGGTGGGTTCGGGACGTATACGAGGTTTATGTGGGGTCGTATATGAGGTGTATAACGGCTTGTATAGGTTGTATATGACCTGTTGAATAGATAGGGAAGAGAAGAGGGATGTATATCAAAATATATATATATATATATATATCAACGTATATCGAGGTTGTTTGCAGAGTTTGGGGGATGGACAATTGTATATCAGCGTATATACTGAATATTACAAAAATATATACTGAATATTTTACAATATCTGCTAATAGACGAAATAACGGTTGAGGAAGAAAGGTATCTTGTTTATGGATGAAGGAATAATGGTAGAACAATTATGAAAAATGATATTGATTTGGATAATATATATGTGATTCCACACAATCGCCTTTTATTATTGAAATATGATGCTCATATTAATGTGAAATGGTGCAATCAATAACGATTCATTAAATACTTATTTTAGTATGTCAATAAAAGACATGATCGTTCAACTACTTCTTTTATTCAAAGTACTCATGAGGATGAATGCAACATGTATTATGTTTATCGCTACATATCACCATGTGAAATTACTCTGAGAGTAATTAAATTTTCAATATACCATAGAGAACCGTTAGTGAATAGACTATCATTCCATCTTCCAAGTAAACAAAACATCTTTTTTCCAATTGATAATATTGTCAATAGATCAACTGTAAAAGGATTAATGTTGACTTGAGACAAACAAATTTATCCGGAAGCAAGAGATTTGACTTATGTTGAATTTTGGTGGAATAAAAATATAAAAACTGAAACGGAGAAATAATTTTGCATTTTTAACTGGCCCAGGGAGAGGAGATATATTATCATAGATTGTAATCAAAGGTCCAACTTCCTATAAAAAAAACTTAGAAGAATCAATAATTATGATCATCCTACTTTTAGAGATGCATGTTATACACTTGGTTTGTAGGATGACCATAAAGAGTATGCCGATGCTATAAAGGAGGCAAGTACCCGATAAATATCATACAATTTTTAGATAATTATTTATCATACTTTTGTTATCAAATTCAATGTCAATAAAACAAATAATTTCCTTCATTATTTTCATTAATGAAAGAGTATATATACAATTTATAATTTCCATAATAGGGAAATTTTATTCTTATTCTACTCCCAAAATCTTATTCTACTTGTACAATAATTATACAATTATGGTAAGTATACAATTCTAATTATATACAAAATTGATTACCAAGAACAGTGATATACACGGTGTGTATACCGTGTATATCATGGTCTCCCAATTGCCTTGGGTTTCCGTGATATACACGGTATACTATACACAAGATAGTATACCGTGTATGCTAAATATGATATATTTTCACACCTCCGCAGTCATAGCGGACGGTTTTCGTACGCTGAGACTGTCCCTAAAATCTTCAAATAGGATCGATGAAAGACCCTTAGTAAAGATGTCTGCAATTTGATACCTGAACGAAACATGTAAGATGCGTACTTGTCCACGAGATACCTTTTCGCGAACAAAATGGATATTCATCTCAATGAGCGTCTGGTATTGGGACACCCACCCCAATCAGCATCGGTATACGAGATAAGTGTAGAGGCTGATGATGGATATAGATGCAAACCATAGTCAAGTGTCCCCTGGATGTATCAGATAATGCGTTTGAGCGCATTCATTTGCTCCATCCTAGGATCATGCATAAACAAATACACCTGCTGAATGACATATGTAATATATGGTCTCGTGAAAGTAAGATACTGTAGAGCTCCATCAAGACTGTTATAGTGAGTAGGATCCTCGTAAGGTGAGCAGCCGCAGCACCCAGCTTGGGCTTAATATCAACGAGAGTGGAACTAGACTTACATGAGGACGTACCAACCTTTTCAATTATCTCAGAAGCATATGTCACGACCCTACCTGACGGATCGCGACTAAGCGTCCTAATTAGACGCCATTATCCTAATTTGTCACGTATAATCAGACTGATACTAAGAACCAGCTGAAATTCGGCAGCATAACGTTGTAATAATAACACATGTCAGAATAGACCTGTCTCCTGAGGAGTCACAACAATTCAACATAACAAAATAGGCAAGCCGACAAGGCTGCCACCATATACTATCACTTATATGTGGGAACATCCCAAAAATAGAGTACAACAGTAGTACATCTGACCAAAACATATCTACAATCCTCATATAACCAACCCACACATATACAATCCACAACTGTCTACAGACCTCTATGAGAAAGATAACGACATATGACGGGACAGGGCCCCGTCGTGCCCCTAAATATACATAAGTCAAAAAAAAATAAGGTTATGTACCAAAAAGACAAGCTCTGAATCAAAGGATCTTTCCAACCAGCTGAGTAGGAGTCCTAAGCCAGAGGATCACCAAACTGAGAACATGTACCTGCGGGCATGAACGCAGCCCCCCGAGGAAAGGGGGTCAGTACGAAATAATGTATTGAGTATGTAAAACATGAACAACTGTAAGGAAGATCATAAGTGGCTAATAGATAACAGGAGACAAGTATAATAATCATAATCCAAATCCAACTGTGCCATATACAAATGAGCGTCAACTGTGCCTTATAAAAATGAGAGTCATGTACATATATATACCGTACCCGGCCCCCCAGTGAGGGTCTCGGTGTGAATGAAACCATATACATATATATATACCGTACCCGGCCCATTATGGGACTCGGTGTGAAATCATATATATACCATACCCGGCCCATTATGGGACTCGGTGTGAAATCATCATTCGACTCTCAATAAAATCATTAAAATGAATTCTTTTTTGGAAAATCAAAGGCACGTCTCATAACAAATATCATTCGGAGTTAGACTGTGTAGAAATCATGTACGTCCACCGTACACTCATTTTATACAAATCATGCCAAAAAGAAAGGAAGAATAGCTTCACATACCTTTTAGTCGAACTAGCCAACTCAATATTAGAATACGTCTCGTCTAGTACTTCAACCTATAATAATGGTAATACGTTCGTCAATTCTATGATTACTAGCATACTTTATATCGAATGACGACTTCCTATTCTATCAAAATTCGGGCAGCACTTCCCCTATTTATATGCAAATCCATAACTTCCAAACAAAGCTAACAATATCAATAAGAATATACAACTTCAATATATAACCAATATAATCCCAAACACTCCATAAAACAGTTTATAATCCAACAACACCGAGAGTGCAATGTAACACCTTCTTATGCTTTAATTCCTTTAAGACACTTAGTAGTATTTACAATATCGCATATATAAGTTCATAACTTATATTTCTATCATAATAACTCTACCAAAACAGCCCTAAAAATGCGACACAACATGTCCACTAATTCCTTACAAGTCTCGGCCAACACCACAATACCAAACTCTTTTCATAATTCCTTAAAATCCAATTGAAGTCTTAAAATCCAATTCATATTCCAACAATTCCATAAGAACAACTACAACCTTAAATATCAAGATTTTCTTTCAACTTTCAACATGTAATTAGCGACGATAATAGCAATAACACACTCGAATTCAATGTATACCAAAAACAGTCTCCAATTCGGCATCACTATCCAAAATATTCACATGCAATGTCTTAATTCCAAAATTTTCCTAATATAAATTCATTTCTTAAACTACAACAACATACACTTCAATTATACCATAAAAAGAAGAATTTTTACCTTAATTTCAAGCCCAAAACAGTCCCAATAAATCGGCCACTGCTCCAATTTTCCGCACTATTTTCATTATTTTTATTAATTCCAATGACATGCATGCATTCTTCATAAGCTTGAAACCATCTTACTTGTTTTTCTTCCAAGGAATTTATCTTCAAATCTTAGCAATTTGGAGTAAAAATCAGTCCAGAGACTGGCCGAAACTGGGCTTGAAATTCACCAATGCTTAGAGTCTAGAAGAAAGGATTAAATGTTGGAAGAAGAGTTGATAAAATCTCCAACTTTGGCTAAAAATAAATGGAGAATCGGCTGCTAGGAGAGGGAGAAGAGAGGAGAAGGTGAAAATGTTTGAATTAGAGGTAAGAATGAAAGGTTAGAAGGTTTTAAGTGGGCTGAAATTTAATATTTGTAACTTAGTCCAATTCCATAATTGTCTACTTAAATTAACCCCTCTACTAAAATAAATCTCACTTCTTTTAAATTCTGAAAATCTCATAAGACCTCGTATCCTCTTTGTCGTAACTTATATAATACGCTACTAATCCATCACGAAAATATACAACTTATTATTACCAATTTCCAACGTCACACTCGTTGTAACCAAAAAATTTCCGGAATCGCATCCTTTTGTATACTAATTTCTGTATTAACATATGTATGTATACTTTATATCCAATATTCGAATCTTACTTCCTTAATGACGTTCTTAATTATCGCCTTAAACTTATGAGGTGCAACATATTTCCCCCCTTGGAAACATTCATCCTCTAATGTTCATAATAAGTCTCGTGCTAGAAAAATTTCGGCAGAGTCTCCTTTATAACTATGTTTATCCTCCTATATTCAGCAAACCAACAGATGCCACACAGGGCCACAGTATATCACACATATAATTCATCAGTTACTACTAGCAAATAAGGGATCGAGTTGAATTACTTGTAGGCATAGGGAACAAGTGAGGATACTTCTTCTTCATTTCATCTTCTGCTTCCCAAGTCATTTCCTCTCTATTGTTGTTTCGCCACAAAACCTTAACGGAAGCCATATTATTCGTCTGTAATCTCTTGACCTGGCGATCAAGTATGGCTATGGGACTCTCCTCATAAGACAACCCCTCTGTCACCTGGACATCATCTACTGGGAAGACTCTGGAAGGATCACCAATACACTTATGTAGCATCGATACGTGAAATACTGGGTGTACTGCTTCCAAATCAGATGGTAGATCCAACTCATAGGCAACCTTGCCTATTCTACGAATGATCTGGTAAGGCCCAATGTATCTCGGACTAAGCTTCCATTTCTTACCGAATCTTATCACACCCTTCATGGGTGACACCTTCAAGAATACCCAATCATCAACCTAAAACTCCAAGTGTCGACGTCGATTATCTGTATATGACTTTTGTCGACTCTGGGCTGCTAATAATCTTTCCTGAATGAGCTTCACCTTATCAACCGCTTACTGAACCAAGTCTGGGCCGATCAACTTAGTCTCACCTATATCAAACCAACCAATAGGTGACCTGCACTTCCTCTTATATAAGGCCTCATACGGGGCCATCTGGATACTATAATGGTAGCTGTTGTTATAAGCAAATTCAATAAGTGGTAAATGGTCATCCCAGCTACCTCTGAAGTCAATAATATAGGCTCTCAACATATCCTCTAGAGTCTGAATAGTACGCTCTGCCTGCCCATCAGTCTGGGGATGAAAAGTTGTGCTGAGACTCACCTGTGTCCCCAATCCCTTCTGGAACAATCTCTAAAAGTTAGCTGTAAACTGAGATCCTCGGTCCGATATAATAGATGTGGGAACCCCGTACAGTCTCACTATTTCCCTGATGTATAGCCTAGCATAGTCCTCAACTGAGTAAGTAGTCCTGACTGGAAGAAAATGGGTCAATTTCGTCAGCCTATCCACAATAACCCATATGGAGTCACACTTCCGCTGAGTGCGAGGTAAGCCTATAATGAAGTCCATATTGATCACTTTCCACTTCCAAGTCGGGATCTCCATCTCCTGCAATAATCCATCAGGCTTCTGATGCTCAACCTTAACCTGCTGATAATTTGGGCACTGGGCAACAAACTCTGCTATATCTTTTTTCATGTCATCCCACCAATACAAGAATCTAAGGTCATGGTACATCTTCGTTGAATCTGGATGAATAGAATAACAGGCATAGTGTGCCTCACCCATAACCTGATGTCGTAGCCCTGCAATGTCCGGTACACATAGCCTACATTCATACCTTAACACCCATCAGGTGCAACATCAAATAGAGTCTTCTCCTTTCGGAGAGCTGCATCTCTATACCGTTCCAGAACAGGATCCTCATACTGATTTCTCTTTACCTCTTCTATGATAGAAGACTCAGCAACTCCTCGAACAAAAACCCCACTACCTCCCGAATCCGCCAACCGGACTCCAAGAGTAGCTAGCATGTGTATCTCATGAACCATATCCTTTCTGTCTGGCTGCACATCCGTCAAGCTACCCATAGATCTACGGCTAAGAGTATCTGCCATAACATTTGCTTTCCCCGGATGGTACAAGATATCAACATCATAGCCCTTTAGCAACTCTAGCCACTGTCTCTGCCGTAGGTTCAACTCTTTATGCTTAAAGATATATTGGAGGCTCTTATGATCCGTATAAATGTCAACATGAACACCATATAAGTAATGTCTCCAAATCTTCAAAGCATGAATCACCGCTGCTAGCTCCAAATCATGAGTGGGATAATTCTTCTCATGCTTTCTGAGTTGTCGGGATGCATAAGCTATAACTCTGCCATGCTACATCAACACACAACCTATCCTAACACCTGAAGCATCACAATAAATCACATACCCATCTAGTCCCTCAGGAAGAGTCAAAACTGGAGTCGTAGTAAACTTGTCCTTCAACAACTGGAAGCTGTGCTCACAAGCATCGGTCCACTGGAACTTAGCTGCCTGCTGGGTTAGCCTAGTCAAAGGCGCTGAGATCGAAGCAAACTTCTCCACAAACCTCATATAATACCCTGCTAGCCCCAGAAAATTGTGTACCTCAGTAGGTGTCGTAGGTCTTGGCCAAGTCTTCACCGCCTCAATCTTTTGTGTATCCACCCGAATACCATCAGCTCCGATAATATGCCCCAAGAAAGCCACTGAAGTCAACCAGAATTCACACTTAGAAACTTGGCATATAACTGCTAGTGCTGGAGGACCCTAGGTACTTTCCTCAAATGGTATGCATGCTCCTGCTCTGAACGGTTATAAACCAGGATCTCATCAATGAATACAATGACGAACATATCCAGGAATGGCTTGAACACCCGGTTCATCAAATCCATAAACATTGTTGGAGCATTGGTCGGCCCAAAGGACATCACCCTGAACTCATAATGTTCGTATCGGGTCTTCAATATTGTCTTAGGGATATCTGTCTCCCTTACCCGCACCTGATGATAACCAGACCGCAAGTCTAACTTGGAAAAACACTTAGTACCCTGCAACTGGTCAAATAAATCATCAATCGTGGGGAGGGGATACATGTTCTTGATGGTTACCTTATTCAGCTTCCTATAATCAATACACATCCGCAGCGATCCATCTTTCTTACTTACAAATAATATCGGTGCTCCCCAAGGAGGTGTACTAGGCCTAATGAAGCCTTTTTCTAACAAGTCTCTCAGTTGTTCCTTTAACTCCTTTGTTGACACCCAATTTTGATCCTCTCGTCCGCCATTAACTATAAAATCACACCAATTTTCAAAATATTTTTTTTAATAATTTTTAATAATAAAATGCAACAATAAAACATTAACGCATGCACAAATAAGCAATTTAATAATGACACCGCATTTTTACGTAGAGTATTAAGCACACCTTGAGTCTCACGTCCGCATTCGTCATTTTAATAACAAGCAATTTCATTAATATCATTCATAATTTAAGCTCTATTTCCCATTAATTAAAACTAGGATTGGCCAGTGGGCCGGGCCCACCGGGGTCGGGTTTCGCGGGATCGGGATGAGGTCGGGGCGGAGAAGAGGGGCGGGGTCTAGTTGGGGCGGGCCTGGCGGGGTCGGGTCGGGCGGGACCATACCGTGTCCCGTCCCGGTCCCGTTAGGCGGGCCTGACGGACTGCCAGCGGGTTTTTTTAATTTTTTCACTAAATTAAAAATACTAAATTACTAACAAAGTAACATTAACATATACTTGTCATATAGTCATATACATATACTATAATATTATAGACTTATAGTATTATAATTATAGTATTATACTCATATATATAATATATTTATAAAGTATAAACTATAAAGTATAAACTATAAACTATAAACTAAATAATTAAACAAAGACAAGAAGAGTGTAAAAAAAACATCCCAAGGCTGTTTTTGTGCCTCTTATATAATTAATTATTTCATTGAAATATACAAGATTCAAAATTACAACATTGTAGTGTACTGTTGTTGAAAAAAATTGCAAAAGACATAGAAAAATTAAAAAATTGCAATGAAATAAATTACCAATTTGAAAATATTTTTTCTAGTTTCTTTATAATCTCTTGTGGTTCTTCGGTTGGAATTGGTATATCTTGGTCAAATTGTTCCACGTCGCTACTCATGCCTTCAGATAAAATGTCGTTGTAGTTGTCGTCTTCTTCTTCGTTAATCTCTGGTTGACCGCACCTCCTTCGCTCCGCTCGTATCCAATCTCTGAATAGTACCGCCATCTCTAAGTTGTCTCCGGCTAATGAGTGTATGTGCTCTCCTATTTGAAATCTTCCTGCAGAAAAAGCGCTTTCAGAAGCGATTGATGACGCTTGAATGTTCAATATATCTCGGGCCATCATTGAAAGTGTCGGAAATGTCTTCTCATTCTGCATCCAATATTTCAGCAAATCTTCCTTTCCTTCTTCATTGATAACTGCTTGGTAAGGTAAATTACCCTGCAAAACAAAAACATCGAACTCGCTAATTTGGTTAGCACTGCTACCACCGCACATTCTATTTCTGAGGCTTTCAATAGAATTAATACTAGCCCCAGAAACAGCATGTCTTTTTTTAGGCTGTGTTGAAGAAGAAGAAGATGGTACAAAAGTCGGTTGGTTACTAGCACTTTCTTGCTGCTAATGCCGATATACTTTTTTGCATTCATCTTCTACGATATTCAACACTTCTTCTAGCATTTGTTCAATAGGTGGCTCAACATTTAAATTTTTGGGAGTTGGAGGTGGTAGTACGTCCATACAGGTATAAATATTTTCAATAAGACTTTTACAACCCTCTACTTTAATAGTCGGGTTTAATACAGCACCAATAATATAAATAGGGGGAATAGGAATAAAATATTTCTTTAATTTCATAAACATTTTTTTAATAGCTGCCTTATAAGCAGGTTTTTTCATATATTCTTTAAGAAGTAAAAATATTATAGCTATATAAAACAACATAGTTGAAATAGTAGGATAATATAAAGTAGAAAATTCTTTTGTTGCTCGTTGAAAATTTTCTAGAAATACAATAAGTTCTCTAATTTTGTCCCAATCATTATCCACAATCATATCATTTGGATTTTGATTATGGGCGTTAAAAAATAAAGTGATAGGTTTTCTATAGTCATAAGCAACAACTAGTTGGTCATATAAAGAATTCCACCTAGTTGGTACTTCTTCGAATTTTTACGTAAGATAGTCCACAATCATGACAAGTTTTTTTATATTCTTTTCTCTGTTGAATTCTATTATTTTTAAAAATAAAGTGTATAGCAAATTGTATTTTTTCAAGAATATCTTGAAAAAGTGAAAGACCATCCTTTACAACTAAGTTATAAATATGGCACGCACATTTGATATGAAAATATTTTGGAAAAGGGAGTTAAAACATCTCTTAAAATACAAATAGCAGAATTGTTAGAAGATGCATTATCTAATGTAATACTCATAACTTTATCAGTTATTCCGTAATAATCGCAGACTGAATAAATATTTTCTGAAATAAACTCACCAGTGTGCCTACTATCTATATATCTATATGCTAAAATACGTTTTTGCATAGACCATTTATAATATATCCAATGACAGGTTACCGTTAAATAATCATGGTCGTTAGTACTACGACCTATATCAGAAGTTAGAGCGACTTTGCAATTTAAATGATATAATGCATAACGTAAATACTGTTGATATTCATGTGCAAATTTAAATACATCTCTTTTAACAGTTGATCTAGGAAAATCTATACCCGGCTAACGGGCCGACGGCCCGACCGGTAGCCTCAATGTTTAACCTGCTCGACGGCACGGCCGATTCATCGGACTACAAGCCAACCGTCCGTTCATACCGATTCCGTGTTGGCGTGGTTCGGGACGAACCGGTCCAACCGGTCCGGATTCTATTTTTTTTTTTTTTTTAATTTCTAGTATTTATTTTCTATAATATAAACTAAATTCAATTTAAATATGTAATATAATAATATAATATATAATTTAGTTGTATATATTAAAATTGAAACTTTAAAGTTAACTTTTTATTTTATAGTTTATAACTTTATACTTTATAACTTTATACTTTATAAGTTTATAACTTTATATTGTAAATTTGTAATTATACTTTTATTAATTTATTAGATTAGTAGATATAAGTTAACAAATAAGTAATAACAAATTAACAACTAAATAGATAGTAAAATTAAAACTAATGATAAGATGTTAACTTTTGAACTTTCATAATGTTAATAAGAGTACATAATGAAGTAATAATAATTTTATTTACATATTATGCATCCTTCTTGCAAGTTCTTCGTAATCTATAGGTTGATTGAATTGGTTATGCTCCATAGCCTCTAAATCTGGAGTATTAATTCCAGTCCCGCCTCCGCTCTCGCCTTCCAAAATATTGCCTATTTCTTCATCTTCCGGAGAATTAACGTCTCCACATCCTTGATTTCTTCTCTCTGATCTGATCCAATCCCTTAAGCAGACTAACACTTCTAATGTGTTTCCACCCAATGAGTGACGTGTGTCTCCTATTTGATCTCGTGCTTGGCTAAATGCACTTTCAGAAGCCACTGTTGAGATCGACATTAAGAACATCCCGGGCCATCGCTGCAAGTACCGGGAATTGCCTTTTGTTATCCTGCCACCATTGTAAAGGGTCAAAAAATTTCTTCGGCTCCGCTGGCTTTTGCAAATAAAATTGCATCTCATCGCAAGATCGGCTTGTGGTTGGTTGTGTTGTAAAAGTGCTCCATATGTCTAAAGACTCTTCTTCATCGTCATCATCATTGAATCCTGCAGGTGTAGACACGCAACTAACTAGAAGGAATATTAGTAGCAGAGTTGGTGTTATCATGTAATGTATCATAATATTCATATAATGTAGTTAAATTAGTATCAAGTTTACTTATGCAATCAAATGAAGATGGAGTTTCTGTTTGACCTATTTTCATATAAGTATATAAACTAAATATTAAATTATGACAATCTACTTTTTTAATAGAAGGATTTAAGATCGCACTCAATACAATAAACATCGTGAATAGGAAACAATATTTTTTAAACTTTTCAAACATAACTGTAACTGCATCTGTATATTTCACATTTGATTTTAAACCATAAAGTAAATAGGAAATTTCAGCTATATGAGCTAAAGCATTACAAATTGTTGGGTAATAAGATCCTGAAAATTCAACAGTTGCAGTGTAAAATTTACGTAAAATTTTTAAAAGTTCACCAATTGATTTCCAATGTTCGCCGGTTAACATATACATCACGTTCTTACAATGCGCATTTGAAACATGTGTTATGGGGTCTTTATACTTATAACATTCTTTTAAAAATAAATAAGTATAATTCCACCGTGTAATAATCTCTTCTGGCATGAATTTAGGTCTCAAATTAAATTGTTTACATTTTTCTTTAAATTCTATAATTCTATTTTTCCTATTATTACCCTGAATAACTCCAACAGCTCTTTTGACAAGTTTTATTTCAGGTGAAAATAAATCAAGACCACTTTTAACAATTAAATTATAAATATGACAAGCACAACGAACATGAAATATATCAGGAAGTGGTGGTTGTACTTCCGCTTTAAAAGATCTACAAGGCAGATTATTAGATGCATTATCAAATGATACACAAAGTATTTTATTATAAAGATTATATTTTTGGGCATAAAAACAAATAGTTTCATTTATATATTTTCCAAGATATGACTTTGATCTTCGCCATACGCAAAAAAGCAATAATACGTTTTCCATTTTAAAATTTTCATCAATCCAATGACAAGTAATTGTTAAATAATCATAACTGTTCAACGTGTCCAATGTCCAAGTAAAACTAACATGACATGGAAGGTTAGCAAACAAATATTGCAAGAAAATAACATAATCATTATGAAGTCTAAAAATATCGGCTCTAGTAGTACTACGAGGAACACCTTTAAAAAAGGATTATATACTCTTTGAATATATGTAATTAAATATGAAGAAGAAGCAAAAGAAAAAGGCAAACAACCTCCGACAATCATTTTTGCTAATTCAATGCGATCTTTTTTTGGATCGTACTTAGCCAACCCCCCAGTTAATGGATTAAGTTGTTGTTGGCCAGGTTCTAAATTAGGGACAGCATTCCATTGTGCCGTATGATCGAATTTTATATGTCTAGCTATAGTGTCCGTCCCCCCGTCACCACCCCCTGTCTTATGTTTATAAGTTCTCCCACAAATATTACATTTAACTCTATCAGTACCCACAACTTTATCATAAAAGAGTCACACTTTACTCCTTTTTCTTCTTGCTACTGGTTCTGGTAAAGGAGGTCTACGACCTTGACTACCACTAGCAGTACTAACATTGACAGAAGGAACACTAGTAGGTGTAGCAGGTTCTTGTTCTTCAAGTTCAACAATATTATCTAATTGAACGTTATCACATTCATTATCTTTTATTCCAAAATCTTCTTGCATTTGATCATAATCTATATTTTGATTAGATGATGAAGAACCTACAGATTTTTTACCCCTTGAACTAAATTTACTACAGCCTTCCGACGCAATTCCCCTTAGTAAAGACATTATAAAATATTTAAATAATCAACAAATAAATATGACAATTTAATAAAATAATTAGAGAATGAAACGAGTGTACCAAACTTCGGGATTCAGAATTCAATAGAAACTCGAAGCTCGAAGTCTTGCGTCTTGCTACTTTGAATTTGAAAACTAATAATAATAATAACTTGAAAATTGATAATAAAGATGATTAAGAGAGTATGAGAATAAGAGAATTGAGAGAAATGTTGTGTGATAATAATGAAGAAAATGTAGAGAATTTATAGATTTTTAAAAGGGTAAAAATGGAATTAAAATAATTAAATAAACAAAACAAAAAACAAAAAAAAAATTAATAAAAAAGGGCCAATCTGCCGAAATGAATGCCATGCCCCGCCCCCACTTTCTCCCAAGCCCAATAAAAAATGACCGTTGGGCATTTTTTTTTTTTTTTGTTACCGGACCGGTCCGGTCCGGTTAATCAGAATGGAACCGTTTTCCAATACGCCTAACTGCCGGCCAGATCTGGTTTTGAAATGAACTGCGGGTTGGGGTTGGGGACAATCCGACTTCAACCCAGGTATGTCATTACCGGCCCGCCGATCCGGTTAAACCACCGGTCAACTGTCCGGTCGGTCAACCGGACCGGTTGACAGTATAGGAAAACCTTTATAAGCGAGGATTATACATATCTCTAATATAATGAATAAAACCAGAGATTCGTGAAATGAAAAGACAAACCCTCCACAAGAACTAATTTTGCTAGCTTCCCTATCTTTATGTTTATCGTATTTAGGCCTCTGACTCCCCGCCATAGTGGTTAATTTGACCTTTACTTTGTCCAGACAAGATGTGAACCTTGTCCCGATTGAGAGGACGCTTGCTCACCATTTTTTCAATCATGTATTGGCGTATGCAAGGCTTTGTGTTTTTGCAATAGGTGTCTTCCTAAACCCCGTCCCACCACGACCTTGTCCAGCTTTTAAAAGAATAAACATTTTTACAAGTTTTACATACAACTACTTGATTCGATGCGTCCTCACAAAATATTTCCATACAACTGATTTTAATGGTCGTTTTGCCGGACCTCGTCTCATAGTAGGGGGGATAGAAGGCATTTCACTAGTGGGTGTATCATCATCTTCATTAGTAGGTGTATCATCATCTAGAGTGTCATCTAAATTAAAATCTTCTTCAATTTGAGGATAATCATTTGTGTCAAGATCATATGGTATTTCAGGAAACAGTTCAGGATCTATAAAATTATCTTGTCTAGGAATACTAGAAGAAGTACCCTTGCCCTTGTTACCCGCCCTACTAGAAGAAGTACCCTTGCCAAAAACACTTTTTAATCTTTTCATGGTAATATACTAATAAATAGTTAAAGACTTAAAGATAATGAAATTAAATGTGCTAAATGAAATAAAAACAAAATAATAATTTAATGATAAATAAATAATTTAGCAATGACGTCGTGTCAAATAGCATAGTCGCATTTATTAATACGCAAAGCAATTTCATAATTATCGTAATAATTTAAACCCAAGCTAAAATTAATAAAGCACCTAAAATCATAACTTAAATAATGATAAATAATGCATAATAAATAAGATTTTAAATAATAGCACCGCATTTTACGTAAAAGCATTAAGCAATCCTTAAATATCATATCTGCATCTAGCATTTAAATAATTTAATAATAATCTAAACTCCATTCAATTTTAATTTAACATCGCAAAATACACATAATAAATAAGATTTTAATAACGGCATCGCATTATAAAATATTAAGCACTAATTAAATAGCACGCCCGTCTTTATTTTTTATAATAATTTAAACTCAAGCTTAGACTAATAAAACACCTAGGGTTGTATTTAAATAATTTAATTTACCACTAATTAAATAATACACCTAAAACTAATAACACACTACCCAAATTAAATACCTAATACATAAACTCTACCCAACCCACGTCGCCCAGCCCAGCAGCCCACTACCGAAGCCCACAACCCGCTGGCCCATCATCCCAGCCCTATTTCCCTTCCCCATCGCCAGCAGCCCACAGACATTTAACCCACAGCCCTTCATCTTCTTTCCCCCTTCCCCATCGAAAAAAAACCCTAAAAACCTAAGGCCCATCGCCGCCATGCCCGGGATTCTCGCCGGAGAATCCGGGGTTTCCATTCGTCCTTTTCCCAAGCCATCTCACTCTCCAAACGATTTTACACCCCATAGAACTTACCATAACAATAACAAATCAGTACCAAGAATGGAAACCAAATCAGAGTTATTAATACCAAGATTTGTCCGAATCAGTCGAAAATCGCATCAATACTTACCAACACTGGAACCCGAATTAGGGCTATATAAACATAGCAACATACACATGTAAGAAAAGAGGGAAAATGCATCGAAAGTCAGTTTTCGCATAGAAAGAACTCCTCAATATAAATGGAGAAATTAACAGTAAGGCGGGTCAGAAATGGGAGAGCATAGGAGAAACCCTTAGAACAGATAGGCACCGATTTTACACAGAAGAACTCCTTAAAATCAAGGAAAGATTAACAGCGAGGAAAAAGCAAATCGGGAAAAAGATTCAAGAAATAACACTCACGCAGCCATAGCCATAAGTTAAAACTCTTTCCATTCAATTCGCATAGCAATACACCCCCGAGTGGATCGACTACTTGATACGCTGTCTCGGTTCGTTGTCCGGAGAAGGTAAACCCAAACGCATTTTCAATTAAGTTCTCATTTTTATGTGCGCTATAGATTCAGTGAATTAATCGCATTTGTTACGAATATTTGAATCAGTTTGAGTGGTTTTGAGTAAGTTTAGATGTGTTTGAGTAAGCTTAGATCTGTTTTAAATCCTGTTTTGGACTGTTTAATATCCTCCTAAGTCTTTGTTTATCTGGGTTTCACTGCTCTTGTATGTATTATGTGATTATCAGCACGATTAGTTAAATAGAGTCATTAATATGTCAGTTTAGGATTAATATTAATTACGTATAAACTATGTAAACCCAAAACCATGTCTGAATGTGTTAGAATCTATATTAACTAGTATGCAGATTGCTAGTACTTGAGATGGAGTCAATATTACAATTTGAGACCTGTTTTGATTGAGAGGAACTAATTTATATTGATAAGTATGTAAATATGAAACTGGTCTAGGCTTGATCTCCCCTGCAACACATAGTTGGATCTTATTATATGTTTGTAATTGAGTCTGCTTAAATATTATTTGGAATGGTTTATTCGACTGTTAAGGGTCTAGAATGCTTACTGAATCAATCCATCCTATAAATCTCTGCATACCTGCAATTTTCTTGTCGGAATAAATGTTCTCTTTGTTCGCCTGAACTACCCACTGTGTACTGTTTTGATTGCCTGCATTTCTTGTTACTACCATGACACATGCTTAAAAGGAGTCATGATTCGGCCATCTACTCTTACTATATGCATCTGACTGTTAATGCTCCAGTATATCGCGTGCAGTGTGATTGAGTATTGTTTGGTGTACTGTCAACCTGATAAAGAGCCTGAAATATTGTATGAACCTTGTTTAGAAAATAGGTCTGTCTCCTCTTTGTTTGGCTCCTGCTCGCATATGCTAACTGAAATTGAATAGGTGTTGTGTGTGATATTAGAAGCTGATTTGTATCGCCTATATATCTGCCCATTCTCATTTATTTTACCACCTGCTGGCTGCCTACTTGCTGGTCATTACGTACGTACGTACAAACTCCATGCTAAATCCTTGCTTGTTAGTTAAATGAATTTGGACAGTTACTAATCCGTATCTTTTCTTATTTTTTACATGAAATGCATCGGAGCAAAATGAAGAGTCTCATGGCGAGACTCATCACGACTTTCGTCAATGAAGGCCCGCATCTACATCCATCGCGTTCCCTCCTCGGCAATTCCTAGAAAAACAAAATATGACAGAGTCATCCACTTCAATTCCTTTACTCTCTTAACCTCATTGCCTCATTTTATGTCTTTATTTGTTTATTGTAATTTTATTATCTAACTTTGTAATTAATAGGAGATCTAGTTCAATTAGTCTTTGAACATACAAGGCGGGAAGGTGATTTAGAATTAAACACACTTCTAGTTATTTATCTTAGACTTGTCATTCATGTCTAATCCCTTGCCTAACCATTAAAATTGCATATCTAAATATGAAACTAACGCATCACTTCTTTGATTTCGCATATAAATGCATATCTTTAGTCAAATCAATCAACTTTGCGCATATTCATTTTATAAACAATATAAATGTATACTTTCAACTTTATATATATTTTACAATGCATTTATCCAAAATTAGCTTTACATGTATTTTTATAAAGTAAGTCTTACAAATCTTTTTTTTGTGTTATCAAAATGCATCTTTTATAAAACATTCGCAATATCCTTACTTAAACATTTCTAAACATAATAATCAACCTAGGTTTGGCAGTACAACCGCAAGTTAGCGGATCTTAGAGGGTGCCTAATCCCTTCCCTCTAGATTAATAAAGAACCCTTAACCAGAATCTCACACTAGTTTTGCATACCATTAAGATAGAGTTAATGTTGACTTTAACCTAGTTGACATTTAGGTGTCCTAATTCACCCAAACTAATTAGGTGGCGACTCCGCGAACCCTTAGCATTTTAGTACCCTTTAGCATTTTAGCACTCTTTAACCTTTTAGCACCTCTTTAACCTTTTAGCACCCTTTTAACCTTTTAGCACATTTAGCACCTTTTAGTACTTTTAGCATTTAGCATCCTTAGCATCTATTTTTATTTTCTAACATTTCTTCTTAAGCAGGAGTTATAATTTGTCGCGGTCAGAAAAGGGCGTGACAGAAATGGCGACTCCCCTAGGGACTTAAGGTTCTTGATCATAGCAAACCTAGGTTTATTATTACTTTGTTTTATTTGCTTTTATTTGTTTTAAATGCCTTAAAATCGCTTGCCTTAAATTTTGTATGTTTAATTGCTATTTGTTTTATTGCTTTCCTTAAACTGGAATTCCGCTCATATTTCTTCCACTCTGGAAAATTCACACTATCACACACTACACGCGAGGTGCGCTTGGTGCATCAGCAGAATTCTTTCTTCAAAAACCCAAATTTAGGAGAGTTGGTAATATACGTGGAGTGCCCGGTCTAACCGGTGGCCGCGTAGCCTTCTCACTCGAGTTGTCCGCTCGGAAACATTGTGTCTAGTAAAGCCAAATCTTAGAAACTCAGGATAGAGCTATACCACCCTTTATTTTAAGGCATGCATGCATTTACCTTAGGTGGGTCGATCATTGGTATCGACACCACAATTAAGAAAACACCAAACTTGTCGACGGGTTTCTCAACCCAACGACCAACCAGCATATTATGTGTAGCGTGACGATGATAGACAAATCCAAACCTAATCAGGACGTGCCGAAATTGGAAAAAGTGCACCGTCATTTGGTCGCCATTTCCAACAAAAGCATTACAGTTTGATGGCTTGGACAAATCTATCATAGTCTCGCCTATGTGACGTTTAGGCCTACCTCTGGCATAAAGGGGTCCCCATGCATGTTAGGACTTGCTTGCAATGTGACAATTTATGTGCAACATATACTTGCTAAATGTTATTTACACCTTTGCAAAATCACGTGCTTTACACTAACGCAGTTTGCTACATTTTGTTTAAAAGGATTTATCATCTTCCCCAAAGGTCGATTTGTATTTGACTAAGCAATGACAGAGCATCGATATTTCACAAGATCAAAGACACGATCCAATGATACGATCGATTCAAGGGCATTTGAGCGAGCAGTTGAACTCGCCTTGGTTCCTATAGACAAAGCAGAAGTCTCAGAAAAAAAAAACAGCGTAGATCCGATCGAACACCTCGCCCAATTACCGCAGCAAATGGAAACCCTCCAGGCCGAAATTAAAAGGCTCTGAAACCTCACTAAAGCACTCGTCACTGCAAATAACCAAAACAATCAAAATCCTCCAAATTATTACCAGTACCCTCTTACTACATATCTCATTTACCACACTCAGCCAATATACAATGCACCCATATATCCCACACAAAACCAAATGCCTACCATACCCCAACCAAACACGAACCAAGACAAAAAGCCACCACAAACCTATTTTCATAATACATACGACAACCCCTTGCGATACTCACCCGTGTATACGCCACGGCCAATGGGCCGTCCACTAAACATCTTCACACCCCACCTAAATGCCACAGAAAGGCCAGCCAAAATATACACTCATTTAGCCGAGCTTTTGTCGCAGTTGTACGAGAGGTTGAGAGTTGCAGGGATACTCAAGCCAATTCCAAAGAATGTTCCTAATCCCAAGTCCAAAGCTCATGATGAGAACAAAAGTTGTGCATACCATTCTGGAGCCATCGGACACGACATGAGAAGGTGTTATACACTCAGAGACAAAATAAGGGAGCTGATCAAAGATGGAGTCATTCAGGCGGAGGAGGCCTCCCCCAATAAGTACAATGAACCCCAAAGGAAGAGAGGTGTTCCCTGGCCAGAACCCGCTCCGCCTGAATCAATCATTTATCCAAGTGTGCACCACGCAGAAGTCAAAAAAAGGAGATACTGATAGCAGAACACGAAGACCCAGCCAGCCATGATTGTTATACCCCATGGTTCGCCGACCGGTCGGGTCTCAGCCATGGCCACGCCGAGGCGGCGCGCGCCAAGGCGCGTGATTGTAGGCCGCGTCTTAAAACCTGAGGGTCGCCGAAGTTTCAGCAGCCGCAGAAGCGTGGCCGCGCGCCGAGGCGGAAATCGAAAAAACTTAGGAAAAGTCGATTTTTCTTTTAAAGGGCCAGGTGGGACAAGTGTCCCCATCTGATTTTTGCATGCATTATATTGACCAAGTCTTAAAGACTTGGTCATCTTTCATCTCTCTCTTAGAAAAAGCTCCTCCTTCTCTCTTAAATTATTTCAAGCTCCTCCTTCTCTCTAAAACTCCAAGAGGTATTCTAGCCTTAGGAAGAATCTGAAAAAGTAAAAGGCAAGAAGGAAGCTTGGGGCTAGCTTGTGAAGGTTGTTGTGGTGGTGTTCTTGGAATAGAGGCTAGCAAATTGTTGGATAAATTTGGCTAAAGCTCTAAGGTAATGATTCTTCCTCTATTATTAGTTTTTATTGTTGCATGTTAAGAAGGAAGTACTTGTGGTAGTAAATTATGCTATTAGAGTCATTGCATGCAAGAAATGTGGGTTGGGTATGAAGGATTTGGCTAAAGAGGTATTATGAGCATGTTGTAGCCTACAAACTACTTTAGAATTGATTGTATTATTATAACTTATGGGGCAGAATTTTTACACACCCAAGATTAGGTATGTAAACCCCTTTGTGTTGGTTTGGATGTTGGGCCTTAATGAGGCGTTTGAGTGTTAAAAATCGGCCTTAAAAATCGGCCTTTGAAAAAGGTGGCAAAGTGAGTAGAAACAAAGGAAATGCTGCCCAATTTTCCTTAGGAATTGGTAACTTGAATTTGGAATTTCTACATTGAAATTAGAGGTTAATCAACGCACTATGGTTATTATAGGTTGACATATTACTTGCGGTAGTTGGACTTAGCAAGTGGATTGACCAAAGAGGTATGTAGAGCTTTCCTATCTCTTGAGCATGAATAGTTGTATCTATGTAGTACGGTATAATGCATAAAGAGTTGATAATCTACACTTGTTTTAAAGTATATGATACTTGTCTCATTTCAAAAGTATAAGTCCCTTGGATTTAGGGAAAATGTATTTGACGAAGGAATAACGCTAATATAATGACTTTATGGGAAGTTGGTTATATTAGTTTTTGAAAGGTTCACAAAGAATGATTTACTCTAATTAAAACAAGTACGGGTAAATGATTCGAAACTATGGAAGGTGGATTGGTTTTAGGCATTGGTTGCCTAAGGTTTTAAAGGAAATGAAGTCACTTGATTTAGAAGCCTATTATATTTCTAAAAGGAAATGTGACTTGTTTTGAGAAGAACTTGTAACTTGATACTATGGTGATTAGTATCTTGGAATCTTTGTATAAAAAGAATTTTTCTTAAAAAGTTAGAAGTACATGGTACTTGGGTTGAATTCTCGGATTTTCTATTAAAAGACATGTTAGTGCCTTAGGATACTAAAATGAGAGGATATATTAATAATGTTAATAAGAAGTTAGGGGATTTCTTAACTTGCTTATGTTACGATAAGCCGGTAGTGCTTATGTATGATATGATAGGCCGGTAGTGCTTATGTTGTGATATGATAGGCCTAGTGCTTATGTTGTGATATGATAGCCTAGAGTGCTTATGTATGATATGATAGCCGGTAGTGTTTATGTTATGTATGATAGCCTGATGAGCTATGTTATATATTTGTATTATTACTGGTAAACCCGGGTTATTATCTATGCCATGGATTTGCTACCCATGACGCGAGTGCGCGCTTGCACTCATGCGATCCGACACGTGATCCACGCGGGTGAAATAGTCCCACGCGAGTACGGCGATGGTACTGCGCGGATCCACAGATCCATGCGGGTGAAATAGTCCACGCGGGTGAAATAGTCCCACGACGAGACGGATGACTCACGCGGGTCCACAGACCCACGTGCGGGTGAAATAGTCCCGCGAGTAGGATTGCTTAATGATACTACGCAGGTACCCTGCTTTGATCGCGAGCCTCCTATTTTTATGCTATAATATTTACACTTGTTACTCTCATTGTTAGTAAGGCACAAAGCAAAGAAATTGATTTTATATATTAATCCAGCTTATTTTTACTTATTATATTACTAAGATTTTCCGCTTTACATACTTGGTACGTCAGGTCGATCCCCTTCTCGGGCTGCGTTCACGCCGGTAAGGTAAGCGATTGTGGATCCTCGCTCTAGGATCACTATTCTCGTGTCGAAGCTCCATTCCTCCTAAGCTTATTTATTGGTACGGACATTCCTCGATGCTATAGGTATTTTGTACATTCGTGGTACGGCGGCCCCGTCCCGCCACGATTGTTATCTTTAAGGTCTGTGGTCACATATATATTTTGGGCTATAAGAACCAGTTGTACTACTATACTTTGTTTATGTATGTTTTATGGAAGGCACTTTATCTACCGCCAAATGATGGTTACCCTTTTATAAGTTATGTGTTATGTATGTTCACCGCTATTCTCCGACATATACCGATGGTACCCTTGAGGTACCGCGCCCCGGTTGGGTCGTGACAAAATTGGTATCGAGCGATTAGTCCTCGGAAAGTGTCCACGCACCGTGTCAGTAGCAGTAGTCTTGATTATCGGTGTGTCGTGCACCACATCTATAGTCGAAAGGCGTGGATATTTAGGATTGGTTTCATTCTTTCACTCTAAGATCGTGCAATGAGCCGAGTTATAGTTGAACCTCCTCCGATGTTTTCCTTTATGTATCGCTTATGCCTCCACGCAAGGCAAACGCGCCCGTGGCGGCAAGGCAAGAGAGGAACTACTAGTAGGACACCGAGGGTTACCAGGCACGTGCCCGCCCCACGGATGAGGTGTTTGGACGGCGAGTTCTACAACGCCGCCAACCCCAAAGAGTCCGAGGCGCAGCCGCGGCCATCGAGACCGCGTACACGAGCCTCCACCCAGCCTGTGGGCGCAGGATATGGGCTACGCGAGATGGCCCGATTAGCCGTGATCGTGGCCGCATGAGATAGCCGAGACAGCCGGCCGTATTCGTAGTTCAAAGACAGAGCCGCTAGCTTGAGATCGGCGGACTTTGAGTTGCAGCCACCGAGTTTTATGGTCGAGGCTCGAGGATGATCCTCGAGTTTATCCGACGCCATGGATCATGAGGGTGATCGGGCTTCGAGACCGAGTCGGTGGTACTAGGTTCGTGATCGGCCGCGGACACCGCAGCTGATCGGTATGATTCATGGAACTGTCCCGGGGAGCATGCGCTTCCAATGCTGGGACGAGTTCTCGAGGCGCATTTGGCCATTTCTTGCCTCCGCAGATGAGGAGGGCTCGGCCGATAGATTTTTGACACCGAGACAGAGCCGGGCGGACGGTTCGGAGTACAATGTGGAGTTTGACTCATTGGCTCGGATGTGCCCACTTTGGTAGCAGCATGGAGGACAGTGGTGCACCGGATGTCACAGACTCGATGATCACTTGGCCGAGTTGCACGGAGTGGCTCTTCACCGGCACGACATTGCCCGCACGCAGCATATGCACTGGGTGTGAGGAACGCAGGGCCGACGGATCGAGTGCATCGCCAGGCAGGTCGGGACAGCAGGTCCTCCGGTAGTTTTAGGGTAGACAACCCCAAAGAAGCAGACTGCAGATTTGCACCACAAGGTCCAGCGCTCCTCCACCATCTTCGGACCTACAGAGTATTCAGAGCGTGACAGGTTCCGTGGCTTCGGTTTCCAGGACCAGAGTTCCGCCGATGAGGCCACCTATGCCTCTGTGGTCGATGTGGTGATAGCCATTACATGGTGTCGTGTTCCTCCGTGAGCTTGTTACTCTTGCGACGCAGGCCATTTGAAGAGAGATTGTCCACCGCAGGCGCGGAAATGCTATGGCTCACCACCGGGCCCGATTGCCGGGTCTTCATCTTCGCTTGTTGCGCGCCGAGGCGGTGTTCACGCCGCAGCCGCGCAGGGTCGTGGCGGGGTTCTAGTTCCAATGTCCTCGAACCGCATCTATGCTATGTCCAATGTCAGACCGCGAGGCATCACCCGATGTCGCCACAGTACATTATTGGTTTCTTGTGGATGTATATGCTTTGATAGATCCGTGTTCTACCTTGTCCTATATATCTCCTCATATCACGGGTAGAATAGGGATGAGCCCGAGTCCATAGAATCTTTTGAGGTGGCTACGCTGCAGTGCTTCAGCCGGTAGCCGAGCGTATATAAGGCTTGCCTAGTGACTATAGATGGTCGCCGACTCTAGCCGACTTGATAGAGTTGGATATGATGACTTCGATGTGATTATGGGTATGGATTGGCTAGCGTCTTGCTATGCCAATGTGGACTGCAGAGAGAGGTTAGTTCGGTTCCGCTTTCCTGGTGAGCCGGTTATCGAGTGGAAGGGGAATACTGCATCGCCGAGGGGTAGGTTTATTTCTTACCTCAAGGCTAGGAAGATGATACGGAAGGGGTATATTTACCATTTGGTTCGTATTCGACATCGAGTGAGATACCGACCTTCATCGATCCGGTTGTTAGAGAGTTTCGCACGTATTCCCGCACGAAGCTCGTATCCTCCCAAGAGGAGATTGAGTTTTGCATCGATTTGGCGCGGACACTGACCGATATCTATTCCGCCATACGTGATGACACCGCCGAGTTGAGGGAATCAAGGACCAAATTGAAATATTTGCCGGAGAAAGGCTTTATTAGGCCAAGTGTTTCTCCTCGGGGCGCCAGTGTTATTTGTAAAGAAGAAGGATGGGACGCCGCGTATGTATTGATTACAAAATGAACAAGGTAACTATCAAGAATGATATCCTCCCCGTGATTGACGATTTGTTTGACCACTGCAGGTGCAAAGTGTTTTCAAGATAGACTGCGGTCCGTTATCATCAAAGTAGTTAGAGAGATAGACATCCCAAAGACTGCATTCAGGACCCGGTATGGGCACTATGAGTTCAGGGTGATGTCTTTCGGGTTGACCAACGCCCCAGCAGTATTCATGGATTTGATGAATAGGGTGTTCAGGCCATTCTTGGATATGTTCGTTATAATGTTTATTGATGATATCTTGGTGTATTCGCGCACAGAGCAAGAGCATACATATCATTTGAGGACGGTATTGAGAGTCCTTCGAGACCGACAGTTGTATGCCAAGTTCTCGAAGTGCGAGTTCTGGTTGGCGTCAGTGGCTTTCTTAGGACATGTTATCGGGGCCGATGGTATTCGGGTTGATACAGCGAAGATTGAAGCAGTCAAGACTTGCCTGCACTCCACTACCCCAACGGAGGTGCGCACTTTTGGGCCTCGCAGTTATTATCGGAGGTTTGTAGAAAAGTTTGCTTCATTTCAAAGATTTGACTAAGCCGACTCGAGGCGCTATGTTCCGTGGACGGATACTTGTGAGGAAAGTTTCTTGCTAAAGGAGAAGTTGACGACCGCCCGCTTCTTACTCTTCCGGAGGGCTTAGATGGATATGTGGTTTATTGTGACGCCAAGGTGTCGGGCTTGGGCTGACGCAAAGACGACAAGCGTTATAGCTTATGATCTCGACAAATTAGGAAGCATGAGAAGAACTATCCCACACATGACTTGAGTCGCGCAGTGATTCATGCCTCAAGATCCGAGACACTATTTATATGGAGTTCATGTGGACATTTACACGTACCACAAGAGTCTCCGCACATCTTCACGTATGAGCCGAACTTGCGGCAGACGGTGGTTGGAGCTACTTAAGGATTACGATGTTGATATTCTGTACCACCCAGGGAAGGCCAATGTAGTTGCAGATGCCCTTAGTCGCAGATCGATGGGTAGTCTGTCTGATGTTCAGCCAGAGAAGAGGGATATGGTCCGAGAGATACATCAGCTAGCGAGCTTTGGGGTTCGGTTGGTTGATTCTGTTAGTGAAGGAATTCGGTTCGAGAGGTCACGAGTCTTCTATTGTCGAGGTGGTGAAGAGGCGACAGTATGAGGATCCGATTTTGGTACGGTACCGAGATGCCGCTGTTCAGAAAGAGAGGAGTCTATTTGAGGTAGCGTCTGATGGGGTGCTAAGATTCGAGGGCCGGTTGTGTGTTCCCGATGTGACAGGACTTCGCCAGATTTCGTGAGGCACACAGTGCTCGTTATTCTATTCATCCGGGGTCGACTAAGATGTATCATGACCTCAGATGCATGTATTAGTGGGATGGCCTAAAGAGGACGCCATGGAGTTCGTGGAACAAAGCGCCCGAATTGTCGCCAGTTAAGATTGAGCACGTAAGCGCTGGTCATTGCAGTTATTGATATTCGACTGGAAGTGGGAGGTGATAAATATGGATTTTATTACAGGACTACCTACCACTCAGAGGAAGCATGATTCCATTTGGGTGATTGTCGACAGGCTGACGAAATCAGCCCATTTTCTTCCGGTCAGAACGACGTTCTCAGCTGAGGACTACGCCAGATTATATATTAGAGAGATTGTGAGACTGCACGGAGTCCCAGTGTCGATTATATCAGATAGAGGAGCCCGCTTCGGCTAACTCGAGGTCTTTTCGGAAGGATTAGGACACAGGTGAGTCTCGATCGCATTTCACCGCATCGACGGACGGCCGAGCGCACTATCCGCACACTCGAGGATATGCCGCGGGCTTGTGTTATTAATTTGTGGTAGCCGAGGATCATTTGCCTCTTGTGGAGTTTGCTTACAACAACAGCTACCATTCCAGTATTCAGATGGCGCCTTATGAGGCCTTATACGGGAGGAAGTGCAGGTCACCGATAGGCTGGTTCGAGGTGGGAGAAGTTCAGTTAGTCGGGCCAGACTTAGTTCAAAGCGTGGATAAGGTGAAGCTTATCCAGAGCGGTTGTTAGCTCGTAGTCGGCAAAAGTCGACGCGCACCATCGGCGCCGACACTTGGAATTTGAGATAGATGATTGGGTTTTTCTAGCGTATCGCCACGGCGGCATGATGAGATTTGGAAAGAAGAAGCTTAGCCCAAGGTACATCGGGCAGATCGATTGTCCGTAGGTAGGCGGTGGTTGCCTATGAGTTAAATATGTCGTCCGATTTGGAGGCGGTACATCCAGCCTTCCATGTGTCCATGTTATGAAATGTATCGAGATCCATCTAGAGTGCACCCGTTCACGAGGTTCAGTAATGAGGAGTTATCGTATGAGGAGAGTCCCATAGCGATACTCGATCGACAAAGTTAGCGACTTCTTGGACGAAGGACGTGGCTTCCGCAGCGTCTTATGGCGAACGAGAATGGAGGAAATGACGGGAAGCAGAGGATGACATGATGAAGAAGTATCCTCACTTATTCCCTATACCTCCAGTAACCCACGTTCTAAATTGTTGGTCTTTAAATTTAGTATTTATGCTTGAGTTTTGTTGTGGCGCGTGGAGCGCCTTTATTCGAGTCTATGCCGATATTGTGATTTGAGTAAGTTTATAAGGAACATTCGACGAATGTTTCTGGGGAGAATGTTATACCCGTGGTTCGGCCGACCGGTCATGGTCTCAGCGCACGAGGCAGGCCGGGCGCCAAGGCGCGCGATTGTAGGGCGCGCGCCGAAAACTCGAGTGGTCGCTGTTTCAGCGCCGAGGCGCCGGGAAGCAGGCCGCGCCGAAAGATCCGGAGTCCGCAGGAGCTGCGCCGCGCCGGAAGGGGCCGCGCGCCGAGGCGGAAATCAGCGGAAAACTTAGGAAAAGTCAGATTTTTCTTTTAGAAGGCACAGGTGGGGACAAGTGTCCCCATCTGATTTTTGCATGCATTATATTGACCAAGTCTTAAAGACTTGGTCATCTTTCATCTCTCTCTTAGAAAAAGCTCCTCCTTCTCTCTAAAACTCCAAGAGGTATTCTAGCCTTAGGAAGAATCTGAAAAAGTAAAAGGCAAGAAGGAAGCTTGGGGCTAGCTTGTGAAGGTTGTTGTGGTGGTGTTCTTGGAATAGAGGCTAGCAAATTGTTGGATAAATTTGGCTAAAACTCTAAGGTAATGATTCTTCCTCTATTATTAGTTTTTATTGTTGCATGTTAAGAAGGAAGTACTTGTGGTAGTAAATTATGCTATTAGAGTCATTGTATGCAAGAAATGTGGGTTGGGTATTGTTACACCCCGTATTTACAGGACATGGTGTAAGAACGTACGTAAGAACTCACAGTGTTAAGATTTGGGACTTGTAAAAACTTTCTCGGAATTATGAAATTTTCGGAAAATGTTTTATTGTGACAAATGGGAGGGCGACACGTGTCACCCCCCCTTATAGATGTCTTGGACGAAATGCATGGGCACAAGGGTCATTTGACCCTTGTTAGGAAGACAAGTCTTGCAATGTAGTGAGCTTGACAATATTGACTAAGTCAATGGGGCCACATTAGCTTGATATTAATTAAGAGCTCATCCAAACCACCCATTTGTTTATATCATAACCCTCCATTACACTTTATAATACTAGTTGTGCAAGACAAGCTTAACACATAGCCATATTTTCACAAAAAATTGAAGGAAGAGCAAGAGATGCTCTCGGGTTCAAGGCTTTGTGAAGAGAAAAAATTTTCGTTTCTTGTCCTTTAAGCCCCACACTTTAAACCAAGGTTCATGAGTGTTATGTAAGTGTATCTCAATAGAAAATCTCGGAAAAAGATAGTTTTCTGTTAGTCGCAAAGTGAAAACCTAGAGACTTTCTAGGTTTTGGATTGTAAGTGAAGGAAAGTTGTTGGTGTGGTTCTAAGGGTCTCAACAAGCGGATTGAAGTGTCTTGGAGGGTTCTAAACTACTAGGAGCGACTTCGGATTGGAATTGGATTAAGATTCGCTGAGGTATAATTTTGTCCTTTAACGTGTTACAAGATTATATGTTTATATTGTTGTTATTAGCTTTACGTGTTGCTAGCATGAAGTTGATTAGTAGAAGTTTATAAGGATTGTGGATTGATTGTAGCATTGGAAATCCGAATGTAATATAAGCCACGTTAAGTTGGATTTCAATTTAGTCGTTATTAGAAATCGTCGCATGTTACCTACTTAGAGATTATGGATTGTTATAATCAAATACGACTTGATATCATGTTATGCTACCAATTTGGAATGAAATGGAAATTTGATAAGAATTAGTAAGGTTGAACTCAAGTGGCGAATTTGGACTTTTAGTTTGTTTTTCATTTGTATTGGACTACTTTCTAAATTGTGAGCCAATTGGGGCTGTTTAGTTAGTCATTTGTATTGGAGTACCTTATAGAAATTGTGAGCCAATTGGGGCTGTTTGGTTATTGTATTCGGCCTTGAAAAAGGTGGCAAAGTTAGTAGAAACAAAGGAGGTTCATCCGATTTTCCGTAGAATGGTGACTTAGCACTTAGAATAATTCTACGATGAAGTGAGAGGTTAATGGACGATTGTGACCATTATAGGTTGAAGTACTAAGTATAGCGTATCCTACTTGGAGAGTGGAATAGCTATCAAGATTGAAGTACTTTGGAGCATTTTGCTACTTGTCGACAATCGTCGCGAGGTATGAACCTCTTCCTTCCTTTGGCATGATTCTATGTATGGAATATACTTGTGGTATCATTTCATGTTTCCTTCTACTCTTAGAAGTTAAGAGGTAGTTATGTGATTTACTCTATGTAGAACTTTTCCTATCTTTTGAGCGTGACTAGTTGCACGATGTAGTGCGAGACGTCAAGACTATGACATTCTTTACTTGTTTTATGAAATGCCAAGTCGGGTGGGTTAGAGATTAACTCACTTCTTTGAAAATAGTAAGGATGTCTTAAGTTGATTTTAAAGTTAAGGGACTTGAAGAGTTTTAAAGTATGTGATACTTGTTCCGCTTTAAACGTATAAGTCCTCGATAGGAAATTGTTTATGGCTAAGGTATAAAGTGAATATAACGCTTTATGGGAAGTTAGTTATATTTGCCTTATGGAAAGATAAAGGACTTGACTTTAGTGAAAAGGCACTTGATTTTACTGGCATCGCTTGCCTAAGGTTTTATAAGAAAAGAAGTCACTTGTTTTGTGTTTCGTAATTGTATTTCTAAAAATGTATTGTGACTTGTCTTGAAAGACGGATAGGACTTGATACTATAGTTGTTAGTATCCGAAGTTGTAATTGAAAAAGAGTCTTTCTAAAGGAGTAGAGCGCCAGAGTACGTTGGGTTAAATTTCCGATTTTATATGACATTATCGACCCAGAACGGGCCGCAAGATACCTTACGGGCGCACTATATGACATTATCGACCCGAGAACGGGCCGCAAGATACCCATACGCGCACTATATGACATTATCGACCCAGAACGGGCCGGCAAGATACCCATACGCGCACTATATGACATTATCGACCGAGAACGGGCCGGCAAGATACCTTTACGGGCGCACTATATGACATTATCGACCCAGAACGGGCCGCAAGATACCTTTACGCGCACTAGATGACGTTATCGACCCGTGATCGGGTCGGGCAAGATACCCACGCGCACTATGTGACCTTGATCGCGCCCTAGATCGGGCCGGTAGTATAGGTGCCCTCCTTACAGGCGGATTATACTTATGAAAGATAAGTAAGTTATATAGTAATGAACTTAATGATTCTTTTCTAATAATGACGTAAGAATGTGGTGTAAATTTTATTAAGAATGGAAAAGATAATAGGGTGCGATTAAGTTCATAAGTGGTAATGACACTGCAGGATCCGTATGTATTGTTTTATACTTGTCCTTGTCATTCTTTGTACGCTTATGATCACATCAGACGTTATTTCTGCTCCATATTCGCACTGTTGTAATCGACTTCGGGGCCGTTCATGCCCGCAGGTTTTAGGTACCCAGGTTGGTGATCCTTGCTCTTAGGATCTCGGTTCAGTTGTTGGGAAAAAGCTCCATTTGCTCCGGAGGCTTTATCTCTTGGTACGGTTTTCCCTGAAGTAGTTGATTCATGTATGTCCAGGAAGGTAGCCCTATCGGCTAACCTGTTGTTTTACTTCCAATGTTTTATTTATAAGTTTCATGTATGTTCCGCTGATTTTCTCTGATGTTCACCTGTAAGGGTGCCTGTAGGGCACCGGGCCGCGTCCCGGTCGGGTCGTGACAAAAGTTGTATCGTGAGCGATTAGTCCTCGGAAAGTGTCTACAGGCAGTTCAGTAGAGTCTTGATTATCGGTGTGTTGTGCACCACATCTATAATCGTGGGCCGCAGGACATTTAGGATTGGTTTCCATTCTTCTCTCTCGAGATCGTGGCAAGAGAGTCGCCTTATTAGGTGAATCCTCCGACCTATTCTTATGAAACGATTATGCCTCCACGGAAGGCACTGTGGCCCAAGGCAAAGCAGCAGCGAGCCGCCAAGAGGCGCAGAGAGTTACTGTGAGTCGGGCAGACTATGCCCGAGGTAGTAAGCGGGTCGGCGAGTTCACCACGCCCAGATTAGAGGAGCCGAGAGCGGCAGAGCTCCAGAGGTTCCGCACGAGCCTCCAGCCCGCACCGTGGCCGAGTATAGAGACTACGGGAGCAGATCCGATTATTGACCAAGATAGTAGTCGGCAACACGATGCGAGCAGCAACCCACCCCAGAGCCGGCGGTTTGGATTAGGGATTTTCTGGATGTCATCCACCGAGTTTTATGGTTCGAGGTCGACGAGGATCCGCAGGAGTTCATTCGGCAGCCTACAATGACCACGCAGTTCTTAGGGCTTCGAGACAGAGTCTGTTACGCTAGCCTTCCTACCGTTCGCCGACATCGCGTTGAACCGGTTTGAGTCGTGGTTGCTTTCGAGAGGTGATGATGCTCGTCCACGGTTTGGGATGAGTTCACAGAGGCCTTTCTTGGTCACTTTTTGCCTCCGAGATGAGGAGAGCCCGTGTTGATAGGTTCTTATCATTGAGGCGAATGGGAGGACCATCGTGAGTACACCCTGTAGTTTGACTCGTTGGCTAGGTACGCGACACTATTGTGGCTAACATGGCCGATAGAGTCCATCGCTATGTTATGGGACTAGACCGTTATATGATCACCGCTTGTCAGAGTGGCCCTTCACCAGAATGGATATTTCCGTGATACGCATATGCACAGAGGATTGAGGACAGGAGAGAGAGGACCGACTGCACCAAGGCCAGCCCAAGAGGGCCAAGACGGCAGGGGTTCAGGGTGATATTCGAGGCGGAGAGCCTCGAAGCGAGTTAGGTCTACGCTCACCGACACGAGTGCACTCCACGCTTTTCCAATGGGTTTTCACAACCCCGGAATGCAGGGCCTGGCCAGTCTCTAGAGCTTCGTAGTCTCGAGGAGATGGGGTTCCATCGAGGCCACCTTTGCCTCAATGTGCCCTGTGGTAGGTTACATTCTGGGTATGTCGCACCAGACGGTGCTTGTTTTTCTTGTGGTCGTCTAGGCCATATGTTAAGAGAGTGTCCTTATAGAGGGGGTCCTGGTGGGACAACACAGCCTACTGGATCAGTTGCGGGTTCTTCGCCTTCACTAGCTAGGTAGGATGTTCATGCACCGACAGGCCGTGGCAGAGGTCGTGGTGGGAGTTCCCAGTTTTAGCGGTCCTTGAACCGCCTATATGATTTCAGGTATGTCTTTGGCCTTTAGAAACTTGTTTACATGATAAGTTTTGGTATGTTTAAGTTTTATGAACAGATTATATTGAGACTATGTATATGTTAGAAGGAGTTGGAAGTACGAAAAGATAATCCCTTTTTGGGCTTATGACGACGGATATGTGGGTGCGAGGTATTAAGGCCATGTGTGGCATTGTTGGTATGTCGGGGTGGTGAAAGGAAACTATGTTGTTAATTTTAAGTTTGACTCCGAAAGAACATTCGAGGACGAATGTTTCTAAGGGGGGAAGAATGTTACACCCCGTATTTACAGGACATGGTGTAAGAACGTACGTAAGAACTCACAGTGTTAAGATTTGGGACTTGTAAAAACTTTCTCGGAATTATGAAATTTTCGGAAAATGTTTTATTGTGACGAATGGGAGGGCGACACATGTCACCCCCCCTTATAGATGTCTTGGACGAAATGCATGGGCACAAGGGTCATTTGACCCTTGTTAGGAAGACAAGTCTTGCAATGTAGTGAGCTTGACAATATTGACTAAGTCAATGGGGCCACATTAGCTTGATATTAATTAAGAGCTCATCCAAACCACCCATTTATTTATATCATAACCCTCCATTACACTTTATAATACTAGTTGTGCAAGACAAGCTTAACACTTAGCCATATTTTCACAAAAAATTGAAGGAAGAGCAAGAGATGCTCTCGGGTTCAAGGCTTTGTGAAGAGCAAAAATTTTCGTTTCTTGTCCTTTAAGCCCCACACTTTAAACCAAGGTTCATGAGTGTTATGTAAGTGTATCTCAATAGAAAATCTCGGAAAAAGATAGTTTTCTGTTAGTCGCAAGTGAAAACCTAGAGACTTTCTAGGTTTTGGATTGTAAGTTGAAGGAAAGTTGTTGGTGTGGTTCTAAGGGTCTCAATGTCGGATTGAAGTGTCTTGGAGGGTTCTAAACTACTAGGAGCGACTTGGATGGAATTGGATTAAGATTCGTTGAGGTATAATTTTGTCCTTTAATGTGTTACAAGATTATATGTTTATATTGTTGTTATTAGCTTTACGTGTTGCTAGCATGAAGTTGATTAGTAGAAGTTTATAAGGATTGTGGATTGATTGTAGCATTGGAAATCCTAATGTAATATAAGCCATGTTAAGTTGGATTTCAATTTAGTCGTTATTAGAAATCGTCGCATGTTACCTACTTAGAGATTATGGATTGTTATAATCAAATACGACTTGATATCATGTTATGCTACCAATTTGGAATGAAATGGAAATTTGATAAGAATTGGTAAGGTTGAACTCAAGGTGGCCGAATTTGGACTTTTTAGTTTGTTTTTCATTTGTATTGGACTACTTTCTAAATTGTGAGCCAATTGGGGTTGTTTAGTTAGTCATTTGTATTGGAGTACCTTATAGAAATTGTGAGCCAATTGGGGCTGTTTGGTTATTGTATTCGGCCTTGAAAAAGGTGGCAAAGTTAGTAGAAACAAAGGAGGTTCTGTCCGATTTTCCGTAGAATTGGTGACTTAGCACTTAGAATAATTCTACGTATGAAGTGAGAGGTTAATGGACGTATTGTGACCATTATAGGTTGAAGTACTAAGTATAGCGTATCCTACTTGGAGAGTGGAATAGCTATCAAGATTGAAGTACTTTGGAGCATTTTGCTACTTGTCGACAATCGTCGCGGTATGTGAACCTCTTCCTTCCTTTGGCATGATTCTATGTATGGAATATACTTGTGGTATCATTTCATGTTTCCTTCTACTCTTAGAAGTTAAGAGGTAGTTATGTGATTTACTCTATGTAGAACTTTTCCTATCTTTTGAGCGTGACTAGTTGCACGTATGTAGTACGGTAGACGTACAAGACTATGACATTCTTTACTTGTTTTATGAAATGCCAAGTCGGGTGGGTTAGGAGATTAACTCACTTCTTTGAAAATAGTAAGGATGTCTTAAGTTGATTTTAAAGTTAAGGGACTTGAAGAGTTTTAAAGTATGTGATACTTGTTCGCTTTAAACGTATAAGTCCCTTGGATAGGAAATTGTTTATGGCTAAGGTATAAAGTGAATATAACGGCTTTATGGGAAGTTAGTTATATTTGCCTTATGGAAAGATAAAGGACTTGACTTTAGTGAAAAGGCAACTTGATTTTACTGGATCGCTTGCCTGAGGTTTTATAAGAAAAGAAGTCACTTGTTTTTGTAGGTAATTGTATTTCTAAAAATGTATTGTGACTTGTCTTGAAAGACGGATAGGACTTGATACTATAGTTGTTAGTATCCAGGAAGTTGTAATTGAAAAGAGTCTTTCTAAAGGAGTAGAGCGCGTGAAAACGTTAGGTTAAATTTCCGAGATTTTATATGACATTATCGACCCAGTAATGGGCCGGGCAGTATACCTTTACGGGCAGACTATATGACGTTATCGACCCAGAATGGGCCGGCAAGATACCTATACGCGCACTATATGACATTATCGACCGTGAATGGGCCGCAAGATACCCATACGCGCACTATATGACATTATCGACCGAGAACGGGCGAGCGATACCTTTATGGGCGCACTATATGACATTATCGACCGAGAACGGGCCGCAAGATACCTTTACGCGCACTAGATGACGTTATCGACCCGAGATCGGGTCGGGCGATACCTTTACGCGCACTATGTGACCTTGATCGCGTCTAGATCGGGCCGGGTAGTATAGGTGCCCTCCTTACAGGCCGGATTATACTTATGAAAGATAAGTAAGTTATATAGTAATGAACTTAATGATTCTTTTCTAATAATGCACGTAAGAATGTGGCATAAATTTTATTAAGAATGGAAAAGATAATAGGTGCGATTAAGTTCATAAGTGGTAATGACACGGCGGGATCCGTATGTATTGTTTTATACTTGTCCTTGTCATTCTTTTGTCTGATTATGATCACATTTCAGACGTTATTTCATTCCATATTCGGAATTTTTGTTATCGACGGCCCCCGCTGCGTTAAATGCCGCAGTTTTAGGTACCAGTTGGTGATCCTTGCTCTTAGGATCTCGGTTGATTGTTGGGAAAAAGCTCCATTTGCTCGGAGGCTTTATCTCTTGTGCAGTTTCCCTGAAGTAGTTGATTCATGTATGTCCAGGAAGGTAGCCCTATCGGCTAACCTGTTGTTTTACTTCCAATGTTTTATTTATAAGTTTCATGTATGTTCCGCTGATTTTCTCTGATGTTCACCTGTAAGGGTGCCCAGGTAGGGCACCAGTCGCGGTCCCGGGGTCGGGTCGTGACATGAAGGATTTGGCTAAAGAGGTATTATGAGCATGTTGTAGCCTACAAACTACTTTAGAATTGATTGTATTATTATAACTTATGGGGCAGAATATTTACACACCCAAGATTAGGTATGTAAACCCCTTTGTGTTGGTTTGGATGTTGGGCCTTAATGAGGCGTTTGAGTGTTAAAAATTGGCCTTTGAAAAAGGTGGCAAAGTGAGTAGAAACAAAGGAAATGCTGCCCAATTTTCCTTAGGAATTGGTAACTTGAATTTGGAATTTCTACATTGAAATTAGAGGTTAATCAACGCACTATGGTTATTATAGGTTGACATATTACTTGCGGTAGTTGGACTTAGCAAGTGGATTGACCAAAGAGGTATGTAGAGCTTTCCTATCTCTTGAGCATGAATAGTTGTATCTATGTAGTACGGTATACGTACAAGAGTTGATAATCTACACTTGTTTTAAAGTATATGATACTTGTTTCATTTCAAAAGTATAAGTCCCTTGGATTTAGGGAAAATGTATTTGACGAATGAATAACGCTAATATAATGACTTTATGGGAAGTTGGTTATATTAGTTTTTGAAAGGTTCACAAAGAATGGTTTACTCTAATTAAAACAAGTACGGGTAAAGGATTCGAAACTATGGAAGGTGGATTGGTTTTAGGCATTGGTTGCCTAAGGTTTTAAAGGAAATGAAGTCACTTGATTTAGAAGCCTATTATATTTCTAAAAGGAAATGTGACTTGTTTTGAGAAGAACTTGTAACTTGATACTATGGTGATTAGTATCTTGGAATCTTTGTATAAAAAGAGTTTTTCTTAAAAAGTTAGAAGTACATGGTACTTGGGTTGAATTCTCAGATTTTCTATTAAAAGACATGTTAGTGCCTTAGGATACTAAAATGAGAGGATATATTAATAATGTTAATAAGAAGTTAGGGAATTTCTTAACTTGCTTATGTTACGATAAGCCGGTAGTGCTTATGTATGATATGATAGGCCGGTAGTGCTTATGTTGTGATATGATAGGCCGGTAGTGCTTATGTTGTGATATGATAGGCCGGTAGTGCTTATGTATGATATGATAGGCCGGTAGTGTTTATGTTATGTATGATAGCCGGATGAGCTATGTTATATATTTGTATTATTACGGGGTAAACCCCGGGTTATTATCTATGCCATGGATTTGCTACCCATGATGCGAGCGCGTGACTTGCACTCATGCGGATCCGGACCACAGGATCCATGCGGGTGAAATAGTCTCATGCGAGTACGGCGATGGTACTCATGCGGGTCCACAGGATCCATGCGGGTGAAATAGTCCCATGCGGGTGAAATAGTCCCATGACGAGGCGGATGACCTCATGCGGGTCCACGGGACCCATGCGGGTGAAATAGTCCCAGGAGTAGGATTGCTTAATGATACTACGGGTGAGGTACCCTGTTTTGATCGTGAGCCTCCTATTTTTATGCTATAAGATTTACACTTGTTACTCTCATTGTTAGTAAGGCACAATGCAAAGAAATTGATTTTATCTATGATCTATGACTCCAACTTATTTTGACTTATGATATTACTACAGTATTTTCCAGTTTTACATACTTGGTACGTTGTGTACTGACCCCCTTCCTCGGGGGCTGCGTTCATGCCGCAGGTAAGGGTAAGCAGATTGTGGATCCTCGTTCTTAGGATCACTATTAGGTGTCGAAGCTCCATTCCTCGGAAGCTTGTTTATTAGTACGGACATTCCACGATGCTATAGGTATTTTGTACATTCGTGGTATGGCGGGGCCTCCCGCCACAATTGTTATCTTTAAGTGCAGTGGTCACATATATGTTTTGGGCTATAAGAACCAGTTGTACTACTATACTTTGTTTATGTATGTTTTATGGAAGGCAGCCTTATCGGCTGGCCAGTGATGGTTACCCTTTTTATAAGTTATGTGTTATGTATGTTCCATTTGCTATTCTCGACATATACGGCGAGTACCGGTAGGTACGATCGCGGCCCCGGGGTTGGGTCGTGACAATGATGCAGAGCAATGAGGCATATTGGTAGATTGGATTTGCATCCTTGTTCTGGTCCGCCTAGAGTCTAGATAAGAAGAACAATTTAGTTTCGCAGAATAATTTAAGACTCATATTTAAGTTTTAATAATGTTTTGCTTAAGTTTTCATCATTGGAACTACGTGTGACCTGATTCCCTCGTGGGGATACGTAGGCGGCCATATCGACTTCGGTCCCACCTTTAGAAAATCCCAATTTCTCTTTTTGCTTGTAATTGGAACTACGTTCGACCTGATTCCCTTGGCGGATACGTAGGCAGCCATATCGGCCTCGGTCCCACCTTTAGAAATTTTAGCTTTACCAAATTTCTCTTGTAATGAACTACGTCATGACCTGATTCCCTCGTGGGGATACGTAGGCGGCCTAAATCGGTTTCGGTCATACCATTAGAAAACTTTCCCTTCGTTCTGAAAATAACAAATACACATTTTCGGCATGATAGACAAGCAATCCCATGGAGACTTGCTTTAGGACAAACGTCTCTGCATATACAAAACTAGGACCATTAACAACTGACTAACACAGGAAACCAGACAGGGGTTGCAGGTCCAAACAGGCCATGCGCGCAGATGTCAAGAAACAAAGCTGCAAAGTCAAATACGAATTGACCATCCCCCAAAATGCACAAATTTTCTTTGAGCGCAGGTTTTTCATATTAACAGAAGCAGAAAATGCAACAGCCGAAGCAGAAAATACGGTAAAAAAGTTTCTTCGTATTAGCAGAAGCAGAAAGAATCAACAGAGGATATGACAACAATCCAAAGTTCAACATCCGCAGTAGAAGCAGCAGAAGCAGAAAGGGACATCAACAATCAAAATTCAAAATTCCGCAACAAAATCTAGCGCATCAGCTCGGGCATAGAGTCAAATTGCAATCCATGCAGTGCACAAACGCACAACAAAGAAATCATGGCAATCCATACGGTTCACAAAACGCATTACAACAACATCGCAGCAATTGCAACATTTAGCATGTCCGCCCAAGGACAACATCTCAGCATTCACAACATCCCACGTATCATACATGGACGACATCTCTACCCATATAATTGCATTTCTCATTTTGTTTTAACAGTTATACACTAATTTTTCTCAAGATTAGCTTGTAGGAGCATTTATTCTACAGGAGCATCAGCAACACGTCCAGACAACGACGTTATGAGCATTATGTCTACGCAATGACGCCATCAGCATTACGTCTACGCAACGACGCCAGCAGCAATACGTCTAGGCAACGACGCCGGCGGAACACGCCCAGAAATGACGCCATCGCGATCACGTCTACGCAACGACGCCATCAGCATTACGTCTACGCAACGACGCCAAAGAATACGTCTGGCAACGACGCCAAGTCGGCACGCATGCGCAACGACGTCATCAATATCACGTCTACGCAATGACGCCATCAGCATTACGTCTACGCAATGACGACATCAGCATTACGTCTACGCAATGACATCATCAGCATTACGTCCACGCAACGATGTCATCAACATTACGTCTACGCAATGATGCCATCAGCATCACGTATATGCAACGACGTCAGCAACAACACGTCCAGGCAACGAAGTCATCAGCACAACACGTCCAAGAAACGACGTTATCAGCACAACACGTCCAGGCAACGACGACATCAGCGCAACACGTCCAGACAACGACATCATCAATTACATCTTCATCGAATTACACAGGATGACATTCATATCTACCTAACCGCATTTATTATATATGCTTTATTACTATTCTTAGCAGTTATGCACTAACTTTGTTTTTAAGCTTTAGCCTACAGGACCCTTAATTTACAGGAATAGTTTCAGCACGTCTGGGCATGAACGACATCAGCAATCACAACATTTAGCAAGCATTCGCAGTATTCAGCAAGTCCGTGCAGCAGTTGCATCATCGGTAAGCATTCGCAGCATCCAGCAAGTCCGTACAGAGATGATATCGACATTCGCAGCATCCCGCAAGTCCGAGCAGAGACGACATCAGCATTCGCAGCGTCCTACACATCATACGACATCTTTACTCACAAATTTTTATTTTTTCATATATTCATTATTTTGATTTAACCGCTATGCACATTTTCACAAAGTTTTAGCATGCAGGAGCATTAATTCACAAGAATAGTAGGATCAACACAATGACGTCTTCATCAACATCGTGTCCGAAAACGACGCCAAATCCGAAAATGACGTCATGTCTAGAAACGACGTCAACTCTGAAACGACGCCAAGTCCGAAAATGACGTCACGTCCAAAGACGACGTCATCAGCGTATCACATCTACGCAAGGATGATTTCTCTACTCTCAAAATTGCATTTCTTATATATTCATGTTTTATTATTCTGTCTTAGCAGTTACGCACTAACTCTTTCTTGAGCTTTAGTCTACAGGGGCAATTGCAGCAAGGACAACTGTCACGCCCTTTTTCGGCCGCGACTTTAAAATAAAAGCTCCTGCTTAGAAACAGTGTTAGGAAATAAATAATAAATGCTAAAGGTGCAAAAAAAATGCTAAAATGTTAAATGTTTAAAAAGGGTGCTAAAAGGTGCTTAAAAGGGGTTAGAAATGCTAAAGGATAAAGGGTGCTAAAAGTGCTAAAATGCTAAAAGGGTTCGCGGAGTCGCCACCTAATTAATTGGGTGAATTAGGACACCTCAATGTTAACTAGTTTAAAGTAAACATTAACTCCATTTTAATGGTCTGCTAAACTGAATGAGACTCTGGGCAAGAGTTCTTTATTATCCTAAAGGGAAGGGAGTAGACACCATAAAGGATCCGCTAACTTGCGGTTGTCCGTTCAAACCTAGGTTAATTATCATGCTAATGAAATACATATTTGAGAGCTATTAAACAGGGGCATAAAAAACTATGAGATTTGTTTAAAATATAAGGGCTAGTTTCGAAAGAGGCAAATGTATTCATGGAGTAAAAAATGTGTGCAAGTATTCCTTTACCTAAGGGGTATATATTGCTTAGCATGATAATGTGAGATTGTTGTGATAACAGAGAAAACGTGTCTATTATGCAACAGAAGTATTTATTATTTTTGTATTAATAGGAATTTATAACACAGTTTTAAGAATATCTTGACGAACAATATTTATTATGCAAGTGTAGAGTATTAAGCGGTTTATTATAACTATTAAACAAGGCGAGGCGAGCCTAAAGTAATTAACTTAAGGTAAGCAAATCAAATTAATTTCTAGCTATTGATTCAAGGTTTAACTATTCTAAGTGCTAATTAATTAGTATAGCGTTAGACAATTAATTTACAACAAATAAATGAAGCAGAATAAAGAATAAGTAAAGATGACTCGAAGGAAAGGCGATGTCTTTTCGCCGGCGATTTGGGATTTTCAGGGCGTAGATGAAGATGCACACAGATGTAGGTCCTTGTTTTGTTATAACTCATGAGGAGTCTCGCAATGAGACTCTTCGTTTAGCTCCGAGGTGTGCCATGTGAAAGAAAGAAAGAAAATAAAGATTAGTACATATCTCAATTATTTGAATCATAGAAAATTTACACAGCACATAATCAGCACATAAGGACGTACGAATTAGTAAATAAACTGAGGCCACCTGCTGCGACAGCCAGCAAACAGAGCCAACAAATAGTGAAATACAGTGCTTGACGTATAGAGAGTAATCTCATGGTTCATACTCAGATCGCGATATGTTTGAGTATTACAATCAGATGCATACAGTAAGAGTATATCACAATTCCTTTTCAGCATGTATTATAGTAGTAACAAGAAGTGCAGGTAATCAAGACAGCACATAGTGGACGGTTTAGGCAAACAAAGCAAACATTTATTCGGGCAAGAGAATTGCAGATATGCAGAGATTATAGGATAGATCATGCCTAAGTCATACACTATCACATGATCATGCAAACAGGATCATGGCTCAAAAATATAAACATAGATGGATAAGAAATCAAATACCAAACCTACACATTTCCAGCTTACTTGAAAACATTAGATAAGCAATTTTAAGATGGAATAGAGACATATATGCCTATTTTTATGGTTTAGATTTTCATCGCAGAGAAGTATTCACTTAGAAAAATGGACTGATTTAATAAGCATGCTAGACCCTTAACAATCAAATAAACCATTCCAAATAATATTTAAGCAGCTTATCTGACAGCATGTAGTGAGACTCAACTGTGGGTTGCAGGGGGCATATGTTTACAGAAGGGACTCATCTAGGCTAACTCAGATTTAAGGAAATGACTACAAGAGTTGAGTCAAGTACATATATTGGCAATATAAATTCAGGTAACCTCACAGTAGTACATAAATCATGCTGGAAACAAACAGGGACAAGTCTCATACTGATTTTTATATCACTTGATGATGGGTGGAACTTCGATAGACGTACTTAGGGTATTTGTCCTGATTTGATCAGTCCGCAATCCAATCCATAATGAAATAACATATCGACTATCGGCAATTATATCATACAAAGACAAATTTGGATATTGGTTTAAGGATGGACACTTAGTAGCTCCAAACCAGACTAGCTAATTACGCCTCGATATGATTCATTCGCAAACTAACACATTTAACTCATGTCAAACACAGAAACATATAACGCAGACCTCATGACTAGGCGTATTAAGCTGAAAGATTCAAATACAGACAATAGCCATCAACGACTCTCGAATGGCTCAACATGTATGAGCAAAAATCAAACCAGCATATGTAACCAACATATAATCACTACACATATCATGAAACACAAGTCGAACGAGAAAATATGAAAGGAGACGAGTTTACCTTCTCCGGACAACGAACCGAGGCAGCGTATCAAGTCGTCGGTCTGCTCGGAGGGATAGCTAATGCAGTGGAAAGAAGAAAGGGGTTTCTGGCGGAAATTGTTGGCTTTTAGGGTTAGGTTCTTTTCTGAATAACTCGATTGGACTGCTGCCCTTCGAATGCCCATTGCATGCCTAAACGTTCTGTATTTATAGATAATAATATGGGCTCCAAGTTTGGTAGGTTTTGATATAGCTTTGGGTCGATCTTGGTACGCGATTTGATGCGATTTCTTTATGATTTTTGGGGAATATCTTTGGATGATTTGGTGCGGTCGATCTTGGTTATGGTAAGTTTTCGGTTCTGGAAGGATTTTGCTAATCTCTTTATGGCAAGTTCGTGGTTTACGCGATTTTGAATGGTACTGGTAGGGGAAAGGAAAGTCGCCGAATTTTCCACGCTAAAAATCCGGCGAGATTCGCGGGTAAGGGGAGAGGAGTATGCGGCGGGTTCTTTAGGGTTTTCTAGGTTAAGGGGAGCGGGGACGATGGGAAGAGGGCTGAGGGAAAAATAAGGCTGGGGCGTGGCTTCTGGGCTGATAAGGGTAGAAAAGGGCGAGTTGGGCTTGCGGGTTGGGCTTGGGGCGACGTGGGCTGCGGGTTGGGTATTAGTTTTAGGTATTTAATTAGTTAATTGGTGGTAAAGTAAATTAATAAATTGTGATTAAATTATTTAGGTGCTTTATTAATTTAATTTTGAGTTTTAGAACTATTACAATAATAAATGCGGGTGTGCTATTTAATTAGTGTTTAATATTTTATAACGTGATGCCGTTATTAAAACTTATTTATTATGCGTATTTTGCGAAGTTAAATTAAAATTGAATTGAGTTTAGATTAAATTATTTAAACGCTAAATGCAGGTATGATATTTAAGGATTGCTTAAAGTTTTCTTATAAATGCGACGCTATTAATTACGAATTATGAAATTGTCTTGCTATTAATAAATGTGAATATTTTATTTAACACGACGTCATTGTCAAACTATATATTTTATGTATCTATTATTAATTATTAAGAATTGTTTGGCAGAGCTTAAAATTAATAAATGCGGGCGCGGGACTCTAAGTGTTTAATATTCTATGTAAGATGCGGTACCATTATTAAATTGCTTATTTACGCCTGTATTTAATGTTTTATCGCCGCATTTTATTATAAAAAATCATAGAAATTATTTTGCAAAATTAGTGTAATTTTATAGTTAATGACTGGACGGGAGGGTCAAAATTGGGTGTCAACAACAACATATCCGCATTCACAATCGCAACGCGTCCGTGCAAGGACGAAAATCACAGCATTTGCAGCATCACATCAACACAACAAGCATCACATTTCTACAGGATAACATTTTCTACTCACACAGTTACATTGCTTATAAATTCATGCGTTATCATTTTGCCGTAACAGTTATGCACTAAACGTTTGCTTAAGTCTCAGCATGCAGGAGCAGGAGCACAACGTGAATTTTCTCTTACAGCGAACCGGGGCAATTTGTTGGGGGGGCCAACTTCCCCAACGAATGGCAGAAGCGGTCTTAAGCGTCGGTCCACTCATTCCACATCACCAATAAACCCAGCATCACAAGTCGATACCGGTACACCCCTAGGTTCAAGCTAGTTTATTTTTATTTTATTTTAACCTCACGTCGACCCAGCGTTGTCATAACTTGACACTGGGACAAATTTTGAGTTCGCGTTAGCCCACCTTGGTGTTTTAACCATGGTAGCTCAGTGTCGTCATAACTCGACGCTGGGACAATTTTGAGTCCGCGTTAGCCCACCTTGGTATTTTGACCATGGTAGCCCAGTGTCGTCATAACTCGACACTAGGACAAATTTTGAGTCCGCGTTAGCCCGCCTTGGTGCTTGACCATGGTAGCCCAGCGTCGTCATAACTCGACACTGGGACAAATTTTGAGTCCGCGTCAGCCCGTCTTGGTGCTTGACCATGGTAGCCCAGCGTCGTCATAACTCGACACTGGGACAAAATTTTGAATTTGCGTCAGCCTTGTTTTAATTGCCCAGCATTTTTTTTGAGGATTGAGATAAAATTGGCTTTAAGACAACGTCTTTGTCCGAAGACTCTTCCATCATCTCCATACAAAGAGGGACAAGTTGTTGACACTCAATTTTGACCCTCTCGTCCGCCATTAACTATAAAATTACACCAATTTTCAAAATATTTTTTTTAATAATTTTTAATAATAAAATGCAACAATAAAACATTAACGCATGCACAAATAAGTAATTTAATAATGACACCGCATTTTTACGTAGAGTAATTAAGCACACCTTGAGTCTCACGTCCGCATTCGTCATTTTAATAACAAGCAATTTCATTAATAGCATTCATAATTTAAGCCATATTTCCCATTAATTAAAACTCAAACAATTCTTAATGATAAATAAATAATTTAGCAATGACGTCGTGTCAAATAGCATAGTCGCATTTATTAATACGCAAAGCAATTTCATAATTATCGTAATAAACCCAAGCTAAAATTAATAAAACACCTAAAATCATAACTTAAATAATGATAAATAATGCACAATAAATAAGATTTTAAATAATAGCACCACATTTTACGTAAAAACATTAAGCAATCCTTAAATATCATATATGTATCTAGCATTTAAATAATTTAATAATAATCTAAACTTCATTAAATTTTAATTTAACATCGCAAAATACACATAATAAATAAGATTTTAATAACGGCATCACATTATAAAATATTAAGCACTAATTAAATAGCACGCCCGTCTTTATTTTTTATAATAATTTAAACTCAAGCTTAGACTAATAAAACACCTAGGGTTGTATTTAAATAATTTAATTTACCACTAATTAAATAATACACCTAAAACAAATAACACACTACCCAAATTAAATACCTAATACCTAAACTCTACCCAACCCACGTCGCCCAGCTCAGCAGCCACTACCGAAGCCCACAACCCGCTGGCCCATCATCCCAGCCCTATTTCCCTAAAAATCTAAGGCCCGTCGCCGCCATGCCCGGGATTCTCGCCGGAGAATCCGGGGTTTCCATTCGTCCTTTTCCCAAGCCAGCTCACTCTCCAAACGATTTTACACCCCATAGAACTTACCATAACAATAACAAATCAGTACCAAGAATGGAAACCAAATCAGAGTTATTAATACCAAGATTCGTCCGAATCAGTCGAAAATCGCATCAATACTTACCAACACTGGAACCCGAATTAGGGCTATATAAACATAGCAACATACACATGCAAGAAAAGAGAGAAAATGCATCGAAAGTCAGTTTTCGCATAGAAAGAACTCCTCAATATAAATGGAGAAATTAACAGTAAGGCGGGTCAGAAATGGGAGAGCATAGGAGAAACCCTTAGAACAGATAGGCACCGATTTTACACAGAAGAACTCCTTAAAATCAGGGAAATATTAACAGCGAGGAAGAAGCAAATCGGGAATAAGATTGAAGAAATAACACTCACGCAGCCATAGCCACAAGTTAAAACCCTTTCCATTCAATTCGCATAGCAATACACCCCCGAGTGGATCGACGACTTGATACGCTGCCTCGGTTCGTTGTCCGGAGAAGGTAAACCCAAACACATTTTCAATTAAGTTCTCATTTTTATGTGCGCTATAGATTCAGTGAATTAATCGCATTTGTTACGAATGTTTGAATCAGTTTGAGTGGTTTTGAGTAAGTTTAGATGTGTTTGAGTAAGCTTAGATCTGTTTTAAATCCTGTTTTGGACTGTTTAATATCCTCTTAAGTCTTTGTTTATCTGGGTTTCAATGCTCTTGTATGTATTATGTGATTATCAACACGATTAGTTAAATAGAGTCATTAATATGTCAGTTTAGGATTAATATTAATTACGTATAAACTATGTAAAACCAAAACCATGTCTGAATGTGTTAGAATCTATATTAACTAGTATGCAGATTGCTAGTACTTGAGATGGAGTCAAAATTACAATTTGAGACCTGTTTTGATTGAGAGGAACTAATTCATATTGATAAGTATGTAAATATGAAACTGGTCTAGGCTTGATCTCCCCTGCAACACATAGTTGGATCTTATTATATGTTTGTAATTGAGTCTGCTTAAATATTATTTGGAATGGTTTATTCGACTGTTAAGGGTCTAGAATGCTTACTGAATCAATACATCCTATAAATCTCTGCATACCTGCAATTTTCTTGTCGGAATAAATGTTCTCTTTGTTCGCCTGAACTACCCACTGTGTACTGTTTTAATTGCCTGCATTTCTTATTACTACCATGACACATGCTTAAAAGGAGTCATGATTCGGCCATCTACTCTTACTATATGCATCTGACTGTTAATGCTCCAGTATATCGCGTGCAGTGTGATTGAGTATTGTTTGGTGTACTGTCAACCTGATAAAGAGCCTGAAATATTGTATGAACCTTGTTTAGAAAATAGGTATGTCTTCTCTTTGTTTGGCTCCTGCTCGCATATGCTAACTGAAATTGAATAGGTGTTGTGTGTGATATTAGAAGCTGATTTGTATCGCCTATATATCTGCCCATTCTCATTTATTTTACCACCTGCTGGCTGCCTACTTGCTGGTCATTACGTACGTACGTACAAACTCCATGCTAAATCTTTGCTTGTTAGTTAAATGAATTTGGACAGTTACTAATCCGTATCTTTTCTTATTTTTTACATGAAATGCATCGGAGCAAAATGAAGAGTCTCATGGCGAGACTCATCACGACTTTCGTCAATGAAGGCCCGCATCTACATCCATCGCGTTCCCTCATCGGCAATTCCTAGAAAAACAAAATAGGACAGAGTCATCCACTTCAATTCCTTTACTCTCTTAACCTCATTGCCTCATTTTATGTCTTTATTTGTTTATTGTAATTTTATTATCTAACTTTGTAATTAATAGGAGATCTAGTTCAATTAGTCTTTGAACATACAAGGCGGGAAGGTGATTTAGAATTAAACGCACTTCTAGTTATCTATCTTAGACTTGTCATTCATGTCTAATCCCTTGCCTAACCATTAAAATTGCATATCTAAATATGAAACTAACGCATCACTTCTTTGATTTCGCAGATAAATGCATATCTTTAGTCAAATCAATCAACTTTGCGCATATTCATTTTATAAACAATATAAATGCATACTTTCAACTTTATATATATTTTGCAATGCACTTATCCAAAATTAGCTTTACATGTATTTTTATAAAGCAAGTCTTACAAAAAACAAATGTGTTATCAAAATGCATCTTTTATAAAACATTCGCAATATCCTTACTTAAATATTTCTAAACATACATTTTTTTAAACATAATAATCAACCTAGGTTTGGCAGGACAACCGCAAGTTAGCGGATCTTAAAGGGTGTCTAATCCCTTCCCTCTAGATTAATAAAGACCCCTTAACCAGAATCTCACACTAGTTTTGCATACCATTAAGATGGAGTTAATGTTGACTTTAACCTAGTTGACATTTAGGTGTCCTAATTCACCCAAACTAATTAGGTGGCGACTCCGCGAACCCTTAGCATTTTAGCACCCTTTAGCATTTTAGCACTCTTTAACCTTTTAGCACCTCTTTAACCTTTTAGCACCCTTTTAACCTTTTAGCACATTTAGCACCTTTTAGTACTTTTAGCATTTAGCACCCTTAGCATCTATTTTTATTTTCTAACATTTCTTCTTAAGTAGGAGTTATAATTTGTCGCGGTCAGAAAAGGGCGTGACATCCTTCAACTCTGCAGGTGCCATTCTATAAGGAGGAATTAATATGGGTTGGGTACCTGGCAGCACATCTATACTGAACTCTATCTCCCGCTCTGGAGGAATACCTGGAAGATCAGCTGGGAATACATTCGAAAATTCACTAACTATCGGAACTGACTGAAGAGCCGGTACCTCTGCTTCTGTATTATGCACCCGAACCAAAAGATAAATATAGCCCTTCCTAACCATCTTCCTTGCCTTGAGGTATGAAATAAACTTACCCCTCGGTGATGCGGTATTCCCCTTCCATTCTATAACTGGCTCGCCTGGAAATCGAAATCGAACCAATTTCTCTCTACAATCAACGTTGGCAAAACAAGAAGCCAACCAATCCATACACATGATAACATCAAAGTCAGTCATATCTAACTCTATAAAATCTGCTATGGTATGACAGCTACATATAATCACCGAATAATTTTTATATACATGCTTAGCTATGACCGAATCTCCTACCAGTGTAGCTACCTCGAATAGTTATATAGACTCAGGTTCTATCCCGATTCTACTAGCAACAAGGGGAGATATGTATGAGAAGGTAGAACCTGGATCTATCAATACATATACATCACAGAAAAAGACCGATAAAATACCTGTAACAACATCTGGTGATGCCTCCTGATCACGCCTACTGGCTAAAGCATATATACGGTTCGAAGGATCGCTAGAACTGGGAACTTCGCCACGGCCTATACCACGGCCCGCTGGCATCTGAATACCTTGCCATGTGGGGCGCAAAGCTATAGATGATGATGGACCAGCAACTGACTCCGTAGGCCGAGCCATACCACGTGAACCACCTCTGGACGAACATTCCCTCATCATATGGCCTTGACGGCCGCAAAAATAACAAGCACCTGTAGCAAAATGTCATTCCCCAAAATGGGACCTACCACACCGAGAACACTGAGACAAAGTGGCCCCGACTGAGTAGAACCTATGTTCCTCTGAGAACCTGAAGCCCTGGAGCTCTGAGTGGCTCCTGAATACCCTGGACGGTCGAATCTCCTACCTGTGAACTGTAGGGGAGCACTCTGTGCTGGCTGGGATGAATAGCTAACCTGCTGCTGAGGCTGCCTTCCTCGAGACTCACCCGAATAACCTGCCGACCTAGCCCTCTTATGCTGGTCCCTGTCATGACCTCTGTCTGGCTATCACCCTCTATGTCGGTCCTCAACCCCCTGTGCATATGCCTGGATACGAGCAATATCCATACCCGGCTGAAGAACCACTGACATGCAACCATCGATCAAGTAGTGATCCAGCCCCATCACATAGCGATGCACCATATCTGCCATATCTGCTACAATAGTGGGTGCATATCTGACCAATGAATCAAACTCAAGGCTGTACTCTAATGCTCCTACCGCTCTGCCTCAAGTGTAAGAACCTATCGACTCTGGCTCTCCTCATCTCAGGAGGTAGGAAATGGTCAAAGAAGGCCTCCGCAAACTCATCCCATATGGCTGGAGGAACACCTTCTCCCCTAGATAGTTTCCACGACTCATACCAGTTAATAACTACGTCACACAATCGATATGAAGTCAACACGACTCGGTCTGAAGCCTTTATTATCACGACGACCGGGCGCGGATCGTGCCTAACTGGGCACCGTTCGGTATACATCGTAGAATAGCAAATGAACATACACAACATAAACACGAGTAAGTAAAAGCGTCACGAAGCTGGCCGTCGTGCCGCTTCCATAATATAAACATAATCAAAGTACATCTCGGATTCTTACCCCAACCACGTATGTGAATACGGACTTCAGGAATAACAATCGAACAATCGTGGCGGGACAGGGCCCGCCATACCTCGAATAATACATGAATCTACCACCATGGAAAAGCACTACGAGGATAAGCCTCGAGCAAATGGAGCTTTTTCCATGGGATCAGAGATCCTAAGAGCAAGGATCACCAACAGGTACCTAAAACTGCGGGCATTTAACGCACTTCCGAAGAAGTCGATAACAGTCGAATATGGAATGAAATAACGTCTGATAAACAAATCATAATCGTACAAAAGAATGACAAGGACAAGTATAAAAGTACATACCAGATCCTGCCGTGTCATTACCACTTATGAACTTAATTTCACATCAATATCTTTTCCCATTTTCCATAAAGGTTATAGCCACATTCTTACGCACATGATTAGGAAAATCATTAAGTTCATTTCTATATAACTTACTTATCTTTCATACGTATAATCCGGCCCTTAAAGGAGGGCACATTTACTACCCGGCCCAATCTGGGACGCGATTAAGTCACACTAATATCAAGCGTGTACAACTGGAGACATGTATGATAACTCAATTAACGATAATCGTGCCTTACTAACAATGAGAGTAAATAGGTATACTTACAATATAAAGTAGGAAAAGCTCACGATCAAAGCAGACCATCCGCATGATATCATTAAGCAATCCTATTCCGGGACTATTTCACCGCGTAGATCGCGTGGACCCGCATGAGGCATTCTCGCGTGGGACTATTTCACCCGCATAAGCCCTTACGGACTCGCATGAGGTATTCCTCGCATGGGACTATTTCACGCATAAGCCCTTACGACTCGCATTTAGGTATTCCTCGCATAGGTCGGACCCGCGTGGGACTATTTCACCCGCATAAGCCCTACGGACTCGCGTGAGGTATTCTCGCATCGTGGGTAGCAAATCCATGGAAATATGCAATTCCACAAACCGGAACGACCATGACGAATAATATACCACTAGCACAAATCCGCTAGCACATATCATAAGCACTACCGGCTTATCATACAATATATAAGCAAGTTAAGAAATCCCCTAACTTCTTACTATTCTTGTTCATATACACTCTCATTTTAGTTTACCTAAGGCACTAACATGTCTTTTTATAAAAATCCGGGAATTTAACCCAAGTACTACAATTAACTAAGCATACCCGGAATCCCACATCACCGCTTGTATGTCCAAGTACTTACAACAAGACAAATACTTCTCCCACCGCGGCAACGTAATAAAACATAATACTTGCACTCAAAGGCTATCACCAGCACACATAGGCTAATTCTCAATTAACAAGCCAAAGTACTAATCAAGTCACAATTAGAATAATTCTCTTTTAACAAGCCAAAGTACTACGTACGTACATTCTTTTCAAAAGACTCCTTTCCAAATAAAACTTCCCCGATACTAACCACCGTAGTATCAAGTCCTATCCACCATTTCAAGACAAGTCACAATACCTTTTTAGAAATACAATTTCCGGCTTCTAAATCAAGTGACTTCTTTATTAACAACCTTAAGCAATTGGTACCTTTAAAACAATTTGCCCTTCCTTAACACAAGTTAATTCTTTTATTACTTATTAGAGAAAACCATTCTCTTAACCTTCCATAAAAGCCGTTATAACCAACTTCCCATAAAGCCGTTATAACCCTTTATGGTTTAGACCAATACGTTCCTTTTATAACCAAGAGACTTCTACTTTTTTGAAACCAAGTATTATATACTTTCAAATCAATTCTCATAACTTTCAAAAAATACAATTAGTCTCTTAACCTTTAGGAAACAAGTGACTCATTTTATTATAAAACCTTAGGCAATTGATGCCTTAAAAACAAGTTGCCTTTTCACTAAAATCAAGTCATTTATCTTTCCATAAAGCAAATATAACCAACTTCCCATAAAGCCGTTATATTCACTTTATACCTTAGCCAAAAACAATTTCCTATCCAAGGGACTTATACGTTTAAAACGGGACAAGTATCACATACTTTAAAACTCCTCAAGTCCCTTAACTTTAATAAAACTTAAGACATCCTTTATACTTTCAAAGAAGTGAGTAAATCTCTCAACTCACCCGACTTGGCTATTCACAAACTAGTAAAGGATATCAAGGTGTCAGACGCCTACCGTACTACATACGTGCATCTAGTCATGCTCAAAGATAGGTAAAGTTCTACATAGAGTAGATCACACAACTACCTCTTAACTTCTAAGAGTAACAGGAAACGTGAAATGATACCACAGGTATATTCCATACATAGAATCATGCCAAAGGAAGGAAGAGGTTCACATACCTCGCGATGATTATCGACAAGTAGCAAAATGCTCCAAAGTACTTCAATCTTGATAGCTACTCCATCCTTCAAGTAGGATACGCTATACTTAGTACTTCAACCTATAATGGTCACAATCGTCCATTAACCTCTTACTTCAAACGTAGAATATTCTAAGTGCTTAGTCGCTAAATTCTACGGAAAATCTGACAAAGACCTCCTTTGTTTCTACTCACTTTGCCACCTTTTCAAGGCCGAATACAATAACCAAACAGCCCAATTGGCTCACAACAATATGTAGGTATTCCAATAAAAATGAATAACAAACTAATACAAACTACAAGTCCAAATTCGCCACCTGAGCTCAACAATACTAGTTCTTATCCAATTTCCATTTCAATCCAACTTGGTAGCATAACATGATATCTAGTCGCAACCAATCATAACTACTATAATCTTCAAGTCAATTTCATGCGACAATTCTAATAACGATCAAATAGTATTCCAACTTAACATGACTTACTTTACATTTCGGATTTCCAAGGTTACAATCAATCCATAATCCTTACAAACTTCAACACATATACTTCATGCTAGCAACATGTAAAGATAACAACAATAAAAATAATCTTGTAACACTTCTAAGGGACAAGATTATACCTCAACGAATCTTAATCCAATTCCAAATCCGAAGTCGCTCCTTAGCAACTTAGAGCCTCGTCAAGACACTCCAATCCGCTAATTGAGACCCTTAGAACCACACCAACAACTTTCCTTCAAACTTTCAATCCAAAACCTAGAAAGCCACTAGGTTTTCACTTTGCGACTAATACGAACACTCTCTTTTTCCGGATTTTTCTATGAGATACACTTACTATAACCTCATGAACCTTGGTTTAAAGTGTGGGGCTTAATGGACATGAAACAAAAATTTCTCCTTCTTGTTGGACCCAAACCCGTGAGCTTCAAGCTCTAGTTCTTCAATTTTTGTGATATTTGGCTAAGTGTTTAAGCTTGTCTACTACTACTAGTATTATATAGAGTAATGTAGGGTCAAGATGCAAACAATTGGGTGGTTTGGATGATCTCTAATTAAATATCAAGACTTGTGGGACCTTTGACTTTGGTCAATTTTCTCAAGCTCACACTTGCAAGACTTGTTCATCCAAGACTTTATGGTAAATGACCATTATGGGCATGCCTATTTCGACCAAGGCATCACTAAGGGGGGGTGACACGTGTCGCCCTCCCATTCGTCACAACAAAACGTTTTCCGACAAAATTTCATAATTCCGATAAATTTTTCAAGTCTCAAATCTTAACACTTGTGAGTTCTTACGTCGCTCTTAAAACACGTCAGTAAATACGGGTGTAACAATTACCTCAACGTCGTCAGATTCGCTTGATGAACTCCTGTGGATCATTCTCGGGCCTTGACCCAAAAAAACTCTGGAGGGCTACAACTCAAGAAATCACGAACCCTCAAACTATCATATCCGGTCAACTTCGTACTGATCGGAGTCCGCCTCGCCACCAATCTAGTCGGTACTGCATCGCATCTCGTGGCTCGTCTTCCGCCCGTGGATGAGGCTGGAGGCTCAGTCTTTGGGGTCTCGAATCGTGATATTGCCCCCAAACTGGAGCCTCGAGGTAATAACAACGTGTGAGCTCGTCGATCGGGTACTGATCTCGCATAGATCGAGTACGGACTCGTAACTCTCTCGAACCCGCTAGTAGCTCTGCATCGATTTGCTCTTCCGGGCCATTGCCTTCTTCGGAGGCATAGCTGTAAACATATTAAGTCATCAGAGAGAGATTATCCTAATAACATAGCTCTATTGCACGATCTAAGAGATGAAATAATAGAAACCAATCCTAAATGTCCAGCAGCCTCCTGCGAATAAGTATGATGCACAACATACCCATACACAAGACTCTACTAGACACGGTATGTAGACATTCCGAGGACTAACTGCTCTAATACCACTTTTGTCATGACCCGACCCGACGGGCCGCGACTAAGCGCCCTAAGTAGACATCATTATCTTAACCTGTCACGTATAATCAGACTGATACTAAGAACCAGATGAAATTCGACAGCATAACACTGTAATAATAAAACATGTCAGAATAGACCTATCTTCGGAGGAGTCACAACAATTCAACATAACAAAATAGGCAAGTCGACAAGGCTGCCACCATATACTATCACTTATATGTGGGAACATCCCAAAAATAGAGTACAACAGTAGTACAGCAGACCAAAACATATCTACAATCCTCATATAACCAACCCACAACTGTCTACAGACCTCTATGAAAATAATAACGACATATGACGGGACATGGCCCCGTCGTGCCCCTAAATATACATAAGTCAAAAAAATAGGATTCTGTACCAAAAAGACAAGCTCTGAATCAAAGGAGCTTTCCAACCAGCTGAGTAGGAGTCCTAAGCCTGACGATCACCAAACTGAGAACATGTACCTACGGCGTAACGCATTCGAGGAAAGCGGGTCGATTAAATAATGTACTGAGTATGTAAAACATATAATACTGTAAGAAAGATCATAAATGGCCTATAGATAACAGGGGACAAGCATAATAATCAGAATCCAAATCCAACTGTGCCATATACAAATGAGAGTCAATTGTGCCTTATAAAAATGAGAGTCATGTACATATATATATCATACCCGGCCCCCCAGTGAGGGTCTCAGTGTGAATGAAACCATATATATATATATATACCGTACCCGGCCCATTATAGGACTCAGTGTAAAATTATATACATACCATACTCGGCCCATTATGGGACTCAGTGTGAAATTAAATACATACCGTACCCGAAATGGGACTCGGTGTGAAATCATCATTCGACTCTTAATAAAATCATTAAAATGAATTCTTTTCTGGAAATCAAAGGCACGTCTCATAACAAATATCATTAGGAGTTAGACTGTGTAGAAATCATGTACGTCCACCGTACGCTCATTTTATACAAATCATGCCAAAAAGAAAGGAATGATAGCTTCACATACCTTTTAGTCGAACTAGCCAACTCAATATTAGAATACGTCTCGTCTAGTACTTCAACCTATAATAATGGTAATACGTTCGTCAATTCTATGATTACTAGCATACTTTATATCGAATGACGACTTCCTATTCTATCAAAATTCGGGCAGCACTTCCCCTATTTATATGCAAATCCACAACTTCCAAACAAAGCTAACAATTATACCAATAAGAAGATACAACTTCAAGATATAACCGAAATAATCCCAAACGCTCCATAAAACAGGCAATGTAACACCTTCTTATGCTTTAATTCCTTTAAGACACTTAGTAGTATTTACCATATCGCATATATAAGTTCATAACTTCTATTTCCATCATAATAACTCTACCAAAACAGTCCTAAAAATGTGACACAACATGTCCAATAATTCCTTACAAGTCTCGGCCAACACCACAATACCAAACTCTTTTCATAATTCCTTAAAATCCAATTGAAGTCTTAAAATCCAATTCATATTCCAACAATTCCATAAGAACAACTACAACCTTAAATATCAAGATTTGCTTTCAACTTTCAACATGCAATTAGCGACGATAATAGCAATAACACACTCAAATTGAATATATACCAAAACAGTCCCCAATTCGGTATCACTATCCAAAATATTCACATGCAATGTCTTAATTCCAAATTTTTCTTAATACGAATTCATTTCTTAAACTACAACAACATACACTTCAATTATACCATAAAAAGAAGACTTTTTACCTTAATTTCAAGCCCAAAACAGTCCCAATAAATCGGCCATTGCTCCAATTTTCTGCACTATTTTCATTATTTTTATTAATTCCAATGACATGCATGCATTATTCATAAGCTTGAAACCATCTTACTTGTTTTTATTCCAAGGAATTTATCTTCAAAGCTTAGCAATTTGGAGTAAAAATCAGTATAGTGACTGGCCGAAACTGGGCTTGAAATTCACCAATGCTTAGAGTCTAGAAGAAGGGATTAAATGTTGGAAGAAGAGTTGATAAAATCTCCAACTTTGGCTAAAAACAAATGGAGAATCGGCGGCTAGGAGAGGGAGAAGAGAAGAGAAGGTGAAAATGTTTGAATTAGAGGTAAGAATGAAAGGTTAGAAGGTTTTAAGTGGGCTAAAATTTAATATTTGCAACTTAGTCCAATTCCCATAATTATCTACTTAAATTAACCCCTCTACTAAAATAAATTTCACTTCTTTTAAATCCCGAAAATCTCATAAGACCTCGTATCCTCATTGTCGTAACTTATATAATACGCTACTAATCCATCACGGAAATATACAACTTATTATTACCAATTTCCAACGTCACACTCGTTGTCACCAAAAAGATTCCGGAATAGCATCATTTTGTATTATAATTTTCGTATTAACATATGTAAGTATACTTTATATCCAATATTCGAATCTTACTTCCTTAATTACGTTCTTAATTATCGACTTAAACTTACGAGGTGCAACAGCATACATCCGTTGGGACAAGAATAACCCACCTGCATGACGAGAAATAGTAATCCCCAAAAAGTAACTCAAGGGCCCTAAGTCTTTCATAACAAACTCAGAATTGAGCATGGTCATGATAGACTTGCGTAAAACATCAGTCGAGGTAGTAAACATAATATCATCCACATATAATAGAATATAAGCCAGAGAAGTACCACGACAATATATGAACAATGAATTGTCAGATCTGCTGTGAGAAAACCTAATAGTCGAAACATAGTTTGCAAATCTCTTATACCAAGCCTGTGGGGCTTGCTTAAGCCATACAAGGACTTCTTCAATAAACAGACATGATGAGGATATATGAGATCTCGAAAACCCAAGGGATGATACATGTAAACGGTATCCTTAAGATCATCATGTAAGAAAACATTATTCACATCTAATTGATGAATGGTCCATGCTTTCGAAAGAGCCAAGCTGAGAACAGTGCGAATGGTAGTCGGTTTGACCACCGAACTAAACGTCTCACCACAATCCACACAAACCTTCTGAGTCTTACCATCACCTAAAAGACGAACCTTATATCTCGCAAACGAGCCATCAGAATTATCTTTATGAGTAAAAATCCACATAGACCGAATAATATTAACACCAGACGGACGGGGTACCAACTCCCATGTCTTATTTGCAAGAAGGGCATCATATTCGTCGGTCATAGCTAATTTCCAATTCAGGGAATTTAAAGCGTACACAGGGTTACAGGGCAGGGGGGATTTAAGAACATTAGAATTTAAATTAAAATGTCTTTTTGATTTAAAAATATTTGTTGACTACGAGTGACCGGTATGTGACTCGGGGGAGAATTGAGTGGATTTTGGGATAAAAGTGGTGGGGTGACAGACTGGCCAGTAGGAAATGGGTCTGCTGGTCCAAGACTGGAAGTAGAAACATGGGCTAGATTGGGAACTGAAACAGGAGCAGACCTGGGCTGGACCGTCGACCCAGTTTCTGGACCCGTTTCTGGAGGGCTGGGAAGTTGTGATGGTATTGTAGGTTCAGCGGGCAGTGGGCCCGCTGGAGGATTTTAGGTGTGGGACACGTCCGATAAATGGTGGATAATATACGGGATACATCGTCATCTAAAAAGTTATACGAACTAGGCCCGAGACTATTTACCTTAGCAAATAGAAATTGAGTTTCATAAAAAATAACATGAAGACTAATGATGATTTTATTAGATGATAAATCAAAATATTTGTAACCACGATAATTAGACAGATAACCCAAAAACACACAAGGGGTAGAACAGGCCTGGAGTTTGTTAATTGTGGTTGACGGAAAGAATGGATAACACAAGCACCCAAAAACACAAAGATTGGAATATAAATGAGTCTTATTATATAATACTTGAAGAGGGAGGAATATGTCAAACCTTTGGTAGGAAGTATGTTAAGAAGATAAGTAGTCATTTGTAGAGCGTGATGCCAAAAAGAAGGGGGCGGAAGCATGGACCATTAAAGTTTGGACAATATTATTAATGGTACGAATTTTGCGTTCGACTTTTCCATTTTGTGAGGACGTATAAGGACAAGAGAAATGAAAATTTATTCCGTTAGTATCACAAAAATCCCGAAACCACCTATTATCATATTCTTTGCAATTATCACATCTAATATTTTTGATTTCCCGTTCGAACTAGGTACGGATGAATGCTCTAAATTTTAAAAAAGTGGAAAACACTTGAGATTTTTTTCGCTAACGGAAAAATCCATAAAATTAGAATAATCATCCAAAAGAGAACATAATAACGATGGACCAAAGAACTGATAACAAGAAATGTCCATAAATCGCTATGAATAATATCAAATGACATTAAAGTATGAGAAGTAGAGTCTACAAACGGTAATCGAACAAGTTTTCCCAGAGGACAAAATTGACAAATTGGAGTACTACGCGTACCCTTACAAGAAATAAAATTATTTTTACGTAATGAAGAAACAATAGACAACCCAGGGTGACCCAAACGTGCATGACATAAGGAAGGAGCGAGAGCTGCAAAAGTATATGGAAATGCTTGACTCGAGAGACCGAATGTGGGCGTGATAGGATAAAGATCTCCCCAACTATCACATCTCATGAGAGGAATCCCCGTCTTGAAATCCTTCACAGAAAACCCAAAAGGATCAAAATCAATCGAAATCCAATTATCAATGGTGAATTTACGTACAGACACCAAATTTTTAATTAAGTTAGGGGCATGAAAGACATTTTTCAAGACAAAGGGGGGATACAATTTTTTATGACTGTAACCACGAAATAAGACGATAGAGTACATTGGTCGGACGTCATGTGAGAAGTGGTGCCGGTGTTCATGTACCAATTCGTGTCAGGAGGATTCAATCCAAGTGTATGCAGTGCGACTTCAATATCGATCGGAGTGGGACTCGCAGCATGGTGGGCCTGTGGAGATCGAGGCCCAAGCACACCTGTTTGCTGCCCCGACCCAGTGTTTTTGCGATAACCAGTGGAACATGTCGGATTGGGCCAGAAATTTTGTTCGGCAACCCACCGCCCGCGGCGAGAGAAGCGCGAAAATAGGGTCGTAGGGCGGCTCGCCACCACCGCCCACTACCGAGGGCTCATGGTCGACAAGTTGGCATGCGGACACTACCACCGTGTCCCCCACTACCATTGTTCTGGATGCCCCCACCACTATCGGAACTACCACAATTGCTACCGCGATTTTTGTCATTATTTTTCCGGTTTTTACCATTTTTGCCTGCACTGTTGTTGCGATTTCATCCTGAATTATCGGAGAAGGACGGAGTAGCGTCGGAAGTTGTCATCATGACTACTGGATTTGCGCTAGTAACCACCTTTTTAGCCAAGTCGGCTTCCTCCAATGTAAGCATGGACCGGGCTTAATAGAAATGTGGGAGAGGATTATTTTGATGAAGGAGAGTTCCAACGCCACTATAAGTCTCGGATAGGCCAGCAATCATCTGGTGATATACACGGTGTGTGTATCGTGTATATCACGGTCTTCCAATTACCTTGGGTTTCCGTGATTCACGATATACACAAGATAACATACCGTGTATGCTAAATATGGTATATTTTCAGTCACGACCAGAAATTATTTGAAATGCATCATGACAGTTATTGTCAGAAGATATCCTCCTTGAAGAAAGAATATTATTGGGTAACTCAGACATAAAAAAATAGAATTATCGGATTGCAATATTTTTAGTGCTTTATGAATTAAACAAGGAACAATTATCGATACCTGATAAATTCTAGATATTTTATTTCCTTGAATTTGGTTGTCTAATAGATGAAGATAATTCTCTAACTTTTAATAAAATTGTTCAATTTAGAATATCAATTTAAGAATACAACTTTCTCTTTTCACTTATTGTAATTCATGTAGTTCAGAGAATTTAAAAAGTATCCCAGATCCAATCATTGATATGTTATTCCAAAGAAATCAATGATATTTATGCTAACAAGGAAAAACTACGTCATATCATATTATACTAAAAGTGGAGAACTCCTACCTTAAAAGTTTGATTACGATTTTGCCTCTAGTATAAATTAATTAAAATATAAAAAAATCTAATATAATAAATATTAAATAATAATATTATAATTACATGAAAGATAATAACGTTGAGAAGTATTAAGTTACTAGTGAATAGGCCCGTGCTTAACGCGGTAATAAAAACCTATATATTATGTGATTTTAAAATATTAAATATTCAAAATACTTTGTTCTTCTTCAAATTCAAATGGATTAGATTAACACTTACTTAATTAGTTATATAATTTGTATCAAAGTAAATATTCTTGTAACATTATATATATTATAAATCATTCATCAATAAAATCAAGGAACATATTCATTTATGATATTAATAGCCTAAAACTACAAACCCTACTGTAGCCGTCAATACACCTTCTCGACCGCCACCTTTTATTCCACGTCGGCACCTAGCACACGTCGGAACCCTAGCCGTTGAACTCTCTCAGTCGCCCCCCTCTTTTCCCCACGACGAAACCCTAGTTTTTCCGGTCATTCTCCCTCCATGTTCCTCATAAATTTCCTCTATCATGGCTGACAAAACCAAATTTTGTCCAGCACTTACCATAAACAACATTATTAACATCATTCATATGACTCTTGAGATGGAAAAGGGTCAATACTCCTCGTGGGCGGAACTTTTTAAGATTCATTATTGTGTTTACGAAGTTATCGACCACATCATTCCTCTCACGCCGAAGTCCACATATATACCATCGGCTTTGACTTCTGATGATGCACTATTATCTAGTTTGGACGCAGTCATCCACCAGTGGATATATGACACGATATCTAATGATTCGTTGCACACCATCATTGAGAACGATGTCACTGCCCGCCAAACATGGGGACATTTGGACATTATTTTCCACTTCAACAAAACTCAACGAGTGTTATACCTTGAAAATCAGTTCAAGGACGTTCACCAGGACGATCTACCAAACGTGTCTGCTTATTGTCAAGAACTCAAGATGCTTGCCGACCAACTCTCCAACGTCGGCGCACCAATCACAAATCAGTGATTGGTTATGCAACTTATTACATGTTTGAACGAATCATATGACGGCGTTGCCACCATCCTTCAATAATGCACGTTGTTACCTCCATTTTGTGAGGACCGTTCGAAGCTCATCCTTGAAAAAACTCGGAAAATCAAGGGTAACACCACTCGGGCCAGCATTGCCGACATCGCCCTCACCACTACCGTTGGGCCCTCCGCCGACGTCGACTGTAGGGCCTCCCGGTTCAGCAACAAGAACCGTTGGGCAGAGGACCTGCAACAGTACATTTTCTCCCGTAACAACCACCGAAGAAGGCAGTCCAGTAAGGGCCACAACGAAAGAAATTCTGACAACAACAGCAGTAGGAAGGGGCAGTCCCAGCCGACCAAAAACAACCAGCAGCGACTGCGGTAGTGACATCAGCCTCCTCCGTGGGACGCCTACCCGTCATGGGCCATGTGGGCCCTACCATTATTGGCCTTCCCTCCTTGCCCGTATACGACATCATCGTGGACTTTTTAGAATCGACAGGCCCAATCTGGCATACTTGTCCCACGTCCACAACATGCCTACACATCACATGCCCTTGCCATCAACTTATGCACCGACTGACATTGAGGCAGCTATGAGCACAATATCACTCAACACTCCAGACGAAAATTGATATATCGACACAGGTGCCACATTACATGACGGCATCACAAGGTACTCTCTCATCTTATTCCAATTTGAGTAATTTAAATCGGAATATTATTATTGATAGTGGACAAGACATTCCCTTCCGTGGTTATGGTCATTCCTCTCTATCCCCACCACATCCACCACTAATTTTAAAAATGTCTTTCATTCCCCTAAACTCATTAAGAATCTAATCTCTGTGCGACGCTTCACAACTGAAAATTGAGTTTCTCTTGACTTAGATCCTTTTGGTTTTACTGTAAAGAATTTTACGTCAGGGAGACGAATAATGAGATGTGATAGCATCAGATATCTCTATCCTATTTCAAATATCGTCAACAATCCAGCCTCAGTTCCCTCAACCTTTGCTGCTCTTTCATCTTCCTTATGCCATTCTAGATTAGGACATCAGGAGACTCTATTTTATGCTCCCTTAAGAAAAATAATTTTATTAATTGCAACCGTATTTCTAGGATTCCTATATGTGAATCTTGCATTTGTGGAAAACATGACAAATTACCATTTTTTGCATCCACACATCGTACTTTAATGCATTTTGATATCATACATAGTGATTTATGGACATCCTTATTTTGAGTACGACTGGCCATCGATATTATGTGTTGTTTTTGGATGATTATTCCAATTTTCTATGCACTTTTTCAATTGGAAATAAATCCTAAGTCTGCCCCATTTTTTCTTCATTTAGTGCTTTCATAAAAACATAATTTGAAAAGAGCATTAAATGTTTTCAATGTGATAATGATATGGAATTCGATAATAACCAATTCAAATAGTTTTACTCCTAAAACAGTCTTACCTTTCATTTTTCCTGCCCTCACATATCCTCCCAAAATGATAAAGTCGAACAGCAAATCTGAATCATAAACAACCTTATTTTTTCCCTACTTGCTCACGCCTCTATTCCCCCTCAGTTCTGGAACTACGCACTCTCCATGACCACCTATCTTCTAAACATAATTTCAAATAAGTCTCTAGCTCAACGGTCACCCACCCAAGTTCTGTTTCATAGGAACCCCTCCTACCAACACTTGCGTATTTTTGGATGTCTTTGTTACCCTCTCCATCTGATCACTCACAAACTCTAACCCTGATCTTCCCCGTGTGTGTTTTTGGGTTACCTTTTCAATTATTGTGGTTACTCATGCTATGACTTGTTGAGCCGTAAAATTATTATTTCACGTCATGTCCTATTTGATGAGTCTCAATTCCCCTTTGTCTCTGTACACTCGCCATCTCGACATTCCTACGACTTCTTAGATGATGGCCTAAACCCTCTTCTAATTCACCATTTTACATAGTCCGCCGGCCCAGACACCCGCCACCACCTTGGCCAGTCCGAGACTAGCTTACTACCCAGTTCTACCGATGGTGGACCGAAACAGCCTGCCTCAGGGTTACTCCACAACCACATCTCGACAAATCGAGGTTCAGCCAGCCTACCGTCACCCCTGCCATTCCTCTTCTTTCCAATAGTCCCGCGGCAAACCCCCCCTCCCATACCGCATCTCGAGAGACTCTCTCGGACCATCAAAACACATTTCATGCATGAAATTTATAAACCTAAATGGTTGCTTAACCTTTCTGTTTCAGTTGTCTCTTCTCATATCCCTCGTAACCCGAAGGATGCCTTGTCTGAACCTAATTGGAAGGCTGCAATGATTGATGAATATAATGTTCTTATTGATAATAAGACGTGGGACCTAGTACCCCGTCCACCTGATGCTAACATTATTCATCCTATGTGAATTTTTAGACATAAAAATAAATCTAATGGTTCTTTTGAGAGGTACAAAACTCGTCTTATAGGTGTTGGCAGGTCTCAACAGGCGGGAGTAGACTGTGATGAAACTTTTAGCCCAGTTTTAAAGCCCGCAACCATCCAGACCGTCCTCAGCATTGCCATATCCAAGTCTTGGCCCATTCATCAGCTTGATGTCAAGAATGTCTTCTTACATGAGGATCTTCATGAAACGGTATATATGCATCAGCCTATGGGTTTCAGGGATCCTATTCATATGGATTATGTGTGTCTATTGTGGAATCGCTCTATGGACTAAAACATGCTCCTCGAGCATGGTACCAGCGGTTCACCGATTATGTCTCCTCTATCGGATTTTCACACAGCAGATCTGATCATTCTCTATTCATCTACAACAAGGGCACATATTTGGCTTACATATTATTATTATATATTGATGACATCATCCTCAGTACATCATCTGATGCTCTCCGCCGATGCATTATGTCGCTTATTTCTTTTGAGTTTGTTATGAAAGATCTGGGCCACTGGGTTATTTCTTGGCATCTGTGTCACTCGACATTCTGGCGGCCTATTTTTATATCATGAGAAGACGATGAAGAGATCGTTGACCGTGCAGACATGACATCTTGCAAACCATCTCACACACTTATAGATACCAATTCCAAGCTTAGCACTGATTCCAACCCTTCATATTCAGACCTGAATCACTATTGTAGCCTGGCTAGGGCTCTGCAGTACTCACAGTCACGAGATCAGACATATCTTATGTCGTGCAATAAATTTTCTTACACATGCACAGTCTGACGAAAGCATACATATATGCCCTCAAACGTATTTTACGATACATCCAAGGTACACTTCACTTTGGATTACATCTATATAAGTCTTCGCTCACTGATCTCATTGCTTATTTTGATGATGATTATGATGGATGTCCTGATACCCGATGCTCCACGTCTGGTTATTGTATATTTCTCGGAGATAACATACTGTCTTGGTCTTCCAAAAAGTAACCTACATTATCCCGATCCAGTGCAGAAGTAGAGTACAGAGGTGTTGACAACGTCGTCTCTGAGTCTTGTTGGATCTGTAACCTAATACTTGTGTTTCACTACCCGATTCAAAAGGCAACACTGGTCTACTGCGATAATATTAATGCGATATATCTTTTCGGGAGTCCCGTCCAATATCAGCGCACTAAATACATTGAGATGGACATTCATTTTGTTCACGAAAAAGTGGCTTGTTGTCAAGTCCCGTCCAATATCAGCGCACTAAACACATTGAGATGAACATTCATTTTGTTCACGAAAAAATGGCTTGTTGTCAAGTTCGTGTCCTTCATGTTCCTCCAGATATCAGATTGCCGACATCTTCACCAAAGGACTTTCGCGCGTACTATTTGTTGATTTTTGGGTCAGTTTCAGTGTTCGAGAACTTCCGGCTTCGAATGCGGGGGTGTAACAAAATATTTTCTAATATTCTTTTATTAATTGTATATCTCCTATTTTAGATAAAATTATAATCCTTTTATAATTAAATTAATTAGTTACCTAATTTATATTAAAATAAATATTCTTATAACCTTTTATATATATATATATATATATATCAATAAAATCAACCTACGTATTCATTTAAAAATCTTGAATCATAAAAACAACAAATATATGTAGTTTGTTCTGTGCTATCCCCACTTTGATGTTCCCTTCCTTATTTAATATCCCTTCGTGCTCCCTCCCCCGGTTGATGTTCCCCTTTATTTAACATCCATTTTTCTTTGTTTCCTTTTTCTAATAGAATGTAGATTATTATTATTATATTATTATTATTATATTATTATTATTATTATATTATTATTATTATATTATTATTATTATTATTATTATTATTATTATATTATTATTATTATTATTATTATTTTAATTTCTCATAATCTCTGCTTTTATTTTTTCCTTGTACATAATATTTCTTTAAAGTCAATAACGAAATAAATAAGTTCCTCAAACTTTCATAATTTCTTTATGAGTGTTGAAGTTCAGATATTTCAATTCAAGATCCATTTTAATATAAAAATAAGGACCTAGCACACAATATTTTAAGTCGTAACGATTTCGTTTATACAATACTAATAGAGTTCTTGAATTGCAAACTTAATATCCCCTCAGTTCTTTAAATTAAGACATAAAGCTTAAAGTTCATGGGCATATAATGAAATGGGGATACAAAGTTGTAGCTAATCTCGTTAATCATAAGGCGGATTTATGTTAAAATTATCAACAAACAATTGTAATAATGATTACATAATAAAAATTGTAAAAATGTATTAATTTTCCTTGGGGAGCATTTCTCATTAATACAAAATATATATAGATGTACAATGTTTAATCCTTCTATAATAAGGATCCCAATTCTACCATAATTATACAACATAAATATGGTAAATATATTGTAAATACATGTACTAATACACCCCCTCAGTCTGAGCGAGAGGAAGTCGGACGCTAAGATTGAATTTGAAGTCAAGAAAGAGTTGTCTAGAAAGGCCTTGGTGAATATATCTGTGTACTGATAAGAAGAAGGCACATGTAATACTCTGACATGACCGAGAGCAACCTTCTCGCGAACAAAGTAGATGTCCATCTCAATATGCTTGGTTCGCTGATGCTGAACCATATTATGAGATAGATAGATGACGAATATGTTATCACAATAAACCAAAGACACCTTACACAACGGACTAAAGCTCCAAAAGAAGGATTCAGAGCCAACAAATTTTAGCAACAACATTAGCAACACCTATGTACTCTGATTCGTCACTCAAAAGGGATAATATGGCTTGTCTCTTGGCAGACCCAGATATCCGATTATCCCCCAAGAACACACAATAGCCCGAGGTGGATCGTCGTGTGTCCGGACAACCAACCCAATCAACATCAATATATGACAACAATATGTTCGGTGCTGAGGGGTAGAAATGTAATCCATAATCAAGTGTTCCTTTAACATATTGAATGATATATTTAAGGGCAGTAAAATGAGGCTCCCTAGGGGCATGCATGAATAAACATACCTGCTGAACAACATAAGCAATATCAGGTCAAGTGAACATGATGTATTGTAGTGCACGTGCAAGACTCCTATAGAGAGTGGAATCTGACACAAGATCACCTTCCAAAGCACTAAGCTTGGATTTTGAGTCAACTGGAGTAGACATGATCTTGCAATTTGTCATTTTGGCCCTGTACACAATCTCATCTGTTGTTAGACATATTTTATATACACTTTTTGAGTCATTTTTAGTTAGTATTTTACTCATTTCGTTTGTGTTTAGTACAATATTAGGTCTGGTTTTCTTTCTTTTGAGTCACAGCGGTCCTAAATGGAGAAATGACAAAAAGAGGATAAAATGAGCTTGATTTAGATGGAATTGCACACTAAAAAGACCAAGAAATGAAGCCTAAGAAGTCCCGGGAAGCATAGGAGAAATCAGACGAAGTCCGGACGAGAAAATAACGAAAAATCAGAAAATCCAGAATGGGAAGCAACCGACACTGCGGTGCCGTAATGCAGAACCACGTTGCCTAATATTCAGAGAGGCTACAATACTTTCGACACCGCGGTGCCATTCTGTAGGACCGCTGTGCCGACGCGGGATTTCTGATTTTCTGGGTCGACTTTCGAAGGGCAAAAGGGTCAAAAACGTGATTTTTCTCAAGACTATAAATTCTTAAAACCCTGACCTAAAGAGGGCATCTTGTACATAATTCCACATTCTACTTTGGGGAGAATAAAGAAGGCTACAACACAAGATTGGAGACAACTTTGGTTCAAGTTCTTTTTCTTTCCTTTGTTTTATTTCAGTTTATGTTGGATTGTGTATTAGTTCTTAGCATGTCAATGTCTAGGAGCTAAAAACTTTATTAGGGCTTTCTTATTGAATCGCTTGAACCTCTATTTCATGAATTAATGCATTAGTTTGATTTATTCAATATTTGGTATGAATGTTTGATAGTTAACTGACCATTAATTATCATAATCTATATGATTTCGAATCAAGAACCGAGAGGAGAGATTTGGATATGCTGTAATTGAATAGACATAGGTTAAAATCGCGGACGAAAGTACCCCAATACTTGTGTAGCATTATAGGTTATTGTTCTTAATCATCCTATGTGATAAATCCTATCATAAAAATATAAAAGAGTTTTGCACTGGGGTTGAGCGATTATATATCATAACCGGAATATAAGACAGTCTAGTTAACCGTTATCTTAACGTAGAAGAAGAAGTCATTTTAGTTGCATTAAGGATTGAAAAGAGTGAATAGTTGAGTATATTGGAAGTCCTATTTTCATCATAACTAATTTAAGCCAAAGTATTATCATAATTAGTTTATTTTCTGCAATTACTTAGTTTTAGTTATTAGATAAAAATACAAACAAATTAACGTTCATCAAATAGAAACTAAAGCTTAGATAATCGGTACTTGATAACCGATCTACCGAGATTTATATTCTTACCAGACTATATTACTTGTAACGATACGTACACTTGCGTGAGCACGTGGAAATATCCGCCTAACAAGTTTTTGGTGTTGTTGCCGGGGACTGGCGTACTTTCAATATCGAATTATCTAATCTTAATTCTAATTTGGTTTGTATATATTCGGTTACGTTATTTTATTTCTAATTTGGTTGCTCTAGGAACAAGTTTCTAACTTGTTCTGCGAGCATTGTTTTATCACTTTTTGTTGTTTTTCTTATTTTGTAGGTGAAGTTGGAAAAAAAAAAGACGAAATGGCTACTACTACTATCAGGGGCAGTGGAATCATCAACAACAGCCTAACCCACAGGTTCCACATGAAGATCAAAATGAGTTGCAGGCAGCCATACTCAGGCTCACCAAGTGCCAGACTCAGTTTATGGCTGAGACAAATGTGTCCCTCAAAAATTTAGAGACACAAATAGGGCAGCTGATGGATATGGTGATCAATGTACCCCAAGAAAATCTGCCTAGCTACACAGTTATGGGGGGTGATAAGCAGAATGAGGAATCTGAACCACAACAAGCTATTGAGAATAATGAGGAATTGAGAGAGATAGTTGGTGTAGAGAAATAAGAGGTTACCGAGATTAAAATTTTCACATTTTTGGATTCCTTGGAATTTTTTTTTTCTATAGCCGTTACAGAAAAGACACCACCAATTATCATTGCTGAGCCCCAACCAGAAAATCCATACCCTCAAGGGTACCCCGAAAAGTTGAGAGATGTAGGGAGTTTTACTGATCCCTACATTATAGAGAGCCAAGAAGATAAGTCTGTCTTGTGTAATTGGGGAATAATCTTAGATATGAGGCTCTTGTTTGGAAAAAGTGTTATAGAAAAAGTGAGACATGCAACAATGATTGTGCGGATTGCAAGCAGTTCGCAGAAGGATCCAATGGGCACTAGTAAAGATTATTTGCGTCTGGCTAAAAGACGTTAAAGACATCGCTTGTTGGGAGGCAACCCAATGTTTTTAATTATGTTATTTTAATTTTTGTTTTAAGTTTGTTTTATTTTATCTTGAACAGTCTCACGGTCTTGGGTTTTGTCTTATGTTTTGATGGCGGCGACTAGGGATCGACCAAGGGGAAAGAATCAAAAGTGCTGAAACTTCAGAGAGCCCAAAAGATGTGCAATTTCCAGAATCTCATCCCAGACCTCCGTTATGATCGTTGTGTTGTGCCAGTAAGTTGTCCCTTATTTTTAGTCTTCATACATTAGGGACAATGTGTCGTTTAAGTGTGGGAGAATCTTAGTTTGTTTTAAGTGTCTATTTTTTGAGTCTTTTTTTATTTGTTTTTGTGTTGTTCCATGTGTCTTTGAGTCATAATTGTTTTTATGGATCAAGCATGTTGTAGTTGCTAAAGATATTGAGTGGATAAAGTGAGATAATGTAATAGAGTTAAAAGCGACAATCTGTGTGCTTAAGTTAGATATGCCAAAAATTCATGACATCTAATTCTTTGGGATATTTGTGCTTAGCCTATGTGTAGTTATGGAAAGAAAAGATGAAAAATATCTAGAAAATTTGTTTGCTTGTTATTTGAGGCGAAATAGTTAAGATGTACATGTTTAGGGAGATGATTCAGACGTTTCTTTGATAGCCCTTCTGACCATTCACTACCTACCCTGACATGAATTGTATCACTAGTCATCCTCTTTGAGCCTAAAATAAGATTTTTGTTTGACACCCTATGATTCTCTGTTTGTGCCATAAGTGATAATTGAAAGTTGGTAGGATGAAAAGTGTTGAAAAAGAAACAAAAAGAGAATTGAAAATTTTGATGCACCCCAATGATGAATATGCAAAAGCCTAAGTTTGGGGGTGCCTGTAATTTATAATGTATCTCATTCTCTCAAAATAAAAGGGGGAAAAAGTAGGTATGCCATTAAAAAGGAAATCAAAAAGAAGAAAAATAAGTTGAATGAAAAAAGTTTATGGTACGTAATTGAGCTTAAATGCTTATTTTTACCTACCCCTACCTAAGCCTACATTACAACCCTTGAAAGTTCTGATGATCTTTAATGTGTATGTCTATGATTAGTGGAGAATAACAAGTAAACTGGTCTGTAGCGTTTGGGAAAGATGAAATGAAATTGACATGCATAGGTTAAGTGTTTGTATTTCCAATGACTATGATCCAAGTGAATTTGCGGAATATCTAACTTGAAATTCTAGATTGCTAATTATTCATGCTATATATGTTCTAACATATTATCTCATCTTTCATCCATGATTTTGAAGAAGCATTGTTGTAGCTACTTGATCCATTTCATAGAGTCTTCGTTTGTTTTGTTTTCATTTTTATTTTTACTTTACTCGAGGGTGAGTAAATGTTAAGTTTGGGGATTTGTTAGGCATATTTTATATATTTTTTTTTGAGTCATTTTTAGTTAGTATTTTACTCATTTCGTTTGTGTTTAGTACATTATTAGGTTTATTTTTCTTTCTTTTGAGTCACAGCCGTCATAAATGGAGAAATGGCAAAAAGATGATGAAATGAACTTGATTTAGATGGAATTGCACACTAAAAGGGCCAAGAAATGAAGCCTAAGAAGTTCCGGAAAGCATATGAGAAATCAGACGAAGTCCGGACGAGAAAATAACGAAAGATCAGAAAATGCAGAATGGGAAGCCACCGGCACCGCGGTGTCGTAATGCAGAACCGCGGTGCATAATATTCAGAGAGGTCGCGATTTCTGACCGCGGTGCCATTCTCAGGATCATGTGCCGACGCGGGATTTCTGATTTTCTGGGTCGATTTTCGAAGGGCAAAAAAGTCCAAAACGTGATTTTTTTCAATACTATAAATTCCTAAAACCCTGACCTAAAGAGGGAATCTTGTACATAATTCCACATTCTACTTTGGGGAGAAGAAAGGAGGCTACAACACAAGATTGGAGACAACTTTGGTTCAAGTTCTTTTTCTTTCCTTTGTTTTATTTCAGTTTATGTTAGATTTTGTATTAGTTCTTAGCATGTCAATGTCTAGGAGCTAAACACTTTATTAGAGCTTTCCTATTGAATCGCTTGAACCTCTATTTCATGAATTAGTGCATTAGTTTGATTTTATTCTTCACTTGATTAAGATTTATTGAATATTTGGTATAAATGTTTGATAGTTAACTGACCATTAATTATCATAATCTATATAATTTCGAATTAAGAACCGAGAGGAGAGATTTTGATATGCTGTAATTTAATAGACATATGTTAAAATAGCGGACGAAAGTACCTCGATACGTGTGTAGCATTATAGGTTATTATTCTTAATCCTCATATGTGGTAAATTCTATCATAGAAATTTAGAAGGGTTCTGCACTGGGGTTGAGCGATTATATATCCTAACCGGAATATAGGACAGTCTAGTTAACCGTTGTTGACACCCAATTTTGACCCTCCCGTCCAGTCATTAACTATAAAATTACACTAATTTTGCAAAATAATTTCTCATGATTTTTATAATAAAATGCAGCAAATAAAACATAAATACATGCATGAATAAGCAATTTAATAATGGCACCGCGTCTTACGTAGAAAATTAAACACTTAGAGTCTCGCGCCCGCATTTATTAATTTTAAGCCCTGTCGTAGTTCTTAAATGATAATAAAATAAATAAATATTCGCATTTTTATTAATAGCAAGACAATTTCATAATTCGTAGTTTAAATTAATCTAACACATGCGTTTTAAATAATAGCACCGCATTTTAAGTAAAAGCATTAAGCAATCCTTAAATATCACACCTGCATTTAACATTTAAATAATTTAATAGTTTTCAATTTAATAATATAACATCGCAATAATAAATAAGTTTTAATAATAACATCGCATTTTAAAAATTAAGCACTAATTAAATAGCACACTCACGTTTATTATTGTAATAAAACTCAAATTAATAAAGCACATAAATAATTTAATCAATTTATTAATTTTTTACCACTAATTAACTAATTAAATGCCTAAAACTAATACTCAACCCGCGGCCCACGTCGCCCCATACCCAACCCGCAGCCCACGTCGCCCCAAGCCCAACCCGCAAGCCCAACTCCCCCTTTCTACCCTTATCAGCCCAGAGGCCCCGCCCCAGCCTTACTTTTCCCTCAGCCCTCTTCTCATCTTCCCCGCTTCCCTAACCTAAAAACCTAAACTTTCAGTCGCCGCCATGCCCGGATTTCTCGCCGGAGAATCCGGGGTTTTCCTTACCCATGCACACTAACCCCAGTCATCTCCCCCCCTCTTTTTCTCCAACGATTTCTTACCATAACCAGCACCCAAATCTTACTTCAAAATCGGTAACGAATCACACAAAATCAGTACCAACTCGCACGAATCAACACCAAATACTAGCCAAAATCGCACCTTAATTACTTACCAACATTAGAACCCAAATCGCACAAAAATCTGTCTAAAATGGTACCCCAATCAGTTACCAAACTTAGAACCAAATCGAGACTATAAATTAATCCTCTTATACATGCAATGGGATCATCGATCGTCCAGAGCCTAGCACCTTTCTGAATTCAGAAATCGAGTTATTCAGAAAAGAACCTAACCCCTGATAGTCAACAATTCTCGCAAAAACCTCTCTTTCTTTCCACTGCATTAGCAAGCCTTCCGAGCGGACCGACGACTTGATACGCTGCCTCGGTTCGCTGTCCGGAGAAGGTAAACTCGTCTCCTTTCGTATTCTCGTCCGATTTGTGTTTTATGATATGTGCAATGATTATATGTTGTTTAACTATGCTGGTTTGATTTTGTTGAGTTATTCAAGATTTGTTGATGGCTATTACCTGTATTTGGATCTTTCAGTTTAATATGCCTAGCCATGAAGTCGGTGTTATGTGCTTCTGTGTTTGACATAAGCTAAGTGCGTTAGTTTGCATTGAGGCGTAATTAGTTAGTCTGGCGTGGAGCTACTGAATGTCTTTCCTTAAACCAATGTCTGAAACTTGTGAGCTTGGATAGTCAATATGTGATTATGGACCAGATTGCAGATTGTTCAAACCAGGGCAAATATCCTAAGTATGTCTATCGAAGTTCCATCTAGCCTTAGGTGATATAAATCAATGTGATACTTGTCCCTGTTTTGTTTCTAGCATGATTTAGGTACTAATGTGAGATTACATGAGTTATATTGCCAATATATGTACTTGACTTAAACCTTGTGACCACTGCCTTAAGGAAATCTGTGTTAGCCTAGTTGGGTCTTGCTATATGCTGGCAGTTAAGCTTGCTTAAATACTATTTGGAATGATCTATTTGATTGTTAAATGGTCTAGCATGCTTACTAAATCAGTCCATTAGTTTCTAAGTGAATACTTCTCTGCGCTGAAAAATCTAAACCATAAAAGCAGGCATATATGTTTCTGTTCCATATCAAAATTGCTTACCTGCTGTTTCCAAATGACATATAGGTTTGGCATTGGATTTCCTACCCGTCTCTGTTTATATCTTTTGAGCTATGGTCCTGTTTGCATGATTATATAGTAGGGTATGACCTAGACATGATCCATCGAATCTGCATACCCGCGATTCCCTTGCTCGAATAAATGTTTGCTTTGTTTGCCTAAAGCCCACCGCAGTGTCTTTGTCTCGATTACTTGCATTTCTTGTTACTACCATAACACATGCTGAAAAGGAATTGTGATCCATCTACTCTTACTGTATACATCTGACTGTAATACTCAAGCATATCGTGATCTGAGCATAAACCCTCTGATTATTCTCTATATGTCAAGCACTGTATTTCATGGTTTGTTGGCTTTATTTGTTGGGCCGTCAGCAGTGGCCTCGCTTATTCTGGACTTGTATGTCCTCAGTACTGATTATGCTCAGATAGATTTTTGTTTTGATCCAAATAATTGAGATATATACTAATCTTTATTTTCTTTCTTTCTTTACATGGCATGTCTCGGAGCTAAACGAAGAGTCTCATTGCGAGACTCATCATGAGTTATAACAAAACAAGGACCTACATCTACAGATCTTCATTTCCGCCCCCGGAAATTCCAAATCGCCGGCGAAAAGACATCGCCTTTCCTTCGAGTCATCTTTACTTATTCTTTATTCTGCCTCATTTATTTGTTGTAAATTAATTGTCTAACGCTACACTAATTAATTAGCATTTAGAATAGTTAAACCTTGAATCAATAGCTAGAAATTAGTTTGACTTACTTGCCTTAATTACTTTAGGCTCGCCTTGCCTCGCTTACTAGTTGTGATAAACCGCTTCATAATCTACACTCGCATAATAAGCCGGAATATTGTTTGTCAAAACATTTTTAAAACCGTGTTATAAATTCTTATTAATACGTATACAGAATAAGAAATATTTTTATGGTATGACAGACACGTTTTTTTTTACAAGCATACGTTTTGTCATGATAAGCTTATATTATTATACTAGGTAATATATATACTCCTTAGGTAAAAGAATACTTGCATACATTTTTACTCCTGTTATAATATAGTATTTAGGCATCTTAATTGCATATTTTTCAAAACTGACCTTGACTTTCATACATAAACCTTGCAAAAAATATTTTTTAGAAAGTATATCTTATACTCTTCCGCTTAAATGTTTTAAATACACCTTTTTCTAGCATAATAATTAACCCTAGGTTTGGCAGGACAACCGCAAGTTAGCGGATCTTAGAGGGTGCCTAACTCCTTCCCTCTAGATTAATAAAGAACCCTTACCCAGAATCTCATTAAGTTTAGCAGACCATAAAAATGGAGTTAGTGTTGACTTTAACCTAAGTTGACATTTAGGTGTCCTAATTCACCCAATTAATTAGGTGGCGACTCCGCGAACCCTTAGCACTCTTAAGCACCCTTTAGCATTTTAGCACCTCTTAGCACTTTTAAGCACCCCTTGACATTTAGCACCTTTTAAGCACTATTTAACACTTTAGCATTTTTTTAACATTTTAGCATTTTATTATTTATTTTCTAACACTGTTTCTGAGCAGGAGTTTTTTAAATAAAATGTCGCGGCCGAAAAAGGGCGTGACAACCGCTATCTTAACGTAGAAGAAGAAGTCATTCTAGTTGCATTAAGGATTGAAAAGAGTGAATAGTTGAGGATATTGGAAGCCCTATTTCCATCATAACTGATTTAAGCCAAAGTATTATCATAATTATTATTTTCTGCAATTACTTAGTTTTAGTTATTTGATAAAAATACAAACAAATTAACGTTCACCAAATAGAAACTAAAGTTTAGATAATCGGTACTTGATAACCAGTCTCTGAGGACGATATTCGGTCTTACCAGACTATATTACTTGTAACGATACGTACACTTGCGTGAGCACGTGGAAATATCCGCCTAACATCTGCATACTTACGTTGACAAAGAAACATAGTGTCTGTAGAGCTAGTCAGTGAAATCCCCAAAAATAGCTCAAATTCCCCAAGTTAGTCATAGCAAATTCTGCTTTGAGCAATATAATAATCTCATTTTTAACAACTCTGATGAGGAAGTGAGCATAATATTATCCACATATAACAATAAATATACAGTGCTACTACCTCTATGAAAAATAAATAGAGAATTATCACACTTGTTGTATACAAACTCAATCTGCAATATATATTATGCAAAACGATCATACCATGCTCTAGGCGCCTGTTTCAACCCATAAAGTGACTTACGAAGACGACATACATATGGATGGACAAAACCAGGCGGTTGATGCATATAAACCATTTCTTTAAAATTCCCATGAAAAATGTAGTCTTCACATCAACTTGATGGATGAGCCAGTGCTTACCCATAACAATATTCAACACTGTGCGAATGGTATCCGGTTTAACAACCGGACTGAATGTATCACCACAATCAATACCCTTCTGTTGATTAGTGTCATTAGCCACAAGTCTCGCCTTATATATCTCAAGGTCGCCATTGTCTCTATACTTGTGGCAAAAAAAACTACATGCATCGGATCACATTCACTCTCTCCGATCTAGGAACCAAATCCCAAATGTGTCGTTTCGTTAAAGCATTAAACTCCTCACACATGGATGCATTTCAATTTGGGTCTAGTTTGGCCAATTTTGGGTTTCTGGGAATTGGGGATATTATTTGTGTGGATAGGTTAAATTAGATTTTGGGTTGGAAAATCATGTGTTGGGCATATATTTCCATACGGTGCGACGTGGCAATGATCTGTGGGGTTGGTCTGCTGGGTGTCGGGTTAGCTGGTAAGGTCGTGTTTGGTATCTGTGTAGGGTCGATTTGGTGGACTGTCGGTGGAGGTGAGGCAGCGAAACCGATACAGTGCAGTAGGTATGGACTGGTGGTGGCAGGTGACATAGGTTGGGTGGGGTAAGATGTCAAAGGTGGTGACAGTGCAAGTGTTGATGTCGGGTGTGGGTTACCGGTGGTATGACGATACCGATGGTGGGGTTCGCGATCTGGGTTGGGTTGGTTGGTCGGAGCTACGGCTGTGGGTGTTGGTGACACTGAGGCTGGCCTGTAAGTGGAGGGTAGGTGGATGGTTGGTGACTGGGAGGGGGACTGACGGAGTGATGGCGGGGGTTGTCAGTGGTGGAAGAGACTCTGACAATTAGTGAACAGTGGGTATGGTCCCTATCGGCAGTGACGGAGACAGAAAAATAGTGGTAGAGGACCACATAGTCAACTCTGTGGTGGTGGCAGTTGGTGGTAGAGACGGAGCGGTGACGACCGGACTTCCTGTGGCGGCAACAGTGGCAGCTTGGGGGAATACTTGTTGGACAAGCGGTGATGGGTCTGAATCTTCGAGGAATCGGTAATCAGTGACTCATAATTTTTTTAATGTTGTCAAACGGGAAGACATATTTGATAAAGGTGAAGTGGCGAGAAATTATAATTTTGTCAAACGGGAAGACATATTACAAAATAGCAATATCCTGTAACCTATAAGAGGCCAACTCCATTGCCTCAGTATCAGTGGTATGCATCACCCATAATGTCATATGCATCTGATCTAGAAAGTTTTGCAAGTCCTCGTTCGGGTCTGATCCAGTAAATATTGGAGGGTCCAGGTTAATAAAATCCTAGACTCTCACACTAATTGTCCTATCAGAAGAAACAACACCCTGTCCTTGAACCTGGGCGACCACCAACCGAGTAAACAATTGTACGACACTTCCTATAACAAGGTACTGATAAAGAACATCCTATAGAGGAATTATGGGTACTACAACTCCCCTAAACTCCTTTGAAGGTGGTGTGGTGTTTGAGAGGTCTGAGATAATACCTCATTTGAGGCTTATGCCATTCCACATTAGCAGGCAGAACTTTTCTGATACCTTCTCCTGCCTCCATATCCAACCTTCTACTACCCGTTTACTTCTTAGTCGTAGGCATTACTGAAATTACAAACTATTAGGAATCGAATTCTTACGACTCAGCTCTAGCGCATGATCTAAGATAATAAGGAAAGTGACCACTTTAAATGTCATGTAGCCCCCTACTTATAAATGTGGTGAACAACACATTCATAAACAAGAGTCTACTAGACACGATTTGTAGACTCCCTAGGACAGATCTGATCTGATACCAAATTTGTTACACCCCAACATTGGGGGGTGTGATTTGCACCCGGTGCCTTAATGGCCCGAGCGTACCATATCTTAAAACATAACCTGGACATGCAAACATCTGGGCCGATAAGGCCTCACAATGACATCTATACGACAACCCGAATACAATAACTTGTAAAAGAAAAACAACCCAACAAATATGCATATAGAAGACTGACAAGGCCACAATATATATCGTTAAACTACCGAGAAGGCCGTCAAGCCATGCGAAACAACTACACATACGACATTAGTCTACAAGACTCTAGGAGTAGCATATCATGACAAAATGTTTTTCTCAAAAGAGGCCACATGTACTACATACATCATAATCATCATCACTTAATGTTTTTCTCACGGTTACATGTGGCAAGGGTGGTACCACCACTATCCTATTAGTGACATGTGGTAAAGGTGGTGCCACCACTATCCAATATAGAGATAAAAACATTCACACTTGCTGCCATTTGTCAAGACCCACATGAGTTATGTCTACATAATACTTATTTAATAATGTTAATTAATTTGTTGATCTCAATTTAGTAAAATATTAAGTACTTTTAACACACTTTATATATCCACATTATCGTGTGATATAACACTTGTCCATATCCACATGAGTTATGTCTACATAATACTTATTTAATAATGTTAATTAATTTGTTGATCTCAATTTAGTAAAATATTAAGTACTTTTAACACACTTTATATATCCACATTATCGTGTGATATAACACTTGTCCATATCCTTCTTTGACATACACAAAATACTAACTCCAACCATTGTGTCGTTGTCGTACTTTAAAACCTCAAATTATTTGGGGCCTTCATCCTCTTATACACTAAGCTCTTGGTCTGAGTACTTGACACAACCTTATTCGTGCGACTTCAGATTTACTATCATACGCTGGGCGATTCAAATCTAAATTTAAAAGTACGGGGTGTAACAATACAAATGCACTTAATGATTCAGATTTAGACCTCCATTAATTGCAAACAAATGAGGACTTAGTAAATTTTGAAACATGATTTGGTAATATTTAAAATATAATGTATTTGAAATTAAGTTGAAAATGATTATTTGAAAATTAAAATTATGTTAAGTTGATTTGAATTTCATTTAAAAATACTATTTTTTTTTGTGAGGAATTTTCTTTTACATTATTGACTACCATCCAAAACCAAAAGATTTTTATTTTTGTTGATTGAAATAAAAAAAAGACAGTCTGGTGCATTAAACTGCCTTTATACGCGGGGCCCGGGGAAGGATCTCAATTGATCACAATACAAGCTCAAAATTAAGAGAACCAGATTGCAATTTCCCCAAAAGTATAAGGGGGTATAAGTAAATCATAGTGATACAAAACTATTCGGGACAAACAAAACGGCAGTTTGTGATTGTTAAGGACCCAAGTGCAAAACATTGAACGGCTGAGATGAGTTAGAATCTTCAAGAGCAACAACCACCGTCTATTCCAGACTCTTCCTACCCTTTTGGTTGGTTTGGTTTGGTTTCATTATATAACCTAATCGTATCTATAGCATTTCATTTCTCCAAGAAGAGGATAACCCCACTGCAGCTACACTACTTCAGTACTTCTTCAATAGTAAAACCCTAAGCTCTCTCCTTACACTCAAGGTATTCTTAGTGTCTGTTACTTATTGAATAATAGCATTCCTGTCTTGTTAATTTTTGATATTTTTTGGTAATTTCGAACACCCAATTTAGTAAAGAATGTATCTTTTAGGATAAAGAGATGTAATTTACTGGGACTTTGTGTTTATTGGTTGATATTTTGTAAGGATGAAGATAAAGAGTGTATATAGGTGAGGAAGGATGAGCCATTATTAATAATGGTCAAAAACACTCCCGAACTATAATTCTTTGCGAGTTTCATACCCCAACTATAGTTGGCCTAGTCAGCTTTGAGATGTGTTTCTAATACATAGAATAATTCAGGAAACAACTGATAGTTGAGTTGTGAAACTCATGAAAAAGTGATAGTTCAGTTCAGATGTTTTTGACCATTATCTCTTTTTTCTTTTAATGCCGTTATAGATTTGTATGGTTTCGGTTTTGAGTATCTGTTTATTCACACAACTGGTTTACTTGTGGAGTGGGTTTGACTGGCTTGTAACCTTATCTGATTATCATAGTAAACTGAGTCAATTGAAAAATTATAGTTAACTGTAGCTGTCTAAATAATGGAGTATCCATTTCTCTGTATGGGATAGTTGCAGGTCGAAAATGGGTTAAACAAAAAAGGATGAAATATCCGATCCATTCATATGTAACACGGATAAAAAATGTGTTAATTGACGAAACGTAAGAACTCCTGAGAAATAACAAACAGAAAAATGTGTATATATGGATATCCATATTATCCATTTGGACATCCATATGTTTAGTGGATAATATCCATATTCGATTCATTTTTAAAAGTTTGTTATCCAACCCATCTCTAATGGGTCGGATTGGATGGTTACTTGTTTTCTCGTACCATTTTGCCAGCCGTAACTGTATTCACTAGGATATGTTGGTGTTAGTTTTGTTGACTAATCATATAATGAATTGCTTTTATAGGGATAGATGGCATCTACATTTGCTGGTATGTCCTCAGCAGGACCTTTGGCTGCTCCCAGCACTTCTTCGAACAAGCTTTCCTCTGTTGCTAATATATCTTCCACCTCTTTCGGGAGAAAAAGAAGCGTTGTACTAAGGAAGACACGCACTCCAAAGATTTCGGCTGCAGCAAAAGAGTTGCACTTCAACAAGGATGGGTCAGCTATCAAGAAGCTGCAGGTGAGTTTTTTTTACTCAAATTATCAGCTAGCTTTATTGCTTTCTCTCATTTGTTGTACGCGTTGTTGAATGCTTGATTTTCTTGCTGTCACAGATTGGTGTGAACAAACTTGCTGATCTAGTTGGAGTTACTCTTGGCCCAAAAGGAAGGAATGTTGTCCTCGAGAGCAAGTATGGTGCTCCAAAAATTGTTAATGATGGAGTTACTGTGGCCAGAGAGGTGTGTTAATTTTAAATTCATACGCATATTGGTTCTATCTGCTTCAATTGCTATGTTTTCTTATTTATGCAAAACATTATTTTGACTTTCAGATAATAGAACAACGTGTCCGTCCATCTATTCTTCATTGGTCATCTGTTGTCGCTAGTAGCTTAAAGTTTGATTTGATCACATTGCTCTTTATCAATTTTACTAGGTTGAATTAGAGGATGCAGTAGAAAACATTGGTGCAAAACTAGTGAGACAAGCTGCTGCCAAAACCAATGACCTGGCTGGGGATGGGACTACAACATCTGTCGTGCTAGCCCAGGGCCTTATTGCTGAAGGTGTCAAGGTGTATTGTGAAATCCACATGCTGCCGAAATGTTTCAATATGTTAAATCTCCTAGAGTATTTTTCTTACAACTGATTGTGTAAGCAGGTGGTTGCAGCTGGTGCAAACCCTGTCCTGATCACCAGAGGAATTGAGAAAACTGCGAAAGCATTAGTAGCTGAGTTGAAGAATATGTCAAAAGAGGTAATTATATTCACAATTGGTCTTACGACCGAGTGCAATGATCTGGATGTTTGGTTTTATTCTTTTAGGTAATGGGTTGTGTATCAATTTTCTAATTTTTTTGGTGGATGAGATGTTCAGAAAGATTGCAAGCATATAAACTATAAAACAAGATTGAAAACATGGCTGACCAAGTGTGTGTTGCAGGTGGAAGACGGTGAACTAGCAGATGTGGCTGCAGTAAGTGCTGGGAACAACTATGAAGTAGGGAGTATGATTGCCGAAGCCATGAGCAAAGTTGGAAGGAAAGGTGTTGTGACACTAGAAGAGGGAAAAAGTGCTGAAAACAGTCTCCGTGTGGTTGAAGGAATGCAATTTGACCGTGGTTACATCTCTCCTTACTTTGTTACTGACAGTGAGAAAATGTCCGTTGAATATGAGAACTGTAAGGTGGGAGTCTTCTTTCTAGTTTTAGTTTGTAAAGCTTAAGGTGTTCATATGTCTCTTTGAATGCATAGTGTACCTAGTACTGATGTTAGGTGTTCTGAAAAATGCAGTTACTACTGGTTGATAAAAAGATTACAACTGCAAGAGATCTTGTTAATGTCCTGGAAGATGCTATCAGAAATGGTTACCCAATTTTAATTATTGCCGAAGATATTGAGCAAGAAGCTTTGGCAACACTTGTTGTCAATAAGCTTAGAGGTGCCTTAAAGGTTGCTGCACTTAAAGCTCCTGGTTTTGGTGAGCGAAAAAGCCAGTATCTTGATGACATAGCAACCCTCACTGGAGGTATCTCTTTGTTTAGTTTTCTAGTTGGTTCAATTCTGCATATTCATTTTTGCTCTTTTGTACCTGTTGGAACTCTTTGATAACCCAAAACTGGAGATGGCGATTGCTAACATCAATTTATTCTGTAATCTGTAGGCACTGTGATCAGGGAGGAACTCGGCCTCACCTTAGACAAGGCTGACAAGGAAGTTCTAGGCCATGCTGCTAAAGTAGTACTGACCAAGGATGCCACTACAATTGTTGGTGATGGTAGTACGCAGGAAGCTGTCAATAAGCGTGTTGCACAGATCAAAAATCTGATAGACGTGAGTGTTTGTTTGGTATTTTAGTAAACTTGCTTGTCATGATGCAGTTTCATATAATTCGTGAATTCCGAGCAGGCTGCAGATCAAGATTATGAAAAGGAAAAGCTTCAAGAAAGGATTGCTAAGTTATCAGGAGGTGTGGCTGTCATACAGGTAACATCTGGTCCAATATTAAGAATTTTGGCTTGTTGATCGGCATAAACTGTAGCTAAACTTTGCTGATGCTTTAATTGAATGCTGAAGGTCGGAGCACAAACTGAAACTGAATTGAAAGAGAAGAAACTTAGAGTGGAAGATGCTCTCAACGCAACAAAGGTAAGCTGGGTTTGTAGTCATTTGATTAGGTTTCTGTACTATATTTGTAAATTTTTGATGGATGACTTGCTACATGAGGATCCAGGTTTCAATCATGTTGCTCTTGCTTTTTCAGGCAGCTGTCGAGGAAGGGATTGTTGTTGGAGGAGGGTGTACACTCCTCAGACTTGCTGCAAAAGTTGATGCCATCAAGGAGACTCTTGCAAATGATGAGGAGAAGGCAAGTTTGTAATAGTTTGAGTTCTTTCATTTTGTTGTGGGTTCATATATAATCGTTAGGGGGATGGGTGAACATAGCCTTTTAAAATTGTGTAGAAGAAACTGACCCTGAAAAGATCTCTCTTGTGTTATTTTCGTATCTATTATCTTTGACAATAAAGATCTCTTGCAAAAAAGACGTAAAACTAAAAAGAAATTTGTGAAGGACTATAAAACCAGTTGACTCGTTGTTTTAACATCATTTACCTTACTTGCAGGTTGGAGCTGATATTGTCAAAAGAGCATTGAGCTACCCGTTGAAATTGATTGCTAAAAATGCTGGGGTTAATGGAAGCGTTGTCAGTGAGAAGGTATATATATATGCTTTGGTGATTAGGGGAAAAAAGTGGACCATGATGCTAGCAACCCATGGAAAACCCCTTGTGCTTGAGTTACTTTTGAATTAACATTGTTGATTGGTTGTTATTTTTTTTTTAAATTTCATATTTAAAATTCTTATTTGTCTCTCAGGTGCTCTCAAGTGACGATGTAAAGTTTGGATATAATGCTGCAACTGGCAAATATGAAGACTTAATGGCTGCTGGCATCATTGATCCAACGAAGGTAAGGTTTTCTAGATTTGCATTGTGAGTCACTGAGAATGTGGCCAAACACATATGGCCACATGCTATGTTTCCTAGGGTTACCTTAAAATGGATTTGGTGTGTTTCCTTGGGATCCCCTGAATGGATTTGGTGTGTGGGTTGTGACTGAAATTTGAGTTTTTGAAGTTGTGATTTTTGGAACTTGAAGTTGTGTTTGGACATGCATTTTACTTGAAAATAATTTGAAATTTTGTAAGTAGAGGTGAAGTTTCTCCCAATGAAACTTAAAACTATTTTGAAGATGAATTTTCAAAATTTGATCCAAAATCTATGGCTAAAAGCTAAGCTAAAAATCTCCAAAAGTGTCCTTGAAAACTGAGCCTTAATTTGGGTTTTGACGTGGACTATAGGGATACTGTAGTTTGGATAGAAACTTGTGACATGTGTCAAGGCTAGTCATGGCTTGAAGCCTCAGTAAGAGGCCATAAGCACCTGAAATCACAGAAGTGTTTTTCTCTTCGGTGTATCTTTTACTTACCTAATCCTGTTTGGGATTTTGGGATGTCTAGGAGTGTTTGGCAGGAACTGTTTAGAACATGAGGGTTTCCACTAAATTGAGAGACTGTTGTTGAAGACTGGAATCATCGCAAAAAATGAGCTTGTTTTAGCTATCTTTCTGTGCTTGGTTTGTTATAACTGGAAGCTGACATGTCCATGTGCCCTGCTCAGGTGGTGAGATGTTGTCTAGAGCACGCAGCATCTGTGGCAAAGACATTCTTGATGTCCGATTGTGTGGTGGTTGAAATCAAGGAGCCTGAATCAGCAGTTGCTGGCAACCCAATGGACAACTCAGGTATCTCCTTTGATTTGATTTTTGCAATTGCTTGCAACTCAGGTATGGGCTAGGCTCATGTTAACTGACGTTCTCATTCATTTCTTTTTCAGGATACGGTTACTAGGTGAATGAATGAAGGCTACTGATAAATGGAACTGCCCCTCCCAGATGATAGTGGTAAATGAGCAACAGTCTGGTGGCAATGCTTGAAAGCCTTTATTTTTTGTAAAAGTTTAGGTATTCATTCTTGAAGGATATAGAAATCCTGGTGGGAGTAGCAGCACAGCCTTTCAGGGTTCGGCACTGTATGAATATGCAATTTAATGTATAATTGCAGCTTCAGTGGATGTTGAGTGAGAGAACATGAAATAAATCATTTTACATAATTTCTCATATTGCAAGTCTCCTTATATCACCTTCATTAGTCCTAATGGAATAGCAAAATGAAGAAGTGAGATGTGTCAAACTGCTCTGGCAATCAACATTTCCGATAAATTTTGATGGCGAATTGTTGTGAACATCGTAGTTTCATGTCATCTCGTCAGTTTGGCACTGTACAACTAAATTAATCTGATTTTATTTATTCTAAGGCTTGTGTGCCTTTTTAATGTTTGCTGTGGCGCATGCATTTGCCCACCGAACATCCACAAATCCTTTTTTGTTTGAGCTGTTTAGGTTGCTTCACAGATGTGTTTTAACTTTTTGACAGTAGTAACTTCTTGAGTTTCTTTCACTTTTAGGCAATATTTTAAATGAGATTTTTACAGAAATTCATATTTTATTAACTAACATAATTATATTTACAGATTTTATACAAATTTGTGCAAAAGAGGATCTCGTAATTCTAACCTATTAAATTGGTAATAACGGATGTTGTTGTCATTCATTCGCACGTTCCCACACACACCCCTTTAACCACGTAAGTTATGTTCTTTTTTAAAATCTCATTTTTCGCTCTAATACAATTTATCAGATTCTCTTTTTGCTAATTTCTGTTACAGGTACCGATTTCATATCTCTCGAGTTAAACCTAAAATCAACATTGCGACTGTGTTCATATAAGCTTAATAATATCTTCATTTATCAGCGCCATTTTAGAGAACAAGGTCTACTGAAAATTCGCCTTATACATGTCTTAGATAAAGCCCGATATAAAAGTCATAATTGGCAATGAAGATTCAGATGTTGTATGAAAATTGTATAAAGCATACTGTAGCAAATTTGGATCCACCCATAAGAGGTGCTTAAGGACCATTAGGGTAATTAAGATTTGCCTTAATAATTTTTATATAAATACACTTACATTGTAAAATAAAGAAAATACTTGGACAGTATTTTTCTGCCTTTTCTCTTCTCTACACTAAAAAGAATTAGAGTTTAGAATGTGTGTTAACACTAAAAAATAATTCAAGTGTTTAGCCGAATTCACTTACAGCCGAACTATTCAGGAGCTGAATTTACTCCTAGCCCTCGACGACAAAGAATTTCATCGGCTACTAAGGCATCTTAGCCGAAGTCGTTGGCTAGATGTACGACCGGGACCTACTCAGATGCAGACGTCTCAACGACCAAGTCAAAAGGGTTTTAGACCCCTAAAAGCGGTAACGACTAGCAATCGCTGAAAGCAAGGGCCATTATCCGAGCAAGAGGAGTAGAGGGAGAGAAAATCGACACCACCTCCCCCATGGTCGGCCATTGGACTTAGTGTGTTAATTATGGCTGACATGGGGGGCACGTTTTGTTCAGTTTCTTCTTCTTTTTTGTACTATAAATACTCATTCTTTGTACATATTACATACACAATCAATCAAACAAATCAAAATTTATTTATCTTTATCTTTTATCCTTACTTTATCCCTTTATCTTTACTGTACTCAGCTGTATTCATGCTTTCTTACCTCGTAGTTCACTAGTATCACCGTCCTAACGCTTTCTGGAGTAGTTGGGGAACCTATTGCTGAAAATTAGAGTTTCGTTTCCAGCCCGAATCACTTGAGCTAAGGAATTAATTTGTCTTCCGATTCGATCAGCCGATACAACAACAGAAGACAGAATACAGGGCGAGAATAAATTTGGCATGCCCAGTGGGACCATAGGTGAATTAATAACAAAGTTTGCTTCTCCAGGATCATTCTTGGCGTATGCGCCTAAGGTCCGATAAGAAAATGAACCTCGAGTCCATTCCACATCCTAAATAAAATCCTCCCGGAAGGAACAACGGGCCACCATCCTCCTCGGGTATGCCTACATCGGTTGATAACCCTCCACTTCCTCCATCAACCCAAACGGTGGAAGACTCTGGTCAATCTGAATGTCCAACCATAATGACCACGTCTTTCATTAGACAATAGATTGACTTGGAGATCCACGACACAATGTACCAAATTTCTAAACAATTGACTGACATTGTGAAGCCAATGATACATAATGAGGTTCAACAAGCGAGGGAGATGGAAACCAACCGAATGCACCCAGGAGAATGTTCGGCTAGTTCTGTCATCCCTCTGACGAGAGGTGATGTTCAACATGAGATCGTGACTTCCGGTGTTGTTCCTAAGCCGCATGTGCATCAGCTAGTGCATACTCAGGTGTAGCCGATAGCACAACTAGGAACACAAGACCAATCGTCTGGCAACCAACATACTATATGGTCGCCGTCGAACCTTGGGGGGCAAAATCTGTAGCATGACCAAGAGAGTCTGCAGTATGGACATATCAATATGGCTCGGAGACCAGTTCAGGTTCCAGGACACTTTGGATTGCCGCCCGTTATGCCGTACATTTCCACAAATGACCCTACGATGGCCCCCGACTATGACTTAGCTCGGGTATCTGGTGACGCTGTTTACAGTAGGTTACCATTCCAGCAGTCATTGTCGGTACCCAATCCATACCTTCCAGGAAGTGTAAAATTTCTAAGAACGACAGAAGTTCGAGGAGAGCAGCCATGGAATACTATTCCACCTTTGCCAAGAGGTTTCAAAACACCGGAGTTTGCCATCTTCTCAAGCGATGAAGACAAATACACTATCGAACACATCAGTAGATTCATCGCCAAATGCGGCGAGGCTGGCCAGTGAGTATCATAAGCTGCAGTTATTCCCTCTCTCTCTAACGGGAACAAACTTTGCATGATACTCTTCTTTAGCTCCTGATTCTTTGCAAAGCTGGGCCGACATGGAGGGTTGCTTCCATGATAGGTTATATTGACCCCAACCTCAGGTTACCGTGACTGATCTAACGAGTCTCAAGCAATAGATCGATGAATCGACTGCCAATTTTATTGAGAGGTTCAGAAAGAAGGTCGGGAAATGCACTATACACTTTCCTGAATCTGAGTGTGCCCAAATGATAATCAACAACATGCACCCTCAGTTAAAGGATAAGTTGGTGGGACAATCTTGCTCTGACCTGAGCCAGTTAGCCAAAAAGGCTAGCCAAATAGAGCGGTACGTCCAGGAGAAAGAGCGGAGAAGAGCCAAAACTGAGGAATTGTGGTCCATCAATCAAACTCCCGGAAAGAAAGAGGCACCACCGAGAGTCGCATCCAGAACCCAAAAAAGAAGGATGCAACGTGTCAATGCCTTACGTAAGATGCAACAAATATTGCATCTAATTTCTAACACCAAGACAGTTGAAAATCAGGAGATTCCTGAGTCTGCCGTAGTCGAGGCTATCGAGGCATTCGACTTAATTGCTTCAGGGGCAGTTACACCTAAAGGAGAGACGTCGGGTCAACCAAAACTGGATGAACAACCTTCCGATAACCCGATAGAGGAACCCCAAAAAGAGAACGAGGCCTCGGATGGACAGATAACTGAGGTGATCCCACAGATCGTGCAGAGGGCTCAGTCAGAGGATCCCCAACCGATCTCCATTTGTCTCCAGGAGATAAAAGGTATCGACTTCTCTTCAACCAAATTCAACGAGGTGGGATACTCAATCCTTGATTTATTTAGCCAAGACCTGGTTGAAGAGATGTGGGCAGACATTGAAATGGTCAGCCTAATCCCATGTGAGTTCTGGGCCAGCCCACTCCACGTTGGGTAACCTAGAAGGTGATGTTTGCGTGGAAGATGTAGAATGGGCAACAATGGCCTATACCCCAGATAGGGACACTTTAAGCGCCGTATTTGGCACGCCTACAGAAGATATGGTTATACACCTCAAGCCACTCTATGTGAAGGCTTACATCAATAACAAAGCAATTAGCTGAGTGTTCGTCGACAATGGGGTTATGCTGAATGTGATGCCGCTACTTACTTTGAAGGATCTCAACAAAACAAAGGAGGATCTCATCCCAACTAACATAAAAATGGCTAGCTTTATGGGAGAGGTCTATGAAGCATTGGGGATTCTAGTGGCAGAAATCACTGTGAGTCCCAAAACGGTCAGGTCCGCTTTCTTTGTGATAGATGGCAGGTCGTCCTACACCATTCTGTTGGGCAGGAACTGGATTCACACCAGCCGATGCCTTCCTTCCATCATGCATCAAAAGCTCATCTCTTGGGAATGAGACATGATAGAAATCGTCTCAGCTGATGAAAACCCGTTCAAGCCAGGGGTTCAGAGCGTAGAGGTTGTCCTCTACTCACCCTATGTGGCTCCCATAGCGGTTATAGAGCAGTGTGAAGAAGGGTATTGGGGATTCTGTAATTTTACCTCTCGAGGGTTTGAAATAAAATAATTAGCCAAACCACGACTTACCTTGGAGGATTAAATGGTTGAGGAAACTCTAACCATACGTGATCTGTGGAATCGACTGACCGCCTTAAGTTCTGACGCAAGGATAGCCAAGGCGTCGCAGATGGAGAACCACGACGAAAAGCTAGATCTGGCAACCAACAATATTTTGAGCTGCCGATGGGAATTTTACGCTTAGCTTTATTTGTATTTATTTTACACTTGTACAAAACTCTAGTGATATTCAATATCCCATCTTATGTATGTTTTGTGCAAAGTTTGAATAACCTCGTTTTTATAAAGACAAGTCTTCAATAATGTGGGCAATTAGAAAACTCCAAAAAATACAACTACGGGGATGACATCCTGTCGGCTAAATCTATGGACAAGATACAGTGTTGTACTAGGGAGTTAATATCATTAAGGATGGCCAAACCAAAACTTCTAAGTTTGGAAAATATCAGCATGCCATGTTAATATAGTTGAGTCAGTTGGATGAAAATCGACTGATATACATAGAAAGATTCAAAGTCGGTGAACGTAAAATGGCTAAAGCATACAACAAACATGTCAAGCCTAGGAGGTTTGCCGAAGGAGATTTAGTTTGAAAAACCGTTTTGCCGATTAGGATGAAGGCTCATAAATTTGGTGAATGGTCACCAAATTGGGAAGGTCCCTTCGTAGCGAACCCACGAGTTACCGGTAATACGAATCAAGCGATAACTATGCATGGAAAAATAAAAAGATGGACATATTTGGAAGACCCATCCCTCTTTGGGCATGTATAAGTAATGGACAGCTACAGACCGACTTCCTGGTCACAAAAGAAGATTAATTTCCCTTTGATTTGAGGAAAGGTACTAGCAAACGACAGTCACAGACCGACTTCCTGGTCATAATAGCAGAACCTTCGATTTGGGGTCGACACAAATAGAAAGCAGAATTGGTCGGCCTGGAACTCATCTAAGACTGCACTACAACATCAGTTGTCGAAGTCCCGAGATCAGCTGAGTCAACGACTGCTTGGTACCTAATTGTTGTAGTCTGATCCTCTCTATCAGCCGTACCAATGATCACCACCTTGAACTCTTCAGGGATTTCCACTTCTTGTACAATCTCAGCCACTACAGTCGATGGGGTCTCGGTAAAAGGCTGATAATTGGCCGATACCGCTTGAACAACAGGAGCAGCAATGACTTCGGATGGCAGGTTCATAAGGGAGTCGGTTGACAACTCCGCAACAGGACCAGCTGGTGAGGGATCAATGATTGTTGGCATTGCTTTAACTACACAGCTTCTCCACACAGTCCATTCATCCTACAATTTGGCCAGCCATTCGCTACATGCTTTCTGATCTAGCTCCCAAGCCTCCTGTTGGTTACCGAGTTCATGAATTTAATTATCCAATTGAAGGCTCTGCCAAAACAAAAAGGGACCGGTGGAATCGTGGGCACTAATAGCCTAGTCTAAGGTGCTCATGGCCAGAGTAATAGTTCATATATCTGCCTGGATCCACTCCAACTCAAATCACAGTTTGGACAACCGCTCTTGCAAATTATTTCTTCGGCTCACATCTTGTTGCCTTGCTACATTCACCTTATTGAAAGAAGTTTGAATGCAGTTATTCTCTTGCCAAAGAGACCCCTAGTGTTGCAGAGCAGCGAAAATATCATCATGTCTATCTTTGGCTGTTCTATATAAAGCAAACAAATCATTCAGAGCCAAAGTCATGTCATTGTAAGTGGTTGCCAGAGCCGGGGAATCCTTTGTTTCTTTCGACAATCAGAGCAAAGAGGCCCTCAGAGCATGTAACTCCTTTTTGGTGGTTGGAATTCCCCTGGCGAGAGACTCCTAGACTCGCTCTCAATGGACGCCAATAGGCACAACTGGTGGAGATGTAGTGTGGGCTGGGATAAAGTAGCGCAAAAGTACATCTTCCGGGATGATTTCGGCTGGTACCTCTGAGTCATCAGTTGTGAAGGCTTCAGCTAAAGGATTACCTCCAACCGTCTCCTGCACAAGAAATAACCGTTTCAGAAAGAGATGCGAGTGTCACGACCCGAGCCGACGGGCCGCGACTGGTGCCCTAGCTGGGAACCCTTATACTGACCTGTCATATGTAATCAGACTGATACTGAGGACAATATGGAAATCTATAATAAATCTATCTCCTGAGGAGTCACATCTACTCAAACATAACAATATATGCAAGCCGACAAGGCTACCATTATATACGGGAATATCCAAAATGAATTTCAATTGTACAACTGACCAAAACACATCTACAACCAACACCTGTCCAACCCACACATGTCCACATACCTCTAAGAGTATGATAATGAAATATGACGGGACATGGCCCCGCCGTACCCCTGAATATGCATAAGTCTAAATCAAGGATCTGTACCAAAATGACAAGGCTTCGGAACAATGGAGCTCTCCAAAAAGCTGAGCGAAAATCCTAAGCTGGAGGATCACCAAACTGAGTGTATGTACCTGCGGACATGAAACGCATGCCCCCCTAAGAAAGGGGGTCAGTACGAAAAAATATACCGAGTATATAAAATATGAAGTACAATAAGAAGATCATAATTGGCCAAAAGATAAGATGATAATCAAAGATACCAATGCACCTGTGCCTTATAAAATGAGAGTCATGTATGTCCATATAATATACCGTACCCGACCCATCATGGGACTCGGTGAATGAAGTCATATACATATATATACCGTACCCGGCCCCCTAGTGAGAGTCTCAGCGAAATGATCATGTGTACACATACCGTACCCGGCCCATCACGAGACTCGGTGAATGAAGTCATATCCATAGATGCCTGTCCATATATATCGTACTCGGCCCATTCTGGGACTCGATAAAATCATCATATATATATATACATACCGTACCCGACCCTCTAGTGAGGGACTCGGTGAACAATGCAAAGCTGCGCACAAACATACCCGACCCGGGACTCGGTGAAATGATATAATCACACTTTACACGAATAGAATATCATGAGCAACCATATACAAATTAAATTATCATTTGACTCTCAATGGAATAATTTGAATGAACTATCAATGGAAAATCAAAGGCAACTATCATATCAAGTATCAATAAGAATTAGGATTCATAGGAATTACGTACGTCCGCCGTACGCTCATTTTGTGTAACTCATGCCAAAAAGAAAGAATGGATAGTTTCACATACCTTATCGTCTATACCAATTCGATAATTAGAATTCGTCTCAATTAGCACTTCAACCTATAATAATAGTAACATGTCCGTCAACTCTATGATTACTAGCATACGTTATATAGCGAATGATGACTCTTTTTATAAAACAAATTGGGCAGCACTTCCCCTACTTATACACACATCCGCAATTCACACACAAGGTCGACAATATCGATAACAAGATATAACCAAAACAGTCCCATATACCCCATTTACACCATCGTTATATATTCTTTCTCTTTTCATTCATGGAATACAACAACCACAACAACCAAGGTGATTAACACACCTATTCCGCATGTTAATCCAACCCCTTTAACCATATCAAAACAGCCACTAAAATAGTCCATACTCCCGCGACAACAAGAATGCAATGTAACACTTTTCTACCTTTATTCCTTTAGGACATACATTAGCAATTACCACAATGTACATGCATATTTGTAACTAAATTTCCAGCATTTTCACTCAACAAGAACAACCCCTAAATACAATACAACATGCCCAATAATTTCGTGAATGACCCACAAAACATAATATCATAACTCTTCTCATAATTCCTTAGAATCCAATTCATATTTCAATACTTCCATATAAACAACTACAACTTTATAATATCAAGATTTCCTTCAATTTTAACATGCAATCAATGACAATGATTGTTGACACCCAATTTTGACCATCTCCCCATCAATAATCAATAAATTTAACTGATTTTAAACACCGCAAAATAATTTTAAAATACACGCACATATAAACATATACATGCATAAATGAACAATTTAATAATGGCACCACATTTATATAAATGCCCTAAGCATTCATAAATATCACATCCGCATTTATTAATACCCAAAGTAATTTCATAATTATTTGCAATTTAAACCCCCATTAAATTAACTTAACACAACAAAATAATTTTAAATAATGATAAAGTATGCAAAAAAAATAAGATTTTAAATAATAGCATCACATTTATAAAAGCATTAAGCAATCCTTAAATGTCATATCCGCATTTGTCATTTTTAATAATGTTTAAAGTAATTTTATGAATAATTTAAATCTCATTTTATTTACCACTAATTAAATCTAACTCCTAAAAAATTAATACCTAAAAGTCTACCCAAGACAATTAAGCAACCCAACTAATTCCTAAACATCTCAGCCCAAATTTTATAATTAGCAGCCCAAATACCCACCAGCCCATCAGCCTTCTCCTCAACCTTTCCCCTAAATATCTAAGGTCTAAAGAAAACTAATCTAAAATATACAAGAAATTCGCCTCCTTCTTACCATTGAAACTTACCATTTATATGGAGAATCAAAATCTTCTGGAAATGAAAAATAAATGGCACCAAATAATCCCCATAAAAACTACCTAAACCTTTCCAAAAATTCATTCCAAAATCGTCCACAAATCCCAGAAAATCATTCAAAACCTTACCATAAATTATCGTCCCAAATCATATCATTAATAGCTCCGAAAATATCACCCAAAGAATGGTAAATAACCATAAACAAATCGCCGAGAATTGCCTTACAAATCATTCTGAAAATCACAATCAAATTAGCAAAAATATAAATTTCCCTTAACCAAAATCGTACCAAATTAGCCCTAAAAGCTGTCAAAAGCTTACCTAAATTGGAACACAAATGAAAGCTATATAAGCCAATCAATATACACTTGCAATGGGATCGGAAGAAAAAAAAAGGGCGAAGAGGCAAGAACCCACAATAACTTAGAATCTCTAAAGCCATTTTTAACAGAGGTTCTGTTTGCGAAGCAGAAACCTCGCCCCCCGTTATCGCATAAGCACAAATATCTGAGTGGATCGACGAATTGATACGCTGCCTCGGTTCGCTGCCCGGAGAAGGTAAGCTCATCCTCTTTTCGAAGTTTCTATCCGTTGTGCAAACCTGTGCATTTCTTTTTATATCGTGACTATACTTACATGTAGTTTGTTTGATGTGTAATGCACGCTGTAAACCTTGATGGTCATGTTATGATACAGTCTTGAAGTGTCACTGTGTCAGTAGACAATATGAATAGGATTCTGTATGATCCTGATTTAATTAAAACAATTATACATCTCTCAAACTGGTATCCCGAATAACTATTCGTTCCAATGTACCCTTTGAAGTATTCCATCTGAGTTGATTATATATTTGGCCTTTGTCTGTTTAAATGTTAAATCTGTGATGACATGTGATATACCTTAAGTCATTGAGTTATTAATATTTAGTCTGCGATATGAATAAATTATACGGGTGTTTGGTCCTGTGTAGCCTCCCAGGTTCAAAAGTTGCCTTTGATTTGCCATTTAATCATTTCTGTTTGTTTCCACCTGACTGATGGAGTAATTCGTCTGTTTAAGTAAATAACAAGGCTCAGAGTTAGTTAGCAGATTGTTCGTCTAGCGTTATTAATAAATAAAAAAAACAGGAAATGAATCCGGGGATATTGGTTTAGATTTTACAAAGTTTATCATGAATTAGTTTCCCTTCTTCTCTACTAGAATGGGTCATGTATGTCCCTTCATGTCTAGTTGCACCTCATTCAATAGTCTGTTTTGTGTGTTAATCTAAGTATTGAATATTTAGAAATTATTTAGAAGTTGCTGTGTCGAAGGATTACACTATGTCTGGCCTATTGCCATGCGAAACCGTTAACTTAATCTCTCAGTTCCTAATTAGAATTCTGCTTGCTTCATATTCACTTGCAGTAGGTATTGATGCATACATGACAAATTGTCTTTGTCCAGTATTCCTGGTTGTATATATGGGTATATTTCTGTCATGAAGGGCGTTGGCCCATCTCATTTATAATTGTTTCTTTCTGCTCTCATGTTGGCTATAATAAGTGGGGCTCGACCCATTATTTTACTGTTTCTTCGCGTCTGCTTCAATGATATGTTGTTGGGTTAAACCAACTTGCCTTTTCTTCATGAAATTGCCAATTTTCTTCACGAAAACAGCTAGTTTAGGTCCCTTATATGTTTGGGCTATTTTTTAAGAATCTGCAAATAAGCATTGGAGCCTACCTATAGTTTGTGCATCTGCTTAAGTTTATATGACTATGCCATTTTATCTACATTATTAATCAGGTTTGAGTATATACTAATCCTTATATTTTCTTATCTTTTACATGAAATGTACCGGAGCCGAATGAAGAGTTTCATTGCGAGACTCATCGCGCCTTCCATAAACTGAAGATCTGCATCCATATTCACCCGCATTTGTGTGCATCTTGCTATCCGCATAAGAAATTCCAAAAACCACAGGCGAAATTACACCGTCATTCCTTCGAGTCATTATTATTGATTCCCCTTTCCCTATTCATTTGTTGCAAATTATTTGTCTAACATTACATTAGTAGGACCCCTAAGCTTAAGTCGCTATTAGAAAATGATTTGATACTAAAAATTTGCTTCTCATTAAGTTAATTATCCTAGGCTTATTATGCACACCTAAACTTCTGCCTAACAATTTAACTTGCATATCTAGTCATGAAATTAATGCATCATAAAAGAGTTAGTTTTCCCCTAAACTCTTATTTAATATTATATAGGAAATTTATTGTGCATAATAAGAATCATCTTAAGCATTTTTGTATATCCTATTACACGTATGTTAAGTAGGATTAATTTAGCAAGTACGTGCATATATTTAGTGCATAAATCAACTTTGCATCATTTACTTTATAAATAATATAAATGCATGCTTTTAAACATTAGTCTTATAAATATTTTTATCGAAATGCATTCTTTTACTCAAACACTTTTCAACATACATTTTTTAGCATAATAACTAACCTAGGTTTGACCGGACAACCGCAAGTTAGCGGATCCTATAGGGTGTCTGACCCCTTCCCTTTAGGATAATAAAGAACCATTGCCCAGAATCTCATTAAGTTTTACAGAGCATTAAATGGAGTTAATGTTGGCTTTAATTAGTTAACATTTAGGTGTCCTAATTCACCCAAACTAATTAGGTGGCGATTCCGCGAACTCTTTAACATTTTTAGCACTATTTTTAGCATTATTTTATTCTCTAACATTTCTAAGTAGGAGTGAGTGTCGCGGTCGAAAAAGGGCATGACAGAAATGGCGACTCCGCTGGGGATAAACATGTTCTTGACCATAACAGACCTAGGGTTATTATTTGGCATTATTTTTTGCATTTAATTTTCTTGTGTGTTGTAAATTGCTTTTATTTGTAAATGTTGTAATTGCTATTTGTTACCTCTTTCCTTAAACTGACATTCCGCTCATACTTCTTCCACTCTGGAAAATTCACACAATCACACACTACACGCGAGGTGCGCTTGGTGCATCAACAAATTTCTTTCATAAAACCCAAATTTAAGAGAGTTGGTATTATACGTGGAGTGTCCGGACCATCCGGTGGCCGCGTAGCCTTCTCACTCGAGTTGTCAGCTCGGGAACCTTGCGTCTAGTAAAGCCAAATCTTAGCAAACTAAAGATAGAGCTAGACTACCCTTTTTATATTATACATGCATGCATTTACCTTAGGTGGGTCAATCCTTGACATTGACACCACAATTAGGAAAACACCAAACTTGTCGAAGGGTTTCTCAACCCAACGACCAATCATCATACTATGTGTAGCGTGACAATGATAGACGAATTCAAGCCTAAACATAACGTGCTGAAATTGGAAAACGCACATTCATTTTGTCGTCGTTTCCAACAAAAGCATTACAGTTTGACAGCTTGAACAAATCTATCATAATCTCGCATATCTGGCGTTTAGACTTACCTCTGGCATAAAGGGGCCCCATGCATATTAGCAATCGCTTTAATATGATGTTTTGTGTGCAATATATCTGCTACATGTTGTCTTCAGCTTTACAAAATCATATGCTTCACGCTAACTAAGTTTGCTGCATTTTAAAGAATTTATCACTTTCCCAAGGTCGATTTGTATTTGACTAAGCAATGACAGAGCATCAGTACTTCACAAGGTCAAAAGCAAGGAACGAAGACATGACTGATTCAGGGGCATCTACGCAGAATGGTTTGAGACCCACCCTTGTCCCTATAGACAAAGCAGAGGCCTCAGAAAAGAGAAGCACTACAGATCAAGCTGAATACCTCGCCCAACTGCCACGACAAATGGTAACTATGCAAGCCGAAGTTGAGAGACTCCGGAATCTCACCAACCTATCCATGAGCCTAAATACTCCACTCCAGCCCATTTATCCAAACATCCAAAATCCTGCACCTTACTACCAAGGCCCACCTACTCCATATACCAATTATCACACACATCCCATATACAATGCATCTCAAACACCCATCTATCCCTCATCATACCCACCTACATACTCACAAAGCCAAATGTCTGCCATACCCAAAGTCAGCACAAGCCATAAGGAAAAGGCAGCCAAAACATATACTCCTTTAGCCGAATCTTTGCCCCAGCTATACCAGAGGTTGAAAACCGTCGGGATACTCCAGCCGATCCCAGAGAAAATTTGCAGCCGCTTCCCAAAATGGTATGATAAGACTAAACGATGCGCGTACCACTCCGGCATCCCCGAGCATGACACCGAAAACTGCTATGCCCTCAAGGATAAAATTGAAACACTGATCATAGAGGGGATCATCCAGCCAAATGTGCACAATAACCCCTTATATTATCAACCCGCATACTCACATCCAAAAGCCCATCCACCAAATGCATCCAGACCCCGCACAAGCCAAAAGAAAAAGCCAGCCAAAACATATACTCTTCTAGCCGATCCTTTACCTCAGATATATGAAAGATTGAGGGCTGCAGGGATACTCCGACCAATCCCAAAAAATATCCCCAATCCTACTCTCAGAGGGTATTGTTGACACCCAATTTCGACCCTCCCGCCTAGTCATTAACTATAAAATTACACCAATTTTAAAATAATTTTAAATAATTTTTTACAATTTTTTATAATAAAATGCGACGATAAAACGTTAATACATGCATAAATAAGCAATTTAATAATGGCACCGCGTCCCGTAGAATATTAAGCACTTAAAGTCCCGCGCCCGCATTTATTAATTTTAAGCCCTGTCATAATTCTTAAATGATAATTAATAATAAATACATAAAATAAATAATTTAGCAACGACATCGTGTCAAGCAGCATAGTCGCATTTATTAATACACAAAGCAATTTCATAACTTATTTTAAATAATGATAAATAATGCAATAAATAAGATTTTAAATAATAGTGCCGCATTCTAACATATTAAGCACTAATTAAATAACACACTCGCATTTATTATTGTAATACAACTCAAACTAATGAAGCACCTAAATAATTTAATCACATTTGTTAATTTAATTTATCACTAATTAATTAATAATACACTACCCAAATTAATACCTAATTAAAACTAACTACCCACCATTTTCGCCTAGCCCACTACCCAGCCCAATTACCCACGCGACCCGCAAGCCCAACGCTCCCCTCTACCCTTATCAGCCCAGAAGCCCACGCCTAGCCCTCATTTCCCTCAGCCCTTCGCCCATCGTCCCCACTCCCTAAACCTAAAAAACAACGATCGCCGCACCTCTCCCTCGCATCCCCCGTCGCCCCAGCCTGGATTCTCGCCGTAGAATCCGAGGTTTCCCTTACCCACGACTCGCCATAACCCAAAGTAGCCCACAAATCTTAACAAATCAGTTCGAAATCACACCCCGAATCACACAAAAACCGCAGGGAATAAATACGAAATCAGAGTAAGAATAAGCACAAAATCTCGTCCAAAATCGCACCTTGATTACTTACCAACATTAGAACCCAACCCATGGCTATATAAAGCACATGCAAAGGCAGAACGAGCAGAGCTGAGTGAGGTAGCAATCGTTTTTACACATGCGAGCAGAGCAGCAGAGATCGGGGGAAGAGCAAGGGTGGACAGCAATCCAGACCACCCTTTCTTTTTTCGACTAACCGACAGACATGCAAGACGGAAGAAGAGGCAGCGTCGACTAATTCCTGGAATCAATTGAGAACCCAACAGTGAGGTTTCTTACCAGCAAAAATTAGGAATCCAAAGTATAAAGCTGAAACTTTTCTTCAATAATAGCCTAGAATCTACCCTAAACCGCATCGCTTTCAATCGCATCGCAATAACCCGTCGAGTGGACCGACGACTTGATATGCTGCCCCGGTTCGCTGTCCGGAGAAGGAGGAGATTATTTTAAAAATGTCGCGGTCGAAAAAAGGGCGCGACAGAATGGCGACTCTGCTGGGGATTTTAGGTTCTTAACCACAACAGACCTAGGTTTATTATTTGGCATTACTTTTTGCATTTAATTTTGTGTGCTGTATTTTGTTTTATTTGCTACCTGCTTTACTGCTTTCATTAAACTGACATTCCGTTCATATTTCTTCCACTCTGGAAAATTCACGCAATCACACACTACATGCGAGATGCGCTTGGTGCATCAGCAAAATTCTTTCTTCAAAACCCAAATTTAGGAGAGTTAGCAATATACGTGGAGTGTCCGGTCTAACCGGTGGCCGCGTAGCCTTCTCACTCGAGTTGTCCGCTCGGGAACTCAAGGCCTAGAAAAGCCAAATCTTAGAAACTTAAGATAGATCTATACCACCCTTTATTTTAGGGCATGCATGCATTTACCTTAGGTGGGTCGGTCCTTGACATCGACACCACAATTAGGAAGACACCAAACTTGTCGACGGGTTTCTCAACCCAACGGCCAACCAACATATTATGTGTAGCGTGACAATGATATACAAATCCAAGCCTAATCATGACATGCTGAAATTGGAAAAAGTGCACCGTCATTTGGTCGCCATTTCCAACAAAAGCATTACAGTTGGACGATTTGGACAAATCCATCATAATTTCGCATAAGTGACGTTTAGGCCCACCTCTGGCATAAAGGGGTCCCCATGCATGTTAGGACTCGCTTGCAATGCGACAATTTATGTGCAACATGTACTTGCTAAATGTTTTTACACTTTTGCAAAATCACGTGCTTTACACTAACGCAGTTTGCTACATGTTGTCTAAATGATTTATCATCTCCCCCAAAGGTCGATTTATATTTGACTAAGCAATGACAGAGCATCGATATTTCACAAGATCCAAGGCACGGTCCAGCGACATGACTGATTCAAGGGCATTTGAGCAGAACGAGTCGGAACCCGTCTTGGTTCCTATAGGCAAAACGGGGGTCTCAGAAAAGAAAAGCAGCATAGATCCGATCAAGCACTCGCCAGCTACTACAAAGAAATGGCAACCTCGCATTGAAATTAAAAGGCTCCGAAACCTCACCAGAGCACTCGTCACTGCAAATAACCAAAACAATCAAAACCCTCCGAATTATTACCGGTACCCGCTTACTACATATCCCATTCAACCAATATACAATGCACCCATATATCCCACACAAAACCAAATTCCTAATATACTCCAGCTAAACACAAACCAAAGGCCACCACAAACCTATTTTCGCAATACATATGACAACCCCTTGCGATACCCACACGTGTATAGACCACAACCAAAAGCCCGTCCACTAAACATCATCACACCCCCGCCTAAATGCCACAGAAAGTCCAGCCAAAGTATACACCCATTTAGCCGAGCCTTTGTCGCAGTTGTACGAGAGGTTGAGAGTTGCAGGGATACTCCAGCCAATTCCAAAGAATGTGCCCAATCCCAAGTCCAAAACTCATGATGGGAACAAAAGTTGTGCATTCCATTCTGGAGCCATCGGACACGACATGGGAAGATGTTATACACTCAGAGACAAAGTAAGAGACCTGATCAAGGAGGGAGTCATTCAGGTGGAGGATGCCTACCCCAATGAGTACAATGAACCCCAAAGGAAGAGAGGTGTTCCCTGGCCAGAACCCGCTCCGCCTGAATCAGTCATTTATCCAAGCATGCACCACGCAGAAGCCAAAAAAAGGAGATACTGATAGCAGAGCATGAAGACCCAGCCAGCTATGATGCAGAGCAAGAAGGCGTATTGGTTGGATTTGCACCCTTGTTCTGGTCCGCCTAGAGCCCGGATAAGAAAGAGCAATTTAGCTTAGCAGATTAATAAAAAGAAAAACTCGTATTTAAGCTTTAATAATGTTTTCTTTTGTTTTGCTTGCATTGGAACTACGTTCGACCTGATTCCTCAAGGATACGTAGGCGGCCATATCGGCCTCGGTCCCACCTTTAGAATTTTACTCAATATTCGCTTGTAATGAACTACGTCATGACCTGATTCCCTCATGGGGATACGTAGGCAACCTAAATCGGCTTCGGTCACACCATTAGGAGAATACACAAGCAACTCCATTGAGACCCATTTTAGGCCAAACGCCCTTTGCATATTTAAAACTGGGACAAGGTAGGAAACCAGACAGGGGTTGCAAGTCCAAGCAGGCCAGACACGCAGATGTCAAGGAACAAGGCGGCGAAGTCAAATACGAATCGATCCCCTCCCAAAAACTCACAAATTTTCTTTGAGCGCAGGTTTTTCATATTAACAAAAGCAGAAAGTGCAACAGCCAAAGCAGAAAATACGACAAAAAGTTTCTCCGCAGAAGTAGAAAGAAGTAGCAGAGGCAGAGGATATGACAACAATTCAAAGTTCAAAGTCCGCACTAGAAGCAGCAGAAACAGAAAGGGCCATCAGCAGTCAAAGTTCAAAGTTCCGCAACAAAGCCTAGCGCATCAACTCGGGCATAAAAGTTAAATTTGCAACCCACGCATCGCACACAACAAAGACATCATGACAATTCGTCAGTTGCAGCGTTTAGCATGTCCGTGCAAGGACAACATCTCAGTATTCATCAGGCGTATCAGGGACGACATCTCTACCCATAGAACTACACATCTCATATGTATTTATCATTCCATTTAAACAGGTATACACTAATTTTTCTCAAACTTAGCTGCAGGAGCATTTATTCTACAGGATCAGCAGCAACACATCCAGTAACGGTTATCAAAGACAAAGAAGTCCGAAACGACGCCATCAAGAACACGCTCGCACAACGACGGATCGCGATTATGTCTACGCAACGACGCCAGCAGCAACACGTCCAGGCAACGACGTTATCAGCACAACAAGTCCGAAAACGACGTCAGCAGCAACACGTCCAGACAACGACGTGATCAGCATTATGTCTACGCAACGACGCCAGCAGCAACACGTCCAGGCAACGACGTTATCAGCACAACAAGTCCGAAAACGACGTCAGCAGCAACACGTCCAGACAACGACGTGATCAGCATTATGTCCACGCAACGACGCCAAAGAAGAATATCGCCCAGTAACGACGCGATCAAGACAAGAAGTCCAAACGACGCTATCAAGAACACGCCCGCATAACGACGTGATCAGCATTATGTCTACGCAACGACGCCAACAACAACACGTCCAGGCAACGACGTTATCAACACATCAAGTCCGAAAATGACGCCAGCAACAACACGTCCAGGCAACGAAGTTATCAGCACAACAAGTCAGAAAATGACGTTATCAGCACAACAAGTCCGAAAATGACGTCATCAGCAACACGTCCAGACAACGACGTGATCAGCATTATGTCTACGCAACGACGGCAATAAAGAACATCGCCCAGTAACGACGCGACAAGACAACAAGTCCGGAACGACGCCAAGAAGAACACGCCCGCATAACGACGTGATCAGCATTATGTCTACGCAACGACGCCAGCAACAACACGTCCAGGAAACGACGTTATCAGCACAACAAGCCCAAAAACGACGCCATGACGCAAGTCCGAAAATGACGCTATCACCAGCATATCACATCTACGCAAGGACGATTTCTATACTCTCAAACTGCATTTCTTATTCATGCTTTATTGTTCTGTCTTAGCAGTTATGCACTAACTCTTCTTTGAGCTTTAGTCTACAGGGGTAGTCGCGGCAGGGACAACATATCTGCATTCACAATCACAACGCGTCTGTGCAAGGGCGAAATCACAGCATTTGCAGCAGGCATCACATTTTTACAGGATAACATTTTCTACCCACAGTTGCATTGCTTTTAAAAATTATGCATCATCATTTTGCCTCAACAGTTATGCACTAACCGTTTGTTTAAGTCTTAGCATGCAGGAGCAGGAGCACAACGTGGATTTTCTCTACAAATAACCGGCAATTTGTTGGGGCAACCTTCCCAACGAACGCGTAAGCGCCTCAAACGTCGGTCCACTCGTTCCACATCACCATAAAACCCAGCATCATAAGCCGATAGCGCAGACACCGTGTTCGCCGCCATTTTTATTTTTATTTTTAGCACAATGTTCAAAGGTCGTCATAACTCGACACTGAGACAAATTTTGAGTCCCGCATTAGCCCGCCTTGGTGTTTTGACTATGGTAGCCCAGTGTCGTTATAACTCGACACTGGGACAAATTTTGAGTCCGCATTAGCCCGCCTTGGTGTTTTGACCATGGTAGCCCGGTCGCCATAACTCGACACCGGGACGCTGAGTCTCAAGTTAGCCCGCCTCGGTGTTTCGACCACGGTAACCCAAAGGTCGCCATAACTCGACATCGGGACAAATTTTGAGTCCGCGTTAGCCCGCCAGTGTTTTGACCATGGTAGCCCAAAGGTCGCCATAACTCGACATCGATAAATTTTTGAGTCCGCTAGCCCGCCGTGTTTTGACCATGGTATCCCAGATGTCGCCATAACTCGACATCGACAGCTTTAGTCCGCTACTTGTCTTAATTGCCCAACATTTTTGCAATTCTTTGGATCGAGACAAAATTGGCTATGAGTCAACGTCTTTGTCCGAAGATTCTTCCATCATCTCCATACAAAGAGGGACAAGTTGTTGACACCCAATTTTGACCCTCCCGCCTAGTCATTAACTATAAAATTACACCAATTTTCAAATAATTTTAAATAATAAAAAAATGCAGCGATAAAACATTAATACAGGCATAAATAAGCAATTTAATAATAACGCCGCATTTTACGTAGAGTATTAAGCACTTAGAGTCTCGCGCCCGCATTTATTAATTTTAAGCCCTGTCAAACAATTCTTAATAATTAATAATAAATACATAAAATAAATAATTTAGCATGACGTCGTAGCATAGTTGCATTTATTAATACGCAAAACAATTTCATAACTTATTTTAAATAATGATAAATAATGCACAATAAATAATTTTAAATAATAGCGCCACATTCTAAAATATTAAGCACTAATTAAATATCACGCCCATTTTTTATTCTTGTAATAATTTTAAACTCAAGCTTAGACTAATAAAACACCTAAAATAATTTAATCACAATTTAAAATAACTTACAACTAATTAAATACATAATACCTAAAACTAATACCTAAAATTAACTCCTAAAACTAATACCCTAATTAATTAAAACCAGCCCACTCGCCCAGCCCATTGCCCAGCCCAACACCGCGGCCCAACACCTATACCCTTATACGCAACCATTACCCACCCCAACAACCTTCATGTCCCTCATCCCATCATCGTCCTCCCTCAAACGCCCCTAAAAACTAACCTAAAAAAACGCCGCACCTCCCTTACCTCGCACCCCCCATCGCCGCACCTTCCCTGCCGAGATTCTCGCCTGAGAATCCGGCAACTTTCCTTACCATGCACACTAACCCTAGTCGTCTCCCCCATTCTCCAACGATTTCTTACCATAACCAGCACCTAAATCTTTTATCTGAATAAAATCGCAGCAATCGAAGTATAGCTGGCCATTAGAATAGCTTGCCTTAACCAAATCATGCACGAAATCGTACCTAAAGCGAATAAGCAAATCACAACTTACCATAACAATAAAATCAGTACTAAATCGCCAAGATTCGTCAATATCAGTCTCAAAAGCCATCCCAAACTTACCAAAATTGAGACCCATAATCGCGACTATATATAGGATGATTTACGCAAGCAATAACATCGAGCTTGGATGGCAAAACCAAGCAGACGATCCGCATGAGCTCGAGGAGAGTCACAAATAGCAATAAACAACTTAAGCAACAGAACATCGGGGGAAGAACATCGGGAGTTAGGGGGGGCTCAACATACATACCATTAGCTTCACAAGAACAGGAAGTTCGAAACCTCTTTTCTTTCAATTCCAGCCAAGAAATCAGCAAACAAACCTTGCCCTTTTATTCGCATCGCAAAGCCAAAACCCGAGCGAATCGACGACTTGATACGCTGCTGTTATACCCCGTATTTCCAGAGTATGTACGTAAGGGAATACGTACAAAAAGTCTAGCCTTAAAGTTTAGGCAAAACGTTTTTTTTGGGCACAACTCACAAAACGAATAGTTTTCCGACGAAACGTTTCCACAGCTTTCGTAGGGTAAATTCCGGCTATGCCATTTCTAATTTTTGCGGATTTTTCCGAGAGACGAAACATTTTGGACCAACGGGAGGGCGACACTTGGCACCCTCCAATTGGTGGACTTGAATCGTCCATTGGACGAAATTGGATACCATTGGCACGTTTTTTGTGCCTTGTGCACAAGTCAAGGAGTTGGTAGGATATTTGTGTATAGTTAATCCTCACCCTACACTTGCCTTGCACTTGTCTTAATCTTGGCCATTGGTTGACCACTTCTTGACCTATAAATACCCCCTTAGAGATGAAGAGTTCTTCATCCACAAATCTTTCCAAGTCTTGAAAATCCTCTCCTCTCCCTTTGTAGCCTTTTCGTCCAACCCCTCCCCCTCCCCTTGTGAAAGGCCCTTGGCCGAATACCCCCCCCCTCTAGCCTAGTAGTTTGGCCGAGGCCCCCCCCCTAGCCTAGCCAAAAATCTACCCCCCTCCCTTGGTAGAAAAGTTGTCTTCTAGTATTGTTATAATGCCCAAAATACCCTAGCCCAAATACCTTAGTACTTAGTAGAAGTTGTGACGAACGTCTAAGGTTTCCTTGGAGCAGACAACTTAGGAGCAAAACCTTGCTCAGGCGCGACTTTTTCTAGGATATTATTGGGCTTACTGAGGTAACTAATCCTAACCCTCTTTTGAATTAGAGAATACTTACTGTTGTAGTATTAGAATAAGTATTAAATACTTAGAAGAATATCACAGAATAGAATTGAACTGTTACCACAGAAGGGTTTAAAGAAGAATAATCAAATCAGATTTACATAGGACTGTTTTCACAGTAGACTTATATAGCTCACCGGGTAGGGAAGTACTGCCCAACTTTCCATAGAATTGTGAACCCTCTATTTAGAATGACCTTCAAAGTAGTCTTTGATAGATGTCTGTGACTATTATAGGCTGACTCTCTGCGCGCGACATATTCAACTTGGCAGGTGGTTTTCGCTGAGAAGGTATGTGATTCTTCCTAAAGCATGATATTTTACAATATATATAGTACGGTAGACGCATACGTGTTAATCGAATAATAACTACGGCAATGTCTTTGACTTAAGCCCAATAATACTTACGACAATGCCTCACGGCTTAAGCCCGAATAACACTTACTAAGAATGCCTCACGGCTTAAGCCCAATAATAAAGATCCAAAGCATTTCATAAGAATATCAATCATTTTTAATGTAAGAGAACTAACTGGTTTTAAAATGTAAGATTAAGAGTTATACTAGCTTTATGGGAAGTTAAGTATAACCACTTAAGATTGATAAAAGAAACAAGTTTGCCTATGTGTTTATAATGCACTTATGTTGAATTGTGAAAAGAATAATAAGATGGTTTGATAAGTAGACATGATATGATGCTATGTGTGTTAGTATCTTGTAATGTTTATATATATATGTAAAGGCGATGTTTTCTCACATAAACCGTGTCTTATTTTATAAATCGTTTCATGTCTTGCTTTATATTTCCGCCGATTACTGATGTATGACTACTTGGTGCCCCTAAGATCCACGCCCCGAACGGGTCGTGACAAAAGTGGTATCGGAGCGATTAATCCTGAAAGTGTCTACTGACCGTATCTAGTAGAGTCTTGATTATCGGTGTGTTGTGCACCACACCAATAATCGTGAGGCTATAGGATATTTAGGATTGGTTTCCATTCTTCTCATTCCGAGATCGTGCTTTAGTAGTGTTATAGGTCGACCCTCTAACGTATTCCTTTCCTGTACGATTATGCCTCCACGTAAGGCAACCCGGCCCGTGGCAAGGCAGCAGGAGCCGCTAGCAGACACCCAGAGTCACGAGGGCTCGTGCCCGGCCTATACCGTAGACGGCGAGTTCTATGACGCCGCCAAATTTCCAGAGACCACATACCCACACCTCCCGCCCCACACCGGGCGGAGGAGTTAGGTACAAGGAGACGGCCCACCTATTGGCTAAAGTTGTGGCCCGACACGAGGAGAGATCGATGCGCGGGCCCAGCTCAGCCTCCACAGACCCGTGGTGCACCCGAGGCGAATAGTTTGAGACTACGAGATTTCTTTAGTCAGAGCCCGCCGAGTTTTACTGTCGAGGCCGAGGATGATCCGCAGGAGTTCATCCGCTACCACAGAGAATCATGAGGTGATCAAGGCCTCTGAGACGAGTCTATGACCTTTGTTCGCGTCGGCGCGTGATACCGCAATGATTGGTTTGATTCACGGAGTTATCCCGGAGAGCACGCGCCCCGCCTACTGGGATGAGTTCTCGAGGCTTTCTCACTCACTTCTTACCTCCACGGATGAGGAGGCGCGGCCGATAGATTTTACCATCGAGGCAGAGGACGACCGCCGTGAGTACAATGTCGAGTTTGATTCATTGGCTCGATATGTCCCAAAGATTGGTAGCAGAGATATGGAGGATAGGGTGCACCGCTATGTCACCGGGCTAGACGACTATATGGCCGAGTCGTGTGCGGGTGTTTCTCTTCAGCCGGGTATGGACATTACCCGCATGCAGGCTCACGCTCTTGGATGCGAGCGCAGAGGTCGACGAGTGGACAGACAGCAGAAGGTAAGGCGGGACGGGAGGGTCTTCCGTGGTTATCGTGGTGGCGGCCTCGCAGCAGCCTAGATTCGCACCACGCCACCAGAGCACTCCCGCACCGCCCTCAAGACACCCGAGTTTTCGAGGCGATTAGGCCCCGTGGCTTCGAGACGCCCGAGTAGCAGAGGTATCGCCGACGGACCACCCCAGTGTGGCCGATGCGGTAGATCCCATTACGGAAGTGTGGTACTACTTTTGAGCTTGTTACGATGGCCAGCAGGTCACTTTGGCGGGACCGTCCGACCGGGGCGCGCTAGTGGTAGGGCTCACCAGTTCTGTTGCCGCCATCATCTCCTACAGCTACTCGCCCGAGGCGTGGTACTCATGGGTCGCAGGTCGCGCAGAGGTCGTGGCTCGTCCCGATTCTAGCGGTCCTCGAACCGCATTTATGCTTTGTCCACCGACAGATCGTGAGGCCTCACCGATGTCGCCACAGTACCTTATCGGTTCACGGGTTTGATGTTTATGCCTTGATAGATCCGGTTCTACTGCCCCTATATATCTCCCTTGTTGCTAGTAGGATAGGATAGAGCCCGAGTCCATAGATCCTTTCGAGGTAGCTACGCCATGGGTGATTCGATGGTAGCTCGGCGGGTATATGAGCTTGTCCCGTAACCATTTACATCGTCGGACCCAGCCGACTTGATAGAGTTGGAGATGATTGACTTCGACGTGATTATGGGGATGGATTGGCTAGCTTCTTGCTACGCCAATGTAGACCGCAGAGAGAGAGTAGTGCAGTTCCAGCTCGGCGAGCCGGTTGTTGAGCGAGGAGCACCAGACGCCGAGGGTAGGTTTATTTCCTACCTCAAGGCTAGGAAGATGGTGCGAAGGGGTATATCTACCATCTCGTTCGGTGTTTGATATCGAGGTGCAGCGCGCATTTTCACCATCCCGTGAGTCGAGAGTTCCCGCACGTGTTTCCGCACGACCTCGTATCCTCCCGAGAGGAGATTGAGTTTTGTATAGACATATTGCTGCACACTCGCCTATTTCCATTCCGCCATACGTAATGGCACCGCCGAGTTGAGAGAGAGTGAAGGACCACCGAGAGATTTCTTTGGAGAAGGGTTTTATCGACCTAGTGTTTCTCCCGGGGACGCCGTATTGTTCGTGAAAAAGAAGGACGGACGCCGCGCATGTGTTGACTACAGCAGGTGAACAAGGTGACCATTAAGAATGATACCCCTTCCTGTGATTGATGATTTGTTCGACCCGGTTGCGAGCGCGAGATGTTTCTCCAAGATTGATCTACGGTCGGGCTATCATCAGTGCAGTCGAGAGGTGGATGTCCCTAGATCGCATTCCGGACCAGACGCATTATGAGTTCGTGGTCATGTCTTTGGTTGACCAATGCTCCGTGGTATTCATGGATTTGAACCGAGTGTTCAAACCATTTTTGGACACGCTTGTGATAGTGTTCATTGATGATATCTTGGTTTATTCTCGCCAGAGCAGAGCACGCGAGCATTTGGCGATCAGGCCGACGCTTCTCCAGACCAACAGTTATACGCCAAGTTTTCCAAATGTGAGTTTTGGTTGACTTCGGTGGCGTTTCTTGGGCATATTGTCGGGCCGATGGCATTCGAGTGGATACGCCAAGATCGGCGATCGAGACTTGGCCTGACCTACTACTCCGGCGAGGTTCGCGAGCTCGGGCCTTGCAGATATTATCGGCGGTTCGTAGAGAAGTTTTCTATCTACGCACCATTGACTAGGCCGACTCGTGGCGCCAAGTTTGATGGGATCGATGTGAGCGTGGTTTCCATTCTTGAAGAGAGATCGACGACCGCCTCGCTTCTTACTTCCGCAGGTCCGGATGGTTATGTCGTATTGTGATCGCGCCGCATCGGGTTGGGATGTGTTGATGCAGCATGGCGGGGTTATAGCATATGCATCCCGACACCAAGAAACACGGAGGAACTACCCCACCCATGATTTGGAGTTAGCACCGTGATTCACGCCTTGAAGATCCGAGGCACTATTTGTATGGGTTCACGTGGATATTTTTACGCACCACAAGAGCCTCCGATATCTTCACCGCAGGAGCTGAACTTACGGCAGAGACGGTGGTTAGAGTTGCTTAAGGATTACGATGTTGATATCCTGTACCACCCGGAAGGCCAATGTTGTGGCGTATGCCTTAGTCGTAGGTCGGGGAGCCTATCGATGTGCAGCAGAGAGGAGGGACATGGTTCGTGATTTGCATCGCTTAGCGAGCCTTGGTGTCCGCTTGATTGATTCTCGATAGCGGTGGGGTTAGAGTTCGTGAGGTTGCCGAGTCTTCCATCGCCGAGAGGTGAAGAGGCAACACCGAGGATCCGACTTTGATTCGATATCGTGATACAACTCTTCTTCGTGAGGGCGCGGTCCTTGAGGTAGCACCACGGGTGCTAAGGTTTGAGGGCATTGTGTGTTCCAGATGTTTCAGACTTCGCGAGTTCTGGGAAGCACACAAGCTGCGTTACTATCCATCCGGTCGACTCAAGATGTACCACGACCTTAGATCCGTATTGGTGGGATGGCTTGAAGAGGACGTTGCGAGTTCGTGAGCTCGGCCCGTGTTGTCGCAGTGAAGGTAGAACACCAGAGGCCCGTGGTTTATTACGCATTTATCGAGATCCCGACGACGGAAGTGGGAGGTAATCAACATGGACTTCATCACAGGATTACCTCGCACTCAGAGGAGACATGATTCTATATGGGTTATCGTCGACAGGCTGACGAAATCAGCCCACTTTCTTCCCGTCAGGACGACTTTTTCGGCTGAGGATTATGCCAGACTTTACATCCGAGAGATTGTCAGACTGCATGGAGTCCCTACTTCGATCATATCGCATGTGGAGCCCAGTTTACGCTAACTTCCTGAGGTCCTTCCAGAGGGTTTAGGACGCAGTGAGCACGAGTAATCGCATTTCATCCACGCATGCACGGACAGGCAGAGCGCACTATCCAGACTCTTGAGGATATGCTGCGAGCCTGTGTTATTGACTTCAGTGGTAGTTGGGAGGATCATTTGCCTCTAGTTGAGTTCGCGTATAATAATAGCTACCACTCCAGTATTCAGATGACGCCTTATGAGGCCTTGTATGGGAGGAAGTGCAGATCGCCTATAGGTTGGTTCGATGTGGGCGAGTGCGGCTAGTGGGACCAGATTTGGTACACAGCGATGGATAAGTGAAGCTTATCCGAGAGCGGCTATCGACAACCGTAGTCGATGTAAGTCGTATGCAGATCATCGTCGTCGGCATCTTGAGTTCTAGGTTCATGATTGGGTTTTCCTAGCGTGTCACCCATGGCGGTGTGATGAGATTCGGGAGAAGGGGAAACTCACCAGGTACATCGGGCGCTTCGCATTGTCCACAGGTAGGAAAGGTTGCCTATGAGTTGGATCCGCCGTCCGATCCGAGGCGAGCATCCGGTTTTTCACGTATCTATGCCGGCGAGATGTATCGGGGATCCATCTAGTGGTACACCCGATTGACGATGTCCAGTGACCGAGGGGTTATCGTATGAGAGATTCCCATAGCGATAGTCGATCGTCGGTTAGGCGTCTGCGACCAAGGACGTGGCTTCCACAAAGTCTTGGCGAACGAGCTCGGAGGAGATGACGGGAAGCCGGCGAGGACATGAGGCGAAGTATCCTCACCTATTCCCACACCTCCGGGTAATTCACTTTCCTACTTGTAAAATTTCGTTATCGCTTTCGCCTAAGTGTTGTTCGTGCCGTGTGTGGCATTTGCAAATCGTTTTAGTTATGAAGAATCTTATCGTTAATCGTTTGGGAAGGAACATTCGGACGAATGTTTCTGAGGGGAGAATGTTATACCCGTATTTCGCAGTATGTACGTAAGGGAATACGCATAAAAGTCTAGCCTTAAAGTTTAGGCAAAACGTTTTTTTGGGCACAACTCACAAAACGAATAGTTTTCCGACGAAACGTTTCCACAGCTTTCGTAGGGTAAATTCCGGCTATGCCATTTCTAATTTTTGCGGATTTTTCCGAGAGACGAAACATTTTGGACCAACGGGAGGGCGACACTTGGCACCCTCCAATTGGTGGACTTGAATCGTCCATTGGACGAAATTGGAGACCATTGGCACGTTTTTTGTGCCTTGTGCACAAGTCAAGGAGTTGGTAGGATATTTGTGTATAGTTAATCCTCACCCTACACTTGCCTTGCACTTGTCTTAATCTTGGCCATTGGTTGGCCACTTCTTGACCTATAAATACCCCCTTAGAGATGAAGAGTTCTTCATCCACAAATCTTTCCAAGTCTTGAAAATCCTCTCCTCTCCCTTTGTAGCCTTTTCGTCCAACCCCTCCCCCTCCCCTTGTGAAAGGCCCTTGGCCGAATACCCCCCCCCTCTAGCCTAGTAGTTTGGCCGAGGCCCCCCCCTAGCCTAGCCAAAAATCTACCCCCCTCCCTTGGTAGAAAAGTTGTCTTCTAGTATTGTTATAATGCCCAAAATACCCTAGCCCAAATACCTTAGTACTTAGTAGAAGTTGTGAAGAACTTCTAAGGTTTCCTTGGAGCATACAACTTAGGAGCAAAACCTTGCTCAGGCGCGACTTTTTCTAGGATATTATTGGGCTTACCGAGGTAACTAATCCTAACCCTCTTTTGAATTAGAGAATACTTACTGTTGTAGTATTAGAATAAGTATTAAATACTTAGAAGAATATCACAGAATAGAATTGAACTGTTACCACAGTAGAAGGGTTTAAAAGAAGAATAATCAAATCAGATTTACATAGGACTGTTTTCACATGAGACTTATATAGCTCACCGTAGGGAAGTATCGCCCAACTTTCCATAGAATTGTGAACCTCTGCTTAGAATGACCTTGAGTAGTCTTTGATAGATGTCGTGACTATTATAGGTGACTCTGTGCGACATATTCAACTTGGCGGTGGTTTTCACGAGAAGGTATGTGATTCTTCCTAAAGCATGATATTTTACAATATATATAGTACCAGACGCATACGTGTTAATCGAATAATAACTACGCAATGTCTTTGACTTAAGCTGAATAATACTTACGGCAATGCCTCACGCTTAAGCTCGAATAACACTTACTTGAATGCCTCACGGCTTAAGCTGAATAATAAAGATCCAAAGCATTTCATAAGAATATGAATCATTTTTAATGTAAGAGAACTAATCGTTTTTTAAAATGTAAGCTTAAGAGTTATACTAGCTTTATGGGAAGTTAAGTATAACCACTTAAGATTGATAAAAGAAACAAGTTTGCCTATGTGTTTATAACAGACTTATGTTGAATTGTGAAAAAGAATAATAAGATGGTTTGATAAGTAGACATGATATGATGCTATGTGTGTTAGTATCTTGTAATGTTTATATATATATGCCGAAAGGCGATGTTTTCTCACATAAACTGTGTCTTATTTTATAAACTGTTTCATGTCTTGCTTTATATTTCCGCTGATTACTCTGATGTATGACTACTTGGGTGCCCTTGAAGGCACTACCACGCCCCGAACGGGTCGTGATACGCCTTGCCACGTCCGGAGAAGGTAAACCCGTTCCTTCTCAGGTTTCTTATGCAATTTACACTTTGCAATCTGTTTGAGTAATATGCTCTGTTGATAATGTTAACGCTTTTAATCGCTGCCGTGTGTGGTCGAAATTGCTGGTTTAATGTCGACACTGTTTACTTGACTGTTAACTTATCTACTCATCTGTTTCGTCTCTGATTTGCGATAGTTGAAGGCTTGCCATATTAACCTATTCAAATGCCTCCCTGATCAAATGAATATTATTAAGATTTGGCTGCCAATATACCCATAATTCTGTTCAGAATAGTCGGTTGTGTATAAGTAATTATGGGTGTTAATGTGTTTAGTTTAATATCGATATCAGTAGCGCGTTTGTGTTTATGGCAGATAATATCCGATCTTACTGTGTCATGTTAAGATGATTAATACGATGTAGTTGTGCGTACCCCTTTAGTTTACTCGTTGAGCACTCTCTGCATATTTGAGTGACCTCTTTTGGTACTAATGTGTTAACTCAGTTGCATTAATAAAATAAAGTCGAACCCAGTAGGCTAGGAACTGTTCAGACATCATTAGGGTAAAAAGTTCTTAGCATTTTAGGTGAAATGACGTGCGAACACTATCTATTAAGGCATATATTGTTCCCAACTTTCAAACTATTTCTCGTAATTTGGTTTGTCCTGCAAGATGGCTTAAATTCCCAGTAAGATCGCCGAATAAACTTCCATCACTAATTCTCTGCTTGCTTTAAATACACACTGAATGCATCGACTGTCTCGCTCAATATCTTCAGGTATATCATTGTAGCATTCAGATCGCACGATACATGTCTCACTGGTTCAGCCCATGTCTGTGACCCTTAAGCTGTCCTAACGAAGTTGTAATAGGACTCCCTATGCCCATGAGTGTTCATCCTTGCCTCTGCATTATTAATTGACCCACACATATATTTGGGTTAAGTCCATTCTGCTTGCTTCTCATTGTTTACTGCCTGCTGCCTACTGATCCTCACTGTTATTCATGGATACACTGGGTTGGATATGAATTATGTTTTGCTAAATGCTTATTTATTTGGGTTAAGTCCTGCTTGCTTCTCGTTGTTTACTGCCTGCTTTGCCTACTGATCCTCACTGTTTTTATTCATGGATACACTAGGTTTGATATGAATTATGTTTGCTAAATGCTTATTTATTAATTGACAAAGTTTAGAGTATGTGCTAATCCTTATCGTTTTATTTTTACATGAAATGCATCGGAGCAAAACGAAGAGTCTCACGGCGAGACTCATCACGAGCTACTTCAAATGGCAACCCACATCTACATCCATCAAGTTCCCTCTTCGGCAATTCCTAGAAAAAATGAATAGGACAGAGTCACCCGCTTCAATCCCTTACTCTCTTAACCTCCCTATCTCATTTTATTTGTTATTGTAATCTTATTATATGACTTTGTAACTAATAGGAAACCAAGAGCACTTAGTCTTTGAACATAAAATGGGATTTAGAATTAAATGCACTTTAATTATTTATCTTAGGCTTGTCATTTCATACCTAATCTTTTGCCTAATCATTAAAATTGCATATCTAAAACTAACGCACCACTTCTTTGATTTCGCAGATAAATGCATATCTACAGTCCATAAATTTACTTCGCACCATAAACAATATAAACGCACACTTTAAAACCTTATATAGCATTAGTCTTACAAAATTTATTCAACATGCCTCCTTTATAAAAATATTTTGAAGCATCTTTTATATTTTCAAAACATGCATTTTTTAAACATAATAATTACCCTAAGTTTGGCAGGATAACCGCAAGTTAGCGGATCTTAGAGGGTGCCTAACCCCTTCCCTCTAGATTAATAAAGAACCCTTGCCCGAAATCTCATTAAGTTTAGCAGACCATTAAAATGGAGTTAATGTTTACTTTAAACTAGTTAACATTTAGGTGTCCTAATTCACCCAATTAATTAGGTGGCGACTCCGCGAACCCTTAACACTACTTGCTAGCACCCTAGCACCACTTTTAGCATCCCTTTGCATGATTTTAGCACTTTTAATATGCTAACACTTTTTAAGCACCCCTTAACATTTTAGCACCTTTAGCATTCTTTTGCACTTTTAGCACCCTAGCAACCCTTTTAAGCACTTTAATATTTAAGCACCCCCTTTAACGTTTTATTTAGCATTTTTATTATTTATTTTCTAACATTTTATTTAAACAAGAGGGTTCGCTAGAATAAATGTCGCGGTCGAAAATGGGCGCGACAGGTATGATGAAACTAAGCGTTGTGCATATCATTCGGGAGCCATTGGATATGACACCATCGAGTGTTATTCCCCCAGGGACAAAATCGAGGAGCTGATCAAAGAAGGAGTCATTCAACTGAAGGAAGCCTTCCCAAATGTGCACAATGATCCCCCGCCAAATCATGGTAATGCCCAGCGAAACATGATTACTGTCGATGGAGAAAAGACTGTTGGACTGGCCGAGAGAGATGAGAGGGCTGAGTCATCGACCTATTCCCAAAGGAAGAGAGATGTTCCATTGCCAAAACCTGCTCTACTCGAATCAGTCATTTATCCAAGCATGCACCACGCAGGAGTTAAAAGAAGACGATACTGACAGTGAAATAAGATTCCGCCGAAGACCCAGCCAGCTGAGATGCAGAGCAAAGAGACGACTTGAAAATTGGACTTGCACCCCTGTCCTGGCCCACCTAGAATCTTAATAAAAAGAGCGTATTAGTTTAACAAAATAAGTTAGAGTCTAGACTCATATTTAAGTTTTAATAATGCTTTGCTTCCGTTGGTTTGTTTTGAACTATGTTTGACCTGATTCCCTTGGCAGGGATACGTAGGCGGTCATATAGGCTTCGGTCCCACTTTTAGAAAAAACACAATCCCTTTTACTTGTAATTGGAACTACGTATGACCTGATTCCCTCGTTGGGATACGTAGGCGGCCTAAATCGGCTTCGGTCACACCATTAAGAAGCTTCCTCTTTGTTTCAAACAAAATACACACTTTTGGTAGGATAGACAAACAACCCCCCAAGATACTCGTTTAAAACCAAGCACCCTTGCATGTTTTAAAGTTAAAACTGGGACAATTTTGATAAAATGTTCATTTAGTCGATCAGACAATATTTTTTATCAAAATACTCACTTTGTCACAAGCAATAGTTAATAATTAGCCAAGGCAGGAAACCAGACAAGGGTTACAGGTCCAAACAAGCCAGACGTGCAAATATCAAAGGGTTGAAGCTGCTGAGTCAATACGAATCGACCGCCCCCCCAAAACTCATAAGTTTTCTTTGAACGCAGGTTCTTCAGAAGCAGAAAATACAACAACAGAAGCATCATAAGCGGAAAAGACAGTAACAATCAAAATTCGACAGCAGACGCAGAAGATACTACATTCCGCAATTCTTAATAGCAGCAGAAGCAGAAAAGACAGCAACAATCAAAGTTCAAATTTCGCATTAGTAGGAGCAGCAAAAGCAGAAAAAAACAGCAACAATTAAAGTTCAAATTCCGCAACCAAAGTCCACCGCATCAGCTCAGTCATAGAGTCACATTGCAATCCATGCGATTCATTAACGCATAACACCCAGATCAAAGATATCATTGCAACTCATGCGGTTCACAAATGCATCAAAGACATCATTGCAACTCATGCGGTTTACAAACACATCAAAGATATCATTGTAATCCATGCATATCCCCAATTTACATCAGCATTCGCAGCATCCAGCAAGTCCGTGCAGAGATAACATCAGCATTTGCAACATCCAGCAAGTCCGTGCAGAGACGACATCATCATTCGCTGCATCCAGCAAGTCCGTGTAAAGACAACATAAACATTCGAAGCAGCCAGCAAGTCCGTGCAGAGATGACATCAACATTCGCAATATCCAACAAGTCCGTGCAGAGACGACATCAACATTCACAACATCCATCAAGTCCGTATAGAGACATCAACATTTGCATCATTCAGTAAGTATGTGCAGAGACTACATCAGCATTCGCAACATCCAAAGAAGTCCGCAGACATCGATTCGCAACATCCAAAGAAGTCCGCAGCAGACGACATCAGCATTCGCAACATCCAGCAAATCCGTGCAGAGATGACATCAACATTCGCAGCATTCAGCAAGTTCGTGCAGAGACGACATCAACATTCACAACATTCAGCATTCACAACATTCAGCGCGTCTGGGCATGAACGACATCAACATTCAAATCATTAAGTATATCTCAGCATTTACAACATCACATCAACATAATGATGCCATCAATAGCGTCGACATTGCATTACACAAGATGATATTTCTACCCACATGATCACATTTCTTATATTCATGCTTTATTACTTTTTCTTAGCAGTTATGCACTAACTTCTTCTTGAGCTTTAGCCTACATGATCCTCAATTTACAGGAGTAGTTACAACACGTCTATGCAAGGACGACATATCCGCATTCACAATTACAGCATGTCCACACAAAGATGATATCTCAACATTGACAACACCACATTAACACAAGGACACCATCAACAACATCACCAGCACGCAACCCAGGATAACATCTCTACTCTCAGAATCATATTGCTTATATATCCATGCTTTATCATTTTTTGCCTTGACAGTTATGCACTAACTTTTTCTTGAGCTTTAGCATGCAGGAGAAAGAGCGCAACGTGAATTTTCTCTTACAGCGAATCGGGACAATTTATTGGGGGGCCAGTCTTCCCAACAAAGGGCAGAAACGACCTCGAGCGTCAGTCCACTCTCCAATAATCCAGTGCCATCATAATTCGACATTGGGACACGTATTAAATTTGCGTCAGTCCCACCTTTAGTTTCAGACACCAACAATCCAGTGTCAGTTTCTATCACTACGATGCCTCCACAGTGAAGCTTCCGGCCACTGCGATCCAGTGTCATCATAATTCGACATTGAGACAGTTTTTGAATCCGCATCAGCCCACTTTTAGTGTTTTACCACGGCAGTCCAGTGTCGTCATAACTCGACATTGGGGCAAAATTTGAATCCGCGTCAGCCCACCTTTAGCGTTTTACCATGATATTTCAGTGTCATCATAATTCGATACTGAGACAAGTTTTGAATCCGCGTCAGCCCACCTTTAATATTTTACCACGGTAGCCTAGTGTCGTCATAATTCGACACTGGAACAATTTTTGAATCTGCGTTAGCTTCGTTTCTATTTGCACGTGTATTTCTTAGCCTTCATTCTAATTCTGAAGATCGAGACAAAATTGACTATAAGTCAACGTCTTTATCTGAAGACTCTTCCATCATCTCCAGTCAAAGAGAGACAAGTTGTTGACACCCAATTTTGACTCTCTCCCCCATCAACAATCAACAAATTTAACTGATTTTAAACACCGCAAAATAATTTTAAAATACATGGACATATAAACATATATATACATAAATGAGCAATTTAATAATGACGCCACATTTATATAAATGCCCTAAGCATTCATAAATATCACATCCGCATTTATTAATACCCAAAGCAATTTCATAATTATTTACAATTTAAACCCCCATTATATTAACTTAACACCGTAAAATAATTTTAAATAATGATAAAGTATGCACAATAGATAAGATTTTAAATAATAGCGTCACATTTATAAAAGCATTAAGCAATCCTTAAATGTCATATCCGCATTTGTCATTTTTAATAATATTTAAAGCAATTTTATAAATAATTTAAATCTCATTTTATTTACCACTAATTAAATCTAACTCCTAAAAAATTAATAGCTAAAAGTCTACCCAAGACAATTAAGCAACCCAACTAATTCCTAAACACCTCAGCCCAAATTTTATAATTAGCAGCCCCAATACCCACAAGCCCATCAGCCTTCTCCTCCACCTTTCCCCTAAATATCTAAGGTCTAAAGAAAACTAATCTAAAATATACAAGAAATTCGCCTCCTTCTTACCATTGAAACTTACCATTTATATGGAGAATCAAAATCTTCTGGAAATGAAAAATAAATGGCACCAAATAATCCCCATAAAAACTACCTAAACCTTTCCAAAAATTCATTCCAAAATCGTCCACAAATCCCAGAAAATCATTCAAAACCTTACCATAAATTATCGTCCCAAATCATATCATTAATAGCTCCGAAAATATCACCCAAAGAATGGTAAATAACCATAAACAAATCGCCGAGAATTGCCTTACAAATCATTCTGAAAATCACAATCAAATTAGCAAAAATATAAATTTCCCTTAACCAAAATCGTACCAAATTAGCCCTAAAAGCTGTCAAAAGCTTACCTAAATTGGAACACAAATGAAAGCTATATAAGCCAATCAATATACACTTGCAATGGGATCGGAAGAAAAAAAAAGGGCGAAGAGGCAAGAACCCACAATAACTTAGAATCTCTAAAAGTCATTTTTAACAGAGGTTTTGTTTGCGAAGCAGAAACCTCGCCCCCGTTATCGCATAAGCACAAATTTCTGAGTGGATCGACGACTTGATACGCTGCCTCGGTTCGCTGTCCGGAGAAGGTAAACTCATTCTCTTTTCGAAGTTTCTATCCGTTGTGCAAACCTGTGCATTTCTTTTTATATCGCGACTATACTTACATGTAGTTTGTTTGATGTGTAATGCACGCTGTAAGCCTTGCTGGTCATGTTATGCTATTGTCTTGGAGTGTCACTGTGTCAGTAGAAAGTATGAATAGGATTCTGCATAAGCCTGATTTAATTAAAACAATTATACATCTCTCAAACTGGTATCCCGAATAGCTATTCGTTCCAATGTACCCTTTGAAGTATTTCATCTGAGTTGATTATCTATTTGGCCTTTGTCTGTCTAAATGTTAAATCAGTGATGACATGTGATATACCTTAAGTCATTGAGTTATTAATATTAAGTCTGCGGTATGAATAAATTATGCGGGTGTTTGGTCATGTGTAGCCTCCCAGGTTCAAAAGTTGCCTTTGATTTGCCATTTAATCATTTCTGTTTGTTTCCACCTGACTGATGGAGTAATTAGTCTGTTTAAGTAAATAACAAGGCTCAGAGTTAGTTAGCAGATTGTTCGTCTAGCGTTAATAATAAAAAAAATAGGAAATGAATCCGGGGATATTGATTTAGATTTTACGAAGTTTATCATGAATTAGTTTCCCTTATTCTCTACTAGAATGGGTCATGTATGTCCCTTCATGTCTAGTTGCACATCATTCAGTAGTCTGTTTTGTATGTTAATCTGAGTATTGGATATTGAAATTATTTAGAAGTTAAGAAATGGTGTCTTGTTGTGTCGAAGGATTACACTATGTCTGGCATATTGCCATGCGAAACCGTTAACTTAATCTCTCAGTTCCTAGTTAGAATTCTGCTTGCTTCATATTCACATGCAATAGGTATTGATGCATACGTGACACACTGTCTTTGTTCAGTATTCCTGATTGTATAAATGGGTATATTTTTGTCATGAAGGGCGTTGGGCCCATCTCATTTATAATTGTTTCTTCTTGCTCTCATGTTGGCTATAATAAGTGGGGCTCAACCCATTAGTTTACTGTTTCTTCGCGTCTGCTTCAATGATATGTTGTTGGGTTAAACCTGCTTGCCTTTTCTTCATGAAATTGCTAATTTTCTTCACGAAAACAGCTAGTTTAGGTCCCTTATATGTTTGGGCTATTTTTTAAGAATTTGCAAATAAGCATTGGAGCCTACCTATTTAGTTTGTGCATCTTCTTAAGTTTATATGACTATGCCATTTTATTTACATTATTAATCAGGTTGAGTATATACTAATCCTTATCTCTTCTTATCTTTTACATGAAATGCACCGGAGCCGAATGAAGAGTTTCATTGCGAGACTCATCGTTCCTTCCATCAACGGAAGATCTGCATCCATATTCACCCGCATTTGTGTGCATCTTGCTATCCGCATCAGAAATTCTAAAAACCACAGGCGGAATTACACCGTCATTCCTTCGAGTCATTATTATTGATTCCCCTTTCCCTATTCATTTGTCGCAAATTATTTGTCTAACATTACATCAGTAGGACCCCTAAGCTTAAGTCGCTATTAGAAAATGATTTGATACTAAAAATTTGCTTCTCATTAAGTTAATTATGCTAGACTTATCATGCACACCTAAACTTCTGCCTAACAATTTAACTTGTATATCTAGTCATGAAATTAATGCATCATAAAAGAGTTAGTTTCCCCCTAAACTCTTATTTAATATTAGATAGGAAATTTATTGTGCATAATAAGAATCATATTAATCATTTTGTATATCGTATTACAAGTATGTTAAGTAGGATTAATTTAGCAAGTACTTGCATATATTTAGTCCATAAATCAACTTTGCATCATTTACTTTATAAATAATATAAATGCATGCTTTTAAACATTAGTCTTATAAATCTTTTTATCGAAATGCATTCGTTTACTCAAACATTTTTCAACATACATTTTTTAGCATAATAACTAGCCTAGGTTTGACCGGACAACCGCACGTTAACGGATCCTATAGGGTGCCTGACCCCTTCCCTTTAGGATAATAAAGAACCCTTGTCCAGGATATCATTAAGTTTTGCAGACCATTAAATGGAGTTAATGTTGGCTTTAATTAGTTAACATTTAGGTGTCCTAATTCACCAAAACTAATTAGGTGGCGATTCCGCGAACTCTTTAGCATTTTTAGCACTATTTTTAGCATTATTTTATTCTCTAACATTTCTAAGCAGGAGTGAGTGTCACGGTCGAAAAAGAGCGTGACAATGATAACAACAACAACAATCAAACCCAATGTAATCAAAACAGTCCCAAATCGGTAAAACAACTCCAGTCGGCTCAACCACAACACAAATACAATCACATGCATTTTCTTACTCCCAATTTCTCTTAATACGAGGTCATCTCTTAACTACAACATCATTTAACTTCCAATTATTCTATAAGAAGAAGAATTTTTACCTTAACTTAGCCAAAACAATCCCTGCTTGCATTCGGTACCCACTGCTCCAATTTGCACCAATTTCACCATTTCTTCAACTTTTAATGACATGCATGCATTCTTTACAAGTTTAAACTCATCTTACTTACATGTTTTTCTTCCAAATAGTTCATCTTCAATTCTAAAGTTGTTGGGCTAATTTCTGGAGCAGTTTCGGTCCAGTCACTGCCTTGACCCACTGTTTGGAGTTTACCATGACTTAGAAATTAGTAGAAAAGCTTAATCTTGGAAGAGAGAGTTGTTTTAGTCTTTTCTTGGCTATGGAAGAGGGGGCAAAAATCTGTGGGAGAAAGAGAAGGGATGTTGGAGGAGTGATTTTCAAAATGGGGGAGGAAATAAGTGGAGCATGGTTATATGTGAGAATGTGGGCTGAAAAATCATTTCTTGTTTTCTTGTTCCACGTGTGGCACAAGTCTCCACTAAAATTAATCTCACAATTTATTAATTTTAGACCCCACTTCATTTACATCCTGAAAACTTCATATCATAATAATAATTTTACACGACACTAGTCCATACCACATTTGTTGTATCCAAAATTATTCCGGGATCACATCCTTTTGTATACTAATCTCCGTATTAGCATATGTAAATATACTTTTCTTCCAACACTCGAATCTTACTTTCTTAATTACGTTCTCAATTTATTGCCATGAAATTACGAGGTGTAACAACGAGAGTCTAAGACAATCGACAACAAGACTGGGAAGAAAATGATATATCTCTACGACTGCCTTAATATGAGGAGCTCTGGCATCGAGGCTAGCCGATGGAGAATTATTCGGGGGTTCGAAAGTACGAGCCGAAGAGGACGTCCCTTCAGCACGGAGAGAGGTATCATGTACTCTCCCTCGCCTAGTGTGCCTTAGTAGTAGCGACTCCTGAAAAACTAAACAAAGAAAATATGAGTAAGGATATCTAGCCGATAGAGAGGTAGTCAAGGCAGATAAGGAATATACCTCATCATATTCCTCTTCAGAAACAGGGAATTTTACCCCACGAGGTCTTTCTTCCCTACATCCACAGATAACAACCCCTTCGCCTAGTCTGGATTGCTTTGAAACAGATCGCCTAGTCAACGGAGATCCCTCTAAATCAACAAACCCTGAGAGGAATGAAGTCAATGAAAAGATTTAGCCTGAAATATAAAAGAAATTCTGGCCAACATTTATGAAGAAAACAATTCACCTTTTCTCTTTGGTTGCCGCGACCTGACGGAAGAACAAGAGGCGATAGGCCTAGCCGAATTGATCGAACCCACTTTTGAAGGTGTTTCTTTTGTCCTTGGTTGAGCGTCTGCTGGGTTTCTCATATTCGGCTGGGTCAGTCGATCACTCTGCTTCACCTGGATCAGCCGATCACAGTAAACTTCCAAAGAGGATTGGAAGAACCTTTCTTTGGTTGTGCTCCAGCAGTCAACAAAAGCAACAGTGGTGTCGGCCCTCGGGAAGAACGAGTGCCACACAAACAGGGCAAGCTTATCCAGGTTGTGAGCAACTACCTCCTCTGCTTACTGGGCATTTAGAAAACACCGGTGGGTCGAATGAACCACACTTCGATGAGGCCATGGTATATGCTGAGTCAGGCCGAATTTCCATGCCACAAAGTTGGGTCGGTAAGGCTCCGTGGTCAGCTTGTTATGACTAGAGTTGTGCTTTAAGCCTCCCAAAAGGTCCCTAGCTGTAAGGATACGACCCAACACCCGATTCATGACCGACCGCTGAGTGAAGGTAAGATCATCATCAACTATCTGATTAACCCAATCGGGAGCAACCCATTTTTCAAGGACTGGTTGCCAAACTTCGTTATGGTCTCGAGACAGACCATGAAGGGTAGAGACCACAGTGAAAATATCCTGAGGCACAAGAGGTGTTCCCCGAAGGGTGTCGGCTAACATCGGCAGATCTAATGGAAAACAACTGCCATCAAAATCAACAGGGATGAACTCTGGAAAATACAAAGTGATCCAAAACTGAAGGAACCACAGAGACCGGTCAAATTATCCAGATTCCGAGAGTCCCTCAACCTGGCTTGAACATCGCCCAAAGCCATATACAGATAAGCCAAGAAGAGGGATGCCCAACTAACTTCTTCCCATTAAGTGGCCAGAGCCACATAAATCTCCAGCTCCATGACAATTGCACAAGAGCTTGTCCACACGAAGTAACGGCTAAACCAGTAAAGTAAAAAAACATGGTGTCAGCATCATCGACCGGAAGAGGCGAACTTCAGCGGTTCGCGACCATAAAAGTACCATAGCTGAAGGAATTTTTTGAAACAACAAATCCCAAATCGGGAAGTTTGATTTCACTTAGGGCGGACGCTTCAACTCCCAGTATCGGAAGACCGAGTATCGCCGTTACATCGAGAAGGGTGAGAGTCATCATCCCCCAAGGAAAGACAAAGACATTAGCGGTAGTCGACCAATAACCAAGAAATGCATATATGAGGCCGATATTACAGGAGATATCAGACCCCGATAGTGTAATGACGTCGTAAAGATCCATACGCTTCCACAACTTTTTTGGCTGACCCGACCTGGTCCACCCAAGCAGAATAGTTGTCTACCTTGGTCGGCCAGTTGCGAAGGTTAGCCGAACAATGAACGGTAGTAAACTAGTCGCAGGTGAGAGGAAATCATAGGTCACCAAACTGAGGTGTTGAGATAAAAGAACGTCTCCTTGTTCCGACCTACCATATGGAGCCTGAACTAACTGTTCATCAACAAAGACCATGGCATCAGTTAAGTCTTTATCGGCTAAAGTGGTCCCGTATACCTTCTGAGAAGAGGAAGACGAAGCCATGGTATCCGCATAAGAAAATGATCGATATTAGGGTTTTTTCTTTTTCAGAAGGAAAGAAATTGGAGATGATCTTAAGAGCGAGTGGAAAATTTCTCAGAAAAGATATCTCTCCTTAAAAGTATTTCGATGCGCGACATGAATTGGTGATAACTCTTCGAATGCACGACTAGAGTACATTGGGACCGATTCGTGGTAATAAAGATGCCTTGGTGAATGGGAAAACCCAATTCAAAATCATCATTGCATGCACTGTAGATTAGACGATTGAAGTGACATGTGCGACTGTCAGACTGAAGCGACGACTACTTTCGAATACATTAACTCAACAATCACACTCGAGTTAATGTATGGGGGCAATTGTTGACATTAAAAAATAATTCAAGTGTTTAGCTGAATTCACTGACCACTATTCAAGAGCTGAATTTACTCCTTGCCCTCGACGACAAAGAACTTCATCGGCTACTAAGACATCTTAGCCGAAGTCGTTGGTTAGAGGTACGACTGAGACCCACTGAGATGCAAATGCCTCAACGACCAAGTCAAAAGGATGTCTAGACCCCTAAAATCGTAGTAACAGTCAACAATAGCTGAAAGCAAAGGCCATTATCCGAGCAAATCGACACCACCTCCCTCATGGTCGACCATTGGACTTATTGGGTTAATTATGGCTGACACGTGTGGAGGAGACGTACTATAAATACTCATTCTTTGTACATATTACAGACACAATCAATCAATCAAACAAATAAAAAAAAACCAACAATCAACTTACCGCTTTTGATGTCCCACGATTCTGCTAGTTTAGAAAGAAAGATATGTATTCAGCTGCATTCATAGATTTCTTACCTCTTAGTTTACTAGTACCACCGTTCTAACGCTTTCTGGAGTAGTAGGGGAACCCATTGCTGTAAATTAGAATTTCATTTCCAGCCCAAATCGCTTGAATTAAGGAATTAATTTGTCTTCCGATTCGATCAGCCGATACAACGGTAGAAGCAAGGCAAAATTCGAGGCGAGAACACTGTGGTTTAGGGTTGCTCCATATACCATGACAACCACCATCTAAGAGTAATTTCAATTGTGGTTTGCTTCAGATTTCTGCTTCCGCTATCCGAAGAACACATAAGTTCTCGTTTTATGGTGTACACTCTAATTAGTTTAAATTAATGTGTTAGGTGTAAACTTTCCTTGGTAGCAGATTCATGTGTTGTTTTTCTTGTCCGAAAAAAATAAATTACTATTCGAAAAAAATATTGGAGCTTAGTGATGATGATGATGGCGGCAGTGAAGAAGAAGATTCTCTCTTTTATAAAAATTTAAATACAAGAACATTATAAGATGGAGCTTGGTGCTCTGTTGCTGTTGCGCATGAAATATGGTAAAGAAAACAATTCTTTTAAAACCCTAGAGACTTATGCTTTAACAAAAATGGGCTTGAGAACCCTTCTTTCTCTTAAAGACTTCGGCCTATAGCCCATTTCAATTCTTTAGTTTTTGGGCTGCAGAACTAATAAAGCCGAGTTTGACGTGGAGTAAAGTGAATATATATGGGCAACAACAATAAAGTTGATGTTGAAGGGAGCGGTACATGCAAGTTAGTCCTGCGTGACGGTCGAGACCTAGTTCTACTTGATGTCCTCTATAAACAAACAATTCGTCGGAATATTATTTTTAGTCACTCTATAAGGTTTGCTTGCCGGCATTGAACATGTGGAATTGTCCACTTATGAAAATTGTCTTGCGAAAAAATCTGCAAGAAAATCTTTCAGTAAAGCAACTAGAGTTGAATGCCCTTTACAATTAATTCATTCGGACATCCGTTGGCCCATAAATATCAGGGCTAGTCGTAGAGCAAGTTGTTTCATTATATTTATTGATGATTTTACTCGTTTCAGTTATGTCTATTTAATTTCTCACAAATTTGAAGTAATACGTTGTTTCAAACGCTATATAAGCTTAGTGAAATCAACGAAGATAAAAGTTCTTTGAACTGATCGTGGTCGATAATACTTATCGACCCATGTTAATGGGTTATGTGATGAAAGATGACTAGTTCATCAGTTAACTATCCCAAATACTTCACAACAAAATGGTGTTGCAGAGAGAGAGAGAAGAAACGAAACGCTCCTAGAAATGGTTAGGAACACTACTAAATATTTTCCTACAAAATGTTTTGGAACGCTCCTCCAAAACGTAGTTCCATCTTTTGTCAGCCTTGGCATGGTACAACTAAATTAATCTGATTTTAGTTATTCTAAGGTATGCGTGCTTCTCTAATGTTGCTTGGAGCATTTCTTTTGCCTAGAAGAAATATATAAGAGGATGCGAGTTCCTCGTATGCTCCTCTTGACAGTAAAAATGAAGCCTGGAATTAACTTTTCTTCACATTCTCCTCATTAGATTTTCTTCCATCCTAAAAGAGGGACATAAAATAATACAAAAATTATTAGAAGTTTGAGTTGAGTTTGGGGGATAGCATTATGTCAGATGGCCAGTTCTATTAAAATCTGCAAGCTTAATTTATCTAATTTCAAGTGTTTTTCTGAACTGTTTTCGTCGAAAAGTTTTAATTTATCTATTAAGATTTTCAAGCATAACTAAATAAAGTCTTTTAAGACCAACAAAAATCGAATTCTATTGGGAGACTTGAAAAATTGTGTTTGAAAATTCAGGAAATTAGTTTTTTCCCACAAAAGCAGCTCAAACAAGCAGAATTTGTGAAAGTTTAATTTTTTAAAATCTATTTTCGAGACAAACACTTCACTATAAAAAAAAAGAATAGAAATAAGGTGGAATGACAAGTTTTTCTGTTCACAGTGGAATTCATCCAATAGATCTAAGAGTAAACTTTTGTTGACTCATTAAACATCTTCCAGGCCCAGAAAATAGTGAAGAGGGCCCAAATCTTTGATTTTGAAAGTGTTATCTAGCAAAGATTTGAGACAGTCAAGCTCACCAACATCATCTCCAGCAAGGAGAATATCATCAACATAGATTGTTAAGACAGTCAAAGAATGGCCAGAAGTCTTTGTAAACAAAGAATAATCATTTTTCATGGAGGCCTGTTTGAGGCCATATAAAGATTTCTTTAATTTGCAAAACCGCCAGGAGCCCATATAGGAAACGTGACATTCCCATAACCGTCAGGAAAAACAACATCTTTTGTTGCCATCGCTTAAAGTGAACACCCATGAACTTTTCCGGACGCTCATGGTGAAAACCAGCAGGTGTAGGGGCAGTGACGCCTCCTTGAGCAGTTGCAAAGGCGTTGGGAATGCTTCCAACAGGAGCATAAATATTGTTGACGCCTTGGGCAGGAGCATGGACACTATAAGTCCCCGGAGCAGTAGTGAAAGCATTGGCTGTGCCAAAACCAGTGTTGACACTTGACACTAGTTGTGCCAAAAGCAGTGGTGACACCCATAGTGACAAAAGCAGTGGTATCACCAGAAGTGCCAAAAGTAGTAGTTTGGAAGGCATTAGGAATGCCATGATCAGTGGTGACACTAGAAGTGCCAAAAACAGTGAAGTTGAAGACAGCGTTAGTGCCTTGAGCAGTTGGATTGAAGGCAATAGGATTGCCTTGAGCATCGGTGCTGTTCATGGCGTTGAATTGATCTTCAACAGACATGTTGTTGTTGAAAGCAACGAATATTATCTTAAGCTTGTGGGAAATATGTGTAGAGACAAGGAAATGAGAATGCAACAACAACAACAAGTGAGTAAGAAATCTGAAAATGATCAAATATGAGGGCTTGCTGAGTCGACCAAATTCTTGATCTATCCTTAAGATAATATTGCCCCGTATATCCTTTCAACGGTTGTAATGACAACTTATCTCCCAAGATAAAACAACGGTTGTAATGACAACTTATTTCAATACAGATTTGACGAAATTGAAATGAGAGAAAAGAAGTTTATGGAAGCTTTTCTTGTATTTCTTTCTATCTCTTACAATGTAAATAAAGATCTATACTTATACTACTAGATCTAGAATAAAAAGAAGAAATCAAAATGCATAACCAACCTAACTAACTTCTAACAACTTCTTTTAACAAACTCAACCAACTTCTAACAACTCAACCAACTTCTAACTATTTTAATTTGCTGCTTTCCCGAATGCATTGATTCTCAATGCATGTGTTCTTAATACACTCAACACCCCCGTTAGCTAGGTACTGAAAACATGTTTTTCAGTCCTAGCTTGAATACTAGATAACCTTGATGGCTCTGAGTTAGACTCTTGGTCAGCAGATCATCAAGTTTCTCAGAATATAGGTAGTAGATACTAGCCCTTGTTGCACTTTCTCTCGGATAAAATGACAATCAATATCAATGTATTTCGTACGTTCATAAAACACAGGGTTGGCAGCTATCGGGATAGCAGATTTGCTATCACAAAACACAGGAATATGCAACTTTAACTATATGTTCAATTCAGTGAATAAACCAGAAATCCAGACCATTTCTGCCACAATAGAAGCTAAACTCCTGTACTCAGCTTCTGGAAATTGTTGGCTGCTTTTTTGACTTCCAAGAAATAAGAGAAAGAGCCAAAGAATACCAAATATCCCGTGACAAATTTTCTAGTGTTGAGACATGATGCCCAATCTGCATCATACTAAGCAGACATATATGCAGACTCTCCTGTAGGCATGAAAACACCCAACCCTGGTGCTTGTTTGATGTACCTGACCACCCTATAAGCTGCCATTAGATGAGAAGCTTTAGGTGCTTGCATGAATTGACTTAGACTCTGGACAGTAAAGGCTTTATCTGGTCTGGTGTTAGTTAAGTACAAAAGCCTGCCAATCAGCCTCTGATAACTGGCTGGATCATCTAATAAGGGATCATTAATAACATTCCCAACTCCCTCAGGAACTACATCATCATTCACCTTCTTATCATAGATAACTGAAGTAAGTTTCACATTCAGTTCTGTTGGGTCCCGGGGCTACGAATTAGTAAAAAGCGTAAGATTAAAATCGCAAAAGCTAGAACAACAAAAACAATCACTGGATGTTGCCTTCAATGTTGTGTCAACATCTAAGGGAAACATTGTGATAAAACAGTATAAACCTTTGTAGAGTAAATGCAGCGGAAAAAGTAAAGAGACACAAGGTTTATATTTTTAAGGGTATATATAAATATATCCCTTGATGGTCGATGACAAAAAAGAATTGTATAAATTATATACAATTACAAATGAATTTCTTTTTACAAATTGAGCAATACATACGAAAAAGAAATTACAAAAAAAATGAAGTCGCAGATGACTTCGCCTAAAGTTAAAAAAGTCTAAAAAGACAAATACAACATCTTCATTACAATCGCTTGAACAGTAAGCTTAATCTAGAATCAAGATAGCAATTGTAATGTGGGACTAAATGTTGTTATACTACTTTAAACTAGATGTGTTGATCCAGTTTTCTAAGGTAAAATCCGAGAGCTCTCTTGGAAATTCTTCTCACTCAAATCTGGATACTGATACTGTGAAGCTCCCCTCTATTTATAGTGTAGAGCTTCCCTTGAAATCCTCACTGATTGGTTGCGGAGGTTGAGTAAAAGAAGGAAGCTGCTTGGACCGATTCTTTCTCCTGAAAATTCTCAGCGTCTTGGACTTGGTCTTCACGCTGCTTCATCTCCAAGTCTTTGACTGTTTCTTTTACCACATTTTAAACACAACATCATTATAAGCTTGCCTAGGTCATTTTTTACTCACAGTAATACGTCCTGTTTTGGTCGGAAGAATAGGCAAAATCGTTACAGAGATGTTGTCAGGAATATTGTCAAAACATCGCAGGAAACATCCTAAGATGTTGTCCTGAGCTTTCCCAGATGTTGTCACAACATCCTATCCAACATTAATAAGTTTCATTGGTGATCCAACTGGTTTTCCTGCTGTCAGATTTCCTCTGATGCATCATAATCCCACTATTGTTTTTGGCAAATTCAAATCCAAAGAAGTACCTTAACTCCCCCAAGTCCTTGATCTTGAAGTTCTGTTTCAAGATAAGCTTGGTCTCTTGAATGAAGTTCTTATCATTCCCAGAAATAAGTAAATCATCTACATAGATCAGAACCACAACTATATTGTTATTTTCCTTCTTTGTGAAAAGAGAATAATCCAAATGGCTCTGAACAAAGCCTAAAGATATCAAGGCAGTAGTCAATTTTATATTACACAACCTTGAAGCCTGTTTCAGTCCATATAAAGTCTTCAACATCTTGCATACATTCCCTTGCTTATGTGAGAAACCCTGTGGTAGACTCATATAAACTTCTTCATTGAGATCTCCTTGCAAAAAAACATTGAATACATCCATCTGATGCACAATCCAACCCTTTGCTGTAGCAATTGAGATTACTGATCTCATAGTCACCATCTTTTCCACTGGTGAGAAGGTGTCTTGATAATCAATTCTTTCCTTTTGGTTGTATCCTTTTGCTACTAGTCGTGCCTTAAATCTTTCAACCTCACCAGATGCCTTGTATTTGATCTTGTATACCTACTTGCAGCCAATGGCCTTTTTATGACTTGGCAAATCTACTATCTCCCAGGCATGGTTATTTTCCAAAGCTTGAACTTCAGTTTTCATAGCTTCTATCCACCGTTTGTATTTCACTGCCTCAGAATATGACCGTGGTTCATATTCTTCTCCAACTTTTACCATGAAACTCTGATAAGATAATGACAACCCAACATAATTGAGTGTATCGGATAATGGATACAAACATGTCTGCATACCCCTTGAATCTGCTGCAGGCTGGACAAAATCCTTCATCCATGTAGGTGGTGTCCTGTTCCTGTCAGACCTTCTTATTATTGATGGATCATGTAGAGACAGAATGATATCAGAAGGATGAGAATCTGCATCAATGATCTGAGAATCTTCATAATTATGATGCAATTCCTCTACTACATCTGCCATTTCTTCATCAGTTGTTGATCTTCTTACTCCATCTGACTCAACAATCTTTTCACCTATATCTCCATCTACTACTATATCATCAATATATTTTTCAGAGACCGGAGGAATACCTCTACTTATGTCTGATGTGTGTGAGTCAACTTCCTGCTGCTTGTGTTGCCTGAAATGAAATATGTCTTCATAAAATGTTACATCCCTGCTTACAAAAATATTCTTGTTAGTTAGATTCAATAATTTGTATCCCTTCTGCCTGGAAGCATAACCAAGTAATACTAATTTTATGGCCTTGGTGTCAAATTTGTCATTCTTCACTAGATTGGTGGCATAACATAGGCATCTTATGACCCTCATATGTGACATGATTGGGACCCTTTTATACATCTTCTCATAAGGTGATACATTCCCTAATACTACATAAGGAATTCTATTAATCACATACACAACTGCTTCCACAGAGTCTCCCCAGAATTTTACTGGTAAATGGCTTTGGAAATTAATGGCCATGGCAACCTCCAATATATGTATGTGTCTCATTTCCATCATTCCATTCTGCTGAGGAATATATGGGAAAAAACTTTGATGCACAATTCCTAGCTGGGAAAACAACTCATTACATGAACTGTTAAAGAATTCTGAACGATTATCTGATCTAACACATTTAATAGATATATCAAATTGAGTTTTGATCAATACATATAGATTCTTAAGGACAGAAACAACATCAGATTTTATCTATTTTTATTTCTAATTTGGTTGCTCCAAGAAAACTTGTTCTTGCGAGCATCTTTTTATCACTTTTTGTTGTTTTTTTTTTGCAGGTTAAATTCAAAAACAAAAAAATATACAGGTCCATGGACTACTACTTCTATCAGGGGCAACAAATTCATCAACAATAGCTTAACCCACAGGTTCTGGAAGAAGATCTAGATGAGTTGCAGACAGACATACTCAAGCTCACCAAGTGCCAGTCTCAGTTCATGGATGAGACAAGAGTGTTCCTCAGAAATTTGGAGACACAAATAGGGCAACTAATGGATAGGATGAGCAATACACTTCAAGAAAGTCTGCCTAGTGACACCGTTGTGGGAAGTGATAAGAAAATTGAGAAACCTGAACCACACCCAGTTGTTGAGGAATCTGGCGAGATAGTTGGTGTAGAGAAGGAAAAGATTACTGAGATCCAATTATTCACCTTTTTGGATTCTTTGGAAATTCTTTTTCCTGTATCTATTGCAAAAGAAATACCACCAGCGGTCACTGTTGATCCCTAAATAGGAAGTCCATACCATCAAGGGCACCCCCTAGAGTTGAGAGATGTTGGGAATCTCACTGATCCCATCATTATAGAGAGCCTAGAAGACAATCATGTCTTGTGTACTTGGGGGATAATCTTATATCTGAAGCTCTTAGTGAAAAGATTATTGTAGGAAAAGTGAGACCTGCAACAATAACTATGCGGATTGCAAGCAGTTCGCAGAAGGATCCAATGGGCACTCGTAAAGGTTAACTGCGTCCGGCTAAAAGACGTTAACGACATCGCTTGTTGGGAGACAACCCAATGTTTTTAATTATGTTAGTTTGATTTTTGTCTTTAGTTTGTTTTATTTTGTCTTGAACAGTCTCACGGTCTTGGGTTATTGTTTTGTGTTGTTGATGACAGGTGGACTAAAAGCTAACTCTGAGGAAAAAGGAGCAAAAACACTGAAAAAAGGAAAATCCGTCGTCAGCGCCACGACGCCCAGAATCAGCGCCATGGCACCAGAACTTCAGAGAGTCGCAGTACTTGGGGCGCCTCGACGCCGAATCTCAGGGTCGTGGCGCCGAAAGTTTCGAGAGTCAGACGCAGTGTAAATTCCAGAATTTTTCCTCCCAGACCTCCGTTATGACCGCTGTGTTGTGTCAGTAAGTTGTCCCTATTTTTAGTCTTCACACATTGGGGACAATGTGTCGATTAAGTTTGGGGGGGTGTCTTATTGTTTTTGAGTCCTTTTGATTTGTTTTGTGTGTTTTTGAGTATTTTTGAGTCATTTTTTTTATGGATCATGCATGTTGTAGTTGCTAAAGATATTGAGTGAATAAAGTGGGATAATGTAATAGAATTAAAAGAGACAATCTGTGTGCTTAAGTTAGATATACCAAAAATTCCTGACATCTAATTATTTGGAATATTTGTGCTTAGCTTATGTATGTCAGTTATGGAAAGAAAGTTGAAAAAATGTCTAGAAAATCTGTTTGCTTGTTATTTAAGGCGAAATAGTTAAGATGTACATGTTTAGGGAGATGATTCAGACATTTCTTTGATAGCCCTTCTGACCATTCATTACCTACCCTGACATAAAATGTATCACTAGTCAGCCCCTTTTGAGCCTAAAATAAAGATCTTTCTTTGACACCCTATGATTCCTTTGTTGTGCCATAAGTAATAATGAAAAAGCATTGGAATGAAAAGTGTTGAAAAAGAAATAAAAAGAGAGAAAAATTTGATGCACCCCAATGAAAAATATGAAAAAGCCTAAGTTTGGGGGTGTCTGTTATTCATAATACATATCATTCTCTCAAAAGAAAAGTGGGGAGAAGGTGGGTACGAAACTAAAAAGAAAGCCAAAAAGAAGGAAAAATGAGTTGAATGAAAAATGATTATGGTATGTAACTGAGCCTAAATGCCTATTTTTACCTACTCCTGCCTAGCCTACATTACAACCCTTGAAAGTCCTGATGATCTTTAATGTGTATGTCTATGATTAGTGGAGGATAACAAGTAAACAGGTCTATAGGATTTGGAAAAGATGGAATGAAATTGACATGCATATGTTAGGTGTTTGTCTTTCCATTGACCATGATCTAAGTGAATTTGCGAAATATCTAACTTGAAATTCTAGATTGCTGATTATTCATGCTATATACGTTCTAACATATTATCCCATCTTTCATCCATAATTTTGAAGAAGCAATATTATAACTACTTGATCCATCTCTTTGAGTCTTTGTTCGTTTTGTTTTATTTTTATTTTGAGCTTTACTCGAAGACGAGCAAAGTTTAAGTTTGGGGGTGTGCCAAAAACTTGATGTGCGATTTATACACACGCTTAACGCAAGTGCACGTATCGTTACAAGTAATATAGTCTAGGTAAGACCGAATATCGTCCGCAGGGACTGGTTTTTAAGTACCGATTATCTATGCTTTAGTTTCTATTTGGTTAATGTTAATTGGGTTGAAATTCTAAACTAATAATGCAGGAAATAAACTAATTATAAAAATACTTTGATTTAAATCAGTTATGATGGAGAATTAGGGCTTCCAAGATCATCAACTATCCACTCTATTCAATCCTTAATACAATTAGACTGACTTCTTCTTCTACGTTAGGATAACAGGTTAACTAGACTGGTTTATACTCCTGTTAAGGTAATATAAACACTCAACCCCAATGGAGAACCCTTCTATCTTTCGATGACATGATTGACTACAAAGGAGGATTAAGAGCAATAACCTATTAAGCTACACAAGTATCGGGGTACTTTCGTCCACGATTTAAACCTATGTTTATTCAACTATAGCATATTCACAATCTCCCCTTTCGGATTTCGATTAGAACTCATATAAGTGATGATAACTAGTGATCAGTTAATTATCAAGCAATCAAAACAACTATTGAATAAATCTTAAGCAAGTGAAGAAGAAATCAACTAATGTATTAATTCATGAATAAGAATTTCAAGCGAATCACAAGGAAATCCCTAATAAAGTAATTAGCTCCTAGCCATAGTCACGCTAAGAACTAATACAATCTCCATACATGCTGAAATAAACAAAGAAAAATAAAGAAAAAGAAAATACTTTAAAAGCCTCAAATCTTAGCCTCCTAAGTTGTGTTGTATGTACAATGAATGAAATCCATTCTCTTAATGATGTAGAGACTATTTATAGCCCAAGAATCCTTTAGGTCAAGGGTTAGGGATTATGTAGGTAGGAAAAATTATCCCTTTTGGACCCCGAAAATGTGTCAAATTCGTCCCAAAACGTCAAAAATACCGCGTCGGCGCCGTGGCCCTGCAGTCGGGCGCCACGGCGCCGAAAAACCTGCGTTTTTCTGGCGGATTTTCGTTTCATCGTCCTTTTTTCGTCCGGACTTCGTCTGATCTCCTCTATACTTCCCGGAACTTCTTAGACTTCATTTCTTGGCCCTTTTGTGTGCAATTCCATCTCATTTATGCTCATTTCATCTCCTTTTTGTCATTTCTCCATTTCTGACCACTGTGACACAAAAGAAAGGAAAACGACCCTAATACTATACTAAACATAAATGAAATGAGTAAAATACTAATTAAAAATGACTCAAAAGGTGTATATAAAATACACCGATCAGAAAACTACTCATTACATGAACTGCTAAAGAATTCTGAACTATTATCTGATCTAACACATTTAACAGATATATCAAATTGAGTTTTGATCAATACACATAGATTCTTAAGGACAGTAATAACATCAGATTTAATATGCAGCAAAAATATCCAACTCCATCTGGTATAGTAATCAACCACTGTCAGAAAATATCTCATACCAGTATAAGTAGGGGTTTTGTATGGTCCCCATACATCAAGATGTAACAACTGAAAAACACTATTAGTTCTACTATTGCTAACATGAAATTACATCCTAGTCTGTCTTGCCATATGACAAACTTCACAATGCTATATTGTAAATCTAGGTTTATTTTTGAAACTATCTATTTTCCCGAGAACACTCATTGGCACATGTCCTAGTCTCCTGTGACAAAGTTCCGCATTCAATTCATATGATGTAACCACTGATATATGTGCATGTGCCTGCCTCAGTTTAGGACATATTTCTTTTGACTCCAACATGTATAAACCATCCACCTCCTTACCAATCTTCTTCACCTTCCCAGTGAATAGATCCTGTAATACAAAGAAGTCAGGAAACAATTCCCTTGTTAACTTTGAAACTGAAAGCATGTTGAATTTGAAACTTGGTACACATAGCACATGTTTTATAAGATTACCTCCTGTCAATCTACAATTTTCTGTCAGAGTAATTGTTGCAGTGTCACCAGTAGGCAATTGAACTTTCCCTGCATTCTCTAACAAATCAAGTTTTTCAATAATCTTTTTATCACCTACCATGTGGTTAGTCGCCCTTGAATCAACTATCCAAGTATTCTCTTTATTAGACACATGTTTACCTGCCATATGAGCTTTAGGAACTGCTGCATTCCCATGTTGTCCACCATCATATGTTGCTATGGTTTGATTCATTATTGTCATCACCTTCTCAAACTTATCTGGAGTGCATGACCTCAGTAAATAATTGAATTGTTCATGTTGATCCTGAGATAGCTTCCTGCAACCTCCCGAAGTCCTCTGATTTGAATAATCCACATGTCTTCCAGAATGTTATTGCACTATGCCATGTCCTTCCATTGTGGCATCCCTGCCATTACTGCATTCACCTTTTTTCCTTTAAAATCTGAAGGATAGCCTATGAGTTTATAACATGTGTCCCTAATATGTCATTTATTTTTACAGTAATCACATTACATAAACTTGTAACATCATTCTCTAGTATGCCCCTTCGTCTGACAATAATCACATAATGCATATGAATTGTATGGCTTCTTCTGTCTGTTTTGAGGAACTCTGCTGATCAGAGCTATGTTATCAACAACTTCTCATATAGATGTGTGACCTCCTTCTATATACTTATGGATTTCATCTTGTGCAATCAATGCATAAGCTCGATTAATACTGGGAGTAACAGACATCAGAAATAGATGACTCCTTGCTTAATTGTAGCCATCATTTAATCCCATCAGAAATTCCAGCAGCCTTTGATTACCCAAATGTTCTATGTGTGCTCTAGGACTTGTGCAATCACATGTTGGTGGAGGAATGATTGAATCAATTCCATCCCATAGATCCTTCATCATTGAGTAATAACTTGACACTGGGGAAACTCCTTGATTCAACATTGTAAGTTCCCTCTTTAATTGATATACTCTGGATAGATTTATCTTATCGAATCTCTCATTTAGATCCTTCCACACTGCATGAGCAGTAGATCTATACAATATCCCACTCAACAAATTCTTATTAACATTTCTCATAATCCATGAGATAACCATAACATTACATCGATCCCATTGTCTTACTTGATTGGGACTAAATGTATCTCGTTTGACAGAACCATCAATGAATCCAATTTTGTTATTTGTTAACAAAATCAGTTTCATAGCTCTACTCCATAAGAGATAATTCTCCATACATGCTAACTGAATTTCTACTTGCACTGCACCAGCTGTATCTGATGCACTTAGAAACAAAGGATGATTGTGATCAACTATATTTGAAGCAGAATTTGGATTCTCTTCTGCAATCGACGAGTTAACTGGAAGTGTGTTCATATTTTCCATAAAATTCTTCAAACAAATGATTTCTCAATAGCGCAATACTAGAAATCAAATTACACTCCTTATGGAATAGAAGGAATATGGATCAAATTGAATCGAAATCTTCAGAAAATCAGTTCAGATATTCATGATGTAAATTTCAATTTCTGCTTTGATGCATGCAGAAAATCAGCTCAGATCTCTTCGATTCTCTTTGCAATGGCTTTGATACTATGTTGATTTTCTTGAATTGAATTAGTTTTGGATTACATGTGCAATCCAGTTCATGTTGAAGATAGATTTGACGATATTGAAATGAGAGAAAAGAAGTTTGTGGAAGCTTTTCTTGTATTTCTTTCTATCTCTTACAATGTGAATAATGATCTATACTTCTACTACTAGATCTAGAATAAAGAGAAGAAATCAAAATGCATAACCAACCTAACTAACTTCTAACAACTTCTTATAACAAACTCAATCAACTTCTAACAACTCAACTCACTTCTAACTGTTTTACTTTGCTACTTTTCCGAATGAATTGATTCTCAATGCATGTGTTCTCTGTGTTCTTAATACACTCAACAAGTAATGATTGCGATTCTGAAATCTCGGGATTAATATTCTGATGGCGGTACAAAGAATATTGAGGGATGAAGAGCTTGATGAAGGGAAGGGAAAAGAAAATACGAGGTTCAAAGAATTTGAGAATGACCTTTATGAATTATGGAAAATTGAAGTTTGGGTCATTTTGTCCATATTGAGGAATTCTCTCCTAGAGTACTGGGGGAAAAGGATGGGATGATATTTATCATGAGTATGGTCTAAATCAGTCTCATTAGGTATATACTCTAGCACTTGAAGCCAAGTGGAAGGAGAAAAAAGACATAGAAGCTTAAATTTTGAAATCTTTGCTTCTAATGACAAGTTAATTGCCTCACTTTATCAACCTTCTCCTAAAGACAAGCTCGCTAAGACTTTGACTGAAAGAGTTGTGAATATATATTTGAATATGTGTTGTCTCTTCTTTATATTGTATACTCATTATTATGTATAGCAGAGTATTGTAAGAGGATACGACTTAAAAAATTTGTGTGATTCTCGTTAAGAAAATAATAATATACAGACTAAGAAATAATTTTTGTTTTTGATTAAATATTTAGATTGTAGATGATGATTGTAAACATAGTGACCTTTCGATTCTATACCAAATGTGAAATCATTATGGAAATTGATTTGCTCAAGTGTGTATATCACATGCATAATTGATGAGTCTTACTTGTATGATTGTCTCTCATAGCAGACTATGGCTTATGAAAGTATAATTGCTAATCTGAATAAGGGTGATAAGTCGAACGACAAAAAATATGATATATGAAGCCGTAAGATATGGTTTGTGCTGAAAAAGAAAGATGTTCTAAAGAGTATAAACTCTTTGATGTGTCACCCAAAGGAGGGTAACACTGCCTAGCATATGAGAGATCTTGGCACTTACAATGAGTAGAAGAAGAAAGACTTCATTACCTGTGAAATTATTGTAAGTTCAGATGTTAATGATCTCATTTATGATGTGAATAATATTTTACTGCTCATGCCATACATGCACACTTATGAGATATATGGCAGTATAATTTTAACTCGCCTCAGACAGTTGACAATCAAGTTTGACACGTAGAAGAAGTTAATTGCTCATCGTGTCAAGCAACACCAAAAGGTGATGTCTGAAATAATTGATCTACTTAAAAGTGTTGGTTATGTTCTATTGGATGAGTAGTAAGGTCAAGCAGTTATCCAGTCTCTTCTCAATATTTAGGAATTTAAAGATTATCTTGACCCACAATGATAGCATCAAAATATTTATTGATATCGCCCATCATGTGGAGCTTGAAGATGAGCGGCTTGGTGCTGCTAAACCAATACCTAGTGCGTATGTGACAAATCAAGTGCTAAAAATCTTTCAAACTTCAAGTGTGAGAAATTTAGTGCAGAGTCAAGAAGATTGAAGGTGGATCCTCCAAGAAAATAAACCTACTAAATTTCAACAAGGAAAAGTGACATTACAAGAAGAAATATAAAAGTAAGATGCAATACTGCAACTGTCAGTGTTTGATCTTCTTCTATTAGGTTTCTCTTCATCAACAATATTGTGAAAAGTATTCTAGAGAATGTTTTCGATGGTTCTGGAGACTTTTATGATGGTTTCTAAGTGTAAATTATAATGCTCTCACTTATGACTATTATGTGGACTAACACATTATGACATGCTCTTCGAATAACAACAATGTTGTTGTTATTACAAGACATGTAAGATTGGGTCACATTGGGCAATATAGAATGAATTGGTTGGCTAAGAAAGGACATTTGGGTTCTTTCTCCAAAATAGATATGCCAAATTGTGAACATTATCTTGTCAGAAAGATTACATATAAACCATTTGGGATGGCTAAGAGAGATTACTTCTTATTGCAATTAATACATTCAGATGTTTGTAATTCAATAAACATGAAGGCTAGATCTATCGTGTTTCTTTTCATTACGTTTGTCGATGATGATATCATGAACTTTGATTATCTCTCTTTGATTTCTCATAAATATGAAGCACTTGAATGTTTTAGAAGATATATAAATGAAGTTGTGAATCAAATAGAAGACGTCAATATCGATCAAGATAATTTGATGAATTATGTAATGAAAAGGGTAGTACCAGACAATTAATTATTCCTTACACACCTAAACAAGATGGTGTAGCAGAAAGAAGGAATAGAACACTACTGGATATGACAAGGTCCATGATAGTGCATACAAATTTGCCTATATCTTTTTATAGAGATGTGTTATTGACTGCAACCTACATATTGAATGAAGTTCCTTCTGAATAAGTTATTTCACTCATGAGCTATGGGCCGATCTGTGACCTTGGGTTGTATTGAATATGTAAACGATCATTTTAACAAGTTTGGTAAACTAGATCCAAAAGGAAAGAAATGTATCTTTATAAGATATTTAAAACGCTCCATAGGGTATGTGTTCATTAGTGAATTGAAGGATGAAAGTGTTACTGGAATTGAATCACGAGACGTCACATTTATAGAATATAATTTTCCAAAAAAGCTAAATAAAGGAAGGAGAGACTATTTACGAAATATTGAATTTAAATGATTGGACAATATCTTCAAACATGTTTGACAATCAAATAGATCAAGGATTGGTTTTTGATCCAAGTGGGAGTTTTGAATCCCAAAGTCCTTTGGAGGAATCTGAATTGCAATTAAGTAAAAGTACCAAAAAAGGTATACCTAACGATCTTATGAGATTGAAGATTATGTATTCTTGGTATCTCCCATAGAATTGGATGAGCCTATATTATGTGACTGAGGCTTTGACGAGTCCTTGAAAATATGAATGGATAAAAGAAATGAAAGAAAAATTGGAGTCCATGAGAATCAACACAATCTAAGATTTGGTTGACCTTCCTTCTGGGAGTAGAGCTATTGAGAACAAATGGGTTCTCAAAATTAAACACAAAGTGGATTGGTCAATAGAAAGATACAAGGTGTGATTAGTGGCAATATATTTTACTCAGGAAGCTGGAATAGATTTTGATAAATCTTTTCACCTGTTGTGAAGTTTACCTCATTTCGATTAGTTTTAGCTATTGTTGCACGTTTGAATATGGAATTACACCAAATGGACATGAAGAAATCTTTTCTCAATAGAGAACTAAATGAGAAAATCTACACGAAACAACGTGAGGTTTTATCGTTAATGGCCAAGAACATGTCGTGTGTAAATTGAAAAGATCTATTTATGGCTTGAAGCAGTCTTCAAGATAGGGGTATTTGAGATTTCACTAGGAGGTGATCTCATATGGTTTTACCATGTTCAATGAATACCATTGCATCTATGTGAAGAAGTCCAATGAAATGTTTGTAATTCTTTCTTTTTACATGGAAGATATTTTATTAGTCGAAAATAATTTGGAGTATGTGAAAACTATCAAGTTATGACTTTCAAAGTCATTTGACTATATATTGTATGTGAAAACTATCAAGTTATGACTTTCTAAGATATTATTTTGAGTAAGTCTCAAGAAACATTGGAACACTTTTGAATGAATAGTTGTAAATCCATGGATACTCTAGGGGAAAGAGGTGAAACTTTGAGCCTTGATATATGTCTAAGGACTGAGAAAAGAAAAGGAAGCCATTGTCACGACCCGAATCCGGGCCCGTGACTGGTGCCTTACCCCGGGCACCCTAGTGATACAACATCAGAGAAAACCAGCGGAAATAAAAACTTTACACATGAGATGAGAGACATAATAAATAAACAGGCCAACCCAATGATTGCCTTCGATATATACATAAAACCCGAACAGCTTATCCTTTACAAACCCCGCCACAACAAAGCATGCACTCTAAGATTTACAACAACTATGACGGACAGGCTCCGCCATACCCCTGAATGTACAAGAACCTACAACTCGTGGAACACATACCAAAAGATAAGCCTCCAAGGAACTGAGCTTCCCAATACGCCGAAGGTGATCCTAAAATGGATCGACACCAATGTACTTCTACCGCGACGAGTATCGACTAATAGCAAAATGCTCCAAGTACTTCAAACCGCTTCTACTCCTTAAGCCACGATCGCACCACACATAGTACTTCAACCTATAAGGCCACAAGGCGCTTATTAACATCTAGATCTCATTGCTCCATATTCTACGTAAAATTGGCAAAGACTCTCCCGCAATGCGTTAATCTCCTCTCTACCGAGGCCGCTACCAAGCCAACCGGGGGTTTGCACGCCTAACCGGCGTGTATAATTCTACTCACAATAATACTACACAAGTCTCATCAGAATACGCCCCATGTAATTACATTCGATTCTCTTATTTATCCTTCTATGTGTTTCTCGCTCAATTCTTATTCAGCTTAAGTCAAAAGACATACGATTTAACTACGTTCAGTTCTATTCAATATTCATTCTATATATAGTATACTTCAACTATATATTCTAACAATCATGTAATTTCCAATTACAATAGGGGGACAAGATATTTACCTCGATAAGCCCAAAATTATCCGAGTTAAATGTCGCTCCTGAACAAGGTTTAGCTCCTACTCCGTGTGCTCCAAAACGCTCCAAGAAACCCTTAGAAGTGTCTACACAACTTCTACTTAATACTTCAACTACGGGTGAATATTTCCTTTAGGGTTTCGTTTAGTGGCTAAAGGAGGTATAATCGTATTTTCCGGTTTTTCAGATAAAGTACTTTGGAAAGTACTATAAGGTATAAGGGCTAGAGTATTTTGGGCATTATAACAATACTAGAGAGTATTTCTATATCACAAAGGGGGTATTTATACGAGACAACTAGGCTGTGGGGTACCCTCGCCAAGGCTTCAAGGGGAGGTGTGGTGGCTCTCGCCAAGCTCAACTAGGAGGGGAGAGGGACGAAAAGCTCAAGCTAAGAGGAGTAGTTTGAGACTTAGATAGATTGCTCAATTTTGATGAAGAAAGTTCATCAACTAAGGGGTATTTATAGGTCAAGTGAAGGCCAACCAATGGCCAAGATGGTGCCAAGTGCAAGGCAAGTGTAAGGCCAAGATTAAGCCACGCAACCTTATCCATCTACACAAAATATCCTACCTAACCCTTGACCACAAATTCAACACCAAAACGTGCAAGCTTAGCCCATTTGCCGTCCAACCTCTTCTTCCAATGTGAGGGTGACACATGTCACCCTCCCGTTGGTCCAAAATGTTACGCCTCTCTAAAAATCCGCAAAATTATAAATGACATAGCCGAATTTTCCCTACGAAGTCGTGGAAACGTTTTAAAAACGACTCTAACCGGTGTTGTGTACAAATTTCGAATCTTGCCTATCTTAAGGCTCAAATTTTATACGCACGCCCCACGCACATACTCTGGAAATACGGTATAACATTCTCCTCCTAGAAACATTCGTGCCGAATGTTCCTTCTCAAGACGGATAACGATAGAGTTCTTCTAATAAGTTGCCAACGCCACAATTGGCCACGAAACACCCGCATAAATACTTACATCCAAGTCCACGAGGAAACACCTCTAACATCACAAACTTTGTCACTTTGCCGCGAGGTTCTAGTGTCACTCCGGCGACCCAACAAATGGTACCGGACTGCATGCGATTCCTGAGGTCTAAAATATACATCCTTCGCACCTTCTCCCTTCACAAGAAATGATCATATCTATGCTCGCAATACATGCTCGCCTCTACCCTTACTCGTCGTACTCTTCTCGAACACTTGAACTCTTCTAGTATACGTACCACACTTTAGTCAACGCTTCTGTTTCCAACCCTTGGAGTCACTACCTCCAAACTTGGTCATCTCACTAGCCTCAATCTTCCTTAAGGCCATCCCCGACCTTCACGACCGCTCGTCGAACACACCCACGAACTCATACGATGGTCAACTAAACTTGGGCCTAGCACCCTCGTGACCCTACCACCTGGCGGGACCACCCAGAGCTGACCCTACCTCATTCCGGCCACGGTTGATACGCAACACGCCCTCAACCCGAGCATCTCACGCCGACCCTCTCGTTTCTCGATCCGGAACAATCTTACCTCTACAGGTCATGAAAGCCACCACTTCCATTTCACACTACCCAGGGACTTATCACACAATACATTCTAGGCATAAAAATGCACTCCGACAAGGATCACTTGCAAAAACTTGTACTCAAGACGGCCTTACATCTAAGGTCTCAACAGTAAAATTCTAGGGTTCATCATTTCCTCACCCTCAAGCTTACCCTTCTCACTAACCAGTTCTACATCACATTTTAGCACAAAGCTATCCGAACATAACACTAATCACAACATCAATACATACAAAACTCTAGAGGGTTAAGGATATACCTGAAAGTAGGTGGTTCAGAGGACCGCTAAAACTGGGAACTTCCACCGCGACCTCTACCGTGGCCTGCCGGTGTATGAACATCCTGCCTGGCTATGGAAGGTGAAGAACCCACAACTGATCTCAGATTTCAGGCTATCCTACCAGCTACTACCGGCCTGGACAGTTTCTCCCAAAATGGCCCCGCTGGCCGCATGTAAAACAAACTCCCTGACTAGCACGACACTCCCACGCGAGTCTACCACACGGTCACAACGAGGTAGGGTGGCTTCACCGCTAACACCCCGCTCTCCCGAAAATCAACCTCGAGCCCCGACCGCCTCAATACTGGATGCTCAAGATTGTGGAGGACCACTCAGATCGGGCGGAGGCGCATAACTAGTCTGGCCGAGGCGGTCCGCCTCGAAAGTCACCAAAGGACCGCTGCTCGCCCTCTTCTCACGACCTTGGTCATTTCGCCGATTCATCCGCCTCACTTCCAAGTGCATAAGCTCGCATGCGGCAATATCCATGCCCTGAAGAGCTACACCCAACAACTCTCGCTAGGTAATCATCGAGCCCTCAGAACATATCGGTGCACTCGATCCTCCATACTAGCTACCAACGCGGGACGCACGCCAATGAGTCGAACTCACATTGTACTCCCGAACCGCACGCCTGCTCGCCGCAACACCAAAAATCTGTCGCCGAGCCCTCTCATCCGCGAGGTAAGAAATGTGCAAGAAAGGCCTCCGAGAACTCGCCCCATAAAGCCGGAAGTGCATGCTCTCCCGACAGCTCCCACGATCCAAACGATCGCGGTATCACGCAGCCGATGCGAACCTAGGACCACCGACTGCTTTCCGATGCCTTGATCACTCTACGATCCGTCAGAATCGCCGGATGAACTCTCGCGATCATCCTCGTGCCTCGACCCATAAAACTCGGAGGTTACACTCGGAAAATCCCGTAGTCTCAAACTGTTTGCTCGGGGGTGAACTACGGGTGCTATTGGGCCGGAATCGCTGATCCAGCCTATGCTCATGTTCGCCACGATCTCGCCGCGATGGCGCCATCTTCAGAACCCATCTCCTCTCGCTTCCGCATCGTGGGATCGAGGCTCAGTCTTGTGGTCTCAGAGACCGCCACGCTTTACTCACGCCTCCTCTCGCCGCTTGCCCTTCGCCCGGTTTTACGCGAGGCATAACGGTAAAGGAAAGGAATACGTCGAGAGGGTCCAACTTATCACACACCTCTAAGGCACGATCTCGTAATGAGAAGAATGGAAACCAATCCTAAATGTCCTATAGCCTCCTCGATTATAGATGTGGTGCACAACACACCGATAATCAAGACTCTACTAGACACGGTGCAGACACTTTCCGAGGACTAATCGCTTCGATACCACTTTTGTCACGACCGAACTGCCCGTGATCGTGCCTTACCGGGCACCCTAGTGATACAACATCGAGAAAACCAGCGAAATAAAAACTTTACACATGAGATGAGACATAATAAATAAACAGCCAACCCAACAGCTTTCAAGATATATACATAAAACCCAACAGCTTATCCTTTTTACAAACCCCGCCACAAATAAAGGCTGCACTCTAAGATTTACAACAACTATGACGGACAGGGCCGCCATACCCCTGAATGTACAAGAACCTACAACTCAGGGAACACATACCAAAAGATAAGCCTCCGAAGGAACGGAGCTTCCCAATACGCTGAAAGGTGATCCTAAAAGCGGGGATCGACAGCCAATGTACTTCTACCGCGCGACGAGTATCGACTAATAGCAAAATGCTCCAAGTACTTCAAACCGTCGGCTACTCCTTAAGCCACGTAGATCGCACCACACATAGTACTTCAACCTATAAGGCCACAAGGCGCTTATTAACATCTAGATCTCATTGCTCCATATTCTACGTAAAATTCTAAGAAGACTCTCCCGCAACAGCGTTAATCTCCTCCTCTACCGAGGCCGGCTACCAAGCCAACCAGGGGGGGGTTTGCACGCCTAACCGGGCGTGTATAATTCTACTCACAGTAATACTACACAAGTCTACTGTAATACAGTCCTATGTAATTACAGTTCAGTTCTCTTATTTATCCTTCTATGTGTTTACTGTTCAATTCTTATTCAGGCTTAAGTCAAAAGACATTGCCGACGAACTACGTTCAGTTCTATTCAATATTCATTCTATATATAGTATACTTCAACTATATATTCTAACAATCATGTAATTTCCAATTACAATAGGGGGACAAGATATTTACCTCGATAAGCCCAAAATTATCCGAGTTAAATGTCGCTCCTGAACAAGGTTTAGCTCCTACTCCGTGTGCTCCAAAACGCTCCAAGAAACCCTTAGAAGTGTCTACACAACTTCTACTTAATACTTCAACTACGGTGAATATTTCCTTGTGGTTTCGTTTAGTGGCTAAAGGAGGTATAATCGTATTTTCCGGTTTTTCAGATAAAGGGTACTTTGGATAGTACTATAAGGTTTAATGGGTAGAGTATTTTGGTCTTTATAACATTACTAGGAGAGTATTTCTATATCACAAAGGGGTATTTATACGAGACAACTAGGCTGTGGGGTACCCTGGCCAAGGCTTCACAAGGGAGGGTGTGGTGGCTCTCGCCAAGCTCAACTAGGAGTGGGGAGGGACGAAAGCTCAAGCTAAGAGGGAGTAATTTGAGACTTAGATAGATTGCTCAATTTTGACGAAGAAAGTTCATCAACTAAGGGTATTTATAGGTCAAGTGAAGGACAACCAATGGCCAAGATGGTGCCAAGTGCAAGGCAAGTGTAAGGCCAAGATTAAGCCATGTGCAACCTTATCCATCTACACAAAATATCCTACCTAACCCTTGACCACAAATTCAACACCAAAACGCAAGCTTAGCCCATTTGCCGTCCAACCTCTTCCATTGTGAGGGTGACACATGTCACCCTCCCGTTGGTCCAAAATGTTACGTCTCTCGGAAAAATCCGCAAAAAGTAGAAATGACATAGCCGGAATTGTCCCTACGAAAGTCGTGGAAACGCTTTCTCAAAACGACTCTAACCGGGTGTTGTGTACAAATTTCGAATCTTGCCTATCTTAAGGCTCAAATTTTATACGTACGTCCTTACGTACATACTCTGGAAATACGGGGTATAACAGCCATGTCTCGAGTTTCATATTCAAGTATTGTCATGAGTTTGAAGTACGCTATAATGTGTAATTGCTTGGACATTTGTTATGCAATAGATCTGGTAGCAGGTATCAATCCAATCCCGAAAGAGATCATTGTAAATCTGTGAAAAAGATTTTTAATACCTAAAAGAAATTGCAGATTATTCACTATGCTATTGTGAGACTGATTTACTCCTGAGAGGTTATATAGATGCTGATTGAGCTGGTGACCGGAATGATAGAAAATTAACTATGTTTTCTTACTTATTGGTGGTACCATTTCATAAAAAGTAAGAAATAAAATTGCACGATGCATTCATTTATGAAAGCTGAATTTGTGGCTTGTGCGTCTATAGTATAAGACGTTGTTTGGTTAAGAATTCTTTGAGCATTTTCATATTGCAGAGAATTCTCAGGGTTTCATAATTTTATATTGTAATAGTCAAGAGGCTATTGCATATACAAAGGATCCTAAGTTACATAACAAGACCAAAAAAATTGATTTCAAATTCATATAACTTCGTGAGACATCATGGAAAGTGGAGAAATAACATTGCAATACCTACACAAAGATGATAGTTGATGCTCTTACAAAAATCAATATCTAGAGACATGTTTGAGAAACATGATGTAGCTCTAGGTTTGTGAAGGATATGTTAATATTTATGTATTGTAAATATTTTGATTATAACAACATACTCATCATGGAATCATTATAGAGATTATGCTGATATTTTATATTCATATGATAGTATCCTAATGAAGGATATAAGCGTGTCGAAAAAGTCGCGATATCAACTCTCTCACACGAGCGATCGCCTCTGTCATCAAGGAATGTGCAGAGATGAGACCTATTAAAATCTTGATTAGTACAAGATCATATGTATCCTTTGATAAGATGTTCGATCTTGAATAGAGTTCATATTAATGGATTACAACATCCTTTTTGACTTATTTTGTAAGACAAATGCGAGTTTTTTTCAAAAGATTGGATTTGAGGATTCTTTGAAAGAAAAACTCAGGTTATATATCTAGAGGTATCTAGACCAAGATCTGTACGATATTGAATGAGTAAAATAATGTGACACACGCGCCAATATAACGTGAGAACACTGTAGCACGTATTTCATACCACGTATGCTTAGCGACAATGGGTTAGTGAGGAATGTATCTCTTCTTCTTCATTGTGTGAGGCCCAGAAAGTAATATTGACTTTCTAATGGAATACCCTTTGACATTTTACTGTTTCTTGAAGTATAGATTAGCGTTTCTACTTTAGCATGTCACTAATAGCTATAAGTGATTCAGTAATACGGTGCATGTCTAGAAAAACAATTGATCAGGGATGGATAGTTTCAAGTAGAAAGGGAAGACAAGTAAGACTAAAAATGTAACTTGTATTCACAGGTCAACCATTACATTTACCATAAGGGTAACAAGTGTAATTGTGAATAACGTTATACATGAACTCGAGTTCACCTCTTTATAGGATGAGGGATCAGATAAGTAACTAATGGAGTAGTGAATGATGTCTGGGGTATTGCGAGTAATAAGATCCTCATGTAGTAGTGAATTCTTTCCGCATGTAATTGGATTTCTACGTGGAGCTTTTGTGAAATCCTAATGGGTTTAGAGTATTATAGCTCTTGATGCTCGTAGGTCGCACAGACTATTTGTCTGTATTAATTGTGTGTTATTGACATTGATACTTGTTTGGGTCTAGCCCATCATGGGCGAAGTGGAAGATGTTGAATATTGGGTCGTGGGTCGCTTCTTGTGGGCTTACCCGACCCCATTAGATAAGATACGAATGGGAAGTTACTGCCTACAAGGAAGTTATCAACTTGTAAGTTATTAAAAGAAGTTGGGATTAGTTTTTCTTTTTCTCTGAACCTCTATGACTCTTCCCAAAACGCAGAAAGAGTATTCTCAATTTTGTTTTTTAGAATAGAGTGCTTCATTCAACGTAACACACATACAATAAGAGGACATCTAGTTTGTGGATTAAACTTCGTTTCCTAGTGAATCGAAATTCGACTTGGGATACTTTTTTGGTGGTGAGTTCAACGATATTCCGCTACGCTAAAAGGTATGCAATTGTTGTTCTTTAGGGTTTTGTTGGGTTCGTGTACGCAGCGTAATTTGAAAATTTTATGTTTCAAACACAACAAATGACAAACTACAGGATGATTATGCAATAATATAAATATGTAAACATACAACATGTCATGTAACCGTAATACATCGATAGTGAACTTACAGTTTTAGTAAATCAGAAATCTTTCGTATTTAATCCGAGGGTGCGCACGTAGCTGTTCCTCGTTACAAGTTCCAAGAACTCCGATGTAATCCTCTTTCAGATTGCTAGGAAATCCGACAGAGGTTCGAGAGAGAATATTCAATTATAGGTCTCTAAGACTTAGAATGATATTAGAATAATAGTATCAATGAATAATGAATAATGAAAATGAACACCCTTTTATAGCTACGTTTTAGGGTTTAAAATGCAGCCTAGGGTTCCCGTGGGACAGGCCCAAAAAACGAGGTGCAGTGGGTAAGTCTGACTGGCCTACAACCAAGGCGGCACCACGAGAGGCTCCGCGGTCCTAGTCCAATTTTGTCTCGTTTTTTTATTTTAATTAAATCTGAAATCCAATCTCGACTTAATTAAATAATTACTATTCATTCAAATATCTCGATAATAAATTGAACATTTATATTCTCTCACCACATCCTTAGATCGATGGAACAATTGACTTAGTGTTATCCTACAAGCCTTCACATATCGACACTAATCATATTAGGGTCTACATGGAACTCCTAGACGGCGATGAAACATAAACTCAATATGTGAAGTATAGTTACACGAATCTGGTAAACTGAACCTCTATGTGAGAAGATAAAATTATTTCATTCACGACACACTCGATCAAGCTTAGGATATGCCAAATGTCTATCCAAATGGCTTGATCATTATATCTCATCTATATTAGTTGGCAATAAAACCATATCCTAGATATGTCTATTGCATTGGCCAATGACTTAGTCAACCTAATATCATTGAGTGCTCTCTTGAATATACATTCGAGGAATAAATCCTAATCTTGGCTCAACTACCACCTTTAATCCACTTCGCAATATACCCAATACAAGTCGTGTCTCAACCTATAAGACATTTGAGCTTAGAAAATGATGAAAGTATATTACTCTGCAGACAAGGTGCGTATCGATATCAAGTCTAAGGACTTCTATCTCCCACACGCTGATCATACTTTAGACATTGTATAATAAACAGTGTATCAGCAGGGTATATTAATACTTCTAAAGTATCCATGTGTCCATCACGAGTAATCATTACTCATAGCATGTGAGTCATACTACATCCTCTAAGGATGTGATGCAGACCACATGTCGACATATCACATATCATCGATATCTCATTCTCGATGATCATTAGTCGAAGCTATTTTAAGTGATACGTTATAATATTAATATCTCATAGTATTAATAACCACGTAATTTCTAGGGATGCATATTATAGAATATTATAACCAATCAACTAATAATTTTATAATTGAAAATGCCAAAATATTAATCTCCATTACTAATAATACAAATGTGTATAAAGTACATTTGTCCCAATACAGATTGTCTCTAGGACATAAATATACTTTCAATCTCCTCCTTGGCCTAGAGCCAATCTCTAACATATCTAATGCACATATTCTCAAAATGACCTCTATGCTTAACTAAGATCAATGGTTTAGTGAATGGGTCAACTATATTATCGTCTGTGGGAACAAAGTCTAATCTAGTCTCTTCAGTCTCCACCATCTCCTTGAGTATGTGGTACTTTCTTGGTATATGTTTGTTTTTGTTTGTTGATCTTGGTTCCTTAGCATTTGCAATCTCACCAGTGTTGTCACAATAAATAGTTATTGGAAAACTGGCACTCGGAACTACCCTTAGTTCCTTCAGGAACTCAGAAATCGCGACAACTTCTTTATCAGCTTCCGATCCAACAATGTACTCAGCTTCAGTTGTCGAATCAGCAGTTATAGCTTGTTTGGAACTTTTCCAGCTCACTGCTCCACCATTGAAAATGAACGTGTAACCAGACTGAGATTTGAAGTCATCAATATATGTCTAGAAGCTAGTATCAGTGTACCCAATAACAACTAGCTTTTATTCTCCACTATAGACCAATAAGTAATCTTTAGTTCGTCTAAGATACTTAAGAATACTCTTGACTGTTTTTCAGTGTTCATCCCCAAGATTCTGCTGGAATTTTCAAGTCATACTAAGTGCAAAGGCCACATATGACCTATTACAGGTCATGGCATACATGATAGATCCTATAGCCGAAACATATGAGATCCTCTTAATGCGCTCAAGTTCTATAGCATTAGAAGGACTATCCTTCTTAGATAACTTGATGCATTGACCCATAAGTAGACCACATTTCTTGGAATTCTCAATAGAAAAATGTCTAAGCACTTTGTCTATGTAGACCGACTGTGACAGTCCCAACAATCTATTAGGTCTATCTCTATAGATCCTAATTCCTAGAATGTAACAGACTTCACCTAAATCCTTCATCATGAAGGTACTAGACAACCACTCTTTGACTAATTGGATGAGAGTCTTATTGTCTTCCATTATCAATATATCGTCTACATATATAATAATGAAGGCAATATTCCCAGCCTTGCATTTACTATAAACACAAGGATCTTCTGTGCTTCTGACGAAATAAAATGACTTGATAGCCTTGTCAAAACAAATGTTCCAACTCTTTGAGGCTTGCTTAAGCCCATAAATGGACTTTTGTAGCTTGCATACAATATTTGGTTTGGACTCAGATGAAAAACCCTTGGGTTGTTTCATATACACTTCCTCAATTAGATTACCATTGAGGAAAACAGTTTTGTCGTCCATTTGCCAAATGTCATAGTCATAATATGCAGCTATCGCAAGCAAAATCTGAATGGACTTAATCTTAGCAATAGGTTAAAATGTTTCATCATAATCGACCCTAGGTCGTTGATTATAACCTTTAGCCACCAGTCTTGCTTTATAAGTCTGTACCTTGCCAAACACATCAATCTTCTTCTTGAAGACACATTTGCATCCTATGGGTTTAATCCCACTTGGAAAATCAACCAAGTTCCATATTTGATTGACGTACATGGATTCCATTTCAGATTTCATGGCTTCTTGCCATCTCTTTGAATCAATGTCCAACATTGCTTCGCTATATGTAGTAGGCTCATCGTTATCGGGAATATCTATATCACTGTGTGTTTCCACAAGTATATTTAGTCTTTCAGGAGGAAGATGAGTCCTAGTAGACCTACGAAGTTGATTGTTTTGCAGTTCAGTGCTAGGTATGTTCTGACTGTGAGAGGGTTCTTGTGTGTTGGATAATCCAACATATTGAGAGTTGAGAGTTTTCAGGAATATCATTTTCATGTCTTTCTTAAATGAGAGGAGGTGCAACCATTGCATTTACTCTCAATGGCTATGTATGAGGATCTTGCATTTCTGCATTGTTCCTCGTAACACTCCCACTGGCCAATGGCGTACTCGAAGTACCCAATCTTCGCCAAAAACTCCCACTGAATTCTTGCCTTGGTCATTCGGTAAGGATTAAACCTCTATGTTATCTCGTGGTTCTTAAATTTCTGCAAGTTCTATCTCTATGCAACGCTGTTCCTTATAGACATATTCTTCTTCGAGGAAAGTTACATTCGTGGAAACAATGACCTTATGTTTTCCAAGAAGATAAAAGTAGTATCCTTTGGATACCCCACGAAGTAACATTTCTCACTTTTGGATTTCAACTTATCAGTGAGCATCTTCTTAACATATGCAGGGCATCCCAGGGTCTCATATGTTTAAGAGTTTGCTTCTTGCCACACCATATCTCATATGATATCTTTTCTACTAATTTGGAAGGAACCATGTTCAGAACATATATTGAGGTTTGTATAGTATGTCCCCAAAGGTATGTTGGTAGAGCTGAGAAGCTCATCATAGATCGAACCATATCCAATAGAGTTCGATTTCTCCTTTCGGAAACACAATTCATATGTGGTGTTCTAGGAGGTGTCCATTCAGAATGGACTCCATGTATCTTTAAGTAATCTAAAACTATTTGCTTAAGTATTCACCTCATCGATCAGATCGAAGAGTCTTGATACTTTTTGCGAGTTGTTTTTCTACCTCACTTCTACTTCTTGAACTTTTCGAAGACATCAGATTTTTGTTTCATAAGATACACATATCCATACCCTGTCAAGTCGTCAGTAAAAGTAATGAAGGGAAACCTCCTCTAGCTTGAATCGAAAATGGTCCACATACGTCAGTATGTACCAACTCAAGCACCTTCTTGGCTCGCATACCTTTCCTAGAAAGGGGCTTGTTGGTCATCTTACCCTTCAAACAGGATTCACAGTTACCATAAGATTTCAAGTCAAATGATTCGAGGTAGTCAAGTTTCCTTAACCTTGCTATCCTTGTTTGATTGATATGACCAAGTCTACAATGTCACAGGTAGGTAGAGTTTCTATTACTTGTTTTAGCTCGTTTGTTTTGTACATTGAATATTTCTCGACTACAGTTTAGTGTATATAATTCATCCACAAGAAGCACAATTCCATATATAACATTATCAAATGACAGTACTTGACTGCTATTAAATATATATGAGGAAAACCCTTCATGTCTAAAACTGGGACAGAAATGATAATCCTCATTAACGAGGGTACATAAAAACAATCATTCAACACTAAACAATGGCCATAAGGAAAATTTAATCTATAAGTTCCTACGCGCTCAATATCTACTCGTGATCCATTTCCAACACGTAGGTCTACCTCTCTTGGTCCAACCTTCCTGCTGTCAGTTAGCCCCTGCACATTTGTACAAATGTGTGAGCCACAAACGGTATCCAATACCCAGGAATAAGAGTTGTTTATACTTAAATTTATTTCAATGACATACATACTTTGTCCATTAGATGTAGGAGCACCTGGGCATTCCCTCCTCTTGGAGCAGTGCAGTCCTTCTTCCAATGTCCCTTCCTATTACATTGAGGCATACATGCCGGGATCACATTCTTCTTCTTCAAGCCTCCCTTAGGATTCATAGCTGAGGGTGCAGCGATTGCTTTGCCCTTCTTCTTCTGTCATTCCTTGCCTTTCGGCTTGGGCCGACTAGAGGAGCTCACCATGAGCACAACTTTGCCTTTGGAAGTTAAAGATTCAAAGGTCTTTAGCATATTATTCAGCTCCGACAGACTCGCCTTTGTTCCGTTCATGTTGTAGTTAACAATGAAGTTTTCAAACGAATGAGTGAGTGAGTTCAGGATGAGCGTGGAAGAGACGTTACTCTGTAGCTTTACACCAATTGAGGTCAGCCTTTCTATCAGCCCTATCATCTTCAGCACGTGCTGAGACACTTGCCCCCCTTCAATCATCTTATATTTGAAGACAACTCATATTACATTGTTTGAGATTGAGAGTCATAGAGACTCTTCAAATGTTCTAACATCTCGTTAGGGCCCATGTTCTCATGATGTCTCTGTAGTTCCATTGACATGGAAGAAAACATGACGCATTATACAGAAGTGGCGTCATCTAGATGTTTCTGATAGACTGCCTTATCAAATGAGGCATATTTCGCATAATCTTCGGCATAGACAATCCTTAGATTCCTAAGCCAGTCAAGATGGTTTGGTCCGGTGAGTTTGTTCATTTCCATCAGCATTTTAAGTGATAGACTCGACATTTCGACAATCTGAGGAGTTAGATAGATAGGAAACTACAATCAAATTAATTTCCTATTATACACATTCGTTTTAGGCTAATCAACATGGACTTTTGTTTAATTAGTGTTGAGTTTATTTTATACACTCTTTTGAGTCCTTTTTAGTTAGTATTTTACTCTTTTATTTGGCGTTTAATATAGTGTTAGATGTGTTTTTCTTTCGTTTGTATCACAACGGTCATAAAGGAGAAGATACTACTTTTGAGGATGAAATTGCACAAGAAAAGCTTAAGAAATGAAGCCTAAGAAGTCCCGGGAAGCATAGAAGAAATCAGACGAAGTCCGGACGAAAAAAGGACGAAAAATCAGAAATCTACATCGCCAGCGCCGCGTCGCCAAATGTATTGCGAGGTCTGATTTAGCTGAAGGATTTTTAGCACCGCGGCGCCGATGCGGTTCTGGGCGAGAAAATCCGACTTTTCGAGGGCAAAAGGGTTCGAAACGTGATTTTTCTCAGATATAAAATCCCTAAACTCTATCATTATCAGATATCATACATTTTTGGAGAGGAAATATGAGGCCACAAGCTACAATTGGAGACTCTTGTTCAAGTTCTTTCTCTTTCCTTTATTTTAATTTCAATTTATGTTGGATTGTAAATTAGTTCTTGACATGCCAATGTTTAGGAGCTAATTACTTTATTAGGGTTTTTCGTCGGATCGCTTGAAACTCTTTCATATAGTTAATACATAGTTATTGAGTTCTTCTTCATCATATTAAGATTTATTCAATATTATTTTGATTGCTTGATAATTAATTGATCACTAATTGTCATAACTTATATGATTTCGAATCGAGATCCGAGAGGGGAGATTTGAATATGCTGTAGTTGTTTAGACATAGGTTAAAATCGTGGACGAAAGTACCCCGATACTTGTGTAGTATTCAATGTTATTATTCTTAATCCTCCTATGTGGTAAAATCTATCATAGAAATATAGAAAGTTTCTGCACAAGGTTGAACTTTTATATATCATAACCGGAATATAGAACATATTAGTTAACCTGATATCTTAATAAAAAGAAGAATCATTAGAATTGCATTAACACATGAAATAGTGGATAGTTGAGGAGATTGTAAGCCCTATTTTCTTCATAACAATTTAAAACCCAAAGTATTGTCAATCTTAGTTTAATTTATGCACTTAGTTATAATTCTTAGTTTAAAATACCAAACAAGATAACGTTAGCCAAATAGATACCATAGATTAGATATTCGGTACTTGTTAAACCAGTCTCTGTGGACGATACCTCGGTCTTACAGATCTTTATTACTTGAACGATACGTACACTTGCGTAAGCATCTAGAAATATCGCAACAAGTTTTTGGCTCCATTGCCGGGGACTGGCGTACTATCAATATCGAATTATTTAGTTTTATTTCTAATTTGGTTTTTATTTTTCTTGTTATTTTACAACACATTGTTTCCTTGATCTGTTTTTCTTATTGTTGATCAACCTCAGGAAACTTTGTTTTATGCGAAACAGAAGAGGATATGACACACTTGTACCTCTAAATCCGGAGATTGAGAAAGCTTGCAGACAGAACATGAAGAACAAAAGAATTGCTGACTTGCTAGCAATGGAGAATCAACAAAACAACAATGGTTTGAACGAAGAAGCAGACCTGATAGAGCGAGTCCAACGTCCTGCAGAGATGAGCTTGGGAGACTACGTTCTACCTACTGTCACGGGTCTGCAAACATGCATCAGGCTTCCAGCTGTTGAAGCCAATAATTTTGAGATAAAACCAGCCATCTGAGCATGGTTCAGAACATAGTCTAGTTCGGGGGGTTGCCGTCGGAAGACTCACATATGCATATTGTCAATTTTCTGGAGTTGTGTGCTACGTTCAAGTATAATGGCGTTACTGATGATGTCATTCGATTAAAGCTATTCCCATTCTCACTCAGGGATAGAGCCAAGAGTTGGTTGAATTCTTTGCCAACAAACTCCATCACTACATGACAAGATTTAGCCCAGAAGTTTCTTGCCAAATTCTTCCCTCCATCCAAAGAAGCAAGGCTCAGAGGTGAGTTGAATAACTTCTATCAGTTGGAGGGAGAATCACTATATGATGCATGAGAACAGTTTAAAGATTTGCAGAGAAAGTGCCCGCATCATGGGATTGAGAAGTGGATGTTAGTCCACATATTTTACAATGGGTTGTGTGGTACTACGCGTACCATTATTGATGCTGCCGCAGGAGGGACGTTCATGAGAAAGAGTGCCAATGAGGCACATGATTTGCTAGAAGATATGGCCGCAAATAACCATCAGGGGACCCGATAAGAGAGTAATGAACAGCAGGAAAGTGGCTGGGATTCATGAGTTGGATGTTATCACTGTATTGACTGCGCAGGTTGCCACTTTAACAAAGAAGATGCAGCAGAGTACCATGTCAGTTAAAGATGTCCAGACACCAGTGAGTTGTGAAATTTATGGGGGTCCCCATTGTCACGACCCGACCCCGGGACCGCGACTGGTGCCCTACCTGGGCACCCTTATAGGTAAACATCAGAGATAATCAGCGGAACATACATGAAACTTATAAATAAAACAACGGAAGTAAAACAACGGAGTCACCGACAGGCTACCTTCCCGACGTCATACATAAACGGCTAGCCGCTTGCCTCTTTCTTTACAAACAGACCCACAATATGTGACTACTGCACTCTAAGAATTACAATCATGTGGACAGGCCCCGCCATACCCTGAATATACATAGCCATGACAACTCCGAACATCGAGCCATCTAAAATGCCAACCAGATCCTAAGCTCGCGGATCCACACTGTACCTAAACTCGCGGACATTTAACGCAACTCCCGGCGGGGCCGCACAACAAATTTAATATGGAATGTAAATAATGTGCAAGAATCAAATCATAATCGCATAAAAGAATGCCATTTTTAACTCCGAAATCACTCGTATATTAACTGCTCCATTCCTTCTCTCCATAAGATTTAACATCATATTCTTACATACATACTTAAGAGGTTAATCAAGTTTTTCCACATAACTTACTTATCTTACATAACATAATCCGCCCATTTATGACACGGTGTCTTGATGAATCATGTGACATAATCCGCCCGCCGGGCTCGGTGCAATCGTGGAATCATGTAGCATAATCCGCCCGCTGTGGAGCTCGGTGTCTTGTGGAATCATGTAGCATAATCCGCCCGCTGTGGAGCTCGGTGTCTTGTGAAATCATGTAGCATAATCCGCCCGCTGTGGAGCTCGGTGTCAGTGACGTAACCCGCCTATGTGTAGGCTCGGGTAATATGGCGAATCCGCCTATGTGTAGGCTCGGTATCTCATAACGTAATCCGCCTATTTGTAGGCTCGGTGTATCTCATAACGTAATCCACCTATTTGTAGGCTCTGTATTTCATAACGTAATCCGCCTATTTGTAGGCTCGGTGTATTTCATAACGTAATCCGCCTATTTGTAGGCTCGGTGTATTTCATAACGTAATCCGCCTATTTGTAGGCTCCTGTATTTTATAACGAATCCGCCAATTCAGAGGCTCGGTGTATTTTCCTTACATAACATTTTTAAACCATCTTTTCACTTCTTCTTAAGTCGCCATAACAACTTCCCATAAAGCTATTATAACAACCTTTCATTTTTGAGAACTTAAGACACTTTTATTCTTACAACATTAGGAAAACTAGATCCAAAATACTACGTACATACATACTTAAAAGAATCATAAAACCTCCTTTCTTTTTAAAGCTCAAGTCACATACTCTTTTGGAAACCATCTTCTTAACTTTCAAATAAATTAAGCCATACTTTTTAAAATTTAGTCCTTTCCACTTATAATCAAGGCTTATGGTCTTAACACCTCGTAGCATACACTCTTTAAAATCATGTCGCTTATACTTATAAAATCATGTCATCAATACTTTAGAAATCAAGTCCCATAACTTGAAAAATAAAGTTTCAAAATCCTTCAAAGACAACCAAAGTTCATAGTCTTAAAACTTCATAACATACATTCTTTAAAGTCCATTTACTTATACTTATAAAAAAATATAAAGTTCCATACACTTCCAAAACCAAGTAACTTATTCTCTTAAAATCATATAACTTCCACTTTTAAAATCAATCCCTTTTCACATATAAATTCAAGTCATTTTCAACATAAAATCCACTTACTTACTTTAACCAAATCAAGACACATAGCCTTTAAATCAAATCTCATAACTTCCTAACCATTCTTACCAACGCCTCCCATAAGACCTAGTAAGGACTTAGGACAATTTAAACATACTCTTAACTTAGATTCAACAATGCAAATACTTCTTAACTTCTAAGAGTAGAAGAAATCTTGAAATATTATCACATTGAGATTTCATACGTAGGATCATGCCAAAGAAAGAAGAGGTTCACATACCTCGCGACGCTTGTCGACAAGTAGTAAAATGCTCCAAAGTACTTCAACCTATCATGGTCACAATACCCATTAACCTCTTACTTCAAACGTAGAATATTCTAAGTGCTAAGTCGCCAAATTCTATAGAAAATCGGACAACACCTCCTTTGTTTTTACTTACTTTGCCACCTTTTTCAAGGCGAAATACAATAGCCAAACAGCCCCAATTGGCTCACAACAATATAGAAGCAGTCAATACAAATAATTAACTATACTGACTGATTGGCTCGCACAATAGAGAAGGTAGTTCAATACAAATAATTAACTAACTATTACAAACCACAAGTACAAATTCGGCCACCTTGAGTTCAACAATACCAATTCTTATTCAATTTCCATTTCAATCCAACTTGGTAGCATAACATGATATCTAGTCGCAACCAAATATAACTACTAGAATCTTCAAGTCAATTACATGCGACGATTCTAGTAACGATCAAATTGTATTCCAACTTAACATGACTTACTTTTCATTTCGAACTTAAGCTACAAGTAATCCATAATACTTATTAACTTCAACTTAACAACTTCATGCTAGCAACATGTAAAGCTAACAACAACAATATAAATAATCTTGTAACACTTTCAAAGAACAAGATTATACCTCAACGAATTGTAATCCAATCTTCAAAACCGGTTGCTCCTTAGCAACCTAGAGCCTCATCAAGACACCTCAATCCGCTCCTTGAGACCCTTAGAACCACACCAACAACTTTCCTTCAAACCTCCAATCCAAAACCTAGAAAGCCACTAGGTTTTCGCTTTGCGACTAATACGAAAACTCTCTTTTTCCGGGGTTTTTCTATTGAGATACACTTACAATACCCTCATGAACCTTGGTTTAAAGTGTGGGGCTTAATGGACAAAAAAGCAAAATTTTCCTTTTGAAAGTGGAGGAAAGAGAGCTCTTCCTTGAGTTCTTCAATTTTGTGGAAATTTTTCTAAGTGTAATGACATACTCTTGCTACTAGTAGTGTAATAAAGGGGCATGGAGGGTTAAGATGTAACCAAATGGGTGGTTTAGATGAAGTCTTATAAAATATCAAGACTTGGGACCTTTGACTTTGGTCAAGAAACTCAAGCTCATTAATAGGAAGACTTTGTCATCTAAAGACTATGGTCAATGACCATTTTGGCCATGCCTATTTCGTCCAAGGCATCAATAAGGGGGGTGACAAGTGTCGCCCTCCCATTCGTCACAATACTACGTTTTCCGACAATTTCACAATTCCGATAATTTTTTTTACAAGTCTCAAATCTTAACACTTGCGAGTTCTTACGTACGTTCTTAAAGCATGTCCTGAAAATACGGGGTGTAACACCCATACTTTTGATAGGTGTACAATAGTGGACCTAAATAATGTGCCGATGGAGCAGGTTCAAGCAGTAGGGAATTTTCAGAGGCCCTACAACAATGCGTTTCCAACACATATAATCAGGGGTGGAGAAATCACCCAAAATTTTTGTGGAAGAATGAACAAGGGCAGCAACCACAATTTCAGGCATCATCTTCACAGCAGTTCAGCCCACCAGCCCCACAGGATAAGCCAGATGACATAAAAGCAGCAATGTTGACTTGGCCAACTCTCAGACTCAATTCATGGCGGAAACCAGGTCCTCAATTTCATCCTTGGCCAATACTCAGACAAAATTTATGGCAGAGACCACTCAGTTCATGACAGAGACTATGTCATCGATCAGAAATTTGGAAACACAGGTGGGACAGCTGGCGAACACGCTGAATAACAGAGAGCAAGGTAATCTGCATAGCAATACAGTGATAAACCCAAGGGAACAATGCCAGGCGATCAACTTGAAAAGTGGGAAGCAGTTAGAGCAGGTTGGACCCAACCAGTGGTGGAGAAGGAGAATGATGTGGAGAAGACAACTGAGGTAGAAAAGGAGGGGGTTACTGATGACCGCCCTATTTTAGATAAGGCTCCACCCGCAGTGATGAGGAGTATACAGACAAAATTCCTTACCCTCAAAGACTGCAGAAGAAGGCTTTGGACAAGCAGTTTTCAAAATTTTGGAGGTATTTAAAAAACTGCACATTAACCTTTCTTTCATTGAAGCCTTGGGGCAAATGCCAGCATATGTGAAGTTCATGAAAGACATTATTTTTAAGAAGAGGAAGCTGACAAATTATGAGATAGTGGTGCTAACAGAGGAGTGCAGTTCTATCTTGCAGAAGAAGCTTACCCTAAAGTTGAAAGATCCAGGGAGTTTCACCTTACCCTGCACTATTGGGAAAGTGACGTGCAAACAGACATTGTGTGATTTGGGGGAAAGTGTCAACCTGATGCCCCTCTCTGTGTTTAAAAGACTTGGTTAAGGGGAAGTAAGGCCTACCACAGTCACCCTGCAGCTAGCTGATCACTCAATTGTGCATCCCCAAAGAATAATTGAAGATGTATTGGTGGAAGTAGGTAAGTTCATATTTCCTGCTGACTTCCTCATCCTAGACAAGGATTCAGATGAAAATATGCCCATTATCCTTGGAAGACCATTCCTAGCTACAGGGAGGGCACTTATTGATGTCGAGAAAGGAGAGCTAAAACTCAGAGTTCAAGATGAGGAGATGACCTTCACTGTTTTCAAGCATTCCACTGAACCACAAGTCACTGGTAGATTCTTTGTTGTTGGTATAGTTGATAAAAAAACTACTCATGAAAGTTCCAAGGGTACTGATGCCCTTGATGGTAAGAATTCTAAACCTGCAAATGATGTCCAAGGGGTGAACCCTTCTGAACCTAGCCCTGTGAAAAAAAAGAGGAGGAGGAGGAAGAGAATGATGCTGAAATAGATATGCGGAGGGGATACTCTACCCCTTGATTGAGTTAGAAAATTGCGTCCGGCTAAAAGACGTTAAAGACAACGCTACTTGGGAGACAACCCAATGTTTTAATTATATTATTTCAATTTTTATTTTTTTTATTTTGTCTTGAACAGTCTCACGGTATTGGTTTCTTGTCTTATGTTTTTGGATGTCAGGTGGTGCTGAAATTCAGAAAATTGAGCACAGTGCCATGGCGCCAAAATACAGCGCCACGACGCCAGAAGTTCAGAGAGCCAGATGGTGTGCAATTTCAAGAATTTCATCACAGAACTCCGTTATGACCGATGTGTTGTGTCAGTAAGTTGTCTCTTTATTTTTAGTCTTTACACATTGGGGATAATGTGTCGATTAAGTTTGGGGGGGGGGGGGGTGATGCGCGAAAAGATGCACACACTTTAACGCAAGTGCACGTTATCGTGACAAGTAATATAGTCTTGGTAAGACCGAATATCGTCCACAAGGATTAGTGCTCAAGTACCAACTATCTATCTTTTGGTATCTATTTGGTAACCGATATTGATTTTTGTTGTTTATGACTAACAATTATAAAGGCTAATTAACTATAGGTTTACTTCAGTTGTGATGAGAATAGGGCTTCCACGTCTCCTCAACTATCCGCTTATGTTACTTATTAATGCAACGAATTATGGTTCTTCTTCTTTTGGAGGTAGCAGGTTTACGAAATCGTTTTATACTTCCGTTAAGGGTATATAAACACTCAACCTCAGTATTGCTCCTTTCTACCTTTCGGTGATAAGGATGACTCTATAGGAGGATTAAGAACAAAAACCTAGTTAACCGTCACGCGCCATGCGTAAAATTAGGGTTGTTAAGCCTCTCATTAACGCTACATAAGTAACTGAGGTATTTTCATCCCCAATCCAAAATATGTCTACCCAACTTACAGCATATTCACAACCTCCTCCTTTCGAAGTTTGATTAGAAATCATATAAATAATGATAATTAGTGATCAATTAATTACCAAGCATTCAAAGCAATTATTGGATAAATCTCAACAAGAAGAAGAAAAACCATAACCATGCATCAATTCATAACATAAGTTTCTAGTGATTTAACATGGAAAACCCTATAAAAGAATTAGTTCCTAGCCATTGACATGACAAGAACTAATTCAAAGTTCATCATACAAAACTGAAATAAAGGAAAGAAAAGAAAAGAAAATTACTAAGTTTAAGGTCTCCAATCTTCAATCCAAGAATCCTTGTGTTGTGCAAGAAAGGGAACCCTTAAAAACTGCCTAGGGTTCTCCTTTTATAGGCTCAAAACCGCCTCTAACTTTTCCCTTCAGGCCTGGCCCAGAAAATCGTCATTAAACCTGATTTTCCCGCGTCGGCGCCGGAACTTCTGCGATCCTTCGGGTGATTTGGCGCCGCGGCCCGATCTCGCTATCGAGCGCGCGGCCTGCAACTTCAGAGCATCTCGATGATTAGCGCCGCGACCCGCACTGTTGGCATAGGCGCCGCGCGCGACTGCGTTTCTGCCTCGTTCGCCACTTTCTCTGCTTTTAAGCTCTGGAACCTCCACTTTTGCCCTCTTTTAGCTCCTTTTCCGCCATTTGGCCATTTTAACCACTTTGACTTAAAAGAAAGAAAATCTATCCTAATACGACACTTATTTGTACAAAAAAGGACAAAAGACTAACTAAAAACGACTCGAAAAATGTATATAAAATACACCGATCAAATACCCCCAAACTTAACCTTTGCTCGCCCTCGAGCAAAGATAGAAATAAAGAAATAAAAGACTCAAGAAAAAGGAAAATAAAAGACTCACTGACATTGATCACTTTTGCTGCATTGGTGTTATCTAGAAAAACATGAAGGTTAGCAGAATAATATGCAGGAACATATAGCATGAAATTTTAGCACACTAAACACATTAAGCTAGATATTTTGCAAACTCATTTTTATCATGCTTAATGGAAGTCAAATACTGAATCATGCTTGTAAAATAGAAAAATCCTATGACATGTTTACTTGCTATTCTCCACTAATCCTGGATATGCATAAAAGAGATCTTCAGGACTTTTAAGGGTTGTAATGTAGGCTTAGGTATAGGTAGGTAAAAATAGGCTTTTAGGCTCATTTTTGTGTACCATAAGCTCTTTAGATTTCAATTTTTCCCTTTTCTTTTGATTTCTTTTCTTCACTTCAAATCTATCTTTCCCATCTTTTGTTTTGGGAGAGTGAAGTGTATTATAATAACAAGCACCCCCAAACTTAGGCTTTTGCCTATTTCTTATTACTCTTTTTATTGGGGTGCATCAAACTTGTTCACTCTTTTTGTCTCTTTTTTTAACACAATTTATTCCAACTATTTCACATTTTTACTTATGACACAATTTGTGGGAATATAGGGTGTCAAAGAAAGAGCTTCAATTTTTAGGATCAATGGGGCTGACTAGGGATACTTTTAAAGTCCGGGATAGAAAAAAGTGGTAAGAATTGGCTATCAAAGAAACGCCTGAGTCATCTCCCTAACATGCATATCCTAACTATTTCGCCTCAAATAGCAAGCAATCATAACACATAGGTTTTCATCATTTAGCATGCATAATTTAAGCAAGAAACTCCAAATAGACAGATTTTGTGAGTTTTTGGCATATCTAACCTAGGTGTTTAGATAGTTGCTTCAATTCCATTACATTATTTCACCTTACTTCACTAGGTGTTTCTAGTAACTACATCATACATGATCTTTTGACAGACAATTATGACTTAAAAGAAAAATTTGTGACTCAAAAATACACAAAAACAACAAAAAGACTTAAACATACTATAACAATAAGACACAAATAAAACACCCCCCAAACTTAAATCACACATTGTCCCCAATGTGTGTAGACTCAAAGACAATAAAAGAAAATAGGACACTTACAGACTTGGCTAAAATGGTGGTGGTGGCGGTGGCATTGGATAGTGCATGGACCACTGGTTGAACAAGGAACTCATCTCATTAATTTGCTGTCGCGTTTCTTGCCCTGTATCATCACGTGTCCAAACTCTGCATCATCCTCATCTGATTCTGAAGCAATTGCTCCATCATGGGCACTGAGGGTTCTGAATCTGTGGTAGGCTGGTGGCTAGGCCCTGCTGCATATTGAGCCTCTATTTCAGGCTCATCTTCGTTCATTGCGGCCTCTGCTGCTGCTGCTGGTGGTGGTTGTGCTCTTCTTCTTGCTGCTGGGGGGCTTGGGTCTGGGAAAGAGTGCACTATCCCATATGATACAGGCAGTTGGTTTCTCTCATTAGTATCAGTGGGTAGGATTGGGACCCCATTCATGTGGCATAAATTAGTGATGAGTGAGCCATGTCCCAATCCACCTGTTGTCACCAACCTGCTGATTTCTTCAATGCTCTGCACTATCTCTTTCCCCACATCAACCGTCATCCCCCTCATAATTCCATATATCAGTTTAATCCTATCTTCCGCACTCGTGAAGTGCGTGGATGGAATCACGCGCGCCGAAATATAGCCAACCCTTGGCTGCTTTGTTGAACTGGCACCTGCTCAGTGCTCTTGACCCATTTCTTGCAAAAAGCAGCCCCAGGGTAGCTCAGTGTGTCTGCGACGGTGTTTCAGTTGATGTTGTTGGTGCTCCTAGACCATGTTCTAAAATGGTTCCAATCACCAATTCCTCCTTCAACATCAACTGTTTTTAGAGCCATATTTATTGCTGCTGCCGTCACAGGCATATATCTTCCCCTCACAAAGCATTTGTTGTCCACCCTCTCCGGAAAGTTAGCATAGAATTCACGCACCATTGTTGTGTTCATTGGTGCTATCTTCTCCGGGTTTACAAATCTCTTCCACCCCATCATCTCAATCATTGCCCGAATGGGCTCATACACATCCTCCTCCCCAAACGACTCCCTCTGATAGTCCATTCCCCTTTCAGGGATTAAGGGCCTAGTACTAAGCTTTTTGTATCTTTGGAAGGCTTGGTAGCTCACAAACCTAGTATCATCGTATTGCGGGGCTGAGGTGGATGTGGAGGCTCTTCTTTTTCTGGAAGACATGTTAGCTAACTTTCTGCAGCTTACAACTTAGAAGCACAAATGCTCCCCAACACAATCAATAATTAGCAGCTAAAACACTAACACCCCCAAACTTCAACTCTACTACCCAATACCCACACTCTCATTGTCTGCTCCTTCTCTAAACTTCACAACCAATTTTTTTTCCAGCACCCCAACTACTTCAACAATGCAACCATTTTCCAAACTACTACCTTCTTTGACTATTGAAAGCTTTCAAGAAAAATTGAAGATTACCTTTTTATGGTGTTCTTCAAGCTGTTCTTGCTTCTAATGGTGATTTGAGGCAATGTGATGGAGTTTTGTTGGTTGAGATAGCTAAGGGTTTTAGGAATTTAAGAGTTTTGGTTGTGGTTGGGTTTGATTTGTGGAGGATTTGTGGGTAATTTGTGGATTTTCGTGGGTTTTATGGAGAAGGGGGGGTTAGGTTTTGGTTTTGAAATTGGGAAAATCTGATTTACGCGTCTTTTAATTTCGATTTCGCCACTGCGACCCTGCTTTTGGCGCCGCGGCTGATGTTCTGACTCGCCCGGGAATTTCGCGCGGCCACATTCTGGTAGCCATGGCCTAGACTTGGCAAGTTTTACGATTTTTGGCGCGCGCCCACGCTCTGGCGTACGCGCAAACTCAGCGCCTTTTTCGCTCTTTTAGCGCGCGCTACCCATTTTTCTGGAAATCCTGGCTGTTCTTCAGTTTTTCGCCCTTTAATTTATTGGCCTATACCTGTCAATCACAACATAAACACTACCTCCGTGAGACCGTTCTTAATAAAAACTATTATATTAAAGTAAAATAAATCAAAATACCTTGGGTTGCCTCCCAAGTAGCGCTGTCTTTAACGTCTTTTAGCCGGACGCAAGTTCCTTAACTCAATGAATGTGGGGTGGATTAACTCCACAACTAATCCATTTTCTCCACATTTTTCGTTTTCGTTTTCTTCTTCTCCTCTTAGTATTATCGTTAAGGGAAAGTTCAGGAACACATACCTGCGTTTGTGGAGGTTCGGCAAGCCATACCTGCTTTCGTGGGCTCATCTCCCTTGGTTTGACTTGTACGGGATCACAGGGAGGTTTGATGGTGCTGATTGCAAAGCACCTGCTCATGGTTGGTGGCTCAATGATGTGTTTAAATACTTTAAACACCATTTCTTCCTTCTCCACCCTTAATGTCAGCTCTCCTCTTTCTACATCGATCAAGGCTCTCCCTGTCGCTAGGAATGGTCTCCCCAATATGATAGGGATTTCTGCATCCTCTTCCATGTCAAGAATGAGGAAGTCCGCAGGAAAAAAGAATTTTCCTACTTTAACAATCACGTCCTCAATCTTTCCTCTTGGATGAACCACTGTCCTATCGGCTAGTTGTAGGCTCACTGTGGTTGGTTTTGCCTCGCCCAACTCCAATCGTTTAAATACCGATAAAGGCATCAGATTTATACTTGCCCCTAAATCGCATGAGCCCTCGTTGCATGTTACCACCGCTGTGCAAGGTAGTGTAAAGCTCCCTGGGTCTTTTAGTTTAGGGGGCAACTTCTTCTGCAAGATAGCACTGCACTCATCCGTTAGTGCTACTATCTCATACTCCGCCAGTTTCTTCTTCTTCCCCAAGATCTCCTTCATGAACTTGAAATAGGAGGGCATCTGCTCCAATGATTCTATAAAGGGTATGTTGATATGCAGCTTTCTGAATGTCTCCAAAAATTTGGAGAATTGTTTATCAACCGCCTTCCGCTGTAATCTCTGGGGGAATGGGATCTTCTCTGTATACTCCTTCTCTGGAGTTTTCTCTACTGCTGGGCGAGATCCAACTACCTTCTCTTTTTCTATCTTTGTCCTTTGCTCACCATTCTTGGTGGCGATCGCCGCTCATCGCTTGCCACTTCTCAATTGTACTGCCTGGCATTGCTCCCTCGGATTCACCTCTGTGTTGCTTGGCAGTGTACCCTGTGGCCTGCTGTTTGCTTGCTTTGCTAGCTGACCCACTTGTGTTTCCAAGTTCCTGAATGAGGATCTAGCTTCTGTCACGAACTGGGTCTGAGCGTTGGTGAGTGCCAACAAAGCTGCTCTCAGCTCGTCTGGCTTTTCTGGCTGAACAGGTGCATTGAACTGTTGAGAAGGTGGAGCCTGAGTAAAGGGCTGCTGATTTTGGTTCTGCTGGTTTTGGTATTGACCCCTATATTGATTTTGCTGCCCCTGGTCTCCTCTCCATGAAAAATTTGGGTGATTCCTCCACCCTGGGTTATATGTGTTGGAGTATGGGTTGTTCTGTGGCCTCTGATAATTACCCACGGCCTGAAACTCTGCCTGCTCAATTGGTATATTATTAGGATCAGCTGAAGGACACCTATCGAATGTATGTGGGCCTCCACATATTTCACAACTTTTAGGCAACTGCACTGCATTCACTGATACTGTATGTTGCTGCAACTGTTTCGTTAACAAGGCCACTTGGGCATTCAAGGCAGCAATGACATCTATTTCGTGGACTCCCACTGTTCTCCTCCCACTCGTTGATCTCTCTTCTGTGACATGGTTGTTGGTGGCCATATATTCTAATAACTCGTGAGCGTCGTGGGCTGTTTTCCTCATGAATGTCCCACCTGCTGCTGCATCTATAATGGTTACGTTGTTCCACGGCCGTTATAGAAGATGTGGACCAAGTTCCACAACTCAATGCAATGGTGTGGGCATTTTCTCTGCAAATCTTTGAACCTTTCCCACGCTTCGTACAACGACTCTCCATCTGCTTGGTAGAAGTTATTCAAATCCCCTCTCAATTTTGCTGTTTTGCATGGGGGAAAGAATTTGGCTAGAAATTTTTGTGCCAGCTCTTGCCATGTAAAAATCGAATCAGCTGGCAGGGAATTCAACCATACTTTTGCTCTATCCTTGAGTGAGAAGGGAAAGATCCTCAATCTGACGGCATCATCAGTAACGCCGTTATATCTGAAAGTTTCACATAGCTCCAAGAAATTAGCTATGTGCATGCGTATGTGATCCTCGATGGCGTCCTCCTAATTGCACCGTGTTGCACCATGCCGTAATCGCCAGTTTTATTTCAAAGTTGTTTGCTCCTATTGCAGGGAGCCTAATACATGTCTGTGCTCCGTTCACCCTTGGCAGCACGTAGTCTCCCAAGCTTCTTTCTGCCTGAGCTTGCACTCTCTCCTCGACATCCACAGGTACTCGCCGAGGCATTCATGGGTTAGGTTGATTTTCACCTAACCCTTCTCTCATCATATTGTTGTTTTGAACACCGTCCATATCTATCAAGGTTGCAATCCGCTGATTCTTTCTGTTCTGTTTACATGTTTTCTCAATCTCTGGATTGAAGGGAACAAGAGTGTCTGCCCCTCTTCTCCTTCGCATAAACTGATTTCCTGAAATAGATAAAAAACAGACAACAAATCACGGCACCCTGATTTTTACAAAAAAAACGTAAAAAAAATAGAAAAAAAATTAAAAACCAAATTAGAAATTAAAAATAGATAACTTGATATTGAACTATGCCTAATCCCCGGCAACGGCGCCAAAAACTTGATGCGCGAAAAGATGCACACACTTTAACGCAAGTGCACGTTATCGTGACAAGTAATATAGTCTTGGTAAGACCGAATTTCATCCACAAGGATTAGTGCTCAAGTACCAACTATCTATCTTTTGGTATCTATTTGGTAACCGATATTGATTTTTGTTGTTTATGACTAACAATTATAAAAGGCTAATTAACTATAGGTTTACTTCAATTGTGATGAGAATAGGGCTTCCACGTCTCCTCAACTATCCGCTTATGTTACTTATTAATGCAACGAATTATGGTTCTTCTTCTTTTGGAGCTAGCAGGTTTACGAAATCGTTTTATACTCCCGTTAAGGCTATATAAACACTCAACCCCAGTATTGCTCCTTTCTACCTTTCGGTGATAAGGATGACTCTATAGGAGGATTAAGAACAAAAACCTAGTTAACCGTCACGCGCCATGCGTAAAATTAGGGTTGTTAAGCCTCTCATTAACGCTACATAAGTAATTGAGGTATTTTCATCTCCAATCCAAAATATGTCTACCCAACTTACAGCATATTCACAACCTCCTCCTTTCGAAGTTTGATTAGAAATCATATAAATAATGATAATTAGTGATCAATTAATTACCAAGCATTCAAAGCAATTATTGGATAGATCTCAACAAGAAGAAGAAAAACCATAACCATGCATCAATTCATAACATAAGTTTCTAGTGATTTAACATGGAAAGCCCTATAAAAGAATTAGTTCCTAGCCATTGACATGAAAAGAACTAATTCAAAGTTCATCATACAAAACTGAAATAAAGGAAAGAAAAGAAAAGAAAATTACTAAGTTTAAGGTCTCCAATCTTCAATCCAAGAATCCTTGTGTTGTGCAAGAAAGGGAACCCTTAAAAACTGCCTAGGGTTCTCCTTTTATAGGCTCAAAACCGCCTCTAACATTTCCCTTCAGGCCTGGCCCAGAAAATCGTCATTAAACCTGATTTTCCCGCGTCGTAGCGGCCACGATTCGGCGTGCCGGAACCTGCGATCCCGGGTGATTTGGCGCGCCCGATCTCTGGCATGCGAGGCGCGGCCGCTGCAACTTTGTAGCCTCTCGATGATTAGGCGCGCGACCACTGTTGGCGTAGGCGCGTGCGCGACTGCGTTTCTGTCTCGTTCGCCACTTTCTCTGCTTTTAAGCTCTGGAACCTCCACTTTTGCCCTCTTTTAGCTCTTTTTCCGCCATTTGGCCATTTTAACCACTTTGACTCAAAAGAAAGAAAATATATCCTAATACGACACTTATTTGTACAAAAAGGGACAAAAGACTAACTAAAAACGACTCGAAAAGTGTATATAAAATACACCGATCAGGGGGTGTCTTTTTGTTTTGTTAATTTGTTTTGGGTCTTTTGTTTTCTTTTTGGTTGTGTTTTATGTATTTGTGAGTCATAGTTTTTTTATGGATCATGTATGTTATAGTGGCTGAAGATATTGAGTGAATTAAGTGGGATAATATAATGGAATTGAAAGCAAACAAATTTGTGTGCTTAAGAAGTTAGATATGCCAAATATTCATGGCATCTAGTTATTTGATATTTGTGCTTAGCCTATGTGTGTCAGTTATGGAAAGAAAAATTAAAAACGTCTAGAAAACCTGGTTTCTTGTTATTTGAGGCGAAATAGTTAAGATGTACATGTTTAGGGAGATGATTCAGAAATTCTTTGATAGCCCTTCTTACCATTCATTACTTACCCTAACATAAATTGTATCACTAGTCAGCTCCTTTGAGCCTAAAATAATATCTTTGTTTGACACCCTATGATTCCTTTGTTGTGCCATAAGTAATAATGAAAAACTATTGAAATGAAAAGTTTTGAAAAAGAAATAAAAAGAGAGTGAAAAATTTGATGCACCCCAATGAAAAATATGCAAAAATCTAAGTTTGGGGGTGCTTGTTATTTATAATATATCTCATTCTCTCAAAAGAAAAAGATGGGAAAAATAGGTATGAGATTAAAAAGAAAATTAGAAAGAAGAAAAAATGAGTTAAATGAAAAATGCTTATGGTACGTAATTTGAGCCTAAATGCCAACTTTTATCTACCCCTGCCTAAGCCTACATTACAACCCTTGAAAGTTCTGATGATCTCTAATGTGTATGTCTATGATTAGTGTAGAATAGCAAGTAAACAGGTCTATAGCATTTTGGGAAAGATGGAATGAAATTGACATGCATATGTTAGATGTTTGTATTCCCACTGATTATGATCTAAGTGAATTTACGAAATATCTAACTTGAAATTCTAGATTTCTAAATATTCATGCTATGTATGTTCTAACATATTATTTCAGTTTTCGTCCATGATTTTGAGGAAGCATTGATATAACTAATTGATCCATTTCATAGAGTCTTTTCTTTGCTTTTATTTTTGTTTTTGTTTAGTGCTTTACTCGAGGGCGAGTAAAGTGTAAGTTTGGGGGTATTTGTTGAGTGTATTTTATACACTTTTTTGAATCCTTTTTAGTTAGTATTTTACTCTTTTATTTGGCATTTAGTATAGTGTTAGGTGTGTTTTTCTTTCTTTTGTGTCACAACGGTCATAAAGGAGATGATACTACTTTTGAGGATGAAATTGCACAAGAAAAGCCTAAGAAATAAAGCCTAAGAAGTCCCGAGAAGCATAGAAGAAATCAGATAAAGTCCGGACAAAAAATCAGAAATCTACGTCACCAGCGCCGCGACGCCAAATGTACTGCGAGGTCTGATTTAGCTGCAGGATTTTCAGCGCCGCAGTGCTGATGCGGGTCTGGGCGAGAAAATCCGATTTTTCGAGGGCAAAAGGGTCAGAAACGTGATTTTTCTCAGATATAAAATCCCTAAACCCTGTCATTATCAGATATCATACTTTTTTGGAGAGGAAAAAGGAGGGCACAAACTACAATTGGAGACTCTTATTCAAGTTCTTTCTCTTTCCTTTATTTTAATTTCAGTTTATGTTGGATTGTAAATTAGTTCTTGACATGACAATATTTAGGAGTTAATTACTTTATTAGGGTTTTCCGTCGAATCGCTTGAAACTCTTTCATATATTTAATAAATAGTTATTGAGTTCTTCTTCAGCATATTAAGATCTATTAAATATTGTTTTGATTGCTTGATAATTAATTGATCACTAATTATCATAACTTATATGATTTCGAATCGAGATCCGAGAGGAGATATTTGAATATGTTGTAGTTGTTTAGACATAGGTTAAAATCATGGACGAAAGTACCCCGATACTTGTGTAGTATTCAAGGTTATTATTCTTAATCCTCCAGTGTGGTAAAATCTATCATAGAAATATAGAATGTTTCTGCACAAGGTTGAGCTTTTATATATCATAACCGGAATATAGAACATATTAGTTAACCTGCTATCTTAATAAGAAGAAGAATCATTAGCATTGCATTAACACGTGAAATAGTGGATAGTTGAGCAGATTGGAAACCCTATTTTCTTCATAACTGTTTAAAACCCAAAGTATTGTCAATCTTAGTTTGATTTATGCACTTAGTTATAATTCTTAGTTTAAAATACCAGACAAAATAACATTAGCCAAATAAATACCATATATTAGATATTCGGTACTTATTAAACCAGTCTCTGTGGACGATAACTCGGTCTTACAGATCTTTATTACTTGAACGATACATACACTTGCGTAAGCATCTAGAAATATCGCAACAATTAGCTCCCACTATTTTAGCATACTTCTACGACCCATGTTAGAATACGGACCTACCTTTATTTTAAGGTCATAATGGGCCAAGATCCAAGCCTATGCTATCTTCGCATTTTCTTTGACTGATAACTTCAATAACGTATATTGGTAGGTTCTAAACCAATTGCAAAACTTATTCACAACTCTCGGTTGATTAAATATTTCATTTTAATCTTGCGTCCTTAGATTAGTCCGACACTTTGGCGCCAAGATCTGTCTAAGTATGTCAACCCCTTACACGACTGTGTTTATGTATCTAAGTAAATTTGGTCTTTGTGAGCAAACACTTTGGTGTAAATACCCACAAAAGTTTATCATATACTTTTACATTTAAACACATCTATGAAAGAGCCTGAGTCCTCGTACACTTAGAACAAATGTTTTGGCATAAATACTCGTATCGCCGAAAAGGATTTTACAATCTAACAATTATAATGGACGACGCATTCTAATTTAGACTTGTTTTTAACATTTGGGGAACATTTTCAGTTTCGGGAATTTTAACCAGATCAACATTCATGTCATATTCAATACGACATTTAATCATCAATTTCTAAATCACATTTAGTTGGGAACCATCAACCCAATATGCATGATATAAGATGATTTTGATCAATTATTGGACGTCGCCTACCCAGACAGTTATAGTGGACACTAGGTAATAATTAAATGCACGCATTTAAAACACTTAGCATATATTTCGTATATTATTCAATAATATACAATTAATATTAATCATGAGTTGATTTGTCTAAAATCTAAGTCTATGACAAACATTCCCTTAAACATTTTCTAATTTTAAAAACTAATTTTCAGGATATTTCTATAAATTTCAAACTTTTTAGAATTTACAGTTTATTCCCTCAAGAATTTAAATTTCAATTTGAAACCTCTTAAATTTAGAAAATTCAATTTTAATTTTCAGAAAATATTTTCAAGTTTCAGAGACTGCAATTTCTAGAATTTAAAAATCTGATTTTTAAAAACTTTATTTAATTACAGATTTGCCCAAAAGGACCAAATCTTCCTATTTTAAAAAGTTTTAATTTCAGAATCTGAAATCTTTAAACTTTAGTTTCTGATTTCAGATATTTTTTTATTCTGGAGCCCCGGCGTCGTGACCCTAATTGGGTGGCGCCGCGACGCCTTAGAGGTAGTGAGTCGAAAAAATTTATTTTAAGCTTTCTGGATGAACAACACCGCAACGCTCTTGTCAAACCCTAGGCAGCGTCGCGACGCTCTATCGTGGAGGCGCGAAGCCGCCCTAAAACCCTAGAAGGCGCATCTATCCTAGAAACACAAAATCTGCATTTTCGAAATCCTAAAACTGGTCCAGGATTAAATTTGCAGATTCATCCTCGTTACCCTTCACCATCAAACAACATGTTCATCGACCATCATACAATCCCTTCACGTTCTTCGCTTCAGTGAACCATGCTCGTAATGAACCAGTTACGCATATCAACTTAGAAGAGTTAGATTGGAGTGACTTCTTCGATTACATCATTGTTTAACAGTTCAGGAGACAAGAATTATGCGTTCGTAAGATATTAGGTTTTAAAGATTCTAACGACGAAAAAAAAAAGATTTAAACAAACCCTAACCCATATTATTACTAACTATTATTACATAACCACACAAAACAACCCTGACTCTGATACCACTGTAGGGTTTTGTTGGGTTCGTGTACACAACGGAATTTAAAAATTTTATGTTTCAAACCAAACAAAAGAAGAACTGCATGATGATTATGCAATAATTTAAACATGTAAACATACAACATGTAATGTAACAGTAATACATCGATAGTGAACTTACGATTTTAATAAATTTGGAATATATTCATAATTAATCCGAGGGTGCGCACGCAACTGTTCCTCGAATGCAAGTTCCAAGAACTCCTATGTAGTCCTCATTCAGACAACTAGAAAATCCGGCAGAGGTTCGTGAGAGAATATTTAATTCTTGGTCTCTAAGACTTAGAATGATATTAGTATAATGGTATCAATGAATAATGAAAATGAACACCCCTTTATAGCTGCATTTTAGGGTTTAAAGCGCAGCCTAGGGTTCCCGTGGGCCAGGCCCAAAAAATGAAGCGCAGTGGGTCAGTCTGACTGGCCCATTGCCATGGCGGCGCCGCGACTCAAATAGGAGGCGCCGCGACCCTAGTCCATTTTTGTCGTTTTTCATTTTAATTAAATCCAAAATCCAACGGCCAGAGACGAATTGAAAGCTAAGCAGTGGGAATTCTAAAGACTCCCCGGGGAAAAAATAGAGATATCTCCTACCTTACCCATAATATGTGGAAGTATCGACCTAATTTCATAGAGTCATTCGGTCGAAATATTTAATCTTAGGTGCATTTCCCTCTGGAATATTATTGTTTGGGTACGACCGGACAACTACCGATATCTATTAATATCTTTTCTTAGAATGTTCGAATCCATTGTCATGCTTGTCAACGAGATTCCAAGGCGCTTCACCGGAAGAAAGATTCCCCAAAATGCGATTCATATTAGTTTTGTCACCAACCTCTTTTCATATAATCGTTTGTTATAGGAATCGGGTGTTCGATTCTTACTCTTATTAAGACTCCGCTATTTCATTCATTCATTCTCGGTGCAAAACTGTCCAGCTAGGGAACTCTTCATCAGCCGCTAATTCAGAGGATTCGTTTGTGACTTCCACATCAAAAAAAAGAAATTCTGAAAACTGCTTTGTCTTATTTAGACCCTTCTGAAAAATCTACATTACATACTCTTTTTCTACGAGATGCTGGGAATCCCGTCGACTTAATTAAATAATCATTATTCATTCAAATATCTCGATCAAAAATCTAACATTTATATTCTCTCATAACATTCTTAGATCGATGGAATAATTGACTTAGTGTTACCCTATATGCCTTCACATATCGACACTAATCATATTAGGGTCTACACGGAACTCCTAGACGGCGTCGGAAGACAAACTCAATATGTGAAGTATAGTTACACGAATCTGGTAAATTGAATCTCTATGTGGGAAGATAAAATCTTTTAATTCACGACAGACTCGATCAAGCTTAGGATCTGCCAAGTGTCTATCCAAATGGCTTGATCATTATATCTCATCTATATTAGTTGACAACAAGACCATATCCTAGATATGTCTAGTGCGTTGGCCAACGACTAAGTCAACCTAATATCACTGAGAAACTGAGTGATCTCTCGAATATATATTCGAGGAATGAATCTTAATCTTGGCTCAACTACCACATTTAATCCACTTCGCAATACACCCAATACAAGTCATGTATCAACCTATAAGGCATTTGAGCTTAGGACAAGATCCTAGTATATTACTCTGCAGACAAGATGCGTATCGACCTCAAGTCTAAGGACTTCTATCTCCCACACGCTGATAATAATTTAGACATTGTTTAACAAACAATATATCAGCAGGGTATTGATCGGTGTATTTTATATACACCTTTTGAGTCATTTTTAGTTAGTCTTTTTCCCATTTTTGTACAAATATGTGTCGTCTTAAGATAAATTTTCTTTCTTTTGAGTCATAATGGTTTAAAGTGGCTCATTGGCGAAAAGGAGCAAAGAGGCGTAAACAGAGGTTCGAGCTCAAAAAGCGAAAGTTAGCGACAGGGCAAGAAAGCAGGCGGCGCCAAATTACTGAGTCGCGGGAGTTTCAGCCATGGCTGATTCTGCGAACGCTGGAGGCGGGATTTCTGTCAAATTCGAATGGGAATGGGCCAAAGCCTGAAAGGAAAACTGTGCATACGATTTGGAAGCTATAAAAAGGACAGTTTAGGTCAGAATTAAGGGTTCCAAACCCTTGTCAATTCAACACAACCTTGAAGATCAAGATTGGAGACCACTTTGTGTGTAACTTCTTTATTTCTTTGTTTTATTTCTTTATAGTTTTTGTTGGATATTAGTTTAGTTCTTGTCATGTCTATGACTAGGAACTAACGTAATCTAGGGCTTTCCATATCAAATCACTTGAAACTTATTCTTATGAATTAATGCATGTTTTGGTTTCTTTTTATTATTGTTGAGATTTATTCAATAATTGTCTTGAATGTTTGGTAATTAATTGATCACTAATTATCATAATCTATATGTTTCTAATCGAAATCCGAAAGGGGAGATTGTGAATATGCTATAGTTGAATAAACATAGGTTAAATCGTGGACGAAAGTACCCCGATACTTGTGTAGTTTAATAGGTTATTGCTCTTAATCCTCCTTTATAGTCAATCTTATCACCGAAAGGTAGAAGGGTTCTATATTGGGGTTGAGTGTTTATATTACCTTAATAGGAGTATAAAACGACTTAGTTAACCTGCTATCTCAAAATAGAAGAAGAACCATAATTAAGTGCATTAACAAGTAAGATGAGCGGATAGTTGAGGAGATTTGGAAGCCCTATTTCCACCATATTTGAAGTAAAACAAAGTAGTTTAGTTAGCATTCATAATTATAGTTATAAACAATTCATCAATCATCGGTTACCAAATAGATACCATAGAATATAATTTGAGAATTGAACATTAATCCCTGAGGACGATAACTCGGTCTTCTAGACTATATTACTTGTCACGACACGTGCACTTGCGTTAGTGTGTGCATAAATCGCGCTTCAAGTTTTTGGCGCCGTTGCCGGGGATTGGCGTAGTTCAATATCATTTTATCTATTCTTAATTTCTAATTTGATTTTTATTTTTGTTTTTTTTATTAAGATTTTATTTTATTCGTAAAACCAGTGCGCCGTGATCCGTTTGTTTATTTTGATCTGTTGCAGGCATCTAGTTTATGCGAAGGAGAAGAGGAGCAGATACACTTGTTCCCTTCAACCCGGAAATTGAAAAGACTTGCAAACAGAACAGGAGAAACCAACGAGTTTTGGCCTTAATAGCGATGGGGGGCATGCAGAACAACAATGAGATGAACGAAGGGTTAGGTGATCATCAACCTAACCAAAGGATGCCCCGGAGATTGCCAATGGATGTAGAAGAGAGGGTCCATGTCCAAGCTGAGAGAAGCTTGAGAGATTATGTGCTGCCAAGGGTGAATGGAGCACAAACTTGCATCGAACTCGATGTAGGAGCAAATAATTTTGAAATCAAGCTGCGATCCACGAGTATGGTGCGAGAATCGTTGATTCGGAGGGTTGCCATCGTAAGATCCTCACGCACATAGCGAACTTCTTGGAGTTGTGTGCAACTTTCAAGTACAATGGCGTTCTCGACGCCATCCGATTGAGGCTCTTTCCCTTTTCACTCAGGGATAGAGCGAAAGTTTGGTTGAATTCCTTGCCTACAGATTTGATATTCACATGGCAGGAGCTGGCACAGAAGTTTTTAGCAAAGTTCTTTCCACCGTCCAAGCCGCTAAGCTGAGAGGGGAGTTGAACAATTTTTATCAAGCTGATGGAGAGTCACTCTATGAGGCTTGGGAGAGATTTAAAGATTTGCAAAGGAAGTGTCCACATCACAGCATTGAGTTGTGGAATTTGGTCCATATTTTCTCTGATGGGCTAAGCGGGACCACGGAACTATCATTGACGCCTTGGCGGTGGAACTTTCATGAGAAAGACAACACACGAAGCCCATGATTTACTGAAAGACATGACCACCAATAATCATGTAAGAGAGGGGTGAGTGGAAGAAAAACAATAGGAGTTCATGAGATTGATGCCATCACAACATTGAATGCACAAGTTGCTCTCTTGACCAAGCAACTGCAACAAAACACAGTGTCAGTGAATGCAGTTCAAATGCCATTGAATTGCGAGATGTGTGGAGGTCCACATACCTTTGATAGGTGCCCATCAGCAGATCCTAACAACCTCTAGATCAAGCAAGCAGAATGCCAAGAAGTAGGGAATTATCAAAGGCCTCAGAACAACCCCTATTCAAATACCTACAATCCAGGGTGGAGGAATCACCCTAACTTTTCATGGAGGGGTGATCAGCGGTGAACCAATTTGAGGCGATGCAAAATCAGCAACCACTCACTCAGGCCTCATCTTCACAACAATTCAGTGTACCTGCTCAACAAGAGAAGCCATATGAGTTGAGAGCAGCCCTGTTGACACTCACCAAATCACAGACCCAGTTCATGGCAGAGACCAAATCCTCTATCTGGAATTTGGATACGCAGGTGGGACAACTAGCGAAGATGGCAAACAACAGGCCACAGGGCACTTTGCATAACAATCTGAGAGATGAACCCGAGAAGCGATGCAGCGGTGTAGCTGAGGAATGGAAAACAGTTAGAACAACTTACACCCCAGCATGTGGTTGAACAGAGAGTAGATGCAGAGAGGGAGAGGGTTACTGAAGACCGCCCGATGTTAGAGAAAGCTTCAACCGTCCCAGTGAAGGAGTATACTGGGAGGATTCCTTACCCGCAGAGGTTGCAAAAGAAAGTGGTGGATAAGCAATTCTCCAAGTTCTTGGAGATATTCAGAAAGCTACACATCAACATTCCATTCATTGAGACATTGGAGCAAATGCCTTCTTATTTTAAATTCATGAAGGAAATTCTTGGGAAGAAGAAGAAGTTGGCAGAGTATGAGACAATGGCACAGACAGAGGAATGCAGTGCCATCTTGCAGAAGAAATTGCCCTCGAAACTCAAGGATCCAGAGAGCTTCACATTGCCTTGCACAGTTGGCAGGGTGACATGTAATAGGGCCCTTTGTGATTTGCGAGCTAGCATAAATATTATGCCCTTGTCTATTTTTAAGAGGTTGGGGTTAGGTGAAGCTAAACCAACCACTGTGAGCTTGCAGTTAGCAGATAGGACAGTGGTGCATCCCAGGGGAATGATTGAAGATGTCTTATTTAAGGTGGGAAAATTCTTCTTTCCCGCGGACTTCCTCATCCTTGATATGGAGGAAGATGATGAGATCCCCATCATATTGGGAAGACCATTCTTGGCAACCGGGAGAGCCCTGATTGATGTGGAGAAGGGTGAGCTGACACTTAGAGTGGAAAGTGAAGAGATGATGTTCAAAGTATTCAAACACATCATTGAACCCCCAGTCATGAGCAAGTGCTTTGCAGTTAGAACTGTCAGCACATCGGTTGAGCCAGCACAAGAAAAAGCAAGGGAAACAAGCCCGCCAAAACAGGTAAGTAATGTTAAACCTCCTCTTGAAAAAAAAAGAGAAAAAGAAAAACAGAAGGAGGAAGCGAAAAATGTTGATGAAATGGATGGGATGTGGGGTTAATCTACCCCATGCCGCTTGAGTAAAGAACTTGCGTCCGACTAAAAAATGTTAAAGACAATGCTTCTTGGGAGGCAACCCAATGTTATTTTATTTTATTCAATTTTATTCAATTTAGTTTTTACTTAGAACAGTCTCACGGAGGGTATTGTTTATATGTTGTGATGACAGGTGCAGGGCCAAAAATTTGGAGGACGAAAACTGAAAAAAATCAAAAGAAAAGAAAAAAATAGGCCCAGCGCCGCGACGCCAAAAGTCCAGAAGAGCGCAGAAGTTTGGGAGCCGCGGCGCCAAATCAGAGCGCCACGAGGCTGGAAGTTCAGAGGGTCGCAGAAGTTTGGGCGCCGCGACGAAAATTCTGAATTTTAAAGGAGCCCAAAATCCGATTTTCCTCTCTCCAAATCAAAACCCAAACCTTCCCTCTCTCCAAAACCCACGAAATTAACCCCTTTTCCTAAAAATCTTCCACAAACTGAACTCAATCACAACCAAAGTACTTAATTTCCTTAAACCCTTAACCATCTTAAACAACAACCCTCATTCCATTGCATCAAGACATCATTAGGAACAAGAAAATCTTGAAGAACACCGTCCAATGTAACCTTTATCACTTTTCTTGAAATCTTCAATACAATCAGAGGAGGTAATAGGTGGGGAGGTGCTTTATTGGTGAAAGGTATGTGGTGTGTTGAAGTTGGTGTGAGATTTCGCGGAAGATTATACGAAGTGAGCGTGGGGTGTTGTGCCGGAGCTTGTGAGTGAAGCGTGGGGGTTGAAGAGTGTTGTAGCTGCTGATTATTGATTGATAATGTTGGGTAATATCATTGAAACAAAGGAAACGCTGCCGAGTTTATCTAAAAATATCTGCCAAAAAGAGGAGAGTTTCCACATCCACCTCCGTCCCTCAATATGATACTACTAGGTTTGTCAGTCAAAAAGCTGAAGATAGATATCAAAAACTTAGTACTAGACCCTTGATCCCTGAAAGAGGAATGGAGTACCAAAGGGAGTCATTTGAGGAGGGAGATTCCTATGAGCCTATTCGGGCGATGATAGAGGTCATGGGGTGGAAGAGATTTGTTAACCCAGAAAGAATAGCACCGCAGAACACAATAATGATGAAAGAATTTTATGCTAACTTTCCAGATAGGGTGGATGGTAGATGCTTTGTGAGGGGACGGTATGTGCCTGTGACGGCAGAAGTGGTGAATGTGCTATTAAAAACAGCCGATGTTGAAGAAAGAGGTGACGATCGGAGCTATTTCAGAACTTGGTCTAGAGACACCAACAACATCAACTGGGATGTCGTCGCAAGCACAGTAAGCTACCCTGGGGCTGAGTATGATATTGCAAGAAATGGATCAAGAGGACTGAGCAGATGTCAGTTCAACAAAACAGCCAAGGGTTGGTTATATTTCGTCAGTGCCCGCTTAATTCCATCAATGCACTTCACTAGAGTGCCAACAGATAGAATAAAAATGATATATGGAATCATGTCAGGGAAGACGATTGACGTTGGGAAGGAAATATTGCAAAACATTGGAGAAACCAGTAGGTTGGTAACGACAGGTGGGTTGGGACATGACTCACTTATTAGCAGCTTATGCTCGGACATGGGGTCCCAACCCTACCGGCGATACATATGAGAAAGTCCAACCTCGCGTGTCATATGGGATAGTGCATTCCTTCCCGCACCACTCTCTTCAAGGCGGACGAAGGAGACCAAAGCCTGGCAGCGGCAGAGGTCGCCATGGATGAAGATGAGCACGAGGCAGAGGCTCGGCGTGAAGCGAGCAACAACCCCCAGAATTTGAACCTCCAGTGCCTATAATGGAGCAGTTGCTCATGAACCAGAGGAGGATGATGCAGAACTTTGACATAATGATACAAGGTCAATAGGACCTGAGGTAAGGACATCAAGAATTAAGGCAGGAGCAACAACAGTTGCACCAGAGATTTGATCAGATGAGTTCCTTGTTCAACCAGTGGTCCATGCATTATTTGCCGCCACCGCCACTACTTTAAACCAAGTTTGTAAGTTGTCCTGTTTTTTTTTTTTTTGAGTCTTGCACACATTGGGGACAATGTGTGATTTAAGTTTGGGGGGGTGTCTTATTGTTTTTTTTAGTCTTTTTGATTTGTTTTAAGTATTTTTGAGTCATAATTTTTTTTTAAGATCATGCATGCTGTAGTTACTGGAATCGCCTGGTGAAGTAAGGTTGAATAATGTAATGGAATTAGAAGCAACCATCTAAACACTTAGGTTAGATATGCCAAAAATTCATGAAATCAGATTATTTGGGGGTATCTTGCTTGACTTGTGCATTGTTTATGGTTAAACCTATGTGTATGCTTGCTTGCTATTTGAGGCGAAATAGTTAGGATATGCATGTTAGGGAGATGACTCAGACATTTCTTTGTTAGCCGTTTCTTACCACTTTTGCCTATCCCTGACATTCAAAATATCCCTAGTCAGCCCCTTTGAGCCTAAAAATTAGATATTTTCTTTGACACCCTATAATTCCACACTTGTGTCATAAGTGGAAATTTGAGATGACTGGAATAGAAAGTGTTAAAAAAGAGACAAAAAGAGTGAACAATTTTGATGCACCCCAATGAAAAAGTAATAATAAATAGGCAAAAGCCTAAGTTTGGGGGTGCCTGTTATTCATAATACACTTCATTCTCTCAAAACAAAAGAGGGGAAAGATAGGTATGAAGTGAAGAAAGAAAATCAAAAGAAAAGGGAAGAATTCAACGCAAAAGAGCTTATGGTACATAAAATGAGCCTAAATGCCTATTTTTACCTACCCATGCCTAAGCCTACATTACAACCCTGAAAAGCCCTGAAGATCTCTTACATGTGTATCTATGATTAGTGGAGAATAACAAGTAAACATGCCATAGGATTTTGAAATTGACATGCATAGTTAGGTATTCTTACTTCCATTGAGCATGATTAAATTGAATTTGCGAAATATCTAACTTAATGTGTTTAGAATGCTAAAAATTCATCCTATATGTTCCTGCATATTATTCTGCTAACCTTCATGCTTTTCTAAGTAGCAATGATGCAGCAAAGTGATCAGTGTCTTTGAGTCAGTCTATTTCCCTTTTCCTCTTGTCTTTAATTCTTTCTTTTGATCTTTCCTCGAGGGCGAGCAAAGGTTAAGTTTGGGGGTGTTTGATCGGTGTATTTTATATACACCTTTTGAGTCATTTTTAGTTAGTCTTTTGCCCATTTTTGTACAAATACGTGTCGTCTTAGGATATATTTTCTTTCTTTTGAGTCATAATGGTTTAAAGTGGCTCATTGGCGAAAAGGAGCAAAAAGAGGCGTAAACAGAGGTTCAGGCTCAAAATGCGAGAAAGTTGGCCCAGGGCAAGCAGGCGCGCCTCTGGCAGCGATGTCGAGCCGCGGCCAAATCTGAGAGTTGCATGAGTTTCGGCGCGCGGCTGATTCTGGCGCGCCGGGCGGATTCTGTCAAATTCGAATGGGAATGGGCCAAGGCCTGAAAGGATAACTGTGCATACGATTTGGAGGCTATAAAAAGGAGAGTTTAGGTCAGAATTAAGGGTTCCAAACCCTTGTCAATTCAACACAATCTTGAAGATCAAGATTGGAGACCACTTTGTGTGTAACTTCTTTATTTCTTTGTTTTATTTCTTTATAGTTTATGTTGGATATTAGTTTAGTTCTTGTCATGTCTATGGCTACGAACTAACTTAATCTAGGGCTTTCCATATCAAATCACTTGAAACTTATTCTTATGAATTAATGCATGTTTTGGTTTCTTCTTATCATTGTTGAGATTTATTCAATAATTGTCTTGAATGTTTGGTAATTAATTGATCACTAATTATCATAATCTATATGAGTTCTAATCGAAAGCCGAAAGGGGAGATTGTGAATATGCTATAGTTGAATAAACATAGGTTAAATCGTGGACGAAAGTACCCCGATACTTGTGTAGTTTAATAGGTTATTGCTCTTAATCCTCCTTTATAGTCAATCTTATCATCGAAAGGTAGAAGAGTTCTATATTGGAGTTGCGTGTTTATATTACCTTAACAGGAGTATAAACCGGCTTAGTTAACCTGCTATCTCAAAATAGAAGAAGAACCATAATTAAGTGCATTAACAAGTAAGATGAACGGATAGTTGAGGAGATTTGGAAGCCCTATTTCCACCATATTTGAAGTAAAACAAAGTAGTTTAGTTAGCATTCATAATTATAGTTATAAACAATTCATCAATCATCGGTTACCAAATAGATACCATAAAATAGAATTTGAGAATTGGACACTAATCCCTGAGGACGATAACTCGGTCTTCTAGACTATATTACTTGTCACGACACGTGCACTTGCGTTAGTGTGTGCATAAATCGCGCATCAGGTATACCAATACCTCCAAAGTATCCATGTGTCCATCAGGAGTAACCATTACTCGTAGCATGTGATACATACTATATCCTCTAAGGATGTGATACAGACTACATATCGACAATATCACATATCATCGATATCCCATTCCGATGATCATTAGTCGGAGCTATTTTAAGAGTTACGTTATAATATTGATATCTCACACTATTAATAACCACGTAATCTCTAGGGATGCATATTATAGAATGTTATAAACAATCAACTAATAATTCAATAATTGTAAATGCCAAAATATTAATCTCCATTAATAATAATATGAATATATATAAAGTACATTTATCTAATACAAATTATCTCTAGGACATAAATATACTTTCAGTTCTCTCCCCACGATTTATTCTTACACTAACCGTCTGCACGGTTGGAAGGTAAGCTCATACTCCTGTCATATTATAATTTAGAGGCTAACATCCCTCCGAATTAGCTACAGAAATTTTCTTGGAGTTGATCCATCCACATTGAATTTCAAATATGCATACTTACGGTGAGAATATTCATATACGGATCTACGAGCTAGTGTCCGACTTGATCCTCCAGGACTCAAGCGACAAGTGCTACAACTATTCCGAAGGAGGCATAATTTCACATTGGATTCAGCTAGACAAACTTTCTTGCAGTGTGTCATCTTATAAAGAAATAACTCCAACTTGATAGACATTTATGACGTGTTGACAACAATCCTTGGCTTCACTTGCTTTCGTGGGATAGATTCTTTGTGTAGGATTATGTATAGATATTTTCATTATTTTTTCCTCTAAATCATTGATGCATCAAAATTAATTGATATTGAAGCAAGAAATATCTTTTACATTTTGATAAAAGTTGTCTTTGGTCCTTTCATCTGTGATATATGCCTTTGTATTAAAAAGGAATTAAGGCTATGATCACATGACACCGTGCTCCTTTTTCTTTCTTTTTCTTGGGACGTACACCGTTTAAACTCATCAAGGCTGGAGTAACATGCATTTTATGGTCGTTATTTACGGAGTGTAGCTGGAAATATATTTATATCATAGAGAAAATCATTATTAGGACAAATGTACTTTATACACATTCATATTTTTATTAATGGAGATTAATATTATGACATTTGCATTTATAAAATTATTAGTTGATTGTTTATAATATTATGTAAATGCATCCCTAGAGGTTACGTGATTATTAATAATGTGAGAGATTAATATTATAGCGTAACTCTTAAACTGCCTTGACTAATGATCATCAAGAATGAGATATCGATGATATGTGATACGTCTACATGTGGTCTGCATCATATCCTTTGGGGATTTAGTATGTCTCACCTGCTACGAGTTATGAAAACTCGTGATGGACACATGGATACTTGTGGAAGTATTGGTATATGATCAAAAACTTGATGCGCGAAAAGATGCACACACTTTAACGCAAGTGCACGTTATCGTGACAAGTAATATAGTCTTGGTAAGACCGAATATCGTCCACAAGGATTAGTGTTCAAGTACCAATTATCTATCTTTTGGTATCTATTTGGTAACCGATATTTGATTTTGTTGTTTATAACTAACAATTATAAATACTAATTTAACTAATGTGTTTACTTCAGTAGTGATGGAAATAGGGCTTCCACGTCTCCTCAACTATCCGCTTATATTACTTATTAATGTAATGAATTATGGTTCCTCTTCTTTTGGAGCTAGCAGGTTTACTAAATCGTTTTATACTCCCGTTAAGGCTATATAAACACTCAACCCCAGTATCGCTCCTTTCTACCTTTCGGTGATAAGGATGACTCTATAGGAGGATTAAGACCAAAAACCTAGTTAACCGTCACGCGCCATGCGTAAAATTAGGTGTTTAAACCTCTCATTAACGCTACATAAGTAATTGAGGTATTTTCATCCCCAATCCAAAATATGTCTACCCAACTTACAACATATTCACAACCTCCTCCTTTCGAAGTTTGATTAGAAATCATATAAATAATGATAATTAGTGATCAATTAATTACCAAACATTCAAAGCAATTATTGGGTAAATCTCAACAATAAGAAGAACAACCATAAACATGCATCAATTCATAATATAAGGTTTTAGTGATTTAACATGGAAAACCCTATAAAGGAATTAGTTCCTAGCCATTGACATGACAAGAACTAATTCAATATCCAACATAAAAACTGAAATAAAGAAAGAAAGAAAAGAAAATTACTAAGTTAGGGTCTCCAATCTTCAACTCCAAGAATCTTGTGTTTGTGCAAGAAAGGGAACCCTTGAAAACTGCCTAGGGTTCTCCTTTTATAGGCTCAAAACCGCCTCAAACTTTTCCTTCAGGCCTGGCCCAGAAATTCGTCTAAAAACCTGATTTTTCCCGCGTCGGCGCTGCGCTACTCAGCGCGCGGCCGGAACTCTGCGATGTTTGGATGATTTGGCTGCGCCACCACTCTGCTGTCTAGAGCGCGCGCCGCAACTCTGCGCGCCTTCGGATATTGGGCGCGCGGCCAGTTCTGATTGCGGGGCGCCGCGGCGCTGTCCCGTGTCCGTGCCTCGTTCGCCACTTTCTCTGCTTTTAAGCTCTGGAACCTCCACTTTTGCCCTCTTTTCGCTCCTTTTCCGCCATTGGGCCATTTTAACCACTTTGACTCAAAAGAAAGAAAATATATCCTAATACGACACGTATTTGTACAAAAAGGGACAAAAGACTAACTAAAAACGACTCAAAAAGTGTATATAAAATACACCGATCAAGTACCCCCAAACTTAACCTTTGCTCGCCCTCGAGCAAAGATAAAAAGAAAGAAATAAAGACTCAAGAAAAAGAAAAATAAATAGACTCAATGACATTGATCACTTTGCTGCATTGGTGTTACTTTAGAAAAACATGAAGATTAGCAAAATAATATGCAGGAATATATAGCATGAAATTTTAGCACACTAAACACATTAAGCTAGATATTTCGCAAACTCATTTTTATCATGCTTAATGGAAGTCACATACTGAATCATGCTTGTAAAATTCAAAAATCCTATGGCATTTTCACTTGCTATTCTCCACTAATCATGGATATGCATCTAAGAGATCTTCAGGACTTTTAAGGGTTGTAATGTAGGCTTAGGTATGGGTAGGTAAAAATAGACATTTAGGCTCATTTTGTGTACCATAAGCTCTTTAGCTTTTCAACTTTTCCCCTTTTCTTTTGATTTCTTTTCTTCACTTCAAAACTATCTTTCCCCTCTTTTGTTTTGGAAGAGTGAAGTGTATTATAATAACAAGCACCCCCAAACTTAGGCTTTTGCCTATTTCTTATTACTTTTTTATTGGGGTGCATCACTTTTGTTCACTCTTTTTGTCTCTTTTTTAACACAATTTATTCCAACTATTTCACATTTCTACTTATGGAACAATTGTGGGAATATAGGGTGTCAAAGAAAAAGTTCAATTTTAAGGCTCAATGGGGCTGACTAGGGATATTTTTAAAGTCAGGGATAGAAAAGAGTGGTAAGAATTGACTGACAAAGAAATGCCTGAGTCATCTCTCCTAACATGCATATCCTAACTATTTCGCCTCAAATAGCAAGCAATCATAACACATAGGTTTTCATCATTTAGCATGCACAATTTACGCAAGAAACTCCAAATATACAGATTTTGTGAGTTTTTGACATATCTAACCTAAGTGTTTAGATAGTTGTTGCTTCTAATTCCATTACATTATTCCACCTTACTTCACTAGGTGTTTCTAGTAACTACAACATGCATGATCTTTGACAGACAATTATGACTCAAAAGAATAAAAAATTTATGACTCAAAAATACACAAAAACAACAAAAAGACTTAAACATACTATAACAATAAGACACAAATAAGACACCCCCCAAACTTAAATCACACATTGTCCCCAATGTGTGCAAGACTCAAAGACAATAAAAGAAACAAGACACTTACAGACTTGGTTTAAAATGGTGGCGGTGGCGGTGGATAATGCATCGACCATTGGTTGAACAGGGAACTCATCTCGTCAAATTGCTGGTGCAACTGTTGTTGCTCCTGCCTCAATTCTTGTTGCCCTTGTCTCAACTCATGTTGTCCTTGTATCACTGTGTCGAAATGTTGCATCATCATTCTCTGGTTCTGGAGCAACTGCTCCATCATAGGCACTGGAGGTTCTGATTCTGTGGTTGGCTGGTGGCTAGGCCCTGCCGCATATTGGGCCTCTATTTCAGGCTCATTTTCGTTCATGGCGGCCTCTGCTGCTGCTGCTGGTGGTGCTCTTCTTCTTGCTGCTGGGGGGCTTGGGTCTGGGAAGGAGTGCACTATCCCATATGACACAGGCAGTTAGTTTCTCTCATTAGTATCAGTGGGTAGGACTGGGACCCCATTCATGTGGCACAAATTAGTGATAAGTGAGCCATGTCCCAACCCACCTGTTGTTACCAACCTGCTGATTTCTTCAATACTTTGCACTATCTCTTTCCCCACATCAATCGTCTTTCCCGTCATGATTCCATATATCAATTTAATCCTATCTTCTGGCACTCTGGTGAAGTGCGTTGATGAGATCAGACGGGCACTGACGAAATACAACCAACCCTTGGCTGCTTTGTTGGTGACACACCTCGATCCTCTTGACCCATTTCTTGCAATATCAAATGCATCCCGGGGTAGCTCATCGTATGCCAGCGACATCGCGATTGATCTTTGGTGGTGCTTCTCGACCGTGATGCGAAGTAACCGGTCATCACCTCTTTCCTCAACATCAACTGTTCTTAATGTCGAATTTATCGCTGCTGCCGTCACAGGCATATATCTTCCCCTCACAAAGCATTTGTTGTCCACCTTCTCCGGAAAGTTAGCATAGAATTCACGCACCATCGCTGTGTTCATTGGTGCTATCTTCTCCGGGTTTACAAATTTCTTCCACCCCATCATCTCAATCATTGCCCGAATGGGCTCATAGACATCCTCCTCCCCAAATGAATCCCTCTGATAGTCCATTCCCCTTTCAGGGATTAAGGACCTAATACTAAGCTTTTTGTATCTTTCATACGCTTGGTGGCTAACGAACCTAGTATCATCGTATTGCGGGGCTGAGGTGGATGTGGAGGCTCTTCTCTTTCTGGCAGACATGGTTAAATCACTTTTTGCAGCTTACAAACTTAGTATCACAAATGTTTCCCAACACAATCACACAACACTAGCAGCTACAATACCAATACCCCCAAATTCTAACTCCTGTACTACAAAATACCCACACCCTCCTTGTATACTCCTCCTCTAAATTTCACAACCAATTGTTCAACACCCTCAACGACTTCAACAATGGAACACTCCTCCAAACTATTACCTCCTTTAACTACTGTAAAGCTTTCAAGAAAAGATGAAGATTACCTTTTTGACGGTGTTCTTCAAGGTTTTCTTGCTTCTAATGGTGATTTGAGGCACTTTGATGAAGTTTAGTTGGTTGAAATGGTTAAGGGTTTAGGGACTTTAGGAGTTTTTGGTTGTGGTTGAGTTTGATTTATGGAAGATTTGTGAGTGAGGTTTTGGTTTGGATTTGGGGAAAGTCGGGTCTTTGGGCATTTTATTACTTTCTGGATTTCCGCTTGTGCCATGGCTGATTTTCTACTACTGGAATTTCTGCGCGCGCCACGCTCTGGTAGCGCGCGCTAGACTTGGCAATTTTTTCTGGATTTTTGGCCGCGGCGCAAACTTCAGCGCCTTTACCTTTTTGGCGCGCGACCACACTCGCCGCGACGCTACCGTTTTTCTCGAAATCCCGTTCTTGATTTTCGACCTTCAATTTATTGGCCTACACCTGTCAATCACAACACAAACACTACCTCCGTGAGACCGTTCTTAATAAAAACTACTATATTAAAGTAAAATAAATCAAAATACCTTGGGTTGCCTCCCAAGTAGCGCTGTCTTTAACGTCTTTTAGCCGGACGCAAGTTCCTTAACTCAATAAATGTGGGGTGGATTAACCCCACAACCAATCCATTTTCTCTACATTTTTCGTTTTCTTCTTCTTCTTCTCCTCTTAGCATTATCGTCAAGGGAAGGTTTAAGAACACATACCTGCTTTTGTGGGCTCATCTCCCTTGGTTTGACTTGTACTGGCTCACAGGGGGGTTTGATGATGCTGATTGCAAAGCACCTGCTCATGGTTGGTGGCTCAATGATGTGTTTAAATACTTTAAACACCATTTCTTCCTTCTCCACCCTCAATGCCAGCTCTCCTCTTTCTACATCGATCAAGGCTCTCCCTGTCGCTAGGAATGGTCTCCCCAATATGATAGGGATTTCTGCATCCTCTTCCATGTCAAGAATGAGGAAGTCCGCAGGAAAAAAGAATTTTCCTACTTTAACAATCACGTCCTCAATCTTCCCTCTTGGGTGAACCACTGTCCTATCGGCCAGCTGCAGGCTCACCGTGGTTGGTTTGGCCTCACCCAACTCCAACCGTTTAAATACCGATAAAGGCATCAGATTTATACTTGCCCCTAAATCGCACAGAGCCCTGTTGCATGTGTCACGACCCGGTATGCAAGGTAGTGTAAAGCTCCCTGGGTCTTTTAGTTTAGGGGGCAACTTCTTCTGCAAGATAGCACTGCACTCCTCCGTTAGTGCTACCATCTCATACTCTGCCAGTTTCTTCTTCTTCCCCAAGATCTCCTTCATGAATTTGAAATAGGAGGGCATCTGCTCCAACGCCTCTATAAAGGGTATGTTGATATGCAGCTTTCTGAATGTCTCCAAAAATTTGGAGAATTGTTTATCAACTGCCTTCCGCTGCAATCTCTGTGGGAATGAGATCTTCTCTGTATACTCCTTCTCTGGAGTTTTCTCTACTACTGGGCGAGCTTCAACCACCTTCTCTTTCTCTATCTCTGCCCGTTGTTCAACTACTGGCTGAGGTGACTGCTGCTCCAACTGTTTACCACTTCTCAACTGTACTGCCTGGCATTGTTCTCTCGGATTCACCTCTGTGTTGCTTGGCAGTGTACCCTGTGGCCTGCTGTTTGCTTGCCTTGCTAGCTGACCCACTTGTGTTTCCAAGTTCCTGAACGAGGATCTAGCTTCTGTCACGAACTGGGTCTGGGCGTTGGTGAGTGCCAACAAAGCTGCTCTCAGCTCGTCTGGCTTTTCTGGCTGAACAGGTGTATTAAATTGTTGAGAAGGTGAGGCCTGAGTAAAGGGCTGCTGATTTTGGTGCTGCTGGTTTTGGTACTGGCCCCTATATTGATTCTGCTGCCCCTGGTCTCCTCTCCATGAGAAATTTGGGTGATTCCTCCACCCTGGATTATATGTGTTGGAGTATGGGTTGTTTTGGGGCCTCTGATAGTTACCCACAGCTTGGCACTCTGCCTGCTCGATTGGCATATTATTAGGATCAGCTGACGGACATCTATCAAATGTATGTGGGCCACCACATATTTCACAGCTCTTAGGCATCTGCACTGCATTTACTGATACTGTGTGTTGCTGCAGCTGTTTCGTCAACAGGGCCACTTGGGCATTCAAGGCAGCAATGACATCTATTTCGTGGACTCCCACTGTTCTCCTGCCACTCATTGGTCTATCTTCTGTGACATGGTTGTTGGTGGCCATATCTTCTAATAATTCGTGAGCTTCGTGGGCTGTTTTCCTCATAAATGCCCCACCTGCTGCTGCGTCTATAATAGTTCTGGTTGTACCGCTCAGTCCGTTATAGAAGATGTGGACCAAGTTCCACAACTCAATACAATGGTGTGGGCATTTTCTCTGTAAATCCTTGAACCTCTCCCAAGCTTCGTATAATGACTCTCCATCTGCTTGGTAGAAGTTATTCAGCTCCCCTCTCAATTTTGCTGCTTTGCACGGGGGAAAGAATTTGGCCAAAAAATTATGTGCCAGCTCTTGCCATGTAAAAATCGAATCAGCTGGCAGGGAATTCAACCATACTTTTGCTCTATCCCTGAGTGAGAAGGGAAAGAGCCTCAATCTGACAGTCATCGATGCGCCGTTATATCTGAAAGTTGCACATAGCTCCAAGAAATTAGCTATGTGCATATGTGGATCCTCTGATGGCAGTCCTCCAAATTGCACTGTGTTCTGCACCATGCCTAGAATCGCCGGTTTGATCTCAAAGTTATTCTCTCCTATTGTTGGGAGCCTAATACATGTCTATTCTCCGTTCACCCTCGGCAACACGTAGTCTCCCAAACTTCTTTCTGCCTGGGCTGGAACTCTCTCCTCGACATCCATAGGTACTCGCCGAGGCATTCCTGGGTTAGGTTGATTTTCACCTAACCCTTCTCTCATCATATTGTTGTTTTGGACGTCGTCCATCTCAATTAAAGGCCAATCCGGTTCTTTCTTCGGTTCATGTGTTTTCTCAATCTCTGGATTGAAGGGAACAAGAGTGTCTGCCCCTCTTCTCCTTCGCATAAACTGATTTCCTGAAACAGATCAAAAACAGACAAACAGATCACGGCACCATGATTTTTATAAAAAAAAACGTAAAAAAAATAAAATTAAAAATTAAAAACCAAATTAGAAATTAAAAATAGATAAAACTGATATTGAACTATGCCTAATCCCCGGCAACGGCGCCAAAAACTTGATGCGCGAAAAGATGCACACACTTTAACGCAAGTGCACGTTATCGTGACAAGTAATATAGTCTTGGTAAGACCGAATATCGTCCACAAGGATTAGTGTTCAAGTACCAATTATCTACCTTTTGGTATCTATTTGGTAACCGATATTTGATTTTGTTGTTTATAACTAACAATTATAAATACTAATTTAACTAATGTGTTTACTTCAGTAGTGATGGAAATAGGGCTTCCATGTCTCCTCAACTATCCGCTTATATTACTTATTAATGCAATGAATTATGGTTCTTCTTCTTTTGGAGCTAGCAGGTTTACTAAATCATTTTATACTCCCGTTAAGGCTATATAAACACTCAACCCCAGTATCGCTCCTTTCTACCTTTCGGTGATAAGGATGACTCTATAGGAGGATTAAGACCAAAAACCTAGTTAACCGTCACGCGCCATGCGTAAAATTAGGTGTTTAAACCTCTCATTAACACTACATAAGTAATTGAGGTATTTTCATCTCCAATCCAAAATATGTCTACCCAACTTACAGCATATTCACAACCTCCTCCTTTCGAAGTTTGATTAGAAATCATATAAATAATGATAATTAGTGATCAATTAATTACCAAGCATTCAAAGCAATTATTGGGTAAATCTCAACAATAAGAAGAACAACCATAAACATGCATCAATTCATAATATAAGGTTCTAGTGATTTAACATGGAAAGCCCTATAATGGAATTAGTTCCTAGCCATTGACATGACAAGAACTAATTCAATATCCAACATGAAAACTGAAAGTAAAGAAAGAAAGAAAAGAAAATTACTAAATTAAGGTCTCCAATCTTCAATCCAAGAATCTTGTGTTTGTGCAAGAAAGGGAACCCTTGAAAACTGCCTAAGGTTCTCCTTTTATAGGCTCAAAACCGCCTCAAACTTTTCCTTCAGGCCTGACCCAAAAATTCGTCTAAAAACCTGATTTTCCCGCGTCGGCGCCGCCTTGAACTCTGCGATGTTTGGATGATTTGGCGCGCGACCACTCTGTATAGAGGCGCGCGCTGCAACTCTGCGCCTTACGGATATTGGCGCGCGACCGCACTGTTGGTAAGAGGCGCCGCGGCGCTGCTACGGGTCCGTGCCTGGTTCGCCACTTTCTCTGCTTTTAAGCTCTGGAACCTCCACTTTTGCCCTCTTTTCGCTCCTTTTCCGCCAGTGGACCATTTTAACCACTTTGACTCAAAAGAAAGAAAATCTATCCTAATACGACACGTATTTGTACAAAAAGGGACAAAAGACTAACTAAAAATGACTCAAAAAGTGTATATAAAATACACCGATCAGTATACCCTGCTGATGTACTATTTGTTATAGATGTCTAAAGTGTCATCAGCGTGTGGGAGATAGAAGTCCTTAGACTTGAGGTCGATACGCGCCTTGTTTACAGAGTAATATACTTTGATCATGTCTTAAGCTCAAATGTCTTATAGGTTGAGACACGACTTGTATTGGGTATATTGCGATGTAGATTAAATGTGGTAGTTGAGCCAAGATTAGGATTCATTCCTCGAATGTATATTCGAGAGATCACTCAGTTTCTCAGTGATATTAGGTTGACTCAGTCGTTGACCAACGCACTAGACATATCTAGGATATGGTCTTGTTGTCAACTAATATAGATGAGATATAATGATCAAGCCATTTGGATAGACACTTGGCAGATCCTAAGCTTGATCGAGTGTGTCGTGAATGAAAGGATTTTATCTTCCCACATAGAGATTCAGTTTACCAAATTCGTGTAACTATACTTCACATATTGAGTTTGTATTCCTGCACCGTCTAGGAGTTCCGTGTAGACCCTAATATGATTAGTGTCGATATATGAAGACATATAGGGTAACACTAAGTCAATTGTTCCATCGATCTAAGAATGTTATGAGAGAATATAAATGTTCGATTTATGATCGAGATATTTGAATGAATAATGATTATTTAATTAAGTCGAGATGATATTTCAAATTTAATTAAAATAGAAACAGGGCAGAATTGGACTAAGGTCGCGGCTCAAGGGACCAAGGGTCGCGGCACCACGTGTCCAGTGGGTCCAGACGACCCACTCTGTCTCGGTTTCTGGGCCTGACCCACTTGGAAACCCTAGCTGATTTTTTCAGCTATAAATAGAGGGTTCAATCATTATTTTAATACACCCAATTCAATAGAATTATTCTCTGTTGAAACTCTGCTAGATTTCCTAGCTTTCTAAAAGAGTAATTACATCGGAGTCTTTGACTTGCAATCGAGAAACAATTGCGTGCTCACCCTCAGATTACACACATTGAAGATTGAAGATTCCAGATTGCTAAACTGTAAGTGTTCTATCGACGCATAACAATTTCTATGTGGTTTTACATTATATAATCATCCATCAGTTTGATCGCCCGTCGGGTTTGAAACATAAATTTTCAAATTTCGCTGCGTGTACGAACCCGACAAAACCCTATAGTAGAAACTTTCACTTTAAGCTCAAATTTGAGGAGTTTTACAACTTGAAGAGTTTGCTCGAATTTGAAGAGCTTTACAACTTGAAGACTTTACTTGAATTTGAGCTTTTCAACTTGAGGATTTAGCTCAAATTTGAGGAGCTTCGTGACTTGAAGATTTAGCTCGAGTTTGATGAGCTTCATGACATACAGTCTAGGCTCATGCATTGAGAAACATTTTAACATGCAGTTTAGGCTCGTACATTGAGGAGCGTTATAACTTGCCGTTTAGACTCGTGCATTAGGAGAATTTTAGGGAAGAATTCTAACAATGTAATTGTCTTTCTAACCCTTTGTGATGAAGCATTGTTTCACTTCATTTTTTAAGCAATCCACGGACTCGCGGTACATGAAAGGAAATCACCTACATGACTAGTCCGACTGAGGCGACCTCGACTAGCAAGAATGCAGAAAGTAAAAAGACGTTAAAATCAGATAAACATTGATCGTCACAGAGTTTATAACATAATTTGTGATGATATTACATATAATGATGCTAAAAAAATGTAAAAATAATATAACACCAAAGATATAATCTACCTCCGGCTTTATAAAATCTTCAATTTGCAACACCTTTTCTTCATTTTCTTCTGAGTATTCAAGATACTTGATCATTTTTTATTTGAAGTATTGGATCTTGTCTGTCTCTTTGGATTCTTCCTTGTTGATTGTTCTTGTTGCTGACATTTCAGGATGAATCTCAGTTGTGCCATGTTAACAACAGTCAAACCATATCTATCGTTATAAACGCGGGCAATCCACTCTCCGATTATGTCATTATGCTCTTCAGTAATATTTCAAGCGTACATATATTCCATTGTGTCCGGAGCCTCTTCTATATCATCCTCTATGTAAGCATAGGACTCATCTGACTCTATATCATTTCATCAAAGAAGTAGAAATTGGTACAACCTTCATAGCAGACTTCAATTGTTGCACCACCTGTAGGTGCATCTTTATCACCCGACTCAAGTTTATTATCTTCTTCCGACTCGGTGGTGTACTCAGATGCAGCGTCATCTTCATCACCAGCAAACCCAGGTGCAGCCTCAGCAACCACACCATCAGTAGCCGCAACATCAGCCACAGCTACTGGTTCGTCAGCAGCTGAAGCCACACCATCAGTAGCCGCAACATCAACAACAACTACTGGTTCATCAGCAGCTGAAGCCAACCCAGTTGAAGCCACACCAACAACCACACCAGCAACATCCTTGATTGTGTCTGAGGTTGCAGCATCAGCTGCAGCAGCTACAACAGCTGCTGCATTATCTGCCCCTGCATTATCTTGATTTGGCAATGGTATCTGTGCTTTTCTTTGGTTGAAGCTGATTTGCACTTGATCTTGTATAGACTTTCGAAAGCCGAAGTTTAGAAGTCCTTTGATGGTTTTGTCTTTTGCGAGCGACTAAACTCCAATTTCAACCATTGTTATTATTGGAGAGTTCATCTACCTTGAATGTCTTCGATGTTTCCTTCCAGGAACTTCAATTGGGTCGAAACTTCATAATACAATTTAAGGTACATATATTTTTTGTTGTGAAGGAACCATGACCGCTACTCTTTTCGGCGCATGTGGTAAACCGGTGACGCAATAGCCTGCAAACCACGTCAGCCGATTAACCACACTTGGCAAGCCATGTGTGACAGGCTCAACCAAGAAAGTTTATGCAGGGGATCGAACTCGTGACCTTGCGGTCCCGCGCTCTACTGCTACACCAACTTGGCTAGCATACAATATTAGGACTTTAGTATATGAAACTTGATAATTTAATCTTCATTAATTTTTAATTTAGGATATAATGATTCTTTAGAGAAATTACTAAATTAACTTTGAAAGCCTGTCAGAATTTATTTATCAATCATGGAACGAAATAGGTAATGCTTCTTCTATTTTTCTCATTTTGTTTTATTTATTTAATATTTTGAAGCTTATTAGCAATATATATTTCTAACAAATATTATTATATGGTTCCATATGTAACCTTTCAAAGAACTTCACAACAAAGAACTTTTTAATCTTATTTTCTCTTACAAGCTTAGGTACTCCAAAATTACCACAACCTAAATTCTTTACAAACTCAACTCTCCATCACAAAAAAGAAGAGGGTTTTTTTATGATTCTTTAGTATTCACAATTAATTAAAGAATAAATTATGACTAGCAGAATTCATAAAACAAAAAATAAAATATCTTAAAGGACATATTGTGTTACATTACACCCCGTATTTCTAAGGCAATGAGATGAGAACGTGAGTAAGAAATTGAGATTTGAATTTTGGAAAGAAAGAAGAATTACTTTTCTGAAGGAAAAATCTCGGAACCTCGTGAAGGAAAAAGATTTATTAATTGGAATTTGGTTTTCAAATTTGGTATTTGGAACTTATAGATTATATTGGAATTTTGGATTTTAAGTTCTGAATTTGGCCATGTGGGGCCCACGGGAAAATTTTACGGTTTCGTGGGGCCCACGATATTTTGAGATATTTTGGCCAAATATGGATATTTTGGGAGATGAAATAATTTTGGACCAATAGGAGGGTGACACGTGTCACCCCGCCACTTGTCTTGGCTTGACTTGGATTTTAGGATATTTTGGAGACAAGTGGACAAGTGGGTCCCACCCACACTTGTCCACCATCTTGACCCTACACTTGTCATTATCTCCCCCTTTGAATACATTATATACATACACAAGAGGCTTGCAAGATTTAATTCTACACTTAGCATTATTTTCACAAAAGTCAATATATTCCTCTCCACATAGCTCTCGGCCTTGAGCCATTTTATTGGCCAAAAATTCTTAAACTTCCAAGCTTTGTACCTTGATACAAGATTAAGGTCCCTAATCAAGTGATTAGCAAAATTAAGCACCCTTAGCCCCTAAATTTCTAGTTGGCCGAAAGTTGGGTGAAATCCTAGGATTTTTCCGTCGACTTTTTGGGAGCGAAACGTGAAGAGAGGTTGCTCCTAAGGTTGTAGGGGATACATATATGTGATTGAATATTGAAGAAGTGGAGCGAAATGAAAACTGCGGGCCAAACACCTACGGACTGTTTTGGATATTTTTGAGGCATTTGGAAGGTAAAATCTCTTCTTTCTTTTGAAGTAATTGGATATTACATGTTGTTATAATGTATAGATGAGCTTGTGCTAAAAATGAAGAATAAAAAACGTTTGAACCATTTTTGGGGCTAAAACCGTGAATGGACAGATTTGGTGATTATCGGATTTCGTTGGTTATGGTCGTTATTAACGTCACCTATTGCATGTTATAATGGATTAATATTGTTGTTAATAAGTTGATATAACTTATATGGAAGTATTGGAATCGAATTGGATTAAAAAGGATTAAGGAAAGGGTAATTGAATTGTAGTTGTTGGCCGAGATTTGCCTAAAATTGTGGGGTATCGTTATGCAGTTTTGATGGGCTGTTTTGTGGTATAAAACTGCTGGAAAATAAGCCACCAACATGTATGTTTAATGTGGTAAATGACTAATGAAAGTCCTAAGGAATAAGGGTGTTAAAGGCTTCACATTGTACCCTTAATGTTGGTTTATTATGGACTATTTTGCGGACTGTTTTGTATAGATTGTGGGGCAGAATTTTAGACGTCAAGTTAGGCGTGTAATCCCCTTTGGTTAACTATTGGTTGTGCCTTAAATGTGGCTTGCTGATTGATAAATGGGGCCTTGAAAAAGGTGGAAAAGTACGTAGAAAGAAAGGAAGTGCTACCCAATTTTCTGTAGAATTAGAGGGCCATTATTTGGTATAAGTCTTACACTAGTAAGCTTAAAGTTGATAGAAGTGTTATTGTCATTTTAGGTTGAAGTACTTCGTATAGCATATTCTACTTGGCTTGAGGAATAACCGATAAAGGTGAAGTTGTTACACCCCGTAAATTCAAGGAGTTAAGATAAGAACATACCAAGGAAAATAAGTTTTGAGAGTCGATAGATAAGTTGACAAACATGTGTTGGACGAATTTTGAGTTTACCTTGGAGTGTTGTACCCCAGTTGTTAAGAGTTTCGAGGTGTTTAAAAGCCTAATATGTAGTTCATTAAATCTAGATCCCAACGCAACAAACCGTTCGTCGATTGGACATCGGAGTCAAAAGTTATGGAAGTTTCAAGTTTGGTGCGCATCGAGCGATTTCAGCTTGGTACAGTGCAACGCGCCGAATGCGGCCGCGGCACCGGTTGTTCTGGGGGTCGCAGGGTTGCAGCCGCGCCGAATGCGAGGCGCGACATGCGGAAGATTTATTTTTGGAAGTGGAAGCGCCGCGGCGCCGGCGGCGGGGCCGCGATGCCGAGGCGGGATTTTGCGCAGTAAGTGACGAAAAACAGGGGGTATTTCGTTTATAACCTATGGGAGGGTGACAAGTGTCCCTCCCATCCTTTTTATCAGTAAGTGGTCCTATTTTAGGGCCAAGTCTTGGAAGACTTGGCCATTCCATTTCATTTCATTTCATTTCCAAAACCCTCCTAAGAAAAACCCTCTCCCTTCTCTCTAGTTTTTGGAAGAAAACCTAGCTTTAGAGGAGATTGTTGGAGCGGCGGCAAGAAGAAAAAGTGTGGGTAAACTTGTGGGTAACACTGGTGGGCGATTTTTACGGAAAGAGGTGGAAGAAAAAGGGGCTTTTGTGGGCTATTCCTTAAGGTAAAAGTTTCCCCTTTCTCTTGGTTATGAGCCTAAGGCTGTTATATTTTAGTAGTATAGATGTGAGCCTGAGGCTGTTATATTTTAGTAGTTTAGAATTGAGCTTGAGACTGTTTTATTTGAATAGAGTTGGATCTTGTTATCTTGTTGAAGATGTCTAGGGCTAGATATCATGTTAGGCCTAAGAACTTGGATTGAAAAGAGTTGAAAGGAGTTTAGGGTTGGTTTATTGTTGGCCAAGAATGGCATGGGTTATTGGTTTATTTTGCATTATTGTGGGGCGTTGGGTTTTTGAATTCGACCTTAACAAAGGTGGCAAGTTAGTAGAACAAAGGAAGTGCCGTCCAAATTACCGTAGAATTTAGGGACTTTGCACTTAGTTATTCTACGTTCGAAGCTAGAGTTTGATAGACGTTTCATGACCCTTATAGGATTGAAGTACTACGGTAGCATATTCTACTTAAGGGCGATAATACGGTGGAGCATTTTGCTTATTGTCGACAATCGTCGCGAGGTATGTGATTCTTCCCATCCTTTTCAGCATGACTATTTGTAAAATATATAGTGCGGTAGACGCACGTGTGTTAAAGGAATTTGATTTCCCTTTTGTGTCTTGACTTGATATGAAGTGTTAAGGGCTTCATTGTGTGGAAATAGTAGTAAAGTCTTATCCGTTGGTAACGGGTACTCGGTGGTTAAAGAATGAGCCCTATTGGTCTCATAAATATTTATAGTGGTAATTGGTTGGTTTAAAACATAAAGTGTTATAACGGCTTTATGAGAAGTTTGTTATAACCACTTTATGTAGTTAAAAGAATGGTTTGTCGATTTCAAAAGATAAGAGACGGACTTGTAATTGACCTAAATGGTGTTGAAAAGTATAAAACCTAATTCGTGAGAAATGAATACTTGGTTTTTAAAAGAATAACGTTACAAATTTCGGAAATGGGAATAAGGATCGAACAAGACAATGCAGCGTCGATAAAGGAAAGAAGTAATGACATTAATCATATTAAAACCAGTAGAAACCTCCATCTGCATAGAAGCTAAGATAAGACAAAATGACATTACATTTCCTAGATCATGGCTGCTCTAATGAGAATTATTGAAATCAAGTTCTGATTTTCCTAAAAGTTTCAAAGTAAGGAACTCGTTTTCTCATAGAAAAGAGACTTAAGAATTGGAAGTATTTTGGTTTAAAAGAAAGGCATGATTTTGTCTTGACTTGTTTTATTAATCATAAAGTGTTGTAATAGCTTATTGGGAAGTTAGTTATAACGACTTTATGGAAAATAAAGAAATGGACTCATCATTGGATTTTAGAATGGTAACTTGATTTTTGGAAAAAGGAAAGTAACTCGTTTTCAAATATTGAACTCCTTGTGATGGAAAAACATAAGTGACTTGTTTATAAAAGGTAGGAGTACCTTGATCCTAAAGGGGTTAAGTACTTGGGTTTTAAATGGTATACTTGATGTTGTTTTAAGAAGTATTTATAGTACCTTGAGTTGTGTGTACTAGCCTATGCTTGTTGTGGTAGCCTTTGTTGTGCAAGTGTTTGGTTGTGTGCTACCGAGTCTCTCGATGGAGGGCCGGCGATCTGGTTGATTGATGGACATACTTGCGCGTTAGGTAGCCACGGGTATGCTTCCATGTCGATCCTCTTGGACATCGCGACACGTTGGGTAGCCGGGTATGCTTCCATTAAGTGTTATCCGTTAGTTGTTTGGACATACTGACACGTTGGGTAGCCCACGGGTATGCTTCCACAGTGAGTATCATCTTGTTATTTCCTTTGGGCATACTGACACGTTGGATGGTCCACGGGTATGGGCCCACTAGGATGGTTCCATGGCCATGCTTATACCGAGGTGAGATTCCGGGGCATGCGGCCATTGTGCGGGTTAAACTCCCGGGTTGTATTTGAGTGATGATTTCACGGGCATGAGTCCCTGACTTGACATGACTGCTTATATGTTGTGTACTGTAGTTTGGTTATCATACATGTCTCCTACTTTATATAGACTATTATGATTTCATTTACGATATTTACGATTTCACATACTTGGTACTGTTATCGACCTCCTTGGGCTGCGTTCATGCCGCAGTTGAGGTACATAGCTTGGTCGATCCACTCTCTTAGGATCGCTGTTCGGTTCTCTGAAAGCTCCATATCTCCTAAGCTTGTCACGTGGTACGGTTCCACAAGTAGTAGACTTTTGTATATTCGGGGCATGGCGGGGCCTGTCCGTCATTATGGTTTCAAATTCTTAGAAGTGCATGCTTTGTTGTGGGCGAGTTTGTAAGGGATATAGCTATTCAAGTTTTAATTTATGTACAAAAAGGTAACCGTTGGGTTGCTTTGCTTTCTTATTTCACTGCTTTCTTTCATGAGTGTTTTTATTTCGCTGATTTTCTCTCGATGTTGTATCACTAGGGTGCGGGGTAAGGCACGATCACGGGCCGGTTGGTCGTGACAAAAGTGGTATCGAGCGATTAATCCTCGGAGAGTGTCTGAACCGTATCGATAGAGTCTTGATTATCGGTGTGTTGTGCACCACATCTATAATCGAGGAGGCTATAGGATATTTAGGATTGGTTTCCATTATTCTCACTCGAGATCGTGCCTTAGGCGGTGTTATAAGTTGGACTCCTCCGACGTGTTCTTTGTATACCGGTGATGCCTCACGCAAGGCAACCGAGCCCGAAGGGCAAGCGGCAGAGGAGGCTGCGAGTAGAGCGGCAGCCGGTCTCTCCCGAGACTACGGCACTGAGCCTCCGATCCCGCGGCACAGGCGAAGGAGATGGGTTACGAGAGATGGCGATTATTGGCGAGATCGTGGCGAGCACGAGATAGGCTGGATCTGGCAGATTCCAGTTCTGTAGTACCCATAGTTCACCCGAGGTCGAGATAGTTTGAGGCTACGGGATTTTACGAGTTGTAGCCCCGCATGAGTTACGGTCGAGGCACGAGGATGATCCGCGGGAGTTCATCCAAGCGATTCTGACGGATCGTAGAGTGATCGAGGCTTCGAGACCGAGTCGGTGGTTTTGGGTTCACATCGGCTACGTGATACTGCGATCGTTTGATTCGTGGAGCTGTCGGGGAACATGCACCTCCAGTGGTTGGGGTGAGTTCTCGGAGGCTTTCGCGGCCATTTCTTGCCTCGCGGATGAGGAGGGCGGTACAGATTTTTGATGCTAAGACAAAGAGGCGCCTGATTCGAGTACAATGTAGAGTTTGACTCATTGGCGGTATGTCCCATTGTGGTGGCCAATATGGAGGATAGAGTGCCGTTATGTCACCGGACTCGATGATTATTTAGCGGATGGATGCACTGGTTGTAGCTCTTGTAGGGCATGGACATTGCCGCGTCCCAGCTATGCGCATCGAGAAAGCGTAGGTCGGCAGAATAACCAAGATCAGCGAGAAGGGCGGGGCGGTAGAGTCCTCTGGTGACCTTCGAGGCGCACAACCTCAAAGAAGAGCTAGTTATTTACCTCGGCCCGATCTGAGTGCTCCATCACGATCTTGGGGCGTTCAGAAATTCGAGGCGGTCGTGGCTCCCAAGTTTGAGTTTTGGGGATCGGGGCGTTAGTCGATGGGACCACCCTACCTCGTTGTGGCCGTTGTGGTAGGCTCCATGGTGGGAGTGTCGTCTTTGGAATGGGGTTTGTTTTGCATGCGCCAACATGGCCATTTTGCGAGGAATTGTCCAACGAGAGATAAGCGCGGATGTAGAGACTCGACGCCGGGATCGATGGTGATTCATCTCCTCCTTTTGTGCGCGTGCAGGAAGGAACATGAGTAGAACGGCGAGAAAGAAAGTGAAGCGATGAGTTACAGTATATTCTTAACCCACTAGAGACTAGTATGCATTGATGTTATGGTGATGTGTTAATTGCTATGTTCGGATAGCTTCGTGTAAAAAAAAAGTGATTTAGAAGCCCGGTTAGTGAAAAGGGTATGTCTGAGGATGAGAAGTTTTGAACCTTAGAATTTATAACAATCGAGAATTTAGAGGTAAGACCGGCTAGAGTAAAAGATTTTACAGTGATCCTTGTCGGAAGTACATAGTATGTGGGGAGTATTTTTTTCTAGTGGTAAGTCCATGAGTGGCATAACTGATTCTTGTGTGAGTGGAGTAGTGAAGACTATACCGACGTCTGCGTTTTGGAGACATAGAAGGAACATTCGGGACGAATGTTTCTAAGGGGGGGGGGGGGAATGTTACACCCCGTAAATTCAAGGAGTTAAGATAAGAACATACCAAGGAAAATAAGTTTTGAGAGTCGATAGATAAGTTGACAAACATGTGTTGGACCGATTTTGAGTTTACCTTGGAGTGTTGTACCCCAGTTGTTAAGAGTTTCGAGGTGTTTAAAAGTCTAATATATAGTTCATTAAATCTAGATCCCAACGCAACAAACCGTTCGTCGATTGGACATCAGAGTCAAAAGTTATGGAAGTTTCAAGTTTGGTGCGCGATCGGCAAGCAGCGATTTCGGTTGAAGTGCGGCGCGAATGCGGAATGCGCCGGTGTTCTGGGGGATCGCAGGGGTTGCAGCACCGCGGCGCCGGAATGCAGGGCCGCGACGCTGACATGCGGAAGATTTATTTTTGGAAGTGGAAGCGCCGCGGCGCCGGCGTCGAGGCATGGCGCGAGGCGGATTTTGCGATAAGTGACGAAACAGGGGGTATTTCGTTTATAACCTATGGGAGGGTGACAAGTGTCCCTCCCATCCTTTTTATCAGTAAGTGGTCCTATTTTAGGGCCAAGTCTTGGAAGACTTGGCCATTCTATTTCATTTCATTTCATTTCCAAAACCCTCCTAAGAAAAACCCTCCCCCTTCTCTCTAGTTTTTGGAAGAAAACCTAGCTTTAGAGAAGATTGTTGGAGCGGCGGCAAGAAGAAAAAGTGTGGGTAAACTTGTGGGTAACACTGGTGGGCGATTTTGACGGAAAGAGGTGGAAGAAAAAGGGACTTTTGTGGGCTATTCCTTAAGGTAAAAGTTTCCCCTTTCTCTTGGTTATGAGCCTAAGGCTGTTATATTTTAGTAGTATAGATGTGAGCCTGAGGCTGTTATATTTTAGTAGTTTAGAATTGAGCCTGAGGCTGTTTTATTTGAATAGAGTTGGATCTTGTTGTCTTGTTGAAGATGTCTAGGGCTAGATATCATGTTAGGCCTAAGAACTTGGATTGGAAAGAGTTGAAAGGAGTTTAGGGTTGATTTATTGTTGGCCAAGAATGGCATGGGTTATTGGTTTATTTTGCATTATTGTGGGGCGTTGGGTTTTTGAATTCGACCTTAACAAAAGTGGCAAGTTAGTAGAACAAAGGAAGTGCCGTCCAAATTACCGTAGAATTTAGGGACTTTGCACTTAGTTATTCTACGTTCGAAGCTAGAGTTTGATAGACGTTTCATGACCTTTATAGGATTGAAGTACTACGGTAGCATATTCTACTTAAGGGCGATAATACGGTGGAGCATTTTGCTTATTGTCGACAATCGTCGCGAGGTATGTGATTCTTCCCATCCTCTTCAGCATGACTATTTGTAAAATATATAGTGCGGTAGACACACGTGTGTTAAAGGAATTTGATTTCCCTTTTGTGTCTTGACTTGATATGAAGTGTTAAGGGCTTCATTGTGTGGATATAGTAGTAAAGTCTTATCCGTTGGTAGCAATTTTCGGTGGTTAAAGAATGAGCCCTATTGGTCTCATAAATGTTTATAGTGGTAATTGGTTGGTTTAAAACATAAAGTGTTATAACGGCTTTATGGGAAGTTTGTTATAACCACTTTATGTAGTTAAAAGAATGGTTTGTCGATTTCAAAAGATAAGAGACGGACTTGTAATTGACCTAAATGGTGTTGAAAAGTATAAAACCTAATTTGTGAGAAATGAATACTTGGTTTTTAAAAGAATAACGTTACAAATTTCGGAAATGGGAATAAGGATCGAACAAGACAATGCAGCGTCGATAAAGGAAAGAAGTAATGACATTAATCATATTAAAACCAGTAGAAACCTCCATCAGCATAGAAGCTAAGATAAGACAAAATGGCATTACATTTCCTAGATCATGGCTGCTCTAATGAGAATTATTGAAATCAAGTTCTGATTTTCCTAAAAGTTTCAAAGTAAGGAACTCGTTTTCTAATAGACAAAAGACTTAAGAATTGGAAGTATTTTGGTTTAAAAGAAAGGCATGATTTTGTCTTGACTTGTTTTATTAATCATAAAGTGTTGTAATAGCTTATTGGGAAGTTAGTTATAACGACTTTATGGAAAATAAAGAAATGGACTCATCATTGGATTTTAGAATGGTAACTTGATTTTTGGAAAAAGGAAAGTAACTCGTTTTCAAATATTGAACTCCTTGTGATGGAAAAACATAAGTGACTTGTTTATAAAAGGTAGGAGTACCTTGATCCTAAAGGGGTTAAGTACTTGGGTTTTAAATGGTATACTTGATGTTGTTTTAAGAAGTATTTATAGTACCTTGAGTTGTGTGTACTAGCCTATGCTTGTTGTGGTAGCCTTTGTTGTGCAAGTGTTTGGTTGTGTGCTACCGAGTCTCTCTCGATGGAGGGCCGGCGATCTGGTTGATTGATGGACATACTGACGCGTTGGGTAGCCCACGGGTATTCTTCCACTGTATCGATCCTCTTGGACATGCTGACACGTTGGGTAGCCCACGGGTATTCTTCCATTAGGAGTGTTATCTGGTTAGTTGTTTGGACATACTGACACGTTGGGTAGCCCACGGGTATGCTTCCACAGTGAGTATCATCTTGTTATTTCCTTTGGGCATACTGACACGTTGGATGGTCCACGGGTATGGGCCCACTAGGATGGTTCCATGGCCATGTTTATACCGAGGTGAGATGCCGGGGCATGCGACCATTGTGCGGGTTAAACTCCCGGGTTGTATTTGAGTGATGATTTCACGGGCATGAGTCCCTGACTTGACATGACTGCTTATATGTTGTGTACTGTAGTTTGGTTATCATACATGTCTCCTGCTTTATATAGACTATTATGATTTCATTTACTGATTTTACGATTTCACATACTTGGTACTGTTGTCGACCTCGCCCGGGGCTGCGTTCATGCCGCGAGTTGAGGTACATAGCTTGATCCACTCTCTTAGGATCATTTGTTCGGTTCTCGGAAAGCTCCATATCTCCTAAGCTTGTCACGTGGTACGGTTCCACTCAAGTAGTAGACTTTTGTATATTCGGGCATGGCGGGGCCTGTCCGTCATTATGGTTTCAAATTCTTAGAAGTGCATGCCTTTGTTGTGGGCGAGTTTGTAAGGGATATCGCTCAAGTTTTAATTTATGTACAAAAAGGTAACCGTTGGGTTAGCCTGCTTTCTTATTTCACTGTTTTCTTTCATGAGTGTTTTTATTTCCGCTGATTTTCTCTGATGTTGTATCACTAGGGTGCCCGGGGTAAGGCACCAGTAACGGGCCCGGGTTCGGGTCGTGACAAAAGTGGTATCAGAGCAGTTAATCCTCGGAGAGTGTCTACAGACCGTATCCAGTAGAGCCTTGATTATCGGTGTGTTGTGCACCACATCTATAATCAGGAGGCTATAGGATATTTAGGATTGATTTCCATTCTTCTCACTCTGAGATCGTGCCTTAGAGCGGTGTTATAAGTTGGACTCCCTCTGACGTGTTCTTTGTATACCAGTGATGCCTCACGCAAAGCAACCAGAGCCCGAAGGGCAAAGCGGCGAATGGAGCTGCGAGTAAAGCGGCAGCGGTCTCTCGAGATTACGGCACTGAGCCTCGATCCCGCGGCACAGGCGGAGGAGATGGGTTACGAGAGATGGCGATTATTGGCGGGATCGTGGCGAGCACGAGATAGACCGGATCACGGCGGTTCCAGTTCCTGTAGTACCCATAGTTCACCCGAGGTCAGATAGTTTGAGGCTACGGGATTTTCTGAGTTGTAGCCCACCTGAGTTCTACGGGTCGAGGCCTGAGGATGATCCGCAGGAGTTCATCCGAAGCGATTCTGACGGATCGTAGAGTGATCAAGGCTTCGGAGACCGAGTCAGTGGTTTTGGGTTCACATCGGCTACGTGATACTGCAGTCGACTGGTTTGATTCGTGGGAGCTGTCCCGGGGGGAACATGCACCTCCAGCTGGTTGGGGTGAGTTCTCAGAGGCTTTCCTTGGCTATTTCTTGCCTCCACAGATGAGGAGGGCACGGGCCGACAGATTTTTGATGCTAAGACAAAGAGGCGCATGATTCGAGTACAATGTAAAGTTTGAATCATTGGCCCGGTATTTCCCCGCTGTGGTGGCCAATATGGAGGATAGAGTGCACCGTTATGTCACCGGACTCGATGATTATTTAGAGGAGGGATGCACAGCTGTAGCTCTTCAGCCGGGCATGGACTTTTCCCGCGTCGCACTCCATGCGCAGATCGAGGAACGTAGGTCGGCGGAATAACCAAGATCAGCGAAGAGGGCTAGGACGGTAGAGTCCTCCGTGACCTTCGAGGAGACGGCCTCGAAGCGAGCTAGTTATTTACCTCATCCAAGATGCAGTGCTCCATCACGCCTTGGGACGTTCAGAAATTCGGGAAGCGGTCGGGGCTCCCGTGTTTGAGTTTTTAGGGAGCGGGGGCGTTAGTCGAGATGGGACCACCCTACCTCGTTGTGGCCGTTGTGGTAGGCTCCATGGTGGGGATTGTCGTGCTTGAATGGGGGTTTGTTTTGCTTGCGGCCAGCAGGTCCATTTTGCGAGGAAATGTCCAACCAGAGATAGCGCGGATGTAGAGACTCACGCCGGGATCAGTGGCTGATTCATCTCCTCCTTTTGTGCGCCGTGCAGGGAAGGAACATGAGTAGAACGGCAGAAAGAGAAAGTGAAGCAGTAGTTACAGGTATATTCTTAACCCACTAGAGACTAGTATGCATTGATGTTATGGTGATGTGTTAATTGCTATGTTCGGATAGCTTCGTGTAAAAAAAAAAAGTGATTTAGAAGCCCGGTTAGTGAAAAGGGTAAGTCTGAGGATGAGAAGTTTTGAACCTTAGAATTTATAACAATCGAGACTTTAGAGGTAAGACCGGCTAGAGTAAAAGATTTTACAGTGATCCTTGTCGGAAGTACATAGTATGTGGGGAGTATTTTTTTCTAGTGGTAAGTCCATGAGTGGCATAACTGATTCTTGTGTGAGTGGAGTAGTGAAGACTATACCGACGTCTGCGTTTTGGAGACTTAGAAGGAACATTCGGGACGAATGTTTCTAAGGGGGGGGGGGGGAATGTTACACCCCGTAAATTCAAGGAGTTAAGATAAGAACATACCAAGGAAAATAAGTTTTGAGAGTCGATAGATAAGTTGACAAACATGTGTTGGACCGATTTTGAGTTTACCTTGGAGTGTTGTACCCCAGTTGTTAAGAGTTTCGAGGTGTTTAAAAGCCTAATATGTAGTTCATTAAATCTAGATCCCAACGCAACAAACCGTTCGTCGATTGGACATCGGAGTCAAAAGTTATGGAAGTTTCAAGTTTGGTGCGCGATCGGCGTGATTTCAGTTCGAAGTGCAGCGCGAATGCGAGGCGCGGCACGGTTGTTCTGGGGTCGCAGGGTTGCAGCGCGCCGAATCTGGGGCAGCGCGCGTCACGCGAAGATTTATTTTGGAATTAGGCGCCGCCTGGCGGGCGCGCCGAGGCGGATTTTCTTGCGATAAGTGACGAAAAACAGGTATTTCGTTTATAACCTATGGGAGGGTGACAAGTGTCCCTCCCATCCTTTTTATCAGTAAGTGGTCCTATTTTAGGGCCAAGTCTTGGAAGACTTGGCCATTCCATTTCATTTCATTTCATTTCCAAAACCCTCATAAGAAAAACCCTCTCCCTTCTCTCTAGTTTTTGGAAGAAAACCTAGCTTTAGAGGAGATTGTTGGAGCGGCGGCAAGAAGAAAAAGTGTGGGTAACACTGGTGGGCGATTTTGACGGAAAGAGGTGGAAGAAAAGGGGGCTTTTGTGGGCTATTCCTTAAGGTAAAAGTTTCCCCTTTCTCTTGGTTATGAGCCTAAGGCTGTTATATTTTAGTAGTATAGATGTGAGCCTGAGGCTGTTATATTTTAGTAGTTTAGAATTGAGCCTGAGGCTGTTTTATTTGAATAGAGTTGGATCTTGTTGTCTTGTTGAAGATGTCTAGGGCTAGATATCATGTTAGGCCTAAGAACTTGGATTGGAAAGAGTTGAAAGGAGTTTAGGGTTGGTTTATTGTTGGCCAAGAATGGCATGGGTTATTGGTTTATTTTGCATTATTGTGGGGCGTTGGATTTTTGAATTCGACCTTAACAAAGGTGGCAAGTTAGTAGAACAAAGGAAGTGCCGTCCAAATTACCGTAGAATTTAGGGACTTTGCACTTAGTTATTCTACGTTCGAAGCTAGAGTTTGATAGACGTTTCATGACCCTTATAGGATTGAAGTACTACGGTAGCATATTCTACTTAAGGGCGATAATACGGTGGAGCATTTTGCTTATTGTCGACAATCGTCGCGAGGTATGTGATTCTTCCCATCCTCTTCAGCATGACTATTTATAAAATATATAGTGCGGTAGACGCACGTGTGTTAAAGGAATTTGATTTCCCTTTTGTGTCTTGACTTGATATGAAGTGTTAAGGGCTTCATTGTGTGGAAATAGTAGTAAAGTCTTATCCGTTGGTAGCGGGTACTCGGTGGTTAAAGAATGAGCCCTATTGGTCTCATAAATGTTTATAGTGGTAATTGGTTGGTTTAAAACATAAAGTGTTATAACGACTTTATGGAAAGTTTGTTATAACCACTTTATGTAGTTAAAAGAATGGTTTGTCGATTTCAAAAGATAAGAGACGGACTTGTAATTGACCTAAATGGTGTTGAAAAGTATAAAACCTAATTCGTGAGAAATGAATACTTGGTTTTTAAAAGAATAACGTTACAAATTTCGGAAATGGGAATAAGGATCGAACAAGCCAATGCAGCGTCGATAAAGGAAAGAAGTAATGACATTAATCATATTAAAACCAGTAGAAACCTCCATCTGCATAGAAGCTAAGATAAGACAAAATGGCATTACATTTCCTAGATCATGGCTGCTCTAATGAGAATTATTGAAATCAAGTTCTGATTTTCCTAAAAGTTTCAAAGTAAGGAACTCGTTTTCTAATAGAAAAGAGACTTAAGAATTGGAAGTATTTTGGTTTAAAAGAAAGGCATGATTTTGTCTTGACTTGTTTTATTAATCATAAAGTGTTGTAATAGCTTATTGGGAAGTTAGTTATAACGACTTTATGGAAAATAAAGAAATGGACTCATCATTGGATTTTAGAATGGTAACTTGATTTTTGGAAAAAGGAAAGTAACTCGTTTTCAAATATTGAACTCCTTGTGATGGAAAAACATAAGTGACTTGTTTATAAAAGGTAGGAGTACCTTGATCCTAAAGGGGTTAAGTACTTGGGTTTTAAATGGTATACTTGATGTTGTTTTAAGAAGTATTTATAGTACCTTGAGTTGTGTGTACTAGCCTATGCTTGTTGTGGTAGCCTTTGTTGTGCAAGTGTTTGGTTGTGTGCTCTGAGTCTCTCGATGGAGGCGGCGATCCGTTGATTGATGGACATACTTGCGCGTTAGGTAGCCCACGGTATGCTTCCATGACGATCCTCTTGGACGCCGACACGCGTTGGGTAGCCGGGTATGCTTCCATTAAGTGTTATCGGTTAGTTGTTTGGACATACCGACACGTTGGGTAGCCGGGTATGCTTCCAGTGAGTATCATCTTGTTATTTCCTTTGGGCATCTTGACACGTTGGATGGTCCACGGGTATGGGCCCACTAGGATGGTTCCATGGCCGTGCTTATACCGAGGTGAGATCTTGGGGCATGCGCCATTGTGCGAGTTAAACTCGGGTTGTATTTGAGTGATGATTTCACGGGCATGAGTCCACGACTTGACATGATCGCTTATATGTTGTGTCTTGTAGTTTGGTTATCATACATGTCTCCGCTTTATATAGACTATTATGATTTCATTCTGATTTTCTGATTTCACATACTTGGTACTGTTATCGACCTCGCCGGGCGGCGTTCATCCGCAGTTGAGGTACATAGCTTGGCGATCCACTCTCTTAGGATCGTTGTTCGGTTCTCGGAAAGCTCCATATCTCCTAAGCTTGTCACGTGGTACGGTTCCAAGTAGTAGACTTTTGTATATTCGGGGCATGGCGGGCCTGTCCCGTCATTATGATTTCAAATTCTTAAGTGCAGCCTTTGTTGTAGGCGAGTTTGTAAGGGATGTAACTGTTCAAGTTTTAATTTATGTACAAAAAGGTAACCGTTGGGTTAGCCTGCTTTCTTATTTCACTGTTTTCTTTCATGAGTGTTTTTATTTCCGCTGATTTTCTCTGATGTTGTATCACTAGGGTGCCCGGGGTAAGGCACCAGTCACGGGCCCGGGTTCGGGTCGTGACAGAAGTACATTGGAGCGTATTGCTACTTGTCGTGTTGACTAGTCGTCAACGAGGTATGTGAACTTCTTCCTTCTATCGGCATGATTATTTGGAGTATACTTGACTTGTTTCTTGAAGTATACTTGCCTTGTTATTGAAGTATACATGACTTGTTTCTTGAAGTATACTTGCCTTGTTATTGAAGTATACATGACTTGTTTCTTGAAGTATACTTGACTTTATTTTTTATAAAGAGAAGTGATTCTACTCCTAGAAGTTAGCGGTATTCGTGTTGTTGATTTTATACTAAATGCACGTTTAAATTCTTCCTAAAGTCCTTACCAAGTCTTATGGGAGATGTTGGTAAGAGTTTTAGGAAGCATTGGAGTCGAGTTAATTGATTTAAAGAGAAGAAGTTACTTGATCTTGAAAGAAGAAGTACCTTGATACTACAAGTGTTAGTATCTTGGGGTTTATTACATGAAATGATTCTTTTATAAAGAATAGATGTGCGTAGTACTTTTGGGGTTCAATTCCTTAGTATTTCATGAAATGAAAATGCCTTGAGTTTATAAAATGGAGATTGATATAACTATACCTTCGATAGTACTTTGAGGTTTTAAAACGAAAGATTGTTATATCTATTTCATTGGTAGTACCTTTGGTTCTTAAAGAGAAAGTTGTTCTACCTATAGTACTTTGGGTTTCAAAAGGGGTGAAGTGGATTGATTTGAAAAGTGTGAGTAACTTGGGTTTAGATTGAAAGTTACTTGGTGATAGAAAGTAAAGTGTTGGAGACTACAGGTGTTAGTGTCTCGGGTGTTATAAGAGAGGAAACGTACGACGGACGTACGTTGTATAGTTGAGCTTTATAGAGTAAAAGATGTGTATTTCCTTCTACCCTTACTCTTTCATGTCATGATAACGCCTTAGGCTTTCTAAAGTAGAAGACGTGTCATACCTTCTAGTAAAGTGAAAAGATGATTTCTACTTGTACATGGTTTCTCATGATGGTTATTCGTGCAAGTGTTGTATTTCACCTCACCGAGTCCCTCGCGGCCGACCTTTGTTATATGTATACATGTGATATTGATTATATGTTATACTACGGACGTGCTGACAGTGATGTTGGAATTCCACGGGCATGCTTCTGTAGGGTTGATTTTATATTATATCATGGACTACCGACAATGATGTTGGAATTCCACGGGCATGCTCCAGTAATGCTAATTTTATATTATATCATGGACTGCTGACAGTGACGTTGGAATTCCACGGGCATATTCCAGTGATGCTGATTTGATAGTATACCACAGACACACTAACCGTGATATTGGAATTCCACGGGTATGCTTCTGTGAGGTTGATGCTGATAGTGATGTTGGAATTCCACGGGCACGCTTTCTTGATACTGGCTATATATTGTTCTACAGACACGCTGACAGTGATGTTGGAATTCCACGGGCATGCTTCTGTGAGGTTGATACGCCGATAGTGATGTTGGAATTCCACGGGCATGCTTCCTGGATACTTGTTATATATTATACTTTGTACATGCATACAGTGATGTTGGAATTCCACGGGCATGCTTCTCTGATGATGATTGTATATTATACTTGTTATATGCTGACAGTGATGGTGTATTCCACGAGCATGCTTCTGTAATATTATATTATGAGGGCAGGTGTCCCTGATTTTGACATGACTTTCATATTTAAAAGTAGTACAGTGGTACAGTTGACTCTTATTTTATATGACACGGTAGGATCTGATATTTGATTTTCATACTTGCCCCTGTCATTCTTTTGTACAGTTATGATTTGTTTACTGTACTTTATTTCTGTTCCATACTTAGTACTGTTGTCGGACCGCCTTCGTGCGTTAAATGCCCGCAGATTTAGGTACTCAGTTGTGGATCCGCGAGCTTAGGATCCTTGTTCAGCATTTTGGGATAGCTCCAATGTTCCGGAGCTTGTCATTATGGTTAGGTATATTCAGGGGTACGGCGGGGCCTTGTCCCGTCATAATTACTGTCCAAAATCTTAGAGGTCTGTATTCATATGTGGGCTGGACTGGCGCGAGTTGTATTTACATTGTTGTATAGTTTTAGTCCCATTCGGACGTTATCTATTATGAAGAAAAAATGAGTGTTATTTATCTTCCGCAGTTTACTTGTGTTTTATGAATAGAAGGGTGCCCAGGTAGGGCACCAGTCGTGGGCCCGGAGTTTGGGGCGTGACATATTGGTTAAATTATTTTTTTATATTAATAATAATTACGTTAAAAAATTATCATAACAAATAAAATAAGAGAGGGAAGTAAACACTAAGGAAGTAAGTGTTACAAATTTAAATTTGTGGGAGGTTTATGTAATTATTTTTTTAGTTTTTTTTTTTTTAATATAATGACTTTATAAGTAAATTAGTCTAACTTGAATGATCTTTTTGATATAAAATAAACATAAGGGACTAGTGAGACATTTGTTATAGTTTAGTGAACTTTTAGTTATTCACTCTTTTCCTTCAACTAATTTGGTATGGCAAAATCCATCCTCAACAGAAAAGGGAATCGAAGGGGAAAGAGGAAATCTCAAATTGGAAGATGGAAAAATAACGGGATGAGAGAGAAATGAAGGGAAGAAGATGGTTAGAGGTTGGGTTATAATGTGAATCGGATTAAAAATAAAGATGATGGGTTAAAATAGAGAGAATGAGTTAAATGAGGTTGATGATTTAATTGGACAACACGTGGCAAATTTGGTATATTTAAGAACAGGATGTGTGGGCTGTTAGAAGTTAATGACACGAATGTGCCAAATATATCACGATAATGACATAAATAAACTTAACTATTAACCAGTGACATAAATAAATTGCTTTTCTTAATTTGAGAATATATTCGAGTTTTTTTTACCCTTTTTATATAATGATCTATCGACTTCCGGGAAATAGTAAAATCCGCAAAGATAGCATAATGAGAACAAAAAAGAAGAGACAATAATATATTTTCATACCCGTTTCATGATATCCAAATCCGTTCGTTCGGCGTGTCTCAAACACATTATTATGTTGAATTTGAATTCATGCCTCCCTCTGCCTGTTGAGTTCAATCTGTATTCTATGCTTTATTTTTCTCCATATATCATTCATTTCTCTCTGCGCCAATTATTGTAATATATATATATATATACGCGTGATGATTTAAAGAAAAAAAGAGTGGAGAGAGATAGTTGTAACAAATTAACAATCTTGTATTTAAAGCAAGGCAAAGTTCTAATTTGTCATCATCAACGTGAGGTTTCGATCTTACACTTCTTTCTTCATTTACCAACGTGGAACACACGTCATTTGGCCAATAACCGTCCATCATTTTATGTCTCAAACGTTTCACTTACGTACACATATCTCTTTCACTAATGAAATTTATGATACTTGACACTACATGTGCACGTGTGTGGAAACGATGTTTCCAACGTGCGAAGCCACAATTGTTCGAGTCATAAATAATGGGTTAAACTTAATTCTACAATAGTAAATTTTCAACAATTTCCTCTTGAAAGAGATTTTGGCGCACTCACAAGGTGTCTTTCTAGCAATCTTTCGGCGGACCAGTGTTGCATCTGGATAGGTAGCAGTGGCTTTGAACCTTATATAGTAGAATACCATCGGACTTACTTACTGCGTGGTGAACGCGATGTCTTAAACCATCAGTATTTAGTTTAAGCCAAGACAATGGTACTAACACAACAACTTTCCTTACTCTGTTCTTCTTAATGTTTTGTCCGTTGTGGCCGTGGACACAATTGGATTCTTAAGTGCGTTCATTTGAGGCATCCAATCCTCACACTTAAATAGGTGGTCTCCTACAAGGTATCCTGCTATACCCCACTTCACAAGTGTTAGGCACCGTTAAAAGTTTTCCCAAACCTAACCTCAACCGAGGAGAATCATTAAAAGTTTTGGAAACTTAACATTTACCCACGTTGATGATAGCACTTAAAGTCTATCATGGGAACGACCTTGGATTCATGTTTCTATGAAGAAATCATTATCCGAAGTGCTTTTGCTTCCACCGAAGCGCTTAACGGAACCTTTACTATTTAATTTTCCCATTGAACCAAATTATTGGGATCTCTAGTCAGTATGGTTGGGTATCCATATCAGTTCGTATTGTTTGAATTTTAAGCCCATTCCCCTAGACCAGCAGAACTCTTGATCTTTGGGTAATCTCTTAATAAAGGGTTCGGTATATCCTTCGATTATAATCAAGGATGTGTCACCTGATCAACTGCCATACGGTCTTATGTATGCGACAAATATGTCAAGACGCCATCATCCGTGCCCTTACATTGTATAACTGACGAAAGCACAAGTTAATCCCAATAAAGGACATCCTCTAATAGGCCGTGAAGTTACTCAATTTCTCATCATGCTTTGTACAAAGCAATAAACTCTGATTCCATCACGAATCGGCCGATGCAAATTTGCTTATAGGATTTTCCAAAGACACACCATACACATCCACTTGTGGATTTTAGTGTTCTTCAGATCTGATGTCCATTTTGCATCACTGTGTTTTTCCAGAATAGCTGGACATCCAGAATATCATAATCCATAGATAAGCAAATAATTCAGATATCGTCATATCTCATTTAAAGCTTTTTATCGATCATTTCCAAAATCACGAGTAAACCTTAGTTCAACTGATCTTCTTTAAGAGTCGATATCAGGTCAGTTGTAGTGTGTAAGATACATTGAACTACATATGACCTTCGTCTATCGCTCATGATATATGAGAGCACCATGATTCCAATAACTTCTATGATTCATATCCTTTGGTGACTTCAATGAGACTGTCATAACACCTCACATATGAGTTTGATTTAGACCAGTCCGTTAGATGTCTTAGAAATCTCAATTCCCAAGATGTCATCTGCAATACCTATATTATTCATATCGAAACATCGTTTCAACATAATCTTAGTCTCTAGGATCAACCTAGAACCTCTCCCTATGATCATTCTGTCGTCTACGTAAAGGCACATTATGACGACCGAGTCAGAATTACCTTTCATCTAGACACATTTATCACACTCATTAATGGATAAACCCTTCGATAGTGGAGTACTATCAAATGTTTCGTGCCAATGCTTCAGGCCTGTTTCTGCCCGTACAAAGATTTGATAAGTCGACAAACTTTATTCTCTTCCATGTAATCACATACCCCTCGGGTTGTTCCGTATTACTTTCTTTTTCAACTTTCAGACTTTTGGTTTCCCAAATATTGGCTTTCTAGCTTCAGAATCACTGTTTTATAGTCAGATTCATTATTTCTGTTTTATCTGAACTTTCCAGGACCAAAATGTAAACATTTCAGGGACCAGAATGAAAGTTCAGGAAGAAGTCCAACAGTCCATAAAACCAACTCTCCGGTTAGAAAGGATGTCTCAACATCCATATATCGCAAGACTGCGATGACCCTGGAGGTTAAGTTATCAACATTGGAGCACATGTCCAAGTAGCCGAGACCTTATATTTGTCAGTAGATCCATCTACTTTGTACTCAATTTGTGTATCCACTTTTACAACCCAGAGGTTCTTTTCACGAAGGAAGATCAACCATCATACAAGTGTGGATCTATCTGATGTAGTCTATTTCTATCTTTTTAGCTTATTTCCAAAGCAGTGCTTGTGGAGATGACAATTATTTCTTAATTGTCCATGGCTCAATATCAACCATATAAGCTAGAAGACCTGGAACAAGTCTTTGTCATCTCTTTTTACTCTGTCTCAGTTTAACATCTAGAATCCCTGAGTTCTGTAGATCTGGAACATTAGGTTTCAGATAGTCAGCAACTTTCGAGTCCTATAGATCTGAAATGTCTAGTTACGTACAATCAGGCACTCGCGGGTTCTTGTTAACCTTGCGCAATTACTTTGTTTTCCTTTCCAAGGAAAGTTATCTTCAAGAAATTCAGCATTCTTTGACACCAAGATGCGATAAGCACTACTGTTAATTGTAGATCTAGTGGATATGAAATCTACAGTCTTAGGTCTGACATAACCTGTTTTGGCTTTGGTATTTCAACACGTGCCACACTACCCCATATCACAATATTTGTATATGTGATTTTTTTCATGTTTCTCATGGAGGGTTAACCTTATCCTTATGCGGAGTTCTGTTGAGAATCGCATTAGCGATAAGGATCGCATTTCCCCACATATCTTGGGCGTACAAATATGTGCTTGGCTAACACCGTTAGACTTAGGTGAGTAAGGAGCGGTCGTTTGTCATACAATGTTTCACATTCTCCCCCTATATCCCTACGAATTCCTTAATCCGTAGGTTTTCAACTTCTACTTTCGAAGCACTACCGCCTTGCGGGAGACGCGGTGCACGAAATCTGAGCCTCGTGCTTGACCATCCTTGCTTTTCTACAAACAAAGGAACCACTACATTGTAACATCGTCGATGAAGATCAGACCGTTCTTGTCTCCCCCTCTCTTTGTACAAGCGTCAAATCACCCACGTAGGCGTGACTATGTTATTGAGGATTAGTGATTCTTTCGATATTACCTTAATGGAATGGAAAGGTGATTTTGCCTCTTCGCCTACCTCACATTCATTTGAGGGTTTATGGCGACAGATGACAACAATCTCAACTTAATTTGCTTTTGAATGACTTTCAATTTAACATGTCTTAATCTATGAAGGCATAGATGCACAGATTACAAATATATCATTCATATAACTACAATCTTACTGTACAACTCTTAGTTTTTATAGACCTGTTGTACTAGTCTCAAATCAGCTTGACCAACATCGTCCTTGAAACTAAGTTTGGGACATGTATCACATCTTGTTAGAGTGATCATATTCCCTTAAGTCCTTTGAGGACAACCTCTTTAACTCCTTTTACTATGGAGGTGGCGTTGCTTCACATGAACAACCTTTTGCCCATGTTTAGGGCGTAACTACATCGTATGAGATCTAGATATTCTGGCCCACTCCAGTTGCCTTGTCAGACTGAGTGTCCAATTTCTGCCTTTCTTTCGGCCTTCAAATCATTTAAGATCTGGAAACTCCGACCCACTCCAGTCGCCAGTAGGCTTCGTATGACTGAGTGTCCAATATCGTCATAACATATGATGGATCTGGCCCATTATTGTCGCCCGCAGTCTTTGTATGACTGAGTGTCCACTACTATCTTGTCAAAAGATGGATCTTCTGTCGGAAATGGTGACATGTTTGTCTGTAGTCCTCTAGTTTTCTTCCCTTGCTTAGGATTGTCCATAAATCCAGTTTATTACAATCTAAGTTCATTCTTTTAGGGCGTTGTTTATAACAGTCCAATCTTTAAATGGGAAGGTGAGTAGTCCAATTTTTGATTTTAGGGTGTAGGGAATATAAGTTTTTAATGAAAACACTTCATATCCTATCCTTGCTTTATTCCCTTTTATTCAGAAATTCTCTAAATATATTATAGACAAGGAAGACTAATTAACTCACTGACGTGTCCAAATTCTCATTTCCATGAGATGTAGGCTCTCTTCTAGAAGATGGAACATCATCTTCAGTCTTCTACTCATGACTCAGTTGACATCCTCAACCTCTTGTGGACGCTTGTTTCCACCACTCTTAGGAGCGGTGATAACAACTCTTCCTTGATCCTTAGCCTTGCCATTATTACTATCAGCAACAGAGATCTCCTCTTTGACGAAAACAGACCTGTAACTATCGTCAAATATAGACCCAAAATTAGGACTACATCTGTTGACATAGACCGTGTTTGAACTATTTATAGAACTATCAACATAACTAGTTTCAACAAGAAAACCACAACTAGATCTGAGACCAGATCTACTGGCATACATCTTTATAGCACTAGTATAAATAATATCTTTAGATTATGGGATACACAATGAATGTACGAGAATAGTATACAACTACTACTGTTGCTTTGAAAGAATAAACAACAATGAATTACAATGGTTACAATCTTGTAGTCAACAAGAGTTGTGGCTACTGTAAACTTGTGAGTTCTTGATCCTCGTTCTGGAATGATTCTTGAGTCCTCCGTCTTGGATCTTCGTTCCAATTGCAACAAGTCTCTTGATCTTGATAGCCTGAAACCAAGAGACACCAAATCCCTACTCGTTACAACTGTGCTAAGTAGAGTGTTAGCACTCTGTCCTTAAGATATTATTGCCCCGTATATATCATTTTACGTTGATGGGCAACTGTCTCCCAAGATAAAACAACATCAAACAAATGAGCAAAGTAAACTCAAGTGTTTCTCAAGAAGAAATTTTGAGTGTGTGAAATATATGCTAGAGAGGAAGAAGTTCAGAAAATATGAACTATACAAGTATGAAGTATGTTCTACAATTGAGCCAATGGCCTCAATTTATAGTGTGTGTAAGATGTCTTCTCATTTAGCCAACTAATGGCAATCAAGACCATGTAATGGCACTAAGTGAGAGCTTATAATACAACCAATAATGGTTGAATTCAAGTGCCAAGTAATGGAGGACTAATGCTCCAAAAGAAGTTCAAAAATCAGAAATTCCCGTCTTCCGTCGATCACACTGCCTCCGAAGCGTCGCGGCGCCTGAGCTCCCGTGACCAAACATGGAATTAGCATTGCGGCCCTACCCTTAGGGCGCCGCAGCCATACCCTTAGGGCCCCGCGACCCTTGGGATAGTGGCACCGCGTCGCCCCGACTCTACGGTGGCGTCGCGACCATTTTCTGATAGGTTTTGATCTTACACTTCGTACAATTCTTCCTTCATTTACCAACATGGAACACACGTCATTTGGACAATAACCGTCCATTATTCTATGTCTCAAACGTTTCACTTACGTACCAATATATCTTTCACTAATAAAATTTACGATACTTGGCACTACGTGTGCACGTGTGTGAAAACGATGTTTCCGACGTGCGAGACCTCAATTGTTCGAGTCATAAATAATGGGTTAAACTTATTTCCACATTAGTAAATTTCCAACAATCCCCTCTTGAAAGAGATTTTGGCGCACTCACAAGGTGCCTTTATAGCAATCTTTCGGTGGACCGATTTGCATTTGGATAGGTAGCAGTGGCTTTGAACCTTCCATAGTAGAATACGATCGGACTTACTTACTGCGCGGTGAACACTATGTCTTAAACCGTCAGTGTTTAGTGTAAGCAAAGACAATGGTAATAACACAACAAATTTCCTTTCTCTGTTCTTCTTAATGTTTTGTTCGTTATGATCGTGGACACAGTTGTATTCTTAAGTGAGTTCATTTGAGACGGCCAATCCTCGTACTTAAATAGGTGGTCTCCTACAAGGTATCCTACTATACCCCACTTCACAAGTGTTAGACACCATAAAAAGTTTCCCCAAACCTAACCTTAACCGATAAGGAAATTAAAGGTTTTGGAAACTTAAACTTTACCCACGTTGCAGATATCACTTAATTCTCTCACGGGAACGCCCTTGTATTCATCTCTATATGAAGAAATCATTATCCAACGTGCTCTTGCTTCCACTGAAGCGCTCAACTGAACCTTTAAATTTCCCCTTGAACCAAATTATTGGGATCTCTAGTCAGTATGGTTAGGTATCCACTGTATCAGTTCATATTGTTTAGGTTTTAAGCCCATTCCTCTAGACCGGTAGAACTCTTGATCTTTGGGTAATCCCTTAATAAAGGGTCCGGTATATCCTTTAATTTAGTAATCAAAGAGGTGTCACCCGTTCAACTGCCATACAGTCTTATGTATGCGACATATATGTCCTGACGCCATCATCCGTGCCCTTACAGTGTATAGCTGACGAAGGCACGAGTTACTCCCAATAAGGGACATCCTCTAAGAGGTCGTGAAGTTACTCAACTTCTCATCATGCTTTGTACAAAGCGATAAACTCCGATTTCAACACGAATCGGCCGATGCAAATTTTCTTAGAGGATTTTCCAAAGATACACCATACACATCCACTTGTGGATTTGGTGTTCTTCATATATGATGTCTAGTTGCATTACTGTATTCTCTCAGAACCGATGGACATCCAGAATATCATAATCATAGATAAGAAAATAATTCAGATATCGTCATATCTCATTTAAAGCCTTCTATCGATCATTTTCAAAATTGCGAGTGAACCTTAGTTCCACTGATCTTCTTTAAGAGTCGATACCAAGTTAGTTATAGTGTGTAAGATACATTGAACTACATATGACCTGCGTCTATCGCTCATGATATATGAGAGGACCATGATTCCAATCACTTCTATGATTGATATCCATTGATGACTTCAACGATACCTTCATAACACCTCACATATGAGTTTGGTTTAGACTAATCCGTTAGATGTCTTAGAAATCTCAATTCCCAAGATATCATCTGCAATACCAATATTATTCAAATTGAAACATCGTTTCAACATAATTTTAGTCTCTAGGATCAACCTAGAACCTCTCCCTGTGATCAACCTGTCTTCTACGTAAAGACACATTATGACGACCGAGTCAGAATTACCTTTCATCTAGACACATTTGTCACACTCATTAATGGAGAAACCCTTCGATAGTGGAGTACTATCAAATGTTTCGTGCCAATGCTTCAGGCCTGTTTCAGCCCGTACAGAGATTTGATAAGTCGACAGACTTTCTTCTCTTCCATGGAACCACATACCCCTCCGGTTATTCCCTATTACTTTCTTTTTCCACTTTTAGACTTTTGGTTTTCTAACTGTTGGCTTTCTAGCTTCAAAATCAATATTTCTGTAGTCAGATTCATTATTTCTGTTTTATATGGAATTTCCAGGACAAAAATGTAAACATTTCTGTGACCAGATTGAAAGTTCAGGAAGAAGTCCAACAGTCCACAAAACCAACTCTCTGGTTAAAAAGGTTGTCTCAACATAGCACATGTCCAAGTAGCCGAGGCCTTATACTTGTCAGTAGATTCATCTACTTTGTACTAAATTTGTGTATCCACTTTTACAACCCAGAGGTTCTTTTCATGAAGGAAGATCAACTATCACACAACTGTGGTACTATCTGATGGAGTCTATTTCTCTCTTTTTAGCTTCTTTCCAAAGAAGTGCTTGTGGAGATGACAATTCTTTCTTAATTGCCCATGGCTCAATCTCAACCACATAAGATAGAAGGCCTGGAATAAGTCTTTGTCCTCTCTTTTTGCTCTTTCTCGGTTTAACATCTAGAATCTATTAGTTCTGTAGATCTGGAACATTAGGTTTCAGATAGTCAGCAACTTTTGAGTCCTATAGATCTGGAACGTCTAGTTTCATACAATTAGGCACTCGCGAGTTCTTGTTAACCTTGAGCAATTACTCTTTTTTCCTTTCCAATGAAATTTATCTTCAAAGAATTCAGCATTCTTTGACACCAAGATGTGATAAGCACTACTGTTATTTGCAGATCTAGTGGATATGCAATCTACAGTCTTAGGTCCGACTTGACCTATTTTGGCTTTGGTATTTCAACACTTGCCACACTACCCCATATCACAACATTTGTATATGGGATTCTTTTCATGTTTCACATGAAGGGGTACCCTTATCCTTATGCGGAGTTCTGTTGAGAATCGCATTAGCGATAAGGATCGCCTTGCCCCACATATCTTGGGCGTACGGATTTGCGCTTGGCTAACACCGTTTGACTGAGGTGAGTAAGGAGCGGTCATTCGTCATACAATTTTTCACATTCTCCCCCTCTATCCCAACGAATTCCTTAATCCGTAGGTTTTCAACTTCTGCTTCCGAAGCACCGCAGCCCTTACTGGGAGGCCCACAGTGCCTAAATTACAGTAGCCTCCCAGGCTTCAACAATTTCATCATCGCTTTTCAACAAACAAAGGAACCACTACGTTGTATCATTGTCGATGAAGATCACAACATTCTTGTCTCCCTCATCTATTTGTACATGCGTCAAATCACCCACCTAGGCGTGACTATGTTATAGATGATCTGTTCTTCTTTCTCTATTACCTTGATGGAATGGAAAGGTGATTTTGCCTCTTCGACTACCTCACATTCATTTGAAGGTTTATGTCGATAGACGACAACAATCTCAAATTAATTAGCTTTTGAATGACTTTCTATTTAACTTGTCTTAATCTATGAAGACATAGATTCACGGATTACAAATATATCATTCATATGACTGCAGTATTAATGTACCACTCTTAGTTATTATAGACCTGTTGGAATAGTCTCAAATCAGCTTGACCAACAACGTTCTTGAAACCAAGTTTGGGACATGTATCACCTATTGTTAGAGTGATCTCATTCCCTTAAGTCCTTTGAGGACAACCTCTTCAACTCCTTTTACTATGGAGGTAGCGTTGTTTCACATGAATAATCTCTTGCCCGTGGTTAGGGCGTAACTACATCGTATGAGATCTAGATATTCTGGCCCACTCCAGTTGCCTTGGCAGATTGAGTGTCCAATTTTTGCCTTTCTTTTGGCCGTCAAATCATTTAAGATCTGGAAACTCTGACCCACTTCAGTCTCCCATAGGCTTCGTATGATTGAGTGTCCAATATCGTCATGTAATATGATGGATATGGCCCACTCTAGTAGCCCGCAGGCTTTGTATGACTAAGTGTCCACTACTATCCTGTCAAAAGACGGATCTTCTATCAGAAATGGTGACAGGTTTGTCTCTAGTCCTCTAGTCTTCTTCCCTTTCTTAGGATTGTCCATAAATCTAGTTTATTACAATCTAAGTCCATTCTTTTAGGCTTGTTGTTTATAACAGTCAAATCTTTAAACGGGAAGGTGAGTAGTCCAATTTATGATTTTAGGGTGTAGCGAATATAAGTTTTTAATGAAAACACTTCATATCCTAGCCTTGCTTTATTCTCTTTTATTTAGAAATTCTCTAATCAAATTATGGACAAGGAAGACTAATTAACTCATACTTTTGGAATCTGGCCCACGTCAGTGACGTGTCCAAATTCTCATTTACATGAGATGTAGGCTCTCTGCTACAAGATGGAACATCATCTTCAGCCTTCTCCTCATCTCTCAGTTGACATCCTCAACCTCTTGTGGATGCTTGTTTCCACCACTCTCGGGGGCGGTGATAACAATTCTTACTTGATTAGTAGCCTTGCCATCATTACTATCAGCAACATAGATCTCCTCTTTGATGAAAACAGATCTGTAACTATCGTCAAAGAGAGGCCCAAAATTAGGACCACATCTATTGAAATAAACAGTGTTTGAACTATTTATAGAACTGTCAACGAAACTAGTTTCAATAAGAAAACCACAACCAGATCTGAGACCATATCTACTGGCATACATCTTTATAGAACTAGTATAAATAATGTCTTTAGATTGTGAGATACACAATGAATGTACGAGAACAATATACAACTACTACTAGTGCTTTGAAAGAATAAACAACAATGAATTACAATGGTTACAATCTTGTAGTCAACAAGAGTTGTGGCTATAGTAAACTTGTGAGTTCTTGATCCTCATTCTAGAATAGTTCTTGAGTCCTCCGTCTTGGATCTTCGTTCCAATTGCAACAAGTCCTTTGATTTTGATAGCCTGAAACCAAGAGACACCAAATCCCTACTCGTTACAACTGTGCTGAGTCGAGTTTTAACACTCTATCCTTAAGACATTATTGCCCCGTATATATCCTTTTACGTTGATGGGCAATTATCTCCCAAAATAAAACAACATCAAACAAATGAGCAAAGTACGCTCAAGTGTTTCTCAAGAAGAACTTTTGAGTGTGTGAAAGATATGCTAGAGAGGAAGAAGTTCAGAAAATTTGAACTATACAAGTATGAAGTGTGTTCTACAATTGAGCCAATGGCCTCAATTTATATTGTGTGTAAGATGTCTTCATAGCTAGCCAACTAATGGCAATCAAGTCCATGTAATGGAACTAAATGAGAGCTTATAATTCAGCCAAATTATGGTTGAATTCAAGTGCCAAGTAATAGAGGATTAATGCTCCAAAATCAGCCCAAAAGTCAGAAATTTCCGTCTTCCGTCGACCACACTGCTTCTAAAGTGTCGTGGCACCTGCGCTCTAGTGACCAAACATGGAATTAACATTGTGGCCCTACCCTTGGGGCTCCGCGGCCTTTGGGCTCTACGGTGGTGTCGCGGTCCTTTTCCGACAGGTTTCTATCTTACATTTCGTACACTTCTTCCTTCATTTACCAACGTGGAACACACGTCATTTGGCCAATAATTGTCCTTCATTCGATGTCTCAAACATTTCAATTACGTGCCAATATCTCTTTCACTAATGAAATTTACGATACTTGACATTACGTGTGCGTGTGTGGAAATGATGTTTCCGACGTGCGATGCCTCAATTGTTCGAGTCATAAATAGTGGGTTAAACTTAATCCACAATAGTAAATTTCCAACAATCCCATCTTGAAAGAGATTTTGGCGCACTCACAAGGTGTCTTTCTAGCAATCTTTCGGCGGACCGATGTTGCATCTGGATATGTAGCAGTGGCTTTGAACCTTATATAGTAGAATACCATTGGACTTACTTACTGCGTGGTGAACACGATGTCTTAAACCATCAGTATTTAGTGTAAGCCAAGACAATGGTACCAACACAACTATTTTCCTTACTCTGTTCTTCTTAATGTTTTATTCGTTGTGGTCGTGGACACAATTGGATTCTTAAGTGCCTTCATTTGAGGCGGCCAATCCTCGCACTTAAATAGGTGATCTCCTACAAGGTATCCTGCTATACCCCACTACACAAGTGTTAGGCACCATTAAAAGTTTCCCCAAACCTAACCTCAACCGATGACAATCATTAAAGGTTTTGGAAACTTAACCTTTACCCATGTTACAGATATCACTTAAAGTCTATCACGGGAACACCCTTGGATTCTTATTTCTATGAAGAAATCGTTAACTGATGTGCTCTTGCTTCCACTGAAGCGCTCAACTGAACCTTTAAATTTCACATTGAACTAAATTCTTGGTATCTTTACTCAGTATGGTTGGGTATCCACTGTATCAATTCATATTGTTTGAGTTTTAAGCCCATTCTCCTAGACCGTCAGAACTCTTGATCTTTGGGTAATCCCTTAATAAAGGGTCTGGTATATCCTTTGATTTAGTATTCAAGGATGTGTATCCCGATCAACTGCTACACGGTCTTATGTATGCGACAGATATGTCCAGACGCCATCATCCGTGCCCTTACAGTGTATAACAGACGAAGGCACGAGTTACTCCCAATAATGGACATCCTCTAAGAGGTCATGAAGTTACTCAACTTCTCATCATGCTTTGTATAAAGCGATAAACTCCGATTCCATCACGAATCGGCCGATGCAAATTTGTTTAGAGGATTTTCCAAAGACACACCATACACATCCACTTGTGGATTTTGGTGTTCTTCAGGTATGATGTCCAGTTTGCATCACCGTGTTCTCCCAGAACCGATGGACAAATATCATAATTCATAGATAAGCAAATTATTCAGATGTCGTCACATCTCATTTAAAGCCTTCTATCGATCATTTCCAAAATCATGAGTGAACCTTAGTTCAACTAATCTTCTTTAAGAGTCGATACCAGGTCAATTGTAGTGTGTAAGATACACTGAACTACATATGACCTGCGTCTATCGCTCATGATATATGGGAGCACCATGATTACAATCACTTCTATGATTCATATCTATTGGTGACTTCAACGAGACCGTCATAACACCTCACATATGAGTTTGGTTTAGAAAGACTGTCTCAACATCCATGTCTCGCAATACTGCGGTGACCCTGAGGTTAAGCTATCCACATAGGAGCACATGTCCAAGTAGCCGAGGCCTTATACTTGTTATTAGATTCATCTACTTTGTACTCAATTTGTGTATCCACTTTTACAATCCAGAGGTTCTTTTCCCGAAGGAAGATCAACCATCACACAAGTGTGGTTCTATCTGATGAAGTCTATTTATCTCTTTTTAGCTTCTTTCCAAAGCATTTCTTGTGGAGATGACAATTATTTCTTAATTGCCCATGGCTCAATCTCAACCACATAAGCTAGAAGTCCTGGAACAAGTCTTTGTCCCCTTTTTTTCTCTGTCTCCGATTAACATCTATAATCTCTGAGTTATGTAGATCTGGAACATTAGGTTCCAGATAGTTAGCAACTTTCGAGTCTTATAGATATGGAACGTCTAGTTCCGTACAATCAGGCACTCGCGGGTTCTTGTTAACCTTGAGCAATTACTCATTTTCCTTTCCAAGGAAAGTTATCTTCAAGGAATTCAGCATTCTTTGACACCAAGATGCGATAAGCACTACTGTTATTTGCAGATGCAATCTACAGTCTTAGGTTCGACTTGATCTATTTTGGCTTTGTTATTTCAACACGTGCCATACTACCCTATATCACAACATTTGTATATGGTATTTTTTTCATGTTTCACATGGAGGGTTACCTTATCCTTATGTGGAGTTCTATTGAGAATCGCATTAGCGATAAGGATCGCCTTGCCCCACATATCTTGGGCGTACAGATCTGTGCTTGGCTAACACCGCTAGACTGAGGTGAGTATGGAGCAGTCGTTTGTCATACAATGTTTCACGTTCTCCCCCTCTATCCCTATGAACTTCTTAAACCGTAGGTTTTCAACTTCTGCTTCCGAAGCACCGCGACCCTTACTTGGAGGCGCCGCAGTGCCTGAAATACAGTAGCCTCTCAGGCTTCAATGGTTTCATCCTTGCTTCAACAAACAAAGGAACTACTACGTTGTACCATCATCGATGAAGATCACAACATTCTTGTCTTCTCCTTCTATTTGTTCAAGCGTCAAATCACCCACGTAGGCGTGACTATGTTATAGAGGATCAATGCTTCTTTTTCTATTACCTTGATGGAATGGAAATGTGATTTTGCCTCTTCGCCTACCTCACATTCATTTGAGGATTTATGTTGACAGACGCCAATAATCTCAACTTAATTAGTTTTTGAATGACTTTCTATTTAACGTGTCTTAATTTATGAAGGCATAGATGCACGGATTACAAATATATAATTCATATGACTACAATCTTACTGTATCACTCTTAGTAATTATAGACCTGTTGGACTAGTCTCAAATCTGCTTGTCCAACAATGTCCTTTCAACCAAGTTTGGGACATGTATCACATCTTGTTAGAGTGATCCCATTCCCTTAAGTCTTTTGAGGACAACCTCTTCAACTCTTTTTACTATGGAGGTGGCGTTGCTTCACATGAATAACCTCTTGCCCTTGGTTAGGGCGTAACTGGATTGTATGAGATATTGATATTCTGGCCCACTCCAGTTACCATGGCAGACTGAGTGTACAATTTCTGCCTTTCTTTTGGCCTTCAAATCATTTAAGACCCACTCCAGTCGCCCGTATGCTTCGTATGACTGAGTGTCCAATATCGTCATGTCATATGATGTATATGGCCCACTCTAGTCGCCCATGTGATTTATATGACTGAGTGTCCACTACTATCCTATTAAAAGACAGATCTTCTGTCGGAAATGGTGACAGGTTTGTCTCTAGTCCTCTAGTCTTCTTCCCTTGCTTAGAATTGTCCATAAATCCAGTTTATTACAATCTAAGTCCATTATTTTAGGCCGTTGTTTATAACAGTCCAATCTTTAAACGATAATATGAGTAGTCCAATTTCTAATTTTAGGGTGTAAGGAATATACGTTTTTAATGAAAACACTTTATATCCTAGCCTTGCTTTATTTCCTTTTATTTAGAAATTCTCTAAATATATTATGGACAAGGAAGACTAATTAACTCATACCTTCGGAATCTGGCCCACATCAGTGACGTGTCCAAATTCTCATTTCCATGAGATGTAGGAACTCTGCTACAAGATGGAATATCATCTTCAGTCTTCTCCTTATGTCTCAGTTGACATCCTCAACTTCTTGTGGACGCTTGTTTCCACCACTTTCGAGAGCGGTGATAGCAACTCTTCCTTGATCCTTAGCCTTGCCATCGTGACTATCTGACGAAAACAGATATGTAACTATCGTCAAAGAGAGACCCAAAATGGAACATCATCTGGTATTTGTCAAGTATAAAATCCTCCCAATCATCCTCTGATAGCTTGCTGGATCTTCCAGCAATGGATCTTTAATCTTTGATGCATCATCATGAATATGTTGATCATAAACATCAGATGTCAACCTGGCATTAAGCTCCATAGGAGACTTTGCTGGTTTCCCAGCAGTCAATCCAAGATCAGAGATCAGCTCCACTGCATACTTTCTCTGATGCATTATTATCCCACTGACATTTCTAGCAAACTCAAAGCCTAGAAAATATCGCAAAGTTCCCAGGTCTTGATCTTGAAATTCTGTTGAGGAGCAACTTTGGTCTCCTGAATCAGATCTTTGTCATTCCCAGTAATGAGAAGATCATCCACATAGATGAGCACTACCACTATTTTGTCCCCAACCTTTTTGGTTAGAAGAGAATAGTCTAAATGGCTTTGAACAAATCCTGAATTCTTCAAGGCAGTGGTTAGTTTGATGTTCCACTACCTAGAAGCCTGCTTCAGTCCATACAATGACTTTATCAGTTTGCACACTTTCCCTTGCTTGTGATAAAAACCTTGTGGCATGTTCATGTAAACCTCCTCATTAAGGTCACCTTGCAGAAATGTATTGTAGACATCCATTTGATATATTTTCCAATATCTGGAAGCAGCAACTGAAATCACTGCCCTCACAGACCATCTTTGCCACAGGTGAGAAAGTGTCTTGGTAATCAACTTCTTCCTTTTGATTGTACCCCTTGGCTACTAATCTTTCTTTGAATCTCTCCACTTCACCATTTGCCTTGTATTTGATCTTATAGACCCACTTGCATCCAATGGCCTTCTTGTGTCTAGGAAGGTCAGTAACTTCCCAGGTGTTATTGTCCTCCAATGCTTGCATCTCAACCTTCATGGCATCCACCCATATGGTGTCTTGTACTGCTGCAGAATATGAAGTTGGCTCCTACTCAACCTCCATTTTTGCAATGTAACTTTTGTATCTTGCACTCAATCCAGTGTAGTTAAGATTACTAGATATAGGATATAATCAATCTTGTTTTCTCTCTGCACCACATGCACCATATAAAGTCTTTCATCCATGTAGGCTGCTTCCTGCTCCTGTTTGATCTTCTCAATGGTGGCTCAGATTCAGGTGTGATATTATTTTCTGCTTCTGCTTGACTGGTGGACTGAACACCTTGGGGCCCCTTCTCAACAGCTGCAACATTATCAGTTTGCTCAATCTGGTTTGTATCCTCAATACTCTTAGATAGTTGCTGAAAGATATCTCCATCATCCTCTATATCTACTTGTTGTGCTTCTGAATTCAGTATGCTATCAGCTCTAGGTATCTTCTTCTGTTGAAAAGGAAATATGTCTTCATAGAATGTAACATCCCTACTCACAAAGAGAGTATTATTAGATAGATTTAACAGTCTATATCCCTTTCCTGGAAGAATATCTAAGCAGTACTGCCTTTATGGCTTTGGTGTCAAATTTGTCTGTCTGCACCAGGTTTGTTGCATAGCAAAGACACCTAATAACTCTCATGTGGGACAGAACTAGAGTATTCTTATATAGCCTTTCATATGGTGAGATGTTTCCCAACACCACTGAAGGTAACCTGTTCATAATGTACATAACAACCTCCACACAATCCCTCCAGAACCTTGCTGGTAAGTAACTCTGAAACTTGATAGCCCTTGCAAGTTCTAGGATGTGTCTATGCCTTCTTTCAACTAATCCATTCTGCTGAAGACTATAGGGACAAGATATTTGATGGACAATTCCCAACTTTGCAAATAAATCTCTACATATATTGTTAATGAATTCTGATCCATTATCAGATCTAATAGATTTAACCTGTGCTCCATATTGTGTCTTAATCATCAAGCATAAGTCATTAAGTATAGTAGTGACATCTGATTTAATATGCAAAAGAAATATCCATGTCCATCTAGTAAAATCATCAACTACAGATAGAAAGTATCTCATCCTAGTGTAGGTGGGTGGGTACCTTATATGGTCCCCAAACATCAATATGTAATAAGTCAAATGGAAATGTAGTCATACTATTGCTAGCTGGGAAGGGTAATCTGGTTTGTCTTGCCATAGGGCATACATCACAATGTGTAATTGTGAAGCTTAAGGCTAATTTCCTAAATCATTCCATCATCACAATTTAACACTGATACCCACTCAAACGTTCATCACAACTATCCGAATGAGACCTCCAAACACGCCCAATACCCCTCCATATTTATAACTTATTACATACTTTTATTGAAGTCTCAAAAAACTAAACCATAGCCTACCTCAATACGGAGCAGGAGCCACAAACGGTCGGTTCCTCAAAGTGTGTTTCCGACTCCTCGAAACTCTTCATAACGAATCATAGTCTTACACGAAAATTCTACATATTAATATCAAGAAAGCATATACAAAAGTTCAATCCTTAATCAAACATAAAACACCTAACTTTCCAACCGGGCCATAGTGCCAAAATCCACCCCATATTACACCAAAAGCTTCTAAACATTAGAATTAGTCATAACCCGAAATTAATTTTAATAGCAATGTTACACCCCATAAATTAGTGTATCAAATATACTATCACACCCCAAACTGGGGGGAGGGGGGTAGTTGGCACGCCGTGCCCTGTTGGCCTAAGTCTACACTCTGATGACTAGTCTTTTGTCTAATTAGAATTTCCGGCCGACAAGGCCATACTAGAATATATCATGACAACAACACTAGATAAGAGAAAATGGGACATACAAGGTCACAACATAGTTTAATAAAGGATAACTTAGCTGGCAAGGCTACACATCCACACTAAACATACAAAAACAAGCCTGTGAGCTTTTATGAGTGATTGAACTAACATATGGACAGGACAAGGCCCCGAACTACCCATACTGTATCTAAATCCGCAAAAGACTCCATATATATAACCAAGAAACTCCGAAAAGATGATGGTTACTTAATGACGGTTGAGCTCGATATTTCCTTCCGCAGTAGTCTATTAGAGTCTCTAGTATAACTTGTGGCATAAACACATAATTCCCCGTAAAGAATAAATAGTAATATGAATATATAAGTTGTAAGTAAAAAAATATTAGAAATATGAAGTGATTAGTTGTAAAGGAAATCATAAGCAATTTGGGGCCACATGGGATGAATAATGAAACTCTGAAACTTAATACCACATGTCTAGGTAGGCTTTTACTGTATGAATTATCCTCATCTTATAGTGCGATGTATAAGATGTCTTGAATCTTAATTATATTATATATGTTGCGGAACATGTAATCCAATCCAATATATGTGCTTGTTGTGGAACATGCAACCCGATCCTCTATATGATTCAGTTATTGCGAAATGTGGAACCCGATCCTCTATATAATCATAAATATATGAACGATATCAATGCCAATTAAAACATCTCAATACCAATGTAAACTGAGGACTGAACAATAAACTATAATAATAGTTGCTCTTTTGCCTTTTTTGAAACTCAAAGACTTCTTGACTTAACTCTTAAATGACTCTTAGTCGACTCAATGGTTATCTCTTTGGAATGATTCCTTTCAAAGACTTAAGCCATATTTAGTAACCTATAGTGAGGATTTTGATATACAAGAGAGTGGAGTTCATTAAATTTCTTTTTGAAAATAATGGTTCTTTAGATTTTATGCTTTTGAAGGAAGTGATAGCCTTACATAACCTTATCCATGAACAGGTACGTTGTTCTATAAGCCCTAATGTTTATTACTAATGATTATCTATAACAAACAAAGGGTCAATATCAATATTGAATCCATAACCATATAAGAAACTCTATTTAGACATCTTCTCGATAAGGTTAAACACAAAGCATTTTTAGACTTGTTAACAAAGGGGTATTTCTGTAATTTGATCCACACTATTCTCCGAAAAATACCCACTTAGGTTTACGACATCAACAATCAATATGTTAGTCAATTTCAACTCACAATTCCAATAAAATCTGTCCACAACTCAACTTATCATAATTTCATAGGTTTACGGGTCTCGGCTACGAAAATCCTTTCACAAAATATCCCAAATCATCAATTAATCACATAAATAGATAAAGGAGGGTAAATCTTACCTCAACGCAACCAAACACTCATGAAAAATCAAGTTGCCCAAAATTCTAGGGTTTCCAAAATTGCCTCTCCACGGGGTTGATAATTTTTATGATAATAAAAAAATTAGTGATGTTAATCCAACATATGCTTTGGAAATGATCTTGAATATTATAGAATCCTTAGAGAGGATTTAGGGTGTGTTTAGTATCTGATCATGGAGGAATATGAAGTAAAAATCGTGGAACCCATATTTAAACCCGACAAATTTTCTCCATCGCCGTAATGTGACGGTACACTCGATACACCGTCAAACATCTAACGGTCCAACAAGTTTCCCCTTTTAACTTAGAAGTTTGATCGCTTAGTATAGGTATTTGATGGTATGTCATATGTCCCGTCTAGTTCCCAAGTTTTCTATTTTTATCGAACATACTTCCTTCGATCCATTTAAATCTCAAACACTCCGGTACCTTCATAAACAAGTTGAAACCCTCATTATGCTTCTGTAGGGTCATATCTCTTCTCGAGACTTTGATATCCATTGACTTTATGGTGGGACGTGAAACTACAGGGTGTAACATCCTTCCCCTCTTAGGAACATTCGTCCATGAATGTTAAAGATATTCTTCACTTCTGAGGGTTCTAAAATTTAAGCAGAGTTTCCTTTATAAATAGGACCATCCAAAACTTCATAAGCAACACAAACATATATCTAATGTCATACAGGGCAATATAATCAAGAAGTATGATCATTTTCCTCACACGACCATCTATAAATGTAAGAATCAAAGAGTTAGTCATAACTCACCTTAACTGTATTTTGAGTTATACCGGTCACATCTGCCTCAACATTAAAACCTAAATAAGACATAAGACTTAGAATTGTCAAATAGAATTGAAATGAGAGAATCGTATTACATGAATATTGGTGTAAACTTGAAAACTAAAATAGGTAGGGGTATTTGGATTTCATATCTTCTTCGGCCTCCCAAGTAATATCTTTTGTATTATTATTCCTCCATAGCACTTTAATAGAGGAAACTTCTTTAGTTATCATCTTTAAACTTGGAGATCTAAAATAGCTACTGGAGTCTCTTTATCAGTTAGATTCTCGGTAATCTGTACATGCTCTTGGGAGTTATATGATAGGAATATCTTACACTTACACAACATCGACATATGCAACTCATCCTATCTTGCAGATGATCTTTTATGGTCCAATGTATCTGGGTCTTAGTTTTCCTTTCTTACGAATCTCATAACTATTTTCATAGAAGAAAGCTTTAAGAACACCCAATCGTCAACAACAAATTCTAAGTCGCAATGTCGAACATATGAATATGATTTATGTCAGCTCTAGGTAGTTAATAAGTGCTCTTGGATCATCTTCACCTTCTCTTATACTTGCTGGTGATGCGCGGTAAGATGCACACACTTTAAACGCAAGTGCACGTTATCGTGACAAGTAGTATAGTCTTGATAAGACCGAATATCGTCCACAAGGATTAGGGTTCAATTACCAATTATCTATTTTCTAGTATCTATTTAGTGAATTGATAATTGATTTGTTGTTTATAACTAAGAATTATGCAAGCTGTTTAAATATAAAGATTTATGTCAGTGGTGATGAGAATAGGGCTTCCATGTATCCTTACTATCCGCTTATGCTACTTACTAATGCATTAACTTATGGTATTCTTCTTTTTGAGAAAGCAGGTTTACGAAATCGTTTTATACTCCCGTTAGGGTTATATAAACACTCAACCCCAGTATCGCACCTTACCTACCTTTCGGTGATAAGGATAAATCTATAGGAGGATTAAGAACAAAAACCTAGTTGACCGTCACGCACAATGCGCAAAATTAGGGTTGTTAAGCCTCTCATCAACGCTACATAAATAATTGAGGTATTTTCATCCCCAATCCAAGAATGTCTACCCAACTTACAGCATATTCACAAACCCCTTTCTAATCGATTAGAAATCATATAGTGATAATTAGTTGTCAATTAATTACCAAGAGTTCAACTCAATTATTGGATAGATCTCACAATAAGAAAAATAACCATAAGCATGCATTAATTTATAACATAAGTTTCTAGCAATTCAACATGGAAAGCCCTATAAGAGAATTAGTTCCTAGCCATTGTCATGACAAGAACTAATTCCATGTTCATCATACAAAATAGAAATAAAGAACAAGAAAGGGAAAAGAAATTACTAAACTAATGGTATCCAATCTCCAAGCAAAAGTCTTGTGTTGTGCAAGAAGGGGAACCCTAAAAAACTGCCTAGGGTTCTCCTTTTATAGGCTGAAAACCGCCTCCCTCTTTTCCTTCGTGCTGGCCCAATTTCGTCAAAGACCTAATTTTCCGCGTCGGCGCCGCGCCTGCGAACGGCGCGCGGCCGGAAGTTCTGCAATCCGTCGGGTGTTTTGGCGCCGCGACCCTGATATCTGCTGTCTGAGGGCGCCGCGGCGCTGCATCCTCTGTAGCACCGCGGAGGTTTAGGCGCCGCGGCCCTGCGTCGCTGCTCGAGGCGCCATGCCGAGTCTTCGCGACCTCTCCGAATAGTGGCGCCGCGCCCAGCTTTTGCGAGGCCCGCGGCCAGTCTAGATTTTACCCTCGTTCGCCACTTTCTCTGCTTTCCCGGCTCATCTCCTCTTTTGCCCTCTTTTTGCTCCTTTTCCGCCATTTGGCCATTTTAACCATTTTGACTCAAAAGAAAGAAAAACTATCCTAATACGACACTTATATGTGCAAAACGGGACAAAAGACTAACTAAAACTGACTCAAAAGGTGTATATAAAATACACCGATCAAATACCCCCAAACTTAACCTTTGCTCGCGCTCGAGCAAAGATAGAAATAAATAAAATAAAAGACTCAAAGAATGAAAAATAAAAGACTCACTGCCATTGCTCACTTTTGCTGCATAAGTGTTAACTAGAAAAACATGAAGGTTAGCAGAATAATATGCAGGAACATATATGCAGGAAATTTCCCTTTTTCTTTTTGTTCTTTCCTTCACTTCGATTCTATCTTTTCCCTCTTTTGTTTTGGGAGAGTGAAGTATATAATAATGACAAGAACCCCCAAACTTAGACTTTTGCCTATTTCTTATTACTTTTGTATTGGGGTGCAACAGACTTATTCACTCTTTTTGTCTCTTTTTTAACACAATGTATTCCACTATTTCCTATTTTCACTTATGGTACAATTTGTGGGAATATAGGGTGTCAAAGAAGAAGTTTCAAATTTAGGCTCAATGGGGCTGACTAGGGATATTTTTTAAAGTACGGGATAAAAAAGAATGGTAAGAATTGACTATCAAAGAAATGCCTGAGTCATCTCCCTAACATGCATATCCTAACTATTTCGCCTCAAATAGCAAGAAATCATAACACATAAGTATTTATCATTTAACATGCATAACTCAAGCAAGAGACTCCAAATAGACAGATTCTGTGAGTTTTTGGCATATCTAACTTAGGTGTTTCGATAGTTGCTTCAATTCCGTTACATTATTCCACCTTACTTCACTAGGTGTTTCTAGCAACTACAGCATACATGATCTTTGACAGACAATTATGACTCAAAAAGAAAAAAAATTTGGTGACTCCAAAATAAACATAAAAATAATAAAAAAGACTTAAGTAAAACATAACATGACACAAAGAAAATAAAACACAAATAAAACACCCCCAAACTTAAATCACACATTGTCCCCAATGTGTGTAGACTCAAAGACAATAAAAGAAATAAGACACTTACAAACTTTGGTTAAAATGGTGGTGGTGGTGGTGGATAATGCATCGACCATTGGTTGAACAAGGAACTCAACTCGTTGATTTGTTGCCTTGTTTCTTGCTGTCCTTGTACTACTGTGTCCAAGGTCTGCATCATCCTCATCTGATTTTGATACAATTGCTCCATTGTGGGCGTTGGAGGTTCTGCTCCTGTAGTTGGCCGGTGGCTAGGTCCTGCCTCATATTGAGCCCCTATTTCAGGCTCATCTTCGTCCATGACGGCCTCTGCTGCTGCTGGTTGTACTCTCCGTCTGGCTGCTGGGGGGCTTGGGTCTGGGAAAGAGTGCATTATCCCATAAGACACGGGCAGTTGGTTTCTTTCATGAGTGTCGGTGGGTAGTTTTGGAACCGCACTCATGTGACATAGCTTGGTGATAACTGAGCCATGTCCCAATCCGCCTGTTATTACCAACCTGCTGAGTTCCTCAATGCTCTGCACTATTTATTTCCCCACATCAATCGTCAACCCCCTCATAATTCCATATATCAGTTTAATCCTATCCTCTGGCACTCTGGTGAAGTGCGTGGATGGAATCATGCGGGCGCTTACGAAATATAGCAAACCTTTGGCTACTTTGTTGAATTGGCACCTGTTCAGTGCTCTTGACCCATTTCTTCCAATATCAAAAACCGCTCCATGGTAGCTCACGGTGTTTGCGACGGTATCCCAGTTTATGTTGTCGGTGCTCCTAGACCATGTTCTAAAATGGCTCCGATCACCAATTCCTCCTTCAACATCAACTGTTTTCAATTGTATATTTATATCTTCTGCTGTCACAGGCACATAGTGTCCCCTTACAAAGCATCCCCTTTCCACATTCTCCGGAAAATTGGCATAAAATTCACGCACCATTGTTGTGTTTACTGGTGCTATCTTCTCCGGATTCACAAATTTCCTCCACTCCCTTAACTCAATCATCGCCTGAATGGGCTCATAAACATCTTCTTCCCCATATGACTCCCTCTGGTAGTCCATTCCCTTTCGTATTAAAGTGCAGTATCAAGCTTTTTGTATCTTTGGTAGGCTTGGTAGCTCACAAACCTATTTTCATCGTATTGTGGGGTTGGGGTGGATGTGGAGCCTCTTATCTTCCTGGTGGCCATGGTTTAAAATAGTTTATGGAGCTTTTCAATTTAGTGGCACAAATGTTTCCTACACAATCTACAACTAGCAGCGAACACAACACCCCCAAACTTCAACTTTTCTACCCAATACCCACACTCCTTTTCTACTCTTTTCTCCAAACTTCATAATCAACTCTTCAGTACCCAATTACTTCAACTACAATACTCCTTCAAACTACTACCTCCTGTGACTTCAGTAAAGGATTCAAGAACAGAAAAAAATTACCTTTTTATGAAAAGCTTCAAGCTGTTCTTGTTTCTAATGGTGGTTTGAGGCTATGGAATGGAGCTTTGTTGGTTGAGATGGCTAAGGGTTTTTAGGAATTTAAGAGTTTTGGTTGTGGTTGAGTTTAATTTGTGGAGGATTTGTGGGCAAATTTTTGGAATTTCGTGGGTTTTTGGAGAGGAAGGGTTAGGTTTTTGAAATTGGATTTGGGGAAAATCTGATTCTGGGCGTTTTAAGTTCTGGATTCCCGCCAGTAGCCTGCTTTTAGCGCGGCTAAACTCTGCGCTCGCCCGGGACTTTCTGCGCGCTAAATTTGGCAAATTTTCGAAATTTTTTGGCGCCGCCTGCTCCTGGCGCGCGGCTTAAACTCTGCGCTGTTGATTCTTCTTTTGGCGCGGCCTCACTGCGCGCTTACGCTTTCTCGAAATTGATTTTCTTGATTTCGCCGATTTATTTCCACCTATCAATCACAAAGACAAACACAAGAACCCAAGACCGTGATCGTTCTTAGACAAAATAAAATAAACTAAAGAGTAAATTAAAATAACATAATTGAAAACGTTGGGTTGCCTCCCAAGTAGCGCCGTCTTTAACGTCTTTTAGCGGACGCAAGTTCTTAACCTTAATAACCCCGTGGATTAAGCCCCAACCTATCCATTTCCTCCACATTTGGCGTTTTCTTTTCTTTTCTTCTTAGCATTATCGATGAGGAGTTCAGGAATACTTACCTCCTTTAGTGGCATTTCAGCAAACCATGCTTGCTTTCTTGGGCTCATCGCTCTTTGGTTGACTTGTATTGGCTCGCATGGGGGTTTGATGGTGTTGATTGCAAAGCACCCACTCATTGTTGGTGGCTCAATGACGTGTTTAAAAACTTTAAACACCATTTCTTCAGACTCCACCCTTAGTGTTAATTCTCCTCTTTCAACATCAATCAAAGCTCTCCCCGTTGCTAGGAATGGCCTCCCCAATATGATAGGGATTTCCGCGTCTTCTTCCATATCAAGAATGAGGAAGTCTGCAGGAAAGAAGAATTTTCCTACTTTCACAATCACGTCCTCGATCTTGCCTCTTGGATGAACCACTGTCCTGTCGGCTAGTTGCAGGCTTACTGTGGTTGGTTTGGCCTCACCCAACTCCAATCTTTTAAATACTGATAGGGGCATTAGATTTATACTTGCCCCTAAATCACATAGAGCTCTGTTGCAAGTTACCCTGCCATCGCAAGGTAGTGTAAAGCTCCCTGGATCTTTTAGCTTTGGTGGCAACTTTTTCTGCAAGATAGCACTACACTCTTCTGTCAGTGCTACTATTTCGTATTCTGCCAGCTTCTTCTTCTTCCCCAAAATGTCCTTCATAAACTTGAAATAGGAGGGCATCTGCTCTGTCTTACATGAAAGGTATGTTGATATGCACTTTCAATGTCTCCAAAAATTTGGAGAATTATTTATCAACCGCCTTTATTTGTAGTCTCTGGGAAATGGATCTTCTCTGTATACTCCTTCTCGAGTTTTCTCTACTACGTGGGCTCAATCACCTTCTCTTTTTCTAACTCGCCTTCTTCTCAACCATCGTCATGCGGATCGCCGCTCCAACTTTGTCGCTTCTCAATTTCACCGCTCGCATTGCTCCTCGATTTACCTCTGTGTTGCTTGGCAATGTCCTCGTGGCTCGCTTGTTTGCTGCTTTGCTAGATGACCACTTGAGTTTCCAAGTTCTGAATGAGGATCTAGCTTCACATCGTGGAGTGCAGGCATTGTGAGTCTTTACACCGCTTTCACTCGTCGCTTTTGTTCTTTGAACCGGCATTGAGCTGATCTTTGTGGGGCTTGAATGAAGGCTGATTCGATGCCTTTTTACGCTGCGGCCCCTGTATTGGATTCTGCTGCCCGTATTGATTCTGTTGCCCTTCGTATTGGTTCTGGTTCTGCTGGATTCTGCGCCGCGGTCTCCTCTCCATGAGAAGTTTGGGTGGTTCCTCCACCCTGGATTATACGTGTTGGAGTAGGGGTTGTTCTGTTGCCTCTGATAATTACCTATGGCCTGACACTCTGCCTGCTCCATGGGTATATTGTTGGGATCCGCTGAAGGACACCTATCAAATGTATGTGGGCCACCACATATCTCACAACTTTTAGGCATCTGCACCGCATTTATCGACATCAGTATGTTCTTTGCTGTTGTTTCGCTAGAAGGGCCACTTGGGCATTCAAGGCAGCAATAGCATCTATTTCGTGGACTCCCACTGTTCTTCTCCCACTTGTCGACCTCTCGTCTGTGACATGGTTGTTAGTGGCCATATCTTCTAATAACTCATGAGCGTCGTGGGCTGTTTTCCTCATGAATGCTCCACCTGCTGCTGCATCTATGATGGTTCTGGTTGTACTGCTCAGCCCGTTGTAGAAGATGTGGACCAAGTTCCACAACTCAATGCAATGGTGTGGGCACTTTCTCTGTAGATCTTTGAACCTTTCCCAAGCTTCATATAAGGACTCTCCATCTGCTTGGTAAAAGTTGTTCAACTCCCCTCTCAGTTTTGCTGCTTTACACGGGGGAAAGAACTTGGCTAGGAATTTCTGTGCCAGCTCTTGCCATGTAAAAATCGAATCGGCCGGCAGGGAATTCAACCATACTTTTGCTCTATCCCTAAGTGAGAAGGGAAAGAGCCTCAATCTGACGGCATCATCAGTAACGCCGTTATATCTGAACGTTGCACATAGCTCCAAGAAATTAGCTATGTGCATATGTGGATCCTCCGACGGCAGTCCTCCGAATTGCACTGTGTGTCATGCCGTACTCGGATTGCGGCTTTATCTCGAAGTTGTTGGCTCTGTGCAGGGAGCCTAATGCATGTCTGTGCTCCATTTACTCTTGGCAGCACATAGTCTCCCAAACTTCTTTCTGGCTGGACTTGGACTCTCTCTTCCACGTCTATTGGCGCTTGCCTAGGTATTCCTGGATGGGGGTTGATTCTCTCCTAACCCTTCTCCCATCCCGTTGTTGTTCTGAACGCCGTTCATCTCTAACAAGGTTGCAATCCGCTGATTCTTTCTCGCTTGCGAGTTTTCTCAATTTCTGGATTGAAGGGAACAAGAGTGTCTGCTCCTCTTCTCCTTCGCATAAACTGACTTCCTGAAATAGATCAAAAACAGACAACAAATCACGGCACCTCGAATTTTCAAAAGAAAAACGTAAAAATTAAAAATTAAAAATTAAAAGAAAAGTTAAAAACCAAATTAGAAATTAAAAATAGAAAAATTTGATATTGAACTATGCCTAATCCCCGGCAACGGCGCCAAAAACTTGATGCGCGGTAAGATGCACACACTTTAAACGCAAGTGCACGTTATCGTGACAAGTAGTATAGTCTTGATAAGACCGAATATCGTCCACAAGGATTAGGGTTCAATTACCAATTATCTATTTTCTAGTATCTATTTGGTGAATTGATAATTGATTTGTTGTTTATAACTAAGAATTATGCAAGCTATTTAAATATAAAGATTTATTTCAGTGGTGATGAGAATAGGGCTTCCATGTATCCTTACTATCCGCTTATGCTACTTACTAATGCATTAACTTATGGTATTCTTCTTTTGGAGAAAGCGGGTTCTTAAATCATCTTATACTCCGTTAGGGTTATATAAACACTCACCCAAAGATCGCACCTTACCTACCTTTCTGATAAGGATAACTCTATAGGAGGATTAAGAACAAAAACCTAGTTGATCATTACACACAATGCGCAAAATTAGGGTTGTTAAGCCTCTCATCAACACTACATAAATAATTGAGGTATTTTCATCCCCAATCCAAGAATGTCTACCCAACTTACAGATATTCACAATCCCCTTTCTAATCGATTAGAAATCATATAGTGATAATTAGTTGTCAATTAATTACCAAGAGTTCAACTCAATTATTGGATAGATCTCACAATAAGAAAAATAACTATAAGCATGCATTAATTTATAACATAAGTTTCTAGCAATTCAACATGGAAAACCCTATAAGAGAATTAGTTCCTAGCCATTGTCATGACAAAAACTAATTCCATGTTCATCATACAAAATAGAAATAAAGAACAAGAAAGGGAAAAGAAATTACTAAACTAATGGTATCCAATCTCCAAGCAAAAGTCTTGTGTTGTGCAAGAAGGGAACCCTCAAAAACTGCCTAGGGTTCTCCTTTATAGTGAAAACCGCCTCCTCTTTTCCTTCGTGCGACCTAATTTCGTCAAAAGACCTAATTTTTCTGCGTCGGCGCCGCGACCCTGCAGACAGGCGCCGCGGCGTCGGAAGTTCTGCAATCCGTCGGGTGTTTTGGCGCCGCGGCCCTGATATCTGGCATGCGAGGCACCGCGCGCTGCATCTTCTAGCTCCTCGGATGTTTAGGCGCGCGCCTGCATCTGGCTGCGAGCGCGCAGCCGCGAAGTCTTCTGCGACCTCTTGAATAATGGCGCGCGCCTCGCTGATCGCAGGAGGCGCGCTACTGGTCCGATTTTACCCTTGTTCGCCACTTTCTCTGTTTCCAGCTCTGGCATCTCCTCTTTTGCCCTCTTTTTGCTCCTTTTCCGCCATTTGACCATTTTAACCATTTTGACTCAAAAGAAAGAAAAACTATCCTAATACGACACTTATATGTGCAAAACGGGACAAAATACTAACTAAAACTGACTCAAAAGGTGTATATAAAATACACCGATCAGCTGGATTAAATCAAGGCCTAGTAACTCAGTTTCGCCCACATCTAACCAGCCAACTAGGCATCTAAACTTCCACCTATACAATGCCTCATAGGAGGCCATCTTGATGCTAGAATGATAGATGCTATTGTAAGTAAATTCAATGAGGGGTAATTGATCATCCCAGCTAACTTTGAAATCTAATACACAAGCTCGTATTATATCCTCAAGAATTTGTATTATGCATTCAGTTTTCCCATTAGCATGTGGGTGAAAAGTTATACTAAGGCTCATGTAGGTGCCTAGATCTTTTTGAAATGACTTCCAGAAGTGAGTCGTAAACTGAGCACCTCTATCGGATATGATAGAGAATGGAACACGATGCAATCAAACTATTTCCTAAATATATAACTTGGCATAATCCTCTGCCAAGAAAGTAGTACGAACAAGTAGAAAATAGGCTGACTTTATAAGTTTGTCGATGATAACCCAAACAGAATCGAACATCCGATAAGTTTGGGGTAAAACAGTTATAAAATCCATATTAATAATTTCCAATATCCAAGTAGGGGTTTTAATATTCGATAACAAACCTCCCATCTTCTGATGCTCGACCTTAACTTGCTGACAATTTGGGCACTGAGCCACAAATACTATGATGTCTTTCTCCATGTTAATCCACCACTAAACCTGTCGAAGGTCATGATACATATTCGTTGATCTAGTATGAATGTAATATCTAAACTGGTGGATTTCAGCCATAATTTGCTCTCAAAGCCCTCCTTTACGAAGGGAGATAGTAAACCGCGTTACCGTTTGGGCGTGTTATCCCCTTCTTTACTTATTATTATTATGAAGGAGAGATAGTAAACCGCGTTACCGTTTGGGCGTGTTATCCCCTTCTTTACTTATTATTATTATGAAGGAGAGATTGTTAATCGTGTTCCGTTTGGGCGTGTTATCCCCTTCTTTAGTTATTATTGTTATGAAGGAGAGATTGTTAATCGCGTTCCGTTGGGGCGTCTTATCCCCTTCTTTAGATTTCAGTATTATTGCACCTTAATTATAGTAGGTTAATCACGGTTATCGGGCCTTGGAAAAGGTAGGAAATTGAGTAGAAACGGGGGAGGTCTTTTAATTTTCCGTAGGATATGGAACTTGTTCTTAGAAATATCCTACGAAGAGATCTAGAGGTTAATAGACGTTTCATGGCCATTATAGGTTGAAGTACTACGAGTAGCATATTCTACTTGAAGGGTGGAAAAGGCTAGCAAGGTTATAGTACTTTGGAGCGTTTTGCTAAATTGTCGATAATCGTCGCGAGGTATGTGAACCTCTTCCTATCTCTTCTAGCATGATATTTGCGAAATATATATATAGTACGGTAGACGTACGTGTGTAAAATGAATTTGGTTTATTTAAAACATAAAGTGTTATAATGGCTTTATGGGAAGTTAATTATAACAACTTTATGTAGGTAAAGGAATGGTTTATTGATTTTTAAAAAGATAAGAGACTTGACTTATATTTGACTTGATTTGATATGTGAAGAACTTGAATTGTGTGGAAAGTTGTGAAACCTCATTCATGAGTAATGAGTACTTGGTTTCGAATAATAATGTTATATTGATTTCGGAAATGAGAATAAGTATCGAACAAACCACTGCAACGTTAATAAAGGAAAAAGTAACGACAATTAATTATATTGAGTAATGAGTACTTGGTTTCGAATAATAATGTTATATTGATTTCGGAAATGAGAATAAGTATCGAACAACCCACTGCAGCGTTAATAAAGGGAAATATATTGACAAATAATTAATATTAATAAAACAAGTAGAAACCTCTATCTGCATAGAAGCTAAGATAAGACAAAATTGTATTACATTTCCTAGATCACGGTTGCTTTAATAAGGTCATTAATAACAAGAAAAGAGACTTGAGTAATTGAAGTGTTTTGGTTTAAAAGAAAGGCATGGTTTTGTCTTAAATTGATTTAAAAAGAAGGTATGGAAATTGTTTTGGATTTACTTAAAATGATGGTTACTCTAGTTGATACTACGGGTATCATGTGACCTTTGTAAAAGAAATGGATCTTTTGAAAGAGCTAAAGTACGTAGTACTTTAGGGTTAAAACCCGGATGGTTGGCATAAAATGAGAGTACTTGAGTTTATACAAATGGTGAATCAATTTACATGTTAACGATACCAAGAGTATGTTGAACTTGTCTATGCTAGTTGTAATAGCGTTTGTTGTGCAAGCATTGTATTTTTATACCACCGCGTCTCTCGATGGAGGGCCGGCTGACTTGTTATGAACTTTTATCGACGTCTGGCGTGTGGAGGATTCCACGGGTATGCTTCCATTGTGTTTTATCTTGGCCATGCGTATACGATGAGGGATGCCGGGGCATGCGGCCAGGATGCGGGTTAGATGCCCGCGCGTTTCATTACTCCATGGTCATGCTTATACGATGAGGGATTCCGGGGCATGCGACCATGTTATATTTTTACTCCATGGGCTAGCTCCCCGTGAAGACATGTAACCACGATGAGGGATTCCGGGGGCATGTTATATTATTATTCCATGGGCTAGCTCCCATGAAGACTTGCACTACGATGAGGATTAGAGGCACGTTATGGCCATGCTTATCGATGAGGATTCCGGCATGCGAATCGTTATATATATATATATATATATATGTATTGTATATGTGTATGCCGACAGTGAGGTAGGATGCCACGGTCGCGTCACCTGATTATATGTTACATCATGTACTGCTGGCAGTGAGGAAGGAATTCCATGGGCACGATTGATATTGTGGGCATGAGACCCATGGTTATATTTGAGCGATGACTTGAGGGCGTGAGTCCCTGACTTGACATGACTGCTTACATATTGTATATCGTAAATTGTTTATCATATATGTCTCCTGTTTTATATAGACTATTATGATTTTATTTCTGATATTTTGATTTCACATACTCTGTACTGTTGTCTCGACCTCGCCCGAGGCTGCGTTCATGCCGCAGTTGCGATGCGTAGCTTCGATCCGCACTCTTAGGATCACTGTTCAGTTCTTGGAAAGCTCCATTTCTCCGGAGGTTTTGTCTTTGGTATAGTCCTCTGTCATTGTAGGTACTTGTACATTCAGGGGTATGGCGGGGCCCTGTCCCGTCATAGTTGTGGTTACATTCTTAGAGGTATGTAGTACTGTTGTGGGCAGGGTTCGTAAAGGATGTAACTGTTCAAGTTTTGGTTTATATATACATGCCGAAAGGCGACATTTTCTTGGTTAGATTGTTCTTACTCTTTATTGTTTCATGTCTTGTTTTTATATTCCGCTGGTTACTCTGATGTATATCTACTTGGGTGCCCGGGTAAGGCACCAGTCATGGGCCCGGGATCGGGTCGTGACAGGGGTCCTTTAACTATCTTGTATTCACCTCAAGTATTAAGGATGATTTTATTGTATTCTAGACCACTGCTCCTCCATCATCTATATCCAACAGTTGCACATTTAAATTGGCTAAGTGACGTAGTTGTTTGGTCATTTCTATCTTATTAGCTTCAACATCATCTAAACTTCCCATAGACTTATTGATGTAAATAAGGGGCGGTGTTGGTGGGTAAGCGGGTTGGGTGTGGATGATATTTGGGTCGACCTGAAAATGAGAGTCAAAATGGGGTTCTTGGGTTCTCGATTTGGAGACATAGTGGGGTGTTATATGGCTATTTCGGGTGGATATGAAAGTAGTTGGGTCAAGGAATTTTAGAGGGTCGTTATATACATGTTGATGGTTGTTTTGATGTTTTTTCTTTTATGGTTGGATAACGGTAGGATTCCGAAATAGTACTAGGACAGTAGGTTCTCGGTAAGTGTATTATGTGGATTGTTTGATGTTATCGAGATTGGATGGGTATTTGTGGACTGTATCGGGTGGTTTCCTTTGGTGGGAGTGTATATGAAGTGATGTGGGAGGTAAGGGTAGTTGGTATATAGTAGGTTGGGTGAATATTTATCGCGAGTTGTAAGCTCGGGTGAAGGTTGATTGATTTTGTTAAGTGTTTGTTTGGTAGATATGGTTTGAGTGTTTAGTGGTTGTGTTTATAGTGGGATATGGTTGATGAGCTCAAGGATAGAGACACGGGGTTTTTACTACCCGAGCTGACACCAAGGATAGTGTGATCAATACCACAGGGTGAAGACCGAGGTTTGTTAAATACAAGTTTTCAACACAGTTCCAACCTTCGCTTACCACTAATGGGTTTCCTCAAGTTTGGGAAATGGTGAAGTCACACGGTCTCAACCAAGTCTTACGCTAAAGGGAGGGGTGACCCATAAAGGATCGAATAAGTTTCAACACACAAGTTGAAGACTTAAACTTTATATTTAACTTTAGCTCAAATCTTATCTTTACATTCATCCCAATGTATAGTAGAGTAAGGACCATCCTCCATCAAGTTCCTCCATCCTGCGCAATAACTTTGTCTTCCTCTTGGTTCTAATGTACCTCATTCTCCTCTACCACAAAGGCATCACCACTTTTTTTATATTCTTCATGTGTCATGTTCCTTGGGTTGGGACATTCCTTAGCAAAATGTTTGAGTCCTTGGAACTTGTAACATCTCTTGCGGCCTTTATCAACACCTTCCATTTTCCTTTGTCTTTGTTTACATCGTCTTGCTTGTACAAGGGATTGGAATAGGATGTGCCAACCTTATGCTTAGCACTTGCAGGTTTAGTGTAAGGCCTCGTGACAACCTTCTTTTGTTTCCTTTCGAATATAAGTGCTAGATGGCATACATCTTCAAATGTAGTGTAAGTGGCCACTTCCACTATTTCTTGGATTTCCGCGCTTAGTCCGCCAATAAATTGTGCAATGCGTTGCGACTTTTTTTCTTCTAAGTCACACAACATTGTGACCTTCTCAAATTCCCGAATGTATTCTTCAACCTTAAGGAAACCTTACCGAAGCTTGGTGAGTTGAAGGTAGAAATCTTTTTTTTTTTTTTTTTTTTTTTAGGTAAATGCAAATTTTTATTACTAGAAACAGAAAGAAAAGTGGCTACAATCAATCATTGAGGGTTCTCAGTCCTCAACGTAATGCAAAGAAGAAGCAGGGGAGTAAGGAGTTGTCACTCGAAGGTGCCATTACAAGAAGGGATAAAATCATAGAGTACTCTATAAGATGTTGTTTTAATCTTATTAATAACCTCTTCTGCCGGTAAGCTTGTGCCTTCAAAGAGCATTGTGTTCCTTGTCCTCCAAATCTCATAGACCATGTCTGAAGGCAATTAAGGTTGCTTTTGCTCGGATGCCTGTCCCGCGGTGATCTTTTTTAATCCATTTGAGAGAACTTTCAACCGGGGTCATTTCTCTCCTAATTCCCACCCAATCTCTTATGCTCTTCCAAATCAAACGGGTGTAGGGGCATGTGAAGAAGAGGTGCTCCCTTGTTTCATTTGCTTGCTTGCAGAACCCACAAGACTTATCCTCCAAGTTAAGATAGGAAAGAGTGTCTTTTGTAGCTAACCGCTTTCTACAATTTAGCCACATGGTGAACGAGAACTTAAGGAATGAACCCTTTCGGTTGTGACATCCAAGGCTTTTTATCTTGCTTAGTGCGCAAGATCTCATATACGAGGCTTGAATCAAATTTTCCGTTGGTACAACACTTTGCTAATTCGGCAATTGCAACTCCTTGGCTACCAAAGATGGAAACAAGTTTGTCGCGTATCCCGCAAATCTTTCTGAATAGGGGGGAGTCTCTAGGACGTACCTCATAGTCCCAAAAAGAACCGCCTCTCAAATAAAAGTTGTTGATCCATTGTACCCAGAGAGTTTACCTCGGTGTGGGTTTGCCAAATTGTCTGGGATAGCAGGGCGTGGTTCCATTCCTTGATATTCATAAGGCCCAAGCCTCCTTCAGATTGAGGTAAGCAAATGGCCTCCCAAGCGACTCTAGGTGGTTTCCCTCCCCATAAGAACTGGATACAGGCAGACCTTACCTTGTTGAGTACTGTGGCCGGAATAGGAAGGGCCCGGAACCAAAAACTCTCAACACCTTGGATGACCGACCTGATAAGCTCTAGCTTGCCCGTATAAGAAAGCGTGTGGTGTCCCCATTTCTGAATGTAATTCGAAATAGCACTAGTGAAAGGAGCAAATTGGTTCACCGAGACTGAAATTGGGGACAAAGGAATCCCCAAGTACCGTACCGGAAAGCTACCAATGCCGAATCCAACTCTGGCCAAGATCAAGTCACGTACCTCATCATGTACTCCCGCTAAGTAGATGGAGGATTTGGATGGGTTAAGAGTTAACCAGAGACCTCCATTCCTCCGCACAATTCATAAGAATCCCAACCAAGACATATCACCTTTGGCAAAAGCATGAGGTCGTCATAAAAGCTAGATGAGTAATACTCAACCTTTTACTCTTGGATAATAAGAAAGCTCTAGCCTCGATCTTGATTTTAGCATCCTCGAAAGGTAATCCATACACAAGATAAAGAGCGAAGGGGACATAGGATCACCTTGTCTAAGGCCTCGCTTACCCTTGAAGTAACCATGTAATTCACCATTGATAGAAAGAGAGAAGGAGGTTGAGCAAAAACACTCCATGATCCATCTAACAAATCTGTCTGGAAAGTTGAGGCCTCTTAATATCGAATCAAGGAAACTCCAAGAGACCGTGTCAAAAGCTTTCCTAAGATCCACCATGAGCATACACCTTGGTGAGACTCTGGCTCTATTAAATCCTCCCACAAGCTCTTGTGCTACATAGATATTGTCCATCATACTTCTCCCTTTCACAAAAGCCCCTTGTGATTTGTCAACAAGAGAAGGAAGAACCTTTGCCATTCTGGTAGCTAGAATCTTTGTAATGATCTTATAGACCACATTAGTCAATCCAATAGGCCTAAAATCAGTTACCTTAGGATCCCGATCGGTCTTGGGTAGTAAGGCAATGATGGTATGATTCAGTTGTTTCAAAAGAACCCCTGTAGAGAAGAACTCTTGAATGCTTCTTACTACATCATGTCCTACATCTCTCCATCTATTCTTGAAGAAGGCTGAATACCCATCCGGTCCAGGAGCCTTATCATTTCCAATATCGAAAGAGCTTCCCAAATCTCCTTTGGGGATATGAAGTGCAAAAGTTGTATTGATCCTCTTCACTTAGCCGGGCCAAAGTTGCACACTTCAGGATCAAAGTTTGATGTGAATCGGGATGTGCCTAGAAGATCCTTGTAGAATTCCTCAAGAAGCTTTCTTACCTCCCCTGGTGATGTAGTGATAACACCATTAGATTTGACAAGAAAGTTGATGGAGTTCTTAACATTACTTCTCTTGATCAAGCTATGGAAGTATTTGGAGCATTTATCACTTCCAATCAAGTGTTTCTGTCTTGACTTTTGCCTTATGAAATGTCTCTCGGCTTCCATTAAGGTGTTAGCTTTAACTCTTGAGGACTTAACCTTGGATTTAAGCTCCTCATCAAAGGGGTCTTCCATTTGCGTACTGATAGCCTCCTTAAACTCCATGTTAGCCTCGCTTCGCTCTTTGATCAATCTTGCCAAACTCACTAATATTCAATGCCTCGAGGTTGTTTGTGGCTTTCGGTTTGATGCTAGAACGAATTGGCGGTTCCCAAAATGTCTTGTCTCGGCGTGAAGTCATAATGTTGTCGAATGCGGTGAGATAGCCACATATTCATGAACTTGAAAGGCCGCTTCCCATTATAGGATGCAATAACCGTAGCCATCACGGGACAGTGGTCAGAGACTGGTTCCATAGGCATGAAATTGGCCGTGCATTCTAAGGTCAAATCGCTCCAATTTTGATTCATCATTACTCTGTCAAGCTTGGACCAAATCGAACCATTTGTCCAAGTGTAGAAAGAACCGGAAGAAGGAGTGTCTTCTAGTCCATGAGCATTCCTGAAATCTCCGAGGTCCTTAAGTGCATAAGGCGTAAGTGGAGGGCCCCCCGCCTTATCTTGAGGGTAGCAGTAAGTGTTGAAATCTCCCATAATCATCCAAGGCCTAGTGATGCCAATGCCCAAGTGAGTAAGGTGATGCCAAAGCATTCTCCTATCCGTGATGCTATAAACCGGATACACAAATGTGGCAAGAAAGCATAGTTCATTTTAGATCGTTCCTTAGTAAATTGGTCCGTGTAAAGAGGTATTCCTACACGGGAAGCAATCTTACTAAGGCCCGTTGCACTCCAGATGGAAAGGGGAATGTCCGGAAAAGTGACCCAAATAGGAATGTCCATAAATAACTCATCCGTTATAAGAACTCCTTTATTGATAGCTTTGAGCATCATAGTCTTCCCGTAGACCATATAAGGGCCACCATGAAGTACATTAGTGCGCTCTTCCTCAGTCATGAATTTGAACACTGTCCAACCTTTGCCATATGGTATGATACGACATTTCACTCCCCATCCCTTCACAATGGTATTTAATGCCTCTCTTCCCGGGAAGGGACCCGTGAAGCAACCAATTAAGCAATAACCCCAAGTTTCTATGAATGGGACTTCATCCTCTACTTCAATGTCTACTTCCGTCCCTTGCTGTTCAATAAATTGCAACTTCATTCCTTTTGCTTCAATCCTAGTACCCGCAAAGACTCCTGCATAAGTCTTTTTTGGAGGGGTGGGACCTTTGCCATGATTCGGGGGGTGGTTCTTAGGAGTAGTATCCGTGGGTGGGATTTGATATTGTTTTGAAGGAGCATTTGTGTGTAAATCATTGGGAGGCATTTCTGGAGATATAGACAGAGGGGGGTGGGTAGAAGGATTTGTGCTTGGGCCCGCAATAGGAGAAAGAATTCGCGTGCCATTTGGTAGGGTAAGGAATGTGTCTTGGGTTTTGGTAGGTAAAGAAGGAAGGGAAGAAAGAAGAGGTGAGGTGTTGTGTAAATCAGGGAGTAGTGAGGGGGTATTGTTTGAGAGAGGGTGTTTGTTTAAGTCTATGTTCGTGCTCGAGGCGAGTTAAAGATTTAACGGTTTATTTATGTTCTTGATAATTGCTCCTTGAGCACATTTCTTAAAGAGGAAAGGCATCATTAGTTACACTTAGAGAGTTAGGGGTTGGTGTCTAACTACACGAGAGGGCAAGTTGGATCCGTGACATTAAATTGGACCCTTGGCTTCCGCGTTATTAATGGACTTGTAGTTCCTGAGGCTTCTTGGAAATAGAATTCATTTTGTTTCTCAATGACTTTGATCCATGTATAACGGGAAAATTAAATGACCCATGGGCACCGCGACCGCCTTGGCAATCGATCGTCATTAAGACCGTCTTGGAGAGACCGCCGGTGCCGCAGCCTTAAAGTTTGGCGCCTCGGCTCCACAATATTAATGCAAGGCTCCTTTCCCACAACTGACTTCTTTCCTTGAATAACGGGGGTAATCAATGTTCCCTGGGTGCCCTCCTGACCCGCCTTGGTAATATGATTATCATGAAGATCCGTAATTGAAAGAGGCTCGTTGGTATCCGCAACCATTAATTGAGACGCCTCGGCACGCGAGTGTCACGAGACTCTTCGGGATGGAGACTTCCGAGCCTAGCATCGCACCTCGATCTTAACATTAGGAGTAAACTTCGGATGTATGGACTACCGTCATACCCTCCTTAGCATTATGACCACGCCCAGGCCGGAATGGGAGGGGTCACATTGTTTTCCGGGGCAATAATGTAGGGAGCCTTGACTCCCGCGACTGATTCTTTGGGAATGGGAGTATCATCAATGTTATCCACTGACTTGGAATCATGCAAAACGTGAATAGCCTCAGACCCATTGACATCCTCCTGACCCGTCTTGAACTTCTGACCCGCGCCCATACTCGGTTCTGACCCGAGTAGACCATCACTCCTTTGTGCATCAATCACGTTGTCTGGCCCAGAAATTATCCCTATTCCGGCATGCCTGAGCAAATTTTCAGGTAGTGTTGGGGTACTAAAGTTGCGTGATCGCCTAGTTCTTCCGTGGTAGTCACAGAATCCACCATTGACCGTGATAGGATCAACCACCATAGTAAAGTAGTTTTCCGCGCTCAAATACCCTAATATCCAAGTTCTCGGTATCAATGCTTTTGCCCCATTCATGAATCTTTTGAAGAGTAGCATCATCTATTACATTGTCTAGAGGGATACGTGAGTCTGGCTTGACATGGACCAACACAGAAGGGTCTGAAGTCGCCGGAATGAGATTTTCTTTGGCAATTATAGGACTGCCTCCATTCTTTTTCTTTTTCCTTGTTCTAGCCTTCGTCGAACTTCCTGAACCTCCTGAATCATTGTTGGAACGTGTGTAACGTTTAGATTTCTTCATATTAAGAACGGAAAACTTCAAACCATGAGGGTACAATCGTTAAACATAGAGGGGGGGGGGGGAGGAAGAACAACCGAAGGAGCAACTAAGGCAAAACGTTGAGAGCGTTTTCCTTAGTGAGAGAAACTTCTCTCTAACTCCTATGGGACTTGAAGGTAGAAATCTTGTTCATACTGTCAAGGCAAGAATTTTCTCTTTAAGTTCTTCTTCAATCTTTCCCAAGAATCGATATTGGACTTGCCATGTGTCACGACCCGACCCCGGGCCCGCGACTGGTGCCCTACCTAGGCACCCCTTACAGGTATACATCAGAGAATAGCAGCGGAACATACAAAATTCATAAAAATACTTAACATCAAATATCAACAGGCTAGCCGATAAGGCCGCCTTCCGGGAAATAAACATAACCCAAAATAAAAATAGTTACATCCTTGTTCTTACAACCCAATCCACAAGATATGACTACAAACCTCTAAGAATAACAACTGCGATGGGACAGGGCCCCGTCGTACCCCTGAATGTACATAAATCTACAACATCAGGGAAACCGTACCAAAAGACAAGCCTCTGGAGAAATGGAGCTTCTGACACCTGATCAGTGATCCTAAGAATGAGGATCCACCACCTGCTTACCCCTACCTGCGACATGAATGCAGCCCCCGAGGAAAAGGGTCGATGCAATGATGTACCAAGTATGTAAAAGCGAAATCAAATGAAATCATAAAGTCTAAAAGTAAAAATGCCGAGACATGTATGATAACTCAAATAACGATGCTGTGCCTTACTAACAATGAGAGTAAACAAGAGTATACTTTACTACATATAAATAGGAGGCTCATGATCAAAGTAGGGCCACCTGCCCGTAGTATCATTAAGCAATCCTACTCCTGGGACTATTTCACCCGCATAGGTCCTGTGGACCCGCAATGAGGTCATGTCACGACCCGAACCGGGGCCCGTGACTGGTGCCTTACCCGGGCACCCCAGTAGTCATACATCAGAGAAATCAGCGGAATATAAAGACAATGCATGAAACCAATGTAATAAGACAGTGAAATAAGAAGACAGGCTAACCAAAAAAACGGTTACCTTCAGTATATATATGAATAACAATTTGAACAGTTACATCCCTTTTACAGCTACGCCACAACGATACTCTGCACCTCTAAGAGTAACATGATAACCGTGGCGGGGCGGGGCCGCCATACCACGAATGTAAGCACCTACTACGACATGGGACTATACCATCGATAAGCCTCGAGAAAGCGGAGCTTCCCAAACGCTGAATGTGACCACGAGCTAGGATCAACGGCGGTGTACCTCAACTGCGGCATGAACGCGGCCCGAGGAGGTCGACAACAGTACCAAGTATGTGGCCCGAAAATCGTAAATGAAATCATAGTAGTCTATATAAAGCGAGACATGTATGATAACCAAACTACAGTTCACAATAAATAAGCAGTCATGTCAAGTCAGGGACTCACGCCATCAAAGTCATCACTCAAATATAACAATGGGTCTCACGCCACAACATCAATCATGCCCGTGGAATACCTTCCTCCAGCCGTGATCTCATGATATAAAAGCACGAGGAATACACATGAACACGGGTCCCACTGTGTCATCATAAACCGTCTGGGGTAAATCGAAGGCATAGCCGACTACTAAAACCACAAGTACAAACAAGGTCATAAAGCGTATCATGAGATCTGTCTAGGCCGTCACATGATCAAAGCCGCCACTCGCGCGATATCTAATGTGCGCGTCTAGCCACAGAACTTCCAGCGACTCGCGCATAAGCCACTCCGATGGCCCGCGTGAGGTATTCCCGCATCGGTAGCTATTCCGGCAACGTCCCGGACTCGCGATCCGCGCATGGCCACATGACCGCGTGACCATAAAGGCGCGCACTAACACGGAACTCTCGTAGCTCGCGTGGGTCACCTGCAGACCGCTGAGTCTACCGCGTCGGAGGCGACTTAACCCCGGAATCATGAGTGATATGATACTAACATAACAACTTATCGTTAAACAACATAAGCACAACAAGGGAAACCCCTTTACACAAACATCACAAGATACTAACACACGTAGCATCCTAACATGTTTACTTTATGAAATCAACAAGAAATATTACAAGACTATCACAAACCAACACAATCAAGTTATTCACACAAGGTACTTTCTGCTTTATGTTAACAAGTTCGGGTTTTTATCCCCAAAGTACTTCATACATTAACTCTTTAAAAGATACGTTGCTTTCACAAAAGTCACACAATACCCGTAGTATATAAAAAATAGAGTGATTATCTTTTGAAGTAAATCAAAATACTTCTCTTTGTAAAATCAAGTACAACATTCTTTTCCAAACGTTCAAGTTTGCCTAATTTCAATTACTCAAGTTTCTCATTTTCGAAAGGTTTCGTAGTTCATAGTTTTAATCCTTTAAAACAATTTGAGAAACATATACCTTATGTGTGAGTAGGTTATTCTTGTTCATAATAATCTTATTACAGCAGCCATGATCTAGGAAATGTAATATCATTTTGTCTCATCTTAGCTTCTATGCAGATGGAAGTTTCTACTGGTTTTAATAATACTTTATTAGTCAAAACATTTCCCTTTATTAGCGCTGCGGTGGTTTGTTCGATACTTATTCTGATTTCCGAAATCAGTAAAACATTACTCCTTTTAAAAACCAAGTACTCATTACTCACGAATGAGGTTTCACACTTTTTAACAAAATTCAATTAAGTCAAGTCTCTTATCTTCTTAAATCAATAAATCATTCTTTTTATCTCTCTTGCCGTTATACCTAACTTCCCATAAAGCTAGTATAACTCTTAAGCTTTTAAAACCAGTATTACTCTTACATTAAAAAATGATTGATTCTTTGAAATACTTCAAGATTATTCGGGCTTAAGTCGAAAGACATTGCGTAATTATTATTCGAGCTTAAGTCAGAAGACATTGCCGTAATTATTATTCGATTAACACACGCACGTCACCGTACTATATATATATTCTTTAAAATATCATGCTCGAGAGGATAGGAAGAGTCACATACCTCGTGGCGATTATCGACTATTAGCAAACGCTCACGGCTAAAACCCGCTAGCCTTGTCCACCTTCCAAGTAGCACATGCTACTACAGAACATTCAACCTATAAAAGTTATACAAGTCTATCAAAGTCTAGACTACTCGGTCGATTATTCTTCTGATGTGATTTCAGTTCAAGTCTTTTCTGTAATATCCTTCTATTACGGTTCAAATCTCTTCTATGAATCTTATATTCATTTATACAACTACAGATGTAATTTCCAATTACAATAGAGGAAGATTATTTACCTCGATTAGCACAAAATTATCCAAGTTATAAAGTAGATGCTGAGCAACGCTTAGCTCCTACTCCGGGTGCTCCAACCCGCTCCAAACAACCCTTTAGAAGTTCTACGCAACTTCTTCTTAAATACTTCAACCAACTGTGAAGATTTTCCCTAGGGTTTTGGTTTGAGACAAAAAAGACATAAGGTAGTATTTAGGGCTCTACGTATAGAGATATCTTTGGAATACTACAAGGTATACTGACTAAGGTAATTTGGGTATAGTACCAATACGGTGGAGAGTATTTCTACCAAGAGGGGGTGTATTTATCCGAGACACCACCACAAGGGGGGGTGTACCTCTACCAACCCCACTAGGAGGGGTACTGCTCGGCGAGGGGAGGACTCTCGGCGAGGGCCTCATGAGGGGAGGGAGGCTAGGACGAGAACACACAAGAAGAGGGGGAAGGGATTTTCAAGACTTAGCACAATTTTTGGATGAAGAAGTTCATCAAAGGGGAGGGGTATTTATAGGTCAAGCAAAGGCCAACCAATGGCCAAGATCAATCCAAGTGTCATGCAAGTGTAGGGCTAGGATTCACCCAAGTACACCTTATCCATCTACCACACAAATATCACAAAATATCCTACCTACTCCCACTCACCCAATCGTCCAACATTGCCGTCCAAAGCCCACCAATTAGAGGGTGCCAAGTGTCGCCCTCTCGTTGGTCTAAAATGTTTCGTCTCTCGGAAAAATCCGCAAAAATTAGAAATGACATAGCCGAAATTTACCCTACGCGAGTTGTGTAAAACGTTTCGTCGAAAAACGACTCTAATCGGGTGTTGTGCACAAAATAAATCGTCCAAGCCAACTTTAAAGTTCAAACTTTTCTACGTACGTCCCCGCGTACATACTCTGGAAATACGGGGTATAACATTCTCCCCTCCTTAGAAACATTCGTCCCGAATGTTCCTTCTAAGTCTCAAAACATACGTGCGCCAGTATAGTTTTCACTACTATACTTATGAGAACAATCCTGCCACACCTGGCCACGGAAACACCTGCGCAAAAATACTTACATCCAAGTCCACGAGGAATCACCTCTAACAACACAAAAGCCCTTACCCGAGGTCTAAAATATACTTCCATCGCACCTTCTCCTTACAAAAGAAATGATCACATCTATGCTCGCAATACATGCTCGCTTTTTCCCTTATGCGTCGTACCCTTCTCGTACACTCGAACTCTTTCTTACCATATCTCTGTTACTGATTCAGTTTCCAAATCCCTGGGTGACTATCTCTAACTTGGTCATCATTAACTGGGAACACTCTGCATGGATCTCCGATACTTTCCCGAACATAACAACACGAAAGACTGGACATACTGTCTCCTAAGTCGGACGGCAAAAGCTAACATATAGGCAATCTGGCCTACTCTTCACATGACCTGAAAAAGGCCCAAAGTAACTCGGGCTAAGTTTCCTCTGATTTTCCAAAACTCGTTACACCCCTCCGGGGTGGTACCTTCGAGAAGACCCACCGTCAACCTGAACTCCAAGCGTCGCCGATCATCCGCACGACCTGCTGATTGATTCGAACCGATAACCTCTTCTGGATAAGCTTCACCCTATCCACATCCTAATGAATAAGTATGAACCAACTATCTGAACTTTGCCAACATCGAACCAATCGAACGACAACTTACATTTCCGCCCCTTCAAGGCGTCATAAAGCGACATTCGAATACTGAAATGGTGGTTATAAAACACTCCTCAACAGAGACAACAATCCTTACTACCCTCGAAATCCACACATTGGCGAGGCGAATGCGATCATCGAGACTCACTGAGTTCTCAACCCCGCTGGTAAAACTTCCGAAACGAAAATAGTCGTAACACGGCTCCATCGCTCGACATAAGGTGAAGCGGGCACCTCGTGCAACCATACAACCTTCCCGATATAACATCTCGCATAACCCTGCCGAGTAAATGATCTTGACTAAAAGACAATACGGGTGACCTCGTTGGCCCGACTGGTTGACGCATCCACGAACTCGTATGATGGTTAACTAAACTTGGGCCTAACACCCTCGTGACCACTAACACAAAGCGGGACCACCACCGACCCACCACCATACAGGCCGCGGGTTGACCCGCAACATGGCCTCAACCCGACCCGGCAACGCTCAAAACACTAGCTCCCCGATCCGAAACAATCTTACTAATCCACGTTACAAAAACCTAGCGGTCTTCTTAGCTTAACTACCCTCTTTCCTTCCACACTACTCAGGGACTTATCACACAAACATATCTCACGTGCACTATGCACTCCGATAAGGGTCAAACATAAAATACCTCTTTTACTCGAGATGGCCTTACCTCTAAGGTCTCCACGTATAACATTCTAAGGCTCACACCTTCCCTTATCCCCGACTCTTTCCTGGTTAACTAACCATGATTTCTAATCACAATATACTTATGTTATCTGAACATAACACTTAAGATATACTCATCTCATCATACGTGCTAATCTCTAGAGGTTTAAGGATATACCTGTATCTACTGCTTCACTCCCCTTAGGCGTTCTAATTAAACCTACCCCGTAAGTGCGCATAGGGAAGATGACGAACTACCCACCGATCACGAAGGTGAGTCCTCCTACTAGGACATCCTTTCGACACACGTGGCCCGACGGCCACGTAATATGAGTACCAACAAAAACGACATTCCACGGGATGGCGTCCGTCCTGTGAATGCGAGGAAAATCAATCCGGCTGGCTGGAACCTACGTGTAGCTGTGAACCGGAAGCTCTGGAGCTCTGACCAACTCCTGCATACCCCGAACGTCCTGAACCCTGTGGAGGACCTCTCTGCACTGGTGGATGTGCATAATCTAATCTGCTGGTGAGGTGACTCGACTCGAAAGTTACCAAAGGACTCTGCTGTTCTTGGTTAACCCGTCGATCTCTACGTTTCTTGGCCGGCTGCGCATAAGCCCGTACACAGGCCATGCTCAAGCCTAACTGAAGAATTTCTTCTGCACGACCCTCTCTTAGATATTCATCAAGACTCGCGGTATATCGGTATACTCTCTGGTAGCCAAATCCATAGCTAATGCGGTCGCCTCTTTGCAATCTCTATTCTCTCTGTTCGATCGTGGGCCGAAGGTTCAACTTATCATGGCCGCAGTAGGAACTGCTGCCGCCGTGCTAAACTCTGCTGGGGCTGGTGATGTCGCAGAACTCCCCGAATGAAGCACCAGGTCAGGTGATGATTGGGCCTGTGCCTACGTAACCCTCTGTACTCTACTCGCAGCTCCCTCGGCTGCCTTGCCCTCCTGGGCTCGGGTTTGCCCTACGCGGAGGCATAACGGTAAGGGAAAGAAATACGTTAGAGGGTCCAACTTATAACACAACTCTAAGGCACGATCTCGGAGTAAGAAGAATGGAAACCAATCCTAAATATCCTATAGCCTCCTGATTATTGATGTGGTGCACAACACACCGATAATCAAGACTCTACTAGATACGGTCTGTAGATACTTTCCGAGGATTAACTGCTCTGATACCACTTTTGTCATGACCCGAACGGGGCGTGGATCGTGCCTTACCGGGCACCCGGTAGTCATACATCGAGAAATCGTGGAATATAAAGACAATGCATGAAACCAATGTAATAAGACGGTGAAATAAGAAGGCAGGCTAACTAAAAAGCGGTTACCTTCGGTATATATATGAATAACAATTTGAGCGATTACATCCGCACTACGGCTCGCCAGCGGTACTACGCACCTGCAAGAGTAACATGACAACCGTGGCGGGGCGGGGCCGCCATACCTGAATATGGCACCTACTACGGCGAGGACTATACGGCTGATAAGCCTCCGGAGAAACGGAGCTTCCCAACGACGTGACCACGAGCTAGGATCAACGGCGGTGTACCTCAACTGCGGCATGAGCGGCCGAAGGAGGTCGATCTGGCAAGTACAGTATGTGGCGAAAATCGTAAATGAAATCATAGTAGTCTATATAAAGCGGAGACATGTATGATAACCAAACTACGATTCACAATAAATAAGCGATCATGTCAAGTCGGGGACTCGCGCTCAAAGTCATCACTCAAATATAACAATGGGTCTCACGCCCACAACATCAATCATGCGTGGAATACCTTCCTCATCGCCGCGATCTATGATATAAAAGCACCAAGGAATACACGAACACGGGTCCACCTGTGTCATAAACCGTCTGAGGTAAGTGCGAAGGCATAGCCGACTACTAAAACCACAAGACAAACAAGGTCATAAAGCGTATCATGAGATCTGTCTAGGCGTCACATGATCAAAGCCGCCACTCGCGCGATATCTAATGTGCGCGTATAGCCCAGAACTTCCGCGACTCGCGTAAGCCACTCCGATGGCCCGCATGAGGTATTCCCGCATCGAGGGTAGCTACTCCCGGCAACGTCACGGACTCGCGATCCGCGTAGCCACATAGACCGCATGACCATAAAGGCCGCACACTAACCTGAACTCGTAGCTCGCACGGGTCACAGACCGCGTGAGGTATTCTCGAATCATAGGTCACACAGACCCGCCTGAGTCTACCCCGCATCGGAGGGCAGCTTAACCCCCGGAATCATGAGTGATATGATACTAACATAACAGCTTATCGTTAAACAACATAAGCACAACAAGGGAAACCCCTTTACACAAACATCACAAGATACTAACACACGTAACATCCTAACATGTTTACTTTATCAAATCAACAAGAAGTATTACAAGACTGTCACAAACCAACACAATCAAGTTATTCACACAAGATACTTTCTACTTTATGTTAACAAGTTCGGGTTTTTATCCCCAAAGTACTTCATACATTAACTCTTTAAAAGATACGTTGCTTTCACAAAAGTCACACAATACCCGTAGTATATAAAAAATAGAGTGATTATCTTTTGAAGTAAATCAAAACACTTCTCTTTGTAAAATCAAGTACAACATTCTTTTCCAAACGTTCAAGTTTGCCTAATTTCAATTACTCAAGTTTCTCATTTTCGAAAGGTTTCGTAGTTCATAGTTTTAATCCTTTAAAACAATTTGAGAAACATATACCTTATGTGTGAGTAGGTTATTCTTGTTCATAATAATCTTATTACAGCAGCCATGATCTAGGAAATGTAATATCATTTTGTCTCATCTTAGCTTCTATGCAGATGGAAGTTTCTACTGGTTTTAATAATACTTTATTAGTCAAAACATTTCCCTTTATTAGCGCTGCGGTGGTTTGTTCGATACTTATTCTGATTTCCGAAATCAGTAAAACATTACTCCTTTTAAAAACCAAGTACTCATTACTCACGAATGAAGTTTCACACTTTTTAACAAAATTCAATTAAGTCAAGTCTCTTATCTTCTTAAATCAATAAATCATTCTTTTTATCTCTCTTAAGCCGTTATACCTAACTTCCCATAAAGCTAGTATAACTCTTAAGCTTTTAAAACCCAGTATTACTCTTCTGTTAAAAAATGATTCAGTATTCTTTGAAATACTTCAAGATTATTCAGGCTTAAGTCGAAAGACATTGCCGTAATTATTATTCCGGCTTAAGTCCGAAGACATTGTCGTAATTATTATTCAGTTAACACACGTACGTCTACCGTACTATATATATATTCTTTAAAATATCATGCTCAAGAGGATAGGAAGAGTCACATACCTTGTGACGATTATCGACTATTAGCAAAACGCTCCACGGCTAAAACCCGGCTAGCCTTGTCCACCTTCCAAGTAGCACATGCTACTACATAACATTCAACCTATAAAGGTTATACAAGTCTATCAAAGTCTAGACTACTCGGTAGATTATTCTTCTGATGTGATTTCAGTTCAAGTCTTTTCTGTAATATCCTTCTATTACAGTTCAAATCTCTTCTATGAATCTTATATTCATTTATACAACTACAATATGTAATTTCCAATTACAATAGAGGGACAAGATTATTTACCTCGATAAGCCCAAAATTATCCAAGTTATAAAGTCGATCCTGAGCAACGCTTAGCTCCTACTCCGGGTGCTCCAACCCGCTCCAAACAACCCTTTAGAAGTTCTACGACTTAACTTCTTAAATACTTCAACCAACTGTGAAGATTTTCCCTAGGGTTTTGGTTTGAGACAAAAAGGACATAAGGTAGTATTTCCGGGCTCTACATATAAAGGTATCTTTGGAATACTACAAGGTATACGGCTAAGGTAATTTGGGTATAGTAACAATACTTTGGAGAGTATTTCTACGAGAGGGTGTATTTATACGAGACAACACCATAAGGGGTGTACCTCGGCCAACCCCACTAGGAGGGGGTACTCTCGGCGAGGGGAGGACTCGTCGAAGGGCCTCACAGGGGAGGAGGCTAGGGCGAGAACACAAGAAGAGGGGGAAGGGATTTTCAAGACTTAGCACAATTTTTAGATGAAGAAGTTCATCAAAGGGGAGGGGTATTTATAGGTCAAGCAAAGGCCAACCAATGGCCAAGATCAATCCAAGTGTCATGCAAGTGTAGGGCTAGGATTCACCCAAGTACACCTTATCCATCTACCACACAAATATCACAAAATATCCTACCTACACTCACTCACCCAATCGTCCAACATTGCCGTCCAAAGCCCACCAATTAGAGGGTGCCAAGTGTCGTCCTCTCGTTGGTCCAAAATGTTTCGTCTCTCGGAAAAATCCGCAAAAATTAGAAATGACATAGCCGAAATTTACCCTACGCGAGTTGTGTAAAACGTTTCGTCGAAAAACGACTCTAATCGGGTGTTGTGCACAAAATAAATCGTCCAAGCCAACTTTAAAGTTCAAACTATTCTACGTACGTCCCCGCGTACATACTCTGGAAATACGGGGTATAACAGGTCATCCGCCTCACATGAGACTATTTCACCCGCATGGCCCCGGTGGGCCCGCAATGAGTACAAACGCCGCACTCGCATCATGGGTAGCAAATGTTATACCCCGTATTTCCAGAGTATGTACGTGAGGGCGTACGTATAAAAGTTTAAGCCTTAAGTAGGCATTAGGGACGAAATTTGTGCACAACTACCGAAAAGAATTGTTTTCCGACGAAACGTTTTCCAAACTTTGCGAAGGGAAAATTACGGTTGCAACATTTATTATTTTTGCGGATTTTTCCGAGAGATGAAATATTTTGGACCAACGAGAGGGCGACACTTGTCACCCTCAAGTTGGCGGATTTGTGGGCGTTTTCTTGGACGATTTCAAGTCATGGAGTAGGTAGGATATTTGTGATATTTTGTGTGGTAGATGGATAAGGTACACTTGCCCAAATCCTCACCCTATACTTTCCCACCACTTGTCTTAATCTTGGCCATTGATTGGCCTATAAATACCCCCCCCCCCCCCCCTTAGTTGAAGACTTCTTCATCCACAAATAATTTCCAAGTCTTGAAAACCCTTCCCCATTCTTGTTGCTCTCCCAAAGAGCACCCTCCCCTTGTGAGGCCTTTTGGCCGAGAAGTACTCCCTTTCCTTTGTGGTGCTAGAAAGTACCCCCTACCTTGAGTTGTTCTCGTGAAATACACCCCCTTGGTAGAAAAGTATTCTCCAAGTATTGTTACTATTCCAAAATACCTTGGCCCAAATACCTTGTAGTATTCCAAGGTTACACCTATACTAAAAGCCCATAAATACTTTTATACTTCCCTTCAGTCACAAAAACGAAACCCTAAGGAAAATCTTCATAGTCGGTTGAGGTATTAAGAAGAAGTTGCGTAGAACTTCTAAGGGTTGTTTGGAGCGGGTCGAGCGCCCAGTAGGAGCTAAACGTTGCTCAGGATCGACATTTAAACTTGGATAATTTTGGGCTTATCGAGGTAAATACTCTTGTCCTTCTATTGTAATTGGAAATTACATACTGTAGTAGTATAGAAATGAATATAAGACTCATAGAAGGATATTACAGAAGAGAATTGAACTGTAATAGAAGGATATTACAGAAAAGAATTGAACTGAAATCACATCAGAAGAATATTAAAGAAGAAGATTGAACTGTACTTACATAGGACTGTATTTACAGTAGACTTGTGTAGCTTAACGGGTAGGGAAGTGCTGCCCGATTTTCCGTAAATAGAGAACCTACTGCTTAGAATATTCTACAGAGTAGTCTAGACGTTGATAGACGTTTATGGCCTTTATAGGTTGAAAGTTCTGCAAGTAGCATGTTCTACTTGAAAGGTGAACAAGGCTAGCCGGGTTATAGCCGTGGAGCGTTTTGCTAATAGTCGATTATCGTCGCGAGGTATGTGATTCTTCCTATCCTCTTGAGCATGATATTTTAAAAGAATATATATATAGTACGGTAGACGTACGTGTGTGTTAACTGAACGTGGTTTTACTCGATGTCTTTTGACTTGAGTCTAAATAATAAGAATCTTGAAGTATTTCAAAAGAATTAAGAAACCTTTTTGAAAGAAGAGTAATACTTGGTTTTAAAAGCTTAAGAGTTATACTAGCTTTATGGGAAGTTAGGTATAACGACTTAAGAGAGATAAAAACAATGGTTTATTGATTTTTAAAAGTTAAGAGATTTGATCTTAAAAGATAAGAGACTTGACTTAATTGAATTAATATGAATTTTGTTAAAAAGTGTGAAACCTCATTCGTGAGTAATGAGTACTTGGTTTGTAAAGGAATAATGTTTTACTGATTTCGGAAATGAGAATAAGTATCGAACAAACCACAGCAGCGCTAATAAAGGGAAATGTATTGACTAATAAAGTATTATGAAAACCAGTAGAAACCTCCATCTGCATAGAAGCTAAGATGAGACAAAATGATATTACATTTCCTAGATCATGGCTGCTTTAAAAAGATTGTTATAAACAAGAATAACCTACTCACACATAAGGCATATGTTTCTCAAATTGTTTTAAAGGAGAATTATATTATTAAGTGATTAAAACTATGAACTACGAAACCTTTCGAAAATGAGAAACTTGAGCATTTGAAATTAGGCAAACTTGAACGTTTGGAAAATAATGTTGTTACTTGATTTTACAAAGGAAAGTGTTTTGGTTTACTTAAAAAGATAGTCACTCTATTTTTATACTACGGGTATTGTGTGACTTTGTGAAAGAAACGGATCTTTTAAAGAGTTAATGTATGAAGTATGTTATACCCCATATTTTTCAGAGTATGTACGTAAGGACGTACGTTGAAAAATTTGAACTTGAGAATAGGCTTGGCCGAATTATTCTTTGTGCACAACACCCGGTTAGAGTCGTTTTTAGACGAAACGTTTCCACAGCTTTCGTAGGGAAAATTCCGGCTATGTCATTTTTAATTTTTGCGGATTTTTCCGAGAGACGAAACATTTTGGACCAACAAGAGGGCGACACTTGTCACCCTCTCATTGGAAGGACTTGGGCGGTAAAGGGGTTGGACGAATTGGCCATTGTTTGGTCAAGGAGTTGGTAGGATATTTTGGTGGTAGATGGATAAGGTGCACTTGGCTTGATCTTGACCCTACACTTGCCTTGCACTTGGCATGATCTTGGCCATTGGTTGGCCTTTGCTTGACCTATAAATACCCCCCCTTTGAAGACTTCTTCATCCATTCTACAAATCTCTAAGTGTTAAAATCCTCCCCCTCTCTTATATGTGTTCTCGTCCAACACCATCCCCCTCCCCCTTGGCCGAGAGTTCTCCCCCCTCCTTGTGGTGGTAGCCGTGGGGTACCCCCCCCTAGCCTAGTTGTTTTCGTATAATACCCCTTTTTGTGGTATAGAGATACTCTCAAAAGTATTGTTATAATGCCCAAATTACCTTAGCCGTATACCTTGTAGTATTCTAAGGTTATACCTATACGAAAAGCCCCGTTATACTATTATACTTCCCGTCAGTCACCAAACCGAAACCCTAAGAAAAATCTCCATGGTTAGTTGGAGTAGTATGTAGAAGTTGGTTAGAACTTCTAAGGGTAGTTTGGAGCGGGTTGGGCGCGCACGAGTTGGAGCTAAACGTTGCCCGTGATCGACTTTTACTTGGATAATTATGGGCTTATCGAGGTAAATATCTTGTCCCTCTATTGTAATTGGAAATTACATGATTGTTAGACTATATAGTTGAAGTATACTATATATAGAACTGAACGTTGTTATCGGCAATGTCTTTGGACTTAAGCCTGAATAATAAGAAACCTTTTCGAAAGAAGAGTCTTTGAATCAGTAATTACATAGGGTGTATTCTGAGACTTGTGTAGTTTTTACGTGAGGTAGAATTGTGCACGTCCGGATTAGGCGTATAACCCCCTGGTTGGCTTGGTAGCTGGCCCCGATCGAGGAGGAGATTTACGCCTGTTGCGGGAGGTCTTTGCGAATTTTTCGTAGAATTTTCTACGAAGAGATAGAAATATTAAAAACCGCCTTGTGGCCTTATAGGTTTAATTACTGCGTGTGGCGCGATCTACTTGGCTTAAGTAGTAGCCGACGGTTGGAAGTACTTGGGCGTTTGGCTATTAGTCGATACTCGTCGCGGTATGTGAACCTCTTCCTATCTCTTCTAGCATGATATGTGTGTAACTATGTAGTACGATAGACGTACATGTGTTAAATGTATTTGATTGGTCTAAAACATAAAGTGTTATAACGGCTTTATGGGAAGTTGGTTATAACAACTTTATGTAGGTAAGAAAATACTTGTGGTTTTTAAAAGGGTAACTGATTTGAACTATAACTGGCTGGTTATGTAATAATAAAGAACTTGAAGTATTTCAAAAGATTTTTGAATCATTTTGAAAGAAGAAGTATCTTGGGTTTTGAAAACTTAAGAGTTATACTAGCTTTATGGGAAGTTAGGTATAACGGCTTAAGAATGTTTCTTGATTTGAAATCGTAATGTATCGACAAACCACTGCGGCGTTAATAAAAGGAAATATTTTGTGATTAAGTATTATTAAAACGGTAGAAACTTCCATCTGCATGAAGCTAAGATGAGACAAAATGATATTTCCTAGATCATTCTTTGTAGTAAGATTGTTATAAACAAGAATATCCTACTCACATATAAGGCTTATGTTTTCTCGGATGGTTTAAAAGAGAATTATATTCTTAAATGAATAAGACTATGAACTACAAACCTTTCTAAAATAAGAACCGTGAACATTTGAAATTAGGCAAACTTGGGCGTTTGGAAAATAATGTTGTTACTTGATTTTACAAAGGTAAGTGTTTTGATTTACTTCAAAATATAATCACTCTATTTTCATATACTACGTATTGTGTGACTTTTGTAAACGTAACGTATCTTTTAAAAGATAATGTATGAAGTACTTTGGGAATAGATACCCGATCTTGTTAATCATATATTAGAATGTACCTTGTGTGTATAACATGATTGTGTTGGTTTGTGATAGCCTTGTAATACTTTCTTGTTGATTTGATAAGTAAACATGCTAGGATGCTACGTGTGTTAGTATCTTGTGATGTTTTGTGTAAAGGGGTTTTCCTCATTGCGCTTAAAGTTGTTTGACTCTCGGTAGTTATGTTGGTATTGTACCACTCGCCTTGACTTGTCTCGGAGGTTGTCGCCTCCGTCACGGGGTAGACTCGGTGATGCAGGACCATGATTCGAGAATACCTCATGCGGGTCCGGGGATCCATGCGGAACTACGGGAGTTCGGGTTAGTTTGCGGCCGCTTGTGGTCATGCGGTCTTTGTGGCCATGCGGTGCGAGTCGGGGCGATCTTGGGAGTAGCTACCCTCGATGCGAGAATACCTCATGCGGGCTATGAGGTTGGCCTATCGCGAGCTACGGAGAGTTCGAGGCTAGACGCGCATTTGATCTGCGGCGAGTGACCGGCTTTGATCATGTGACGATGCAGACAGATATCATGATACGATTTATGACCATGTTAGTATTGTAGGTGTTAGTAGTCGGTTATGCCTTCGTGCTTACCTGTCTTGTTTTATTAGGACACGGTGGGACACGGTGTTCATGTGTATTTCTTGGTGCTTTTATATCATAAATCGCTGGCGGTGAGGAAGGTATTCCACGGGCATGATTGATGTTATGGGCGTGAGACCCATAGTTACATTTGAGTGATGACTTTGAGGCGTGAGTCACGACTTAACATATTTGCTATTTATTGTGTGAGCGTAGTTTGGTTATCATACATGTCTCTGCTTTATAGACTATTATGATTTCATTTCTGATATTTTGATTTCACATACTTGGTACTGTTGTCTTGACCTCGCCCGGAAATTTGCGTTCATCTTGCGAGTTGAGTACGCGATCGTTGATCCTCGCTCTTAGGGTCACAGTTCAGCATTTGGGAAAGCTCCGTTTCTCCGAGGCTTATCTTGGTATAGTCCCCTGTTGTTGTAGGTGCTTACATTCAGGGGTATGGCGAGCCTGTCCGTCGTTGTCATATCATTCGTAAGTGCATGGTCTTGTTGTGGCGAGTTGTAATGGGATGTAGCTGTTCGGTTTTAAATTGATTTATATATATGTCGCGTAAGGCAAGTTTTCTCGCACTATTGTTCCATACTTCTTGTTATTTCATGTTATCGTCTTATGTTCCGCTGATTACTCTGATGTTGTATCACTAGGGTGCCCGGGGTAAGGCACCAGTCACGGGCCCGGGTTCGGGTCGTGACAAAAGTGGTATCAGAGCAGTTAATCCTCGGAAGGTGTCTACAGACCGTATCCAATAGAGTCTTTATTATCGGTGTGTTGTGCACCACAATGATGTCAGAGGCTATAGGATATTTAGGATTGGTTTCTATTCTTCTCACTCGAGATCGTGCCTTAGAAAGTGTTGTAAGTTGGACCTCTCACGTATTTCTTTCCACCACCGTTATGCCTCGCGTAGGCAACCCGCCCGGGGAGGGCAAAGCGGCCGAGGCTGCGAGTAAATCTGAGAGGTTCACGAGGGCCTGAGCCCAACCATCACCGAGTTAGGTGCCGTTCGGGAGTTATGCTCGTCGCGGCCCAGAGTTTTAGCACGGCGGCCGATTCCTCTGCGGCCATGACATTTGAACCTTGGTTCACGGCCGGAAGCAGAGAATATAGATTGCGAAAAGCGACCACATTACTAACTATGGATTTGGCCACGGAGAGTATACCGATGTCTGCGAGTCTTGATGAATATCTAAGAGAGGTTGTGCGAGAAATTCTTGATTGAAGCGAGCATAGCCAATGCGGGCTTATGCGCGGCGAAGGCGTAGATATCGGCGGGTTAACGAAGGAGCGAGGAGAGGCGAGAACAACAAGGTCCTTTAGTAACTTTCGGCGAATCACCTCGGCCAGTTAGATATGCACATCCGCGGTCTGAGTGTTCCTCGAAAGGGTTGAGCGTTCGGTAAGGCGGAGTTGGTCGAGCTCGAGTTTCCGGTTCGCATAGCTACGTAGGCTCGGCCCGGCGGATTGATTTTCCCTCGGTATTCGGTGTGGCGGATGTGAACGGGAATGTCGTCTTTTGTTGGTGCTCGTTTCTGAAGCGGCCGTCGAGCCATGTGCAGAAAGAGTGTCCTTTTAGGAGGACTTAGCCTTCAGGATCGGTGGGTAGTTCGTCATCTTCCCTAGCTATGCGCCCTACGGGGCAGGTTTGACTAGAACGACTAAGGGGAGTGAAGCAGTAGATATAGATATATCCTTAACCCTCTGGGGTTAGTATGTGAGATAAGGTGAGTACACCTTAAGTGTTATTCTGATTGCATTGTGTAAATTGTGATTAGAAATCTTGGTTAGTTAACCAAGTAAGATTTGGGGGATAGAGAAGGTGTGAGCCTTAGAGTTTTTTTTACGTAGAGACCTTAGAGGTAAGGCCTTCTCGAGTAAAAGACGTATGTTTATGTTTGACCCTTATAAGAGTGCATAGTGCACGTGAGCTATGTTTGTGGGATAAGTCCTTGAGTAGTGTGGAATGAAAGAGGGTAGTTGAGCTAAGAAGACCGCTAGGTTTTCGTAACGTGATTAGTGAGAGTTTTTCCTTCGGGGAGCTAGCGTTTTGCGCGTTGCCGGGTCGGGTTGAGGCCACGTTGCGGGTCATCCCGCGGCATATATGGTGGTGGGGTCAGTTTGTGGTGGTCCCGCCAGGGTAGGGTCACGAGGGTGTTAGGCCAAGTTTAGTTAACCAGTCTGATGCGTGGATGATTCGACCGAGAGTCGGGGTCGGTAGTCACCGCCTTCTTCTAGCAAAGACCATTTACTCGCAGCTGTGGATTTATCGAGAAGGTTGTAAGGCTGCACGGGTGCCTACCTTCACCTTATGACATGACAATGAGCCAGTGCGTACTTTCTTTTTCTGGAGGTTTTACCAGGCAAGGTTAGGCCCTGTCCCGCCATTGTTGTTATATCATTCGTAGAGGTCTGTAGTACTGTTGTGGGCAGAGTTGTAATGGGATGTAACTGCTCGGTTTTAAATTGATTTATATATATATGCCGTAAGGCAAGTTTTCTCAGACTATTGTTTCATACTTCTTGTTATTTCATGTTATCGTCTTATGTTCATTGATTACTCGATGTTGTATCACTAGGTGCCCGGTAAGGCACGATCCACGCCCGTTCGGGTCGTGACAAAGTACTTTGGGGATAAAAACCCGAACTTGTTAACATAAAGTAGAAAGTACCTTGTGTGAATAACTTGATTGTGTTGGTTTGTGATAGCCTTGTAATACTTTCTTGTTGATTTGATAAGTAAATATGTTAGGATGCTACGTGTGTTAGTATCTTGTGATGTTTGTGTAAAGGGGTTTCCCTTGATTGTGCTTATGTTGTTTAACGATAAGCCGTTATGATAGTATTGTACCACTCACCTCTTGACATGATACCGGGGGTTAAGCTGCCCTCCGATGCGGGGTATACCTCAGGCAGTCTGTGTGACTATGATTCGAGAATGCCTCATGCGGGTCCAGGGGACCTATGCGGAGCTACGAGTTCGAGTTAGTGCGACCTATATGGTCATGCGGCATGTGCCACGCGATCGCGAGTCGGGGCGATGCCGGAGTAGCTACCCTCGACGGGAATACCTCACGCGCCTATGTGAGTGGCCTATGCAGAGCTGCGGAAGTTCCAGACTAGACGCGCACATTTGATACTGCGGGCGAATGGCGGCCGATCATGGCGGTCTAGCAGCACTCGTGATACGATTTATGACTTTGTTGGTGCGTAGGTTTTAGTAGTCGGCTATGCCTTCGTACTTACCCCAGACGGTTTTAGTATGACACAGTGGGACACGGTGTTCATGTGTATTCCTTGGTGCTTTTATATCATGATCGGCGGTGAGGAAGGTGTTCCACGCATGATTGATGTTGTGGGCGTGAGACCCATAGTTATATTTGAGTGATGACTTTGAGGCGTGAGTCCACGACTCGACATGATTGCTTATTTCATGTGGAATCGTAGTTTGGTTATCATATATGTCTCCCGCTTTATATAGACTACTATGATTTCATTTACAATATTTTCGATTTCACATACTTGGTACATGTCAGATCGACTCCTTCGGGCCGTCATGCCGCAGTAGAGGTACATCGATTGTTGATCCTCGCTCTTAGGGTCACAATGCGTTTGGGAAGCTCCGCTTTTCCGAGGCTTATCTTGAGTATAGTCCATTGTTGTAGTACTTACATTCAGGGTATGGCGAACCCGTCCCGCCATTGTTGTTATATCATTCTTAGAGGTCTGTAGTACTGTTGTGGACAGAGATGTAAAAGAGATGTAACTGTTCGGATTTAAGTTTTTATATATATATATGTCGAAAGGCAACTTTTCTCAGATAACTGTTTCACACTTCATGTTATTTCATGTCTTGTCTTATATTCCGCTGATTACTCTGATGTATGTCTACTTGGGTGCCCGGGGTAAGGCACCAGTCACGGGCCCGGGTTCGGGTCGTGACAAAAGTGGTATCAGAGCAGTTAATCCTCGGAAAGTGTCTAGTAGAGTCTTGATTATCGGTGTGTTGTGCACCACACCAATAATCAGGAGGCTATAGGATATTTAGGATTGGTTTCTATTCTCCTCACTCTGAGATCGTGCTTAGAGCTGTGTTATAAGTTGGACCCCTCTAACGTATTTCTTTCCCTTACCAGTTATGCCTCCGCGTAAGGCAACCCGCCCGTGGCGGCAAAGGCGAGGAGGCTGCGAGTAGAGCATAGAGGGTCACGAGGGCACAGGCCCAATCATCACCTGGGGTGGTGCTTCATTCGGGGAGTTACTGCGTCGCCACCCAGAGTTTAGCACAGCGCATCGCCTCACTGCGCCATGATACATGAGCCTTCGCCCCACGAGAACAGAATATGGATTACAAAGGAATGAACCTGTTACTAGCTAGGATTTTAGCAACCAGAGAATATAGAGTGCACCGATATATCACGGGTCTAGACAATTATCTAGTAAAGGGTTGTATAAGAGTAGCTCTTCAGGTAGGCATGGATATTGCCCGCGTACAGGCTTATGCGCAGCACGCAGAGGAACGTAGAGATCGACGGATTAACCAAGATCAGCAGGCCGACGGCAGGTCCTTTGGTAACTTTCGAGGACCTTCTCGCCAGCAGTTATGTGCCTCCGCCAGAGCAGTGGTCCTCCGCGACTTCGGGGCGTTCGGTATGCAGGAGTTGGTCGAACTCCGTGGCTTCCGTTCACAGATACACGTAGGTTCCACCAGCGGATTGATTTTCCCGGTGTTCACAAGATGACAGCGTCATCCCGGGAATGTCATCTTTGTTGGTGCTTGTTTTACTGCGCCGCCGTGGCCGTGTCGAAAGGGTGTCCTAGTAGGAGGATGCAAGTATGAGGACTCACCCTACCGTCGATCGGGCGGATTCGGAGAGGAAGGGGTGTTAGACAGAGAGAGGCCACCCCACCTGTGGGCGTTGTGGTAAGTGTCATTGTGGGAGTGTCGTTCTTCGACTTGTTATGCTATGACCAGCAGGCCATTTTGCGAAATTGTCAGGCAGGTGGCGCGGATGTAAAGACTCAGCCTTCAGGATCAGTGGCTAGTTCGTCACCTTCCCTAGCTATGCGCCCAACAGGGCAGGATTGATTGGAACGATAGAGGGGAGTGAAGCAGTAGATTCAGGTATATCCTTAACCCTCTAGAGATTGTATGTGTGATAAGATAAGTATATCTTAAGTGTTACGTTCAGATAATATTGTGTAAATTGTGATTAGAAATCATGGTTAGTTAATCGGGTAAGATTGGGGGATAGGAAAAGTGTAAGCCTTAGAGTTTTATACGTGGAGACCTTAGAGGTAAGGCCATCTCGAGTAAAAAATGTATTTTTATGTTTGACCCTTATCGGAGTGCATAGTGCACGTGAGATATATTTGTGTGATAAGTCCCTGAGTAGTGTGGAATGAAAGAGGGTAGTTGAGCTAAGAAGACCACTAGGTTTTCGTAACTTGATTAGTGAGATTGTTCCGGATCGGGGAACAAGAGTTTTGCGCGATAGCGGGTCGGGTTGAGGACCGATCGCGGGTCAACCCGCGGCCTGCAATGTGGTGGGGTCTGTTCGAGGTGGTCCCGCCAGGTGGTGGGGTCACGAGGGTGTTAGGCCAAAGTTTAGTTAACCATCGTACGAGTTCGTGGATGCGTTCGACCAGTAGTCGGGCCGATGAGGTCAACTCATCTTGTCTTTTAGTCAAGACCGTTTACTCGGCAGAGGGTTATGCAAGATGATTATATCAGGAAGGTTGTAAGGCTGCACGAGGTGCCTACTTTCACCTTATGACAGGCAGTGGAGCCCGGTTCTGCTTTCTTTTACGGAGGTTTTACCAGCAGGTTAGGAACTTCGAGAGTCTCGATGTCGCATTCGCCTCGCCGGTGTTTGGATTTGAGGTAGCTGTGAGGATTGTTGCCTCGTTGAGGAGTGTTTTATAGCTACCATTTCAGTATTCGGATATCGCCTTATGACACCTTGTAAGGGCGGAAGTGTAAGTTGCCGGTCGATTGGTTCGATGCTGGCAAGATTCAGATAGTTGGTTCATACTTGTTTCAGCAGGATGTGGATAGGGTGAAGCCTATCCAGGAGAGGTTATCGGCAGCTCAGAGTCAACAGAAGTCGTGCGGATAATCGGCGACGACGCTTGGAGTTCAGGTTGACGGTGGGTCTTCTTGAAGGTACCACCCCGGAAAGGGTGTGACGAGTTTTGGAACACAGAGGAAACTTAGCCGAGGTACTTTGAACGCTTTCAGATCATTTGGAAAATAGGCCAAGTTGCCTATAGGTTAGCATTGCCGTCCGACGTAGGAGGCAGTATGTCCGGTCTTTCGTGTTGCTATGATCGCAAAATATCGGAGATCCATCCAGAGTGTTCCCAGTTAATGATGACCAAGTTGGGGGTAGTAACCCAGAGATTTTGGAAACTGAAGCAGTAACAGAAATGTGGTAAGTTATGAGATAGAGTTCGAGTGTACGAGGAGGGTACGACGAGTAAGGGAAGAAGCGAGCATGTGTTAAGAACATAGGAATGATCATTACTTTTGTGAAGTAAGGGTGCGATGGATATATATTTTAGACCTCGGGTGGGAGCTTTTGTAGTGATGGAAGTGATTCCTCGTGGACTTGGATGTAAGTATTTGCGCGTGTTGTATTGTGGCCAGGTGTGGCATGATTGTTTTCGTAAGTATAGCAGTGAAGACTATACTGGCGCATGTTTGTTTTGAGACTTAAAAGGAACATTCGGGACAAATGTTTCTAAGGAGGGGAGAATGTTATACCCCGTATTTCCATAGTATGTACATGAGGGCGTACGTATAAAAGTTTAAGCCTTAAGTAGGCATTAGGGACGAAATTTGTGCACAACTACCGAAAATAATTGTTTTCCGACGAAACGTTTTCCAAACTTTGCGAAGGGAAAATTATGGTTGCAACATTTATTATTTTTGCGGATTTTTCCGAGAGATGAAATATTTTGGACCAACGAGATGGCGACACTTGTCACCCTCAAGTTGGCGGATTTGTGGGCGTTTTCTTGGACGATTTCAAGTCATGGAGTAGGTAGGATATTTGTGATATTTTGTGTGGTAGATGGATAAGGTACACTTGCCCAAATACTCACCCTACACTTGCCCACCACTTGTCTTAATCTTGGCCATTGATTGGCCTATAAATACCACTTAGTGAAGACTTCTTCATCCACAAATAATTTCCAAGTCTTGAAAATCCTCCCTTCTTGTTGCTCTCGTCCAAAGAGCACCCCTCCCCCTTTGTGAGGCCTTTTGGCCGAGAAGTACTCCCCTCCTTCCTTTGTGGTGCTAGCCAAAAGTACCCCCCCTACCTTGAGTTGTTCTCGTGAAATACACCCCCCCTGGTAGAAAGGTATTCTCCAAGTATTGTTACTATTCCAAAATACCTTGGCCCAAATACCTTGTAGTATTCCAAGGTTACACCTATACTAAAAGCCCAGAAATACTTTTATACTTCCCTTCAGTCACAAAAACGAAACCCTAAGGAAAATCTTCATAGTCGGTTGAAATATTAAGAAGAAGTTGCGTAGAACTTCTAAGGGTTGTTTTGAGCGGGTTGGAGCGCCCAGAGTAGGAGCTAAACGTTGCTCAGGATCGACATTTAAACTTGGATAATTTTGGGCTTATCGAGGTAAATACTCTTGTCCTTCTATTGTAATTGGAAATTACATACTGTAGTAGTATAGAAATGAATATAAGACTCATAGAAGGATATTACAGAAGAGAATTGAACTGTAATAGAAGGATATTACAGAAAAGAATTGAACTGAAATCACATCAGAAGAATATTAAAGAAGAAGATTGAACTGTACTTACATAGGACTGTATTTACAGTAGACTTGTGTAGCTTAACGGGTAGGGAAGTGCTGCCCGATTTTCCGTAAATAGAGAACCTACTGCTTAGAATATTCTACAGAGTAGTCTAGACGTTGATAGACGTTTATGGCCTTTATAGGTTGAAAGTTCTGCAAGTAGCATGTTCTACTTGAAAGGTGAACAAGGCTAGCCGGGTTATAGCCGTGGAGCGTTTTGCTAATAGTCGATTATCGTCGCGAGGTATGTGATTCTTCCTATCCTCTTGAGCATGATATTTTAAAAGAATATATATATAGTACGGTAGACGTACGTGTGTTAACTGAATGTGGTTTTACTCCGATGTCTTTTGACTTGAGTTTAAATAATAAGAATCTTGAAGTATTTCAAAAGAATTAAGAAACCTTTTTTAAAGAAGAGTAATACTTGGTTTTAAAAGCTTAAGAGTTATACTAGCTTTATGGGAAGTTAGGTATAACGACTTAAGAGAGATAAAAACAATGGTTTATTGATTTTTAAAAGTTAAGAGACTTGATCTTAAAAGATAAGAGACTTGACTTAATTGAATTAATATGAATTTTGTTAAAAAGTGTGAAACCTCATTCGTGAGTAATGAGTACTTGGTTTGTAAAGGAATAATGTTTTCTTGATTTGGAAATGAGAATAAGTATCGAACAAACCACAGCGCTAATAAAGGGAAATGTATTGACTAATAAAGTATTATGAAAACCAGTAGAAACCTCCATCTGCATAGAAGCTAAGATGAGACAAAATGATATTACATTTCCTAGATCATGGCTGCTTTAAAAAGATTGTTATAAACAAGAATAACCTACTCACACATAAGGCATATGTTTCTCAAATTGTTTTAAAGGAGAATTATATTATTAAGTGATTAAAACTATGAACTACGAAACCTTTCGAAAATGAGAAACTTGAGCATTTGAAATTAGGCAAACTTGAACGTTTGGAAAATAATGTTGTTACTTGATTTTACAAAGGAAAGTGTTTTGGTTTACTTAAAAAGATAGTCACTTTATTTTTATACTACGGGTATTGTGTGACTTTGTGAAAGAAACGGATCTTTTAAAGAGTTAATGTATGAAGTACTTTGGGGATAAAAACCCGAACTTGTTAACATAAAGTAGAAAGTACTTTGTGTGAATAACTTGATTGTGTTGGTTTGTGATAGCCTTGTAATACTTTCTTGTTGCTTTGATAAGTAAACATGTTAGGATCTACGTGTTAGTATCTTGTGATGTTTGTGTAAAGGGTTTCCTGATTGTGCTTATGTTGTTTAACGATAAGCCGTTATGATAGTATTGTACCACTCACCTCTTGACATGATACCGGTTAAGGCGCCTCCGATGCGAGCTACGAGTTCGAGTTAGTGTGCGGCCTATATGGTCATGCGTCTATGTGGCCATGCGATCGCGAGTCGGGGCGATCTTTGGGAGTAGCTACCCTCGATGCGGGAATACCTCATGCGGCCTATGTGAGTGGCCTATGCAGAGTGCGGAAGTTCCAGACTAGACGCCGCACATTTGATATCGCGCGAGTGGCGGCTTCGATCATATGGCGGTGCAGCATGCACTCGTGATACGATTTATGACTTCTTGCATCGTAGGTTTTAGTAGTCGGCTATGCCTTCGCACTTACCCCGCACGGTTTTAGTATGACACAGTGGGACCCGTGTTCATGTATTCCTCGTGCTTTTATATCATAGATGCCGCGGTGAGGAAGGTGTTCCACGCATGATTGATGTTGTGGCGTGAGACCCATAGTTATATTTGAGTGATGACTTTGAGGCGTGAGTCCCCGACTTGACATGATCGCTTATTTCTCATGAATCGTAGTTTGGTTATCATATATGTCTCCCGCTTTATATAGACTACTATGATTTCATTTACGATTTTCGATTTCACATACTAGTACTGTTATCGACCTCCTTCGGCTGCGTCATGCCGCAGTAGAGGTACATCGCTTGTTGATCCTCGCTCTAGGGTCAGTTCAGCGTTTGGGAAGCTCCGTTTCTCCGGAGGCTTATCTTGGGTATAGTCCCCTGTCGTTGTAGGTACTTACATTCAGGGGTATGGCGGGGCCCTGTCCCGCCATTGTTGTTATATCATTCTTAGAGGTCTGTAGTACTATTGTGGGCAGAGATATAAAAGGGATGTAACTGTTCGGATTTAAGTTTTTATATATATATATGCCGAAAGGCAACTTTTCTCAGATAACTGTTTCATACTTCATGTTATTTCATGTCTTGTCTTATATTCCGCTGATTACTCTGATGTATGTCTACTTGGGTGCCCGGGGTAAGACACGATCCACGCCCGGTTCGGTCGTGACAAAAGTGGTATCGAGCGATTAATCCTCGGAAAGTGTCTACGCATCGTATCTAGTAAGTCTTGATTATCGTGTGTTGTGCACCACACCAATAATCGTGAGGCTATAGGATATTTAGGATTGGTTTCCATTCTCCTCACTCTGAGATCGTGCTAGAGGCCGTGTTATAAGTTGGACCTCTAACGTATTTCTTTCCCTTACCGATTATGCCTCCAGAAGGCAACCCGACCCGGAAGGGCAAGGCAATGGCGAGTCGCGAGTAGAGCACGAGGGTCACGAGGCACGTGCCCAATCATCACCGGGTGGTGCTTCATTCGGGAGTTCGCGCCGCCGCCACCCAGCAGAGTTTAGCACAGCAGCGATTCCCTGCGCGCCATGATACATGAGCCTTCGCCCAGATCGAACAGAGAATATGGATTACAAAGGAATGGACCTGTTACTAGCTAGGATTTTAGCAACCAGAGAATACAGAGTGCACCGATATATCACGGGTCTAGATAATTATCTAGTAAAGGGTTGTACAAGAGTAGCTCTTCAGTCAGGCATGGATATTGCCCGCGTATAGGCTTATGCGCATCACACAGAGGAACGTAGAGATCGACGGATTAACCAAGATCGCGAAGAGGCCGGACGGCAGGTCCTTGGTAACTTTCGAGGCGACGTTCTCAGCAGATCGTTATGCGCCTCCGCCAGAGCGAGTGGTCCTCCACGCACTTCGTGGCGTTCGGGGTATGCAGAGTTGGTCGAACTCCGTGGCTTAGTTCACAGATACACGTAGGTTCCAAACGGATTCAGTTTTTCCCCAGTGTTCACAGTATGACAAGCGTCATCCCGGGGAATGTCATCTTTTTGTTGGTGCTTGTTTTACCTGCGGCCGTTCGGGCCATGTGTCGAAAGGGTGTCCTAGTAGGAGGGATGCAAGTATGAGGACTCAGCCTACCAGATCAGTTGCGGATTCAGTGGCTCGGAGAGGAAGGGGTGTTAGACAGAGGAGGCCACCCCCACCTCGGTGTGGACGTTGTGGTAAGTGTCATTGTGGGGAGTGTCGTACTTCTTCAACAGCTTGTTATGCTTGCGGCCAGCAGGGCCATTTTGCGAGAAATTGTCCGACCAGAGGTGGCGCGGATGTAAACGAGAAATTGTCGTACATAACATAAGCACTACCGGCTTATCATACATAACATAAGCACCACCGGCTTATCATACATAACATAAGCAAGTTAAGAAATCCCCTAACTTCTTATTAGCTTTGTTTATATACACTCTCATTTTAGTTTACTTAAGACACTAACATGTCATTTTAAAATCCGGGAATTTAACCCAAAGTACTACGTACTTCTATTCTGTTAAAATGACTCTTTTTCATATAAAACTCCAAGATACTAATAACCGTAGTATCAAGTCATATCTACTTTTCAAGACAAGTCACAATACCTTTTAGAAATACATTTATAGGCTTCTAAATCAAGTGACTTCTTTCTTTAAAACCTTAAGCAATTGATGCCTTCAAATCAATTTGCCTTTCTTAATTTCAAGTCATTTATCATTATTTACATTACTAGAGTAAACCACACTTTCATCTTTCCATAAAGCTATTATAACCAACTTCCCATAAAGTCGTTATACTAACTTTATACTTTAGGAAATTACATTTTTCTTTATATCCAAGAGACTTATACTTTCAAAACAAAACAAGTATCATATACTTTCAAAATACTTCAAGTCCCTTAACATTTAGAAACTAAAAAATCCTTAATCTTTTTAAACAAGTGAGTTAATTCCCTAACTCAACCAACTTGGACATTCTTAAGACAAGTCAAGGATATCAAATGAAACTAGATTCGTCAAAATCTCGTACGTCTACCGTATTATATATTTACAACTACTCATGCTCAAAAGATAAGAAAGTTCCACATACCTATTTGGTTCAATCCACTTGCTAAGTCCAATATGCCTTACGTAGTATGTCAACCTATAATGACCATAATATGTCTATTAACTTCTAACTTCAAACGTAGAATATTCTAAGTGCAAAGTCACTAAATTCTACGGAAAATCGGACAACACTTCCTTTGTTTCTACATACTTTTCCACCTGTTTCAAGGCCCGAATTCAATAACCAAACATGCCACATTTAAGGCTCAACAATGTAGTTAACAATAGGGGATTACACGCCTAACAAGACGTGTAAAATTCTGCCCCACAATTGATATCAAACTAGTCCAAAAGACAAAGTCATTTTCGGCAATTTGAGGTACAACAACACAAAGTATTTTCCAATTTCTTTTCAATCCAAGTTGTTTAGTATAACATGTTATAAAGCCGCAATCGATTATAACCCTACAATCTTCAAGTAGATAACATGCGACGATTCTAATTATCGACCAAATTGTATTTCAATTTCAAATGGCTAACAATGTCATTTCGGATTTAGGCTTCCAATATCCATAACACTTATCAATCTTCAATACATATACTTCATGCTAGTTAAAATGTAAGGCTACAATAATATGTAATCTTATAACACTTAAGAGAACAAGATTGTTACCTTAACGAGTCTTAATCCAACTTCAAGATCCGAAGTCGCTCCCTAGAAACTTAGAGCCTCTCCTTGATACTCCAATACACCACTTGAAGCCCTTAGAAGATCACAAACAACTTTACTTCAATTTCCAATCCAAACCTATGAAAGCGACTTAGGTTTTCACCTTGCGACTAACGCAAAAACGACACTTTTCCGGGATCTTTCTATTGAGATACCCTTACAATACCCTTAGGAACCTTGGTTTTAAGTGTGGAGATTATTGAACAACAAACGAATTTTTTTCTTGTTCCTTGGAACCCTAACCCGAGAGCAAAATTGTAGTCTTAAAAGTTTTCTTCAAATTTTTCTAAGTGTAGAAGCCTTGTCTTGCTACTAGTATGCTTAAATAACACTATGGAGGGTCAAGATTAGCACATATGGGTGGCTTGGATGCATTCCACTAAAAGATCAAGCCAAGTGGCCCTTGGACTTAGTCAATAATATCAAGCTCTTAGCCTAGCAAGACTTGGTCATCTTAACATTGGCCAAATGACCATTTTAACCTTGGTCCATTCGACCATGACCATCCAATGGGGGGTGACACGTGTCACCCTCCCGTTCGTTGCAATATTTCGTTTTCCCACATTTCCATAATTTCGATAAATTTTTACTAGTCTCAATTCTTAACATTTTTGAGTTCTTACGTACGTTCTTATAAACATGTCCTAAAATTACGGGGTGTAACACCATGCCTCTTTCGGCTTGCCTTCAAATTTTCATACCACACGGAGGCAAAATATTTCAACTTTAATGTAGCAATTTTAAAACATGGTGATCATCATAGTTCTTGAATTCAAAGAGTCTTTCTAAGTCCCTTAGCCATTCAAGAAACTCCCCGGGGTCTAAGTTCCCTTCAAATGTTGGAATGTCGAATTGTATCGTCTAATCACCTCCTCTTTCAATTCTTGGTGTTTCTTGTGCATCATCTTCGATATGTATGGTCTTTTTTTAACAACCTCTTCTCTTTATTCCACATCATTGATGATGTCACGACCCAACCCCGGGCCCGCGACTGGTGCCCTACCTGGGCACCCCTTACAGGTATACATCAGAGAATATCAGCGGAACATACACAACTCATAAAATACTTAGACATTAAATAACAACAGGCTAGCCGATAAGGCCACCTTCCGTAAATTATACATAATTCACAGATAAAACGGTACTACTCTTTGTTTTTCTTAACAACCCAAATCCACAAGATATGACTACAGACCTCTAAGAATAACAACTGTGACGGGACAGGGCCCCGCCATACCCCTGAATGTACAACAACCGACAATACCAGGGATCTGTACCAAGGATAAGCCTCCGGAGAAATGGAGCTTCAACACCAAACAAAGTGATCCTAAAGTGAGGATCATCAACTCAGATACTCTACTGCAGATGAACGCAGCTTCAAGGAGGTCAGTACAACATGTACCAAATATGTGAAATTGAAAGTACTGTAGTGAAATCATAAGTCTAAAATAAAGCTGAAGACATGTATGATAACTCAAATAACAGTACAATGTGCCTTACTAACAATGAGAGTAAACAAGAGTATACTTTACTGCGTAAAAATAGGAGGCTCATGATCAAAGTAGGGCCACCCACCCGTAGTATCATTAAGCAATCCTACTCCTGGGACTATTTCACCCGCAAAGGCCGTATGGACCCGCATGAGCTAACTTCCTCGCATAGACTGTATCCGCCCGCATAGGTCGTGTGGACCCGCATGAGGTATTCCTCGCATAGGACTATTTCACCCGCATAAGCCCTACGGACTCGCATGAGGTATTCCTCGCATCATGGGTAGCAAATCCACGGAATATGCAAATGCCACAAACCCGGGGAATGACCCCGTAATGTACAATATATCACTAGCACAACCGGCTACCATACATAACATAAGCACTACCGGCTTATCATACATAACATAATCACTACCGGCTTATCATACATAACATAAGAAAGTTAAGAAATCCCCCTAACTTCTTATTATCCTTATTCACATACACTCTCATTTTAGTTTACTTAAGGCACTAACACGTCATTAAAAAAATCCGGGAATTTAACCCAAAGTACTACGTACTTCTATTCTTTTAAAATGACTCTTTTCATATAAAACTTCCAAGATACTAATAACCGTAGTATCAAGTCATATTTACTTTTCAAGACAAGTCACAATACCTTTTAGAAATACATTTATAGGCTTCTAAATCAAATGACTTCTTTCTTTTAAAACCTTAAGCAATTGATGCCTTAAAATCAATTTGCCTTTCATTATTCCAAGTCATTTATCATACTTACATTACTTAGAGTAAACCACTCTTTATTACTTTCCATAAAGCTATAATAACCAACTTCCCATAAAGCCGTTATACTAGCTTTATACCTTAGATACTTACATTCTTCTTTATAACCAAGAGACTTAAACTTTCCAAACAAAACAAGAATCATATACTTTCAAAATACTTTAAGTCTCTTGACTTTTAGAAACTAAGATATCCTTAATATTTTTAAACAAGTGAGTTAATTCCCTAACTTAACCAACTTGGACATTCTTGAAATAAGCAAATGATATCAAATGGACTAGATTGTCAAAATCTCGTACGTCTACCGTACTATACATTTACAACTACTCATGCTCAAGAGATAAGAAAGTTCCACATACCTCTTCGGTTCAATCCACTTGCTAAGTCCAATATGCCGTACGTAGTATGTCAACCTATAATGACCATAATACGTTTATTAACTTCTAGCTTCAAACGTAGAATATTCTAAGTGCAAAGTCACAAAATTCTACGGAAAATCGGACATCACTTCTTTTGTTTTTACATACTTTTCCACCTTTTTCAAGGCCCAAATTCAATAACTAAACACGCCACATTTAAGGCTCAACAATGTAGTTATCAATAGGGGATTACACGCCTACAAGACATGTAAAATTCCGCCCCACAATTGCTATCAAACTAGTCCAAAATACAATGCCATTCTCGACTAAAAGGTGTAACAACATATCAACCTTTCCAATTCCTTTTCAATCCAAGTTGTTTAGTATAACATGCTATCAAGTCGCAATCGATTATAACTACTACAATCTTCAAGTAGGTAACATGCGACCATTCTAATTATCGACCAAATTATATTTCAATTTCAAATGGCTAACAATGTCATTTCGGATTCTAGGCTTCCAATATCCATAACACTTATCAATCTTGAATACACATACTTCATGCTAGTTAAAATGTAAGGCTACAACAATATGTAATCTTATAACACTTAAGAGAACAAGATTGTTACCTCAACGAGCCTTAATCCAACTTCAAGATCCGAAGTCGCTCCCTAGAAACTTAGAGCCTCTCCTTGCCACTCAAATCCGCCACTTGAAGCCCTTAGAAGATCAAAAACAACTTTCCTTTACTTTCCAATCCAAACTAGGAAAATGACTTAGGTTTTCACCTTGCGACTAATACGAAAATGAAACTTTTCCAGGATCTTTCTATTGAGATACCCTTACAATACTCTTAGAAACCTTGGTTTAAAGTGTGGAGATTATTGAACAACAAACAAATTTTTTTCTTGTTTCAACCATGGTGAACCCGAGAGCTCCCATACAAGCTCAAGCTTTCTATTTTTTTTTCCTAAGTGTTAAGCCTTGTCTTGCTACTAAGGATGCTTATATAACCAAATGGAAGGTCTAGATTACAACAATTGGGTGACTTGGATGAGTTTCATAAAAAACAATCTAGTCAATTGGTGCATTGACTTAGTAAAAAATGTCAAGCTTAGCCTAGCAAGACCTTATCATCTTAAATATGGTCAAATGACAATTTTAGCCATGTCCATTTCGTCCAAGACCACTAAGGGGGGGGGGGGGGGGACACGTGTCGCCCTCCCATTCGTCGCAATATTTCGTTTTTCGACAATTCCATAATTCTAATAATTTTTTTACTATTCTCAAATCTTAACATTTTTTAGTTCTTACGTACATTCTTATAAACATGTCCTGAAATTTATGGGGTGTAACATTCTTCCCCCCTTAGAAACATTCATCCCCGAATGTTCTTTTGGGGTCAATCTTATGGATAGCGACACAGTCTCCTTTTACAACCCCTACATACCAATAATGCCACACGTGACCACATATCAATACTTATACCAGAACGTTAACCTGAACTCCAAGTGTCGACGCTTGCTATCCGCATAAAGCTTCGCCGACTCGAGCCATTAATAATCTTTCCTGGATAGGCTTCGCCTTATCCACAACCCGCTTAATCAAGTCTGGGCCAACTAACTGAACCTCGCCTACGCTGAACCAACCAATCTGCGAGTCTACACTTTCTTCATACAGAGCCTCATACAAGGCCATCTGGATACTGGAATGGTAGCTTTTATTATACGCAAACTCAACAAGAGGCAAATAATTCTTCCAGCTAACTCTGAAATCAATAACACAGGCCCGCAGTGTATCCTCAAGTGCCTGGATAGTATGCTCTGCCTGTCCGTCGGTCTGAGGGTGTAATGCAATACCGAGACTCACCTGTGTCCCTAACCCCTTCTAGAAAACCTCCAGAAGTTAGTCGTAAACTGAGCTCATCTGTCTGACATCATAAATGTAGGAACCCCGTGCAGTCTCACAATCTCCCTGCTATAAGCTAGCATAATCCTCAGCCGAGTAAGTGGTCCTAATCTAAGAACACGATCGTTTCACACCACATTATGACCCCCGTGAGTCGCACTTCCTCTGAGTACGATGCCACCCTGTAACAACATCCATATTAATTACCTCTCATATCTAAGTTGGGATCTCAATCTCCTGTAGTAGCCTCTGTGGCTCTGGTGTTCAACTCGACTGCTACTAATTCGACACTAAGCAACAACTCACAAGGCCCCTCCTCAGGCCATCCTACCAATGCATACATCTGAGGTCATGATACATCCTAGTCGACCCCGAAAAAATAAAGCAATAAGCACTGCATGATTCGCCTAAAACCTGCTGACAAGTCCTCGCAAAGACGGCACACCCAATCTATCCTCATCTCACAACACCCTATCCTGCTACCCAAACGGTCCTTCTCTTCTTAGAGAGTCAGATTCTCGCTCCGCACTAGAATCGGATCCTTATATCGCCGCTTCTTTACCTCCTCAACGACGGAAGACTCGGCAACCTCTCAGATCTAAACCCCATTAACCTTGGAAACAAATAATCGAACCCCTCGGCTCGGTAGCTGATGAATCTTACGGACCACGTCCTGTCTATCCGGCTGTCCATCTGATAGACTACCCATAGATCCACGACTAAGAGCATATGTAACCGTCTCGACTTTCTCCGGGTGGTATAGGATATCAATAACACAATCCTTGAGTAAAGCTAACCACCGTCTCTGTCGCAAACTAAGCTGCCTCTGTCCGAAGATATACCGGAGGCTCTTGTGTTCTGCACAAATATCCACATGAAGTCTATATAAGGAATGCCTCCAAATATTCAAGGCACGATTAACTTCCGCCGACTCTGAACCGTGAGTAGCGTAATTTCTTTCATGCTTCCCTAACCGCCGGGAAACATAGGCTCTAACCTTATCGTGTTGCGTCAGCACACAACCTATCCCAACACCCAACGTGTTACAATAATAATCTAACCCTCTAGTCTCTCAGGAGGGGTTAGAACTGTAGTCGTGGTCAACTTATCTTCCAATAACTGGAAGCCTTTCTCATATCTGCGAAATATTCGGGTATCCTTAATCTCAATTATGGTTCATGTTTTCCTTTCTCTGTTGCAACCAAACTTGGTCACTAACTTAAATTTGATTCCTTTGCTTGCCTCATGGCTAAGACTTCATGTCAATTACAATTTGGGGGGGGGGGGGGGGAGATTTCCTTGATATGTCAAGTAGTAACCCGATTATTCTCTCCCAGCCTCGTATGTCAGGTTTTCTACCTCAATTCACGGTATTACATAATCAAATGACATGTCAAGATTTCTTATCGTTCGAGTGTCTACTCGTCTTTCCTTTATAAGTCATTTCAAGTTGTCCTGGGGTCCCTTACCCCCCCGTATTTTCTTACTATCTTTCTCGTCAGTACATATGTTACCATCTTTTCTCGAGGTGTTCTTACTGCCTATCATCTACTAATGGTCTTTACACTAGTCTAGGGTAACCATATCTCGTACAACTTACATAACCATAGTTGTATTCTCTTTTATCATTTTGGTCATAACCTTACCTTATGCTTATTATTAGCAAAAGTATTTCTATCTTGATTAGTAATTGTACAGTTTCATACATGCGTACTACCTGCATTTATATCCTTACGACACTTCCTCGACCATTTCGTAACGTCGTTCATAATTACGCCAACACAAAATTTTTCCCACCGGTATCTAAAAATGTAACCTATGGCATGCCGATACTGAAGACCTTACCAGTCTCATATCCTTCGTCTAACAACATGGGTACACATAACCCCATAATGCGTAAAACTATCCTTTTACGTGGGAGAGAGAACTTATCTCCCTTAAATAAACTTTCCTTGGAGTCACAACCCTAATCACAGGGTCCCCTTGCGGTCCTATAAATATCTAATCATCACGCACTGCCTTAAAATCGTGTAGATTTTCAAAACCTACCAAAGATGCCTTCAGCTTTCCACCGACAGCACTCGTACTTATTTTATTCTTGCCTTGCGCATTTTCCTAAAATTATCCGGAAGGTCGTGGCCCTGACCGCCACACCAAACCAACTCCAAGTACCTCCAAAGGCACTTAACATAAACTCTTTCAAATTCGAGTATTACTTACTTTCTGCATTAATTTACCTCAAATGAACAAGTCACACATACTTATAAAAATCAACTATGTCAAAGAAGGAAGGATAATTCACTGGTTACACCCACTTCCCTTCCTTTCCACTCGATAACCGGTTTACCAGAAAACTGGTACCGAACCAACCTTTATCTGTAGTCAACGCTGGCATAACAAGAGGCCATCTAGCCCGTACTCATAATGTCCTCAAAGTCTGTCATAACAGCTCTACTAGGTATGCTAGGGTCCGATGATTATATCGTCACCGGGCAATTATTATACACCCGCTCAGCTACCACCCATCACTCACGGGTGTAGTTACTTCTAAAGGTTCTCATGGATTCAGACTCTATCTTTTACACTTGGTTGCTCACTTTCTTACCGGTCGTACTCTTTTCCGTACTTCCAAACTTATTCTAGCTTATGTACATAACTTCCATAATAAAGCTGGCCTCCAATCTTGGAGTTACTAAGTTAAACAATATAAGGCCATTTCCGTCTCTCACAACCTGGTTCCGGTGGGATGCGTCCACGAACCCGTAAAACGATTAACTAGACTCGGGACTTGCACCCTCGTGACCATGTCACGTAGCGGGACTACTACCAACTGATCCCATTCCATTACAAGCTATGGGGCGACCCTTAATAGACCCTCAACCCGACTCGGCGTCGTACTTAACTCTTATCCTTGGTCCAACTTAACTTTTTACTACCCGAGAAGACCTTATGTACCTAAGGTCTCGGCGGTTATCAACATTCTTAGGCTCGCAATTTCCATGCTCCAAGCCTACCTTATCAGTCCCCCGTAAACGGGTACAATAACTTCTCATAATACTGTAATCGTGTTGTCTTGATCACGACAACCATACTTACTCCATATGGGTCTCATCCGTACCATTTTCTTAATCACACCACGTAGCTTAATCTATTAACATAGTCTTCCATTAAGTCGATTAATTAAAACTTCTTAAGGGTCCATTACCTTCTCATACAACTCATCATCTCCTAATTATCTCAAATTAGTACGTAAAACCTTGATGAGAGTTCATTAAACTGTTTCATACCTTCCCGGTATTTATTTAGTCCTTACCAATTCCTAGTAATCTAAAATCATTCTAGACAACACATATGTGACCCCCATACATAAATCTGTATAGATGCATGTCATAATACCAACTATACTGCAAATATTACCAACCTGGATACGCAATCTACATAATCTTTCCGGTCATCACGCCTTTTCAGAGTTGCAATCAACATAACTTGTTGGGAGAGACGACCTAACCACACAAATTCTATCGCACGATCTCGAGTGAGAAGAAAGGAAACCAATCAGAATTTCTCGCAGCCTCCTGGTTATAGATGTGGTGCACAACACACCGATAACCAAGACTCTACTAGACACGGTCTGTAGACACTTTCCGAGGACTAACTGCTCTGATACCACTTTTGTCACGACCCAACCCCGGGCCCGCGACTGGTGCCCTACCTGGGCACCCCTTATAGGTATACATCAGAGAATAGCAGCGGAACATACACAACTCATAAAATACTTAGACATTAAATAACAACAGGCTAGCCGATAAGGCCACCTTCCGTAAATTATACATAATCCACAGATAAAATGGTACAACTCTTTGTTTTTCTTTACAACTCAAATCCACAAGATATGACTACAGACCTCTAAGAATAACAACTGTGATGGGACAGGGCCCCGCCATACCCCTGAATGTACAACAACCGACAATACCAGAGATCTGTACCAAGGATAAGCCTCCGGAGAAATGGAGCTTATCAACAGCTGAAACAGTGACCCTAAAAGTGAGGATCATCAACTCAGATACTTCTACCTGGTATGAACACACTTCAAGGAGGTCAGTACAACATGTACCAAATATGTGAAATTGAAAGTACTGTAGTGAAATCATAAGTCTAAAATAAAGCTGGAGACATGTATGATAACTCAAATAACAGTACACCGTGCCTTACTAACAATGAGAGTAAACAAGAGTATACTTTACTGCGTAAAAATAGGAGGCTCATGATCAAAGTAGAGCCACCCGCTCGTAGTATCATTAAGCAATCTATTCCTGAGACTATTTCACCCGCAAAGGCCGTATGGACCCGCATGAGGTAACTTCCTCGCATAGTCTGTATCCGTCCGCATAGGTCGTATGGACCCGCATGAGGTATTCCTCGCATAGGACTCGTCCGCCCCGCATAGGACTATTTCACCCGCATAAGCCCTACGGACTCGCATGAGGTATTCCTCGCATCATGGGTAGCAAATCCACGGAATATGCAAATGCCACAAACCCGGGGAATGACCTCGTAATGTACAATATATCACTAGCACAACCGGCTACCATACATAACATAAGCACTACCGGCTTATCATACATTACATAAGCACTACCGGATTATCATACATAACATAAGCAAATTAAGAAATCCCCCTAACTTCTTATTAGCCTTATTCACATACACTCTCATTTTAGTTTACTTAAGGCACTAACATGTCATTAGAAAAATCCGGGAATTTAACCCAAAGTACTACGTACTTCTATTCTTTTAAAATGACTCTTTTCATATAAAACTTCCAAGATACTAATAACCGTAGTATCAAGTCATATCTACTTTTCAAGACAAGTCACAATACCTTTTAGAAATACATTTATAGGCTTCTAAATCAAGTGACTTCTTTCTTTTAAAACCTTAAGCAATTGATGCCTTAAAATCAATTTGCCTTTCATTATTCCAAGTCATTTATCATACTTACATTACTTAGAGTAAACCACTCTTTATTACTTTCCATAAAGCTATTATAACCAACTTCCCATAAAGTCGTTATACTAGCTTTATACCTTAGATACTTACATTCTTCTTTATAACCAAGAGACTTAAACTTTCCAAACAAAACAAGAATCATATACTTTCAAAATACTTTAAGTCTCTTGACTTTTAGAAACTAAGATATCCTTAATATTATTAAACAAGTGAGTTAATTCCCTAACTTAACCAACTTGGACATTCTTGAAATAAGCCAAGGATATCAAATGGACTAGATTGTCAAAATCTTGTACGTCTACCGTACTATACATTTACAACTACTCATGCTCAAGAGATAAGAAAGTTCAACATACCTCTTCGGTTCAAGCCACTTGCTAAGTCCAATATGCCGTACGTAGTATGTCAACCTATAATGACCATAATACGTTTATTAACTTCTAGCTTCAAACGTAGAATATTCTAAGTGCAAAATCACCAAAATCTACAGAAAATCGGACATCACTTCCTTTGTTTCTACATACTTTTCCACATTTTCAAGGCCCGAATTCAATAACCAAACACTCCACATTTAAGGCTCAACAATGTAGTTATCAATAGGGGATTACACGCCTACAAGACGTGTAAAATTCCGCCCCACAATTGCTATCAAACTAGTCCAAAATACAATGCCATTCTTGGCTAAAAGGTGTAACAACATATCAACCTTTCCAATTCCTTTTCAATCCAAGTTGTTTAGTATAACATGCTATCAAGCCGCAATCGGTTATAACTACTACAATCTTCAAGTAGGTCACATGCGACGATTCTAATTATCGACCAAATTGTATTTCAATTTCAAATGGCTAACAATGTCATTTCGGATTCTAGGCTTCCAATATCCATAACACTTATCAATATTGAATACAATACTTCATGCTAGTTAAAATGTAAGGCTACAACAATATGTAATCTTATAACACTTAAGAGAACAAGATTGTTACCTCAACGAGCCTTAATCCAACTTCAAGATCCGAAGTCGCTCCCTAGCAACTTAGAGCCTCTCCTTGACACTCAAATCCACCACTTGAAGCCCTTAGAATATCACAAAAAACTTTCCTTTACTTTCCGATCCAAACCTAGGAAAATGACTTAGGTTTTCACCTTGCGACTAATACGAAAATGACACTTTTCCGGGATATTTCTATTGAGATATCCTTGCAATACTCTTAAAAACCTTGGTTTAAAGTGTGGAGATTATTGAACAACAAACAAAAAATTTTCTTGTTTCAACCATGGTGAACCCGAGAGCTCCTATACAAGCTCAAGCTTTCTAATTTTTTTTCCTAAGTGTTAAGCCTTGTCTTGATACTAAGGATGCTTATATAACCAAATGGAAGGTCTAGATTACAACAATTGGGTGGCTTGGATGAGTTTCATAAAAAAAAATCTAGTCAATTGGTGCATTGACTTAGTAAAAAATGCCAAGCTTAGCCTAGCAAGACCTTATCATCTTAAATATGGTCAAATGACCATTTTAGCCTTGTCCATTTCGTCCAAGACCACTAAGGGGTGGGGTGTGACACGTGTCGCCCTCCCATTCATCGCAATATTTCGTTTTCCGACAATTCCATAATTCCGATAATTTTTTTACTATTCTCAAATCTTAACATTTTTGAGTTCTTACGTACGTTCTTATAAACATGTCCTGAAATTTACGGGGTGTAACAGATGACTACACGATTGGAAAGCTCTCTCCTTACTTGGTCCACAACCATTTCGGATAAAGCCCTTCTAACTTCGTCACTTACATGATTCATAACATCAAAGCGCGGGACGAGATTGTCTCACTCTGATACTAATATAATGTAAGTAAGGATGAGTGTTTGTGGTTTAGTGGGTCAGGTGCGGATAATATTTGGGTCGACCCAAAAAAGATAGTCAAAATGGGGTTATCGGGTACTCAATTTAGTGGGATAGTGGAGTGTGCTATTTTGGGTGGATGTGAAGGGAGTTGAGTCAAGGCATTTTAGAGAGTTGTCATAGACACTTTGAGGGTTGTTTTTATGTTTGAGGTTTGGATGCCGAAATGAACTGGGACAATAAGGTTCTAGGTAAGTGTATTATGCGGACTGTTTGGGTGATATGGTTTGAGTGTTTAGTGGTTGTGTTTGTTGTGGGATATAGTCGATGAGCCCAATGATAAATACATGATATCTTTACTACCCAAGTCGACACCAAGGATAGTTATGATCAATACCACAAAGTCAAGACCGGTGTTTGCTAAATGCAATGCCCGTGAACTAGCCAAGTAAGAGTGATCGATAACATTTTAGTAACCCAAAGCTTAGGCTAAATTGATCTACACAGTTTCAACCTCCGCTTACCACTAAGGAGTTCCTAGAGTTTGGGAAATGGTTTAGTCATACAATCTTAATCAAGTCTTACACTAAAGGGAAGGGTGACCCACAAAGGATAGAATAAGTTTCAACACACAAGTTGGAGACTTAAATTTTATATTTAACTTTAACTCAAATATTATATTTACATTCATCCTAAGGGTCATATCTATAGTAGAGTAAGGACCATTCTAGAAGGTAAATAAAAGACACAAACACAAGGCTATTTGGTCAAAATGAGAACAAGGGAATGAGTACTAAGTCAGTTCTCGACCATTGTAAGTATAATGTAAAAGGGTTTGACTTTTCTTGGAGACAAAGTTTAACTCAAACCCTTCTCACCTTCATCGTAGTAACCGAGTAGGATAGGGGATGAATTTTGGTTTCTCTAGACTTCATCTTCTTGGAATTATTGTAGAAGCTTCCATTCCTTGCACCAAAGAGTGGTTCTCGACCAACTCTTCCACTCCCCTAGGCCGAGCTTGACTTTCCTTAGTTGGATCTTGAATGTTCTTTGTGGAAGCTTCTTGCCTTTGATAAATCATCACTTGTCTTTGCCATGGTGTCTTCTCGGCCAACACACTCGTTGTCCGTGTCATCTTAACTGTGTCCCTTCTCAGCTTTAACATTCCTTTACAAATCATTTAATGTGTCCTAAAGCAAGCTAAGAGTTATTGCATGATCTTAATAGATCCTAAGACAAATAGTAGCTAGTCAAGAATTTAAAGACAATAAATAAAATGCAAGGTCGCGTCCAAGACAAATACAAAAAAGCCAAATAAAACTTGTCACTACAAGACCATTAAGTTATGGTTCCAAACCCTCCTCATAATCCATGCCATTCTCGGCCATTAACCATGGGTTGATCGCCAATATTTGACACACTAGGTCCCTTGGTTAATAACTTAAAATGAGAAGCTAAGTTCGGACCATTTCTTTCATCACTTACGACTTAAGGCATCAGTTACGACATTTGCCTTTCCGGGATGATATAAAATATCTACATCATAGTTCTTTAATAACTCCAACCATATTTTTTGCTTTAAATTCAACTCCTTCTGACGAAATATATACTGTAGACTCTTGTGGTCTGTTAATATGTTAACGTGAACTCTGTATAGATAATGACGCCACATCTTCAGGGCAAAGACAATTGATGCCAACTTGAGGTCGTGAGTCGAATTATTTATCTCATGTTTCCTTTATTGTCTTGAAGTGTATGCTATAACCTTCACATATTGCATCAGAACACACCCTAGTACAACTCTGGAGGCATCACAATAAACCACATACCCATCGGTACCTTTTGGAAGAGCTAACATCGGTGCAAATATCAACATATTCTTCAATTCTTAAAAACTACGCTCACACACATTTGTCCACTAAAACTTAGCTGCCTTGTGAGTGAGCTTGGTCATAGGTGCAGAGATAGAAGAAAACCTTCCATAAATATCTGATAGACTTAAAAAATCTACATACTTTAGTAGGAGTCATAGGCCTCTACCAATACCTTACGGCCTCAATCTTCTGAGTGTCTACCTTAATACCTTATGAGGAGACAATATGGCCCAAAAGGCAATAGAGTTTAACCAAAGCTCACATTTGGAAACTTTGGCGTATAGCTTACAGTCTTGGAGCACCCCTAACACCACTCAGATATGATCTGTATCGTCTGCCTCTGTCCACGAGTACACCAAAATATCATCGATAAACACAATCACAAAAATGTCCAAGAATGCAATCAAACTATTTCCTAAATATATAACTTGGCATAATCCTCTGCCAAAAAAGTAGTACGAACAAGTAGAAAGTAGGCGGACTTTATAAGTTTGTCGATGATAACCCAAACGGAATCGAACATCCGATAAGTTTGGGGTAAAACAGTTATAAAATCCATATTAATAATTTCCAATATCCAAGTAGGGGTTTCAATATTCGATAACAAACCTCCCATCTTCTGATGCTCGACCTTAACTTGCTGACAATTTGGGCACTGAGCCACAAATACTATGATGTCTTTCTCCATGTTAATCCACCACTAAACCTGTCGAAGGTCATGATACATATTCGTTGATCTAGTATGAATGGAATATCTAAACTGGTGGATTTCAGCCATAATTTGCTCTCAAAGCCCTCCTACATTTATACACATAGTGGACCCTGAAATCTAAGAACTGTATCTCCCATAAGTTCAAATATATTCTTGATCTGCAGAGGAATTATTTCTTTAAATCGGACCAACTCGGGGTCCTTTAACTATCTTGTATTCACCTCAAGTATTAAGGATGATTTTATTGTATTCTACACCACTGCTCCTCCATCATCTATATCCAACAGTTGCACATTTAAATTGGCTAAGTGACGTAGTTCTTTGGTCATTTCTATCTTATTAGCTTCAACATCATCTAAACTTCCCATAGACTTATTGATGTAAGTAAGGAGCGGTGTTGGTGGGTAAGTGGGTTGGGTGTGGATGATATTTGGGTCGACCTGAAAATGAGAGTCAAAATGGGGTTCTTGGGTTCTCTATTTGGAGACATAGTGGGGTGTTATATGGCTATTTCGGGTGGATATGAGAGGAGTTGGGTCAAGGAATTTTAGAGGGTCGTTATATACATGTTAAGGGTTGTTTTGATGTTTGTTTTTTTATGGTTGGATAACGGTAGGATTCCGAAATAGTACTAGGACAGTAGGTTCTCGGTAAGTGTATTATGTGGATTGTTTGATGTTATCGAGATTGGATGGGTATTTGTGGACTGTATCGGGTGGTTTCCTTTGGTGGGAGTGTATATGAAGTGATGTGGGAGGTAAGGGTAGTTGGTATATAGTAGGTTGGGTGAATATTTATCGCGAGTTGTAAGCTCGGGTGAAGGTTGATTGATTTTGTTAAGTGTTTGTTTGGTAGATATGGTTTGAGTGTTTAGTGGTTGTGTTTATAGTGGGATATGGTTGATGAGCTCAAGGATAGAGACACGGGGTTTTTACTACCCGAGCTGACACCAAGGATAGTGTGATCAATACCACAGGGTGAAGACCGAGGTTTGTTAAATACAAGTTTTCAACACAGTTCCAACCTTCGCTTACCACTAATGGGTTTCCTCAAGTTTGGGAAATGGTGAAGTCACACGGTCTCAACCAAGTCTTACGCTAAAGGGAGGGGTGACCCATAAAGGATCGAATAAGTTTCAACACACAAGTTGAAGACTTAAACTTTATATTTAACTTTAGCTCAAATCTTATCTTTACATTCATCCCAATGGTCCTATTTATAGTAGAGTAAGGACCATCCTCCATCAAGTTCCTCCATCCTGCGCAATAACTTTGTCTTCCTCTTGGTTCTAATGTACCTCATTCTCCTCTACCACATAGGTATCACCACATTTTTTATATTATTCATTTGTCATGTTCCTTGGGTTGGGACATTCCTTAGCAAAATGTTTGAGTCCTTGGAACTTGTAACATCCTTTTCGGCCTTTATCAACACCTTCCATTTTCCTTTGTCTTTGTTTACATCGTCTTGCTTGTACAAGGGATTGGAATAGGATGTGCCAACCTTATGCTTAGCACTTGCATGTTTAGTGTAAGGCCTCGTGAAAACCTTCTTTTGTTTCCTCTCGAATATAAGTGCTAGATGGCATACATCTTCAAATATAATGTAAGTGGCCACTTCCATTATTTCTTGGATTTCCGCGCTTAGTCCGCCAATAAATTGTGCAATGCGTTGCGACTTTTTTTTCTTCTAAGTCACACAACATTGTGACCTTCTCAAATTCCCGAATGTATTCTTCAACCTTAAGGAAACCTTACCGAAGCTTGGTGAGTTGAAGGTAGAAATCTTGTTCATACTGTCAAGGCAAGAATTTTCTCTTTAAGTTCTTCTTCAATCTTTCCCAAGAATCGATATTGGACTTGCCATGTGTCACGAAACGACTCCGGGCCCACGACTGGTGCCCTACCTGGGCACCCCTTACAGGTATACATCAGAGAATAGCAGCGGAACATACAAAACTCATAAAAATACTTAACATCAAATATCAACAGGCTAGCCGATAAGGCCGCCTTCCGGAAAATATACATAACCCAAAATAAAAATAGTTACATCCTTGTTCTTACAACTCAATCCACAAGATATGACTACAGACCTCTAAGAATAACAACTTCGACGGGACAGACTCGCTGCACTTCGAATGTACATAAATTTACAACATCGAAAACTGCATCAAAAGACAAGCCTCCGAGAAATGGAGCTTCGACACTGATCGGTGATCCTAAGAATGAGGATCCACCACCGCTACCCCTACCGCAGATTTAACGCAGCCCCCGAGGAAAGGGGGTCAGTACAACAGATGTACCAAGTATGTAAAACTGAAAGTACTGAAATGAAATCATAAAGTCTAAAAGTAAAGCTGGAGACATGTATGATGACTCAAATAACAGTACACTGTGCCTTACTAACAATGAGAGTAAACAAAAGTATACTTTACTACATATAAATAGGAGGCTCATGATCAAAGTAGGGCCACCCGCCCGTAGTATCATTAAGCAATCCTACTCCTGGGACTATTTCACCCGCATAGGTCCTGTGGACCCGCAATGAGGTCATCCGCCTCGCATGAGACTATTTCACCCGCATAGGACTATTTCACCCGCATGGGCCCGGTGGGCCCGCAATGAGTACAAACGCCGCACTCGCATCATGGGTAGCAAATCCATGGAATAAGTAGTAACCCGGGGATTTACCCCGCAAGAATAACATAACCTAGCACAACCGGCTATCGTACATAACATAAGCACTACCGGCTTATCATACATAACATAAGCACCACCGGCTTATCATACATAACATAAGCAAGTTAAGAAATCCCCTAACTTCTTATTAGCTTTGTTTATATACACTCTCATTTTAGTTTACTTAAGGCACTAACATGTCATTTTAAAATCTGGGAATTTAACCCAAAGTACTATGTTCTTCTATTCTGTTAAAATGACTCTTTTTCATATAAAACTCCAAGATACTAATAACCGTAGTATCAAGTCATATCTACTTTTCAAGACAAATCACAATACCTTTTAGAAATACATTTATAGGCTTCTAAATCAAGTGACTTCTTTCTTTAAAACCTTAAGCAATTGATGCCTTCAAATCAATTTGCCTTTCTTCATTTCAAGTCATTTATCATTATTTACATTACTAGAGTAAACCACTCTTTCATCTTTCCATAAAGCTATTATAACCAACTTCTCATAAAGTCGTTATACTAACTTTATACTTTAGGAAATTACATTCTTCTTTATATCCAAGAGACTTATACTTTCAAAACAAAACAAGTATCATATACTTTCAAAATACTTCAAGTCCCTTAACATTTAGAAACTAAAAAATCCTTAATCTTTTTAAACAAGTGAGTTAATTCCCTAACTCAACCAACTTGGACATTCTTAAGACAAGTCAAGGATATCAAATGAAACTAGATTCGTCAAAATCTCGTACGTCTACCGTACTATATATTTACAACTACTCATGCTCAAAAGATAAGAAAGTTCCACATACCTCTTTGGTTCAATCCACTTGCTAAGTCCAATATGTCTTACGTAGTATGTCAACCTATAATGACCATAATACGTCTATTAACTTCTAACTTCAAACGTAGAATATTCTAAGTACAAAGTCACTAAATTCTACGGAAAATCGGACAACACTTCCTTTGTTTCTACATACTTTTCCACCTGTTTCAAGGCCCGAATTCAATAACCAAACATGCCACATTTAAGGCTCAACAATGTAGTTAACAATAGGGGATTACACGCCTAACAAGACGTGTAAAATTCCGCCCCACAATTGATATAAAACTAGTCCAAAAGGCAAAGTCATTTTCGGCAATTTGAGGTACAACAACACAAAGTCTTTTCCAATTCCTTTTCAATCCAAGTTGTTTAGTATAACATGTTATAAAGCCGCAATCGATTATAACACTACAATCTTCAAGTAGATAACATGCGATGATTCTAATTATCGACCAAGTTGTATTTCAATTTCAAATGGCTAACAATGTCATTTCGGATTTAGGCTTCCAATATCCAGAGCACTTATCAATATTCAATAAATATACTTCACGCTAGTTAAAATGTAAGGCTACAACAATATGTAATCTTATAACACTTAAGAGAACAAGATTGTTACCTTAACGAGCCTTAATACAACTTCAAGATCCGAAGTCGTTCCCTAGCAACTTAGAGCCTCTCCTTGACACTCCAATCCACCACTTGAAGCCCTTAGAAGATCACAAACAACTTTCCTTCAATTTTCAATCCAAACCTATGAAAGCGACTTAGGTTTTCACCTTGCGACTAACGCAAAAATGACACTTTTCCGGGATCTTTCTATTGAGATACCCTTACAATACCCTTAGGAACCTTGGTTTAAAGTGTGGAGATTATTGAACAACAAACGAAATTTTTTCTTGTTCCTTGGAACCCTAACCCGAGAGCAACATTGTAGTCTTCAAAGTTTTCCTCAAATTTTTCTAAGTGTAGAAGCCTTGTCTTGCTACTAGTATGCTTAAATAACACTATGGATGGTCAAGATTAGCACATATGGGTGGCTTTGATGCATTCCACTAAAAGATCAAGCCAAGTGGCCCTTGGACTTAGTCAATAATATCAAGCTCTTAGCCTAGCAAGACTTGGTCATTTTAACATTGGCCAAATGACCATTTTAACCTTGGTCCATTCGACCATGACCATACAAGGGGGGTGACCCGTGTCACCCTCCCGTTCGTCGCAATATTTCGTTTCCCGACATTTTCATAATTCCGATAAATTTTTACTAGTCTCAATTCTTAACATTTTGAGTTCTTACGTACGTTCTTATAAACATGTCATGAAATTACGGGGTGTAACATTCTTCCCCCCATAGAAACATTCGTCCCCGAATGTTCTTTCAGAGTCAAACTTATAGATAGTGATATATTCTCCTTTTACAACCCATACATACCAATAATGCCACACGTGGCCACATAATAACACTTAAGCGAAATACTTAAATTAAAACTTGACAAGTAAGGGAAATGAATTACCTGAAGGTGTAGAGAATATGTGAGGATACTTCCGCAACATGTCCTCCTCCGCTTCCCAAGTCATCTCCTCCCTATTATCATTCTGCCACAAGACTTTGATGGAAGCCACATCTTTGGTCCGCAGTCGCCTAATCTGGTGATCGAGTATCGCTATGGGACTATCCTCATACGATAAACCATCTGTCACCTGGACCTCGCTAGCTGGGAAAACTCTCGATGGATCTCCGATACACTTCTGCAACATAGAAACATGGAAGACCGGATGTACCGCCTTTAAATCCGATGACAGATCCAACTCATAGGCAACCTTGACTACTCTACGGATGATCTGGTAAGGCCCAATGTACCTTGGGCTAAGTTTTCCCTTCTTTTCGAACCTCATCACACCCTTCATGGGTGATACCTTCAAGACCCAATCGCTTCACCAAACTCCAAATGTCGACGCCGATTATTCGCATAAGACTTCGCCGACTACAGCCGCTATGCCTCTCCTGGATAAGCTTCACCTTATCCACAGCCTGCTGAATCAAGTCTGGGCTAACTAACTGAACCTCGCCCACGTCGAACCAACCAATCGGCGACCTACACTTCCGCTCATACAAAGCCTCATATGGCGCCAAATGTATGCTAGAATGGTAGCTGTTGTTATAAGCAAACTCTACAAGAGGCAAATGATATTCCCAGATACCCCTGAAATCAATAACACATGCCCACAACATATCCTCAAGTGTCTGGATAGTACGCTCGCCGCCTGCTTGGCTCGAGGATGAAACGCAGATCTTGAGACTCATCTGTGTCCCTAACCCTTCGGAAAGACCTCTGAAGTTAGCCAGAATCGATCCTCTGTCTGATATAATCGATATAGGAACTCCGTGCAGTCTCACAATCTCCCTGATATACAATCTAGCATAATCCTCAGCCGAATAAGTAATCCTGACTGGAAGAAAGTGGGCTGATTTTGTCAGCCTGTCTACAATAACCCAGATGGAAACACACTTCATCTGAGTACGAGGTAACCCTGTAAAAAATCCATGTGGATCACCTCCCACTTCCATGTCGGAATATCAATCGCCTGCAATAGCCCACCGGGCTTTTGGTGCTCAACTTTGACCTGCTGACAATTCGGACACTGAGCAACAAACTCTGCCACGTCCCTCTTCAGGCCATCCCACCAATACATACATCTGAGGTCATGGTACATCTTAATCTACCCCGGATGAATAGAGTAGCGAGAACTGTGTGCCTCCCCCTAGAATCTGCTGACGAAGTCCTGCAACATCGGGAACACACAATCTGCCCTAAAATCTTAGCACCCAATCAGGCGCTACCTCAAATAGACTCTTCTCCTCTCGAAGAGCCATATCTCGATACTATATCATAAGTGGGTCCTCATACTGTCGCCTCTTCACCTCCTCAACGATGGAAGACTCGACAATCTCACGAACCCGTACCCCACAATCACCGGTATCGACCAACCGAACCCCAAGGCTCGCTAGCTGATGGATCTGACGGACCATGTCCTGTCTATCCGCCGCACTCCGACATACTCCCATAGATCTACGACTCAAAGCATCTGTAACCACGTTGGCTTTTCCCGGATGGTATAGGATATCAACATCATAATCCTTCAACAACTCTAACCACCGTCTCTGCCGCAAGTTCAGCTCCCTCTGCCTGAAGATATACTGGAGGCTCTTGTGGTCTGTATAAATATCCACATGAACCCCGTATAAATAATGTCTCCAAATCTTCAAGGCATGAATAACTGCGGCCAACTCTAAGTCGTGAGTAGGGTAATTCCTCTCATGCTTCCGTAGCTGCCGGGAAGCATATGCTATTACCTTGTCGTGCTGTATCAATACGCACCCTAGACCGATACCCGAGGCATCACAATAAATCACGTAGCCCTCTAACCCCTCGGGAAGAGTAAGAACTGGAGCCGTCATCAACTTTTCCTTCTGTAACTGGAAGCCCTTCTCACAAGCTTATGTCCACTGGACTTATCTGCTTTCTGATTCAGCCTAGTCAATGGTGCTGATATCGAAGCAAACTGCTCCACAAACCTACGATAATAACTCGCCACTCTGAGGAATCGCGCACTCCGCTGAGTAGAGGTCTCGCCAAGACTTGACCGCCTCAATCTTTGCCGTATCAACTCAACACCGCTGCCCAATAATGTGCCCTAAGAATGCCATCGAGGCCAACCAAAACTCACACTTGGAGAACTTGGCGAACAATCGCCGGCCGAGGACCCTGGCACCGCCTCTCGTGATCTGCATGATCCGCTCAGGCGCGAATAAACCAGATATCATCAATGAATACTATAACAAACGTATCCAAAATGGCTTGAACACCCGTTCATCAAATCCATAAATACCGCTGAGCGTTGGTCAAATCGAAAGACATCACCCGAACTCATAAGTGCCCATACCGGTCCCGAATACGATCTTTGGGATATATGCCTCTAACTCTCACCGATGATAACTGCATCAGAGGTCTATCTTGGAGAAACACCTCGCACCCTGCAACTGGTCAAACAAATCATCAATCCTGGGGAGGGGGTATCTATTCTTGATAGTTACCTTATTCAACTGCCTGTAATCAACACACATACGCAACGTCCCATCCTTCTTCTTTACAAACAAAACCGGCGCTCCCCAGGGAGAAACACTAGGCCTGATAAAGCCTTTTTCCAACAAATCTTTCAGCTGGTCCTTCAACTCCCTCAACTCAGCAGGTGTCATCCTGTACGGCATAATAAATATAGGCCGAGTGTCTGGAAATGTGTCAACACAGAACTCTATCTCCCTCTCGGGAGGAATACCTGGGAGATCATCTGGAATACATCCGGTAACTCTCTAACCTCCGGAAATGACTGAAGAACTGGCACCTCAGCCTCTGTATCAAATACCCGAACCAGATGATATATGTACCCTTTCTGCACCATCTTTCTAGCCTTGAGGTAAGAAATAAACCTACCTACGCCAGACGTATTGCCCTTCCACTCGATAACTGGCTCACCAGGAAACTGGAATCGGACCAACCTGTCTCTATAGTCAACGTTGGCATAACAAGAAGCCAACCAGTCCATACCCATAATGACGTCAAAATCAGTCATCTCCAACTCTATCAAGTCTGCTAGGGTCTGAGGACTGTATATAAACACCGGGCAATCTTTGTACACCCGCTCAGCTAACACCGAATCACCCACTGGCGTAGCTACCTCAAAAGGCTCTATCGACACCGGCTCTATTCCGATTCTACCAGTAATAAGAGGGGACACATAGGACAAGGTAGAACCTGGATCTATCAAAGCATAAACGTCACAGCATGCAATCAATAATGTACCTGCGATTTACATCCGGTAGCTCTCACGATCCTGGTGGCCAAGGAATATATGCGCTCGTGGACCGCTAGAACTAGACTCCACCACGACTCGCCGCGCTCGCCGTTCGTGAACACCTCGCCCGGTGCATAACCACGTAAGAAGACCCAACCATCGACTGCCGACGAAACCATACCACCCATGCTGCCTCTGGTCGGACAATCTCTCTTCAAATGGCCTGCCGCCGCAAGAGTAACAAGCTCACGGAGGAATACGACACTTCACGATGGAACCACCACATCGACCACACCGAGGTAAAGGTGGCCTCATCCGACCGAACCTCATACTGGGAACCCGCTCGAGCCCGACCGCCTGAATAACCCGACCGATCAAACCTCCCGCCAAAAACCGAAGGAGCACTGCATGCTACTGAAATGTGGACTGCTCACACAGGCCGTCTCTAAAATTACCTCGAAACCTCGTTGTCTCGCCTTCTGGCTGGCCTGAGTCTGGCTGATCCTCTCTCTCTCTCTGTCCTCTATCCCCTGTGCATAAACCTGCATCCTGGAAATATCCATATAGTGCTGAAGGGCCACTCCCAAGCATGCAGTAATCATATGATGGTCTAGCTCTATCATATAACGATGAACTCTGTCCGCCATGTCAGCCACAATGGTGAGCGCATACCTGGCCAATGAGTCAAACTCCAGGTTGTACTCTCTGATAGTCCTCCCATTCTATCTCAATGTCAAGAATCTATCCACGCGGGCTTTCCTCATCTCAGGAGGCAAAAAGTGATCCAGGAAGGCCTCTGCGAACTCATCCCAAACAGCTGGAAGAGCACCCACACCTCTAGACATCTCCCATGACTCAAACCAGTTCAACGCAATATCATGTAACCGGTAAAAGGCTAAGACAATCGACTCGCCTGTGCCCTAAGCACTGCATAGTCTGTCAGACTGCCGAATAAACTCCCGAGATCCTCCTCGATCTCGAACCATAGAACTCGTGGATTACAACCCGAAAATCCCGAATCCTCGCCGCTTCGGCCTGTGGTTAGCTACCGCCACGCTTGCCGCCGCCACTATGCAAGTCAATAACCTGATTTGCTCTCCGTAATCTCTATACTCTGCCCCTGGCTGCGGAATTGGAGGCTCAGGTATCGGAACCTCTGGAGCTACGCCGCCTCGCCTCTCTAATATCGCCGTGGTGAACTCGCCGACTACCACAATCTCGTGCATAGTCCGGGCCTGAGTTCTAGTAATCCTGCGTATCACTAGCGCCTCGCCGCTTGCCCTTCGGGCCCGGTCGCTTCCGCGAGGCATAACTGATACATAAGAATAGGTCAGAGAGGATTCAACCTAATAAGACAGCTCTATTGCACGATCTCAGAGAGAGAAGAATGGAAACCAATCCTAAATGTCCTGCAGCCTCCTGATTATAGAGGTGGTTCACAACACACCGATAATCAAGACTCTACTAGACACTGGCCTCAGACATTTTCCGAGGACTAATCGCTCGATATCGCTTTTGTCACGACCGAACCTGCCCGCGATCGTGTCCTACTCGCACCCTCAGTATACATCGAGAATAGCAATGAACATACAAAACTCATAAAAATACTCAACATCAAATATCAACAGGCTAGCCGATAAGGCCGCCTTCCGGGAAATATACATAACCCAAAATAAAAACAGTTACATCCTTGTTCTTACAACCCAATCCACAAGATATTACTACGCACTTAAGAATAATCGCGACGGACAGGCCCCGCTGCACTTCTAAATGTACATAAATCTATAACATCAGGGAAACCGTACCAAAAGACAAGTCTGCGGAGAAATAGAGCTTCTGACACCTGATCAGTGATCCTAAGAATGAGGATCTACCACCGCTACTCCCTACCGCGGCATTTAACGCAGCCCCCGAGGAAAGGGGTCGATAAATGATGTACCAAGTATGTAAAACTGAAAGTACTGAAATGAAATCATAAAGTCTAAAAGTAAAGCTGGAGACATGTATGATAACTCAAATAACAGTACACTGTGCCTTACTAACAATGAGAGTAAACAAGAGTATACTTTACTACATATAAATAGGAGGCTCATGATCAAAGTAGGGCCACCCGCCCGTAGTATCATTAAGCAATCCTACTCCTGGGACTATTTCACCCGCATAGGTCTTGTGGACCCGCAATGAGGTCATCCGCCTCGCATGGGACTATTTCAGAAACCAAGATTCCGTGCAAATTTCAGAATTTTTCCTCCTAGACCTCCGTTATGACCGCTGCGTTGTGTCAGTAAGTTGTCCATAATTTTTTGAGTCGTGCACACATTGGGGACAATGTGTGATTTAAGTTTGGGGGGATGTTTTATTGTTTTTGAGTCTTTTTGATTTGTTTTGGTATTTTTTTGAGTATTTTGTTTGAGTCATAATTTTTTTTAAGATCATGCATGCTGTAGTTACTTGAAACTCCTAGTGAAGTAAAGTAGCATAATGTAATGGAATTAGAAGCAACCATCTGAACACTTAGGATAGATATACCAAAAATTCATGAAATCGAACTATTTGGGGTATCTTGCTTGGTTTGTGCATTGTTAATTATTAAATCTATGTGTCTGCTTGCTTGCTATTTGAGGCGAAATAGTTAGGATATGCATGTTAGGGAGATGACTCAGACATTTCTTTGTTAGCCCTTTCTTACCATTCTTTGCCTATCCCTGACAGTTAAATTATATCCCTAGTCAGCCCCTTTGAGCCTAAAAATAAAACATTTCTTTGACATCCTATAATTCCATACTTATGCCATAAGTGAAAAATTGAGATGTTTGGAATATAAAGTGTTGAAAAAGAGACAAAAAGAGAGTAAACAGTTTTTATGCACCCCAATGAAAAAGTAATAATAAATAGGCAAAATCCTAAGTTTGGGGGTGCCTACTATTCATCATACACCTCATTCTCTCAAAACAAAAGAGGGGAAAAATAGGTATGAAGTGAAAAAGAGAATCAAAAGAAAAGGGAAGAGTTGAAAGAAAAAGAGCTTATGGTACGTAAATTGAGCCTAAATGCCTATTTTTACCTACCCCTGCCTAAGCCTACATTACAACCCTGAAAAGCCCTGAAGATCTCTGTTATACCCCGTAGTTTCAGGGTATGTATACGAGGACGTACGTACGAGAATACGACATTGAAATTGGAAAGGAAGAAAGAGGTGATTTTTCCACGGAAAAGTTTCCGGTTTTTGTGAAGGAAAAAGGTTCGTTAATGGGAATTGGATTCCCAGATTTGGTATTCGGACTTCTTGGAATATTAGAGAATTATGGAATTTTATTTTCTGAAATGGTCACTGGGCCCACTGGGAAATTTACTTGCTGGGCCCACTTTGTTTTCGAGATTTTGGCCATTGTGGATATTTCCTAAGATGAAATATTTTGGACGAGTAGGAGGCGACACGTGTCACCCCTAGTTGGCTTCGACGAATTCCACTTTGTTCACAACACCGCTAGAGTCGTTTCGACTAAACGCTTTACACAACTCGCGTAGGATAAATTTCGCTATGTCATTTCTAATTTTTGCGGATTTTTCCGAGAGACGCAACACGTTGGATCAACGAGAGGCGACACTTGTCACCCCTCTCATCGTGGATGTCACACTAGCAATAGGCCGATTGGGTTGGCTTATTTTGTCTCGAGTTGGTAGGATATTTTGTGTGCAAGTTGGCCAAGGACACTTGCCTAAATCCTCACCCTACACTTGACTTGCACTTGGCATAATCTTGGCCATTGGTTGGCCATCCCTCGACCTATAAATACCCCTTGTTGAAGAGTTATTTCATCCTAAATTGAGCAATCTTTCTAAGTCTCAAATCCTCCTCTCCCTCTTGTTGTTTCGTCCAAACACACCCTCCCCTTTGAGAAGCCCTAGCCGAGAGCAACCCCCTCTAAAGCTAGCCTAGCCAAACACTACCCCCTCCCTTGGTAGAAAAGTTGTCTTCTAGTATTGTTATAATGCCCAAATTACCCTAGCCCAAATCCCTTTAGTCCCAGAAGTTGTGAAGAACTTCTAAGGTTTTCGAGCTACCGGAGCGCACAACTTAGGAGCTAAACCTTGCTCAGGCGCGACTTTGATCTAGGATATTATTGGGCTTACCGAGGTAAATAACCTTATCCTCCTTTTGTAATTAGAATATATATACTGTAGAAGTATAGGAGTAAGTATTAAATACTTAGAAGGATATTAAAGAATAGAATTGAACTGTTATCACAGTAGAAGGGTTTAAAAGATGAATAATAGAATCAGATTTACATGTGACTGTTTTCACAGTAGACTTGAGTAGCTCACCGGGTAGGGAAGTGCTGCCCAAATATCCATAGAATAACGAACCCTCTGCTTAGAGCTTGTACGATACCGACGTTGATAGACGATTTGATCGTTATAGTCGATTCTCCGCGCACATATTCAACTTGGCGCGTGGATTTCGAGAAGGTATGTGATTCTTCCTATACTTTTGAGCATGATATTTTAAATATGTATATAGTACGGTAGACGTACGTGTGTTAACTGAATAATAATTACGGCAATGTCTTCGGACTTAAGCCTGAATAATAATTACGGCAATGTCTTCGGACTTAAGCCTGAATAATAATTACGGCAATGTCTTCTGACTTAAGCCTGAATAAAAAGGATCCGAAGTAGTTCAAAAGAATTAAGAAACCTTTTTTTAAAGAAGAGTAACACTTGGTTTTAAAAGCTTAAGAGTTATACTAGCTTTATGGGAAGTTAGGTATAACGGCTTAAGAGTGATAAAAAGAACGATTTATTGATTTAAAGAAATAAGAGACTTGACTTATTATACTAATATAAATTTTGTTAAAAGTGTGAAACCTCATTTGTGAGTAAATAGTATTTTGGTTTTCAAAAGGAATGATGTTTACCGATCGTAATAAATGTCGAACAAACCACAAAGCCGCTTAATAAAGGGAATTATTTTGATTAATAAAGTATTATTAAAAACAAGAGAAACTTCCATCCGTGATAGAGCTAAGATGAGACAAAATGATATTACATTTACTAGATCATGGTCACGTAATAAGATTGTTACGAATAATAATAACCTACTCACACTTAGGGTATATGTTTCTCAAATTGTTTTAAAGGATTAAAGCTATGAACTACGAAACCTTTCGAAAATGAGAAACTTGAGTAATTGAAATTAGGCAAACTTAAGCGTTGGGAAAAGAATGTTGTTACTTGATTTTACAAAGAGAAATGTGTTGATTTACTTCAAAAGATAATCACTCTATTTTTATACTACTGTATTGTGACTTTTGTGAAAGAAACGGATCTTTTAAAAGAGTAATACATAAAGTACTTTGGGGCTAAAAACCCGAACTTGTTAGCATAATATAGAAAGTACCTTGTGTGAATAACTTAATTGTATTGATTTGTGATAGTCTTGTAATACTTTCTTGTTGACTTGATAAGTAAACGGGTTAGGATGCTACGTGAGTTAGTATCTTGTGATGGTTGTATAGAGGGTTTTCCTTATCAGGCTTAGGTTGTTTAACGATAAAACCGTCATGTTGATATTATATCACCATGATTCCGGGTTAAGCCGCCTCCGACGCGGTAGACTCAAAGTGGTCTAGTGACCTATGATTCGAGAATACCTTATGCAGTCCTGTATGGCCTACGCGAGCTACGGAGTTCCGTGTTAGTACGCGCCCTTGTGGTCACGCGTCTTTGTGGCTACGCGACGACGAGTCCAGACGCCGCCGGGAGTAGCTACCCTCGATGCAGGAATACCTCACGGGCCATCGAGTGGCCCACGCGAGCTACGGAAAGTTCCAGGCTAGACGCGCACATTAGATATCGCGCGAGTGGCCACTGATCATGTGACGGCCCAGACAGATCTCATGATACGATTTACGACCTTGTTGTCATCGGGTTTTTAGTAGTCGGCTATGCCCTCGCATTTACCTCCCGCACGTTTTATGATGACTTTGAGGCGCGAGTCCCCGACTTGACATGATCGCTTATTTCGTGAATCGTAGTTTTGGTTATCATACATGTCTCGCTTTATATAGACTACTATGATTTCATTTACGATTTTCGCCACATACTGGTACTGTTGTCTCGACCTCTTCGGGGCCGCGTTCATGCCGCAGTAAAGGTACTCTACCGCTGATCCCCGCTCTAGGATCACCGCTTGGCTGGGAAAGCTCCGCTTCTCCTAAGCTTAGCATTTTGGTATGGTCCCCGTCGTTGTAGATATTTGTATTCAGGGTACGGGCCCCGTCCCGCCATTGTTGTTTTAAACTCTTAGAGGTCCTGCACTGTTGTAAGGTTGGGATGAATCGCTCATTTTGGGGTACTTATATACATATATGCCGAAAGGCAACTTTTTCCCAGAAACTGTGTCTTATTTATACTGTTTCATATTTTGGTTGTTTTATTTTCCGCTGATCTCTCTGATGTATGACTACTTGGGTGCCCGGGTAAGGCACCAGTCACGGGCCCCGGAACGGGTCGTGACAAAAGTGGTATCAGAGCAGTTAATCCTCGGAAAGTGTCTACAGACCGTATCTAGTAGAGTCTTGATTATCGGTGTGTTGTGCACCACACCAATAATCAGGAGGCTATAGGATATTTAGGATTGGTTTCCATTCTTCTCACTCTGAGATCGTGCTTTAGAGTTGTGTTATAAGTTGGACCCCTCTAACGTATTCCTTTCCTTTACCAGTTATGCCTCCACGCCAGGCAACTCGGGCCCAGAAGGGCAAGGCAGCCGAAGGAGCTGCGAGTAGAGTACAGAGATTTAGAAGGGCACATGCCCAATCATCACCTGGGGTGATGCTTCATGCGGGGAGTTCTGAGACGTCGCCAACAGCAGCAGAGTTTGGCACAGCGGCAGCGCTCCTCGTGGCCATGACATCCGACCTTCGCCCACGACTTGGAGCAGAAAATATGGATTGGAAGGAGACGGCCCTGTTACTAGCAAGGGACTTGGCAGCCAAAGAGTATTTTATGTACCGGTATACCAAGGATATTGATGCTTATCTAAGGAAGGGTTGTGAGGGAGTAGCTCTTCAGTCAGGGACGAGCCAAAGCCATGCGTTCAGATTATGTGCAATGGCCGAGAGAGGTAGATCGGCAGATTAAACAAGATCGCCAGAGGCCCGCTTGGCGTGATCATTTGGTAACTCGAGGCGAACCGCCTCAACAAAGCAGATTAGACATGCGCCCGCTGCAGCAGTGTCCTCCACAGGTTGATTTTCCTCAGTGTTCACAGTGTGGCAGGCGTCATCCCGGGAAGTGCCGTCTTTTTACTGGTGCTTGTTTTTATTGCGGCCGTCAGGGCCATATGGCGAGGGAATGTTCTATGAGGAAGGATGCAAGTAGGAAGACTCAGCCTACCAGATCAGTTGTGGATGCAGTGGTTCGGAGAGGAGGGGGTGTTAGCCAGGGGAGGCCACCCCCACCTCGGTGTGGCCGTTGTGGTCGATGTCATCGTGGGGAGTGTCGTGCTTCTGCGACAGCTTGTTTTGTTTGCGGCCAGCAGGGCCATTTTGCGAGAAATTGTCCAACCAGAGTTGGCGGGGATGTAGGGACTCAGCCTTCGGGGTCAGTGGATAGTTCATCACCTTCCCCAGCTATGCGCCCAGCAGGGCGGGATTGACTAGACGACCTAGGGAAAGTGCCGCGTAGATACAGGTATATCCTTAACCCTTTAGAGATTTATATGTATAGTAAGATGCGAATATCTTAAAGTATTGTTTTCGGTTAACATGGTGTTAGTGTGATTAGAATTATTTTTAGTTAACCTGGTAAGATTGGGGGATAGAGAGAGTGGGAGCCTTAGAATATTATACGTAGAGACCTTAGAGGCGAGGCCATCTTTGGTAAAAGAATTATTTCGTGTTTGACCCTTATCGAGGTGCATAGTATACGTGAGATATTTTTGTGGGATGAATCCTTGTGTGTTGTGAAACGTAAGAGGACGGTTGAGCTTAGAAGACCGCTAGGTTTTCGTAACGTGATTGGTGAGATTGTTCCGGATCGGGGAGCTAGTGTTTGGCGCGCGTCGTCGGGTTGAGGCCGTTGCGGGTCGACCCACGCCCGCTTGTTGATGGGGTCAGTTTGTGGTGGTCCCGCTTTGTGTCGATCACGAGGTGTTAGGCCCAGTTTAGTTAACCATTATGCGAGTTCGTGGACGTTGCTCGATCAAGGTCGGGCCGATAAGGTCACCGCTTATCTTTTAGTCAAACCGTACTCGGTAGTAAGTTGCGAGATGATTATTTCAAGAAGGTTGTAAGGCTGCACGGTGCCTACCTTCACCTTATGGCCGACAGGAGTCCAAGCTACTACTGCTTTTCCGGAAGAGTTACCAGCAAGGTTAGGAACTCAGTGAATCTCGGTCGCGTTCACCCTCGGGCAAGTGGTTGGATTTCGGAGTAGATGTAAGGACTCTTCGCCTCTTGTTGAGTATATATTATAGCTACCATTTCAGATTCGGTGTCACCGCTTGGAGCCTTTTTATAAGCGCAGTGTAAGATTGCCGATCGATTGATTCGATGTAAGCAAGGCGCACGGTTGGTTCGTACTTGTTCGCAGGCGTGGATAAAGTGGAGCTTATCCAGAAGAGGTTATTGGCAGCTCAGAGTCAGTGGGAAGCAGTATCAGAAACATGGTAGGTGATAAGGAAGAGTTCGAGTGTACGAGAAGGGTACGACGAGTAAGGCAAGTGACAAAAGTGGTATGGGAAGAAGCGGGCATGACATGTGCATAGGTGTGATCATTTCGTTTGTAAAGAGTAGGTGCGAAGGGAGTATCTTTTTAGACCTCTAGTAGGAACTTTCGTGATAGAGGTGATTCCTCGTGGACTTGGAGATGAGTATGTGCGCTTGTTGTGTGGTGGCCAGGTGTGGCATGGTTGTTTCCATAAGTATAGCGAAGGACTATACCGTCGCATCATCTGCTTTGAGACCTAGAAGGAACATTCGGGACGAATGTTTCTAAGGAGGGGAGAATGTTATACCCCGTAGTTTCAGGGTATGTATACGAGGACGTACGTACGAGAATACGACATTGAAATTGGAAAGGAAGAAAGAGGTGATTTTTCCACGGAAAAGTTTCCGGTTTTTGTGAAGGAAAAAGGTTCGTTAATGGGAATTGGATTCCCAGATTTGGTATTCGGACTTCTTGGAATATTAGAGAATTATGGAATTTTATTTTGAAATGGTCACGTGGGCCCACGGGAAATTTACGGTTTGTAGGGCCCACTTTGTTTTCTAGATTTTGGCCATTGTGGATATTTCCTAAGATGAAATATTTTGACGAGTAGAGAGGCGACACGTGTCACCCCTAGTTGGCTTGGACGAATTCCACTTTGTTCACAACACCCGCTAGAGTCGTTTTCGACGAAACGCTTTACACAACTCGCGTAGGATAAATTCCGCTATGTCAATTCTAATTTTTGCGGATTTTTCCGAGAGACGCAACACGTTGGACCAACGAGAGGCGACACTTGTCACCCTCTCATCGTGGATGTCACACTAATAGGGCGATTGGGTTGGCTTATTTTGTCTTGGAGTTGGTAGGATATTTTTGTGTGCAAGTTGGCCAAGGACACTTGCCTAAATCCTCACCCTACACTTGCCTTGCACTTGGCATAATCTTGGCCATTGGCCATCCTCGACCTATAAATACCCCCCTTGTTGAAGAGTTATTTCATCCTAAATTGAGCAATCTTTCTAAGTCTCAAATCCCTCCCTCTCCCTCTTGTTGTTTTCGTCCAAACACACCCCTCCCCTTTGAGAAGCCCTAGCCGAGAGCAACCCCCCCCTCTAAAGCTAGCCTAGCCGAAACACTACCCCCCCTCCCTTGGTAGAAAAGTTGTCTTCTAGTATTGTTATAATGCCCAAATTACCCTAGCCCAAATCCCTTAGTCCTTAGTAGAAGTTGTGAAGAACTTCTAAGGTTTTCTTGGAGCTACCGGAGCGCACAACTTAGGAGCTAAACCTTGCTCAGGCGCGACTTTGATCTAGGATATTATTGGGCTTACCGAGGTAAATAACCTTATCCTCCTTTTGTAATTAGAATATATATACTGTAGAAGTATAGGAGTAAGTATTAAATACTTAGAAGGATATTAAAGAATAGAATTGAACTGTTATCACAGTAGAAGGGTTTAAAAGATGAATAATAGAACTCATTTACATGACTGTTTTCACAGACTTGAGTAGCTCACCTGCGGGTAAAGTGCTGCCCAAATATCCATAGAATAACGAACCTCCGCTAGAGCTTTGTACAAGATACCGACGTTGATAGACGTATTTGACTGTTATAGGTCGATTCTCTGCGCGCGACATATTCAACTTGGCAGGTGGATTTCGCCGAGAAGGTATGTGATTCTTCCTATACTTTTGAGCATGATATTTTAAATATGTATATAGTACGGTAGACGTACGTGTGTTAACTGAATAATAATTACGGCAATGTCTTCGGACTTAAGCCTGAATAATAATTACGGCAATGTCTTCGGACTTAAGCCTGAATAATAATTACGGCAATGTCTTCTGACTTAAGCCTGAATAAAAAGAATCTGAAGTAGTTCAAAAGAATTAAGAAACCTTTTTTTTAAAGAAGAGTAACACTTGGTTTTAAAAGCTTAAGAGTTATACTAGCTTTATGGGAAGTTAGGTATAACGGCTTAAGAGTGATAAAAAGAACGATTTATTGATTTAAAGAAATAAGAGACTTGACTTATTATACTAATATAAATTTTGTTAAAAAGTGTGAAACCTCATTTGTGAGTAAATAGTATTTTTGGTTTTCAAAAAGGAATGATGTTTTACCGATCAGAATAAATGTCGAACAAACCACAGCAGCGCTAATAAAGGGAATTATTTTGATTAATAAAGTATTATTAAAAACAGTAGAAACTTCCATCTGCATAGGAGCTAAGATGAGACAAAATGATATTACATTTACTAGATCATGGCCGCTGTAATAAGATTGTTACGAATAATAATAACCTACTCACACTTAGGGTGTATGTTTCTCAAATTGTTTTAAAGGATTAAAGCTATGAACTACGAAACCTTTCGAAAATGAGAAACTTGAGTAATTGAAATTAGGCAAACTTAAGCGTTGGGAAAAGAATGTTGTTACTTGATTTTACAAAGAGAAATATGTTGATTTACTTCAAAAGATAATCACTCTATTTTTATACTACGGGTATTGTGTGACTTTTGTGAAAGAAACGGATCTTTTAAAAGAGTAATACATAAAGTACTTTGGGGCTAAAAACCCGAACTTGTTAGCATAATGTAGAAAGTACCTTGTGTGAATAACTTAATTGTATTGATTTTTGATAGTCTTGTAATACTTTCTTGTTGACTTGATAAGTAAACGGGTTAGGATGCTACGTGAGTTAGTATCTTGTGATGGTTGTATAGAGGGGTTTTCCCTTATTGTGCTTAGGTTGTTTAACGATAAAACTGTCATGTTGAAATTATATCACTCATGATTCCGGTTAAGTCGCCTCCGATGCGGGTAGACTCAAAGTGGTCTAGTGACCTATGATTCGAGAATACCTTATGCAGTGCAGATGGCCTATCGCGAGCTACGGAGTTCCAGTTAGTACGCGCCCTTGTGGTCATGCGGTCTTTGTGGCCATGCGGACGACGAGTCCAGGACGCTGCCGGGGAGTAGCTACCCTCGATGCGGGGAATACCTCATGCGGGCCATTGGAGTGGCCCATGCGGAGCTACGGAAAGTTCCAGGGCTAGACGCGCACATTAGATAATGTGGGCGAGTGGCCAGCTTTGATCATGTGACGGTCTAGACAGATCTCATGATACAGTTTACGACCTTGTTGTACTGGGGGTTTTTAGTAGTCGGCTATGCCCTCGTACTTACCCCGTACGGTTTTATGATGACTTTGAGGGCGTGAGTCCCTGACTTGACATGACTGTTTATTTCTTGTGAACTGTAGTTTTGGTTATCATACATGTCTCCTGCTTTATATAGACTACTATGATTTCATTTACGATTTTCGCCACATACTTGGTACTGTTATCGACCTCCTTCGGGCCGCGTTCATGCCGCAGTAAAGGTACTCCTACCGTTGATCCCCGCTCTTAGGATCACCGCTTTGGCGTTAGAAAGCTCCGCTTCTCCGTAAGCTTAGCATTTTGGTATGGTCCCCTGTCGTTGTAGATATTTGTATTCAGGGGTATGGCGGGGCCCTGTCCCGCCATTGTTGTTTTAAACTCTTAGAGGTCTGTAGACCTGTTGTAAGGTTGGGATGTAACTGTTCATTTTGGGGTACTTATATACATATATGCCGAAAGGCAACTTTTTCCCAGAAACTGTGTCTTATTTATACTGTTTCATATTTTGGTTGTTTTATTTTCCGCTGATCTCTCTGATGTATGACTACTTGGGTGCCCGGGTAAGGCACCAGTCACGGGCCCCGGAACGGGTCGTGACAATCTCTAATATGTGTATCCATGATTAGTGGAGAATAGCAAGTAAACATGCTATAGGATTTTAAAATTAACATGCATAGTTAGGTATTCTTACTTCCATTGAGTATGATTAAATTGAATTTGCGAAATATCTGACTTGAGTGTTTAGAATGCTAAAAATTCATGCTATATATTCCTGCATATTATTCTGCTAACCTTCATGTTTTTCTAAGTAACAACAATGCAGCAAAGTGATTAATGTCGTTGAGTCTTTCTAGTTTCTTTTTCCTTGTGTCTTTATTTCTTTCTTTTGATCTTTGCTCGAGGGCGAGCAAATGTTAAGTTTGGGGGTATTTGATCGGTGTATTTTATATACACTTTTTGAGTCATTTTTAGTTAGTATTTTACTCATTTTATTTATGTTTAGTATAGTATTAGGGTCGTTTTCCTTTCTTTTGTGTCACAGCGGTCAAAAATGGAGAAATGGCGAAAAGGAGATGAAATGAGCATAAATGAGATGGAATTGCACACTAAAAGGGCCAAGAAATGAAGTCTAAGAAGTTCCGGAAATTATAGAGGAGATCAGACGAAGTCCGGACGAAAAAAGGGCGACGAGACGGAATCCGCCAGAAAAACGTCACCGGAGCCGCGGCGCCTGGCAGCAGCGCCGCGGCGCTCAATGTGCTGAAAGTCCCGAGAGTTGCTGATTTTCAGGCGCCGCGGCGCCAGTCTGCAGGGCCGCGGCGCCGACGCGGGATTTATGAAGTCTGGGCCGAATTTGACATGTTTTCAGAATCCTAAAGGGATTATTTTTCCTACCTAAAGGGATAACTTTTCCTACCTTAAAACTCTTACCTAAAATGATTCTAATAACTTTTCCTACTTACAAATCCTTAACCCTTTACCAAAAGGATTCTTGGTCTATAAATAGGCTCTATATCATTAGAAGAATTCATTCTCCATTCCACCATTCACCATTCTACATCCATTCATCCACCAATCCATCTTGTAAATATTCCACAACACAACCCTTGGATGCTAGAAGGCTTGGAGACTCGTTCTTAAGTATTTTCTTTTCTTTCTTTTACTTTATTTCAGTTTTTATGTTGGATATTGAATTAGTTCTTGTCACGTCAATGGCTAGGAACTAATTCCATTATAGGGCTTTCCATGTCAATTCACTAGAACCTTATATTATGAATTGATGCATGTTTATGGTTATTCTTCTTATTGTTGAGATTTACCCAATAATTGCTTTGAATGCTTGGTAATTAATTGATCACTAATTATCATTATTTATATGATTTCTAGTCAAACTTCGAAAGGAGGAGGTTGTGAATATGATGTAAGTTGGGTAGACATATTTTGGATTGGGGATGAAAATACCTCAATTACTTGTGTAGCGTTAATGAGAGGTCTAAACACCTAATTTTACGCATGGCGCGTGACGATTAACTAGGTTTTTGGTCTTAATCCTCCTATAGAGTCATCCTTATCACCGAAAGGTAGAAAGGAGCGATACTGGGGTTGAGTGTTTATATAGCCTTAACGGGAGTATAAAATGACTTAGTAAACCTGCTAGCTCCAAAAGAAGAAGAACCATAATTCATTGCATTAATAAGCAACATAAGCGGATAGTTGAGGAGACTTGGAAGCCCTATTTCCATCATCACTGAAGTAAACACATAGTTAATTAGTCTTTATAATTGTTAGTTATAATCAACAAATTCAATTTACGTTAACCAAATAGATACCATAGGATAGATAATCGGTACTTGAAAACTAATCCTTGAGGACGATATTCGGTCTTACCTAGACTATATTACTTGTCACGATAACGTGTACTTGCGTTAAAGTGTGTGCATCTTTTCGCGCATCACCAAACATGCCACATTTAAGGCTCAACAATGTAGTTAACAATAGGGGATTACACGCCTAACAAGACGTGTAAAATTCCGCCCCACAATTGATATCAAACTAGTCCAAAAGACAAAGTCATTTTTGGCAATTTGAGGTACAACAACACAAAGTCTTTTCCGATTTCTTTTCAATCCAAGTTGTTTAGTATAATATGTTATAAAGCCGCAATCGATTATAACACTACAATCTTCAAGTAGATAACATGCGACGATTCTAATTATCGACCAAATTGTATTTCAATTTCAAATGGCTAACAATGTCATTTCGAATTTAGGCTTCCAATATCCATAGCACTTATCAATCTTCAATACATATACTTAATGCTAGTTAAAATGTAAGGCTACAACAATATGTAATCTTATAACACTTAAGAGAACAAGATTGTTACCTTAACGAGTCTTAATCCAACTTCAAGATCCGAAGTCGCTCCCTAGCAACTTAGAGCCTCTCCTTGACACTCCAATATGCCACTTGAAGCCCTTCGAAGATCACAAACAACTTTCCTTCAATTTCCAATCCAAACCTATGAAAGCGACTTAGGTTTTTACCTTACGACTAACGCAAAAACGACACTTTTCCGGGATCTTTCTATTGAGATACCCTTACAATACCCTTAGGAACATTGGTTTAAAGTGTGGAGATTATTGAACAACAAACGAAATTTTTTCTTGTTCCTTGGAACCCTAACCCGAGAGCAAAATTGTAGTCTTAAAAGTTTTCTTCAAATTTTTCTAAGTGTAGAAGCCTTGTCTTGCTACTAGTATGCTTAAATAACACTATGGAGGGTCAAGATTAGCACATATGGGTGGCTTTGATGTATTCCACTAAAAGATCAAGCCAAGTGGCCCTTGGACTTAGTCAATAATATCAAGCTCTTAGCCTAGCAAGACTTGGTCATTTTAACATTGGCCAAATGACCATTTTAACCTTGGTCCATTCGACCATGACCATCCAAGGGGGGTGACACGTGTCACCCTCCCGTTCGTCGCAATATTTCGTTTCCCGACATTTCCATAATTCCGATAAATTTTTACTAGTCTCAATTCTTAACATTTTTGAGTTCTTACGTACGTTCTTATAAACATGTCCTGAAATTACGGGGTGTAACACCATGCCTCTTTCGGCTTGCCTTCAAATTTTCATACCACACGGAGGCAAAATATTTCAACTTTAATGTAGCAATTTTAAAACATGGTGATCATCATAGTTCTTGAATTCAAAGAGTCTTTCTAAGTCCCTTAGCCATTCAAGAAACTCCCCGGGGTCTAAGTTCCCTTCAAATGTTGGAATGTCGAATTGTATCGTCTAATCACCTCCTCTTTCAATTCTTGGTGTTTCTTGTGCATCATCTTCGATATGTATGGTTTTTTTTAACAACCTCTTCTCTTTATTCAACATCATTGATGATTTCACGACCCAACCCCGGGCCCGCGACTGGTGCCCTACCTGGGCACCCCTTACAGGTATACATCAGAGAATAGCAGCGGAACATACACAACTCATAAAATACTTAGACATTAAATAACAACAGGCTAGCCGATAAGACCACCTTCCGTAAATTATACATAATCCACAGATAAAATGGTACAACTCTTTGTTTTTATTTACAACCCAAATCCACAAGATATGACTACAGACCTCTAAGAATAACAACTGTGACGGGACAGGGCCCCGCCATACCCCTGAATGTACAACAACCGACAATACCAGGGATCTGTACCAAGGATAAGCCTCCGGAGAAATGGAGCTTCTCAACAGCTGAAACAGTGATCCTAAAAGTGAGGATCATCAACCTGTATACTCTACCGCATGAACGCAGCCCCCCGAAGGAGGTCAGTACAACATGTACCAAATATGTGAAACTAAAAGTACTGTAGTGAAATCATAAGTCTAAAATAAAGCTGGAGACATGTATGATAACTTAAATAACAGTATAATGTGCCTTACTAACAATGAGAGTAAACAAGAGTATACTTTACTGCATAAAAATAGGAGGCTTATGATCAAAGTAGGGCCACCCGCCCGTAGTATCATTAAGCAATCCTACTCCTGGGACTATTTCACCCGCAAAGGCCGTATGGACCCGCATGAGGTAACTTCCTCGCATAGACTGTATCCGCCCGCATAGGTCGTATGGACCCGCATGAGGTATTCCTCGCATAGGATTGGTCCGCCCCGCATAGGACTATTTCACCCGCATAAGCCCTACGGACTCGCATGAGGTATTCCTCGCATCATGGGTAGCAAATCCACGGAATATGCAAATGCCACAAACCTGGGGAATGACCCCGTAATGTACAATATATCACTAGCACAACCGGCTACCATACATAACATAAGCACTACCGGCTTATCATACATAACATAAGCACTACCGGCTTATCATACATAACATAAGCACTACCGGCTTATCATACATAAAATAAGCAAGTTAAGAAATCCCCCTAACTTCTTATTAGCCGTATTCACATACACTCTCATTTTAGTTTACTTAAGGCAGTAACATGTCATTAGAAAAATCCAGGAATTCAACCCAAAGTACTACGTACTTCTATTCTTTTAAAATGACTCTTTTTATATAAAACTTCCAAGATACTAATAACCGTAGTATCAAGTCATATCTACTTTTCAAGACAAGTCACAATACCTTTTAGAAATACATTTATAGGCTTCTAAATCAAATGACTTCTTTCTTTTAAAACCTTAAGCAATTGATGCCTTAAAATCAATTTGCCTTTCATTATTCCAAGTCATTTATCATACTTACATTACTTAGAGTAAACCACTCTTTATTACTTTCCATAAAGCTATTATAACCAACTTCCCATAAAGCCGTTATACTAGATTTATACCTTAGATACTTACATTCTTCTTTATAACCAAGAGACTTAAACTTTCCAAACAAAACAAGAATCATATACTTTCAAAATACTTTAAGTCTCTTGACTTTTAGAAACTAAGATATCCTTAATATTTTTAAACAAGTGAGTTAATTCCCTAACTTAACCAACTTGGACATTCCTGAAATAAGCCAAGGATATCAAATGGACTAGATTATCAAATCTCGTACGTCTACCGTACTATACATTTACAACTACTCATGCTCAAGAGATAAGAAAGTTTCACATACCTCTTCGGTTCAATCCACTTGCTAATTCCAATATGCCGTACGTAGTATGTCAACCTATAATGAGCATAATACGTTTATTAACTTCTTGCTTCAAACGTAGAATATTCTAAGTGCAAAGTCACTAAATTCTACGGAAAATCGGACAGCACTTCCTTTGTTTCTACATACTTTTCCACCTTTTTCAAGGCCCGAATTCAATAACCAAACACGCCACATTTAAGGCTCAACAATGTAGTTATCAATAGGGGATTACACGCCTACAAGACGTGTAAAATTCCGCCCCACAATTGCTATCAAACTAGTCCAAAATACAATGCCATTCTCGGCTAAAAGGTGTAACAACATATCAACCTTTCCAATTCCTTTTCAATCCAAGTTGTTTAGTATAATATGATATCAAGACGCAATCGATTATAACTACTACAATCTTCAAGTAGGTAACATGCGACGATTCTAATTATCGACCAAATTGTATTTCAATTTCAAATGGCTAACAATGTCATTTCGGATTCTAGGCTTCCAATATCCATGACACTTATCAATCTTGAATACACATACTTCATGCTAGTTAAAATGTAAGGCTACAACAATATGTAATCTTATAACACTTAAGAGAACAAGATTGTTACCTCAACGAGCCTTAATCCAACTTCAAGATCCGAAGTCGCTCCCTAGCAACTTAGAGCCCCTCCTTGCTACTCAAATCCGCCACTTGAAGCCCTTAGAAGATCACAAACAACTTTCCTTTATTTTCCAATCCAAACCTAGGAAAATGACTTAGGTTTTCACCTTGAGACTAATACGAAAATGACACTTTTTCGGGATCTTTCTATTGAGATACCCTTACAATACTCTTAGGAACCTTGGTTTAAAGTGTGGAGATTATTGAACAACAAACAAAAAAATTTCTTGTTTCAACCATGGTGAACCCGAGAGCTCCCATACAAGCTCAAGCTTGCTAATTTTTTTTTCTAAGTGTTAAGCCTTGTCTTGCTACTAAGGATGCTTATATAACCAAATGGAAGGTCTAGATTACAACAATTTGGTGGCTTGGATGAGTTTCATAAAAAAAATATCTAGTCAATTGGTGCATTGACTTAGTTAAAAATGTCAAGCTTAGCCTAGCAAGACCTTATCATCTTAAATATGGTCAAATGACCATTTTAGCCATGTCCATTTCGTTCAAGACCACTAAGGGGGGGGGGGGTGACACATGTCGCCCTCCCATTCGTCGCAATATTTCATTTTCCGACAATTCCATAATTCCGATAATTTTTTTACTATTTCTCAAATCTTAACATTTTTGAGTTCTTACGTACGTTCTTATAAACATGTCCTGAAATTTACGGGGTGTAACATTCTTCCCCCCTTAGAAACATTCGTCCCCGAATGTTCTTTTGGGGTCAATCTTATGGATAGCGACACAGTTTCCTTTTACAACCCCTACATACCAATAATGCCACACGTGACCACATATCAATACTTATACCAGAACGTTAACCTGAACTCCAAGTGTCGACGTCGGTTATCTGCATAAAGCTTCTGTCGACTATGAGCTTACTAATAATCTTTCCTGGATAGGCTTCGCCTTATCCACAGCCCGCTTAATCAAGTCTGGGCCAACTAACTGAACCTCGTCTACGCTGAACCAACCAATCTGCGAGTCTATACGCAAACTCAACAAGAGGCAAATAATTCTTCCAGCTAACTCTGAAATCAATAACACAGGCCCGCAGCGTATCCTCAAGTGTCTGGATAGTATGCTCTGCTTGTTCGTCGGTCTGAGGGTGTAATGCAATACCGAGACTCACCTGTGTCCCTAACCCCTTCTGGAAAACCTTCAGAAGTTAGTCGTAAACTGAGCTCATCTGTCTGACATCATAAATGTAGGAACCCCGTGCAGTCTCACAATCTCCCTGCTATAAGCTAGTATAATCCTCAGCCGAGTAAGTGGTCCTAATCGGAAGAACACGACTTGTTTCGTCACCCTGTTACTATGACCCCCAGGGAGTCGCACTTCCTCTAAGTACGATGCCACCCTATAACTACATCCATATTAATTACCTCCCATATCTAAGTTGGGATCTCAATCGCCTGTAGTAGCCCATAGGGCTCCTGGTGTTCAACGTTGACCTGCTACTAATTCGGACACTAAGCAACAACTCTGCTGCGTCCCTCCTCAGGCCATCCTACCAATGCATACATCTGAGGTCATGATACATCCTAGTCGACCCCGAACAAATAGAGCAATAAGCACTGCGTGCTTCCCCTAAAACCTGCTGACAAGTCCTGCAGCATCGGGCACACCCAATATATCCTCATCTCACAAAGACTTATCCTGCTACCCAAACGGGTCCTTCTCTTCTTAGAGAGTCGTATCTCAGTTTCCGCACTAGAACTGGATCCTTATACTGTCGCCTCTTTACCTCCTCAACGACGGAATACTCGGCAACCTCTCAGATCTAAACTCCATTAACCTTGGAAACAAATAATCGAACCCCTCGGCTCGGTAGCTGATGAATATTACGGACCACGTCCTGTCTATCCGGTTGTCCATCTGACAGACTACCCATAGATCCACGACTAAGAGCATCTGTAACCGTCTCGGCTTTCTCCGGGTGGTATAGGATATCAATAACACAATCCTTGAGTAAAGCTAACCACCGTCTCTGTCGCAAACTAAGCTGCCTCTGTCCGAAGATATACCGGAGGCTCTTGTGGTCTGCACAAATATCCACATGAAGTCTATATAAGGAATGCCTCCAAATCTTCAAGGCACGATTAACTGTCGTCGACTCTAAATCGTGAGTAGCGTAATTTCTTTCATGCTTCCCTAACCGCCGGGAAACATAGGCTCTAACCTTATCGTGTTGTGTCAGCATACAACCTATCCCAACACCCAACGTGTTACAATAATAATATAACCCTCTAGTCTCTCAGGAGGGGTTAGAACTGTAGTCGTGGTCAACTTATCTTCCAATAACTGGAAGCCTTTCTCATATCTGCGAAATATTCGGGTATCCTTAATGTCAATTATGGTTCATGTTTTCCTTTCTCTGTTGCAACCAAACTTGGTCACTAACTTAGATTTGATTCCTTTGCTTGCCTCATGGCTAAAACTTCCTGTCAATTACAATTTAGGGGGGGGGGGGAGATTTCCTTGATCTGTCAAGTAGTAACCCGATTATTCTCTCCCAGCTCGTATAGCTTATAGTCAGGTTTTCTACCTCAATTCACGGTATTACATAATCCAATGACTTGTCAAGATTTCTTATCGTTCGAGTGTCTACTCGTCTTTCCTTTATAAGTCATTTCAAGTTGTCCTGGGGTCCCTTACCCTCCCGTATTTTCTTACTATATTTCTCGTCAGTACATATGTTACCACCTTTTCTCGAGGTGTTCTTGTTATACCCCGTATTTCCAGAGTATGTACGTGAGGGCGTACGTATACAATTTGAGCCTTAAAGTTGGCTAGTTTCGAAATTTGTACACAACACCCGAAAGGAGTCGTTTTTCGACGAAACGTTTCCACAGCTTTCGAAGGGAAAATTCCGGCTATGTCATTAATAATTTTTGCGGATTTTTCCGAGAGACGAAACATTTTGGACCAACGGGAGGGTGACATGTGTCACCCTCACATTGGAAGAGGTTGGACGGCAATTGGCTAAGTCTTGCACGTTTTTGGTGTGAAATTTTGGTCAAGGGTTAGGTAGGATATTTTTGTGTAGATGGATAAGGTAGCACATGGCTAAATCTTGGCCTTACACTTGCTATGCACTTGTCTTCATCTTGGCCATTGGTTGGCCTTCACTTGACCTATAAATACCCCTCTAAGTGATGAACTTTCTTCATCCAAAAATTGAGCAATCTTTTTAAGTCTCAAACCCACCCCCTCCCCCTTGTAGAGGCTTGGCCGTGGGGTACATACCCCCCCCCTAGCCTAGTTGTCTCGTATAAATACCCCTTGTTGTGGTATAGAAATACTCTCCTAGTATTGTTGTTATGTCCAAATACCTTGGCCCAAATACCTTGTAGTATTCCCAAAGTTACACTTGTACAAAAGCCCAGAAAATACTATTATACCTCCTCACCACAAAAACGAAACCCTAAGTAAATCTTCACCCGTAGTTGAAGTTATAAGTAGAAGTTGGTTAGAACTTCTAAGGGTTGGTTGGAGCGGGCCTGAGCGCACTGAGTAGAGCTAAACCTTGCTCAGATCGACATTTAAACTCGGATAATTTTGGGCTTATCGAGGTAAACACTCTTGACCTTCTATTGTAATTGGAAATTACATGTTGTTGGAATATATAGTTGAAGTATACTATATATAGAACTGAACATTATAATTGTGCGGCAATGTCTTTTGACTTAAGCTGAATAATACTTACGAATGTCTTGCGACTTAAGCTGAATTTAAAGAAGAGAATCGAATCGTAATTACATAGGGCGTATCTGACATGAGACTTGTAGCATTACTTGTGTAATAGAATTTGTACACGTCCGGTTAGGCGTTTAACCCCTCGGTTGGCTTGGTAGCCTCGATAGAGAGAGATTTACGCTGTTGCGGGAGAAATTGCTGAATTTTCTGTAGAATATTCTACGTCGGGATCTAAAAGATATTAATAGGCGCTTTGTGGCCTCTATAGGTTGTAGTACTACGTGGAGTGATCCGCTTGATGAGAGTGTAGCGGCGGTTTGCCAGTACTTGGAGCGTTTTGCTATTAGTCGATACTGTCGCGAGGTATGTGAACCTCTTCCTATCTGTTCTAGCATGATATGTGTATAACTATGTAGTACGGTAGACGCGTACGTGTTAAATGTATTTGATTGCCTTTAAACATAAAGTGTTATAACAACTCTATGTAAATGAGAAATGCTTTGTGATTTTTAAAAGATAAGCGATTTGACTTATAACCGACTTGATGTAAAAGAACCTCAAGTATTCTAAGAGATTAAGAAACCTTTTTGGAAGAAGTGTATACTTGGTTTGAAAACATAAAAGTTATACCACTTTATGAAAAGTTAGGTGTAACGCCAAGAGAGATAAAAAGAATGGTTTAATGGTTTAGAAGTTAAGAGACTTGACTTAATATGGATGTTTGTGTGAAACCTCATTCGTGAGTAATGAGTACTTGGTTTTGGAAGGAATAATGTTTTCTTGATTTGAAATCGAATGTATCGACAAACCACTGCAGCGTTAATAAAGGGAAATGTATTGAATAATTAAGTATTATTAAAACCAAGAGAAACCTCCATCTGCATGAAGCTAAGATGAGACAAAATGATATTACATTTTCTAGATCATGGTGCTTAATAAGATTGATTATGAACAAGAATAACCTACTCGCCATGGCATATGTTACTCAATTGTTTTAAAAGAGATTAAGACATTGAACTATGAAACTTTTAAAAGAGACTTGCGTAATTAAAATTAGGCAAACCGAACCTTAGGAAAAGAAAGGCATTGTGTTGTCTTAAAATGGTTTAAAGCATAAGGTGTTATAACAGCTTTATGGGAAGTTGGTTATAATGACCTTATGAAAACAAAAGAAAGGTTTTATCATTGGTTTTAACGTGGTAACTTGACTTTAAAAAAAAGAAAGTATGGAAGTTGTTTTGGTTTACTTAAAGGATGTAAGTCACTCTATTTTATACTACTGGTATCGGGTGACTTTTATACAAAGAATGAATCTCTTAAAAGGAATTTAACGCGCGTAGTACTTTAGGGTTAAAACCCGGACCTTGGCATAAAAATGAAAGTACTTTGAGTTGTGGTGAAACCTGCCTATGCTTGTTGTTGTGAAACTTGCCTATGCTTGTTGTTGTGAAACTTGCCTATGCTTGTTGTGATAGCCTTTGTTGTGCAAGAATTGTGTTTCTATACTACCGCGTCTCGATGGAGGATCGGTTGACTTGTTGAGAACTTACTTGGGCGTGGCCGGCGGTGGATAAATTCCACGCACGCCTCGCTGATAGTGTTACTTTTGTTAAATCACTTTGGACATCTCGACACGACGCGTGGCGCACGGGTATGCTTCCACTTTGATTACGCCTTGTTGCTTATTGTTTCCCTTTGGACATCTCGACACGACGCGTGGCGCATCGTATGCTTCCATTTGGAATCTTTGTCTTATTGTTTCCTTTGGACATATCGACCGACGATCGTAGCGCGCGGGTATGCTTCCATTTGGAATCTTTGTCTTATTGTTTCCCTTTGGACTCCATCGACACGATCGTGGCGCGGGTATGCTTCCATTTGGAATGTTGTCTTATTTGTTCCTTTGGACATACCGACACGATCGTAGCGCACGTATGCTCCCATTTGGATTGCTATCTTGTTGTTATCATATCATGCATCGCGGTGAGGAAGGTACTCCACGCAGGATTGATGTGGGCGTGAGACCACGAATTGATATAAATGTTATGTGTATGCATCGTAGTTTGGTTATCATACTGCCTCTCGCTTTTATAGACTATTATGATTTCATTCTGATGATTTACGCTTTCACATACTCGTACCACTGATCGACCTCCTTCGGGCGTTCATGCCGCAGTAGAGTACATCTACCGTCGATCCCCGCTAGGATCTCATTTCAGCTTGGGAAGCTCCGTTCCTTCTGAGGCTTATCTGTTGTATGTTACCACAGTGCAGCAGGTTCTTGTACATTCAGGGTATGGCGGGGCCCTGTCCCGTCATAGTTGTTGTATAAATTCTTAGAGGTCTGTAGCACTGTGTGGGCAGGGTTTGTAAAAAGGATAACTGTTCGGGTATTTATGTATATATATGATGAAGGCAACTGTTTTGGTTGGCCTGTTTATTTATTTTGTCTCTAAATTCATGTTCATGTTTTTATTTCCGCTGATTTTCTCTGATGTTGTATCACTAGGGTGCCCGGGGTAAGGCACCAGTCACGGGCCCGGGTTCGGGTCGTGACAGTTCTTACTGCCCATCATCTACTAATGGTCTTTAAACTAGTCTGGGGTGACCATATCTCGTACAACTTACATAACCATAGTTGTATTCTCTTTTATCATTCTGGTCATAACCTTACCTTATGCTTATTATTAGAAAAAGTATTTCTATCTTGATTCGTAATCGTACAGTTTCATACATGCGTACTACCTGCATTTATATCCTTACGACACTTCCTCGACCATTTCGTAACGTCGTTCACAATTACACCAACACAAAACTTTTCCCATAGTTATCTAAAACTGTAACATATGGCATGACGATACTGAAGACCTTACCAGTCTCATATCCTTCGTCTAATAACATGGGTACACATAACCCCATAATACGTAAAACTATCCTTTTACGTGGGGGAGAGAACTTATCTCCCTTAAATAAACTTTCCTTGAAGTCACAACCCTAATCACAGGGTCCCCTTGCAGTCCTGTAAATATCTAATCATCACGCACTGCCTTAAAATCGTGTAGATTTTCAAAACCTACCAAAGATGCCTCCAGCTTTCCACCGACAGCACTCGTACTTATGTTATTCTTCCCTTGCGCATTTTCCTAAAATTATCCGAAAGGTCGTGGCCCTGACCGCCACACCAAACCAACTCCAAGTACCTCCAAGGGCACTTAATATAAACTCCTTCAAATTCGAGTATTACTTACTTTCTGCATTAATTTACCTCAAATGAACAAGTCACACATACTTATAAAAATCAACTATGTCAAAGAAGGAAGGATAATTCACTGGTTACACCCACTTCCCTTCCTTTCCACTCGATAACCGGTTTACCAGAAAATTGGTACCGAACCAACCTCTCTCTGTAGTCAACGTTGGCATAACAAGAGGCCATCTAGCCCGTACTCATAATGTCCTCAAAGTCTGTCATAACAGCTCTACTAAGTTTGCTAGGGTCTGACGACTGTATCGTCACCGGGCAATTATTATACACCCGCTCAGCTACCAACCATCACTCACGAGTGTAGTTACTTCTAAAGGTTCTCATGGATTCAGACTCTATCTTTTACACTTGGTTGCTCACTTTCTTACCGGTCGTACTCTTTTCCGTACTTCCAAACTTATTCTAGCTTACGTACATAACTTCCATAATAAAGCTGGCCTCCAATCTTGGAGTTACTAAGTTAAACAATATAAGGTCATTTCCGGCTCTCACAACCTGGTTCCGGTGGGATGCGTCCACGAACTCGTAAAACAATTAACTAGACTCGGGCCTTGCACCCTCGTGACCATGTCACGTAGCGGGACTACTACCAACTGATCCCATTCCATTACAGGATATGGGGCGACCCTTAATAGGCCCTCAACCCGACTCGGCGTCGTACTTAACTCTTATCCTTGGTCCAACATAACTTTTTACTACCCGAGAAGGCCTTATGTAGCAAAGGTCTCGGCGGTTATCAACATTCTTAGGCTCGCAATTTCCATGCTCCAAGCCTACCTTATCAGTCCCCTGTAAACGGGTGCAATAACTTCTCATAATACTGTAATCGTGTTGTCTTGATCACAACAACCATACTTACTCCATATGGGTCTCATCCGTACCATTTTCTTAATCACACCATGTAGCTTAATCTATTAACATAGTCTTCCATTAAGTCGATTAATTAAAACTTCTTAAGAGTCCATTACTTTCTCAGACAACTCATCATCTCCTAATTATCTCAAATTAGTACGTAAAACCTTGATGAGAGTTCATTAAACTGTTTCATACCTTCCCGGTATTTATTTAGTCCTTACCAATTCCTGGTAATCTAAAATCATTCTAGGCAACACATATGTGACCCCCATACATAAATCTGTATAACTGCATGTCATAATACCAACTATACTGCAAATATTACCAACCTGGATACGTAATCCACATAATCTTTCCTGGGTCGCTGCTGCCTTTCTCGTAACTGCAATCAACATAACTTGTTAGGGAGAGACGACCCTAACCACACAACTCTATCGCACGATCTCAGAGTGAGAAGAAAGAAAACCAATCCTAAATTTCTTGCAGCCTCTTGGTTATAGATGTGGTGCACAACACACCGATAACCAAGACTCTACTAGACACGGTCTGTAGACACTTTCCGAGGACTAACTGCTCTGATACCACTTTTGTCACGACCCAACCCCGGGCCCGCGACTGGTGCCCTACCTGGGCACCCCTTACAGGTATACATCAGAGAATAGCAGCGGAACATACACAACTCATAAAATACTTAGACATTAAATAACAACAGGCTAGCCGATAAGGCCACCTTCCGTAAATTATACATAATCCACAGATAAAACGGTACAACTCTTTGTTTTTCTTTACAACCCAAATCCACAAGATATGACTACAGACCTCTAAGAATAACAACTGTGACGGGACAGGGCCCCGCCATACCCCTGAATGTACAACAACCGACAATACCAGGGATCTGTACCAAGGATAAGCCTCCGGAGAAATGGAGCTTCTCAACAGCTGAAACAGTGATCCTAAAAGTGAGGATCATCAACCTGTATACTCTACCTGCGGCATGAACGCAGCCCCCCGAAGGAGGTCAGTACAACATGTACCAAATATGTGAAATTGAAAGTACTATAGTGAAATCATAAGTCTGAAATAAAGCTGGAGACATGTATGATAACTCAAATAACAGTAAACTGTGCCTTACTAACAATGAGAGTAAATAAGAGTATACTTTACTGCGTAATAATAGGAGGCTCATGATCAAAGTAGGGCCACCCGCCCGTAGTATCATTAAGCAATCCTACTCCTGGGACTATTTCACCCGCAAAGGCCGTATGGACCCGCATGAGGTAACTTCCTCGCATAAACTGTATCCGCCCGCATAGGTCGTATGGACCCACATGAGGTATTCCTCGCATAGGACTGGTCCGCCCCGCATAGGACTATTTCACCCGCATAAGCCCTACGGACTCGCATGAGGTATTCCTCGCATCATGGGTAGCAATCCACGGAATATGCAAATGCCACAAACCCGGGGAATGACCCCGTAATGTACAATATATCACTAGAACAACCGGCTACCATACATAACATAAGCACTACCGGCTTATCATACATAACATAAACACTACCGGCTTATCATACATAACATAAGCAAGTTAAGAAATCCCCCTAACTTATTATTAGCCTTATTCACATACACTCTCATTTTAGTTTACTTAGGGCACTAACATGTCATTAGAAAAATCCGGAAATTTAATCCAAAGTACTACGTACTTCTATTCTTTTAAAATGACTCTTTTCATATAAAACTTCCAAGATACTAATAACCGTAGTATCAAGTCATATCTACTTTTCAAGACAAGTCACAATACCTTTTAGAAATACATTTATAGGCTTCTAAATCAAGTGACTTCTTTATTTTAAAACCTTAAGCAATTGATGCCTTAAAATCAATTTGCCTTTCATTATTCCAAGTCATTTATCATACTTACATTACTTAGAGTAAACCACTCTTTATTACTTTCCATAAAGCTATTATAACCAACTTCCCATAATGTGGTTATACTAGCTTTATACCTTAGATACTTACATTCTTCTTTATAACCAAGAGACTTAAACTTTCCAAACAAAACAAGAATCATATACTTTCAAAATACTTTAAGTCTCTTGACTTTTAGAAACTAAGATATCCTTAATATTTTTAAACAAGTGAGTTAATTCCCTAACTTAACCAACTTGGACATTCTTGAAATAAGCCAAGGATATCAAATGGACTAGATTGTCAAAATCTCGTACGTCTACCGTACTATACATTTACAACTACTCATGCTCAAGAGATAAGAAAGTTCCACATACTTCTTCGGTTCAATCCACTTGCTAAGTCCAATATTCCGTACGTAGTATGTCAACCTATAATGACCATAATACGTTTATTAACTTCTAGCTTCAAACGTAGAATATTCTAAGTGCAAAATCACTAAATTCTATGGAAAATCGGACAACACTTCCTTTGTTTCTACATACTTTTTCACCCTTTTCAAGGCCCAAATTCAATAACCAAACACGCCACATTTAAGGCTCAACGATGTAGTTATCAATAGGGGATTACACGCCTACAAGACGTGTAAAATTCCGCCCACAATTGTTATCAAACTAGTCCAAAATACAATGCCATTCTCGACTAAAAGGTGTAACAACATATCAACCTTTCCAATTCCTTTTCAATCCAAGTTGTTTAGTATAACATGCTATCAAGCCGCAATCGATTATAACTACTACAATCTTCAAGTAGGTAACATGCGACGATTCTAATTATCGACCAAATTGTATTTCAATTTAAAATGGCTAACAATGTCATTTCGGATTCTAGGCTTCCAATATACATAAAACTTATCAATATTGAATACAATACTTCATGCTAGTTAAAATGTAAGGCTACAACAATATGTAGTCTTATAACACTTAAGAGAACAAGATTGTTACCTCAACGAGCCTTAATCCAACTTCAAGATCCGAAGTCGCTACCTAGCAACTTAGAGCCTCTCCTTGACACTCAAATCCGCCACTTGAAGCCCTTAGAAGATCACAAACAACTTTCCTTTACTTTCCAATCCAAACCTAGGAAAATGACTTAGGTTTTCACCTTGCGACTAATACGAAAATGACACTTTTCCGGGATCTTTCTATTGAGATACCCTTACAATACTCTTACGAACCTTGGTTTAAAGTGTGGAGATTATTGAACAACAAACAAAAAAAATTCTTGTTTCAACCATGGTGAACCCGAGAGCTCCCAAACAAGCTCAAGCTTTCTAATTTTTTTTCCAAGTGTTAAGCCTTGTCTTGCTACTAAGGATGCTTATATAACCAAATGGAAGGTCTAGATTACAACAATTGGGTGGCTTGGATGAGTTTCATAAAAAAAGAATCTAGTCAATTGGTGCATTCACTTAGTAAAAAATGTCAAGCTTAGCCTAGCAAGACCTTATCATCTTAAATATGGTCAAATGACCATTTTAGCCATGTCCATTTCGTCCAAGACCACTAGTGGGGGTGAAACGTGTCGTCCTCCATTCGTCGCAATATTTCATTTTCCGACAATTCCATAATTCCGATAATTTTTTTACTATTCTCAAATCCTAACATTTTTGAGTTCTTACGTACGTTCTTATAAATATGTCCTGAAATTTACGAGGGGTAACAGATGACTACACAATTGGAAAGCTCTCTCCTTACTTGGTCCACAACCATTTCGGATAAAACCCTTCTAACTTCGTCACTTACATGATTCATAACATCAAAGCGCGGGACGAGATTGTCTCACTCTGATACTAATATAATGTAAGTAAGGATGAGTTTTTGTGGTTTAGTGGGTCAGGTGCTGATAATATTTGGGTCGACCCAAAAAAGATAGTCAAAATGGGGTTATCGGGTACTCAATTAAGTGGGATAGTGGAGTGTGCTATTTTGGGTGGATGTGAAGGGAGTTGAGTCAAGGCATTTTAGAGGGTTATCATAGACACTTTGAGGGTTGTTTTTATGTTTGAGATTTGGATGCCGAAATATACTGGGACAATAAGGTTCTAGGTAAGTGTATTATGCGGACTGTTTGGTGTTATCGGTATTAGACGGGTATTTGTGGACCGTTTCGGGTGGTGGCCTTTGATGGGAATGTAGATGAAGTTCCATGGGAGGTAATGGTAGTTTTTATATAGTAGTTTGGGTGAATATTGATCACATGTAGTAACTCGACTGAAGGCTGATTGATTTGGTTAAGTGTTTGTTTGGGTGATATGGTTTGAGTGTTTAGTGGTTGTGTTTGTTGTGGGATATAGTCGATGAGCCCAATGATAAATACACGAGATTTTTACTACCCAAGTCGACACCAAGGATAGTTATGATCAATACCACAAAGTCAAGACCGGTGTTTGCTAAATGCAATGCCCGTGAACTAGCCAAGTAAGAGTGATCGATAACATTTTAGTAACCCAAAGCTTAGGCTAAATTGATCTACACAGTTTCAACCTCCGCTTACCACTAAGGAGTTCCTAGAGTTTGGGAAATGGTTTAGTCACACAGTCTTAATCAAGTCTTACATTAAAGGGAGGGGTGCCCCACAAAGGATCGAATAAGTTTCAACACACAAGTTGAAGACTTAAATTTTATATTTAACTTTAACTCAAATCTTATATTTACATTCATCCTAAGGGTCATATCTATAGTAGAGTAAGGACCATTCTAGAAGGTAAATAAAAGACACAAACACAAGGCTATTTGGTCGAAATGAGAACAAGGGAATGGGTACCAAGTCAGTTCTCGGCCATTGTAAGTATAATGTAAAAGGGTTTGGCTTTTCTTGGAGACAAAGTTTAACTCAAACCCTTCTCACCTTTATCGTAGTAACCGAGTAGGATAGGGGATGAATTTTGGTTTCTCTAGACTTCATCTTCTTGGAATTATTGTAGAAGCTTCCATTCCTTGCACCAAAGAGTGGTTCTCTGTCACGACCCGAACCCGGGCCCGTGACTGGTGCCTTACCCCGGGCACCCAAGTAGACATACATCAGAGTAATCAGCGGAACATAAAACAAGACATGAAATAGTGTGAAGTGAAAACAGTTTATCTGAGAGAAGTTGCCTTTCGGCATATATATATATAAAAAAACTTGAATCCGAACAGTTACATCCCTTTTACAACTCTGCCCACAACAGTACTACAGACCTCTAAGAATGATATGACAAAAATGGCGGGACAGGGCCCCGCCATACCCCTGAATGTAAGTACCTACAACGACAGGGGACTATACCACTGATAAGCCTCCGGAGAAGCGGAGCTTCCCAAACGCTGAATCGTGACTCCTATGGCGAGATCAACAATCGTGTACCTCTACCTACGGCATGAACGCAACCCCCGGGCGAGGTCGACAACAGTACCAAGTATGTGAAATCAAAATATCAGAAATGAAATCATAGTAGTCTATATAAAGCGGAGACATGTATGATAACCAAACTACGATTCACAATAAATAAGCAAATATGTCAAGTCGTGACTCACGCCCTCAAAGTCATCACTCAAATATAACTATGGGTCTCACGCCCACAACATCAATCATGCCCGTGGAATACCTTCCTCACTGCCGGCAGTCTATGATATAAAAGCACCAAGGAATACACATGAACACCAGGTCCCACCTGTGTCATAATAAAACCGTACGGGGTAAGTACGAAGGCATAGTCGACTACTAAAACCCACAGTACCAACAATGTCATAAAACTGTATCACAAGGTCTTTCTAGACCGCGCCATATGATCGAAGCGGGCCACTCGCTCTCAGTATCAATGTGCGCGTCAAATCCTGGAACTTCCCGCAGCTCCGCATAGGCCACACACATAGGCCCGCATGAGGTATTCCCCGCATCGAGGGTAGCTACTCCCTAAGATCGCCCCGACTCGCGATCCGCGTAGGCCACATAGACCGCATGGCCATATAGACCGCACACTAACACGGAACTCTCAGAGCTCGCGATAGGTCCCGGGACCCGCATGAGGTATTCTCGAATCATAGTCCCGCACTTCCCGAGTATACCCCGTGACGGAGGGCGCTTAACCTCCGCGTCATGTCAAGAGTGAGTGGTACAATACTATCATAACGGCCACTGTTAAACAACATAAGCATAACAAGGGAAAAACCCCTTTACACAAACATCACAAGACACTAACACACGTAGCATCCTAACATGTTTACTTATCAAACCAACAAAAAAGTATTACAAGGCTATCACAATCCAACACAATCAAGTTATTCACACAAGGTACTTTCTACTTTATGTTAACAAGTTCGGGTTTTTATCCCCAAAGTACTCCATACATTAACTCTTTAAAAGATCCGTTTCTTTCACAAAAGTCACACAATACCCGTAGTATAAAAATAGAGTGACTATCTTTTTAAGTAAACCAAAACACTTCCCTTTGTAAAATCAAGTAACAACATTATTTTCCAAACGTTCAAGTTTGCCTAATTTCAAATGCTCAAGTTTCTCATTTTCGAAAGGTTTCGTAGTTCATAATTTTAATCACTTAATAATATAATTCTCCTTTCAAACAATTTGAGAAACATATGCCTTATGAGTGAGTAGGTTATTCTTGTTTATAACAATCTTATTAAAGCAGCCATGATCTAGGAAATGTAATATCATTTTGTCTCATCTTAGCTTCTATGCAGATGGAGGTTTCTACTGGTTTTAATAATACTTAATTAGTCAATACATTTCCCCTTTATTAACGCTGCAGTGGTTCGTTCGATACTTATTCTGATTTCCGAAATCAGTAAAACATTATTCCTTTTAAAAACCAAGTACTCATTACTCACGAATGAGGTTTCACACTGTTTAACAAAATTCATATTAATTCAATTAAGTCAAGTCTCTTATCTTTTAAGATCAATAAACCATTCTTTTTATCTCTCTTAAGTCGTTATACCTAACTTACCATAAAGCTAGTATAACTCTTAAGCTTTTAAAACCAAGCATTACTCTTCTTTCAAAAAGGTTTCTTAATTCTCTTGAAATACTTCAAGATTCTTATTATTAGACTCAAGTCAAAAGACATCGCGGTAAAACCACGTTCAATTAACACACGTACGTCTACCGTATTATATATATTCTTTAAAATATCATGCTCAAGAGGATAGGAAGAATCACATACCTCGCGACGATTATCGACTATTAGCAAAACGCTCCACCGCTATAACCCGGCTAGCCTTGTCCACCTTCCAAGTAGAACACGCTACTCGCAGTACTTTCAACCTATAAACGCCATATACGTCTATCAACGTCTAGACTACTCTGTAGAATATTCTAAACAGAGGGTTCTCTATTCTACGGAAAATCGGGCAGCACTTCCCTACCCGTTAAACTACACAAGTCTACTGCAAATACAGTCCTATGTAAGTACAGTTTAATCTTCTTCTTTAATATCCTTCTATTACAGTTCAATTCTCCTCTGTAATATCCTACTATGAATCTTATATTCATTTCTATACTACTACAGTATGTAATTTCCAATTACAATAGAAGGTCAAGAGTATTTACCTCGATAAGCCCAAAATTATCCAAGTTTAAATGTCGATCCTGAGCAACGTTTAGCTCCTACTCTGGGTGCTCCAACCCGTTCCAAACAACCCTTAGAAGTTCTACGCAACTTCTTCTTAATACTTCAACCGCCATGAAGATTTTCCTTAGGGTTTCATTTTGTGATCAAGGGAAGTATAATAGTATTTCCGGCTTTTAGTATAGGGTAACCTTGGAATACTACAAGGTATTTGGGCCAAGGTATTTTGGAATAGTAACAATACTTGGAGAATACTTTTCTACCAAGGGGGGGGGGGGGTGTTTTACGAGAACAACACTCAAGAGGGGGGAGGGGGGTACTTTCGGCTAGCACCACTAGGAAGGGGGGGGGGTATTTCTCGGCCAAGGGCCTCACAAAGGGGGAGGGGGTGCTCTTGGACGAGAGCCTACCAAAGGGGGAGAGGGATTTTCAAGACTTAGAAAGTGAGGAGTGGATGAAGAAGTCTTCAACTAAGGGGGGTATTTATAGGACTTTCAATGACCAAGATCAAGACAAGTGGTGGGCAAGTGGAGGGTGAAGACTTGCACAAGTGCACCCTAGCCATCTACTCCACAAATCACTCCAAACATTGACCCATGTTTTAGGCCTCAAAATCGTCCAAACCGTGGCCTCAATGCCGTCCACTTGAGGGTGACAAGTGTCGCCCTCTCGTTGGTCCAAAATATTTCATCTCTCGGAAAAATCCGCAAAAATTATTAAAGTCGCAACCGTAATTTTCCCCTCGCAAAGTTTGGAAAACGTTTCGTCGGAAAACAATTCTTTTCGGGGGTTGTGCACAAATTTCGACCCTTGCCTATCTTAAGGCTTAAACTTTCGTACGTACGTCCTCACGTACATACTCTGGAAATACGGGGTATAACATTCTCGACCAACTCTTCCACTCCCCTAGGACGAGCTCGACTTTCCTTAGTTGGATCTTGAATGTTCTTTGTGGAAGCTTCTTGCCTTTGACAAATCATCACTTGTCTTTGCCATGGTGTCTTCTCGGCCAACACACTCGTTGTCCGTGTCATCTTGACTGTGTCTCTTCTCAGCTTTAATATTCCTTTACAAATCATTTAATGTGTCCTAAAGCAAGCTAAGAGTTATTGCATGATCTTAATAGATCCTAAGACAAATAGTAGCTAGTCAAGAATTTAAAGACAATAAATTAAATGCAAGGTCGCGTCCAAGACAAATACAAAAAGGCCAAATAAAACTTGTTACTACAAGACCATTAAGTTATGGTTCCAAACCCTCCTCATAATCCATGCCATTCACGGGCATTAACCATGGGTTGATGGCCAATATTTGACACACTAGGTCCCTTGGTTAATAACTTAAAATGAGAAGCTAACTTCGGACCATTTCTTTCATCACTTACGACTTAAGGCATCAGTTACGACATTTGCCTTTCCGGGATGATATAAAATATCTACATCATAGTTCTTTAATAACTCCAACCACCTTTTTTGCTTTAAATTCAACTCCTTCTGACGAAATATATACTGTAGACTCTTGTGGTCTGTTAATATGTTAACGTGAACTCTGTATAGATAATGACGCCACATCTTCAGGCCAAAGACAATTGATGCCAACTTGAGGTCGTGAGTCGAATTATTTACCTCATGCTTCCTTTATTGTCTTGAAGTGTATGCTATAACCTTCACATATTGCATCAGAACACACCCTAGTACAACTCTGGAGGCATCACAATAAACCACATACCCATCGGTACCTTTAGGAAGAGCTAACATCGGTGCAAATATCAACATATTCTTCAATTCTTAAAAACTACGCTCACACACATTTGTCCACTAAAACTTAGCTGCCTTGTGAGTGAGCTTGGTCATAGGTGCAGAGATAGAAGAAAACCTTCCATAAATATCCGATAGACTTAAAAAATCTACGTACTTTAGTAGGAATCATAGGCCTCTACCAATACCTTACGACCTCAATCTTCTGAGTGTCTACCTTAATACCTTATGAGGAGACAATATGGCCCAAAAGGCAATAGAGTTTAACCAAAGCTCACATTTGGAAACTTTGGCGTATAGCTTACAGTCTTGGAGCACCCCTAACACCACTCAGATATGATCTGTATCGTCTGCCTCTGTCCACGAGTACACCAAAATATCATCGATAAACACAATCACAAAAATATCCAAGAATGGCTTGAAGACTTAATTCATTACGTCGATAAAGGTTGCTAGCACACTAGTGAGTCCAAAAGACATCACTCGAAACTCAAAATGGCCATATCTAGTCCGAAAGGCTGTCATTGGAATATCCTTCTCCTTTACCCTCAATCTATGGTATCCTAACCTTAAGTCAATCTTCGAAAAATACTTAGTGCCTTGTAACTGGTCGAATAAATCATGGATTCTCGAAAGCGGATATTTGTTCTTGATGGTGACTTTCTTTAGTTGCCTACAATCAGTGCACATTCTTAGGGAACCATCTTTCTTTGTGCGCCCCATCGCGAAGTGTTAGGTCTAATGAAACCTTATTCAAGTGAATTCTTGTACTAGTCTTTCAACACTCTCAGCTCAGTTAGAGCCATTTAATAAGGAGGGGTATATATCAGTTGCATATCTGCAAGTACATTAATAGTGAACTCAATTTTCCGCTCTAGAGGGATATTCAAAAGCTCATCTAGAAATACGTTAGGAAATTCATTGACTACTGGAACAGACTAAAGGGATGGGGGTTCTGTATCTAAGTCCCTGACCTGAACCAAATGATATATATAGCCTTTGGAAATCATCTTTCTTGCATTCGGGTAGGAAATAAACCCTCTCTTAGGCGTAGCGGCATTACTTTTCCATTCAAAGGTCGGCTCGCCTAGAAAATTGAACTAGATAATCTTTATCTGACAATTGACATTTGCATAGTAAGAAGTCAACCAAACCATCCCCAGAATAATGTCAAATTCTACCATAGGTAACTTGGCTAAATCATCCAAAGAAGGGCGATTGCAGACCGTTAAAGTACAAATTCTTGTAAATTCATCTTGCTAAAATTATCTCACTAACCGGTGTAGCACTTCATATGGTTTAAAAAACAGTTATGGTTCAAATCCAAATTTGCTCATAACAAATAGCGTAACATAGAACAAATTGGAGCCCAGACTAACAATGTATAAACATCATAGGTGAAGACTGGTAGTATACCGGTAATAACATCTGGAGATACCTCTAAATCATGGCAACCATATAAATCATATATGCAGTTCTGAACACTGCCTAAACTAGAGGCTCTTCCTCAGCCTCTACCTCTACCTGGTGAGGTCTGGTGTCCATTACTCTGTGGACATACACTTGATAAGGATGACATTTTTTATTATATTGGCTAAGTTGCATTATCTCTACCTCTATTTGGACATTGGTGCATGAAATGACCAGATTCACCGCACGTAAACATACATCAAAATCTTGATGACATTGTCCCGTATGTCTTCTACCATACTGGCTGCAAGGCAACAATGGTGATCTCATCTGTCCTGAACTCCTCTGCTCTTGAAAACCTGAAGCTCTCAAACTCTTCCCCAAACTGGGTACACTTGCCATACTTAGGTGTCAGGCCAATTTCCACGTGCTCACGCAAGTGTACGTATCGTCACAAGTAATATAGTCTTGTAATATTGAATATCTTCCTCAGAGACTGGTTTCTAATTACCGAACATCTATTCTAGGTTATCTATTTGGCAAACGATAAGTTGATTTGGTTGTTATCTAACACTAGTAGAGTTTTGAAAGAATTGAACTAAATTATTGAGGTTTAATTAATTATGAAGGAATTAGGGCTTCCAATATCCTCAACTATCCACTCTTTTCAATCCTTAATGCAACTAGAATGACTTCTTCTTCTACATTAAGATAACGGTTAACTAGATTGTCTTATATTCCGGTTAGGATATATAATTGCTCAAACCCAGTGCAGAAACCTTCTATATTTCTATGATAGGTTTTACCACATAGGAGGATTAAGAACAATAACCTATAATGCTACACAAGTATTGGGGTACTTTCGTCTGTGATTTCAACATATGTCTATTCAATTACAGCATATCCAAATCTCTCATTTCGGTTCTTGATTCGAAATTATATAGATTATGATAATTAGTGATCAATTAACTATCAAACATTCATACCAATATTGAATGAATCTTAATTAAGTGAAGAAGAAATCAAACTAATGCATTAATTCATGAAAGAGAGTTTCATGCGATTCAATAGGAAAGCCCTAATAAAGTGTTTAGCTCCTAGTCATAGACCTGCTAAGAACTAATACAAATCCAAACATGAACTGAATGAACATAAAGGAAAGAAAAGTACTTAGAACTAATGTCTCCAATTGTAGCCGTCAAGCGTTGTGTTGTATTCTAAGAGATGATATGTGATAGATCCTCCCTCAAAATCTGTTCCAAGGGTTTATATATGTTGTGAAAAACATGTGCCTTGGACCCTTTTGCCCCTTGCCAATTCTATTTCGGATTGGAAATTTCCGCATCGGCATCGCGGTCCTGCAGAATGGCACTGTGGTGCAGAAAGTACTGCGGCTTCTCAGTAATTGTGGCACCACGGTCCTTCAAGCCGGCTCTGCGGTCCCGAGGTATTTCGTCCTGATCTGCCAACTTTCGTCCTTTTTGTTTCGGGAGCTCCTTTCCTGCCCACTTTTAGCTTCTTTTTGTCATTTTACCATTTAGAACCGTTGCGACTCAAAAGAAAGAAAAACAACCCTAATACTATACTAAACACAAACGAAATGAGTTAAATACTAATTAAAAATGACTCAAAAAGTGTATACAAAATATGCCTAACAAATACCCCCAAACTTAACCTTTGCTCGCCCTCGAGCAAAGATCAAAACAAAATCAAAGAAACAGAAAGAAAACTGACTCAAAAAACTCTAATCAAGCAGCTGCATAAGGTTACTTAGAAAAAAATGAATGTCTGTTGGGATAATATGTTGGAACATACATAGCATGAATTTAGCAATCTAGAATTTCAAGACATATATTTCGCAAATTCATTTTAATCATAATCAATGAAAGCATGAACACCTACCCTATGCATGTCAATTTCGTTCCATTTTTTCCAAAGACCTATGGGCCTGTTTACTTGTTATTCTCCACTAATTATAGACATACAATTTAGATATCTTCAAGACTTTTCAGGGTTGTAATGTTGTCTTAGGCAGGGGTAGGTAAGAGTATGCATTTCGGCTTAATTTACGTACCATAAACGTTTTTCTCATTCAACCATTTTGTCCTTCTTTTTGGTATTCTTTTCAGTTCATACCTATCATTCCCCTCTTCTCTTTTTGAGAGCATGAAACAATTCACATAGGCACCCCCAAACTTAAGCTTTTACATCTTTCTCATTGGGGTGCACCAATTTTTCACTCTCTTTTCGTATTTCTTTTTCACACTTCTTCGTCCCAATTTTTCAATTACTTCTTATGGCACACAAGGGAATCATTGGGTGTCAAAGAAATAACTTATTTTAGGCTCAACGGGGCTGACTAGGGATACAATTTATTGTAAGGTAGGTAATGAATGGTAATAAGGGCTAACAAAGAAATGCCTGAATCATCTCCCTGAATATGTACATCTTAACTATTTCGCCTCAAATAACAAACAAGCAGACTTCATAGATATTTTTCAATCATTCTTTCCACAATTGACAACACATAGGCTAAGCACAAATATCCCAAATAATTAGATTTTCATGAATTTTTGGCATATCTAACTTAAGCACACATATTTTAGCTTCTAATTTCATTATATTATCCCACTTAATTCACTAGGCGTTTCAAACAGCTATATCATGCATGATCATAAAATAAAAATAAATTGACTCATATAGACACAAAAACTCAATAAAAAAAACTAAAAAACAGACACACAAAAATATAATAAGAAAGAACCCTCCCCCAAACTTAAACGACACATTGTCCCACATGTGTAACAACTCAAAAACTAAAAAGGAACAACTTACAGACAATAGCGGCTCAAGATGGTGGCGATGGCGGCAGATGTTTCTCATGATTTATCTGGGAGTACAAGATTGTGAGATCGTTTAAGAATGAAATTAACAAGCTTCCTAAGATGTTGGGCTGCCTTCCAAGTAGCGTTGTCTTTAACATCTTTTAGCCGGACGCCGGTTTCTCTTTACTGTGACTTGAAACGAACCATAGGGTTGATTTGTTTCATATCATTCAACAAGTATGGTTTCACTCTCTGTCTGTTCACTTTGAATGGTGCGCCCTCTTTTCCTCTCACTTCAACTGCACTATAGAGGAACACTTTTTCCACAACAAATGGCCCTGACCATCTGGACTTCAACTTGCCTGGGAACAATCTCAGTCTTGAATTGAATAGGAGTATTTGTTGCCCAGGTTGTATCTCTTTAAGGATCAAGTTCTTGTCATGCCATGCCTTGACCCTCTTCTTGTAGATTTTTGCATTCTCATAAGCGTTGTTCCGAAATTCATCTAACTCATTCAGTTGCAGCCGCCTCTTATGCCCGGTCGCTCTGGCATCCATGTTCAACTTCTTCATTGCCCAGTATGCCCTGTGTTCCAACTCCACCAGTAGATGACATGCCTTCCCAAAGGCCATCCTGTATGGTGACATTCAAATGAGAGTTTTGAAAGCTATCCTATAGGCCCAGAGTGCATCATCCAGCTTTGTAGACCAATTCTTCCGTGAGCCATCCACTATTTTTTTCAGTATGCTTTTCACTGCTCTATTCAAAATTTCAGCCTGCCCATTTTCTTGAGGGTGATATGGCAAAGCGGTACGGTGGTAGACTCCGTAACGCGCCAGCAATGTATCAAGCTGCTTATTGCAAAAGTGACTCCCTTCGTCGCTAATGAGGACCCTGGGAGTGCCAAACCTTGTGAATATGTTTTTCTGAAGGAATTTCAAAATAATCTTGCTATCATTTTCCTTAGTAACTACTGGCTCGACCCATTAGGACACATAATCCACTGCGAGAAGGATGTATTGGTTCCCCAAGAATGATGGGAACGGGCCCATGAAGTCGATCCCCCAAACATCAAACAACTCCACTTCTAAGATCCCAGTCAGGGGCATTTCGTTTTGCCTTGACATGTTCCCAGTTCGTTGACAACGATCACAGCCCCTCACGAAGTTGTTGACATCTTTGAATAGGGTTGGCCAAAAGAATCCACTCTGCAATACCTTGGCTGTTTTCCGTGATGCTCCAAAATGCCCACCACATTGTAAGGTGTGACAATGAGTGAGAATTTGGTGCATTTCATCCTCTGGTACACAACGCCTAATGACCTGATCAACATAGTGCTTGTAGAGAATTGGCTCCTTACAATAGTAATGTTTTACCTCTGAATAGAACTTTTCACCTGTTGTCTTGTCAAATCTGAATGCAAAATCTTGGCTGCACGAAAATTAACAAAATCAGCGAACCAAGGTAAACTTACACTAGTACTTACCTGAAACAGTTGCTCGTCTGGGAAGCAGTCATTTATTTTCACATCCTTGGTGTTTTGGCTCTCCTCAACTTCAAGCCTTGACAAGTGGTCTGCAACCACATTTGTTGTCCCTTTTTTATCACGGATCTCCATGTCAAATTCTTGCAGCAGCAGGACCCATCGTATAAGCCGAGGTTTTGCATCCTTCCTAGTCATCAAATATTTGATGGCCGAGTGGTCAGTGTACACTATCACCTTATTCCCAATGTGGTATGGCCTAAACTTTTCAAATGCGTATACTATCGCTAGCAGCTCTTTCTCCGTGGTTGCATAGTTCAGCTGTGCATCATAGAGAGTTTTGCTAGCCTAGTAATTGACCTGAATACCTTGTCAACTCTCTGCCCAAGGACTTCTCCCACTTGCGTAGTCACTTGCATCGCACATTAATTCAAATGGGAGTGTCCAGTCAGGTGCAGTGACTATAGTTGCTGAGATTAGCCTTTCCTTGAGTGTCTGAAAGACATTCAGACATTCTTTATTGAATTCAAAAGCAACCCCATTCATCAACAAGGTGGATAGAGGTTTTGAGACTTTTGAGAAGTCCCTGATGAACCTTCTGTAGAACCTATCGTGCCCGAGGAAACTTTTAATCCCTTTTACCGATGTTGGAGGTGGCAGATTTTTAATCACTGCAACCTTAGCTCTGTCTACCTCAATGCCTTTGCTGGAAATCTTGTGGCCCAGAACAATACCTTTCTGCACCATAAAGTGACACTTCTCCCAGTTCAGTACCAGATTTGAGTCTTTGCACCGCTGCAGCACTGCTTCTAAATGCCTCAAGCATTCATCAAAGGAGGATCCAAAAATAGAAAAATCATCCATGAAGATCTCTATGGTCCTCTCCAACATGTCAAAAAAGATGGCCATCATACATTGCTGAAAGGTAGCTGGTGCATTGCAGAGCCCAAATGACATTCTTCTGAAAGCAAACGTACCAAAGGGGCATGTGAAGGTTGTCTTCTCCTGATCTTTTGGGGAGATGGCAATTCAGTGATATCCTGAATAACCATCCAAGAAGCAATAGTAGTTGTATCCTGCAAGCCTGTCAAGCATTTGGTCGAGAAAAGGCAGAGGAAAATGATCCTTCCTGGTTGCTTGGTTCAACTTGTGGTAGTCAATGCACATTCTCCACCCTGTAGTGGTTCTGGATGGAATAAGCTAATTATTTTCATTAGTCACCACAGTCATGCCACCTTTCTTGGACACCATTTGCACATGACTTACCCATGCACTGTCTGAGATAAGATAAATCACCCTAGCATCAAGCCATTTCAGGATCTCTTTTCTCACCACCTCCTTCATGGTTGGATTTAATCTCATCTGTGCTTTAATGGAGGGTCTTCTCTCATCTTCTAGATGAATCTTGTGCATTACTGTTGAAGTACTTATCCCTCTAATGTCTGCTAATGTCCACCCAATAGCGAGCTTGTGAGCCTTCAATACTCTCAAAAGTTTTTCAACCTCCACTTTGGATAGATGAGCTGACACGATCATTGGTAAGGAGTTATTTTCACCCACATATTGATAGTATAAACGATCTGGTAGAGTCTTCAACTCTAGCTCTGGAGCTTGTTCCGTAGAAGGTAACGATCTCTCTGGCGTCTTTCTTAGCTCCCCATATGTCTTTCTAGAGCAGGGCTCATGGGAATCCAACCAAATTGCATACTCCACCAATTCCGTTTCATTACCGACATCATCATCCCATTGTGTCATCACCACTTCAAGAGAATCAACACTTCTGAACCCGTTTTCAGAAATTGCTTTATCAATCACATCAATAGCATATCAGTTATCACTTGCCCTTGGGTAGGTTGTTGCCCTGAATACATTGAAAATCACTTCTTCTCCCTGAACACGAAGTCTCAGCTCATCTTTCTGAACATCAATGAGTGCCTGTCCCGTGGCTAAGAATGGCCTGCCAAGGATGAGGGGCATCTTTTCATCTTCTTCCATGTCTAGGATGATGAAATTAGCAGGGAAGATAAACTTTTCCACCATAAACAAGACATCCTCGATTATTCCTCTAGGGTGGACAATGGACCAATCTGCTAGTTGTAAGGTAATGGTTGTAGGTCATGCTTCTCCCACTCTAAGTTTGCAAAACACAGAATAAGGAATCAAATTTATACTTGCCCCCAAATCACATAGAGCCTGCTGACATTCAAACTTCCCTATAGTGCAAGGGATGGTGAAACTTCCCGGATCTTTCAACTTCTGAGGTAACCTTTCTCTGTAGGATGGCACTACATTCCTCAGTTAATGCCACTATTTCATACTCCTCAAACCTTTTTTTTTTGCAGAGGATCTCCTTCATGAACTTTACATAACTCGACATTTGTTCTAAGGCCTCAGCAAATGGAATGTTGATGTGCAGTTTTTTAAAGACTTCCAAAAACTTAGAGAACTGCTTGTCGAGAGAATTTTTTCTAAGTCTCTGGGGATATGGTATCTTTGCCTGCGGTGTGTCAACGACTGATGGTGGTGGTCTTTGTTCCCCAGGAAGACCTTCTATGATTACTGCACCCTCCGAATCCTTCACCTCACTGGATTCACCCTCTTTTTCTGGACATAGTTGGGGTGAACCTGTCTCCACTTGTTCGCCACTCCTCTAGTCAACTGCTTGGCATTGCTCTTGTGGGTCTACACCAGTATTTCTAGGGCGGTTCCCTTGCCCACCTTTTCTCAGCATGCTAGTTAGCTGTCCCAACTGCATCTCTAGATTCCTGATGGATGATCTTGTTTCCACCATGAACTGAGTTTAGGCATTTGAGAGTGCCCAAATAACTACTCCTAAATTATCTAGCTCTTCTGATAGTGTCAGACTCAGTGGCGGATGAGTTAGTCCTTGAGGATTCTGGCTCTCGGTGAGCCTGAGTAAGGATTCCTACAACTCATTTCGCCCCTCTTGTGGAGCCTATGGGCTAAATTTCCGCTCTGGACAAGGGTCGTAGTCCTGTAGCCCTTGATAGTGATAGTCCATGTAACGACCCGTTCCGGGCCCCGTTACTGGTGCCTTACCCCGGGCACCCTAGTGATACAACATCAGAGAAAACCAGCGGAAAATAAAACATGAGTCATGAAACAAGAGATATAATAATAAACAGGCCAACCAAAACGGTTGCCTTCAGTATATACATAAAACACGAGCAGTTTAATCTTTACAACCCCGCCCACAACAAGATTTCTGCACCTCTAAGATTTACAACGACTATGACGGGACAGGGCCCCGCCATACCCCTGAATGTACAAGAACCTACAACTCAGGGAACACATACCAAAAGATAAGCCTCCGAAGAAACGGAGCTTCCCAATACGCTGAACAGTGATCCTAAGAGCGGGGATCCACGACCGATGTACCTCTACCTGCGGCATGAACGCAGCCAAGGAGGTCGATAACAGTACCAAGTATGTGAAATCAGTAAATATCAGAATGAAATCATACTAGTCTATATAAAGCAGGAGACATGTATGATAACCAAACTACAGTTCACAACATAAAAGCAGTCATATCCAGTCAGGGACTCACGCCCTCAAGTCATCACTCAAATATAACTATGGGTCTCACGCCCACAACATCAATCATGTTCGCATCATGGCCGCATGCCCCCGGAATTCTGCATCGGTGTAGACATGTCCATGATGCAACAATAATACCAATGCCCCATGGACACATGCCCCCGGAATTCTACCTCGGTGTAGACACGTCCATGTGACATCAACAATAATATATTGGGTGATCAACCCTGCCGCATGGCCACATGCCCCCGGAATTCTACCTCGGTGTAGACATGTCCATGTAACCACAATAACAATATATCGGGTAATCAACCCGACCGCATGGCCGCATGCCCCTAATTCTGCGACGGTAGACATGTCCATGTGACATCAACAACAAGACAAGAATCAAAATGGAAACATACCCGTGGAATTCTCCATCACCGCCAAAGACGCCCAAGTAAGTTCTCAACAAGTCGACCGCCTCTATCGAGACGCCGGAATACGTAAATACCACACTTGCACAACAAAGGCTATCATCACAAGCATAGGCAAGTTTCACAACAACAAGCATAGGCAAGTTTCACAACAACAAGCATAGGCAAGTTTCACACAACTCAAAGTACTTTCATTTTATGCCAAAGTCCGGGTTTCAACCCTAAAGTACTACGTACGTTAAGTTCTTTTTAAAAGAGATCCATTACTTTTATAAAAGTCACCCGATACCGTAGTATTAGAATGACCAACCCACCTTCCTTTTCAAAATCAAGTAACAACATTCTTTTCCTAAGTTCCAGGTTGCCTAGTTTCAATTACTCAAGCTTCTCATTTTCAAATGGTTTCATAGTTCCCAAACTTAATCACTTGATTCCTTTTAGAACAATTGAGTAACATATGTCATATATGTGAGTAGTTTATTCTTGTTTATAACGATCTTATTACAAACCATGATCTAGAAAATGTAATATCATTTTGTCTCATCTTAGCTTCTATGCAGATGGAGGTTTCTATGGTTTTAATACAATACATCATTATTCAATACATTTTCCTTTATTAACGCCGCAGTTGGTCTGTCGATACACATTCTCGATTCCCAAATCAAGAAACATTATCCCTTTAAAACCAAGTACTCATTACTCACGAATGAGGTTTCACACAAACATCCACATTAAAACAAATAAGTTAAGTCTCTTATCTTATAAGATCAAGTCTCTTAACTTCTAACATCAGTAAACCATTTTCACTTACATAAGGTCGTTATAACTAACTTCTCATAAAGCTATTATAACACCCTATGTTTTAAACCAACCAAATCACTTAGCACATGTACGTCTACCGTACTACATAGTTCACAACAATCATGCTAGAAAAGATAGGAAGAGGTTCACATACCTCGCGACGATTTATCGACAATAAGCAAAATGCTCCAAGTACTACAACCTTGCTAGCCCTTTCCACTCCTCGAGTATAATACGCTACTCTTAGTACTTTCACCTATAAAGGTCACAAACGTCTATTAACCCCAAAACACAAGTTTCTATCTTTCTATAGAAAATTCGACTCTCCCCGCAACAAACAGAAATCTCCTCCTCTATCGAGGCCGCTACCAAGCCAACCAGGGGTTTACACGCCTAACCTGGACGTGTACAATTCTACACAAGTCTCATCGCAATACGCCCTATGTAAATACAGATTCGATTCTTTATTCTTCAGCTTAAGTCAAAAGACATTGCCGAATACTAAGTATAGTTCCATATATAGTATACTTCAACTATATATTCTAACAAACATGTAATTTCCAATTACAATAGAGGGACAAGATAATTACCTCGATAAGCCCAAAATTATCCAAGTTATAATGTCGATCCTTAGCAAGGTTTAGCTCCAATTCGTGCGCCCAAACCACTCCAAACAACCCTTAGAAGTTCTAACCAACTTCTACTCAAATACTTCAACCAACTATGAAGATTTCCTGTGGTTTCGGTTTGAGACTAAAAGGACAAAAGGTAGTATTTCCTGACTCTACGAAAGAGGTATCTTTGGAATACTACAAGGTACAAGGCTAAGGTATTTTGGGCATTATAACAATACTAGGGAGTATTTCTATACCACAACAAGGGTATTATACGAAAACAACTAGGCAGTGGGTACCACTAGCCAAGGCACCACAAAGGGGAGGAGGAGGCCCTCGGCCAAGACTCTCAAAAGAGGGGATGAGTTGGACGAACTCAACACTAGAGGAGGAGGGATTTTAGGCTTGGAAGGTTTCATTTGTGGATGAAGAGTTCATCAACATAAGGGGTATTTATAGCAAAACCAAAGGCCAACCAATGGCCAAGATCAAGCCATGCAAGGCAAGTGTAAGGCCAAGATCAAGCCAAGTGCACCCTAAACCCTACTCCACAAAACACTCCACAAAACAATGCACCAAACAAGGCCAAAACAAGGCACAAAACAAGGAGGAAGACGCCCCTCGCTTACCTAAATCTCACTTGAGGTGACAAGTGTCACCTCTCGTTGCCCAAAGATGTTCCGTCGCTCGGAAAAATCCGCAAAATACAAAACGACATAGCCGGAATTTTCCCTTCGCAAGTTACGCCAAACGTTTCGGCGAAAAACGACTCTAATCGGGTGTTGTGCACAAAGGTAAATTCGGCCAAGGGTGCCACATGGGGGTGACACGTGTCTCCCCCCGATTCGCCCAGAATATTTCGTCTTCCGAAAATATCCAAAATACCGGAAATCTCAAAAACAAAGCGGCCCCACAAAATCAGAATTTCTCCCGTGGGCCCCACGTGACCATTTCCGCAAATAACATCTCAAAATTCGAATATACTCTATGAAGTCCAAATCCCAAATCTGGGAATCCATATACCATTCACGAACCTTGTTCTTCACAAATAACCGTCAACTTTTCCGTGAAAACTCAGCATCTTTCTTTCTTTTCAAAATTTCGCTGCTCGCACGCACGTCCTCACATACATACCCTGCAACTACGGTATAACATTCTCCCTCCTTAGAAACATTCGTCCGAATGTTCCTTCTCAAGTCGAATAACGATAAAGTTCCTCTAACAAGTTGCCAATGCCACACTGCCAATGAAATAACATACGCCCTCTTCTTTCCTTACTCGTCGTGCCCTTCTCGAACGCTTGAACTCTCCCAAGACGCACTATACTTGACCATTACTCCGCTCTCAAAATCTCTGGAGTCACTACCTCCAAACTTGGTCATCTTACTAACCTCAAACTTCCTTAAGGCCATTCCCGCCTTTACGAACCGCTCGGTCGAACGCGTCCACGAACTCATACGAGGATCATACACACGTGGGCCTAGCATCCTCGTGACCCTACCACCTCGCGGGACCACCCAGAACTGACCCCACCCCAAACCGGGTTACGGGTTGACCCGCAAATGGTCCTCAACCCGACCCCCAACCGCGCCAAACTCTTGTTCCCCGATCCGGAACAATCTTACTAATTCACATCATGAAAGCTACCACTTCCATCTCACACTACCCACGGACTTATCACACAAATAAATCCCACGTATACTACTACTCTGATAAGGGTCAAAAATAAATCTTTAACTCAAGACGACCTTACCCCTAAGGTCTCAGTCGTGACATAGTCTAAGGTTCACACTTACCATGCCCCCATACGTATCCTCCCAACTAAGCATGTTTTCTAACTCATAGTTAACACAACGCTATTCGTACATAGCACATAATAATGAGACCATCATAACAAGCATACCAAAACTCTAGAGGGTTAAGGATATACCTGAAGCTACCGCTCCACTCTAATCATAGCACGCTGCAGGCGCATAATCTGTAGGCGATGAACCACCATCGATCCTAGGTGAGTCGTAACATCCGTGCTACCTTGGTCGGACAGTTCCGCAAAATGGCCCTGCTGGCCGCAAAAATAACAAGCTCCCGCACCACGACACTCCCCAAATGCGGTCTACTACATCGACCACACCGAGGTAGGGTGACCGATCCGCCAACACCTTTACTTCCTCGAAACTGAACCTCGAGCCACGACCGCTCTCAAGACGGAGGACCACTCAGACAAAGCGGGGTACAAAACTAGTTCTTCGAGGCGGTCCGCCTCGAAAGTCGCCAAAAGACCCTGATGTCCTGGCCCTCTTCTGCTGATCCAGGTCATTCCGTCGACCTCTCCGTACCTCACATCCTAGTGCATGAGCCTGCATGCGGGCAATGTCCATGCCCGGCTGAAGAGCTACACCCGAACAAGCCTCTGTTAAGTAATCATCTAATCCGGTGACGTAGCGGTGCACTCTATCCTCCATGGTTGCCACTAAAGCGGGGACATACCGAGCCAACGAGTCAAACTCCACGTTGTACTCTCGAATCGCACGCCTCTGCCTCAAAGATCATAAATATGTCGCCCGCGTGCTCCTCATCTGCGGAGGCAAGAAGTGAGTGAGGAATGCCTCTGAGAACTCGTCCCATACTGCTGGAAGCGCATGCTCTCCCCGGGACAACTCCCACGAATCAAACCAGTCGACTGCGGTATCGCGCAGCCGATGCGCACCTAAGACCACCGACTCGGTCTCCGAAGCCTTGATCACTCATGATCCGTCAGAATCGCCGGATGAACTCATGCGGATCATCCTCGTGCCTCGACCCATAAAACTCGCGGCTACAACTCGTGAAGTCCCGTAGCCTCAAACTATCTCGCTCGGGGTGAACCATCGTGCTCGAATCGAATCGCCGTGATCCATTTATCCTCATATCTCGCCATGACCTGGCCAAGAATCGCCATCTCTTGTAACCCATCTCTCCGCCCCTGCATCGCGGACCGAGGCTCAGTATCGCGGTCTCGCAGCCATTGCCGCGCCTAACCTCTCTTTGGGCCGGCGTCCACAAAACCCGCCGTCTCAAGCACAACCTCGTATCGCTCGCTCGCGCTCGTACTCCTCAGATCTCACTAGCGGACTCTCACGCCTTGCCCTCCCGGGCTCTGGTTGCTTGCGCGAGGCATAATCGTAAAACGAGATACGTCGGAGGGTCCAACTTACAACACGACTCTAAGGCACGATCTCGGAATGAGAAGAATGGAAACCAATCCTAAATGTCCTATAGCCTCGATTATAGATGGTGCACAACACACCGATAATCAAGACTTACTAGACACGGTTCAGACACTTTCCGAGGATTAATCGCTCGATACCACTTTTGTAACGACTGTTCGCCCCAAGCATCGTGCCTTACCGGGCACCCTAGTGATACAACATCGAGAAAACCAATGGAAAATAAAACATGAGTCATGAAACAAGAGATATAATAATAAACAAAGCCAACCAAAAGCGGTTTCAAAGATATACATAAAACACGAGCAGTTTAATCTTTACAACCCCGCCACAACAAGATTACATGCACTTAAGATTTACAACGACTATGACGGACAGGCCCCGCCATACCACGAATGTACAAGAACCTACAACTCGGGAACACATACTAAAAGATAAGCCTCCAAGAAACGGAGCTTCCCAATACGCAGAACTGTGATCCTAAGATCGTGGATCCACGACCGATGTACCTCTACCTGCGGCATGAACGCAGCCTTCGGGCGAGGTCGATAACAGTACCAAGTATGTGAAATCAGAAAATATCAGAATGAAATCATACTAGTCTATATAAAGCAGAGACATGTATGATAACCAAACTACGCCACAACATAAAAGCGATATATCCGATGTGACTCACGCCTCAAGTCATCACTCAAATATAACTATGGGTCTCACGTCCACAACATCAATCATGTTCGCATCACGGCGCGTGCCCCGAGTCCAGACGGTAGACATGTCCATGATGCAACAATAATACCAATGCCCCACGCCACATGCCCCGAATTCTACCTCGTGACATCGCCCACGTGACATCAACAATAATATACTGGGTGATCAACCCGGCCGCATGGCCACATTCCCCCGGAATTCTACCTCGGTGTAGACATGTCCATGTAACCACAATAACAATATATCGGGTAATCAACCCGACCGCATGGCCGCATGCCCCTGATTCGCAGACGGCAGTAGACGCCCATGTGACATCAACAACAAGACAAGAATCAAAATGGAAACATACCCGTGGAATTCTCCATCACCGCCAAAGACGCCCAAGTAAGTTCTCAACAAGTCGACCACTCTATCGAGACGCCAGAATACGTAAATACCACACTTGCACAACAAAGGCTATCATCACAAGCATAGGCAAGTTTCACAACAACAAGCATAGGCAAGTTTCACAACAAAAGCATAGGCAAGTTTCACACAACTCAAAGTACTTTCATTTTATGCCAAAGTCCGGTTTTTAACCCCAAAGTACTACATACGTTAAGTTCTTTTAAAAGAGATCCATTACTTTTATAAAAGTCACCCGATACGTAGTATTAGAATGACCAACCCACCTTCCTTTTCAAAATCAAGTAACAACATTCTTTCCTAAGTTCCGGTTTGCCTAGTTTCAATTACTCAAGCTTCTCATTTTCAAATGGTTTCATAGTTCCCAAACTTAATCACTTGATTCCTTTTAGAACAATTGAGTAACATATGTCATATATGTGAGTAGTTTATTCTTGTTTATAACGATCTTATTACAAAGACCATGATCTAGAAAATGTAATATCATTTTGTCTCATCTTAGCTTCTATGCAGATGGAGGTTTCTACCGTTTTAATACAACACATCATTATTCAATACATTTTCCTTTATTAACGCCGCAGGTGCTGCCGATACACATTACGATTCCGAAATCAAGAAACATTATCCCTTTAAAAACCAAGTACTCATTACTCACGAATGAGGTTTCACACAAACATCCACATTAAAACAAATAAGTTAAGTCTCTTATCTTATAAGATCAAGTCTCTTAACTTCTAACATCAGTAAACCATTTTCACTTACATAAGGTCGTTATAACTAACTTCCCATAAAGCTATTATAACACCCTATGTTTTAAACCAACCAAATCACTTAGCACGTATGCGTCTACCGTACTACATAGTTCACAACAATCATGCTAGAAAAGATAGGAAGAGGTTCACATACCTCGCGACGATTTATCGACAATAAGCAAAATGCTCCAAGTACTACAACCTTGCTAGCCCTTTCCACTCCTCGAGTAGAATACGCTACTCTTAGTACTTTCACCTATAAAGGTCACAAACGTCTATTAACCCCAAAACACAAGTTTCTATCTTTCTATAGAAAATTCGGCAGCACCTCCCCCCCCCCGCAACAGCGTAAATCTCCTCCTCTATCGAGGCCGGCTACCAAGCCAACCAGGGTTTACACGGCTAAACGGACGTGTACAATTCTACACAAGTCTCATCGCAATACTGATCCCATGTAAATACAATTCGGTTCTTTATTCTTCAGGCTTAAGTCAAAAGACATTGCCGAATACTAAGTATAGTTCCATATATAGTATACTTCAACTATATATTCTAACAAACATGTAATTTCCAATTACAATAGAGGGACAAGATAATTACCTCGATAAGCCCAAAATTATCCAAGTTATAATGTCGATCCTGAGCAAGGTTTAGCTCCAATCCACTCCAAACAACCCTTAGAAGTTCTAACCAACCTCTACTCAAATACTTCAACCAACTATGAAGATTTCCTTGTGGTTTCGGTTTGAGACTAAAGGACAAAAGGTAGTATTTCCTGACTCTACGTGAAAGAGGTATCTTTGGAATACTACAAGGTACAAGGCTAAGGTATTTTGGGCATTATAACAATACTAGGAGTATTTCTATACCACAACAAGGGTATTATACGAAACAACTAGGCTAGTGGTACCCCACGGCCAAGGCACCCCAACGGGGGAGGGAGGAGGCCCTCGGCCAAGACTCTCAAAAGAGGGGGGGGATGAGTTGGACGAACTCAACACTAGAGGAGGGAGGGATTTTAGGCTTGGAAGGTTTCATTTGTGGATGAAGAGTTCATCAACATAAGGGGGGTATTTATAGCAAAACCAAAGGCCAACCAACGCCAAGATCAAGCCACGCAAGGCAAGTGTAAGGCCAAGATCAAGCCAAGTGCACCCTAAACCCTACTCCACAAAACACTCCACAAAACAATGCACCAAACAAGGCCAAAACAAGGCACAAAACAAGGATAAGACGTCCCCTCGCTTACCTAAACCGTCACTGAGGTGACAAGTGTCACCCTCTCGTTGCCCAAAGATGTTCGTCGCTCGGAAAAATCCGCAAAATACAAAACGACATAGTCGGAATTTTCCTCGCAAGTTATGCAAAACGTTTCGAAAAAACGACTCTAATCGTGTGCACAAAGGTAAATTCGCCAAGGTGCCACATGGGGTGACACGTGTCGCCCCGATTCGCCTGAATATTTCGTCTTCCAAAATATCCAAAATAATGGAAATCTCAAAACAAATGGCCCCACAAAACCAGAATTTCTCCCGTGGGCCCCGCGTGACCATTTCCGAAAATAAAATCTCAAAATTCTAATATAATCTATGAAGTCCAAATACCAAATCTGGGAATCCAATTCCCATTAACGAACCTTTTTCTTCACAAATAACCGGAAACTTTTCCGTCGAAAACTCACATCTTTCTTTCTTTTCAAAATTTCTGCCGTACTCTCGTACGTACGTCCTCACATACATACCCTGCAACTACGGGGTATAACAGTCCATGTACCTATACTTGACTTTTCCTGCAAAATTACAAAAATAACAAAAAATGAAACTTGTTCTGGGAGCGACCAAATTAGAAATAAGGTGTTACACCCCGTATTTACGGGATATGTTTTAAGAACGTAAGTAAGAACTCAAAAGATGTTAAGATTAGAGACGAGTAAAAATTTATCGGAAATTGTGAAATTGTCGGAAACGAAATATCATGACGAACGAGAGGCGACACGTGTCACCCCCTGTCTTGGCGATTTAAATTTGCCATGGGCAAAAGGGTCATTTGACCATTAGTGAGATGACCAAGTCTTGCACATGACTTAGCTTGACATTGTTGACTAAAAGTCCAAGGGCCACTTGGCTTGATCCATGTGAAACTCTTCTAAGCCAACCATTTGTGTAGATCACACCTCCATAAGATTATATATGTGTACAAGTAGCAAGACAAGGGCACTACACTTAGAATTTTTTTCAAGAAACTTAGGAACACCTAAAGAGGGCTCACGGTTTTGAAGGTTCTTCAAGACAAGAATTTTCAATCCTTGTCCAATAATCCCCATACTTTAAACCAAGGTTCCTAAGAGTATTGTAAGGTTTTCTCAATAGAAAGATTTCGGAAAAGTGGTGTTTTTGTATTAGTCGCAAGGCGAAAACCTAAGGGGTTATTCAACTTTGAAGTTGAAACTTGAAGTTGAGTTATTCATAAGCTTCTAAGGGTTGCTTGGAGTGGATTGGAATGTCAAAAGGAGGAGCTAAAGGTGCTAGGGATCGACTTGTACTCTTGGATCATATTTGGGCTAATTGAGGTATAATCTTCGTTTTACTTTTGTAATTGAAGATTTCATGTTATGATAAGTTATAAGTGATCATGTGATATGTGTTATGAAGTTTGATAAGTATTATGGAAATTTGGAAGCTCAAATCCGAAAATGACATGTTTAGCCATTTGAAATTGAAATCCAATTTGATCGATAAATTGAATTGTCGCATGTTACCTACTTGAAGAGTGTAGTAGCTATAATCGATTGCGGCTTGATATCAAGTTATACTAAACCACTTGGATTAAAAAGGAATTGGAAAGATTGTTATGTTGTTACACCTTTGGCCGAGAATGGACATTGTAGTTTAGACTAGTTGTTTTATATCAGGAGGAATTTTACATGTCTTGTTTAAGCGTGTAATCCCCTATTGTTAACTACTTTGTTGGGCCTTAAATGTGGCGTGTTTGGTTATTGTATTCGACCTTGAAAAAGGTGGCAAAGTATGTAGAAACAAAGGAGGTGCTGTCCGATTTTCCGTAGAAATTAGTGACTTAGCACTTAGAATAATTCTACGTTTGGAATAAGAGGTTAATAGACGTATGGTGACCATTATAGGTTGAAGTACTAAGTATAGCGTATCCTACTTGAAGAATGGAATTGCTCAAGGTTGAAGTACTTTGGAGCATTTTGCTACTTGTCGACAATCGTCGCGAGGTATGTGAACCTCTTCCTTCCTTTGGCATGATTCTATGTATGGAATATACCTGTAGTATCATTTCATGTTTCCTTCTACTCTTAGAAGTTAAGAGGTAGTTGTGTGACTTACTTTATGTAGAACTTTTCCTATCTTTCGAGCATGACTAGTTGCACGATGTAGTACTAAGAGACGTACAACACCTTGATATCCTTTACTAGTTTTGTGAATAGCCAAGTTGGGTGAGTTAGGAGATTAACTCACTTCTTTGAAAGTATAAAGGATGTCTTAAGTTTTATTAATGTTAAGGGACTTGAAGAGTTTTAAAGTATGTGATACTTGTCCCGTTTTAAACGTATAAGTCCCTTGGATAGGAAATTGTATATGGCTAAGGTATAAAGTGAATATAACGACTTTATGGGGAGTTGGTTATATTTACTTTATGGAAAGATAAATGACTTGTTTTATTGAAAAGGCAATTTGTTTTTAAGGCATCAATTGCCTAAGGTTTTATAATAAAAGGAGTCACTTGAGTTTTAAAGGTTAAGAGACTAATTGTATTCTTGAAAGTTAAGAGAATTGATTTGAAAGTATTTAATACTTGGTTTCAAAAAGTAGAAGTCTCTTGGTTATAAAAAGGAATGAGTTGGTCTAAACCATAGAGGGTTATAACGGCTTTATGGGAAGTTGGTTATAACGGCTTTATGGAAGGTTAAGAGAATGGTTTTCTTCAGTAATGTAAGCAAAGAATGATTTGAAATAAAGAAGGGCAAACTGTTTTTTTAGGTACCAGTTGCTTAGGGTTTCTAAGAAAGAAGTCACTTGTTTTGTGTTCTAATTGTATTTCTAAAAAGGTATTGTGACTTGTCTTGAAAGGTGGATAGGACTTGATACTATAGTTGTTAGTATCTGGGAAGTTTTATTGGAAAAAGAGTCTTTCTAAAGGAGTAGAGGTGCGTATTACGTTGGGTTAAATTCCCGAATTCTATATGACATTATCGACCCAGGAATGGGCCGGGTAGTATACCTTATGGGCGCACTATATGACATTATCGACCCAGAATGGGCCGGCAAGATACCTTATGGGCGACTATATGACATTATCGACCCAGAATGGGCCGCAAGATACCTTTATGGGCGACTATATGACATTATCGACCAGAATGGGCCGGGCAAGATACCTTTACGGGCGCACTATATGACATTATCGACCAGAACGGGCCGCAAGATACCTTATGGGCGCACTATATGACATTATCGACCCAGAACGGGCCGCAAGATACCTTACGCGCACTAGATGGCGTTATCGACCCAGATTGGGCCGCAAGATACCTTTACGCGCACTATGTGACCTTGATCGCGCCCTAGATCGGGCCGTAGTATAGGTGCCCTCCTTACAGGCGGATTATGCTTATGAAAGATAAGTAAGTTATATAGTAATGAACTTAATGATTCTTTTTCTAATAATGTACGTAAGAAGGTGGCTATAACTTTTATTGAGAATGGAAAAGATAATAAGGTGCGATTAAGTTCATAAGTGGTAATGACACGGCAGGATCTGGTATGTGTTTTTATACTTGTCCTTGTCATTCTTTTGTACAGTTATGATCTGCATCAGACGTTATTTCGCTCCATATTCGCACTGTTGTAATCGACTTCTCGGGGCCGTTCATGCCCGCAGGTTTTAGGTACCCAGGTTGGCGATCCTTGCTCTTAGGATCTCGGTTCAGTTTTTGAGAGAAAGCTCCATTTGCTCCGGAGGCTTATCTCTTGGTACGGTTTTCCCTGAAGTAGTAGATTCATGTATATTCAGGGGTATGGCGGGCCCCTGTCCCGCCACGCTTGTTATGATTAAAAATCTTAGGTCTGTAGTCACATATGGGTCAGTTTGTAAAGGAATGAGGCAACTGCTTCGGTTATATATATTTATGTACAGGAAGGTAGCCCTATCGGCTAACCTGTTGTTTTACTTCCGTTGTTTTATTTATAAGTTTCATGTATGTTCCGCTGATTTTCTCTGATGTATACCTTTAAGGGTGCCCAGGTAAGGCACCAGTCGCGGTCCCGGGGTCGGGTCGTGACAAAGTGGTATCGTGAGCGCTTAGTCTCTGAAAGTGTCTACGCATCGTGTCTAGTAGAGTCTTGATTATCGGTGTGTTGTGCACCACATCTATAATCAGGAGGCTGCAGGACATTTAGGATTGGTTTCCATTCTTCTCACTCTGAGATCGTGCGATAGAGCTGTGTTGTTAGGGTCGTCCCTCCCTAACGAGTTATGTTGATTGCAGCTACGAGAAAGGCAGCAGTGACCCAGGAAGGACTATGTGGATTGCGTATCCAGGTTGGTAATATTTGTAGTATAGTGGGTATTGGGACATACAACTATACAAATTTATGTATGGGGTCACATATGTGTCATTTAGATGATTTTGGATTACCGTGATTTGGTAAGGACTTAATAAATACCGGGAAGGTATGAAACAGTTTAATGAACTCTCATCAAGGTTTTACGTGCTAATTTGAGATAATTAGGTGATGATGAGTTGTGTGAGAATGTAATTTACCCTTAGTAAGTTGTTATTAAGGGACTTAATGGAAGACTACGTTAGTAACTTAAGCTACATGGTAGGCTTAAGAGAATTGTACGGATGAGGTCCGTATAGAGTAAGTAATGGTTGTTGTGATCGACGACTTGGTTATGGTATTATGAGAAGTTATTTTACCCGCATCGGGGACTGTAAGGTAGGCTTGGGGCATGGAAATTGTGAGCCTAAGAATATTGATAATCGCCGAGACCTTAGATAAATAAGGCTTTCTCGCAATAAGATTTTAAGTCGCACGAGGATAAGAGTTAAGTCGACGTGTCGGGTTGAAGACCTACGGTCTCCCATGGCCCGAATAGAGTGGGATCAGTTGGTAGTAGTTCCGCTACGTGACGGTCACGGCGGCGCAAGGCCCAAGTCTAGTTAATTGTTCTACGAGTTCGTGGACGTTGCTCCACCGAACCAGTCGTCGCAGAAATGGTCGTATATTGTCTTATAGAATGACTCCAAAGATTAGAGGCCAGAATTGGTATGGAAGTTATGTATGTATGCTAGGAAGAGTTGGAAGTACGAAAAGATAACCTCTTTTGGGCTTATGATGGACGGATATGCGTGTGCGAGGTATTAGGGCTATGTGTGGCATTATTTGTATGTCGGGGTTGTGAAAGGAAACTATGTCGCTAATTATAAAGATTGACTCCGAAAGAACATTCGAGGACGAATGTTTCTAAGGGGGGAAGAATGTTACACCCCGTATTTACGGGATATGTTTTAAGAACGTAAGTAAGAACTCAAAAGATGTTAAGATTAGAGACGAGTAAAAATTTATCGGAAATTGTGAAATTGTCGGAAACGAAATATTGCGACGAATGAGAGGGCGACACGTGTCACCCCCCCCCCCCCCTTAGTGTCTTGGACGAAATTTGCCATGGGCAAAAGGGTCATTTGACCATTAGTGAGATGACCAAGTCTTGCACATGACTTAGCTTGACATTGTTGACTAAAAGTCCAAGGGCCACTTGGCTTGATCCATGTGAAACTCTTCTAAGCCAACCATTTGTGTAGATCTTGACACTCCATAGTATTATATATGTGTACAAGTAGCAAGACAAGGGCACTACACTTAGAATTTTTTCAAGAAACTTAGGAACACCTAAAGAGGCTCACGGTTTGAAGGTTCTTCAAGACAAGAATTTTCAATCCTTGTCCAATAATCCCCATACTTTAAACCAAGGTTCCTAAGAGTATTGTAAGGTTTTCTCAATAGAAAGATTTCGGAAAAGTGGTGTTTTTGTATTAGTCGCAAGGCGAAAACCTAAGGGGTTATTCAACTTTGAAGTTGAAACTTGAAGTTGAGTTATTCATAATCTTCTAGGGTTGCTTGGAGGATTGGAATGTCAAAAGGAGGAGCTAAAGGTGCTAGGGATCGACTTGTACTCTTGGATCATATTTGGGCTAATTGAGGTATAATCTTCGTTTTACTTTTGTAATTGAAGATTTCATGTTATGATAAGTTATAAGTGATCATGTGATATGTGTTATGAAGTTTGATAAGTATTATGGAAATTTGGAAGCTCAACCAAAATGACATGTTTAGCCATTTGAAATTGAAATCCAATTTGATCGATAAATTGAATTGTCGCATGTTACCTACTTGAAGAGTGTAGTAGCTATAATCGATTGCGGCTTGATATCAAGTTATACTAAACCACTTGGATTAAAAAGGAATTGGAAAGATTGTTATGTTGTTACACCTTTGGCCGAGAATGGACATTGTAGTTTAGACTAGTTGTTTTATATTGTGGGGCGGAATTTTACATGTCTTGTTTAAGCGTGTAATCCCCTATTGTTAACTACTTTGTTGGGCCTTAAATGTGGCGTGTTTGGTTATTGTATTCGACCTTGAAAAAGGTGGCAAAGTATGTAGAAACAAAGGAGGTGCTGTCCGATTTTCCTTAGAAATTAGTGACTTAGCACTTAGAATAATTCTACGTTTGGAATAAGAGGTTAATAGACGTATGGTGACCATTATAGGTTGAAGTACTAAGTATAGCGTATCCTACTTGAAGAATGGAATTGCTCAAGGTTGAAGTACTTTGGAGCATTTTGCTACTTGTCGACAATCGTCGCGAGGTATGTGAACCTCTTCCTTCCTTTGGCATGATTCTATGTATGGAATATACCTGTAGTATCATTTCATGTTTCCTTCTACTCTTAGAAGTTAAGAGGTAGTTGTGTGAATTACTTTATGTAGAACTTTTCCTATCTTTTGAGCATGACTAGTTGTACGTATGTAGTACTCAGAGACGTCAACACCTTGATATCCTTTACTAGTTTTGTGAATAGCCAAGTTGGGTGAGTTAGGAGATTAACTCACTTCTTTGAAAGTATAAAGGATGTCTTAAGTTTTATTAATGTTAAGGGACTTGAAGAGTTTTAAAGTATGTGATACTTGTCCCGTTTTAAACGTATAAGTCCCTTGGATAGGAAATTGTATATGGCTAAGGTATAAAGTGAATATAACGACTTTATGGGGAGTTGGTTATATTTACTTTATGGAAAGATAAATGACTTGTTTTATTGAAAAGGCAATTTGTTTTTAAGGCATCAATTGCCTAAGGTTTTATAATAAAAGGAGTCACTTGAGTTTTAAAGGTTAAGAGACTAATTGTATTCTTGAAAGTTAAGAGAATTGATTTGAAAGTATTTAATACTTGGTTTCAAAAAGTAGAAGTCTCTTGGTTATAAAAAGGAATGAGTTGGTCTAAACCATAAAGGGTTATAACGGCTTTATGGGAAGTTGGTTATAACGGCTTTATGGAAGGTTAAGAGAATGGTTTTCTTCAGTAATGTAAGCAAAGAATGATTTGAAATAAAGAAGGGCAAACTGTTTTTTTAGGTACCAGTTGCTTAGGGTTTCTAAGAAAGAAGTCACTTGTTTTGTGTTCTGTAATTGTATTTCTAAAAAGGTATTGTGACTTGTCTTGAAAGGTGGATAGGACTTGATACTATAGTTGTTAGTATCTGGGAAGTTTTATTGGAAAAAGAGTCTTTCTAAAGGAGTAGAGGTGCGTAGTACGTTGGGTTAAATTCCCGAATTCTATATGACATTATCGACCCAGGAATGGGCCGGGCAGTATACCTTTATGGGCAGACTATATGACATTATCGACCCAGGAATGGGCCGGGCAGTATACCTTTAGGGGCAGACTATATGACCTTATCGACCCAGGAATGGGCCGGCAAGATACCTTACGGGCGCACTATATGACATTATCGACCAGAACGGGCCGCAAGATACCTTTATGGGCAGACTATATGACATTATCGACCCAGGAATGGGCCGGGCAGTATACCTTTACGGGCAGACTAGATGACGTTATCGACCCAGGATTGGGCCGGGCAGTATACCTTTACGGGCAGACTATGTGACCTTGATCGCGTCCTAGATTGGGCCGGGTAGTATAGGTGCCCCTCCTTACAGGGCCGGATTATGCTTATGAAAGATAAGTAAGTTATATAGTAATGAACTTAATGATTCTTTTTCTAATAATGTACGTAAGAAGGTGGCTATAACTTTTATTGAGAATGGAAAAGATAATAAGGTGCGATTAAGTTCATAAGTGGTAATGACACGGCAGGATCTGGTATGTGTTTTTATACTTGTCCTTGTCATTCTTTTGTACAGTTATGATCTGCACATCAGACGTTATTTCTGCTCCATATTCTGCACTGTTGTAATCGACTTCTTCGGGCCGCTCATGCCCGCAGGTTTTAGGTACCCAGGTTGGCGATCCTTGCTCTTAGGATCTCGGTTCAGTTTTTGAGAGAAAGCTCCATTTGCTCCGGAGGCTTATCTCTTGGTACGGTTTTCCCTGAAGTAGTAGATTCATGTATATTCAGGGGTATGGCGGGGCCCTGTCCCGCCACAGTTGTTATGATTAAAAATCTTAGAGGTCTGTAGTCACATATTGTGGGTCAGTTTGTAAAGGAATGAGGCAACTGCTTCGGTTATATATATTTATGTACAGGAAGGTAGCCCTATCGGCTAACCTGTTGTTTTACTTCCGTTGTTTTATTTATAAGTTTCGTGTATGTTCCGCTGATTTTCTCTGATGTATACCTTTAAGGGTGCCCAGGTAAGGCACCAGTCGCGGTCCCGGGGTCGGGTCGTGACATAAGGATAGATGGTTCGATATTAGAAGTACGCCAGTCCCCGGCAACGGCGCCAAAAACTTGTCAGGCCAATTTCCATATGCTCACGCAAGTGTACTTATCGTCACAAGTAATATAGTCGATCGAATATCGTCCTCAGAGACTGATTTGTAATTACCGAACATCTATTCTAGGTTATTTATTTGGCAAACGATAAGTTGATTTGGTTGTTATCTAACACTAGTAGAGTTTTGCAAGAATTGAACTAAATTATTGAGGTTTAAAAAGTTATGAAGGAATTAGGGCTTCCAATATCCTCAACTATCCACTCTTTTCAATCCTTAATGCAACTAGAATGACTTCTTCTTCTACGTTAAGATAGAGGTTAACTAGACTGTCTTATATTCCGGTTAGGATATATAATCTCTCAACCCCAGTGCAGAAACTTTCTATATTTCTATGATATGTTTTACCGCATAGGAGGATTAAGAACAATAACCTATAGTGCTACACAAGTATCGGGGACTTTCGTCCGCGATTTTAACCTATGTCTATTCAATTACATCATATCCAAATCTCTCTTCTCGGTTCTTGATTCGAAATCATATAGATTATGATAATTAGTGATCAATTAACTATCAAACATGCATATCAATATTGAATAAATCTTAATCAAGTGAAGAAGAAATCAAAATAATGCATTAATTCATGAAAGAGAGTTTCAAGCGATTCAATAGGAAAGCTCTAATAAAGTGTTTAACTCCTAGCCATAGACCTGCTAAGAACTAATACAAATCCAAACATGAACTGAATGAACATAAAGGAAATAAAAGTACTTAGAACTAATGTCTCCAATTGTAGCCGCACAAGCGTTGTGTTGCGTTCTGAGAGATGATATGTGATAGATCCTCTCTCAAAATCTGTCCCAATGGTTTATATATGTTGTAAAAAACGTGTGTCTTGGACCCTTTTGCCCCTTGCCAATTCTATTTCGGATTGGAAATTCCCGCATCGGCACCACGATCCTGCAGAATGGCACCGTGGTGCCAAAAGTATCGCGCTTATCGATCATGTACCGCAGCCTCGCAGCCCGCCACGGCCCCGCTGGATCTTTCATCCTGATCTGCCAATTTTCGTCATTTTTTCTTCGGGAGCTCATTTCCTGCCTTTTCTGCCCACTTTTAGCTTCTTTTTGCCATTTAGAACCGCTGCGACTCAAAAGAAAGAAAAACAACCCTAACACTATACTAAACACAAATGAAATGAGTAAAATACTAACTAAAAATAACTCAAAAAGTGTATACAAAATATGCCTAACACTAGGCCTTTGAAATTAAGATGGAGTAATGTTAGCAAACCGAGGTGGATGTCTAGGAAATTATTTGCTGTAACTACCTGATGCTCCACCACATGACCCAATTGACCTAGCCCTCTTGGTCAATTCCCTTTATATACTCCTATAATCTCAAAGATGTCGCTTGCGGTCTTAAAGACCCTGAGCATATGCTTGAATTCTAGCAATATCCATATCTCGGTTCAGCGAGGCTGTAGTACATTCTACAATCAAGTGTGGATCCAAGTATGCCACAAACCGACAAATTCTCGCCCTCATTGTATCCACGATATTTGGAGCATATCTAGCCAGCGAGTTAAACTGCAAACTATATTCCCTTATAATTTTGCCCATCTGCCTGAGGATTAAGAATTATTTAACATTGGTATCTCATACTTCTAATAGAAAGTAGTGGTCCAAAAAGGCTTCTTTAAAATCCTCCCACATAGTTGGAGGAGGATATGTCCCTCGAGACCGCTCCAATGCTTTATACCATAAAATAACTATATCACATAACCTGAAAGAGGATAACTCTACTGCCTCCATCACCGAGGCATGCATAACTCACAATATCTAGTCAATAAAGTCTTAGAGGTCCTCATATGGATCAATTCAAGTGAATACTAGCATGCTCAACTCGAGAAATTCTCGAGTTCTAGAACTTCCAACACCATCGAAAGACCTATTTCATGTGTTAGCCCTCATCTGACACTGTTGGATAGCTTCTATCTAGATTAATAATTTTACATCATTTTCCAATCTTGTTCAGAAGACTCGGGTGGAGGAACTAGAGGAACCAAATATTGTGAAACTGGAGGAACTATGTCCTGAAGAGATTAAGGTACTGCATCTCCTCTAATATCCTCTTGAGGGGATGGAACTGGTGATACGTGGGAGTGTGACTCTCCTTGAGCCTCAGCTCCATCAACTTGTTAGCACCGACTCGATTATAGCAGTAGCTCTTGTAGTAACTGACATAGTTATTATTGAAAAAGTTATTAGAATCATAGCCATGTAACTCAGCTCTACAGTATAATCTAGGAAGTGAAAGAACAACAATTATCCCTTAATGCCTAGAAACCTCTATAAATAAGACTCTACTAGACACCACTCACAGACTCCTATGATTATCCTGCCCTGACACAAAGTTTGTGACACCCTAAACTAAGGGGGTGGCTGGCACCCAGTGCCCTGCTGGCTCGAGCGTACCACTATGATGATCAGTCTTCTGTACAAGTAGAAATTTCCAGCCAATAAGGCCATACTAGAATATATCACAACAACAACACCAGATAAAAGGGATTAACGTAACACATATATACAATGGGACCTAGAAGGTCACAACATAAGTTAACAAAGTATAACTTAGCCATCAAGGCTACACATCTATACTAAACATACAAAACAAACATGTGAGCTTCTATGAGTGACTGAACTGACATATTGCTAGAACAAGGCCCCAACCTACCCATAATGTACCTAAATCCGTAAAATATTGCATCATATGTGTATGTTGCAGAACGCGTAATCTGATCCAATATATGTTCCTGTTTCGAAATGTACAATTTGCTACATTTCTTTTTTAAAATGATGGTTCTTTGTATTTCATGGTTTAAAGGAATAGATAGCCTTAGATACCTTATCTATGAAGTGATGCATCATTCTATAAGCCCTTATATTCCTTACATACCTTGCTATGAGAGCAACACCACTCTTATGACGTCTTGCTCATTGTATAATAATTGACCTAAGCAAGTAAGATAATCCATATCAATAGAGTGGTGTTGCTCTCATAGCAACGACCTTACGTCACTCCGACGAGTTCAAAAGAGTATTTTATATTCCTTAAGAGTTCATCATATGCATATATATATATATATATATATATATATATATATATATATATATATATATATATACTACCCTCATAGGCATATGGCATTATATACACAAATATACAAATATGAGATGAAGGATATTGCCCACAAAGGCTTATGGTGCTATTTGCACAGTTTATACACATATTATATTGATAATACTACCCCAGAGGCCTAAGGCATTATATATACGATATTGTTTTTCATTTATGTATATTCTGGCCTACAGAGGCACTCAGAGTATAGGTTGTCTTTAAATCACTCTACTTGTTTATAATTTTAGTCTTGCATATTTAGTACATCTCTCGTACTGATGTCCCTTTCTAGGCACTGCATTGTATGTCCAAAGGTAAAAATAGAGACTCAAGAGATACCTTGTAGTAAGTGACTCGACTAAGCTTAGGATTGTCATGCTCCTTTCATCCAGAAATGTCTTGTCAGTTGATAGGTATGATAGTTGCATATATGCATATGGATGGGTATGGTAGGGATATGTCCTAACTAGATATTATTGGTACATTCTTTAGAGGCTTGTAGATAGTCGTTTGTGTATAGTGGTCTTATGTGGCCATGTCGGCCTCTTCAGTAGACTCGTTGTGTTCTCTTTGGCCTTATCGGCCTTGTTGTATATATATGCATAATGTTGGGCCTTTCTGCATATAGGTGGTCATTTCTTGATTAAGTAATATTTGTCAGAGGCCTTGTCACCCTATGTTTTATTGGAATATATTATAGATATCATAAATGGTATGCTCGAGCCTTCGGGTGTAGGGTGTAGGGTGTCGGGTGTCAGCCACCCACCCAAGGTTTAGGTATGACAAATTTGGTGTTAGAGTAGGTCAGTCCTAGGGATGTCTAGAAGTCGTGTCTAGAAGTCGTGTCTAGTAGAGTCTTGCTTATGGGTGTGTTGTGCACCACACTTATAAAGAGGTTGCTACAGAGCGTTTAGGATGGTTTCCTTCTTTCTTTATCTAGATCGTATACTAGAGATGATCTATAAGTATCGCTTTCCTATTCTTTTCATATTACAGTTTCAGTGATGTCCTTTTTAAGAGATACACCTTCTATTGAGTCCAACCCGTCAGAAGATACAGATAGATTACCTCATAATCAGTCTTCGACCCAGATAGGATCAGGAGTGCCGAGAGAGAGAGAGAGAGACCCCGTACAATTAGATAAACCCATAACACCATCTGACGAGGATGTTAGGAGAGCAACTTAGGTATTGACCCAGTTGGTGGCCTCTCAGACACGATACCATCCTGGTATGATTGGCAGTGATGGACCCTTCGAAGGGTCATGGGGTTCTCAGCCCAGGGAGTCTGTTAGTCAGGGACAGTTAATGATTGGTAGGGTTGACTCAGTTGGAGTAAGGGAAAGGACTAAGGGTGCGTTTGGTTCGGGGTAAACAGGAAAGGGAAAGGGAATGGAGGAATGAAATTCCATTTGTTGTTGTTTGTTTGACCTTATTTTTCATTCCCTTTACCTTTTTTTCACTTTCATTCCCTTTCCTTGATTCCCCTCACCTCACTAGGTATTTGGATTCCCTTTCCCCAACTCGGACCCCGGACCACTCGGACCACCCCGGACCCCCTACCCCAGACTCCAGACCCCGGACCACTGACCCAGGACCACACAGAATCAAACATGTAGGGATAATCAGGTAATTCCTTTTCTTTCCATTCCATTCTTTTACTGGATTCCATTCCGTTTACTCTGCGTGAACGAAATGCACCCTAAGAGAGTTAGAGTGGTTGGTGGTTATCAGAGAAGGTAGAATGAGGAAGGATTTTGGATGCATGATCAACATGATAGATGTTTGTGACATATCAAGTATGATCAGGGTTCTCCAGTAAGGATGAGGCAGGAGTCACAACCCTCGATATTTGAGGATTATAATAAGAGTAGTTCGGATCGAGTAGGACCGTTCCAGCCATTTTGTAGGATGGGTGGACGGATATATTCTATGCCTTATTATAAGGAATAAGAGGTTGTTATTAGTGTGTGGATCGAAGGAACGAGATACAAGAGTGTCCTGGGTTAGTCTACAGGGAGAAAGAGGGGAGCGAGGGTGTATCCTCAAGTTCGGACGCTACCCGAAGAGAGTAAGAAAGAGCAAATATACTATTGATTTTCTTACTTATTTACCTATCTTCTACATCTGCGATAGGAATTTGTTCTAACTAGGCGAGTGATACTATTTTGGGGAACTAATTTTCCTAAATGACCCATGGGGGTAAGATAATTCGATGAGAAAGAATCGTGATCAAAATTATATTAACCGAAGAATGAATTTCCTATCCCAATAGACAATAAGCTATGTATGCACATTGCAAGTGGAAAAGATATGGAGCACCTAACCCAACCATAGGCCAGAATGGTGGTATATTTCATATGACCCTATTAGGTAACCTCCGATTTCATAATATAATACCCGATGATTTTATGAAAGTCTTAGGCCTTGGGGTAAGAAAATGGCAAGTCAAAGTCAGACTATAACCAAAACGAGTTGTTGGAACGTCGTGAGAAAGTTCTTCGTCCTTTAGTGACTTAAATCTTTGGGATGTCAGAATTCATCATAAATGTGTGATTCAAATACTACTTTCAGTTTTAAGGAATAAGGGGAAGCCCCAATAGAGTGGTAATAAGAACAATCGGCCAAGATTAAATTAGGTGAAGGCTCATTTCGGGAGAAGTTTAAAATAAACGTGTAAGGTATCATGTCGAAACTAATAACCTCTAACTCTTCTACAAGGACTGGACCTTTTAGAAAAATTATCAGACAAGATGAGTTGTATCAGTTAAAGGCATACAACATACCCTCTTTAGCATTATTAAATATGTGTGTGGGCGGTTGTAAGATATCAAATCTTCAATATTGGGTGATAAGATTTTTGTATTCTATGGTGTAATTTGATAATTCAACCAGACAAGAATAGTTTGTTCAATACTATTCGCGATAAGGATATTGATGTGATAGGAAAACAACTATAAGTGGTAAATGAAGTGCAAGTAAAAGTGTTATGATAAAGTAATAAGGCCGAAGGATGTTCCTCAAATAGATAGATAGGAAGAAAGATTATAATAACAAGGATACTTATAACAAAACCATGGGGAACCTACAACAATACAATTATCATTGAAGGTAATGTTAGTAGCAAGCAAATAGTACTCAAACCTTACTTGCAAAGACTATAACACCCAACGTCCAAAAGTGAGGGTACAAGAATTACACCAAAATAAAGGATCTTTAGAGAAACTCAAGCCAAAAATTTAAGGATCGAGTGACATGTTAAGAGAAAAGGTCTAATACCATTTAAGAAGGGAGGCCAGAGTGAGTAGTAAATTGAAATTGGGCTATGATTTGAACTTCGATATGACAAACACTAGTTTTGTTTCAAATATTTAGGAAATGATGCAGGACAAGTAAGTAGAAGTGTTGGAGTAATGGCAAATAAGACATGAGTTAGGCAGATAACGAAAGGGTTAAATGATCAAGGACCTCAAAGAGGCCAAAGTAGTCATTTAGGAGAAAAGCTAAAGAGTAGGTACGATGAAGTAAGGATATGAGTAATCAAATAATGGTCAAATTTAGGATTTGTTAATTGACCAAAAACTCTCTATGATGGATGGCAAGATGCTCTAGAAGGCATTAACCATCATTTGGTTCACCTAGGAGAGGGTAACAATGCTCAACACAGATGATCTCGAATCATACAATGCATGGAAAAAGAAAGATTCCACTACATGTGGAATTATTGTATGTTATGTTTTTGATGATCTCATTCATGAATGTGAGAAATATCAGACTGCTTATGCTAGGTGGGCACACTTACGAGAGATATATGGGGGTACTACTGTGACCCGCCTTAGAAAACTGACTATCAAATTTTACACTTACAAGTGTCATGATCATAATGTTAAAAAACACCTTAGTTGGGAACACTTGAAGGTTAACATAACCCATAATGATAACATCAAAATCTTTCTAATGTTGCATGTCATGTTGAACTTGAGTACTAGCAGCTTGGTGTTTCTAAAATTGTATCTAGTGCATATGTAGTAGAATCATGTGGTACGAAGTCTTCAAGATTCGAGCGCAAACAAATTTGGAAAATGACGGAAAGGGTAAGGAGACTAGAGAAGGACCCTCCAAGAAAAAGAAAAAGTCAAATCCCAAAGAAGGAAAAAAAAAATTCAAGAAGAAAGACAAGAGTAACATGAAGTTCTACAACTACCATGTTTCAGGTTATTTTGCTCGTGAATGTCGCAAGCCTAAAATGGTAGCATTTCAAAATGCATCTCTCAGTTCTATATATGTTTATAGCATTATTTTACTAAATGGATTTTATCCTTTGTATATTGTAGACTCAGGGGCATAATCGAGAATAATTTGTGGAGTTCCATTGAGTTTCACCTGGATCAAGATGAATATATGTAGGAAATAATAAAAAGCTTGAAGTCAAAGGAATCCGCACATGCAAAATTGACTTGCGTGGTGGTCGATCTTTGATGTTGCATGAAATCGTATATGCTCTAGCGATTTGATGAAACTTAGTATATGTGTTTGTTCTTCTAGATCTTGGTTTCTATATATATTTTAGTCACAATGGTGTTATAATTACTCAAGACAATATTTTTTATGGTTTTGGACTTTGTTATTATGACAGTTTTATCATTTAGATTGCAATCCTTCAACTTATGACTATTATGTTGATCGTTGTGTAATACATGTTATTCTAGTAACAATGATGTTGATGTTGATGTTATTACATGACACACAAGATTAGGTCACATAGGTCAAGACCGAATGAATAGATTGGCAAAAGAAGGTAATTTATGTGCTTTCTCGAAAATTGAAATGCCAGAGTGTGAAAATTGTCTTGCTAGGAAGTTTACATGTAAACCATTTGGGAATGATAGAAGAGTTGATTCCCCATTGAAATTAATCTATTATGATATATGTGGTCCAATGAATGTGAAGGCAAGGTATGGTGCTTTCTATTTCATTACGTTTATTAATGATTTCACGTGATTTAGTTATGTCTTTTTAATTTCTCATAAATCTGAAGAACTTGAATGCTTTAGGATATATACGAATAAAGTTGAGAATCAATTAGATAAAATTATAAAGACTTTAAGAACCGATAGAGACCATGAATAATTATCGAAATAGTTTGAAGAATTATGTAATGAAAAAGGCATTATGAGATAGTTAAATACTCCTTACACACCTCAACAGAATGATGTAGTAGAAAGGAGGAATAGAATACTATTGTACATGACAAGGTCCATGATGGCACATGTAAATTTACCTATCTCTTTCTAGGGAGACACATTGTTGATTGCGGCCTACATATTGTTTAAAGTCACTTTTAAAGCACTTACTTCCACTCCTTATGAGCTATGCACTGGTCTAAATCAAACTTGAATGATCTACGACTTTGGGGTTGTGTTGCATATGTAAAAGATCATTTTGGAAAGTTTCAAAAATTGAGTTCAAAAGGAAAGAAATGTATCTTTAGAAGATACTTCGAACACTCCAAACTGTATGTGTTCATTAGTGAATTAGAATATCGAAGTATAACTGAAATTGAATAACGAGATGTCACATTTCAAGAAAATTATTTTCCAAAAAAAAGGTCGAAATAAAGGAAGGAGACCTCTTTAATAAATGTTGAATTCAGATGATAAGACAATGCCTTCAATCATGTTTGACAATCAAGTTGATCAAGGATTAGTTCCTAATCTAAGTGGAAGTTTTGAATCCCAAAATACTTTTGAGGAATTTGAATTGAAACTACATAAGAGTTCCAGAAAAGGTGTATTAAAGGATTTTATGAGATTGAAGATTATGTTTTCTTGGTATCTCCCACGGAATTTGATGAGACTAATTGTGGCTGAGGCTAAAAGTCCTAGAAAAGATGAATGGATGCAAAACAATGACATAAGAAATGGAGTCCTTGAGAACCAACAACATTTGGGATCCGGTTGACCTTCCTTCTAGACATAGAGCTATTAGAAACAAATAGGTTCACAAAGTTAAAAGCAAAGAAGATTGTTCAATAGAAAGATACAAGATTGGTAGTAAAAGGTGTTACCCAACAAGCTGGAATAGATTATGAAGAAAGTTTTTCACCAGTTGTTAAGTTTGCCTCAATTCGCTTACTTTTGGCTATTGTTGCACATTTTGGATCTAGAATTACACCATATGGACGTGAATACAACTTTTCTCAATGGAGAATTAAATGAGGAAATATACATGAAATAACCTATAGGTTTCATTATTAAAGGCTAAGAAAAGAAAGTTTGTAAATTAAAAACATCAATTTATGGCCTGAAACGGTCTTGCAGTTGTATTTGAGATTTCACAAGAAGGTGATTTCATATGATTTCACCATGATCGACGAAGACCATTTCATTTATGTGAATAAGTCCAAAGGAATATTTGTAATTCTTTCCCTTTACGTGGGTGATATTTTATTAGCTGGAAATAATTTAGAGTATGTGAAAACTATCAAGTCATGGTTGTCAAAGCCATTTGACATGAAAGACATGGGTGAAGCAGACTATATATTGTGTGTTAAGATCCAAAGAGCTCATTCTAAGAAGTTTTTGATTCTATCTCAAAAAACATATGTAAAGAAATTTTTGAAATGCTTCTGAATGAATAGTTGCAAACCCATGGATACTCCTATATCTAGAGGTAAGAATTTATGCCTTGAAATGTGTCCAAAGACTAAAAAATAAAAAAAAGACATGTCTCGAGTTCCATATTCAATTATTGTCTGGAGCTTGATGTACACTATGATGTGATGTAAATCAATCCCCATGCTCGAACCCTCACTTCAAGATAAATAGGAAAGATCCAAGAACGTCAATGGGGGACTGTAAACACACAACTAAGGAAGTGGGATTGTATGGAGTTTGGAATGGCTTGGGCGAAAACACTTGATCATCTAAGAGAACTACATTTTTATTCAGCCTTAAATGTGGTCTTGGTCGAGACCTTGTTTTAGTTATTGTCTTTAAATGTTGTTTTTAAATTTTAAGTTAGGTTACTTAGGACATATTAAAAGGATGTTATAACCCTTCACTATTCATTAGGACATATTCAATGAGGGGAATATGACTAAGCTGAGAGAAGCCTCCTCACATGGTGACATGGCTAGGCGTGTACATGACAAAATGAGAGTGAATATACCTTCTAGGAGTTGTGAACTTCATGGAGGATATACCGTGCATAGATTTCATCAAAGAGAGAATACCAATACATGTATTGGTGAAGCTGAAGGGTTGGTCGAGATCGACCTCTCCTTAATCGGTCAAGGGCCATTCATCTCAACACAATCCAAATAATTCATTCAATGCTAACTAATCGTGTATGGAATCTATCAATGGATATGATAAAACACTTTGTAATTGGACGTGAGCTCTGCCCCTTCTGCTCCCCATTTTCCCACCTAGCCAATAAATTAGTTTGTATCTTTATAGTGTCTTTCTAGAAGGGTTATTATTCTACTATAAAAGGAGCCCTTAGGATATTGTATTAGATTGTTGTTATTGAATATTAAAGTTGAATTTTACTCATTTTGGCTAGGTCTTTCAATCCGAGATTGATTTTCTTAGTTGGATCCTCCAAGAGGATCATCTATCGTTTCTAAGGTGCCGATCACCCTTAATTTATTAGTGTTGAGCATTGAGGGATGAAAACCTCAACCTAATACTTGTGAAACTGATCACCACATACTTGGAGCCCACACAAGCAATTGACTCCTCATGTTACCATCCAATAACTTCATATCGACCGAGTTATGACATGGTATTGTGATCGAATTGCTATTTGCATTTCAGTGTCTATACCTTGTTTCAATTACTTGTTTGGTTACACAACAATCCTCCACAACACTTTACAAATACCCCTATCAAAGCTCACTGCCCGTAACCATCCACAAACATCCTCAAGTCCCGAACATCCCCACCGAGGCCACTTCTCGGACACTCTCTGCCTCAGGTTATTTCTGCAACCTTAGTACCACTATCCTATTCCGCAAGACCCCCGGAACTACCTTTCAAAACACAAAACCACATTTTTAAACCAACACACCCAAATTATCCTTCAACCAACAAACTGCCTACCTACCCAACAAAACTGAGAACTTCATTATTTTGGATTTGTGCCACCATCCTACCACCACTAAACGACCAAACCCCGACCACCATCCCAACCCTCCAACCACCGGTGACCACCACATAAAGTACCTTGAGCTGACTCCCACCACAACCACCCAAAATAACCTCCAAACCCCATTGTCCGACAGTTGTCGACAACCCCAATCTTGAGTTCCAATTTCGGGTTGACCCGGTCATAACCAAGACCCGACCCACTTACCAACTCAAGGCCTCCGTACATACATCAAATAGGTATCAGAGCTAGACGTTCCTGTCCCACTCTTTGAAGTTATAGCACATGTTAATAACGAACTTATGAGGGCCCTATCCGAAATAGTTGTGGAACAAATGCAACTATTGAAGAGAGAGTTTGTGGACCGTGAAGTCATCAACGACGTTGAATCTAGAGAGATTGTTTTAAGTGTCAAGGTCTCATATATTTTGCAAGAGAATTCCCAAATACGAGGGTCATGACCCTTGAAGAGTATCAAAAATGTGTTAGTACCTTCGTTGTGGAAGAACCCTAAGTGGAAGAAAGTCAATGGGAAAATGTGACCCTTGTAGAAGAAGGGGTAAGTCTTGTTCTCCACATGTGTTAAGCATGCACCGGGTGAACTTGAAAAGTCGCAATAAGAGCAAATCTTCTATACACAATGCAAGGTGAAGGACCAAGTGTGTAGTGTGATAGTTGATGGAGGAAGTTATGCGAATATAGCTTCTCATGAAATGGTAAGCAAGTTACAATTTCTAACCCGTGCATATCTCAAACCCTACCGTATTTGTTAGGTAAACAAAGAAAACAGGTTAGAAGTAGTCAACCCAGTCCTTGTTAACCTCCGAATTGGGGGATATGAGGACGAGTTGTGGTGTGACATCCTACCCATGGATGTATGTCATATCTTGTTGGGAAGGCAATGGAAATATGACCGAAGAATGATCTAAGACGGGGAAGATAATACATATGCCTTCCACAAGGATGGAAATAACTTCAAGCTAATACCCTTACTACCTCGTAAGGTAAGAGAAATGAAGATTCAACAATCTCAAAGGCTTCAAACCAAGTCTGAGACTCTCGTGATTGTGGAAGAACAAAAAGAAGAAAGGTCTAAGAAGGGAAGGTGGATGAAAGTATTAGTGTGTGAAGAAAGGAAAGATCTTGTGAAGGACATGGAAGAAGGTGTATCAGAGAGGCAAGGTTGGGTCCTTTTCACCATCCCGTGGTATGATCAAACAAATATGGACAAGGATTCCAACTCCAAGCTTGCAAAATTTGTACTTCCAACAATCGGAACAAATCCACCAAATGATGTTGTTCATAGCGTTGAGATAGTATCAGAAGGGCAACTACTTAGACCTAATGAACCGAAGAGGACTTCCAAGTTAGTTATCTGAGGAAACCTTATTTTGTATGTGGGGCCACTTGTGTTGGTTCTTGAAAAGAATGGAATGTGGTTTATGTTACTTAACTAAGTATTTTTTAGGAACGTCACCCAACTAATCCAATGGGAAGTCAAACGAATGATAGTTATTCAAGACCTACAAAGTAAAAGTGAATGGCTTGTAGTGTCACCTGGAGTGTGTAGTGATAAAAACTATGTTGTAAATCACATACAAGGAATGTTCTTGACCCAAGGATACAAGGCATTGCCCGGAAACGTTGGTATGGAGTCACCTGACGTAGGTCAAGATGTGTGTAAGCTTACAAGTGACTATGAAAGGAATTTTTCTTATTTCCCTATAGCCTAAGGTCGTGGTTCCATTGACACCCCCATCCCGATCATGAAGGAACTACTTGAAGTTGTACATGTGAATGACTCCAGATTAGATCAAGAACCACAATCAATGGGAGCCTATGATTCAAAATTAGCTGGCGAACAACACAACCCGTGGACATATGAGTCAGTGGTCCAATGGGAAATGAACTTAAGAAAGGGTCTCTTCCAATTGTTAGCCGTATTCCAAGAAAGCTCTTACAAGTAACCAAATCCAAATGAACGCATAGATACAAAGTGGTATGATCAAGAGTTGTCCTCACATTTGATCCCTAAGAATTTGAGGGAAAATTCTTCCAAAGAAGGGGAGAATGATGTAAATCAAGCCTCATGCTCGAACCGTCACTTCAAAATAAATAGAAAAGCTCCAGGAATGTCAATGGGGGACGATAAACACACGACTAAGGATGTGGGATTGTATGGAGTTTGGAATGGCTTGGGAAACATGTCACGACCCGACCCCGGGCCCTCGACTGGTGCCTTACCCGGAAACCTTAGTAGATACACATCAGAGAAACCAGCGAAAGTACACTTAAAAACATGGAACAATGTAAGATAATAAACAGGCTAACCGTTAAGGTTGCCTTTCAACATGTATATATATATATCAAAGCCTGACAGTTACATCTTTTACAAACCCAATTTACAACAGGACTACAGACCTCTAAGAGTTTATAACAACTATGACGGGACAGGGCCCCGCCATACCCATGAATGTACATGAACCTACAATGACAGGGAATCATTCCAAAAGATAAGCCTCCGGAGAAACAGAGCTTCCCAGCGAGCGGTGATCTATGAGCGAGGATCAACAATCGATGTACCTCTACTGCGGCGTGAACGCACCCGCCGAAGGAGGTCGAGATAACAGTACCAAGTATGTGAAATCAGCATGAAATGAAATCATAACATTCTAAAACCAATCCACAGACATGTATGAAACAAACCAATTAACAGTACATAGCACCATAGTATATACAAGAGCAAATAGGTGTAACCCAACAGGTTCTTTCTAGACCGCCAATGATCGGAGTAGACCATTCGCCCTTAGTATCATTGTGCGAGTCCTAATCCTGGACTTCCGTAGTCCGCATAGGTCACGTGGACCCGCATGCGGTATTCCTCGCATCGGGGGTAGCTAACCCGTGGCGTTTCACTCGGACTCCGCGCATAGGCCACATGGACCCGCATGAGGTATTCCTCGCATCGGGGTAACACACCCGGAGTGATTCATGGACTACCGTAGCCCGCATAAGTCACATAGACCCGCATGAGGTATTCCTCGCATTGGGGGTAGCTAACCCGCGACATATGAACAACGTAACATGTCAGGAGTGTAAGTGATATAATACAAGCACAACCGGCTCATCGTAAACAACATAAGCACAACAATAAAAACCCCTTCACACAAAAGTCTCAAGATACTGACGCCCGTAGTATCCTAGCATGTTTACTTATCCACCAACTTACCACACCTTCAGAAATCATAACAAGGTTTTTATAAACAAGTAAGTAAACCATTCTTTTTATCTTCCTTAAGTCGTTATAACTAACTTCCCATAAAGCTATCGTAACACTTATACTTTTTAATAATTCAAAACAACCACATTCGTTTGGAAAACCAAGAGAACCTATTCTTTTTAAAACCAAATATCAATTTCCTTCCGAATAATGATTCATAACTCTTTTTGAAATATTTCAAGGTTTTTATCATTTAGAACTCAAGTCAAGGACATCAAAGTGAAACCAAATTCATTTAACATACGTACGTCTACCGTACTATATATTTCACAACAATCATGCTCAAGAGGATAGGAAGAATCACATACCTCATCGGCTAAATCCACTTGCCAAGTCGAATATGACGTGCGTAGAGTATCAACCTATAATAACCATAAAACGTCTATCAATTCCTAGTTTTCTTCGTAGAATACTCTAAGTGTACAGTTACTTATCCTACGAAAAATTGGACAGCACTTCCTTCGTTTCTACGCACTTTTCCATTTTTTTCAAGGCCCAAAATCAATAATCAAATGCCACATTCAAGGCCCAACAATTCAGTAATACAAGGGGATTACACGCCTAACCGGACGTGTAAAATTTTGTCCCACATTTCATATTAAACAATCCAATAAGTTTAAGGCAATTGCTCGGCTACAACATGCTCACATATTATCCTTATCCAATCCTTTCAAATCCAAATCGTTATTCCCACATGTTATATACCTAATAACAATATCGACAACTACAAGTCCTTCCTTCCGTAACATGCGACATAATTTACTTCAAAAGGAGAATGAATTGTTACCTTGGAATTCGCCCAAAAAAGTCCAACAACACGCCCACTTGCCCTTTTCCACAATTCCTCTTCACATTAAAATCACCTCTTCGAACCTCCTACAAGCTTGCCAACATATTTCCTTCTTGCCACCTTTCCGATAATTTCATCTTTGGCTTAAAGTTTTATCAACTTTGTGAGAGAGAAGAGCAAGTGTTTTGGATGACCTATAAGTGTAGAATGGCCAAGTCTTTCAAGACTTGGCCAAGATATAGGCCTTATCTTGATCCACCAATTGGGGGGGGCAATTGTCGCTTGCCCCTAGGGCCCCTACAAAAATATCTTCTGATTTTTACCCTTTTTTCGCGAAAAATCCCGCCTTGGCGCTGCGACCCTGCAGCCGGCGCCGCGGCGCTGTAACTTCAGAAAGTTTCAGGACTTATGGCACCGCGACCCTGTAGCTGGCGCCGTGGCGCTGTGGTGCCTGACTGAAAACATTTTCCTGTTCTGCTTCCAGCTGAACTTGTGACGTCCATAACTTTCTACTCTGATGTCCTATCGACGAGCGGTTTGTTGCGTTGGAAACTAGACTCAACGAACTTCATACTAGGCTTTTGAAACACCTAAGAACTCCTAATATAACTGGACATAAAACGCCCCAAAGTTGACTAAAAACCTGCCCAAAACATTCTGTCAACTTATCTTTCCAAAAATTTAAATCTTAATTCCTTTCATATGTTCTCATATGCATGACCCGGACTACTGGGTGTAACATTCTCTCCCCTTAGAAACATTCGTCCCGAATGTTCCTTCTACGTTAAATCACCTCAGATATCGGCATAGTCCATCTTGCTATATCCCACATAAACAAGAATGTCATACATAGTCATAACAACACTTAAGTATATATGTCAATTAAAATCAACAAGTAGGGAAGTGAGTTACCTGGAGGTGTAGGGAATAAGTGAGGATACTTCTTCATCATGTCTTTCGCTATGGGACTCTCCTCATACGATAACCCCTCTGTCACCTGGACATCACAAATCGGGTGCACTCTAGATGGATCTCCGATACACTTCCGCAACATAGACACATGAAAAACTGGATGTACTGCCTCCAGATCGGACGGCAGATCCAACTCATAGGCGACCTTGCCTACCCTACGGACAATCTGATAAGGCCCAATGTACCTTGGGCTAAGTTTCCCCTTCTTCCCAAACCTCATCAAACCCTTCATGGGTGATGTTACACCCCGTATTTACAGGACATGTTTTAAGAACGTACGTAAGAACTCACAAGTGTAAAGAAATGAGGCAACTACTTCGGTTGTATTTATATATGTTCAGGAAGGTAGCCCTATCGGCTAACCTATTGTTTTACTTCCGATATTTTATTTATAAGTTTCATGTATGTTCCGCTGATTTTCTCTGATGTTTACCTGTAAGGGTGCCTGTGTAGGGCACGATCAGCGATCCGGGCCGGTCGTGACAAAAGTGGTATCGAGCGATTAGTCCTCGGAAAGTGTCTACAGACCGTGTCTAGTAGAGTCTTGATTATCGGTGTGTTGTGCACCACATCTATAATCAGGAGGCTGCAGGACATTTAGGATTGGTTTCCATTCTTCTCACTCTGATATCGTGCGATAAAGCTGTATTGTTAGGGTCGTCCCTCCCTAACGAGTTATGTTGATTGCAGCTACGAGAAAAGCGTGATAACCGGGAAGGACTATGTGGATTGCGTATCCAGGTTGGTAATGATTATAGTATAGTTGGTATTGTGACATACATCTATACGGGGTTATGTATGAGGGTCAGAAGCGTGTTGCCTAGAATGATTTTAGATTTTCAGGGATTGGTAAAGACTAACTAGATACCAGGAAGGTATGGGATAGTTAATGAATTCTCGCCAAGATCTTATGTTTTATTTGAGATAATTGGGAAAGGATGAGCTGTCTGATAGGGTAGTGAACCCTTAAGAAGCCATGTTAAGGAACCTAACGGAATGTTAATAGATTAAGCTGCGTAGTAGGCTTAAGAGAATTGTATGGATGAGGTCCGTATAGAGTAAGTAATAGTTGTTGTGATCGAGACAACGTGGTTATGGTTTTATGATAAGTTTTTATACCCGTTATTGGGGGATTGGTAAGGTAGGCTTGGAGCGTGGAAAGTGCGAGCATCAGAATGTTGAAAACCGCTAGGACCTTAGTTGTATAAGGTCTTCTCGGGTAGAAAGAATTATTGTAGACCAAGATAAGAGTTAAGTGCGACGCTGAGTCGGGTTGAGGACCTGTTACGGGTCTCCCCATATCCCGGAATGGAGTGGGATCAGTTGGTAGTAGTTCCGCTACGTGACGGGGTCACGAGGACGCAAGGCCCAAGTCTAGTTAATTGTTTTACGGGTTCGTGGACGCGTTCCACCGGAACCAGGTCATGAAAGCCGGAAATGGCCTTATATTGTTTTATAGAGTTACTCCAATGATTTGAGGCCAGAATCGGTATGGAAGTTATGTATGTATGCTAGTATGAGTTGGGAGTACGAAAAGAAAATCTCTTTTGGGCTTATGATGGATAAGTATGCGTGTGCGAGGTATTAGGGCCATGTGTGGCATTGTTAGCATGTCGGGGTTGTGAAAGGAAACTATGTCGCTAATTATAAGTTTGACTCCGAAAGAACATTCGGGGACGAATGTTTCTTAGGGGGGAAGAATGTTACACCCTGTATTTACAGGATATGTTTTAAGAACGTACGTAAGAACTCACAAGTGTAAAGAAATGAGGCAACTGCTTCGGTTGTATTTATATATGTTCAGGAAGGTAGCCCTATCGGCTAACCTATTGTTTTACTTCCGATGTTTTATTTATAAGTTTCATGTATGTTCCGCTGATTTTCTCTGATGTTTACCTGTAAGGGTGCCCAGGTAGGGCACCAGTCGCGGTCCCGGGCACCGTTAGTCTTGGATGAACAAGTCTTGCAAGTGTGGCTTGACAATTTTGACTAAGTCAAAGGAGACAATTAGCTTGATATTTAATAAGAGCTTATCCTAGCCACCCAAATAGTTGCATCTTGACCCTCCACTACCCTTTATAATACTAGTAGTAGCAAGACTTTGTCCAACACTTAGAAAAATTTCCAAGCATTTGAAGACTCCATATATGGTGCTCTCGGGTTTGGGTGCTACAAGGAGGAAAAAAATTAGTTTCTTGTCCTATAAGCTCCACACTTTAAACCAAGGTTCTTGAGTGTTATGTAAGTGTATCTCAATAGAAAAATCCTGGAAAAATAGAGTTTTCGTATTAGTCGCAAAGTGAAAACCTAGTGGCTTTCTAGGTTTTGGATTGTAAGTTGAAGGAAAGTTGTTGGTGTGGTTCTAAGGGTCTCGACAAGCGGATTGAAGTGTCTTGGAGAGGTTCTAACTACTAAGGAGCGACTTCGGATTGGAGTTGGATTTAGAGTCGTTGAGGTACAATCTTGTCTTTGAAAGTGTTACAAGATTATATATTTATATTGTTGTTGTTAGTTTTACATGTTGCTAGCATGAAGTTGTTGTGTTGAAGTTTATAAGGATTATGGATTGATTGTAGCCTTGGAAATCCGAAATGAAATGTAAGCCATGTTAAGTTGGATTACTAATTGGTCGTTTTTAGAAATGAAGTGCATGTTACTTACTTAAAGATTATGGTTGTTATAATCAAATGCGACGTGATATCATGTTATGCTACCAATTTGGATTGAAATGGAAATTGGTTAAGAATTAGTATTGTTGAACTCAAGGTGGCCGAATTTGTACTTCTAGTTGTAATAGTTTGTTTTCATTTATATTGGACTACCTTATAGATTGTGGTGAGCCAATTGGGGCTGTATTGGTTATTGTATTCGACCTTGAAAAAGGTGGCAAAGTTAGTAGAAACAAAGGAAGTGCTGTCCGATTTCTCGTAGAATTAGTGACCTAGCACTTAGAAAAATTCTACGTTACGAGTGAAAGGTTAATGGACATATTGTGACCATTATAGGTTGAAGTACTAAGTATAGCGTATCCTACTGGGAGAGTGGAATAGCTATCAAGGTTGAAGTACTTTGGAGCATTTTGCTACGTGTCGATAATCGTCGCGAGGTATGTGAACCTCTTCCTTCCTTTGGCATGATCCTATGTATGGAATATACTTGTGGTATCATTTCATGTTTCCTTCTACTCTTAGAAGTTAAGAGGTAGTTATGTGATTTACTCTATGTAGAACTTTTCCTATCTTTTGAGCATGACTAGTTGCACGTATGTAGTACGGTAGACGTACAAGACTATGATATTCTTTACTTGTTTTATGTAATGCCAAGTCGGGTGGGTTAGGAGATTAACTCACTTCTTTGAAAATAGTAAGGATGTCTTAAGTTGATTTTAAGTTAAGGGACTTGAAGAGTTTTAAAGTATGTGATACTTGTCCCGTTTTAAACGTATAAGTCCCTTGGATAGGAAATTGTTTATGGCTAAGGTATAAAGTGAATATAACGGCTTTATGGGAAGTTAGTTATATTTGCCTTATGGAAAGATAAATGACTTGACTATGTAAAAAGGCAACTTGATTTTACGGCATCAATTGCCTAAGGTTTTATAATAAAAAGGAGTCGAGTTGATTTGGCTAATTTACGGCACAAATGAGAATAAGTATCGAACAAGCCACTGCAGCGTTAATAAAGGAAAATGTAATGACAATCCATTATGTTAAAACAAGTAGAAATCCTCCATCTGCATAGAAGCTAAGATAAGACAAAATTGTATTACATTTTCTAGATCATGGCTACTTGAATAAGATCGTTATAAATAAGTATAACTTATTCACGACGCACCAAAGATTTGTTACTAATTTTAAAAGAGTTTACGTATGAAGCTTTTAAGACTTTGAAACTTGTTTTCTTAAAAGTTAAGAGACTTGAAGTATTTTGAAAGTTAAGAGAATTGATTTGAAAGTATAAATTAATGTTACACCCCGTATTTACAGGACATGTTTTAAGAACGTACGTAAGAACTCACAAGTGTAAAGAAATGAGGCAACTGCTTCGGTTGTATTTATATATGTTCAGGAAGGTAGCCCTATCGGCTAACCTATTGTTTTACTTCCGATGTTTTATTTATAAGTTTCATGTATGTTCCGCTGATTTTCTCTGATGTTTACCTGTAAGGGTTCCCAGGTAGGGCACCAGTCGCGGTCCCGGGGTCGGGTCGTGACAAAAGTGGTATCAGAGCAGTTAGTCCTCGGAAAGTGTCTACAGACCGTGTCTAGTAGAGTCTTGATTATCGGTGTGTTGTGCACCACATCTATAATCAGGAGTCTGCAGGACATTTAGGATTGGTTTCCATTCTTCTCACTCTGAGATCGTGCGATAGAGTCAGATTGTTAAGTCGTCCTCCCTAACGAGTTATGTTGATTGCATTCTGAGAAAGGCGATAACCGGAAGGACTATGTGGATTGCGTATCCAGGTTGGTAATGATTATAGTATAGTTGGTATTGTGACATACATCTATACGGGGTTATGTATGAGGGTCAGACGCGTGTTGCCTAGAATGATTTTAGATTTTCAGGGATTGGTAAAGACTAACTAGATACCAGGAAGGTATGGGATAGTTAATGAATTCTCGCCAAGATCTTATGTTTTATTTGAGATAATTGGGAAAGGATGAGCTGTCTGATAGGGTAGTGAACCCTTAAGAAGCCATGTTAAGGAACCTAACGGAATGTTAATAGATTAAGCTGCGTAGTAGGCTTAAGAGAATTGTATGGATGAGGTCCGTATAGAGTAAGTAATAGTTGTTGTGATCGAGACAACATGGTTATGGTTTTATGAGAAGTTTTTATACCCGTTATTGGGGGATTGGTAAGGTAGGCTTGGAGCGTGGAAAGTGCGAGCATCAGAATGTTGAAAACCGCTAGGACCTTAGTTGTATAAGGTCTTCTCGTGAAAGAATTATCAGAGACCAAGATAAGAGTTAAGTGCGACGCTGAGTCGGGTTGAGGACCTGTTACGGGTCTCCCCATATCCCGGAATGGAGTGGGATCAGTTGGTAGTAGTTCCGCTACGTGACGGGGTCACGAGGACGCAAGGCCCAAGTCTAGTTAATTGTTTTACGGGTTCGTGGACGCGTTCCACCTAACCAGTCATGGCCGAAATGGCCTTATATTGTTTTATAGAGTTAATCAACTGATTTGATGACCTAATCGGTATGGAAGTTATGTATGTATGCTAGTATGAGTTGGGAGTACGAAAAGAAAATCTCTTTTGGGCTTATGATGGACAAGTATGCGTGTGCGAGGTATTAGGGCCATGTGTGGCATTGTTAGCATGTCGGGGTTGTGAAAGGAAACTATGTCGCTAATTATAAGTTTGACTCCGAAAGAACATTCGGGGACGAATGTTTCTTAGGGGGGAAGAATGTTACACCCCGTATTTACAGGACATGTTTTAAGAACGTACGTAAGAACTCACAAGTGTAAAGAAATGAGGCAACTGCTTCGGTTGTATTTATATATGTTCAGGAAGGTAGCCCTATCGGCTAACCTATTGTTTTACTTCCGATGTTTTATTTATAAGTTTCATGTATGTTCCGCTGATTTTCTCTGATGTTTACCTGTAAGGGTGCCCAGGTAGGGCACCAGTCGCGGTCCCGGGGTCGGGTCGTGACAGGTGATACTTTCAGGAAGACCCAATCATCCATCTCAAACTCCAAGTGTCGACGCTGATTATCTGCATATGACTTCTGTCGACTTTGAGCTGACAATAACCGCTCCTGGATAAGCTTCACCTTATACACCACCTGCTGGATCAAGTCTGGCCCGACTAACTGAACTTCACCCACATCGAACCAACCTATCGGCGATCTGCACTTCCTCCCATAAGGCCTCATAAGGCGCCATCTGGATACTGGAATGGTAGTTGTTATTATACGCAAACTCAACAAGAGGCAGATGATCCTCCCAGCTACCCTTGAAATCTATAACACAGGCCCGCAGCATATCCTCAAGTGTCTGGATAGTACGCTCTGCCTGTCCGTCGGTCTGATGATGAAATGCAGTACTGAGGCTCACTTGCGTCCCTAATCCCTTCTGAAAAGATCTGTCACGACCCGACCCCGGGCCCGCGACTGGTGCCCTACCTCGGCACCCTTGCAGGTATACATCAGAGATAATCAGCGGAACATTCATAAACTTAACAATGAAATAAATAATAGGTTAGCCGATAGGGCCACCTTCCTGGACATATAAATCCAAAAGCAGTTACCTCAACTTTTTTTTATAAAGTGACCCACAAGATATGACTATAGACCTCTAAGAGTTTACATAATAACTGTGACGGGACAGGGTCCCGCCATACCCCCTGAATGTACAAAAGTCTACAACCTCAGGGAACCGTACCAAAAGACAAGCCTCCGGAGAAATGGAGCTTTCCAATAACTGAACAGTGATCCTAAGAGTGTGGATCAGCAAGCTATGTACCTCAACCTGCGGCATGAACGCAGCCTCCCGAAGGAGGTCAGTACAACATGTACCAAGTATGTAAAACTGAAAGTACTGTAATTTAAATCATAATAGTCTAAAAATAAAGTTGAAGACATGTATGATAACCCAATTAACAGTACACTGTGCCTTACCGAAGTGAAAGTAATGAAAGTCAGTTTTACCCTGTACAACCTGTTTCAACATATGAACCATACTCACACCAGGGCTATGAACACCAGCCCTTAAATATCAAAACGTGCCCGTGGGATCCCCCATCAATGCCGACCGATAGGTATAACAGCTAACCATGTGACGCGCCCGTGGCATCCTACCTCGCCGTCGGCGTACCCACATACAACACATATATACATATATCCTCGGCCCGTGGAATCCCCCGTCACTGCCGGCAGCCGAAGAGTAAAATACAACCATGTGACGCGCCCGTGGCATCCTACCTCACTGTCGGCGTATACACATACAACACATATATACATATATCCTCTGCCCGTGGAATCCCCCATCACTGCCGGCAGCCGAAGAGTAAAATACAACCATGTGACGCGCCCGTGGCATCCTACCTCACTGTCGGCGTACACACATACAACACATATAAATATATATATCTCATGCCCGTGGAATCCATCATCTAGGTCATGAATTAATGGGGAGCTAATCCATGGGGTAATAATCGTATCCGGGAATTTAGCCCGCATCCTGGTCGCATGCCTCGGAATCCCTCATCGTAAGCATGTCCAAGGATCAACCACAATGGAAGCATACCCGTGAAATCACACCTCACTGTCGGTACGTCCAAGTAAGCTCATACTAAGACAATGAAAGCATACCCGTGGAGTCCCACATCACTGTCGGTACGTGCAAGTAAACTCACACTAAGACAATGGAAGCATACCCGTGGAATCCCACATCACTGTCGGTACGTCCAAGTAAACTTCATAACTTCTTTAGACTTTCATTAATATACAAAATGAATCTCATTTTTATGACCTTAAGGCACTTTCTTATAGCTTAATCAAATCCGGAGAATTTAACCCGAAGTACTATGTACTTCTACTCTTTCAAAAAATCCTTTTTCCACATAAAATCCCCATTTTACACTCTAAGCAATTGATACCTTTAAATAAAATTGCCCTACTTAATTTTGTTTCTTTCATCTTAGTTTACCTTACTCAAGAAGACCATTCCTTTAACATTCCATAAAGTCATTATAATCAACTTCCCATAAAGCCGTTATACTAACTTTATGCTTTAGGAACTAAGACGTCCTTATCCTTTCATATAGCCGTTATAACTCCATATATCTTAGACAATTTCGTTTTTTTTATGACCAAGAGACTTATACTTCCAATCAAGTTACACAACTTCCAAAATACTTCACGTCTCATAACCTTAGAAAACAAGTTTCTTAACTTAAAAATCAGGTCTCTTATCATTAGAATAATTCAATATTCAATACTTCCACACCAAGTATTCTATACTTTTTCATGTCAAGAAATCCTTGTCTACCTTATTTAGAATAAACCATTCCTCAAGAACAAGTGAGTTAACTCCTTAACCCAACCAACTTAGACATTTTCTTAAAACAAGTCAAGTATAACAAATGGATTTACTTCATTTAAATCACGTACGTCTACCGTATTATATAGTTATAACTACTCATGCTCAAGAGATAAGAAAGTTTCCACATACCTCTTCGGGTCAATCCACTTTCAAGTCCAATATACCACGCATAGTATGTCAACCTATAATCACCATAATACGTCCATTAGCTTCTAGCTTCAACGTAGAACATTCTAATTGAAAAGTCCCTTATTCTACGAAAAATTGGACAGCACTTCCTTTGTTTCTACATACTTTGCCACCTTTTTCAAGGCCGAATTCAATAACCAAATACGCCACCTTTTAGGCTCAACAATCCAATCAATACAAAGGGGATTACACGCCTAACTTGGACGTGTAAAATTCTGCCCCACAATACATAACAACTAATACAAACTACAAGGTCCAATTTTGCAATTTTGAGGTATAACAACATAACTTCTTATCCAATTCCTTTTTAATCCAATTTCTTATCCAATTCCTACATGCAATACCTCTAAAGGCAATATTGACACCTATAAGTCCTTTCTTCCACACATGCAACATAATTTACTAGCCAAAAGAGAAAGGATTGTTACCTTAGAGCTTACCCAAGTTAGTCCAACAAATTCCACTTGCCTTCCTTCCACAATCACCTCCACAAACCTCCTACAAGTTTGTCAACAAGTTTCCTTCTTGCCACCTTTTCTGAAATTTTCCCTAGGCTATGGTTTCTTCTTGAATTTCTAGAGAGAAGGGAGAGGAATTTTAGAGAGAAGGAAGAGCTTTCAAGAATGACCAAGTCTTCAAGACTTGGTCAATAAATAGGACATGCAAAAAATCAGATGGGGGGGGGGGTACACTTGTCACCCTCCCATGGCCTTTTTAAAAGAAAAAATCTGATTTTCCCTCAGTTCCCGCAATAACTCCGCCTCGGCGCCGCGGCGCTGAAACCTCAGCGAATTTTCAGTCCGCCTCGGCGCCGCGGCCCTGCATTACTGGCGCCTCGCATCCCGTGGCCATGTACTGGCCGAAAATGTTTTCTGCGATCATTGACTGAACTTGTAACTTCCATAACTTTCTTCCCCGATGTCCCATCGACGAACAGTTTGTTGCGTTGGAAACTAGACTCAATGAACTTCATACTAGCCTTTTAAAACACCTCAAAATTCCTAAAGAACTAGGAGATATACCGCTCCAAAGTTGACTGAAAGTCCGCCTACAACATTTTTGCCAACCTAACTTTCCAAATTCAAATCTTATTTCCCTTCGTACGTTCTTAACTTATTCTCTTGAATTTATGGGGTGTAACATTCTCCCCCCCTTAGAAACATTCGTCCCCGAATATTCTTTTGGAGTCAATTTAATATTCCTCGGTACATCCTCGTACTTTACACTAATGGAACCTCATTATGCCACCTATGGTCCTAAGATATCGCACACGCATATCCATCCATCACTATCAAACAAGGAAACAGATCCCAATGGTGCACCAACGCTATTTTACTCCCATTCAAGGCCTAAAATGATTCTCTTATCGTACTTCCAATCTACTTCTAGCATACATACATAACCTTAATATTATCCGTTCATGACATTCCATCATACCACCACTTTATCAATGCATACAAGTATTTAAAGGGTCATAGATGTACCTGAAATCACATAGGTGGGTCAAAAGACCGCTGAAACTGGGGACTGCTACCACGACCTCTGCCGCGGCCTGCTGGTGCATGAACATCCTTCCTATCCATTGAAGGCGAAGAACCCGCAACTAATCCAATAGATCGCTATCCACCGTGCCACCTGCGTCGGACGGTCTCGCCAAATGACCCTGTTGGCCGCAAGCATAACAAGCTGTCGACCTAGTCCGACACTCCCCAAAATGAGATCTACCACAGTGACCACACCGAGGCAAATGTGGCCTCCGCTACCGCCCCTGACACCGGAACACTCGCACTGGAGCCTTGACCTACTCCCGAATAACCCTGGCGGTCAAACCACCCGCCGGAAGACCGAGAAGGGGCACTCTGCGTCGGCGAAAATGAAGACCGGCCACTGAGGCCGCCCACCCCAAAGCTATCTCGAAACCGCTGCCCCGCCTCTTGGCCGGACTGGACTGGCCTCTCTCTCCCTGTCTTCAATCCCCTGTGCATAAGCCTGCATCCTGGCAATATCCATACCTGGCTGAAGAGCCACTCCCTGCATACGAGAACCATATAACGGTCTATCCCCATCACATAGCGGTGAACTCTTTCCGCCATGTCCGCCACATGGTGGCGCGTACCGCCAATGAGTCAAACTCCAGGTTGTACTCTCTGATGGTCCTCCCATTCTGTCTCAATGCCAAGAACCTATCCAAGCGGGCTCTCCTCGTCTCAGGAGGCAAAAAATGATCGAGGAAGGCTTCCGTGAACTCATCCCAACTGGCTGGAGGAGCACCCACACCTCTAGACAATACCCACGACTCAAACCAGTTCAACGCAATATCGCGTAACCGGTAAGAAGCTAACACAACGGACTCCGTCTCCGAGGCCCTAATCACCTGCATAGTCCGCTGCACCTGCCGAATGAACTCCTGAGGATCCTCCTCAGACCTCGAACCATAGAACTCGGGTGGATTACAACTCAGAAAGTCCCGAATCCTTAAACTGTCGGATCTAGGGTTAGCTACCGGCTCCTGGCGGCGCTGCCCTGTCACAATGCTAGTCAACAACGACCGCTCTCCGTAATCCTATACTCGCCTGGTGTGGGCTGAGGCTCGTGTACCGCGGTCTTAGTAGCTTCGCTGCTCCGAACTCTGGGAAATTTGGCGACGTCGTGGAACTCGCCGTCCGAAACATCACCTCAGGTAAAGACTGGGCCTGTGCCCTCGTAACCCTCTGCGTCCTACTAGCAGTTCCCTCAGCTGCCTTGCCATTCTGGGCTTTGGTTGCTTTGCGTGGAGGCATAACTGGTACATAAGAATAGGTCAGAGAGGGTTCAGCCTATAACACAACTCTATTGCACGATCTTAGAGTGAAAGAATGGAAACCAATCCTAAACGTCCTGCAGCCTCCTGATTATAGATGTGGTGCACAACACACCGATAATCAAGACTCTACTAGACACGATCTGCAGACACTTTCCGAGAACAACCTGGCTCTAATACCACTTTTGTCACGACCCGACCCCGGGCCTGCGACTGGTGCCCTACCTGGGCACCCTTGCATGTATACATCAGAGATAATCAGCGGAACATTCATAAACTTAACAATGAAATAAATAATAGGTTAGTCGATAGGGCCACCTTCCTGGACATATAAATACAAAAGCAGTTACCTAAACTTTTTTTTTATAAAGTGACCCACAAGATATGACTACATACCTCTAAGAGTTTACATAACAACTGTGACGGGACAGGGCCCCGCCATACCCTCTGAATGTACAAAAGTCTACAACCTCTAGGAACCGTACCAAAAGACAAGCCTCCGGAGAAATGGAGCTTTCCAAGAACTGAACAGTGATCCCAAAAGTGCGGAACAGCAAGCTATGTACCTCAACCTGCGGCATGAACCACGGCCCCGAAGGAGGTCGATCTGACATGTACCAAGTATGTAAAGCGAAAATCAGTAATTTAAATCATAATAGTCTAAAAATAAAGTTGAAGACATGTATGATAACCCAATTAACAGTACACTGTGTCTTACCGAAGTGAAAGTAATGAAAGTCAGTTTTACCCTGTACAACCTGTTTCAACATATGAACCATACTCACACCAGGGCTATGAACACCAGCCCTTAAATATCAAAAAGTGCACGTGGGATCCCCCATCACTGCCGACCGCTAGGTATAACAGCTAACCATGTGATGCGTCCGTGGCATCCTACCTCGCCGTCGGCGTACCCACATACAACACATATATATATATATATATTCTCTGCCCGTGGAATCCCCCGTCACTGCCGGCAGCCGAAGAGTAAAATACAACCATGTGACGCGCCCGTGGCATCCTACCTCACTGTCGGCGTACACACATACAACACATATAAATATATATATCTCATGCCCGTAGAATCCCTCATCTCGGGTACATGACTTCATGGGGAGCTAATCCATGGGGTAATAATCGTATCCGGGAATTTAGCCCGCATCCTGGTCGCATGCCTCAGAATCCCTCATCGTAAGCATGTCCAAGGTGCATGCCTCAGAATCCCTCATCGTAAGCATGTCCAAGGATCAACCACAATGGAAGCATACCCATGGAATCCCACCTCACTGTCAGTACGTCCAAGTAAGCTCATACTAAGACAATGGAAGTATACCCGTGGAATTCCACATCACTGTCGGTACGTCCAAGTAAACTCACACTAAGACAATTGAAGCATACCCGTGGAATCTCACATCGCTGTCGGTACGTCCAAGTAAACTTCATAACTTCTTTAGACTTTCATTAATATACAAAATGAATCTCATTTTTATGATCTTAAGGCACTTTCTTATTGCTTAATCAAATCCGGAGAATTTAACCCGAAGTACTATGTACTTCTATTCTTTCAAAAGATCCTTTTTCCACATAAAATCCCCATTTTACACTCTAAGCAATTGATACCTTTAAATCAAATTGCCCTACTTAATTTCGATTCTTTCATCTTAGTTTACCTTACTCAAGAAGACCATTCCTTTAACATTCCATAAAGTCATTATAACCAACTTCCCATAAAGCCGTTATACTAACTTTATGCTTTAGGAACTAAGAAGTCCTTATCCTTTCATATAGCCGTTATAACTCCATATATTTTAGACAATTTCGTTCTTTTTATGACCAAGGGACTTATACTTCCAATCAAGTTACACAACTTCCAAAATACTTCACGTCTCATAACCTTAGAAAACAAGTTTCTTAACTTAAAAATCAGGTCTCTTATCTTTAGAATAATTCAATACTCAATACTTCCACACCAAGTATTCTATACTTTTTCATGTCAAGAAATCCTTGCCTACCTTATTTAGAATAAACCATTCCTCAAGAACAAGTGAGTTAACTCCTTAACCCAACCAACTTAGACATTTTCTTAAAACAAGTCAAGTATAACAAATGGATTTACTTCATTTAAATCACGTACGTCTACCGTACTATATAGTTATAACTACTCATGCTCAAGAGATAAGAAAGTTTCCACATACCTCTTCGGGTCAATCCACTTGCAAGTCCAATATACCACGCGTAGTATGTCAACCTATAATGACCATAATACGTCCATTAGCTTCTAGCTTCAACGTAGAACATTCTAATTGAAAAGTCCCTTATTCTACGGAAAATTTGACAACACTTCCTTTGTTTCTACATACTTTGTCACCTTTTGCAAGGCCGAATTCAATAAACAAACACGCCACCTTTTAGGCTCAACAATCCAATCAATACAAAGGGGATTACACGCCTAACTTGGACGTGTAAAATTTTTCCCCACAATACATAACAACTAATACAAACTACAAGGTCCAATTTGGCAATTTTGAGGTATAACAACATAACTTCTTATCCAATTCCTTTTTAATCCAATTTCTTATCCAATTCCTACATGTAATACCTCTAAAGGCAATATTGACAACTATAAGTCCTTTCTTCCACACATGAAACATAATTTACTAGCCAAAAGAGAAAGGATTGTTACCTTAGAGCTTACCCAAATTAGTCCAACAAATTCCACTTGCCTTCCTTCCACAATCACCTCCACAAACCTCCTGCAAGATTCCTTCTTGCCACCTTTTCTGAAATTTTCCCTAGGCTATGATTTCTTCTTGAATTTCTAGAGAGAAGGGAGAGGAATTTTAGAGAGAAGGAAGAGCTTTCAAGAATGACCAAGTCTTCAAGACTTGGTCAATAAATAGGACATGCAAAAAATCAGATGGGGTGGAGGACACTTTTCACCCTCCCATGGCCTTTTTAAAAGAAAAAATATGATTTTTCCCTCAGTTCCCGCAAGAACTCCGCCTCGGCGCCGCGGCCATGCAGCCGGCGCCGCGGCCCTGAAACCTCCGCGAATTTTCAGTCCGCCGCGGCCCTGCATTCCGGCGCTGCAACTTTAGAGAATTTCAGCATATCCGTGTGCATGTACAGCCCTGACGAAAATGTTTTCTGCTCGATCACGCGAACTTGTAACTTCCATAACTTTCTTCCCCGATATCCCATTGACGAACGGTTTGTTGCGTTGGAAACTAGACTCAATGAACTTCATACTAGTCTTTTAAAACACCTCAAAATTCCTAAAGAACTAGGAGATATACCGCTCCAAAGTTGACTGAAAGTCTGCCTACAACATTTTTGCCAACCTAACTTTCCAAATTCAAATCTTATTTCCCTTCGTACGTTCTTAACTTATTCTCTTGAATTTACGGGGTGTAATAAGATCTCCAGAAATTAGCCGTAAACTGGGCTCCTCTGTCCGATAATAGATATAGGGACCCCATGCAGTCTCACGATCTCTCGGATGTAAAGTCTAGCGTAATCCTCGATCGAATAAGTCGTCCTGACTGGAAGAAAGTGGGTTGTTTTCGTCAGCCTATCTACAATAACCCAGATGGAATCATGCTTCCTCTGAGTGCGAGGTAAACCTGTACTAAAGTCCATGTTGATCATCTCCCACTTCCATGTCGTAATATCAATAGCCTGCAATAGCCCACCGGGCTTCTGGTGCTCAACCTTGACCTGCTGACTATTAGGACACTGAGCAACAAATCCTTCCACGTCCCTCTTCAGGCCATCCCACCAATACATACTTCTGAGGTCATGGTACATCTTCGTCGACCCCGGATGAATAGAGTAACGAGCACTGTGTGCCTCCCCCCAGAATCTGCTGACGAAGTCCTGCTACACCGGGAACACACATCCTGCCCTCAAATCTTAGCACCCCAGCAGGCGCTACCTCAAATAGACTCTTCTCCTCTCGAAGAGCCGTATCTCGATACCGTATCAAACCTGGGTCCTCATACTGTCGCCTCTTCACCTCAACAATGATGGAAGACTCGACAATCTCACGAACCCGTACCCCACTATCATCAGTATCGATCAAACGAACCCCAAGGCTCGCTAGCTAATGGATCTAATGGACCATGTCCTGTCTCTCTGGTTGTACCCCTGACAGACTCCCCGTCGATCTACGACTCAAAGCATCTGCAACCACGTTGGCCTTTCCCGGATAGTATAGGATGTCAACATCATAATCCTTCAACAACTCTAACCACCGCCTCTGCCGCAAGTTCAGCTCCCTCTTCCTGAAGATGTACTGGAGGCTCTTGTGGTCTGTAAAAATATCCACATGAACCCCGTATAAATAATGTATCCAAATCTTCAAGGCATGAATAATTGCGGCCAACTCTAAGTCGTGGGTAGGGTAATTCCTCTCATGCTTCCGTAACTGCCGGGAAGCATATGCTATAACCTTGTCGTGCTGCATCAATACGTACCCTAGCCCTATACCCGATGCATCACAATAAATCACGTAGCACTCTAACCCCTCGGGAAGAGTAAGAACTGGAGCCGTCGTCAATTTTTCCTTCAGTAACTGGAAGCCTTTCTCACAAGCTTATGTCCACTGGAACTTAGCTTAACTACGAGTCGACTAGTCAGCGGTCGATATCGAAGCAACCGCTCCTGAACCTACTATAATAACCTGCCAGCCCTAAGAAATTGCGCACCTCCGTCGGAGTAGTAGGTCTCGGCCAAGACTTGACCGCCTAAATATTTGTCGTATCAACCTGAACACCGTCAGCCCCAATAATGTGCCCCAAGAATGCCACTGAAGCCAACCAAAACTCACACTTGGAGAACTTGGCGAACAACTGCGCTCCGAGGACCCAATCACCGTCCTCAGTGATCTGCGTGCTCTCGCTATGCGCGAATAAACCAGATGTCATCATGAATACTATAACAAGCGTATCCAAAATGGCTTGAACACCCGGTTCATCAAATCCATAAATACCATTGAGCGTTGGTCAAACCGAAGACATCACCGAACTCATAGTGCCCATACGGTCTGAATGCGATCTTTGGGATATCTGCCTCTCTAACTCGCTTTGATGATAACTGCACCGCAGGTCTATCTTGGAGAAACACCTCGCACCCTGCAACTGGTCAAACAAATCATCAATCCTGGGGAGGGGGTATCTGTTCTTGATGATTACCTTATTTAGCTGCCTGTAATCAACACACATACGTAGCGTCCCATCCTTCTTCTTTACAAATAAAACCGACGCTCCCCAGGGAGAAATACTAGGCCTGATAAAGCCTTTTTCCAGCAAATCTTTCAGCTGGTCCTTCAACTCTCTCAACTCAGCAGGTGCCATCCTGTATGGCGGAACAGATATAGGCCGAGTGTCTGGCGACATATCAATACAAAACTCAATCTCCCTCTCAGGAGGGATACCCGGGAGATCGTCTGGGAATACATCTGGAAACTCTCTAACCACCAGAACTGACTGAATAACTGGCACCTCGGCCCTGTATCGAATACCCGAACCAGATGATAGATGTACCCCTTCTGCACCATCTTCCTAGCCTTGAGGTAAGAAATAAACCTACCCCTCGGCGATTTGTGTTGCCTTCCACTGATAACCGGCTCGCGAAACCGAACCGTACCAATCTCTCCCTCAAGTCCACATTGGCGTAGCAAGAAGCTAACCAATCCATACCCATAATCACATCAAAGTCTGTCATATCCAACTCTATCAAGTCGGCTGAAGGTCCGACGATCAGATATAGTCACCGGGCAAGCCTTATATACCCGGCTCGGCTACCATCAATCACTCTCGCGTAGCTACCTCAAAAGGTTCTATGGACTCAGGCTCTATCCCTATTCTACCAGCAATATGAGGAGATATATAGGACAAGGTAGAACCCGGATCTATCAAAGCATATACGTTACAACATGAAACTAATAATGTACATGTGACGACATCCGGTGACGCCTCCTGGTCCTGGCGGCTGGACAAGGCATAAATGCGGTTCTGAGGACCATTGGAACTAGGACCCTTGCCACGACCTCTGCCGCGACCTGCTGGCCCATGAGCACCACGCCTCGGGCGGTGGCGTAGGAGATGAAGACCCGACGAACGACCCTGTAGGCTGAACCCTACTATCTGTGCTGCCTCTGGTCGGACAGTCCCTCGAAATATGACCCTGCTGGCCACAAGTGTAAAAAGCTCCCAAAGCATTACCACAACTCCCGTAATGGGATATACCGCATCGGCCACACCGAGAGGGGGGTGGTCTCGATCGGTTAGGATCCGCTTCCTCGAAGCCCAAGCCACACGCCCGAATACCCTGGACGTCCTGAAGATGGTGAATGAGCGCTCTGATCTGGCTGAGGTGCAAATCTAGTCTGCTGCTGAGGCCGTCCGCCTCAAAAGCTACCAAAGAACCATGCTGTCCTGGCCCTCTTCTGCTGATATCTGTCAATCTATCGGACTCTACGTTCCTCACACCCAAGTGCATAAGCCTGCATGTGGGCAATGTTCATGCCCGGCTGAAGAGCTACACCCAAGCAACCCTCTACTAAGTAATCATCGAGCCCTGTGACATAGCGGTGCACTCTGTCCTCCATGTCTGTCACTAAAGTGGGGACGTACCGAGCCAACGAGTCAAACTCTACGTTGTACTCCCGAACCGTCCGCCCGTTCTGCCTCAACATCAGAAATCTATCGGCCCGAACTCTCCTCATCTGCGGAGGCAAGAAATGGCTAAGAAACGCCTCTGAGAACTCGTCCCAAACAGCTGGAAGCGCATGCTCCCCCCGGGACAGTTCCCATGAATCAAACCAGTCGACTGCAGTATCACGCAGCCGATGTGAACCCAATACCACCGACTCTGTCTCTGAGGCCTTGATCACTCTCATGATCCGCTGCAACTGTCGGATAAACTCCTGAGGATCATCCTCGGTCCTCGACCCATAGAACTCTGGTGGACTGCAAATCAAAAAGTCCCGAAGTCTCAAACTAATAGATCTGGGGTGAACTACGGGCACAACCGGAACAGCTGTCTCCCGTCTGTCCTCATGCCTCGCCACGATCCTGGCTAATAACTGGGCCATCTCCTTGTAACCCATATCCTCTGCTCACTTTGTAGGGCGAGGCTCGTATCGTGCCTCGGCAGCCACCGCTTTGCTCTAACTCTATCGGGCGGCGTCATGGAACTCGCCGTCTGAAGCATCACCTCAGGTAAAGACTGGGCATGTGCCCTCGTAACCCTCTGCGTCCTACTAGCAGCCCCCTCAGCTGCCTTGCCCTTCTGGGCCCGGGTTGCCTTACGTGGAGGCATAACTGGTACATAAGAATATGTCAGAGGGAGTTCAACCTATAACACATCTCTATTGCACGATCTCAGTTTGAGAAGAATGGAAACTAATCATAAATATCCTGTAGCCTCCTGATTATAGGTGTGGTGCAGAACACGACGATAATCAAAACTCTACTAGATACGGTCTGTAGACACTTTCCGAGGATTAACTGCTCTGATACCACTTTTTTCATGACCTGACCCCGGGCCCGCGACTAGTGCCTTACCCGGGCACCTTAGTAGATACAAATCAGAGAAACCAGCGGAAGTAAACTTAAAAACATAGAACAATGTAAGATAATAAACAGGCTAACCGCTAAGGTTGCCTTTCAACATGTATATATATAAATCAAATCCTGACAGTTACATCCTTTACAAAACCAATTTACAACAGGACTACAGACCTCTAAGAGTTTATAACAACTATGACGGGACAGGGCCCCGCCATACCCATGAATGTACATGAACCTACAATGACAGGGAATCATACCAAAAGATAAGCCTCCGGAGAAACAGAGCTTCCCAAAAGCAGAACGGTGATCCTATGAGCGAGGATCAACAACCGATGTACCTCTACCTGCGGCATGAACGCAGCCCCTCGAAGGAGGTCGATCTGAGTACCAAGTATGGCGAAATCGAAATGAAATCAAAACATTCTAAAACCAATCCACAGACATGTATGAAACAAACCAATTAACAGTACATAGTGCCATAGTATATACAAGAGCAAATAGGTGTAACCCAACCGGTTCTTTCTAGACCGCCAATGATCGGAGTAGGCCATTCGCCCTTAGTATCATTGTGCGAGTCCTAATCCTGGACTTCCGTAGTCCGCATAGGTCACGTGGACCCGCATGAGGTATTCCTCGCATCGGGGGTAGCTAACCCGCATCGTTTCCTGGACTCCCGTAGTTCGCATAGGCCACATGGACCCGCATGAGGTATTCCTCGCATCGGGGTAACACACCCGGAGTGATTCCTGGACTACCGTAGCCCGCATAAGTCACATGGACCCGCATGAGGTATTCCTCGCATCGGGGGTAGCTAACCCGCGACATATGAACAACGTAACATGTCAGGGGGGTAAGTGATATAATACAAGCACAACCGGCTCATCGTAAACAACATAAGCACAACAAGAAAACCCCCTTCACACAAAAGTCTCAAGATACTGACGCCCATAGTATCCTAGCATGTTTACTTATCAACCAACTTACCACACCTTCAGAAATCATAACAAGGTTTTTATAAACAAGTAAGTAAACCATTATTTTTATCTTCCTTAAGTCGTTATAACTAACTTCCCATAAAGATATCGTAACACTTATACTTTTTAATAATTCAAAACAACCACATTCGTTTGGAAAACCAAGAGAACCTATTCTTTTTAAAACCAAATATCAATTTCCTTCCGAATAATGATTCATAACTCTTTTTGAAATATTTCAAGGTTTTTATCATTTAGAACTCAAGTGAAAGACATCAAAGTGAAACCAAATTCATTTAACACACGTACGTCTACCGTACTATATATTTCACAACAATCATGCTCAAGAGGATAGGAAGAATCACATACCTCCTTGGCTAAATCCACTTGCCAAGTCGAATATGACGTGCGTAGAGTATCAACCTATAATAACCATAAAACGTCTATCAATTCCTAGTTTTCTTCGTAGAATAATCTAAGTGTACAGTTACTTATCCTACGAAAAATTGGACAGCACTTCCTTCGTTTCTACGCACTTTTCCATTTTTTTCAAGGCCCGAAATCAATAACCAAATGCCACATTCAAGGCCCAACAATTCAGTAATACAAGGGGATTACACGCCTAACCGGACGTGTGAAATTTTGCCCCACATTTCATATTAAACAATCCAATAAGTTTAAGGCAATTGCTCGTCTACAACATGCTCACATATTATCCTTATCCAATCCTTTCAAATCCAAATCGTTATTCCCACATGTTATATACCTAATAACAATATCGACAACTACAAGTCTTTCCTGCCTTAACATGCGACATAATTTACTTCAAAAGGAGAATGAATTGTTACCTTGGAATTCGCCCAAAACAGTCCAACAACACGCCCATTTGCCCTTTTACACAATTCCTCTTCACGTTAAAATCACCTCTTCGAACCTCCTACAAGCTTGCCAACATATTTCCTTCTTGCCACCTTTCCGATAATTTCATCTTTGGCTTAAAGTTTTATCAACTTTTTGAGAGAGAAGAGCAAGTGTTTTGGATGACCTATAAGTGTAGAATGGCCAAGTCTTTCAAGACTTGGCCAAGATATAGGCCTTATCTTGATCCACCAATTGGGGGGACACTTGTCGCCTTCCCCTAGGGCCCCTACAAAAATATCTTCTGATTTTTACCCTTTTTCCGCGAAAAATCCCGCCTTGGGGCCGCGGCCCTGCAGCGGCGCCGCGGCGCTGTAACTTCATAAAGTTTCAGGACTTACGGCGCCGCGGCCCTGCAGCCGGCACCGTGGCGCTGTGGTGCCTGACTGAAAACATTTTCCAGTTCTGCTGCCAGCTGAACTTGTGACGTCCATAACTTTCTACTCCGATGCCTTATCGACGAGCGGTTTGTTGCGTTCGAAACTAGACTCAACGAACTTCATACTAGGCTTTTGAAACACCTAAGAACTCCTAATATAACTGGACATAAAATCCCAAAGTTAACTAAAAACCTGCCCAAAACATTCTGTCAACTTATCTTTCCAAAAATTTAAATCTTAATTCCTTTCGTACGTTCTCATATGCATGACCCGGACTACGGAGTGTAACAAAACAACACTTGATCATTGTTAGCGATTTATCCACACACTTAACGCAAGTGCACGTATCGTAACAAGTAATATAGTCTGGGTAAGACCGAATATCGTCCTCAGGGATTAGTGTTCAATTACCAATTTCTATCCTATGGTATCTATTTGGTGATCGATATTTTGATGGTTGTTTATATTTATGACTACTAAATAATTATAAAAGTTAACTAAATTACTTTACTTAAATCAGATATGGTGGAAATAGGGCTTCCAATCTCCTTGCAATGATAAATGTTCTTCTTCTATATTGAGATAGCAGGTTAATTAAGTTGTTTTATATTCTGGTTAGGATATATAAAAACTCAACCCCAATGCAGAACTCTTCTATCTTTCGATGATAAGATTTACCACAAAGGAGGATTAAGAACAATAACCTATTAAACTACACAAGTATCGGGGTACTTTCGTCCACGATTTTAACCTATGCTTATTCAACTATAGCATATTCACAATCTCCCCTTTCAGATCTCGATTAGAAATTATATATGTGATGATAATTAGTGATCAATTAATTATCAAGCAATCAAAACAATTATGAAATAAATCTCAACTATATAAAGAAGAAACCAAAACCATGCATTAAATCATAAAACGAGGTTCAAGTGATTCGAATAGAAAGCCCTAATTAAATTTTAGCTCCTAGCCATAGACATGCTAAGAACTAAAAGATTATCCAACATAAACTAAAAAATAAATAAAGTAAGAAAAAGAATTACTCAAGAACAAGCCTCCAATCTTGAAGCTTTCAAGAACTATGTGTTGTGTAGAGTTAGGGATTGTGAAACCCTTCAAAAATCTTCCCTAAAGCCTTTTTATATCCTTAAAAAACGTTCCCAACTTTTCTCTCTTGGTCTTGGCCCATTCCCATTCGGATTTGGCTGAAAACCCGCGTCGGCGCCACGGCCCTGAGATCGGCGCCGTGGCTAAAACTCTGCGGTGTCCAATGATCTGGGCGCCGTGCCCTCTGCTCTGATGGATCGTGCCACTGCTCCATACATACTTTGCCCGGTGCCGCTTTTCTCTTTGTGCTCTGGAACCTCTGTTTTTGCCCTTTTTTTGCTTCTTTTCGCCAATGTGCCATTTTAAACCACCGTGACTCAAAAGAAAGAAAATTTATCCTAACATGACACATATTTGTACAAAAATGGGCCAAAGACTAACTAAAAGTGACTCAAAAGGTGTATATAAAATACGCCTAACAAACACCGCCAAACTTAACCTTTGCTCACCCTCGAGTAAAGATCAGAAATAGAGACAAAGTATCACGACCGACCCGCGGCCGCGGTGCCCTACAGGCACCCTTTCGTATACATCGAGAGAATAGCAATGAACATACACAACACATAAACATGTTTAGACAATAAACATAACAAGCTAGCCGATAAGGCCGCCTTCCATAAAATATACATAACCAAAAGTAAAACAGTACAACTCTGTTCTTACAGCCCAAACCACAAATGTGACTACAGACCTCTAGGAATAACAACTGTGGCGGGACAGGGCCCCGCCATACCCCTGAATGTACATAATATCTACAACATCAGGGAGAACCGTACCAAAAGACAAGCCTCCGGAGGAATGGAGCTTCTGACACCTGATCAGTGATCCTAAGAATGAGGGTCCACCACCTGCTTACACCTACCGGCGACATGAACGCAGCTCCCAAGGAAAGGGGGTCAGTACACAGTATGTACCAAGTATGCAAAACTGGAAAATACTGTAATTATATCATAAGTCTAAATAAAGTTGGAGACATGGATGATAATCAATTTACAGTACATTGTGCCTTACTAACAATGAGAGTAAACAAGTATAAACTTTACTGCATAAAAATAGAAGGCTCATGATCAAAGTAGGACCATCCGCCCGTAGTATCATTAAGCAATCCTACTCCTGGGACTATTTCACCCGCATAGGTCCTACGGACCCGCAATGGAGCGATGCGCTCCGCATGGGACTATTTCACCCGCTTGGGCCCGGTGGGCCCGCAATGAGTACAAACGCCGCACTCGCATCATGGGTGGCAAATCCATGGAATTAGTAGTAACCCGGGGGTTTCCCCCCGTAAGAATAACATGAACTAGCACAACCGGCTACCATACATAACAAAAGCGCTACCGGCTTATCATAACATAAGCAAGTTAAGAAATCCTCTAACTTCTTATTAACATTATTAATATACCCTCTCATTATAGTTTACTTAAGGCACCAACATATCATTTTAAAAACCAAAGTACTACGTACTTCTATCCTTTTAAAATGACTTTTTTTCACATAAAACTTCCAAGATACTAATAACCGTAGTATCTGATCGGTGTATTTTATATACACCTTTTGAGTCTGTTTTAGTTAGTCTTTTGTCCCATTTTGCACATATAAGTGTTGTATTAGGATAGTTTTTCTTTCTATTGAGTCAAAGTGGTTGAAATGGCCAAATGGCGGAAAAGGAGCAAAAAGAGGGCAAAGAGAGATGCGGTGAAAACAGAGAAAGTGGCGAACAAGGCTAAAATCGGACCAGTACGCGGCTCCTCCTGCGAAAGCGAGGGCGGCGCCCATTATTCGAGAGGCGAAGACTTCAGCGCGCGGCTACCGAGCAGCGGTCACGGGCGCGGCGCTAAACATCGAGGAGCTACGAAGATATAAGCGCGGCTCGACAGCGAATATCGGGGCGCGGCGCGCCGCTGCGAGCAGCGGCGCCAGCGTAAAATTAGGTCTTTGACGGATTTTTGGGCGAACTGCGAGGAAAAGAAGGAGGCGTTTTAAACCTATAAAAGGAGAACCCTAGGCAGTTTTGAGGTCCCCTTCTTGCACAACTCAAGATTCTTGCTTGGAGATTGGATACCATTTATTTTAGTAATTTCTTTTCCCTTTCTTTACTTTAATTCAGTTTTTGTATGATGAACATGGAATTAGTTCTTGTCATATTTATGGCTAGGAACTAATTCTTTTATAGGGCTTTCTATGTTGAATTTCTTGAACCTTATGTTATAAATTAATGCATGCTTATGGTAATTATTCTTATTGAGAGATCTATCCAATAATTGAGTTGAATTCTTGGTTGTTAATTGACAACTAGTTATCACTATATGATTTCTAATCAGATTCTGAAAAGGGGGGATTGTGAATATGTTGTAAGTTGGATAGACAGACTTGAATTGGGGATGAAAATACCTCAATTAGATTTGTAGCGTTGATGAGAGGCTTAACAACCCTAATTTTGCGCATTGTGCGTGACGGTCAACTAGGTTTTTGTGCTTAATCCTCCTATAGCGTTACCCTTATCAGCGAAAGTTAGGTAAGGAACAATCGGGGTTGAGTGTTTATATAACCCTAATGGGAGTATAAAACGATTTCGTAAACCTGCTTTCTCCAAAAGAAGAATACCATAAGTAATGCATTAGTAAGTAACATAAGCGGATAGTAAGGATACATAGAAGCCCTATTCTCATCACATCTGAATTAAATCTTTATATTTAATTAGCTTTCATAACTCTTAATTACAAACCAAACAATCAATCATTAATTCACCAAATAGATACTAGAAAATAGATAACTGATACTTGGACCCTAATCCTAGAGGACGATATTCGGTCTTATCTAAGACTATACTACTTGATACGATAACGTGCACTTGCGTTTAAAAGTGTGTGCATATTACGCGCATCAAGTTTTTGGCGCCGTTGCCGGGGATTAGGCATTAGTTCAATATCAAATTATCTATTTTTAATTTCTAATTTGGTCTTTAATTTTTATTTTTTTTATTTTTTAATTTTTACGTTTTTCGCTATTTTTCGGAAAATCAGGGTGCCGTGATTTGTTTTCTGTTTTTGATCTATTTCAGGCAATCAGTTTATGCGAAGGAGAAGAGGAGCTGACACTCTCGTTCCCTTCAATCCAGAGATTGAGAAAACCTGCAAACAGAACAGAAAGAATCAACGAATTGCAACTTTGATAGAGATGGACGGTAATCTAAACAATAACAGGATGAGAGAAGGGTTAGGTGAAAATCAATTTAACCCAGGAGATCCTCAGCAAGTGCCAATAGATGTGGAGGATAGAGTCCGAATCCAGCCAGAAAGAAGTTTGGGAGATTATGTGCTACCAAGAGTGAATGGAGCACAGACTTGCATTAGGCTCCCTGCAATAGGAGCCAACAATTTTGAGATAAAGCCAGCAATTACGAGCATGACGGCACTGCGTGCAATTCGGAGGATCGCCATCTGAGGATCACACATGCACATAGCTAATTTCTTGGAGCTATGTGCCACTTTCGGATATAACGGCGTTGCGATGATGCGTCGGTTGAGGCTCTTTCCTTTCTCACTCGGGGATAGAGCAAAAGTATGGTTGAATTCCCCGCGGCGATTCGATATTCACATGGCACGAAATGGCACGAAATTTCTAGCTAAGTTCTTTCCGCCTTGTAGCAAAGAAATTGAGAGGAGTTGAATAACTTCTACCAAGGTGATGGAGAGTCCTTATATGAAGCATGGGAAAGGTTCAAGGATCTACAGAGGAAGTGTCACACCATTGCATTGAGTTGTGGAACTTGGTCCACATCTTCTACAACGGGTGGCGGATCTGACGTAACCATCATAGATGCAAAGTGAGTGGAGCATTCATGAGGAAAACAACCCACGACGCTCATGAGTTATTAGAAGATATGGCCACTAACAACCATGTCATCGGCGAGAGAGGCGACTAGTGGAAGAAGAAGCGTGGGTCCACGGTAGATGTTATTCTTGCCTTGAATGCCCAGTGGCTCTTCTAGCGAAACAATTCTGCAGAAGATCTGATGTCGCTGAATGTTGTCTGAGATGCCCAAAGTCGCGAGATATGTGGCGGCCACATACATTTGATAGGTGTCCTTCACGATCCCAACAACGTATCAATGGAAGCGGCGAGTGTCGAGCGAAGAGGTAATTATCGAGGCAATGAACAACCCCTACTCAACACTTATAATCGGTGGAGGAATCACCCAATTTCTCATGGAGAGAGATCGGGGCAGCGAGAGCAGTACGGGGCAGCGAGCGATACGGGGACAAGAACCAATATCGAAGCGTAGAATCGGTATAGGCGATATCAAAACAGCGATGCAGAATCAACAACCCTTCACTCAGCTCCACGGCCTCAATAAGCGCGTCGCGATTCAGCAAACGAGCAGACGATCTGAAAATGTCAGAATAACATTGCCAACGCCTTGACGCAGCTTTTGTGAAGCTAGAGCCTCGTTAAATTTGGAAACACAAGTAGGGCGGTAGCAAAGCGAGATAAACATCGAGCCACGGGACATTGCCAAGCAATACGAGGTAAATCCGAGGAGCGGTGTAAAGCGATGCGGTTGAAGTGGAAAGCAGTTGGAGCGGCACTTGGCCCGGTAGTTGAGAAAGCGGAATTAGGAAAGAGAAGGTGGCGCCTAGCCCAGGTGATAGAAAACTCCGGAGAAGGAGTATCTGAAAGATTCCTTTTCCCGGAGGTTCTGAGGAAGGTGGTGGATAAACAATTCTCCAAATTTTTGGAAGTATTCAAAGCACATCAACATACCCTTCATGAAGCATTAGGCGAGATGTCATCCTATTTCAATTTTATGAAGGAGATATTGGGGAAAAAGAAGAAGGCGCGGAATATGAGGTAGTAGCACTAATGGATGAGTGTAGTGCTATTCGCAGAAGTTGCCACCAAAGCTTAAGGACCTCAGAAGCTTCACACTACCTTGCACAATGGCGGGGTGACTTGCAATGAGCTCTATGCGATTTGGGGCGTATAAATCGATGCCCTGTCGCTTTTAAAGGTTGGAGTTGGAGAGGCAAACCAACCGTGAGTCCGCAACTAGCCGCGGGACGATGGTTCACCAGGGGCAAGATTGAGGCGTGATTGTGAAAGTAGGAAAGTTCTTCTTCCTGCAGATTTCTCATCCTTGATATGGAAGAAGATGCGAAATCCCTATCATATTGGGGAGGCCATTCCTAGCAACTGTAGAGCCTTGATTGACGTTGAAAGAGGAGAGTTAACGCTAAGGGTGGAGAATGAAGAAATGGTGTTTAAAGTTTTTAAACACGTCATTGAGCCAAGAACTGTAAGTGGGTGTTTTGCAATCAACACCATCAAACCCCCATGCGAGCCCTTACAGTGCAACCAAAGAGTGATGAGCCCAAGAAAGCAGGCATGGTTTGCTGAAATGACACTAAATGAGGTAAATGTCCCGGAACTCCCTACTATTGATAATGCTAAATAGACAAGAAGAAAAAGGAAACGCCAAATGGGGCGGAAATGGCGTGGTGGGGGACTTAATCCACCCCCGGGCTATTAAGTCTAAGGAACCTGCGTCCGGCTAAAAGACGTTAAAGAAAACAGCTACTTGGGAGGCAACCTAATGTTTTCAATTATGTTATTTTAATTTCTATCATTAGTTTAATTTTATTTTGTCTAAGAACAGTCTCACGGTATTGGATCTTGTTGTTTGTGTGATTGTAGTCTACAGAAATTAAACCGGGACGAAGCCGGATGAAAGCCAGGATTTCCAGAAAAGCGGGTAAGCGCTTCAGAGCGAGGCGCGGCGCCAAAAGATCTGAACAGCTCGGAAGTTTAAGAGTCGCGCGCCATGAGCCGGGGCGCGGTAGAATTCGAAAAGTTGGTCGAGTTTAGGGCCGCGGCACCGGGAAGCGGCGCGCGCGAAAATCCCGAAGGCGCAGATGGTTAGCCGCGCGCTAGCGAACGCGGCGCGGCGAAATCGAACTTAAAACGCCCAAAATCGGATCTTTCCCAATTCCAACTTCAAAACCTAACCCCTCTCCAAAACCCACGAAATTTGAAACTCTCCACAAATCCTCCAAAAATCCAACCCAACCACAACCTAAACTCTTAAATTCCCAAAAACCCCTAACTATCTCAAACAACAAAGCTCCATTCCATAGCCTCAACCCACCAATTGAAACAAGAACAAACTTGAATCTTCTCATCAAAAGGTAATCCCTATCCTTGTTCTTGAATCCTTTTACTAAAGTCATAGGAGGTAGTAGTTTGGAGAAGTATTGTAGTTGGAGTAGTTCGGAGGCTGAAAAGTGATTGTGAAGTTGGAGAAAGGAGTAGAAAAGAAGGTTGTGGGTATTGAGTAGAAAGATTGAAGTTTGGGGGTGTTGTTTTTCGCTGCTAGTTGTTGAGTGTGTAGGAGACGTTGTGCCACTAAGTTAAAAGCTCCGAACTGTTTTAACCATGGCCACCGGGAAGAGAAGAGGCTCCACGTCCACCCCAACACCTGTCTGATGAAAATAGGTTTGTGAGTTACCGTGCCTACCAAAGATACAAAAGACTTGATACTAGACCCGTAATTCGAGAAGGGAATGGATTACCAAAAGGGATCTATGGGGAGGAAGACGTTTATGAGCCCATCCGCGATGATTGAGCTAAGGGTGGAAGAGATTTGTCAATCCGGAGAAGATAACACCGATGAATACAACAATGGTGCGGGAATTTTATGCAAACTTCCTGAGAAGGCAGAAGGGTGCTTTGTAAGGGAAATTATATGCTGTGATCGCATAAGCAATAAATACAACGCTAAAAGCAGTTGATGTTGAAGAAAGTAGTGATTGGAACCATTTTAGAACATGGTCTAGGAAGCGAACAACATCGATGGAATAACATTGCGAACACGATGAGCTACCACAGAAGTGCTTTTGAGATTGGAAGAAATGGATCTAGAGCACCTGGCGGTGCAATTCAATAAGCGGCAAGGCGTGGCTATACTTCATCGGCGCGCATGATCCCATCCACGCACTTCACGAGTGCGGAAGGCGTAATTAAGCTAGTATATGGAATCATGACGGAAAAGCAATTGATGTGGGGAAAGAGATAGTGCGAGCATAGAAGAAATCAGCGAGTTGGTGACAACAGTGGATTGGGACACGGTTCACTTATTACCGATCTATGCCCACGTGAGTGCGGTCCCACAACTACCCACGAATACTCATGAAAGAAACCAGCCCGGTGTCCTATGGAATAGTGCACTCTTTCCCGCACCCAGCCCGTGACGAGACGGAGAGCACCACCAAGAGCGGCAGCAGAGCCGAGGCAACCATGGATGAAGATGAGCACGAAACAGAGGCTCAACATGAGGCGAGACCCGGCCACCGACCAACCACAAGCGAGAACCTTGAGCCCACAATGGGGCAATTGTACCAACACGGAGGAGATGATGCAAACGCAAACAAGCGATGAGTACAAGGGCAAGAAACAAGGCAACAAATCGGAAGTGAGTGCCTTGTTCAACCAATGGTCGAGGCATTATCCACCGCCACCACCACCATTTTAGCCAAAGTCCGTAAGTGTCCTTTTTCTTTTCTTGTCTTTGAGTCTTACACATTGGGGACAATGTGTGATTTAAGTTTGGGTGTTTTATTTGTGTGTCATGTTATGTTTTAATTAAGTCTTTTCTTTGTTTTATGTTTATTTTGAGTCACCAATTTTTTCTTTTTGAGTCATAATTGCTCACAAAGATCATATATCTTTGTAGTTGCTAGAAACACCTAGTGAAGTAAAGTGGAATAATGTAAAGGAATTGAAGCAACTATCTAAACACTTAGGTTAGATATGCCAAAAACTCACAAGAATCTGTCTATTTGGAGTTTCTTACTTGAGTTATGCATGCTAAATGATAAATGCTTATGTGTTATGATTGCTTGCTATTTGAGGCGAAATAGTTAGGATATGTATGTTATGGAGATGACTCAGGCATTTCTTTGATAGCCAATTCTTACCATTCTTTTCTATCCTGTACTTTAAAAATATCCCTAGTCAGCCCCATTGAGCCTAAATTTGAAACTTCTTCTTTGACACCCTATGTTCCCACAAATTGTACCATAAGTGCAAATATGAAATAGTGGAATCAATTGTGTTAAAAAAGAGACAAAAAGAGTGAATGAGTTTGTTGCACCCCAATAAAAAAGTAATAAGAAAGAGGCAAAAGCCTAAGTTTGGGGGTGCCTATTAGTATAATACACTTCACTCTCCCAAAACAAAAGAGGGGAAGGATAGAATTGAAGTGAAGGAAAGAATCAAAAGAAAAAGGGAAAAATTGAAAAGCCAAAGAGCTTATGGTACAGAAAAATGAGCCTAAATGCCTATCTTTACCAACCCCTACCTAAGCCAACATTACAACCCTCAAAGTCCTGAAGATCTCTTTTATGCATATCCAGAATTAGTGGAGAATAGCAAGTAAGCATGCCATAGGAATTCTTGAATTTATATGCATGATTTAGTATATGGACTTCCATTTAAGCATGATAAGTATGAGTTTGCGAAATATCTAGCTCAATGTGTTGAAATTTCATGCTATATGTTCCTGCATATTATTCTGCTAACCTTCATGTTTTTCTAGTTAACATCTATGCAGCAAAAGTGATTAATGACAGGGAGTCCTTTATTTTTCATTCTTTTGAGTCTTTTTATTGTATTTCTTTCTATCTTTGCTCGAGGGCGAGCAAAGGTTAAGTTTGGGGGTATTTGATCGGTGTATTTTATATACACCTTTTGAGTCTGTTTTAGTTAGTCTTTTGTCCCATTTTGCACATATAAGTGTCGTATTAGGATAGTTTTTCTTTCTATTGAGTCAAAGTGGTTGAAATGGCCAAATGGCGGAAAAGGAGCAAAAGAGGGCAAAGAGGAGATGCGAGTCAAAACAGAGAAAGTGGCGAACAAGGCTAAAATCCAGACCAGCGCCGCGGCGCCTCCTGCAGCCAAAGCGAGGGCGGCGCTCATTATTCGTAGAGGCGAAGACTTCGGCGCGCGGCTACCGAGCAGCGGCGCGCGGCGCGCTAAACATCCGAGAGCTACTGAAGATATAGCGCGCGGCGCCTCGAGCGGCGATATCGGGGCGCGGCGCTAAAACACCCGGACGGATCGCGAGAACTTCGGCGCGCGGCCTGCAGACAGCGCACTGCGGGGCCGCGGCTACGACGCGTAAAAATTAGGTCTTTTGACGGATTTTTGGGCCAGGCCTGCAGGGAAAAGAAGGGAGGCGTTTTAAACCTATAAAAGGAGAACCGTAGCGTTTTGAGGTTCCCTTCTTGCACAACTCAAGATTCTTGCTTGGAGATTGGATACCATTTATTTTAGTAATTTATTTTCCTTTCTTTACTTTAATTCAGTTTTGTATGATGAACATGGAATTAGTTCTTGTCATATTTATGGATAGGAACTAATTCTTTTATAGGGCTTTCTATGTTGAATTTCTTGAACCTTATGTTATAAATTAATGCATGCTTATGGTAATTATTCTTATTGAGAGATCTATCCAATAATTGAGTTGAATTCTTGGTAGCTAATTGACAACTAGTTATCACTATATGATTTCTAATCAGATTCTGAAAAGGGGGGATTGTGAATATGTTGTAAGTTGGATAGTCTTGAATTGGGGATGAAAATACCTCAATTAGATTTGTAGCGTTGATGAGAGGCTTAACAACCTAATTTTGCGCATTGTGCGTGTGACGGTCAACTAGGTTTTTGTGCTTAATCCTCCTATAGCGTTACCACTTATCGTGAAAGTTAGGTAAGGAACAATACTGGGGTTGAGTGTTTATATAACCCTAACGGGAGTATAAAACGATTTCGTAAACCTGCTTTCTCCAAAAGAAGAATACCATAAGTAATGCATTAGTAAGTAACATAAGCGGATAGTAAGGATACATAGAAGCCCTATTCTCATCACATCTGAATTAAATCTTTATATTTAATTAGCTTTCATAACTCTTAATTACAAACCAAACAATCAATCATTAATTCACCAAATAGATACTAGAAAATAGATAACTGATACTTGGACCCTAATCCTAGAGGACGATATTCGGTCTTATCTAAGACTATACTACTTGATACGATAACGTGCACTTGCGTTTAAAAGTGTGTGCATATTACGCGCATCAGTATCAAGTCACAACTACTTTTCAAGACAGTCACAATACCTTTTAGAAATATGATTAGGCTTCTAACTTAGTGACTTCTTTTCTTTTAAAACCTTAGGCAATTGATGCCTTAAAATCAGTTTGCCTTTCATTTATTCAAGTCATTTATCCTTACTTAAATACTTAGAGTAAATCTCTCCTCTTAACCTTCCATAAAGCTAATATAAACAACTTTCCATAAAGTCGTTATATTAACTTTATACGGTAGGCAATTATATTCTTCCTTATATCTAAGGAACTTATACGTTTAAAATGAAACAAGTATCAGATACTTAAAACACTTCAAGTCCCTTAACTTTGAAAACCAAGACATCTTTACTACTTTTAAACAAGTGAGTTAATCCCTTAACTCAACCGACTTGGACATTCTTAAAACAAGTAAAGGACATCAAAGTCTTGTACGTCTACCGTACTATATAGGTACAACTATTCATGCTCAAGAGGTAGGAAAGTTTCACATACCTCTTCGGGTCAATCTACTCGCAAGTCCAATACACCGCACGTAGTATGTCAACCTATAATGACCATAATACGTCCATTAGCTTCCAGCTTCAACGTAGAACATTCTAATCGAAAAGTACCTTATTCTACGGAAAATTGGACAGCACTTCCTTCGTTTCTACATACTTTTCCACCTTTTTCAAGGCCCAAATTCAATAACCAAGCACGCCATATTTAAGGCTCAACACATTAATCAATCAAAGGGGATTATACGCCTTACAGGACATATAAAATTATGCCCCACAATTCATATAAAACAGTCAAATATTAAATGTAATTTTCGACTACAAAATACAACCACAATAAATCTTTTCCATCCATAATGTCGTCTTCGCATGTTATATAGTCGCAACCAACTTCAACAACTATAATCTCTCATTTAGATAACATGCGACAATTATAACTATCGATTCATTTGTATTACAATTTCTAATGGCTAGCATGCCATTTCAGATTTTAGGCTTCCAATATCCATAATACTTATCAATCTTTAATACCCGATTCACGTGGCCAACATCAACTATTACATGTATAATAGCTTAATTCTAAGAGGAGGGGGAATTTTACTGTTACACCCCGTAATTTCCAGGTTATGTTTATAAGAACGTACGTAAGAACTCAAAAATGTTAAGATTTGAGACGAATAAAATTTATCGGAATTTTGGAATTTGTCGGAAAATGAAATATTGCGACGAACGGCAGGGAGACACGTGTCACCCCCCCTTAGAAGTCTTGGACGAAAATGGCATGGTTAGAATGGTCATTTGACCATAATTTAAATATCCAAGTCTTGCTAAAGCTAGAGCTTGATAAAGTTGACTAAGTCAAATGCCACTTGGCTTGATCCTTGTGAAAAGCATTCAAACCACCCATTTGTTCTAATCTTGACCCTCCATATATTTATATAAGCTTACTAGTGCAAGACAAGGCTCTACACTTAGCAAATTTTCAAGAAAAACTTGATGAACTCTAGAGAAAGCTCTCGGCCAAGCTAGGGTTTCAAAGGAAAAACTTTCAATTGTTGTCCAATATACTCCCCACTTTAAACCAAGGTACCTAAGGGTATTGTAAGTGTATCTCTATAGAAAGATCCCGGAAAAATAGTGTTTTCGTATTAGTCGCAAGGCGGAAACTAAAGGAGTTCTTCAACTTTGAAGTTGGAACTTGAAGATAGGTTCATCATAAGCTTCTAAGGGTCGCTTGGAGTGGATTGGAATGTCAAAAAGAGGCGCTAAAGTTGCTAAGGATCGACTTGTAATCTTGGATCAAAATTGGGCTAAATGAGGTATAATCTTCTTCTTACTTTTGTAATTGAAGATTCCATGTTATTATAAGCTAGAAATGATCATGTGATATGTGTTATGAAGTTTGATAAGTGTTATGGAAATTTGGAAGCTCAAATACGAAAATGACATGTTGAGTCATTTGAAATTGAATTACAATTTGGTCGTTAACTAGAATTGTCGCATGTTAGCTACTTGAAGATTATAGTTGTTATAATCAATTGCGGCCTTATAACATGTTATGCTAACAACTTGGATTGAAATGGAAATTGGATAAGAATTGGTGTTATTATACTCAATGTGGCCGAATTGGACTAGTAGTTTGTATTAGTTTGATATCTTTTGTGGGGCGGAATTTTACACGTCTAGTAGGCGTGTAATCCTCTATTGTTAATTGCATTGTTGGGCCTTAAATGTGGCGTGTTTGGTTATTGAATTCGGCCTTGAAAAAAGTGGCAAAGTATGTAGAAACAAAGGAAGTGCTGTCCGATTTTCCGTAGAATTTAGTGACTTTGCACTTGGAATATTCTACGTTTGAAACTAGAAGTTAATAGACGTACTATGGTCATTATAGGTTGACATACTACGTACGGCGAATTGGACTTAGCAAGTGGATTAAACCGAAGAGGTATGTGGAACTTTCTTATCTCTTGAGCATGAATAAGTTGTAAATGTATAGTACGGTAGACGTACAAGATTTTGACAATCTAGGTCCATTTGATATCCTTGACTTATTTTAAGAATGTCCAAGTTGTTTGAGTTAGGGAATTAACTCACTTGTTTAAATATTAAGGATATCTTGGTTTTCAAAAGTTAAGAGACTTTAAGTATGTTGAAAGTATTATTGATACTTGTTTTGTTGGAAAGTTTAAGTCTCTTGGTTATAAAGAAGTATGTAAGTTGCTAATGTATAAAGCTAGTATAACGGCTTTATGGGAAGTTGGTTATAATAGCTTTATAGAATGTTAAAAAGAGTGGTTTACTCTAAGTAATTTAAGTATGTTAAATGACTTGAAATAACGAAAGGCAAATTGATTTAAAGGCATCAATTGCTTAAGGTTTTAAAAGAAAGAAGTCACTTGATTTAGAAGCCCGAAAATGTATTTTCTAAAAAGGTATTGTGACTTGTCTTAAAATGTAGTTATGACTTGATACTACGGTTATTAGTATCTTGGAAGTTTTATATGAAAATGAGTCATTTTAAAAGAATAGAAGTACGTAGTACTTTGGGTTAAACTTCCGGATTTATAATGACATGTTAGTGCCTTAAGTAAACTAAAATGAGAGTGTATACGAATAAGGCTAATAAGAAGTTAGGGGGATTTCTTAACTTGCTCATTTATTGTATGATAAGTTGGTAGTGTTTATGTTATGTATGATAAGCCGGTAGGGCTTATGTTATGTATGATGGCCAGTTGAGATAGGGTAAGAGTATATCTGAGGGGTAAATCCCCAAGATCGTTATACCACCTTCTCCAGGGTAAGAGTATATCTGAGGGGTAAATCCCCAAGATCGTTATACCACCTGCTTCAGGGTAAGAGTATAAATGAGGGGTAAATCCCCAATATCGTTATACCACCTGTTTCCGTGGATTTTCTACCCATGATGCGAGGAATACCTCATGCGAGTCCTTATGGGCTTATGCGGGTGAAATAGTCCCATGCGGGCGGGTACAGCCTATGCGATGAATACCTCATGCGGGTCCACGACTATCACGGGTGAAATAGTCCCGGAGTAGGATTTCTTAATGATCTTTGCGGGCGGGTGGTCTCTTTGATCGCAAGCTTCTATTTTTATGTTGTAAGTATACTCTTGATTACTCTCATTGTTAGTAAGGCCTTTGTATCGTTAATTGAGTTATCATACCGTCTCCGCTTTATTATAGACTTATGATTTCATTCTGATTACTTTGATTTCACATATTTGGTATATGTTGTCTCGACCTCCTTGAAGTGCGTTAAATGCGGTAGAAGTCTGAGTTGTTGATCCTCGCTCTTAGGATCACTGCTCAGTGTTGAGAAGCTCCTTTATTCCGGGCTTATCCACGGTATTGTCGGTTGTTGTACATTCAGGTATGGCGGGGCCCTGTCACTTGAGTTATTATTCTTAGAGTGCAGTAGTCACATTGTGGTTTGGGTTGTAAAGAAAAAAATGTCTTGTTTTATTTGTATAGTTTACGGAAGGTGGCCTTATCGGCTAGCTTTGCTATTTTATGTTTAAGCATTTTATCGATTGTGTATGTTCATTGCTATTCTCGATGTATCTGAAAGGGTGCCTGTGTAGGGCACGATCCACGAGCCCGGTCGGGTCGTGACAAAAGTGGTATCAGAGCAGTTAGTCCTCGGAAAGTGTCTACAGACCGTGTCTAGTAGAGTCTTGATTATCGGTGTGTTGTGCACCACATCTATAATCAGGAGGCTGCAGGACATTTACGATTGGTTTCCATTCTTCTCACTCTAAGATCATGCGATAGAGCTGTGTGGTTAGGGTCGTCTCTCCCTAACAAGTTATGATTGTTTGCAGCTACGAGAAAGGCAGCAGTGACCCAGGAAAGATTATGTGGATTGCGTATCCAGGTTGGTAATGTTTGTAGTTGGTATTGTGACATACAACTATACGGATTTATGTATGAGGGTCAGACGCTTGTTGCCTAGAATGATTTTAGATTACCAGGATTTGGTAAGGACTAAATAGATACCGGGAAGGTATGAACAGTTAAGGAACTCTCATCAAGGTTTTACATGCTAATTTGAGATAATTAGGAGATGATGAGTTGTCGGAAAAGGTAATGGACCCTTAAGAGGTTATAATTAAGGGACTAAATGGAAGACTATGTTAATAGGTTAAGCTACGTGGTATGATTAAGAGAATGGTACGGGTGAGATCCGTATGGAGTAAGTATGGTTGTTATGGTCAAGACAACACGATTATGGTATTACGAGAAGCTTTTGTACCCGTTTGCGGGGGGACTGATAAGGTAGGTGTGGACATGGAAATTGTGAGCCTAAGAATGTGATAACCACCGAGACCTTAGTTATATAAGGCCTTCTCGGGTGGTAAAAGGTTAAGTCAGGCCAATGATAAGAGTTAAGTATGACGCCGAGTCGAGTTGAGGACCTATTAAGGGTCGCCCCATAGCTTGAAATGAAATGGGATCAGTTGGAAGTAGTCCCGCTACGTGACAGGGTCACGAGGGTGCAAGGCCCAAGTCTAGTTAATCATTTTACGAGTTCATGGACGTTCTCCACCGGAACCAGGGTGTGAGAGCCGGAAATGGCCTTATGTTGTTTAGAATAGTAACTCCAAAGATTGGAGGCCTGAATCAGTATGAAGGCTATGTACGTACGCTAGAATAAGTTTGGAAGTACGGAAAGAGTACGACCAGTGAAAACGAGAGCAACCAAGTGTAAAGAAATAGAGCCTGAATCCATGAGAACCTTTCGTGGTGACTACACCCGTGAGTGTTGGGCGGTAGCTGAGCGGGTAGATAATAATTACCGGTAACGATACAGTCGTTGGACCCTAGCGCACTCCTAGCGGTATTGCCATGACGTTGAGGTCATTATGAGTACGGGATAGTTGGCCTCTTGTTATGCCAACGTTGACTGCAGAGAAAGATTGGCTCGATTCCAGTTTTTTAGTAAGCTGATTATCCAGTGTAAAGGAAGAGAAGTGGTAGTAACCAGTGAATTATCCTTCCTTCTTTGGCATCATTTTTTTTATAAGTCTGTGTGACTTGTTCATTTGAGGTAAATTGACGAAGAAAGTAAGTAATAATTGAATTTGAAGGAATTTATGTTAAGTGCCCTTGGAGGTACTTGGAGTTGGTTTGGTGTGACGGTCAGGGCCACGACCTTCCGGATAATTTCAGGAAAGTGTGCAAGGCATGAATAAAATAAGTATGAGTGCTGCCGGCAGAAAGCTGAGGGCATCTTTGGTAGGTTTTGAAAATCTACATGACTTTAAGGCGGTGCGTGATGACTAGATAATTACTGGACCGCAAGAGGACCCTGTGATTAGGGTTGTGACTCCAAGGAAAGCTTATAAAAGGGAGATAAGTTCTCTCCCCCACGTAAAAGGACAGTTTTACGTATTATGGGGTTGCGTGTACCCATGTTGTTAGACGCAGGATATGAGACTGGTAAGGTCTTCGGTATCGTCATGCCATAGGTTGCAGTTGTAGATAACCGTGGGAAAAGTGTTGTGTTGGGGTAATTAAGAACGACGCATTTAATTGGTCGAGAAGTATCGTAAAGATATACATGCGGGTTATGCGCGTGTATGAAAGCTATCGATTATGAATCAAGATAGAAATACTTTGGCTAATAATAAGCCTAAGGTAAGGATATGGCCAGAATGATAAAGAAGAATACGACTATGGTTATGTAAGTTGCACGAGATATGACTACCCCAGACTAGTGTAAATACCATTAGTAAATAATGGGAAGTAAGAACATTTCGAGGAAATGTGGTAACACCTAGCTATAGGCTCTACAAACTGGGAAAGGAAAATCGGGTTACTACTTTACGAGATCAAGGAAATCCCCCCCCCCTCTAAATTGTGATTGACAGGAAGTCTTAGCCATGGGGCAAGCAAAGGAATCAAATCTAAGTTTAGTGACCAAGTTTGGTTGCAACAGAGAAAGGGAAACAGGAACCATGATTGAGGTTAAGGATACCCGAATATTTCGCAAGAATGAGAAACATTTCCAGTTATTGGAAGATAAGTTGACTCGACTACAGTTCTAACTCCTCCTGAAAGACTAGAGGGTTAGGTTATTATGATAACACGTTGGGTGTTGGGCTAGGATGTGTGCTGACGTAACCCGGTGAGGATAGAGCCTGTGTTTTCCCAGTAGTTAGGGAAGCAGGAAAGGAAATTACGCCACTTCTGATTTAGAGCTGGCGGCAGTTAAATCATGCCTTGAAGATTTGGGGGCATGGCGTATATATAGACTTCATGTGGATATTTGTGCAGACCACAAAAGCCTCTGGTATATCTGCAGACTGAGGCAGTAGGATTTGCGACAGCGACGGTGGTTAGAGTTATTCAAGGATTGTGATATCGATATCCTATACCACCCAGGGAAAGCCAAGACAGTTAAAGATACTCTTAGTCGCGGATCTAAGGGTAGTATGCGGATGGGCAGCGGATAGGCGGGCGTGGTCGTGAGATTCTTCGATTCACAGAGCCTGGGGTTCGATTATTTGTTTCAAGGTTAATGAAGTTTAGATCAGAGGTTGCGAGTCTTCCGTCGTTGAGGAGGTAAAGGAGACGATATGAGGATCCAGGTTATGATCTGATATCGAGATCTGACTCTCAGAAAGGAAGAGCATGTTTGAGTAGCCGGATGATGTCTTTGTGATATGAGGATATATTGTGTGTACCGGTCTTTCTTTGGGCTAGTCGTGAGTTTTAGGGAGGCATCTGAGTGCTTATTGCTCAAATTGTTAGTCGACTAAGTTGTGTCGTGACCTCGTGAGGTATGTATGGGTAATATGACCGGAAAAGGGACGTGCGAGTTGTTACTTAATATCCGAATTAGTAGCGGTCATGGTTGAACACGAAGCCAGTGGGCTATTACAGGCGATTTAGACCCCGACTTAGACATGGGAGGTATTTAAAATGGATCTTGTTACAGGGTGGAATCATACTCAGAGGAAGTGCGACTCCCTGGGGGTCATGGTAAATAGGTCGTGAAACCCGGTAGTGTTCTTCCGGTTAGGACCACTTACTCGGCTGAGGTTCATGCTAGCTTTTATAGCAGGGGGATTGTGAGACTGCACGGGGTTCCTACGTTTATGATGTCAGACATATGAGCTCGATTACAGATAACTTCTGGAGGTTTTTTTTCAGAAGGATTTTAGGGACACATGTGAGTCTCAGTGTTGCATTACACCTCGGGCCAAGCGGACGCGAGCGTACTATCCAGGCACTTGGGGATAGGTTGCGGGCCTGTGTTCTTGATTTCAGAAATAGTCGGGAGGGTTAATTGCCTCTTGTTGAGTTACGTACGATAACAGATACCCTTTCAGTATTCAGATGGCCCTGTATGAGGCCTTGTATGTAAGAAAGTGTAGATCGCCGGTTGGATGGTTCGACATAGGCGAGGTTCAGTTATTTGGTCCAGACTTGATTCAGCGGGCTGTGGATAAGGCGAAGCTTATCCGGGAAAGATTATTAGTAAGCTTAGAGTCGGCAGAAGCTTTATGCAGATAGCCGACGTTGACACATGGGGTTCAGCTTGACATTTTAGTATGAGTATTGTGATGTGGCCTCGTGTGGTATTATTGGTATGTAGGGGTTGTAAAAAAAGATAATGTCGGTATTTTTAAGTTTGACTCCCAAAAGAACATTCGGGGACGAATGTTTCTAAGGGGGGAAGAATGTTACACCCCGGAATTTCTAGGTTATGTTTATAAGAACGTACGTAAGAACTCAAAAATGTTAAGATTTGAGACGAGTAAAATTTATCAGAATTTTGGAATTTGTCGGAAAACGAAATATTGCGACGAACGGGAGGGCGACACGTGTCACCCCCCTTAGAAGTCTTGGACGAAAATGGCATGGTTAGAATGGTCATTTGACCATAATTTAAATATCCAAGTCTTGCTAAATCTAGAGCTTGATAAAGTTGACTAAGTCAAATTCCACTTGGCTTGATCCTTGTGAAAAGCATCCAAACCACCCATTTGTTCTAATCTTGACCCTCCATATATTTATATAAGCTTACTAGTGCAAGACAAGGCTCTACACTTAGCAAATTTTCAAGAAAAACTTGATGAACTCTAGAGGAAGCTCTCGGCCAAGCTAGGGTTTCAAAGGAAAAACTTTCAATTGTTGTCCAATAATCTCCCCACTTTAAACCAAGGTACCTAAGGGTATTGTAAGTGTATCTCTATAGAAAGATCCCGGAAAAATGGTGTTTTCGTATTAGTCGCAAGGCGGAAACTAAAGGAGTTCTTCAACTTTGAAGTTGGAACTTGAAGATAGGTTCATCATAAGCTTCTAAGGGTCGCTTGGAGTGGATTGGAATGTCAAAAAGAGGCGCTAAAGTTGCTAAGGATCGACTTGTAATCTTGGATCAAAATTGGGCTAAATGAGGTATAATCTTCTTCTTACTTTTGTAATTGAAGATTCCATGTTATTATAAGCTAGAAATGATCATGTGATATATTTTATGAAGTTTGATAAGTGTTACGGAAATTTAGAAGCTCAAATCCGAAAATGACATGTTGAGTCATTTGAAATTGAATTACAATTTGGTCGTTAACTAGAATTGTCGCATGTTAGCTACTTGAAGATTATAGTTGTTATAATCAATTGCGGCCTTATAACATGTTATGCTAACAACTTGGATTATTGAAATTGGATAAGAATTGGTGTTATTGTACTCAATGTGGCCGAATTGGACTAGTAGTTTGTATTAGTTTGATATCTTTTGTGGAGCGGAATTTTACACGTCTAGTAGGCGTGTAATCCCCTATTGTTAATTGCATTGTTGGGCCTTAAATGTGGCGTGTTTGGTTATTGAATTCGGCCTTGAAAAAGGTGGCAAAGTATGTAGAAACAAAGGAAGTGTTGTCCGATTTTCCGTAGAATTTAGTGACTTTGCACTTGGAATATTCTACGTTTGAAACTAGAAGTTAATAGACGTGCTATGGTCATTATAGGTTGACATACTACGTACGGCGAATTGGACTTAGCAAGTGGATTAAACCGAAGAGGTATATGGAACTTTCTTATCTCTTGAGCATGAATAAGTTGTAAATGTATAGTACGGTAGACGTACAAGATTTTGACAATCTAGGTCCATTTGATGTCCTTGACTTATTTTAAGAATGTCCAAGTTGTTTGAGTTAGAGAATTAACTCACTTGTTTAAATATTAAGGATATCTTGGTTTTCAAAAGTTAAGAGACTTTAAGTATGTTGAAAGTATTATTGATACTTGTTTTGTTGGAAAGTTTAAGTCTCTTGGTTATAAAGAAGTATGTAAGTTGCTTATGTATAAAGCTAGTATAACGGCTTTATGGGAAGTTGGTTATAATAGCTTTATGGAAAGTTAAAAAGAGTGGTTTACTCTAAGTAATTTAAGTATGTTAAATGACTTGAAATAACGAAAGGCAAATTGATTTAAAGGCATCAATTGCTTAAGGTTTTAAAAGAAAGAAGTCACTTGATTTAGAAGCCCGAAAATGTATTTTCTAAAAAGGTATTGTGACTTGTCTTAAAATGTAGTTATGACTTGATACTACGGTTATTAGTATCTTGGAAGTTTTATATGAAAATGAGTCATTTTAAAAGAATAGAAGTACGTAGTACTTTGGGTTAAACTCCCGGATTTATAATGACATGTTAGTGCCTTAGTAAACTAAAATGAGAGTGTATATGAATAAGGCTAATAAGAAGTTAGGGGGATTTCTTAACTTGCTCATTTATTGTATGATAAGCTGGTAGTGCTTATGTTATGTATGATAAGCCGGTAGGGCTTATGTTATGTATGATGGCCAGTTGAGATAGGGTAAGAGTATATCTGAGGGGTAAATCCCCAAGATCGTTATACCACCTTCTCCAGGGTAAGAGTATATCTGAGGGGTAAATCCCCAAGATCGTTATACCACCTGCTTCAGGGTAAGAGTATAAATGAGGGGTAAATCCCCAAGATCGTTTTACCACCTGTTTCCGTGGATTTGCTACCCATGATGCGAGGAATACCTCATGCGAGTCCTTATGGGCTTATGCGGGTGAAATAGTCCCATGCGGTAGTCTGACTATCACGAGGAATACCTCATGCGGTCCACACGACTATCACGGGTGAAATAGTCCCGAGTAGGATTGCTTAATGATCTGCGGGCGGGTGGTCTGCTTTGATCGCAAGCTTCCTATTTTTATGTTGTAAGTATACTCTTGATTACTCTCATTGTTAGTAAGGCCTTTGTGTCTTCGTTAATTGAGTTATCATACTGTCTCGATTTTATTATAGACTTATGATTTCATTATAGTACTTTCGGTTTCACATATTTGGTACATGTTATCTTGACCTCCTTGAAGCCGCGTTAAATGCAGTAGAGTGCAGATTCGATCCTCGCTCTTAGGATCACTGTTCACCGCTGAGAAGCTCCTTTATTCCGAGGCTTATCCACTGGTATTGTCGGTTGTTGTACATTCGGGGTATGGCGGGGCCCGTCACTTGAGTTGTTATTCTTAAGTGCAGTAGTCACATTGTGGTTTGGGTTGTAAAGAAAAAAATGTACTATTTTATTTGTATAGTTTCTGGAAGGTGACCTTATCGTCAACTTTGTTGTTATTTTATGTTTAAGAATTTTATCGATTGTGTATGTTCATTGCTATTCTCGATGTATACGAAAGGGTGCCTGTGTAGGGCACCGATCGCGAGCTTGGTGGTCGTGACATTTACCTTTAAGATTTTTCCCACTATAGCCCTTTTTCCACAACTCCTTTTCTCATCAAACTCGTCCACGCGAGCTTTCTACGAGTTTATCAACACTTCACCTTCTTGCCGCCGCTCCAATAATTCTTCACTAGGCCAAGGTTTTCTTTTAAGAATTTCTAGAGAGAAGGGAGAGGGTTTGCTTAGGATGGTTCTTAGTAAAATGATCAAGTCTTCAAGACTTGGTCTTAAGATAGGACCTTTTCTTGGTCAAAAAGATGGGAGGGACACTTGTCACCCTCTCATAGGCTTTTTCACAAATATCCCCTGATTTTCTCCCCTTTTCCGCGGAAAAATCCCGCCTTGGCGCCGCGGCCCTGCAGCCGGCGCCGCGGCGCTGCAACCTCAGAGAATTTCAGGACTTACGGCGCCGCGGCCCTGCTGACGGCGCCGCGGCGCTGCGACGTCTGACTAGAATATATTTCCTCCGCGTCTACCCACTGAACTTCTAACGCCTATACCTTTCTGCCCCGATGTCCTACCGACGAACGGTTTGTTGCGTTGGAAACTAGACTCAACAAACTTTATGCTAGGCATTTTAAACACCTAAAAACTTTTAATACTTGGGGTATATAGTACTCCAAAGTTGACTCAAAATCTGCCCAAAACATGTTTGTCAACTTATCTTTCCACTTTCAAATCTTAATTCCCTTCGTACGTTCTTATCTTATTCTTCTTGAATTTACGGGGTGTAACATTCTTCCCCCCTTAGAAACATTCGTCCCCGAATGTTCTTTTGGAGTCAAACTTATAGATAGCGACATAGTTTCCTTTTAGAACCCCGACATACCAATAATGCCACACGTGGCCACATAATAGCACTTAAGCAAAATACTTCATTTAAAACTTGACAATTAAGGGAAATGAATTACCTGAAGGTGTAGAGAATAAGTGAGGATACTTCCTCAACATGTCCTCCTCCGCTTCCCAAGTCATCTCCTCCCTATTATCATTCCGTCACAAAACTTTGACGGAAGCCACATCCTTGGTCCGCAGTCGCCTGACCTGGAGATCGAGTATCGCTATGGGACTCTCCTCACACGATAACCCCTCTGTCACCTAGACCTCGCTAGCTGGGAAAACTCTCGATGGATCTCCGATACACTTCCGCAACATAGAAACATGGAAGACCGAATGTACCGCCACTAACTCTGATGGCAGATCCAACTCATAGGCAACCTTGCCTACTCTACGGATAATCTGGTAGGGCCCAATGTACCTTGGGCTAAGTTTCCCCTTCTTTCCGAATCTCATCACACCCTTCATGGGCGATACCTTTAAGAAGACCCAATCGTCTACCTGAAACTCCAAATGTCGACACCGATTATCCGCATAAGACTTCTGCCGACTCTGAGCTGCTAACAGTCTCTCCTGGATAAGCTTCACCTTATCCACGGCCTTCTGAATCAAGTCTGGTCCAACTAACTGTACCTCGCCCACGTCGAACCAACCAATCGGCGACCTATATTTTCGCCCATACAAAGCCTCATATGGCGCCATTTGTATACTAGAATAGTAGTTGTTGTTATAAGCAAACTCCACGAGAGGCAAATGATCCTCCCAGCTACCCCTGAAATTAATCACACATGCTCGCAGCATATCCTCAAGTGTCTGGATAGTACGCTCTGCCTGCCCGTTAGTCTGAGGATGAAACGCGGTACTGAGACTCATATGTGTCCCTAGTCCCTTCTGGAAAGACCTCCAGAAGTTAGCCGTAAAATGGGCTCCCCTGTATGATATAATCGATATAGGGACTCCGTGCAGTCTCACAATCTCTCTGATATACAATCTGGCATAATCCTCAGCCGAATACGTAGTCCTGACTGGAAAAAAGTGGGCTGATTTCGTCAGCCTGTCAACAATAACCCAGATGGAATCATACTTCCTCTGAGTACGAGGTAACCCTGTAACAAAGTCTATGTTGATCACCTCTCACTTCCATATCGGAATATCAATAGCCTGTAATAGCCCACCGGGCTTTGGTGCCCTACCTTGACCTGCTAATAATTTGGACACTGTGCAACAAAATCTGCCACGTCCCTCTTCAGGCCATCCCACCAGTACATACATCTGAGGTCATGGTACATCTTAGTCGACCCCGGATGAATAGAATAACGGGCGCTGTGTGCCTCCCCCAAAATCTGTTGACGAAGTCCTGCAACATCGGGAACACACAATCTGCCCTCCAACCTTAGCACCCCATCCGGCGCTACCTCAAATAGACTTTTCTCCTCTCGAAGAGCCGTGTCTCGATATCGTATCATAACTGGGTCCTCATACTGTCGCCTCCTCACCTCATCAACGATGGAAGACTCGACAATCTCACGAACCCGTACCCCACTATCATCGGTATCGATCAATCGAACCCCAAGGCTCGCTAACTGATGGATCTGACGGACCATGTCCTGTCTCTCTGGATGCACCTCTGACAGACTCCCCATCGATCTACGACAAAAAGCATCTGCAACCACGTTGGCTTTCCGCGGATGGTATAGAATATCAACATCATAATCCTTCAACAACTCTAACCACCGCCTCTGCCGCAAGTTCAACTCCCTCTGCCTGAAGATGTACTGGAGGCTCTTGTGGTCTGTATAAATATCCACATGAACCCCATATAAATAATGTCTCCAAATCTTCAAGACATGAATAAATGCGGCCAACTCTAAGTCGTGGGTAGGGTAATTCCTCTCATGCTTCCGTAACTGTCGAGAAGCATATGCTATAACCTTGTCATGCTGCATCAATACGCACCCTAGCCCGATACCCGAGGCATCACAATAAATCACGTAGCACTCTAACTCCTCGGGAAGAGTAAGAACTGGAGCCATCGTCAATTTTTCCTTCAGTAACTGGAAGCCCTTCTCACAAGCTTATGTCCACTGGAACTTAGCTGCTTTCTGAGTCAGCCTTGTCAACAGTGCTGATATCGAAGCAAACTGCTCGACAAACCTACGATAATAACCTGCCAGCCCTAAGAAATTGCGCACCTTCGTCGGAGTAGTAGGTCTCGGCCAAGACTTGACCGCCTCAATATTTGTCGTATCAACCTGAACACCGTCAGCCCCAATAATGTGCCCCAAGAATGCCACTGAAGCCAACCAAAACTCACACTTGGAGAACTTGGCGAACAATCGCCGCTCGGAGGACCCAATCTTGTCTCGTGATCTGCATGCTCCTGCTATGTGCGCGAATAAACCAGGATGTCATCACTGAATACTATAACAAATGTATCCAAAAATGGCTTGAACACCCGGTTCATCAAATCCATAAATACCGCTGGAGCGTTGGTCAAACCGAAAGATATCACCCTGAACTCATAGTGCCCATACCGGGTCCTGAATGTAGTCTTTGGAATATCTGCCTCGCGAACTCGCACCTGATGATAACCAGACCGCAGGTCTATCTTGGAGAAACACCTCGCACCCTGCAACTGGTCAAACAAATCATCAATCCTGGGGAGGGGGTATCTGTTCTTGATGGTTACCTTATTCAGCTGTCTGTAATCAACACACATACGCAACGTCCCATCCTTCTTCTTCACAAACAAAACTGGCGCTCCCCAGGGAGAAATACTAGGCCTGATAAAGCCTTTCTCCAGCAAATCTTTCAGCTGGTCCTTCAACTCCCTCAACTCAGCAGGTGTCATCCTGTACGGCGGAATAGATATAGGCCGAGTTTCTGGCAACATATCAATACAAAACTCAATCTCCCTCTCAGGAGGGATACTCGGGAGATCGTCTGGGAACACATCTGGAAACTCCCTAACCACGCATCGATCAAGAACTGCACCTCACCTGCGTATCGAATACCCGAACTAGATGATTGATGTACCCTTTCTGCACCATCTTCCTAGCCTTGAGGTAAGAAATAAACCTACCTCTCGGCGACGCGGTGTTGCCCTTCCACTCGATAACTGGCTCTCCAGGAAACTGGAATCGGACCAACCTGCTTCTACAGTCAACGTTAGCATAACAAGAAGCCAACCAGTCCATACCCATAATAACGTCAAAATATGTCATCTCTAACTCTATCAAGTCTGCTAGGGTCTGACGACTGTAAATAAACACCGGGCAACCTTTGTACACCCGCTCAGCTAACACCGAATCACCCACTGGCGTAGCTACCTCAAAAGGCTCTATAGACACCGGCTCTATCCCGATTCTACCAGCAACAAAAGGGTACACATAGGACAAGGTAGAACCTGGATCTATCAAAGCATAAACGTCACAGCATGAAATCAATAATGTACCTGTGACGACGTCTGGGGAAGCCTCCTGATCCTGGCGGCTGGCTAAGGAATATATGTGGTTCTGTGGACCTCTAGAACTTTGACCCCCACCACGACCTCTGCCGCGGCCTGCCGTTCCGTGATCACCCTGCCCTCCAGGGCGCATAACCACAGAAGAAGAGGAAGACCCAGCAACTGATCCTGTCGGCTGAACTATACCACCTATGATGCCTCTGGTCGGACAATCTCTCTTCAAATGGCCCTACTGGCCACAAGAGTAACAAGCTCCTGGAGGAACACGACACCCTCCACGATGGGAATCACCACATCGACCACACTGAGGTATAGGTGGCCTCGTCATTGGAACCCGATTCCTGCGGGAACCCGGCCACAGCCCTGTCTTGCCCCTGAATGACTCGACCGATCAAACCTCCTGCCAGAAAATCGAGAAGGAGCACTTTGTGCTGACTGAAAAGTGGACCTGGCCTGCTGCTGAGGTTGTCCGCCTCGATAATCACCCTGAGACCCTGCTGTCCTGGCCCTCTTGGGCTGGCCTGAGTCTAGCTAATCCTCTCACTCTCTGTCCTCTATCCCCTGCGCATAAGCCTGCATCCTGGCAATATCCATACCGGGCTGGAGGGCCACCCCCAAGCATGCAGTAATCATATGACAGTCTAGCCCCATCACATAGCGGTGAACTCTGTCTGCCATGTCAGCCACGATGGTGAGCGTATACCTGGCCAATGAGTCAAACTTCAGGCTGTACTCTCTGATAGTCATCCCATTCTTCCTCAAGGTCAAGAATCTATCCACGCGGGCTCTCCTCATCTCAGGAGGCAAAAAGGCGATCCAGGAAGGCCTCTGTGAACTCCTCCCAAATAGCTGGAAGAGCACCCTCACCTCTAGACAGCTCCCATGACTCAAACCAGTTCAACGCAATATCGCGTAACCGGTAAGAGGCTAGCAAAACTGACTCTGTCTCCGAGGCCCTGAGCACCTGCATAGTCCGCTGTAACTGCCGAATAAACTCCTGTGGATCCTCCTCAGATCTCGAACCATAGAACTAGGGTGGATGACAACCCAGAAAATCCCGAATCCGTAAACTATCGGCTCTACGGTTAGCTACCTGCTCCTGTCGGTGTTGCTCTGCTACTATGCTGGTCAATAACCGGATCTGTTCTCCGTAATCTCTATACTCAGCTCCTGCTTGCGGAACTGGAGGCTCAGGTACCGGACCTCTGGAGCTACTGTCACTCTCGGCTCCTCTAATACTGCCGGCATGGCTGAACTCGCCGACCCGCCTACAACCTCAGGCATAGTCTGTGTCTGAGTCCTAGTAACCCTCTGCGTACCGCTAGCAGCTCCCGCCGCTTTGCCCTTCAGGCCCGGTCGCTTCCGTGGAGGCATAATCGATACATAAGAATAGGTCGAGAGGATTCAACCTAATAGGGCGGCTCTGCACGATCTCGGAGAGAAGAATGGAAATCAATCCTAAATGTCCTGCACCTCACGATTATAGATGTGGTGCACAACACACCGATAATCAAGACTTACTAGACACTGTGCAGACACTTTCCGAGGACTAACTGCACTGATACCACTTTTGTCACGACCCGACCCGGCGCGATCGTGCCCTACTCCGCACCCTTTCAGGTATACATCAGAGAATAGCAGCGGAACATACACAACACATAAACATGTTTAGACAATAAACATCACAAGCTAGCCGATAAGGCCGCCTTCCATAAAATATACATAACCAAAAGTAAAACAGTACAACTCTGTTCTTACAGCCCAAACCACAAATGTGACTACAGACCTCTAGGAATAACAATTGTGGCGGGACAGGGCCCCGCCATACCCCTGAATATATATAATATCTACAACATCAGGGAGAACCGTACCAGAAGACAAGCCTCCGGAGGAATGGAGCTTCTGACACATGATCAGTGATCCTAAGAATGAGGGTCCACCACCTGCTTACCCCTACCTGCGGCATGAACGCAGCCCCCAAGGAAAGGGGGTCAGTACACAGTATGTACCAAGTATGCAAAACTGGAAAATACTGTAATTATATCATAAGTCTAAATAAAGCTGGAGACATGGATGATAATCAATTTACAATACACTGTGCCTTACTAACAATGAGAGTAAACAAGTATAAACTTTACTGCATAAAAATAGGAGGCTCATGATCAAAGTAGGACCATCCGCCCGTAGTATCATTAAGCAATCCTACTCCTACGACTATTTCACCCGCATAGGTCCTACAGACCCGCAATGGAGCGATGCGCTCCGCATGGGACTATTTCACCCGCACAGGACTATTTCACCCGCTTGGGCCCGGTGGGCCCGCAATGAATACAAACGCCGCACTCGCATTATGGGTAGCAAATCCATGGAATTAGTAGTAACCCGGGGGTTTCCCTCCGTAAGAATAACATGAACTAGCACAACTGACTACCATACATAACATAAGCGCTACCGACTTATCATAACATAAGCAAGTTAAGAAATCCCCTAACTTCTTATTAACATTATTAATATACCCTTTCATTATAGTTTACTTAAGGCACCAACATGTCATTTTAAAAATCCGGGAATTTAACCCAAAGTACTACGTACTTCTATCCTTTTAAAATGACTCTTTTTCATATAAAACTTTCAAGATACTAATAACCGTAGTATCAAGTCACAACTACTTTTCAAGACAGTCACAATACCTTTTAGAAATATGATTAGGCTTCTAACTCAGTGACTTCTTTTCTTTTAAAACCTTAGGCAATTGATGCCTTAAAATCAGTTTGCCTTTCATTTATCCTTACTCAAATACTTAGAGTAAATCTCTCCTCTTAACCTTCCATAAAGCTAATACAACCAACTTCCCATAAAGTCGTTATATTAACTTTATACGGTAGGCAATTATATTCTTCCTTATATCTAAGGGACTTATACGTTTAAAACGAAACCAGTATCAGATACTTAAAACACTTCAAGTCCCTTAACTTTGAAAACCAAGACATCTTTACTACTTTTAAACAAGTGAGTTAATCCCCTAACTCAACCGACTTGGACATTCTTAAAATAAGTAAAGGACATCAAAGTCTTGTACGTCTACCGTACTATATAGGTACAACTATTCATGCTCAAGAGGTAGGAAAGTTTCACATACCTCTTCGGGTCAATCCACTCGCAAGTCCAATATACCGCACGTAGTATGTCACCCTATAATGACCATAATACGTCTATTAGCTTCCAGCTTCAACGTAGAACATTCTAATCGAAAAGTACCTTATTCTACGGAAAATTGGACAGCACTTCCTTCGTTTCTACATACTTTTCCACCTTTTTCAAGGCCCAAATTCAATAACCAAGCACGCCACATTTAAGGCTCAACACATTAATCAATCAAAGGGGATTATACGCCTTACAGGACATATAAAATTCTGCCCCATAATTCATATAAAACAGTCAATATTAAATGTAATTTTCGACTACAAAGTACAACCACAATAAATCTTTTCCATCCATAATGTCGTCTTCGCATGTTATATAGTCGCAACCAACTTCAACAACTATAATCTCTCATTTAGATAACATGCGACAATTATAACTATCGATTCATTTGTATTACAATTTCTAATGGCTAGCATGCCATTTCAGATTTTAGGCTTCCAATATCCATAATACTTATCAATCTTTAATACCCGATTCACGTGGCCAACATCAACTAGTACATGTATAATAGCTTAATTCTAAGAGGAGGGGGAATTTTACCTTTAAGATTTTTCCCACTATAGCCCTTTTTCCACAACTCCTTTTCTCATCAAACTCGTCCACGCGAGCTTTCTACGAGTTTATCAACACTTCACCTTCTTGCCGCCGCTCCAATAATTCTTCACTAGGCCAAGGTTTTCTTTAAAGAATTTCTAGAGAGAAGGGAGAGGGTTTGCTTAGGATGGTTCTTAGTAAAATGACCAAGTCTTCAAGACTTGGTCTTAAAATAGGACATTTTCTTGGTCAAAAAGATGGGAGGGACACTTGTCACCCTCCCATAGGCTTTTTCACAAATATACCCTGATTTTCTCCCCTTTTCCGCGGAAAAATCCCGCCTTGGCGCCGCGGCGCTGCAACCTCAGAGAATTTCAGGACTTACGGCGTCGCGGCCCTGATGACGGCGCCGCGGCGCTGCGACGTCTGACTGGAATATCTTTCTTCCGCATCTACCCACTGAACTTCTAACGCCCATACCTTTCTGCCCCGATGTCCTACCGACGAAAGGTTTGTTGCGTTGGAAACTAGACTCAACAAACTTTATGCTAGGCTTTTTAAACACCTAAAAACTCTTAATACTTGGGGTATATAGTACTCCAAAGTTGACTCAAAATCTGCCCAAAACATGTTTGTCAACTTATATTTCCACTTTCAAATCTTAATTCCCTTCGTACGTTCTTATCTTATTCTTGTTGAATTTACGGGGTGTAACACAAAGACACGAATTAAAGAAAATAAAAGAACTCAAAGACACTTATCAATCTGCTGCACAATTGCCACTAGAAAAGCATGAAGGTTAGTAGAATATATGCAGGAAAATATAGCATGAATTTTTAGCATTCTAAAACTCTTAAGTCAGATATTTCGCAAATTCAATTCAATCATTCTCAATGGACGTAAGAACACTTAACCTATGCATGTCAATATCAAAATTATATGGCATGTTTACTTGCTATTCTTCACTAATCATTGGTACACATACTAGAGATCTTCAGGACTTTTCAGGGTTGTAATGTAGGCTTAGGCAGGGGTAGGTAAAAAAAAAATAGGCATTTAGGCTCAACTTACGTACCATAAGCTCTTTTCCTTTCAACTCTTCCCTTTTCTTTTTATTTCCTCTTTAATCTCGTACCTATCTTTCCCTTTTTTTTGTTTAGAGAGAATGAGGTGCATTGTGAATAACATGCACCCCCAAACTTATGCTTTTGCATTTTTTCATTGTGGTGCATCAATTTTTTTTCACTTTTATTTTTGTCCTTTTTCAACACTTTTCATTCCAAACATCTTAATTTTCCACTTATGACACAATTATGGAATTATAGGGTGTCAAAGAAAGATCTTATTTTTGGCTCAAATGGGCTGACTAGGGATACAATTTTAATGTCAGGGATAGACAATGAATGGTAATACAGTGCTAACAAAGAAATGCCTGAGTCATAGTCCTAACATGTATATCTTAACTATTTCGCCTCAAATAACAAGTAAGCAGACACATAGGCTTTATCATTAGGAATGCATAAATCAAGCACCGATACCCCGAATAATTTTTGATTTCATGAATTCTTGGCATATCTAACTTAAGTGTTTAGATTTTCTGCTTCTAATTCTGTTACATTATCCCACTTTACTTCACTAGATGTTTCAAGTAACTACAACATACATGATCATAAAAAATTAAAAATAAAAATTAGACTCATATAAAACATAAAGATAAACAATAAAAAGACTCAAAAATACACAAAAATAAAATAAAAATAAACTAAGAACCCTCCCAAACTTGAATCACACATTGTCCCTAACGTGTGCAAGACTTAAAAATAAAAAGAAAGACGAGACAACTTACAGACTTGTGGTTCAAAATGGTGGTGGTGGCGACGAGTAATGCATGGACAGAAAATCTTCGATAGGCGTCGTGGCCCTGTAGACCGGCGCCATGGCGCCGAAACTACTGCATGTTCGCTGATCATTCTGCGCCATGGCCCTGATATTGGCGCCGTGGCGTTCAAACTTCTATAGGTTTTCTGAACTCTAGGCGCCACGGCCCTGAGTCAGGGCGTCGTGGAGCTGAACTGATTTTTTCCTTTCTCTCGTATTTCGTGCTCCACTTTTCAGCCATGTACCTGTCATCACAACACCACAAAACAAGAACCCAAGACCATGAGAATGTTCAAGACAAAATAAAACAAACTAAAAACATAAATTGAAATAACATAATTTAAAACATTGGGTTGCCTCCCAACAAGCGTTGTCTTTAACGTCTTTTAGCCGGACGCAGATTACTTACTAAATCAAGGGGGTAGAATATCCCCTCCGCATATCCATTTTAGCACCATTCTTTTTCTTCTCCTCTTCTTCTTTTTCCCAAGTCCAATTTCAGAAGAGCTCAATTCCTTTTCATCAAGAGCTAGTTCAGCAGTCTTACCATGAGGTTTTTCATGCTTCTTTGGTGGTACCCCATGAGCATCAGTACTTGTGAGGCTTTTCTCAGGCTCAGCCTTGTCAACTACTCCAATAGCAAAACATCAAGCATAAACTTGAGGTTCAATGGGCTGCTTGAAAACTTTGAACACCATTTCTTCACCTTGGACTCTGAGTTTTAACTCCCTCTTTTCAACATCAATGAGGGCTCTCCCTGTGGCTAGAAATGGTCTCCCAAGGATCATGGGCATATTTCATCTTCCTCCATATAAAGAATGAGGAAGTCAGCCGGTAAGAGAAATTTGCCCACTTTTACCAACACATCTTCAATTATTCCTCTAGGATGCACAATAGAGCGATCAGCTAGCTGTAGGTGTACTGTTGTTGGCCTTGCTTCCCCTAAACCAAGCCTTTTAAATACTGAAAGGGGCATTAGGTTGACACTTGACCCCAAATCACACAAGGCTTGCTTGCAGGTCATCTTCCCTATGGTGCAAGGTAAAGTGAAACTCCCTGGATCTTTTAACTTAGGGGGCAGTTTCTTCTGCTAGATAGCACTGCACTCCTCTGTCAGTGATATTGTCTCATAGTCTACCATCTTCCTCTTCTTAAACAGGATGTCTTTCATGAATTTCACATAAGCTGGAATTTGCTCCAAAGCTTCAATGAACGGGAGATTGATATGAAGTTTTTTGAGACCTCTAAAAACTTGAAAAACTCCTTGTCCAAGGATTTCTTCTGCAGTCTTTGAGGGTAAGTAATTCTGTCTACATATTCCCTCATGACTGTCGGTGGAGATTTTTCTACAACAGGGTGGTCCTCAGTAACCTCCTCTTTCTCTGCTTCAACTGATTTCTCCAACTCACTCTCTTTTTCACCCACTGGTTTGGGTGCCACCTGTTCTAACTGCTTCCTACTCCTCAAGATAATTGCCTGACACTGATCTCTTTGGTTCACCACATTATTAGGGGGAAGATTCCCCTGAGGTCTGTCAGTAACTTTCTCTGCCAACTGCCCCAATTGAGTATCCAAGTGACTAATAGATGACCTGGTTTCCGCCATGAATTGAGTCTGGAAGTTGGTCATTTGTGAAAGCGAGGATACCAAAGATGAAACTGAGGACTCCAAGTTACTAATGGCTGGCCTAGTCTCTGTCATAAATTGGGCACAGGAATTGATCGATTGTATGCGTGACTCGATGGATTGAGCACAGTGTTTAGCCAATGTCATCAGTGTTGCTTTTATTTCTCTTATTTCATCTGACTTCTATTGGGCTGGTGAAGCTAGCTGGGAAGAAAATGTTGGATTCAAGGATTGTTGTGGAGTGCTCTGTTGATACTGCCCCTGAAACTGAGATTGCTGCCCTTGATCATTTTTTCATGAAAAGTTTGGGTGATTTCCCCACCCCTGATTATAAGTATTGGAGTATGCATTGTTGTAGGGCCTCTGAAAATTCCCCACTGCTTGGACCTGCTTTATGGGCACATTATTCGGGTCCACTGCTATGCATCTATCAAAAGTGTGGGGGCCCCACAGATCTCACAACCCACTGGTGTCTGCACTACTTTAACTGCCATGGTACCCTATTGCATCTGCTTTGTCAAAGTGGCTACCTGTGCAGTCAATGCGGTGACAGCGTCTAGCTCATGAATCCCAGCCATCTTCCTACTGTTCACTGCTCTCTCATCTGCCCCCTGATGGTTATTTGTGGCCATATCCTCTAGCAAATCATGTGCCTCATTGGCACTCTTTTTCATAAACATACCTCCTGTTTTAGCATCAACAATGGTACGAGTTGTAACACACAGCCCATTGTAAAATATGTGGACTAGCATCCACTTCTCGATCCCATGATGTGGGCACTTTCTCTATAAGTCTTGGAACTTTTTCCATGCATCATATAATGGCTCTCTCTCTAGCTGATAGAAATTATTCAACTCACCTCTGAGCTTTGCTGCCTTAGCTGGAGGAAAGAACTTGGCAAGAAACGTATGGGCTAAGTCTTGCCATGTAGTGATGGAGTTCGCCTGTAATGAGTTCAGCCAGCACTTTGCTCTATCCCTGAGTGAGAATGGGAAGAGTCTCAACCAAATGACATCATCAGTAACACCATTATATTTAAAGGTTGCACACAGCTCCAGAAAACTTGCTAGATGCAAGTAAGGATCTTCAGACGGTAATCCCCCAAACTGAGCTAAACTTTGAACCATGTGCAATATGACTGGTTTGATTTCAAAATTGTTGGCTTCAACAACTGAAAGCCTTATGCAAGTATGTACCCCTGTAATGGTTGACATCACATAGTCCCCCAAGCTCCTTTCTGCAGGAACTTGTCTTAAAACCAGTGGTAACTCATCATCCCCCAAATTATTGTTTCACTGATCTCCCATTGTTAGGAATCAGATGCTCTTTTCTCTTTCCTGTTCTGTCTGCACAATCTCAGGATTCAGAGGGATATGAATGTCATCTCTTCTTCTACTTCGCATAAACTAAGTTCCTGAGATTAATAAAAAACAACAAACAAATCACGGCGCACGGTTCCACAAATAAAAGAAAATAAAATAAAGAAAAATAAAAACCAAATTAGAAATTTAGAATAGATAATATGATATTGAACTACGTCAATCCCCGGCAACGACGCCAAATACTTGTTAGCGATTTATCCACATGCTTAACGCAAGTGCACGTATCGTGACAAGTAATATAGTCTGGGTAAGACCGAATATCGTCCTCAGGGATTAGTGTTCAATTACCAATTTCTATCCTATGGTATCTATTTGGTGATCGATATTTTGATGGTTGCTTATATTTATGACTACTAAATAATTATAAAAGTTAACTAAATTACTTTACTTAAATCAGATATGGTGGAAATAGGGCTTCCAATCTCCTCAACTATCCGCTCGCTTTAATCTTTAATGCAATGATAAAGGTTCTTCTTCTATATTGAGATAGCAGGTTAACTAAGCTGTTTTATGTTTCGGTTAGGATATATAAACACTCAACCTCGATTCAGAACCCTTCTATCTTTCGATGATAAGATTTACCACAAAGGAGGATTAAGAACAATAACCTATTAAACTACACAAGTATCGGGGTACTTTCGTCCACGATTTTAACCTATGTTTATTCAACTATAGCATATTCACAATCTCCCCTTTCAGATCTCGATTAGAAATCATATATGTGATGATATTAGTGATCAATTAATTACTAAGCAATCAAAGCAATTATTGAATAAATCTCAACTATATAAAGAAGAAACCAAAACCATGTATTAAATCATAAAATGAGGTTCAAGTGATTCGAATGGAAAACCCTAATTAAAGTTTAGCTCCTAGCCATAGAAATGCTAAGAACTAAAAGATTATCCAACATAAACTGAAAAATAAATATGTAAGAAAAAAATTACTCAAGAACAAGCCTCCAATCTTGAAGCTTTCAAGAATTATGTGTTGTGTAGAGTTAAAAAAAATTACTCAAGAACAAGCCTCCAATCTTGAAGCTTTCAAGAACTATGTGTTGTGTAGATTTAAAAAAAATTACTCAAGAACAAGTCTCCAATCTTGAAGCTTTCAAGAACTATGTGTTGTGTAGAGTTAAGGATTGTGGAACCCTTCAAAAATCTGCCCTAAGACCTTTTATATCCTTCAAAAATGTTTCCAACTTTTCCCTCTTGGTCTTGGCCCATTCCCATTCGGATTTGGCTAAAAACCCGCGCCGGCGCCACGGCCCTGAGACCGGCTCCGTGGCGCCGAAACTCCTGTAGTTGTCCAGCGATCTGGGCGCCATGGCCCTGCTACTCCTGATGGACTGGCGCCACGGCGCCGCCCTGTACTTTGCCCGGGGTGCCAACTTTTCGTCTCTTTGTGCTCTGGAACCTCTGTTTTGCCCTCTTTTTGCTTCTTTTTGCCAATGTGCCATTTTAAACCACTGTGACTCAAAAGAAAGAAAATATATCCTTACATGACATATATTTGTATAAAAATGGGCCAAAAACTAACTAAAAATGACTCAAAAGGTGTATATAAAATGCGCCTAACAATCATCTAAAAGAACTACATTTTTATTCAGTCTTAAATGTGGTATTGGCCGAGACCATGGTTTAGTTATTTTCTTTAAATGTAGTTTTAAATTCTTAGTTAAGTTACTTAGGACCTATTAAAGGGATGTAATAACTCTTAGTTATTCATTAGGACACATTCAATGAGGGGAAGATGACTAAGTCAAGATAAACCTCCTCACATGGTGGCATGGCTAGGCGTGTACACGGCAATATAGGAGTTTATATACCATATAAAGATTTTAAATTCAAGGAGTATATACCTTTTATAGATTTTCATCAAAGGGAGAACACCAATACACAATTTGGTGAAGGCGAAGGGTTGGTCGAGAACGACCTCTCTAAAATCAGCTAAGGGCCATTCATCTCAACACAATACAAAGAATTTATTCAAGGCTAACTAATAGTGTATGGAATATATCAAATGATATGATAAAACACATTTTATTTGGATGTGAGCTTTCCTCAGCTGTGACCCCTTCCCTCCCCTTTTTCCCACCTAGCCGATAAATTAATTTGTGTCTTTATAATGTCTTTCTAGAAGGGTCCTTATTCTACTATAGAAGGAGCCCTTAGGATATTGTATTAGATGGTTGTTGTTGAATATTAAAGTTGAGTTTTACTCATTTTGGCTAAGTCTTTCAATCAAGGATTGATTTTCTTAGTTGGATCCTCCGGGAGGATCACCTATCATTTCTAAGGTGTCGATCACTCTTGCTTGGTTAGTGTTGAGCATTTCAGGAAGCAAACCTCAACCTAATACTTGTGAAACTGATCACCACATACTTGGAGCCCATAAAAGAAATTGACTCCTCATGCTACCATCGAAGAACTTCATATCGACGGAGTTATGACTTGGTATTGTTAACGGATTGCTATTTGCATTTCCATTTCAATTACTTGTTTGGTTACACCACAATCCCCCACAACACTTAACAAACATTCCTATCAAATCTCATTTCTCGTAACCATCCACAAAAATCTGCAAGTCCCAAACAAACACCCGAACATCCCCACCGAGGAAATTTCTTGGACCCTCACTGCCTTAAGTTATTTCTGCAACCTTAGCACCAACAAACCATAACCATCATCATATCCCTCATTACCCCCCTAAACCACCTCCCAAAATACCAAACTACATTTTTAAACCATCACACCCGAATCATCCTTCAAACACCTTAAGGTTGTTTCAGCTTTGTGTCACCACCCTACCACCACTAAACTACCGAACCCCGACCACCATCCCAACTCTAAAATCATCCATGACCACCACACAAAGCCCTTTACCAACCACCCAAAATAGCCTTCAAACCCCACTACCCAGCAGTTGTCGAGAACCCTAATCTTGAGTTCCAATTTCGGGTCGACTCGGTCATAACCAAGACCCGACTCACTTACCAATTCAAAGCCTTCCATACATACATCATGATGTGTACTCATCCGAATATGTATTATGTTGTAAGTCTGGTTAACAGGTATCAATACAATCATGAAAAAGATGCTGTAAAGATGATCTTTTGATACCTGAAAGGAACTGTTGATTAACCAATATCTTATAGTGTTAATGACTTATACTTGAGATAGTATACATATGTTGATTGGGCTGGTGATCAGAATGATAGAAAATCAACATCCGGTTATGCTTTCTTACTTAATGGTGGTGTTATTTCATGGAGAAATAAGAAACAAACTTCCACAACCCTTTCAACTATGAAAGTTGAGTTTGTGGCTTGTGCATCTGCAGTACAAGAATTTATTTGGTTAAAAAGATTCTTTGAGCATTTGGGTTTTGCAAATAATTGTCAATGATCAATGATTTTACATTGTGATAGTCAGACGACTACTGCTTCCGAAAAGGATCCTAAGTATCACAACAAAACCAAACACATTGACATTAAGTATAACTTTGTAAGAGATGCAATAACAAGTGGATAAGTAACTTTACAATATATATCTATGCGAGAAATGGTAGATAATTCTTTTACAAAGGCGATATCTAGAGACATGTTTGAGAAACATGGTAGGGCTCTAAGTTTGCGTAGAATTTGATCATATCTCTATATTGTAAAATGACTTGGTTGTTATAATATTATAATCAATATTTGACTCTAGAATTTATGTTCATATCTTATATGCATGTAATGATGTAATTTTACTGATACAATGTGTCCAACAAGTCGCGAGATTGTCTCTCTTACGTTGAGGAATGTGAAGAAATGAGTTCTACCACCATATTGTGACTTGTTTTGAAATACATGTGTGAGTTTATCGAAAATAAATTTGAGGATCATTAAAGAGAGAAGCCCGAGTTAGATATTTGGAGATGTCTAGACCAAAATTTGTACGGTGTTGACTGAGTAAAAGAATTAGACACACACGTCAATATAAGGTGAGAACACCATAGCAATATTTCATACCACGTTGAGATTGTTGAATATTGGCTCAAATGTCAAGCCCCTTTTGTTGAAGCCATCATCGTTGAAGCCATCATCGTTGAAGAGTTAGGCCATCCACCATTGAAGAATTATGTGCATGTCTTCATGCATTGTTTGTGGAGGAGAGGGGCATTTACTCATCCATAAATAGATGAGATTATTGTATAATCTTCACATCCAAAAATCATAAAAGAGAGAGTTATCAGTTGGGAGAAAGAGAGAAAATACTCATTATGTATAAGAGAGTATATGTGAGTATTGGGGAAACACTTTGGGAAACACCTTAGATAAATTATTAGTGGAAAATCTGAATCTATATATTTCCTACTCTGTTTAATAATATCTACTGCCTCCCGTGAAAGTAGGAAAATTACTGAACCACTAATATCAGTGTGTTTTGTTGTACCTTTTTTATATATCATATACCGCTATTTATTGATATTTATTGCTTCCGTGCACAACAATATGTTCCCTTGAAAAAAAATAGTTACTGAACCAAATTGCTTCCGCATTTGGTCTTTTTAAATTTATGTTCACCCTTTTTATGAAAGCTCTTGATACGTCTTTTGTAAGTTTAATTCGTCATAATTCTACTTGGATTTAAAAAATAAACTATATTGTTAGTGTACTTTAACATTAATTAACAGATTACATGTATTATTTGTCAAGTTATTTATCCGACTTATTAAATATGATTAGTTACTGGTAGCTATTTCGTAATAGGGTTTTTTAGTAAACTGACATGATTCTTTTAATAGATTAAGTATTAGAATCTTGAAAAATTGTTCCTTGAAGAAAGTGCAAGGCAAGTAAAAGTACAAGAGATTTTTACTTCGTTAGGGTGGTTTGAAGATGTTTTCTTTATGTACATAAGTTGCAATTCTAATTTCTGTTTTTTTAGGAGGTGATAAAAATAATGTCACATAGTTTGGATGTGTATATTTGTGGCGATGCAATGGTTTAGATCTTTGTGTGAACAATGAAAATTTTGATATGCATATTGATTATCTGGTAAATCTTTAGATGTTAAGCATATAACATATTAATTACTAATCAATGTATTTAAGGGTATTCTTGAAAGTGACATAAACTTAACAAAGTCAATTTTGCTCGCTAAAAGCACTTAAAATATAACTAAATTAGTTGTTTTTCATTAAAGAGTATTAATGACCGGATGATAAATCAGCGAAGGGAAAATCTTGTAGCTAAAAATGAATTATAACGACCGAAATTTATGTTGTTGCTAAAGAATCTTTAACGAGTGTATTGAAAATCCCGTCGTTAACTTTTAATGACAAGTGATGTATGAAAGGAGGGGTGTTGATGGGTAAGTGGGTCAGGTGTGGATGATATTCGGGTCACCTAAAAAAAATGATCAAAATGGGGTTCTCGGTTTAGAGGGATAGTGGGGTGTTAGATGGCTATTTCAGGTGGATGTGAAGGGAGTTGGAAAGAGTTTTAGAGGGTTGTTATAGACACGTTGAGGGTTGTTTTAATGTTCGGGCTTTGGTGGTTGGATGACGGTAGGACGCCGGAATAGTATTGTGACATTAAGGTTATCGGTAAGTGTATTATGCGGACTATTTGATGTTATCGGGATTGGACGGGTATTTGTGGACTGTTTCGAGTAGTGTCCTTTCATGGGAATGTATATAAAGTACTTTGGGAGGTAAGGGTAGTTGGTATATAGTAGGTTGGGTGAATATTGATCACGAGTTATAAGCTCGGGTGAAGGATGATTGATTTGGTTAAGTGTTTGTTTAGCTGATATGATTTAGGTGTTTAGTGTTGATGTCTATAGTAGGGTACGATCGATGAGCCCGAGGATAGAGATACGGGGGATTTGTTTCTTGATCTAACACCAAGGATAGTGTGATCAGTACCACAATGTCACGACCCGACCCCGGGTCCGCGACTGGTGCCCTACCTGGGCACCCTGTTCAGGTATACATCAGAGAATAGCAGCGGAACATACACAACATAAACACATGTGAAAACAATAACATCCCAGGCTAGCCGATAAGGTCGTCTTCCATAATATAAACATACTCAAAAGTATAACTGTACAATCAGTTCTTACAGCCCAACCACATATGTGAATACAGACCTCTAGGAATAATAACTGTGGCGGGACAGGGCCCCGCCATACCCCTGAATGTACATAAATCTACAACACCAGGGAAAAGACTGTACCAAAATGAGACAAGCCTCCGGATAAATGAAGCTTCTGACGTCTGATAAGTGATCCTAAGAATGTGGATCCACCACCTGCTTACCCTTTCATGCGGCATGAACGCAGCCCGAGAAGGGTCGATTACACATTATGTACTAAGTATGTAAAGCGGAAAATCGTAATTACAACATAAGTTTAAAACAAAGCGGAGATATGTATGATAACAAAATTACGATTACGGTGCCTTACTAACAATGAGAGTAAATCAAGGAAAGCGTCTGACATCACAATAGGAGACTCCGAACAAATCATGGGTAGCGAACCCATAGAAAGCAGTGGTATAACGTCTTGGGTTCATACCTCATTTATACTCTTACCACAAGCGGTGGTATAACGTCTTGGGGGTTTACCCCTCATTTATACTCTTACCCTGGAGAAGGTAATAAAGCAGGTGGTATAACGTCTTGGGGGTGTACCCCTCATTTATACTCTTATCCTGGAGAAGGTAATAAAGCAGGTGGTATAACGTCTTGGGGGTGTACCCCTCATTTATACTCTTATCCTGGAGAAGGTGGTATAGCGTCTTGGGGTTTACCACTTATACTCTTACCCTATCTCAACCGGCCATCATTACAATAAATAAGCAAGTTAGAAATCCCAACTTCTTATTAGTCTTATTCATCTACACTCATTTTAGTAATATCTAAGGCACTAGCATGTCTTTTATAAAAATCCGAATTTAACCCAAAGTACTACGTGCTTCAATTCTTTAAAACAAATGACTCTTTTAGTAGAAAACTTCCATGATACTATTAATCCTAGTATCAAGTCCAAATTACATTTCAAGGCAAGTCACGACAGTTAGAAATAAAGTTAGGTTTCTAAATCAAGTGACTCCTTTTCTTATAAAACCTTAGGCAATTTGATGCCTTAAAATCGAATTGCCTTCCATTAAATCAAGCCATTTATCTTTCCATAAAGACAATATAACCAACTCCCCATAAAGTCGTTATATTCACTTTATACCTTAGTCAAGTACAATTTCCTATCGAGGACTTATACATTTAAAGCGGAACAAGTATCACATACTTTAAAAATCTTCAAGTCCCTTAACTTTAATAAAACATTAGACATCCTTATCTTCCAGAAGTGAGTTAATCTACTAACTCACCCAACTTGGCTATTCAATAAACTAGTAGAGGATATCAAGATCTTGTACGTCTACCGTACTATATACGTGCAACTAGTCATGCTCAAAGGATAGGAAAAGTTCTACATACCTCGCCGGGTCAAACCACTTGCCAAGTACAAAGTCCCGCCCGTAGTATGTCAACCTATAATATTCACAACACGCCTATTAAAGCCTTACTTCAAACGTAGAATATTATAAGTGTCAAGTCGCTAAATTCTACGGAAAATCGGACAGCACCTCCTTTGTTTTTACTAACTTTGCCACCTTTTTCAAGGCCGAATACAATAACCAAACACGCCACATTTAAGGCACAAACAAAGCAATTAATCAATAGGGGATTACACGCCTACTAGACGTGTAAAATTCCGCCCCACAAACGATAACAAACTAATACAACTACTAGTCCAATTTTCGGCCATAATGAATACAACAATACCAATTCTTATTCAATTTCCATTTCAATCCAAATTGGTAGCATAACATGATATCAAGTCGCATTTGATTATAACTACCAAAATCTTCAAATAAGTGACATGCGACGATTTCTAAAAAAACGACCAATTAGTAATCCAATCTTCAAGTGGCTTGTATAACATTTCGGATTTAAGCTACAAGCAATCCATAATACTTATAAACTTCAACATATCAACTTCATGCTAGCCACAAGTAAAGCTAACAACAACAATATAACTATATAATCTTGTAACACCTATAAAAGACAAGATTATACCTCAATGAAACTTAATCCAACTCCAATCCGAAGTCGCTCCTTAGTAGTTTAGAGCCTCCCCAAGACACTTCAATCCGCTTGTTGAGACCCTTAGAACAACACCAACAAATATCCTTCAAATCTCCAAACAAAACCTAGAAAGACAACTAGGTTTTCGTTTTGCGACTAACCCGTACACGATCTTTTTCCAAGATTTTTCTATTGAGATATGTTTACAATACACATAAGAACCTAGGTTTACAGTGTGGAGCTAAATGGACAAGGAACAATTTTTTCCTTTTCTTGTGCTTGAACAGGAAGCAATGGCTCAATGTTCTTCATTATTGTGAAATTTAGCTAAGTGTTAAGCTCTCTCTCTACTAGTAGTAATATATAGCACAATGGAGGGTCATGATATAAACAAATGGGTGGTTTAGATGTAGTCTTATTAAATATCAAGACCATTGTGGGTCCTTTTGACTTTAGTCAAGATTATCAAGCTTCAAGTTGCAAGACTTGTCTTGCAACAAAGGTCCAATGACCCTTTAGCCCTTGCTACAAATCGTTCAAGGCATTAGTAAGGGGGGGTGACACGTGTCGTCCTCCCATTCGTCATAATAATACATTTTCCGACAATTTCATATTTCCGATAAATTTTACAAGTCTCAAATCTTAACACTTGTGAGTTCTTACTTACGTTCTTAAAACATGTCATGTGATTACGGGGTGTAACATTCTTCCCCCCTTAGAAACATTCGTCCCCGAATGTTCTTTCGGAGTCAATTAGCGACATAGTTCCTTTCACAACCCCGACATACCAATACTGCCACACATGGCCACATAATAGCATTTAAGCAAAAGAAATACTTCAATTAAAACCTGACAAGTAAGGGAAGATGAATTACCTGAAGGCATAGGAAATAAGTGAGGATACTTCCTCAACATGTCCTCCTCCGCTTCCCAAGTCATCTCCTCCCGGTTATCATTTCTCCACAGGACTTTGTCGGAAGCTACATCCTTGGTTCGCAGTCGCCTAACCTGGCGATAGAGTATCGCTATGGGACTCTCCTCATACGATAACCCCTCTGTCACCTGGACCTCACTAGTAGGGAAAACTCTCATTTGGATCACCGATACACTTCCGCAACATAGAAACATGGAAGACCGGATGTACCGCCTCTAACTCGATGGCGGATCCAACTCGTAGGCAACCTTGCCCACTCTACGGACGACGGTAGGGCCCAATGTACATTGGTGAGTTTCCCTTCTTACCGAATCTCATCACACCGCCATGGGTGACACCTTCGAAGACCCAATCGTCACGAAACTCCAAATGCCGACGTCGATTATCCGCGTATGACTTGCCGACTCGAGTGCTAACGGTATCTCACGGATAAGCTTTACTTTATCCACGGCCTTGAACCAAGTGCAGGCCAACTAATCGTACCTCGCCCACGTCGAACCAACCAATCGGCGACTGCGTTTACGCCATATAAAGCCTCGTATGGCGCCATCTCGTATCTTTGGAATGGTAGGTTGTTATAAGCAAACTCCACGAGAGGCAAATGATCCTCCCGGCTACCCTGAAATCAATCACGCAGCTCGCGGCATATCCTCGTGTATGCGGATAGTGCGCTGCTGCCCGTCGATCGAGGATGAAATCTTTGTCTTGAGACTCACCTGTGTCCCTAAACCCATACGGAAAGACCTCCGAAGTTAGGCATCGGGCTCCCCTATCGGATATAATCGACACACGGACACCGTGCGGCCTCACAATCTCTCGATGTACAATCGGCATAGTCCTCGGTAAGCGTCGTCATTTGGAAGGAAATGGGCTGATTTCGTCGACATCAACAATAACCCAAATGGAGTCGTGCTTCCTCGAGTGCGAGGTAACCTGTAACAAAGTCCATGTTGATCACCTCCCACTTCCAAGTCGGAATCTCAATAGCTGCAATAATCCATCGGGCCTCGGTGCTCGACCTTGACTGGCGGCAATTGGGACATCGCGACAAAACGCCACGCGTCCTCTTGTGCCATCCCACCAATACAAACATCCGAGGTCGTGGTACATCTTGGTAGACCACGGATGAGCAGAATAACGAAACCGTGTGCCTCACGAGAATCTGGCGTGAAGTCTGACACATCGGGAACACACAACCGACCCTCAAATCTCGGCACCCCATCAGCGCCACCTCGAATAGACTTTCTCCTCCCGAAGAGCTGCGTCTATCTGCGTACCAACACGGGGTCCTCAAATCGCCTCTTCACCTCATCAACGATGGAAGACTCGGCAACCTCACGAACCCGCACCCGCTATCGTCGGTATCGATCAAACGAACCCCGAGGCTCATTGGCGGTGGATCGGCGGACCGTATCTGTCTCTCTCGTACCTCACGGCGGGCTCCCATCGATCTACGACTCAAGGCATCGGCAACTACGTTGGCTTTCCCGGATGGTATAGAATATCAACATCATAATCTTTCAAAGACTCTAACCGCGTCTACGCATGAGTTCGACTCCTGCACGAAGATATCTGGAGGCTCTTGTGGTGCAATATAAATATCCACATGAACCCCATACAAATAATGTCTCCAAATCTTCAAGGCATGTATAACTGCGGCCAACTCTAAGTCATGGGTAGGGTAATTCCTCTCATGCTTCCGCAACTGCCGGAAAGCATAGGCTATAACCTTGCCGTCTTTGCGTCAAAACACACCCTGGCCCGATGCGAAGCATCACAATAGATCACGTGCGTCTAACCTCGGGAAGAGTAAGGCGGGGTTGTAGTCAACCTCTCCTTGAATCGGAAACCACGCCGCAAGCCTGCATCGGCTGGAACTTGGCCGCCTTAGTCGGCTGATCAGCGGTCTTTGAAATCGAAGCAAAGCGCTCCGACCTACGATAATACCACGCGATAAGAAAGCTGCGCGCCTCGGTCGGAGTAGTAGGTCTCGGCCAAGACTTGGCGCTTTAATCTTTGTCGTATCCACGCGAACACCATCAGCCCCAATAATATGCCCCAGGAATGCCACTGAGGCCAACCAAAACTCACACTTGGAGAACTTGGCGAATAACTGCCGGCTCCGGAGGACCCAAGTACCGTCCTCAAGTGATCTACATGCTCCTGCTCTGTCCGTGAATAAACCAGGATGTCATCGATGAATACTATCACAAATGTATCCAAAAATGGCTTGAACACCCGGTTCATCAAATCCATAAATACATTGGGCGTTGGTCAAACCGAAAGACATAACCCTAAACTCATAGTGCCCATACCGGGTCCTGAATGCAGTCTTTGGGATGTCTGCCTCTCGAACTCGAACCTGATGATAACCAGATCGCAGGTCTATCTTGGAGAAACACCTCGCACCCTGCGGTGGTCAAACAAATCATCAATCAGGGAGGGTACTATTCTTGATGGTTACCTTATTCACCGCTGTAATCAACACACATCTGTGGCGTCATCCTTCTTCTTCACGAACAACACCGGCGCTCCTCAGGGAGATACACTAGGCCTGATAAAACCTTTTTCCAGCAAATCTTTTAGCTGGTCCTTCAGCTCCCTCAACTCAGCAGGTGCCATTCTGTATGGCGGAATGGAAATAGGTCGAGTGTCCGCAACGTGTCAATACAAAACTCAATCTCCTCTCGGGAGGATACGGAATATCATCCGGGAACACGTCGAAACTCCTAACCACTGATGCGATCAAGAACCGGCACCTCAGCCTCTGTATCAAATACCCGAACCAGATGATAGATGTACCCTTTCTGCACCATCTTCCTAGCCTTGAGGGAAGAAATAAACCTACCGCCGGCGGCTGTGTTGCCGCTTCCACTCGATAAGCGGCTCGCCAGAAAGCGGAACCGAACCAACCTGTCCCTACAGTCAACGTTGGCATAACAAGAAGCCAACCAGTCCATACCCATAATGACATCAAAATCTGTCATCTCCAGCTCTATCAAGTCTGCAAGGGTCTGACGACTGTAAATATAAACCGGACAACCTCTGTACACCCGCTCAGCTAACACCGAATCTCCCATAGGCGTAGCTACCTCAAAAGGCTCTATCGACTCCGGCTCTATCCCGATTCTACCCGCAATAAGAGGGGACACATAGGACAAGGTAGAACCTGGATCTATCAAAGCATAAACGTCACAGCATGAAATCAATAATGTACCTGTGACGACGTCAGGGGAAGCCTCCTGATCCTGTCGGCTGGCTAGAGAATATATGCGGTTCTGTGGACCGCTAGAACTGGAACCACCACCACGACCTCTACCGCGGCCTGCCGGTCCGTGAGTACCCTGCCCTCCGGGGCGCATAACCACAGAAGGAGAAGAAGACCCAGCAACAGATCCTGTCGGCTGCACTGTACCACCCATGCCGCCTCTAGACGGACAATCTCTCCTCAAATGGCCCTGCTGGCCACACGAGTAACAAGCTCCCGAAGCTCTGCGACACTCGCCCTGGTGAAACCTACCGCATCGAGCACACTGAGGTGTGGGTGGTCCCGATCGGTGACGGTTCCTGCCTCCCTGAAATCCCGAAGTCCCGGAGCCCTGACCTGCTCCTGAATGACCTGGCTGCTCAGACCTCTTGCCAGAAAACCGTGAAGGAGCACTCTGTCTTTGGTGTAAAGTGGACACAGTGCTGCTGTGAGGCTGTCGCCTCAGCGCCACTGAGACCACGATGTCACAGCCTCTTGGGCTGACCTGAGTCAATCTGGTCCTCTATCTCTATATCCTCAATCCCCTGCGCGTAGGCCTGCATCCGGGCGATGTCCATACCGGGCTGAAGAGCCACTGGCGTCACGGTAATCATATGACGGTCAAGCCCCATCACAAAACGATGAACCCTATCCGCCATGTCAGCTACAATAATATGCGCATGTCTGGCCAAGGAGTCAAACTCCAAGCTATACTCCCTGATAGTCCTCCCGTTCTGCCTCAAGGTCAAGAATCTGTCTACCCGGGCTCTCCTCATCTCAGGAGGCAAAAAGTGAACCATGAAGGCCTCTGTAAACTCCTCCCAAACAGCTGGAAGAGCATCATCACCTCTCGAAAGCAACCACGACTCAAACCAGTTCAACGCAATATCGCGCAACCGGTAGGAGGCTAGCGTAACAGACTCTGTCTCTGAAGCCCTAAGAACCTGCATGGTCCGCTGTAGCTGCCGAATGAACTCCTGCGGATCCTCCTCAGACCTCGAACCATAAAACTCAGGTGGATGACAACCCAGAAAATCCCTAACCCGCAAACTGTCGGCCCTAGGGTGGGCTGCCTGCTCCTGTCGGCGCTGTCCGACTACTATACTGGTCAATAACCGGATCTGCTCCCCGTAGTCTCTATACTCAGCACCCGGCTGCGGAACTGGAGGCTCTGGTACCGGAACCTCTGGAGCTACTGCCGCTCTCGGCTCCTCTAATACTGCCGGCGTGGCTGAACTCGCCGACCCGCTCTTACCTCGGGCATAGTCGTGCACTGAGTCAGTGTAACCATCGTCGAGTACCGCTAGCGCTCATTCTTTGCCTGCCTCGGGCCACACAGTGCCGGTTAGCATATCTGTTTCATAAGACTAGGTCAGAGAGGATTCAACCTAATAAGACAGCTCTACTGCACGATCTCAGAGAGAGAAGAATGGAAACCAATCCTAAATGTCCTGCAGACCTCACGATTATAGATGTGGTGCAACACACCGATAATCAAGACTACTAGAACGCGATGCGTAGACACTTTTCGAGGACTAAGCGCTCGATACCATTTTTGTCACGACCCGACCGGTCGCGGCTGATGCCCTACACAGGCACCGTGTTGATATCATCGAGAGAATAGCGGCGAACATACACAACATAAACACACGTGAAACAATAACATCGAGGCTGGCGATGGGTCGTCTTCCATAATATAAACATACTCAAAAGTATAACTGTACAATCAGTTCTTACAGCCCAACCACATATGTGAATACAGACCTCTAGGAATAATAACTGTGGCGGGACGGGGCGCCATACCCTGAATGTACATAAATCTACAACACCGGGGAAAAGATCGTACGAAAATGAGACAAGCCTCGGATAAATGGAGCTTACGGCGTCGATAAGTGATCCTAAGAATGTGGATCCACCACCTGCTTACCCTTTCATGCGGCGTGAGCGCAGGAGGAAGTCGGTCGCGATTATGTACTAAGTATGTAAAGCGGAAAATCGTAATTACAACATAAGTTTAAAACAAAGCGGAGACATGTATGATAACAAAATTACGATTACGATTGCCTTACTAACAATGAGAGTAAATCAAGGAAAGCGTGCAACATCACAATAGGAGACTCGAACAAATCATGGGTAGCGAACCCGTAGAAAAGCAGTGGTATAACGTCTTAGGGTTCATACCACCTCATTTATACTCTTACCACAGGCGGGTGGTATAACGTCTTGGGGTTTGCCGCCATTTATACTCTTACCACTGAAGAAGGTAATAAAGCGGTGGTATAACGTCTTGGGGTTTACCCTCATTTATACTCTTATCACGGAGAAGGTAATAAAGCAGTGGTATAACGTCTTGGGGTTTACCCTCATTTATACTCTTATCACGGAGAAGGTGGTATAGCGTCTTGGGGTTTACCTCACTTATACTCTTACCCTATCTCAATGCCATCATACAATAAATAAGCAAGTTAGAAATCCCCCTACCTTCTTATTAGTCTTATTCATCTACACTCTCATTTTAGTAATATCTAAGGCACTAGCATGTCTTTTATAAAAATCAGAATTTAACCCAAAGTACTCGTACTTCAATTCTTTAAAACAAATGACTCTTTTTAGTAGAAAACTTCCATGATACTATTAATCCTAGTATCAAGTCCAAATTACATTTCAAGGCAAGTCACGACACCGTTAGAAATAAAGTTAGGTTTCTAAATCAAGTGACTCCTTTTCTTATAAAACCTTAGGCAATTTGATGCCTTAAAATCGAATTGCCTTCCATTAAATCAAGCCATTTATCTTTCCATAAAGACAATATAACCAACTCCCCATAAAGTCGTTATATTCACTTTATACCTTAGTCAAGTACAATTTCCTATCCAAGGGACTTATACATTTAAAACGGAACAAGTATCACATACTTTAAAACTCTTCAAGTCCCTTAACTTTAATAAAACATTAGACATCCTTAATACTTCCAAGAAGTGAGTTAATCTACTAACTCACCCAACTTGGCTATTCAATAAACTAGTAGAGGATATCAAGATCTTGTACGTCTACCGTACTATATACGTGCAACTAGTCATGCTCAAAGGATAGGAAAAGTTCTACATACCTCGCCGGGTCAAACCACTTGCCAAGTACAAAGTCCCGCCCGTAGTATGTCAACCTATAATATTCACAACACGCCTATTAAAGCCTTACTTCAAACGTAGAATATTATAAGTGTCAAGTCGCTAAATTCTACGGAAAATCGGACAGCACCTCCTTTGTTTTTACTAACTTTGCCACCTTTTTCAAGGCCGAATACAATAACCAAACACGCCACATTTAAGGCACAAACAAAGCAATTAATCAATAGGGGATTACACGCCTACTAGACGTGTAAAATTCCGCCCCACAAACGATAACAAACTAATACAACTACTAGTCCAATTTTCGGCCATAATGAATACAACAATACCAATTCTTATCCAATTTCCATTTCAATCCAAATTGGTAGCATAACATGATATCAAGTCGCATTTGATTATAACTACCAAAATCTTCAAATAAGTGACATGCGGCGATTTCTAAAAAAACGACCAATTAGTAATCCAATCTTCAAGTGGCTTGTATAACATTTCGGATTTAAGCTACAAGCAATCCATAATACTTATAAACTTCAACATATCAACTTCATGCTAGCCACAAGTAAAGCTAACAACAACAATATAACTATATAATCTTGTAACACCTATAAAAGACAAGATTATACCTCAATGAAACTTAATCAACTCAATCCAAGTCGCTCCTTAGTAGTTTAGAGCCTCCCAAGACACTTCAATCCGTGTTGAGACCCTTAGAACAACACCAACAAATATCCTTCAAATCTCCAAACAAAACCTAGAAAGACAACTAGGTTTTCGTTTTGCGACTAACCCGTAAACTATCTTTTTCCAAGATTTTTCTATTGAGATATGTTTACAATACACATAAGAACCTAGGTTTAAAGTGTGGAGCTAAATGGACAAGGAACAAATTTTTTTCCTTTTTCTTGTGCTTGAACCCGAGAGCAATGGCTCAATGTTCTTCAATTTTTTGTGAAATTTAGCTAAGTGTTAAGCTCTCTCTCTACTAGTAGTAATATATAGCACAATGGAGGGTCATGATATAAACAAATGGGTGGTTTAGATGTAGTCTTATTAAATATCAAGACCATTGTGGGTCCTTTTGACTTTAGTCAAGATTATCAAGCTTCAAGTTGCAAGACTTGTCTTGCAACAAAGGTCCAATGACCCTTTAGCCCTTGCTACAAATCGTTCAAGGCATTAGTAAAGGGGGGTGACACGTGTCGCCCTCCCATTCGTCATAATAATACATTTTCCGACAATTTCATATTTCCGATAAATTTTACAAGTCTCAAATCTTAACACTTGTGAGTTCTTACTTACGTTCTTAAAACATGTCCTGTGATTACGGGGTGTAACATTCTTCCCCCCTTAGAAACATTCGTCCCCGAATGTTCTTTCGGAGTCAATTAGCGACATAGTTCCTTTCACAACCCCGACATACCAATACTGCCACACATGGCCACATAATAGCATTTAAGCAAAAGAAATACTTCAATTAAAACCTGACAAGTAAGGGAAGATGAATTACCTGAAGGCATAGGAAATAAGTGAGGATACTTCCTCAACATGTCCTCCTCCGCTTCCCAAGTCATCTCCTCCGGTTATCATTTCTCCACGGGACTTTGTGGAAGCTACATCCTTGGTTCGCGATGCGACTGGCGATAGAGTATCGCTATGGGACTCTCTCATACGATAACCCTCTGTCACACTGGACCTCACTAGTAGGAAAACTCTCATTTGGATCACCGATACACTTCCGCAACATAGAAACATGGAAGACCGGATGTACGCCTCTAACTCGATGGCGAGATCCAACTCGTAGGCATCATTGCACACTCTACGGACGATCTTGTATGGCCAATTGTACATTGGGCTGAGTTTCCCCTTCTTAACGAATCTCATCACACCGCCGTGGGTGGCACTCAAGAAGACCCAATCGTGCACGAAACTCCAAATGCCGACGTCGATTATCCGCGTATGACTTACCTGCGACTACGAGTGCTAACAGTATCTCCTGGATAAGCTTTACTTTATCCACAGCCTGCTGAACCAAGTCTGGGCCAACTAACTGTACCTCACCCACGTCGAACCAACCAATCGACGACCTGCGTTTACGCCCATATAAAGCCTCGTATGGCGCCATCGTATCTTTGGAATGGTAGTTGTTGTTATAAGCAAACTCCACGAGAGGCAAATGATCCTCGGCTACCCACGAAATCAATCACGCGAGCTCGCGGCATATCCTCGAGTATGCGGATAGTGCGCTGCTCTGCGCGTCGATCCCGAGGATGAAATCTGTCTTGAGACTCACTGTGTCCACTAAACCTTACGGAAAGACCTCCGGAAGTTAGGCGTATGGGGCTCCTATCGGATATAATCGACACACTGACACCGTGCGACCTCACAATCTCTCGATGTACAATCGGCATAGTCCTCGGTAACGTCGTCTGATGGAAGGAAATGGGCTGATTTCGTCGACTGTCAACAATAACCCAAATGGAGTCGTGCTTCCTCCGATGCGAGGTAACCCTGTAACAAAGTCCATGTTGATCACCTCCCACTTCCAAGTCGGAATCTCAATAGCCTGCAATAATCCACTGGGCCTCTGGTGCTCGACCTTGACCTGCTGGCAATTGGGACCTTTGTCTGACAAAACACGCCCGCGTCCTCTTCGTGCCATCCCACCAATACAAACATCCGAGGTCGTGGTACATCTTGGTAGACCACTGGATGAGCAGAATACGAGCACGTGTGCCTCCCGAGAATCTGTGTGAAGTCTGACCACATCGGGAACACACAACCGACCCTCAAATCTCGGCACCCGTGGTAGCTACCTCGAATAGACTTTTCTCCTCCCGAAGAGCTGCATCTCTATACCGTACCAACACGGGGTCCTCAAACTGTCGCCTCTTCACCTCATCAACGATGGAAGACTCGGCAACCTCACGAACCCGCACCCCGCTATCGTCGGTATCGATCAAACGAACCCCAAGGCTCGCTAACTGGTGGATCTGACGGACCATGTCCTGTCTCTGCCGTACCTCCGGCGGGCTCCCATCGATCTACGACTCAAGGCATCAAGAATTACGTTGGCTTTCCCGGATGGTATAGAATATCAACATCATAATCTTTCAAAGAACTCTAACCACCGTCTCGCCGCAGTTCGGCTCCTGCTGAAGATATCTTTGGAGGCTCTTGTGGTCTGTATAAATATCCACATGAACCCCATACAAATAATGTCTCCAAATCTTCAAGGCATGTATAACTGCGGCCAACTCTAAGTCATGGGTAGGGTAATTCCTCTCATGCTTCCGCAACTGCCGGAAAGCATAGGCTATAACCTTGCCGTCTTTGCATCAAAACACACCTGCCCGATGCGAAGCATCACGATAGATCACGCGTGCCGTCTAACCCGCCGGGAAGAGTAAGAATCGGGTGTAGTCAACCTCTCCTTCAAAGAATCGGAAACCACGCTCAAGCCTCGTCGGCTGGAACTTGGCTGCCTTCTGAGTCAGCCTAGTCAACGGTGCTGAAATCGAAGAAAACTGCTCCACAAACGTACGATAATACCCTGTCAGCCCTAAGAAACTGCGCACCTCAGTCGGAGTAGTAGGTCTCGGCCAAGACTTATCGCCTTAATCTTTGCGTATCCACGTGAACACCATCGCCCACATAATATGCCCTGGGAATCCGCGAGGCCAACCAAAACTCACACTTGGAGAACTTGGCGAATAGCTGCCGGCTCCGGAGGACCCCAAGTACCGTCCTCAAGTGATCTGCATGCTCCTGCTCTGTCCGCGAATAAACCAGGATGTCATCGATGAATACTATCACAAATGTATCCAAAAATGGCTTGAACACCCGGTTCATCAAATCCATAAATACATTTGGGCGTTGGTCAAACCGAAAGACATAACCCTAAACTCATAGTGCCCATACCGGGTCCTGAATGCAGTCTTTGGGATGTCTGCCTCTCGAACTCGAACCTGATGATAACCAGACCGCATGTCTATCTTTGAGAAACACCTCGCACCTGCGGTGGTCAAACAAATCATCAATCGGGAGGGTACTATTCTTGATGGTTACCTTATTCACCGCCTATAATCAACACACATACGCAGCTGGCCCCATCCTTCTTCTTCACGAACAACACCGCGCTCCTGGGGAGATACACTAGGCTGATAAAGCCTTTTTCCAAAGAAATCTTTCACCGGTCCTTCACTCCTCAACTCAAAGCCATCCTGTATGGCGGAATGGAAATAGGTCGAGTGTCCGCAACGTGTCAATACAAAACTCAATCTCCTCTCGGGAGGGATACCCTAATATCATCCGGGAACACATCCGAAACTCCCTAACCATCGGTATCGATCAAGAACCGCACCTCGGCCTCTGTATCAAATACCGAACCGGATGATAGATGTACCCTTTCGCACCATCTTCCTAGCCTTGAGGTAAGAAATAAACCTACCTCTCGGCGCTGTGTTGCCCTTCCACTCGATAATCGCTCGCCAGAAATCGAACCGAACCAACCTGTCCCTACAGTCAACGTTGGCATAACAAGAAGCCAACCAGTCCATACCCATAATGACATCAAAATATGTCATCTCCATCTCTATCAAGTCTGCAAGGGTCTGACGACTGTAAATATAAACCGGACAACCTCTGTATACCCGCTCAGCTAACACCGAATCTCCCATAGGCGTAGCTACCTCAAAAGGCTCTATCGACTCCGGCTCTATCCCGATTCTACCCGCAATAAGAGGGGACACATAGGACAAGGTAGAACTCGGATCTATCAAAGCATAAACGCCACAAAGATGAAATCAATAATGTACCGCGGCGATGTCGGAAGCCTCCCGATCTGCCGCTGGCTAGAGAATATATGCGGTTCTGTGGACCGCTAGAACTGGAACCACCACCACGACCTCTACCGCGGCCTGCCGGTCCGTGAGTACCCTGCCCTCCGGGGCGCATAACCACAGAAGGAGAAGAAGACCCAGCAACAGATCCTGTCGGCTGCACTGTACCACCCATGCCGCCTCTAGACGGACAATCTCTCCTCAAATGGCCCTGCTGGCCACACGAGTAACAAGCTCCCGAAGCTCTGCGACACTCGCCCTGGTGAAACCTACCGCATCGAGCACACTGAGGTGTGGGTGGTCCCGATCGGTGACGGTTCCTGCCTCCCTGAAATCCCGAAGTCCCGGAGCCCTGACCTGCTCCTGAATGACCTGGCTGCTCAGACCTCTTGCCAGAAAACCGTGAAGGAGCACTCTGTGCTGGCTGGAAAGTGGACCTGGTTCGCCAGGCCGCCCGCTCGAAATCGCCTCGAGACTCGATGTCACAGCCTCTGGGCCGACTCAGTCAATCTGGTCCTCTATCTCTATATCCTCAATCCCCTGCGCGTAGGCCTGCATCTGGGCAATGTCCATACCGGGCTGAAGAGCCACACCCAAGCATGCGGTAATCATATGACGGTCAAGCCCCATCACAAAACGATGAACCCTATCCGCCATGTCAGCTACAATAATATGCGCATGTCTGGCCAAGGAGTCAAACTCCAAGCTATACTCCCTGATAGTCCTCCCGTTCTGCCTCAAGGTCAAGAATGCTCACCCGGCTCTCTCATCTCCGAGGCAAAAAGTGAACCATGAAGGCCTCTGTAAACTCCTCCCAAACAGCTGGAAGAGCATCATCACCACTCGAAAGCAACCACGACTCAAACCAGTTCAACGCAATATTGCGCAACCGGTAGGAGGCTAGCGTAACAGATTATGTCTCTGAAACCCTAAGAACCTGCATGGTCCGCAGTAGCTGCCGAATGAACTCCTGCGCATCCTCATCCGACCTCGAACCATAAAACTCAGGTGGATGACAACCCAGAAAATCCCTAACCCGCAAACCGCCGCCCCTAGGTGGGTTGCTCGCTCGCTGTCCGTCAGACTACTATATCAAGTCAATAACCGGATCTGCCTCGTAGTCCCTATACTCGACCGGCCGCGGAATCGAGGCTCGTACCGGAACCTGCGAGCTACCGCCGCCTCGGCCTCTAATATCTGCTGGCGTGGCTGAACTCGCCGACCCACCTACGACCTCAGGCATAGTCCGTGCCTGAGTCCGTGTAACCATCTGAGTACCGCTAGCGCCTCCCGCCGCTTTGCCCTTCTCGGCCCCGGCCGCCTTCCGCGAGGCATATCTGCTTTCATAAGACTAGGTCGGAGAGGATTCAACCTAATAAGACTCTCTACCGCACGATCTCGCAGAGAGAAGAATGGAAACCAATCCTAAATGTCCTGCACCTCTCGATTATAGATGTGGTGCACAACACACCGATAATCAAGACTCTACTAGACACGGCTCAGAGACACTTTTCGAGGACTAATCGCTCGATACCATTTTTGTCACGACCACCCGGTCGCGATCGTGCCCTACCTGGGCACCCTGCTCGTATACATCGAGAATAGCAATGAACATACACAACATAAACACACGTGAAAACAATAACATCCTGTGCTAGCCGATAAGTGTCGTCTTCCATAATATAAACATACTCAAAAGTATAATCAGACAATCAGTTCTACAAACAACCACATATGTGAATACAGCACTTAGAATAATAATCGTATGGACAGGGTCTCGCCATACCCTGAATGTACATAAATCTACAACACCGTGGAAAAGATCGTACTAAATGAGACAAGCCTCCTGATAAATGGAGCTTCGACGCCCGATAAGTGATCCTAAGAATGTGGATCCACCACCGCTTACCCTTTCACGCGCATGAACGCAGCCCCGAGGAAGGGGTCAAGACATTATGTACTAAGTATGTAAATCGAAAGTACTGTAATTACAACATAAGTTTAAAACAAAGCCGAGACATGTATGATAACAAAATTACGACACAAAGGCCTTACTAACAATGAGAGTAAATCAAGGGAAAACGTCTAACATCACAATAGAGACTCGAACAAATCATGGGTAGCGAACCCATAGAAACAGGTGGTATAACGTCTTAGGGTTCATACCCCTTATTTATACTCTTACCCTGAAGCAGGTGGTATAACGTCTTGGGGGTTTGCCCCTCATTTATACTCTTACCCTGAAGAAGGTAATAAAACAGGTGGTATAACGTCTTGGGGGTTTACCCCTCATTTATACTCTTATCCTGGAGAAGGTAATAAAACAGGTGGTATAACGTCTTGGGGGTTTACCCCTCATTTATACTCTTATCCTGGAGAAGGTGGTATAGCGTCTTGGGGGTTTACCCCTCACTTATACTCTTACCCTATCTCAACCGGCCATCATACAATAAATAAGCAAGTTAGAAATCCCCCTAACTTCTTATTAGTCTTATTCATCTACACTCTCATTTTAGTAATATCTAAGGCACTAGCATGTCTTTTATAAAAAATCCGGGAATTTAACCCAAAGTACTACGTACTTCAATTCTTTAAAACAAATGACTCTTTTTAGTAGAAAACTTCCATGATACTATTAATCCTAGTATCAAGTCCAAATTACATTTCAAGGCAAGTCACGACACCGTTAGAAATAAAGTTAGGTTTCTAAATCAAGTGACTCCTTTTCTTATAAAACCTTAGGCAATTTGATGCCTTAAAATCGAATTGCCTTCCATTAAATCAAGCCATTTATCTTTCCATAAAGACAATATAACCAACTCCCCATAAAGTCGTTATATTCACTTTATACCTTAGTCAAGTACAATTTCCTATCCAAGGGACTTATACATTTAAAACGGAACAAGTATCACATACTTTAAAAATCTTCAAGTCCCTTAACTTTAATAAAACATTAGACATCCTTAATACTTCCAAGAAGTGAGTTAATCTACTAACTCACCCAACTTGGCTATTCAATAAACTAGTAGAGGATATCAAGATCTCAGTCGCTCACCGTACTATATAATGCAACTAGTCATGCTCAAAGGATAGGAAAAGTTCTACATACCTCGCCGGGTCAAACCACTTGCCAAGTACAAAGTCCCGCCCGTAGTATGTCAACCTATAATATTCACAACACGCCTATTAAAGCCTTACTTCAAACGTAGAATATTATAAGTGTCAAGTCGCTAAATTCTACGGAAAATCGGACAGCGCCTCCTTTGTTTTTACTAACTTTGCCACCTTTTTCAAGGCCGAATACAATAACCAAACACGCCACATTTAAGGCACAAACAAAGCAATTAATCAATAGGGGATTACACGCCTACTAGACGTGTAAAATTCCGCCCCACAAACGATAACAAACTAATACAACTACTAGTCCAATTTTCGGCCATAATGAATACAACAATACCAATTCTTATCCAATTTCCATTTCAATCCAAATTGGTAGCATAACATGATATCAAGTCACATTTGATTATAACTACCAAAATCTTCAAATAAGTGACATGCGACGATTTCTAAAAAAACGACCAATTAGTAATCCAATCTTCAAGTGGCTTGTATAACATTTCGGATTTAAGCTACAAGCAATCCATAATACTTATAAACTTCAACATATCAACTTCATGCTAGCCACAAGTAAAGCTAACAACAACAATATAACTATATAATCTTGTAACACCTATAAAAGACAAGATTATACCTCAATGAAACTTAATCCAACTCAATCCAAGTCGCTTCCTAGTAGTTTAGAGCCTCCCCAAGACACTTCAATCCGCTTGTTGAGACCCTTAGAACAACACCAACAAATATCCTTCAAATCTCCAAACAAAACCTAGAAAGACAACTAGGTTTTCGTTTTGCGACTAACCCGTAAACTATCTTTTTCCAAGATTTTTCTATTGAGATATGTTTACAATACACATAAGAACCTAGGTTTAAAGTGTGGAGCTAAATGGACAAGGAACAAATTTTTTTCCTTTTTCTTGTGCTTGAACCCGAGAGCAATGGCTCAATGTTCTTCAATTTTTTGTGAAATTTAGCTAAGTGTTAAGCTCTCTCTCTACTAGTAGTAATATATAGCACAATGGAGGGTCATGATATAAACAAATGGGTGGTTTAGATGTAGTCTTATTAAATATCAAGACCATTGTGGGTCCTTTTGACTTTAGTCAAGATTATCAAGCTTCAAGTTGCAAGACTTGTCTTGCAACAAAGGTCCAATGACCCTTTAGCCCTTGCTACAAATAGTTCAAGGCATTAGTAAGGGGGGGTGACACGTGTCGCCCTCCCATTCGTCATAATAATACATTTTCCGACAATTTCATATTTCCGATAAATTTTACAAGTCTCAAATCTTAACACTTGTGAGTTCTTACTTACGTTCTTAAAACATGTCCTGTGATTACGGGGTGTAACACACAAGGTCAAGATCAGAGTTTGCTTAATGCAATGGATAGTGAGAGTGATCGATGTCATTTTGGTAACCCAAAGCTTAAGCTAAGTTGGTCCACATAGTTCCAATATTCACATACCACTAAGGGGGTTCCTTGAATTTGGGAAATGGTAAATTCACACAGTCTCAACCAAGTCTTACACTAAAGGGAAGGGTGACCCACAAATGATCGAATAAATTTCAACACACAAGTTGAAGACTTAAAACTTTATATTTATATTTAACTCAAAAACTGCCTAAGTACAATAGCCTAAGGTCCTACTTATAGTATCATTAGGATCATTCTAGAAGTGAAAACAAATGGACACAATTACAAGGTATCTCGTCTGAAATGGGAACAAGAGAAGGGGATTAATTGCCTTGGAGACCAAGTCGGCCCTTGGTTATGGTGAGATCGATGTGAAAGAGTTTAGTCTTGATTTGAGACAAGTTTAAATCCAAACCTCTTCACACTTTCATTGTAGAGGACGAGATGCACTTGATTTTCTCTAGACTTCATCCTCTTGGAATCATTTTAGAGACTTTCATTCTATGTACCAATGTCTTGATTCTCGACCAACCTTCAAACTTCCTATCCGAACTTGACTTATCTCCTCGGGAATTTCTGGTCCGCGCCACCTTGTTGTCCATGTCATCCTTGTCCTTTCCATGGTGTGTTCTCAGTCTAGGTCCTTCTTGTTCGTGCCACCTTGGTTTTGTTCCTTTCTCGGCTTCAACATTTTTACTACATGTATTGAATGTGTCCGAGGCAATCTAAGAACTATTACATGAACTTAATATGTCCTAACAAGACTACTAGCTAGAATAGAAAGTAAAGACAACAAAATATATAATGCGAGATCTCGGCTAAGACCAACACATAAGGCCGAATAAAAATTGTCACTATAAGACCATTAAGTTATGGTTTCTAATCCACCCCATATTGCATGCCATTGTCGGTCCTTCAACCACGGTTGATGGCCATTATTCGAACCCCTTGACCCTTTCATCAATTTATCACATTGAGAAGTTAAGTCCAGACCCTTTCTTTCATCAATCTCCCATTCTTGGAGAGAATTTGTCCTCAAATTTGGATGCTTCAAATGTGAAGTCATCTTAGGGACATAACATAATCTGTTTGGATGTTCCTCTACGTATGGATCCCCTTTAAACTTGGTTACCAATTTTAAAGGACCATCCCTTAAGTACTCTTCACATTCGATCAATGAATTGTAAGTCACGATGCCAAGTTGGGTACCCGACAACCTTTCTTCATTGTCATGCTTATCTTGTTTCTCTTGGCCTAGGATGTTTCCAAACCTTTAAAGATCTTGCATTGAAATGGTTGTGATAGGGGTAGTATCACACTCACTTTCTTGGATGTCACATACAAGACACTCGCGTATACTATGTAGCTCCTTAGAACTCTTCCTTTGCTCAACTTTTTCTCAGATTTTCATCGTCGGACAGTTTTCGAGTATTGATGGTGTTCCATACAAATTATAAACACTCAACATTGGCCATGGAGACTGAAAATCATGGTGAAGATGTAGGTTACTTGGTTGTTGATGCACACACTCCATGTTTCCCTTCATTTCGGTACCAATAAGAAATATGCTATGTTGGAGTTAAGGTACCCTTGGCCATTTACTTCTCTTGCTACTTATTTCTCTCCATGTCCATAGGCTTGGTGAATGCATAATGATCCTCTTGAAAATAAATCAAGGGCGAGTTCACCATCTTACCTTGACAAGATCCCGGAAGCACCATTATTTGAAAACTCCATGTTGATACCTTCTTCCATGTTTGGCTGCTCATATAATAGATTGATGAAGATGATATCCATTCTTTCGATTTGGTATAATAGGTTGGAAGAGAAGGTCCAACCTCGTATTGTTCCTTCATTATTATGGGGTGGAATAAACTCTTGTTGAACAATTGGCTCAGTTGTTGCCTTTGGTTCATCATATAGAGGAAGGGATTTCCCGAGAGCTATCTCACAGTTAGGATCAACAACATTGTTAGGTGGTGGTTCGATTATTTGCCTATGTGACTTGATCATTTATGAAACCTATAAGGTCTCATTCGAACTGATATCTTCTTTATAAGCCAACACTGTTACACCCCGTAATTCCAGGATATGTGTTTAAGAGGATGTACGTGAGAAGATACGACTTTAAGTTTGAAACGAAAGAAAGAATTGTTTTCCAAAGGGAAAAGTCTTCCGAACCTCGGGAAAAATTAATGTTTGTAAATTGAGACTCGTAAAATTTATCGGAATTATGGAAATGTCAGGAAACGAAGTGTATGGACGAATGAGAGGGTGACACGTATCACCCCCCCTACATAGGCTTGGACGAAATGATCATGAGAATTGGTCAAGTCTTGAACAAACCAAGGCTTGACATTATTGACTTAGTCAACTAGCCAACTTGACATTAGATCTTTTAACCCCAATGAATCTAGGCCACACAAGTGTTCTAATCTTGACCTTTGGAAGTAGTATATCATCACACTAGTAGCAACATTCTACATTTAGAAAAATTAGCCAAGAACTTGTTGTTCTTTTATGAAACTCTCGGGTTTGAGCAAAAAGGAACAAGAAATTTTTTCAATTGTTGTCCATAATTCACAAGACTTTAAACCAAGGTCCCTAGGGGTATTGTAAGGATAACTCAATAGAAAAATCCCGGAAAACGACGTTTTTACGTTAGTCGCAAGGCGAAAACCTAAGGTGTTCTTCAACTTTGAAGATGGAACTTGAAGAGGAGTTCTTCATGAGCTTCTAAGGAGTGCTTGGAGCGGATTGGAACATAAGAAGATGAGCTAAAAGTTGCTAAGGATCGACTTTTACGCTTGGACATTATTAGGGCTTATTGAGGTAAAATCTTCATTTTCTTAATGTAATTGAAGATTACATGTTATAGTAGTTAAGAAATGAGCATGTGGTATATAGAATGAAGTTTGAAAAGATTTGGATCATGTCGACATGTTAAAACCGAAAATGGACAAGTTAGTCATTAATGTTGTAATCAATTTGGTCGATAGTTACAATCGTCGCATGTTAAGGAAGAAAGGATTTATAGTTGTTGTAATTATTATTATGTATATAACATGTTGGAATAACAACTTGGATTGAAAAAGGAATTGAAAGGAAATTGATAATTGTTGTGACAATGGTAGCCGATTATGGCTTGGAAATGAGTCTTTTGAAAAGAATGGAAGTACATAATATCTTGGATTAAATTCTCGGATTTTTAATGACATGTTAGTGTCTTAAGTTTAAATAAAATGAGAGTGCATAATAATTAAGGCTAATAAGAAGTTAAGGGATTTCTTAACTTGCTTATGTTATGTATGATAAGCCGGTGGTGCTTATGTTATATATGATAAGTCGGTGGTGCTTATGTTATGTATGATAAGACGGTGGTGCTTATGTTATGTATGATAGCCAGTTGTGCTAGTGATGTATTGTTTCATTACGGGGTCATTCCCCGGACTTGTTGCATTGGCATATTCCGTGGATTTGCTCCCCACGATGAGAGGAATACCTTATGCGAGTCCGTAGGGCTTATGCGGGTGAAATAGTCCTATGCGGGGCGGACCAGTCCTATGAGATGAGATTATCTCATGCGGGTCAATACGATCTATGCGGGCGGATACAGTCTATGCGAGGAAATTACCTCATGCGGGTCCATACGGCCTATGCGGGTAAAATAGTCCCAGGAGTAGGATTGCCAAATGATACTATGGGCAGGTGGCCCTAAGTTGATCATAAACTTCCTATTTTTATGCAGTATACCTTTATGGGCAGACTTCTGTGACTTTATCACGTCCCAGATTGGGCCAGGCAGTATACCTTTATGGGCTGACTTATGTGGGTTTACCGCGTCCCAGAATGGGCCGGACAGTATACCTTCGTGGGAAGGCTTTTGTATGACTTCTCCGTGTCCCGCAAATGGTTAGGTTTACGTTATTACGTATGGATAATCAAAGTGAACTCCAAAATGAGGCGTCCCTCCATAAAGGGTCGGATTATGTTATGCAAGATAAGTAAGTTATATGGTTATGAACTTGATGATTTTTCCTAAGTATGTACGTAAGAATTTGACTATAACTCTTATTAAAAAATGGGAAAAGATAATAATGTGCGATTAAGTTCATGAGTTGTAATGGCATGGTAGGATCTGGTATTTACTTTTTATACTTGCCCCTGTCATTATTTTGTACAGTTATGATCTGTTTACCGTACTTTATTTCCGTTCCATATTCGGTACCTGTGTACTGACCCCCTTCGGGGGGCTGCGTTCATATCCGCATGTTTAGGTACACAGTTGTGAATCCGCGGGCTTAGGATCCTGGTTTAGCATTTTGAGATGGCTCCAATGTTCCGGAGCTTGTCATAATGGCTATGTATATTCAGGGGTACGGCGGGGCCTTGTCCCGTCATAGTATTTGTCTAAAATTTTAGAGGTCTGTATTCATATGTGGGCTGGACTGGCTAGAGTTGTAATTACATTATTGAATAGCGTAGGCCCTTTTGGGTGATTTATATTATGACAGCCTTATCGGCTTTGCCTTTGTTTTTAAAAAAATAAAAATGTGTTACTTATTTTCCGCGGTTATTTTGTATTGTATGAATAGAAGGGTGCCCAGGTAGGGCACCAGTCGCGGGCCCGGGGTCGGGTCGTTACAAAAGTGGTATCAGAGCAGTTAGTCCTCAGAAAGTGTCTACAGACCGTGTCTAGTAGAGTCTTGATTATCGATGTGTTGTGCACCACATCTATAATCAGGAGGCTGCACGACATTTAGGATTGGTTTCCATTCTTCTCACTCTGAGATCGTGCGATAGAGCTGTGTTGTTAGGGTCGTCTCTCCCTAACGAGTTATGTTGATTGCAGCTATGAGAAAGGCAGCAGTGACCCAGGAAGGGCTATGTGGATTGTGTATCCAGGTTGGTAATAATTGTTGTACAGTTAGTATTATGACATACAGCTATACGGAGTTATGTATGAGGGTCAGAAGCGTGTTGCCTAGAATGATTTTAGATTACCAGGATTTGGTAAGGACTAAATAGATACCGGAAAGGTATGAAACAGTTAATGAATTCTCGCCAAGGTCTTATGTTTTATTTTGAGATAATTGGGAAATGATGAGTTGTCTGATAGGGTAGCGAACCCTTAAGAAGTCATGTTAAGGAACTTAATGGAATGTCATGTTAATAGATTAAGCTACGTGGTAGGCTTAAGAGAATTGTATGGATGAGATCCGTATGGAGTAAGTAATGGTTGTTGTGATCAAGACAACACAATTATGGTATTATTAGAAGTTATTGTACCCGTTTACGTGGGGACTGGTAAGGTAGGCTTGGAGCATGGAAATTGCGAGCCTAAGAATATTGATAACCGTCGAGACCTTAGGTATATAAGGCCTTCTCGGGCAATAAGATTTTATTCAGACTAAGGGTAAGAGTTAAGTACGACGGTGGGTCGGGTTGAGGACCTATTACGGGTTGCCCCATAGTCTGAAATGGAGTGGGATCAGTTAGTAGTAGTTCCACTATGTGACAGGGTCACGAGGGTGCAGGGCCCAAGTCTAGTTAATTGTTTTACGGGTTCGTGGACGCGTTCCACCGGAACCAGGTCGTGAGAGCCGGAAATGGCCTTATATTGTTTAATAGAGTGACTCCAAAGATTGGAGGCCAGAATTGGTATGGAGGTTATGTAAGTATTCTAGTATAAGTTGGAGGTACGGAAAGAATACAACCAGTAAGAAAGTGTAGAATCGCCGATTGGTTGGTTCCACGTAGGCGAGGTTCAGATAATTGGCCCAGACTTGATTCAGCGGGCTGTGGATAAGGCGAAGCTTATCCAGGAAAGATTTTTAGTAAGCTCGGAGTCAGCAGAAACTTTATGCAGATGAACGACGTCGACACTTGGAGTTCAGGTTGACGTTTTAGTATGAGTATTGTTATGTGGCCGTGGGTGGCATATGTTGTATGAAAGGTGTAGTAAAAGAAGACTATGTCGCCATCTAATTAGATTGGACTCCGAAAGAACATTCGAGGACAAATGTTTCTAAGGGGGGAAGAATGTTACACCCCGTAATTCCAGGACATGTGTTTAAGAGGATGTACGTGAGAAGATACGACTTTAAGTTTGAAACGAAAGAAAGAATTATTTTCCAAAGGGAAAAGTCTTCCGAACCTCGGGAAAGATTAATGTTTGTAAATTGAGACTCGTAAAATTTATCCGAATTATGGAAATGTTGGGAAACGAAGTATATGGACGAATGGGAGGGCGACACGTGTCACCCCCTACATAGGCCTGGACGAAATGGTCATGAGAATTGGTCAAGTCTTGAACAAGCCAAGGCTTGACATTATTGACTTAGTCAACTAGCCAACTTGACATTAGATCTTTTAACCCCAATGAATCTAGGCCACACAAGTGTTCTAATCTTGACCTTTGAAAGTAGTATATCATCACACTAGTAGCAAGACATTCTACACTTAGAAAAATTAGCCAAGAACTTGTTGTTCTTTTATGAAGCTCTCGGGTTTGAGCAAAAAGGAACAAGAAATTTTTTCAATTGTTGTCTATAATTCACAAGACTTTAACCCAAGGTCCCTATGGGTATTGTAAGGATATCTCAATAGAAAGATCCTGGAAAAACGATGTTTTTACGTTAGTCGCAAGGCGAAAACCTAAGGTGTTCTTCAACTTTGAAGATGGAACTTGAAGAGGAGTTCTTCATGACCTTCTAAGGAGTGCTTGGAGCGGATTGGAACATAAGAAGAGGAGCTAAAAGTTGCTAAGGATCGACTTTTACGCTTGGACATTATTAGGGCTTATTGAGGTAAAATCTTCATCTTCTTAATGTAATTGAAGATTACATGTTATAGTAGTTAAGAAATGAGCATGTGGTATATAGAATGAAGTTTGAAAAGATTTGTATCATGTCGACATGTTAAAACCAAAAATGGACAAGTTAGTCATTAATGTTGTAATCAATTTGATCGATAGTTACAATCGTCGCATGTTAAGAAAGAAAGAATTTATAGTTGTTGTAATTGTTATTATGTATATAACATGTTGGAATAACAACTTGGATTGAAAAAGTAATTGAAAGGAAATTGATAATTGTTGTGACAATGGTAGCCGATTATGGCTTGGAAATATTGGACAGTTTTATATTGATTGTGGGGCAGAATTTTACACGTCATATTAGGCGTGTAATCCCCTTTGTATTGTTGAATTGTTGGGTCTTAAATATGGCGTTTGGTTATTGATTTTTGGGCCTTGTAAAAAGTGGAAAAGTACGTAGAAACAAAGGAAGTGCTGCCCAAATGTCTGTAGAATAAGAGACCTAGCACTTAGTATTATTCCACGTTGATAAGATAGGAGTTGATAGACATGTTATGATTACTATAGGTTGAAGTACTACGTATAGCGTATATACTTGAATGATGGAATAGCTATCAAGGTTGAAGTACTTTGGAGTATTTTGCTACTTGTCGATAATCGTCGCGAGGTATGTGAACCTCTTCCTTCTTTTGGCATGATTCTATGTATGAAATATACATGTGGTGTTATTTCATGGTTCCTTCTACTCTTAGAAGTTAAGAGGTATGTATGTTGATTTACTCTATGTAAAAGTCATGTCTAAGTTATCCTAAGTTCTTACCAAGTCTTATGGGGGATGTTGGTAAGAGTCGTTAGGAAGTATTTGGAGTCGAGTTGATTTTGCTAATTTACTGCACGAATGAGAATAAGTATCGAACAAGCCATTGCAGCGTTAATAAAAGAAAATGTATCGACAATCAATTATATTAAAATGAGTAGAATTCTCCATCTGCATAAAAACTAAGATAAGACAAAATTGTATTACATTTTCTAAATCATGACTGCTTTAATAAGATCATTATAAACGAGTATAACCTATTCACAACGCATAAAAGTATATGTTACTTAATTTAAAGAGTTTACGTTATGAAGTTTTAAGACTATGAACCTTGAATTCTTAAAAGGTTAAGAGACTTTATTTTTCAAGTTATGGGACTTGATTCTTAAAGGAAGGAATGACTTGATTTAAAAGTATAGAATACTTGATTTGGGAAAAGCATTGATAACTTGATATTCTAAGTTAAGAAACTTGATTTCTTAAAAGTTAAGAGACTTGAAGTATTTTGAAAGCTATGTAACTTGACTTGAAAGTATAAGTCTCTTGGTTATAAAAAGAATGAATTTGTCTAAGACATAAATAGTTATAACGACTTTATGGGAAGTTGGTTATAACAACTTTATGGAAGGTTAAAAGAATGGTTTTCTCTAGTAATGTAAACAAAGAAATGACTTGAAATAAAGAAGGGCAATTTGATTTAAAGGTACCAATTGCTTAAAGTTTTAAAGTAAGGGTCACTTGATTTAGAAGCCTAGAAATGTATTTCTAAAAATGTAGTGACTTGTTCGAAATGTAGACATGCCTTGATACTACGGATGTTAGTATCTTGGGGTTTTATATGAAAATGAGTCTTTTGAAAAGAATGGAAGTACATAATGCCTTGGGTTAAATTCCAGAATTTATAATGACATGTTAGTGCCTTAAGTTTAAATAAAATGAGAGTGCATAATAATTAAGACTAATAAGAAGTTAAGGGATTTCTTAACTTGCTTATGTTATGTATGATAAGCCGGTGGTGCTTATGTTATGTATGATAAGCCGGTGGTGCTTATGTTATGTATGATAGTCGGTTGTGCTAGTGATTTATTGTTTCATTACGGGGTCATTCCCCGGGCTTGTTTCATTTGCATATTCCGTGGATTTGCTCCCCACGATGCGAGGAATACCTCATGCGAGTGAAATAGTCCTATGCGGGGAGGATCATTCCTATGCGAGGAGATTACCTCATGCGGGTCCATACGAACTATGCGGGCGGATACAGTCTATGCGAGGAAATTACCTCTTGCGGGTCCATACGGCCTATGCGGGCAGACTTATGTGGCTTTACCGCGTCCAAGAATGGGTCGGGCAGTATACCTTCGTGGGAAGGCTTTTGTATGACTTCGCCGTGTCCCGTAAATGGGCTGGGTTACATTATTACGTATGGATAATCAAAGTGAACTCCAAAATGAGGCGTCCCTCCATAAAGGGCCGATTATGTTATGCAAGATACGTAAGTTATATGGTTATGAACTTGATGATTTTTCCTAAGTATGTACGTAAGAATTTGACTATAACTCTTATTGAAAAATGGGAAAAGATAATAATGTGCGATTAAGTTCATGAGTTGTAATGGCATGGTAGGATCTGGTATTTACTTTTTATACTTGCCCCTGCCATTCTTTTGTATAGTTATGATCTGCTTCATCGCACCTTATTTCCGCTCCATATTCGTGCACTGTAATCGACTTCTTCGGCTGCGTTCATGTCCGCAGGTTTAGGTACACAGTTGTGGATTCGCGTGCTTAGGATCCTGGTTCAGCATTTTGAGATGGCTCCAATGTTTCGAAGCTTGTCATAATGATTATGTATATTCAGGGGTACGGCGGGACCTTGTCCCATCATAGTATTTGTCCAAAATCTTAGAGGTCTGTATTCATATGTGGGCTAGACTGGCTAGAGTTATAATTACATTATTGAATAGTGTAGGCCCTTTTGGGTGATTTATATTATGGCAGCTTTATCGTCTTTGCCTTTGTTTTAAAAAAAAATAAAAATGTGTTACTTATCTTCCGCGGTTATTTTGTATTGTATGAATAGAAGGGTGCCCAGGTAGGGCACCAGTCGCGGGCCCGGGGTCGGGTCGTGACAAACACACTCATGGAACTCCCCTTCTTAGACCCATCATCTTCCTTTCGTCGTCGGACTTGGCTTGGCATTTTCTTGCTTGTTGAATCTTCATGTTTATTACCTTACTTGGCGACAATGGTATTAGCCGAAAGTCCTTACCGTCCTTGTGAAAGGAGTAACTATTATGTTCGCCATCGTGTATGTTTTTCCAATCATATTGACATGGCCTGCCCAACAAGATATGACATGCGTTTATGGGAAGGGCATCAAATGAAATAGCATCAATGTATCCTCCAATTCGAAAATTGATAAGGGATTGAGTGGTCACCTTGAGCCCAATTGATTTATTCACCCATCAGAGGTTTTAGGGTTTAGGATGTTCACGAAAAGGTAGTTGCAATTAGCCTACCATTTTGATAGAAACCATATTGGCACAACTTCCCCCATCGATAATCCAACTACACACTTTTTCTTTTATTTTTCACCGGGTGTAGAATATTGGCTCCCTTTGGTCCTCATCGAGCTCCTCCAATTGTGCACTTAGAATGTGTTGAAGGAATAGACTCACGCCTTCTTCCACAACATGATCGTCTTCCTCTTTGCCTCCTTCTACTTCGGTTTCTTCTACCACAAAGGCACCACAATTTTCCTTATACTCTTATAGTGTCATGGTCCTCGGGTTGGAGCATTCCCTAGAAAAATGTCCGAGTCCTTGACACTTGTAATATCTCTTGCCGCCTTTATCAATACCTTGGGCAACTTCCACTTTTCCATTATCCTTTTTCACATCGTCTTGTTTGTACAAGGGGTTGGAATAGGACGTGCCAACTATCTCCTTAGCACTTGCGGTCTTAATGTAAGATCTTGTGAAAACCTTATTTTGTTGTCGTTCGAACCTTGGTGCCAAATGGCACACATCTTCAAATGTTGAGTAAGTGGACACTTCCACTTTTTCTTCAATTGTCATGCTAAGTCCTCCACAAACCGTGTAATGCGTTGCGGTTCTTTCTCTTCTAAATCGCATAACATGGTGATCTTTTCAAATTCTTGGATATATTCCTCAACCTTAGGACCACCTTGTCAAATTTTGGTGAGCTTGAGTTATAACTCTTGTTCATAATCTCGGGGCATGAATTTCCTCTTTAAGTGTTTCTTCAATCTTTCCCAAGAATCAATCTTGGACTTGCCATGCCTTTTTCGACGTGCCTTCCAATTTTCATACCACATGGAGGAAAAAGATTTAAGTTTTAATGTGGCCAACTTAAATCATTGTGATCATCATATCCCTTGAATTCAAAGAGCCTTTCGATGGCTCTCAACAATTTTAGGAAATCATTGGGATTCAAATTTCCTTCAAAGTTTGGAAGGTCGAACTGTAAAGTCCGGTCACCTCCTCTTTCAACCTTAGGGGCCTCATATGCATCATCTTATGGATGGGGTTGTTTTAAGAAACCTATTCTCCTGATTCAACATCATTAATGACCACACCATTGGCAAATTATCTCCTTACTTGGTCCACAACCATCACAGACAAAGCTCTTTTAAGTTTGTCACTTACTTGATACATAGCGTCAAAGCGTGGGACTGAATTGTCTCACTTTGATACCAATATGATGTAAGAAAGGAGGGTTTTGGTGGGTAAGTGGGTCAAGTGTGGATGATAATCGGGTCGACCAAAAAATGATAATCAAAACAGGGTTCTCGGGTTCTCGATTTAGCGGGACAATGGGGTGTTAGATGGCTATTTTGGATGGATTGAAGGGAGTTGGGTCAAGGAGTTTTAAAGGGTTGTTATAGACACGTTTAGGGTTGTGTTTATGTTCGAGCTTTGGTGGTTGAATTACGGTAGGATTACAGAACAGTACTGGGACAGGAAGATTCTCGGTAAGTGTATTATGCAGACTATTTGATGTTATCGGGATTGGACGGGTATTTGTGAACTGTTTCAGGTGGTGGCGTTTGATTGGAATGTATATGAAGTGCTTTGGGAGGTAATGTTAGTTGGTATATAGTATGTTTGGTGAATATTGATCACGAGTTGTAAGCTCGGGTGAAGGATGATAAATTTAGTTAAGTTTTGTTTGGCTGATATGGTTTAAGTGTTTAGTGTTTATGTCTATAGTGGGGTATGGTTGATGAGCCCAAGGATAGATACAAGGGGGATTTATTTCCCGAGTATACACCAAGGATAGGGTGATCAGTACCACAAGGTCAAAATCGGAGTTTGCTAAACGCAATGCCCGTGAACTAGCCATGTGAGGGTGATCGATGCCCTTTTGGTAACCCAAATCTTAGGCTAAGTTGTTCCACACATTTCCAACCTTCTCTTACCACTAAGGGAGTTCCTTGAATTGGGAAATGGTTAAGTCACACAGTCTCAACCAAGTCCTACACTAAAGGGAGGAGTGACCCACAAAGGATCGAATAAGTTTTAACACACAAGTTGAAGACTTAAACTTTATATTTATCTTTAACTCAAAAATTGTCTAAGTACAATAGCCTAAAGTCCTACTTATAGTATCATTAGGATCATTCTAGAAGTGAAAACAAATGGACACAATTACAAGGCATCTCGTATGAAATGAGAACAAGAGAATGGGTTAGTTGGCTTGGAGACCAAGTCGGCCTTTGGTTATGGTGAGATCAATGTGAAAGAGTTTAGCCTTGATTTGAGACAAGTTTAAATCCAAACCTCTTCACACTTTCATTGTAGAGGACGAGAAGCACTTGATTTTCCCTAGACTTCATCCTCTTGGAATCATTTTAGAGACTTTCATTCTATGTACCAATGTTTTGATTCTCGACCAACCTTCAATCTTCCTATCCGAGCTTGACTTGTCTCTTCAGGAGTTTCTTATATGTGCCACCTTGTTGTTCATGTCATCCTTGTCCTTTTCATGGTGTGTTTTCGGTCAAGGTCCTTCTTGTCAGTGCACCTTGTTATTGTCCCTTTCTCGGCTTCAACATTTTTACTACTAGTATTGAATGTGTCCGAAGGTAAACTAAGAGATATTACATGACCTTAATATGTCCTAACAAGAACACTAGCTAGAATTGAATGTAAATACAACAAAATATATAATGCAAGTTATCGTCCAAGACCAACACATAAAGCGGAATAAAACTTGCCATGTCAAGTCGGCCACACCATTTTCTTCACTGAAAATGTGGCCAGCTTCCAGTATTTGTAAATCAACCATTAGTGCCCTGCAATCATTAAAAGTTCGTTCTAGTGCCACGTGCATAACCGACGTTCATGAAACAATTGGCTAAGTACAAATTACAAACCAAGGTTTGGTTTGGTACGGTGTATAAGAATAATGTTGAATATGGTGTATTAGTAATGTTAATAATATTTGCATTAGTTATGGTCACATTAGTTATGATGGCTTATGTCACACCCTCGTTATGCTACTAAAAAATTTTCCTAACAAGATGCGCGGCAGTTAGCAACTACGTTTGTCAACCCAAGCCGTCTTCAAAGTTCACTCAACATTAAGTAAACTTTAGCGCTTTGCGAAAGCCTTTAAACATATTAAAACTTCAGAATATAACTTTGGGAATGAAAGAATAACACACAAGACGTTTACGGGCAACAATAGCCCAACTTTCGTTTTATTCATCTCACGAACAAGTACAAAGGACACTCTTTATGGTTTGTACACTTTGCTTAGTCGAAGAGACAAAACTCGACTAACACTATACAAGTTTGGAACCCCTAACTCAGGTTCCCATTGGAAGATTCAACTAGACTCACACTCTAATGAACCTCACTAATTTTCTCTCAAGTTCGAATCTTACGCGATCCTTACTTTTGGGTTACATTACGGGTGTTGACTCAATATGAATGTATTGAATACCTAAACTAGACTGACCCTTAGTCTATTTATAGTAAAGGGGAGGGGAAACATAAAGCTTACAAAGGGGAACGCGAAATCACACTACAACACCACTAACACATTACACACAATGTGCTAGTCATGTCTTCATCATTTTGTTTCTTTAGCCTAAAGAAAGGGGAAGACACATCCACGTGTCATTCTCTCATTTTTACACCTCATGGTCTTGAATTGGTCATCTCCACAATCTCCTAGTCATTAGCTCAGCCACACTGACACACAATCAACCATTTACCACATTCTTGCACATTCCCGGTTTACCTCAATCCTGTTTCGGTAAAACTTATCCCCAAGCAACTCCCACGATGATATTAACTTGACCCTGGCTTTTCCGTGACCTTTACACCTTGAGGGACACTCCCAAACAAACCGCACCTAATTCTATGCATTGGTTTGATCCGAATTTGACCCTGAACCCGAATCGAACCGAACCCGCAACTGCATTCCGAGAAACTAGGATTGACTTGGTCTTTGAAGACTTGGTCAAGCTCAACCCCTCTTCGATGGACCAGACCATATTGAATGTGTCTTATACCATCTTCCATGTCCTAAGGAATCATCCACACAACCTGTCACGACCCGACCCGACGGACCGCGACTAACGTCCTAATTGGACGTCATTACTGACCTGTCACTCTTAATCCATTTAATACAGATATCTACAGAAATTTCGGCGACAACGCCGCTTACAACATATCCCTAAACGCGAGCCGGCTGGCCGCCAAAATAACAACAAGACAACAGTCATAATAGGCTAGCCGACTAGGCTGCCACCAACCACATCACGCGCACAAAGACATAAATCAAAATACGCAAGCCGGCAAGGCTGCTACTAAATAACGACATCAAAACCCAAAACAAAGTACAAACATCCAACCCACAATCGCTTCATGCACCTCTAAGAGAGTAATACTGACATATGACGGGACAGGACCCCGTCGTGCCCAAAATATGCATAAGTCTGAAAAAATAAAGGTCTGTACCAAAAATAGCTGGCTCCGGAACAAAGGAGCCCTCCAACTGCTGTACAGAAATCCTAGACTGGAGGGTCACCTATCTGAACTCCTGAACCTGCGGGCATGAACGCAGCCCCCCGAGGAAGGGGGTCAGTACACAATATGTACTAAGTATGCGAAACTGGAAAATACCTCAAGTATAAAATAACTGAAGACATGTATAAAAATCAGTTTACAGAACACTGTGCCTTACCCATAATGAGAATATCAACATATACCATACTGCATAAAATAGGAACTCATGGTCAAAGCAAGGTCATCCGCCCCGCAGTATCATTAAGCACTCCTACTCCTGGGACTATTTCACCCGCATGGGTCCTGTGGACCCGCATGAGGTATTCCTCGTGATAGTCGTACTCACGCGCATGAGACTATTTCACCCGCATAAGCCCTACGGACTCGCATGAGGTATTCCTCGCATCGTGGGTAGCAAATCCACGGAATAGGTGGTATAACGTCTTGGGGATTTACCCCCTCATTTATACTCTTACCCTGAAGCATGTGGTATAACGTCTTGGGGATTTACCCCTCATTTATACTCTTACCCTGGAGAAGGTGGTATAACGTCTTGGGGATTTACCCCTCATTTATACTCTTACCCTGGAGAAGGTGGTATAACGTCTTGGGGATTTACCCCTCATTTATACTCTTACCCTGGAGAAGATGGTATAACGTCTTGGGGATTTACCCGTACTCATTTTACTTAAAGTAAATCTTTCTTTGTTAACCTTTCATAAAGCTAATATAATCAACTTCCCATAAAGTTATTATATTAACGTTATACCTTAGTCAAGTACATTTTTCCTAAAACCCAAGGGACTTACACTTTTAAAAAGGAAAACAAGAATCATATACTTGAACACATCAAGTCCCTTAACTTTGAAAACTCAAGACATCCTTAAAACAAGTAAGGTATATCAAACCTTGTACGTCTATCGTACTACATAGGTAAAACCATTCATGCTCAAGAGATAGGAAAGTTCCACATACCTCTTCGGTCAATCCACTTGCTAAGCCCAAAATACCGCACGTAATATGTTAACCTATAATGACCATAATACGTTTATTAACCTCTAGTTCAATGTAGAATAATCCAAGTTCAAGTCACTAAATCTTATGGAAAATTGGGCAGCATTTCCTTTGTTTCTCATTATTTTGCCACCTTTTTCAAGGCCGAATTCAACATCCAAACGCCACATTTAAGGCCCAACAATCCAAACATTTCAAAGGGGATTACACAACCAAACTTGGGCGTGTAAAATTCTGCCCCATAAGGTACAACAATTAACTTAACAAGTTTAAGGTAGTTTTTAGGCTACAACATGCTCACATAACCCTTTTAACCAATCCTATCATATCCAAACCATATTTCTTACATGCAATGAATCTAAGAGCATCATTTACTACTACAAGTTCCTTCTTCTTCACATGCAACATCAATAACTAGCTACAAGAGAAGAATTGTTACCTTAGAGCTTTAGCCAAAATTATTCCAACAATTTTGCTAGCCTCTTTTCCAAGAACACCACCACAACAACCTTTACAATCTAGAGCTCTCACTTCTCTCTAGAGGAATTCAAAGCTTAAGGAAAATCTGAAAAGTTAGGACAAGAAGAAAGCTTGTGGCCTTTATACCTTGAGGGACACCCCCAAACAAACCGCACCTAATTCTATGCATTGGTTTGATCCGAATTTGACCCTGAACCCGAATAAAACCGAACCCGCAACTGCATTCCGAGAAACTAGGATTGACTTGGTCTTTGAAGACTTGGTCAAGCTCAACCCCTCTTCGATGGACCAGACCATATTGAATGTGTCTTATACCATCTTCCATGTCCTAAGGAATCATCCACACAACTCCCACGATGATATTAACTTGACCCTGGCTTTTTCGTGACCTTTATACCTTGAGGGACACCCCCAAACAAACCACACCTAATTCTATGCATTGGTTTGATCCGAATTTGACCCTGAACCCGAATCGAACCGAACCCGCAACTGCATTTCGAGAAACTAGGATTGACTTGGTCTTTGAAGACTTGGTCAAGCTCAACCCCTCTTCGATGGACCAGACCATATTGAATGTGTCTTATACCATCTTCCATGTCCTAAGGAATCATCCACACAACCCCCATCAAGCCCCTTAATTTAGGACCTAACTTTGTGCCTTGGACTTTGTCAACTTGTCTCTTTGTGCCTTTCATGTGTTGTATGACTTGATCACGTGTCTTACCACACCTTCTCATGCTAACACTCATCCTTAATTCTTAATACATGTGTTGGAATATCTCCCACATGTCCTGCACACTCACACACGAACTTTGTCCACATCCGCAAGCCATAAACACACGTTCTTTCTTTCTCGGACATTGGCTAACTTGCTTGGACTTTGTCAACTCTTTGAACGTCCTTCACACTTTCCAGCTTCTTGCATTTCTCACTGCATTGCATACTGCATTTCTTGTTATGTTCCACATCTTTTGCTAACCCGCATGATCTCCTCACCACACGGCCCTCACTCAAGAACCTTTCCTCACTCGAAGTTCTTGCCTTTCACCCCAACATTGTTTCCACTCCAACACCTACTCGCATTGGACCGAATGCCAAGGAACAATGTATTAATCCTTGCCATTGTATCACGACCAAAGTTGTCTAACTCATACAGTTTGCCCTTCATTTTGCCTTTGTCCCACAATGAGCAAAACTACGAATGTGACAACTTACTTCTTATCTATTATTTGATTAGTGTATTAAAAGATTAGATAATTTCTAAAAAGTAATTATTTATGTACAATAATACCCTCATAATCAATCCACCACTTTATCTTTTTTTAAAAAGCATATTGCTGAGGTATGTTTTCATATGAAAAAGGTTAAAGCTATTAAATATTAAAAACCTTTAAAAGAAAATAAATTGGACCGGTGATTGTAATTTATAACTTGTCCTTTGTATAGCATGTTTTTTATTAAAGTGTACCAAATACTAATATTGTAAATTAAAGATGACTATTAGTTAAGATATTAAAATTTTCAAATATTTATAAAGAAAACTATTTAATAGCTAAATTATTGTTAAGATGAATTAGTAAGTAATGACTATATGCCTTGAAATAGTAAGAATGTAACTAAAGATGACTATTAGTTACTAATATTTTACTAATTAAAATTAACTATTAGTTACAAATAGTTTACCTAATTAAAGTTGACTGTTAGTTACAAATATTTCACCTAACAAAATCCGTCCTTGGCATTTTTGCGGATGTTATTAATTAAAAAATATGTATTAATATAATATAATATTTCAATCAAGCATAAATTTGAGGGGTAATGTTGTCTTTAACTAAGCTTAAGCATGGATTAATAATCTTGGTATTGCTAATAACATAGGTTGATATGTATTAGCTATACATAGGATACTACCAAATAGGGTGTATAACTACTTAGGTATTAACTATAAATAGGTTGAAAAAGTGTACCAAATAAGAAATTAATCATACCAAAGCTAATGCACGCATTGTTTTTTCTAATGCACTCTATCATACGCCCGAAGAGTTTAAATACCAAGATTGTCCTTTAGTGTAGTGAATGTTCTGTTATCTTTTGTCATCGCTGTTACTTTGGGGACATTTGGTAGCTGGTTAGGATTATGCATGTATTAGTAATGTAGGTATTAGTTATGCATGTATTAGTTATGTAGTTATTAGTAATGCAGGTATTAGTTATGATAAGTTTAGTTATACATAAATTATTGATTTCTTTGGATGTTAGTTTTTTATATTAAAATTTAATGAATGTTATACACTTTTTAAAATTATTTACAACTAAAATTAAAATAGTTTTTACAATATATTAAAATATTATATTACAAAATTATATAAATGTATTTGTTTAGAAAAGAAAAGTATTTAAATTGAAAGTGATAAGAGTAATATTGTCATTTCAACTTTTTATACATGTATTATTTATTCCATCATTTACCCCACATAAAATAATACATATATTCCCTCATCACTTATACCTATATTAGTTATGCTGGTTTTAAATGGCAAACAAAATGTCGTACTAATTTTATACTCCCCCGTCCCAAAAATATTGACACTTTTCGCTTTTCGAGAGTCAAACTTTCTAATTTTGACCGTTTGTTAGAATATTAAATCTTTCATTTTTTTGAAATAAAATACATATTTGAAAACTAAGTAAAAAGTACTATAAGTCACCATAATTAATAATTTAAAATATTTAAAAGACGTATGAAAAATTACTGGAAAAAAACAACTCATTTAACTCTCGAAGAGCGAAAAGTGTCAATCTTTCTCAGACGAATGAAGTACATGAATAACTTATGTGTCCATTTACTTGCTACCAAACATTATATAAGTTATGCAAAAAATTAATACAAAAATAAAATCACTCTTTACTAGCTATGAATCGACCGGATTAAAAGAACGATGTTTGATGTGAACGGAAGCAAGCATTTCGCTAAGAAAACAAAACAGGAAGCGGCGATAGCAAACATTACCCTCACTCAGAATAATATGCTCTTGGGATACATGAAGCACAATCAACCTCTCTACCTTAATACTTCTAACATGGTCGATTCTAGATAGAGCACGGTAACCCACAACCCCCTACTCTACAAAACAAAGAGTGGAAAATCTCTTCATAGGGTACTGTAGTTGTACATCCATAGTACCATAGGGATGGTTAGAGCTCATAAGAGCCCGAATTTAGATAGGTGAAAGATCCTTACTCAAATTACGAACCCTGAACCTCTTTGCGAATTCACAGCTGAACCTTGATGGAAAATCATAGATTTCTGATAGGAAAGAAAAAGCAAAATTACCAAAACTTTGTTCATATACACGAGCGTCCTCCTACATTGTCCCCTAGTACAACATACTTAAGAAAGCGGTTTCCAGGGTCAACCTATTTAACTGCATGCCAGACCACTAAGTGATGAGACCGTGGAAACAAAGGCAACGAGGAGCGCTAGCCGGAACTGGACAATGGGTGGGTGTCCAAAAAACATTCCTTAGCTAAGAAGGATTCATTCACCGCAGCTTCTCTTACTAGCAGATGAAACGAGCAACATCACATCGTATAACAGGCAATCTCAAATCAGGATAAGGATTCGCAGGCGAGACAGATATTGAATTCACAGAGGAAGGAAGAAGTAAGGCAAGTGGGCTGTTGAGATGAATGGGTAGTTCCTCCTACAAAAGCTCATACGGGGTGTCTCCTACTCCTCTCCCGATACGAGTTATTTCCTGACCGTTCCCTCGTGCTTGTTTCAGGAAGCACTTCGGTCACTCCAGTAAGTATATAGATTATTTGACAGACGACAAAGAATGATTTGATGTGTCTAAACATCGGGTTCCTGGTAATGCAGAAAGTGTTATTTCGTATTTAGACTGACCTTTCGGAATTCCTCTTTTCATCTTAGCCCGATCTCTTGTTCAGTAAAGTAAGCAGCTCGACTAAGAGTTCCGAATCGAAAAAGTCAACTGAACTATACTTAAGACAAAGGAAGCGAGTGCCAAAAAAAAAACCGCTTTCTTAAGGATTCAAACTACTAGTCATTAAGACTACTATGAATGAAAAGTAAGGAAGTCCTTTTCTTGATGGTCTGGCATGCAGTTAAACAGGTTGACCCTGGAAACCGCTTTCTTAAGTATGTTGTACTAGGACCGAAGTTACGTATGAATAGTCAAAGAAAACACACGTCAGTATGAATCAACTCCAGCTTTTCACAAAGCATTACCCGAATTATTGTCGATCGTCTTGGGCAGCCTCGCTCCTTGATCGGTGGGGAGGAGCTCTCCCTTTTGATCGAACTCTTAATTACTTTTCTTTCTCTGGTAAGACGGGGGTTTATAGCAACCTTTCTTCAAAAAATCTTCTTTATTGTCCCACCTATATGCAAAATAAGACAACAAAAAGCTAGTTGTCATCGCTCGATCACTTCCTTTTCCACTAAGTGATTGCATTTGGGCTACAACTTCGCCGAGCCGACTAGCATTCTCCCCTCGTGATAGATTTTCCTTCAAGGGGGTAAACGTTCCATAAAAGGACTTTTTGTGGCCTCTTCCAAATCGCTGGAATCTTTTGTAATAGCTTGATGAGCTGAACCAACAAAAGATATTACGTTCTACCTTCTTCTTTGAGCCTGGCCGAGAGTGAGCTTCCCGATAGTCTCTTCTTTCCTAGAAAGATTATATTGTCCCCTTTGTTCCGTGTTGAAATAGAACCTTAATTTATTACTTATTATTATTATTAGATTTTATATTGTTAGATTAGTGGCGGGCGCCGAAAATGAACCAGCCCTGCCTCTTCAAGAAAAGCCTTGATAGGTGGCTTACATCCTTTTTGCTCGCTTGATAGATGGCATTCACCATATCGGAGTTAAAAGATCATGTGCAAGATCAGCTTGGAACAGTGCCCTCAGTCTTTCTTCGGAATAAGATAGATCAGAAGCTGCAATTGTCTTTGTCTGTCGCAGGAAGGAGCTGAAAGCAACTCGAACGAATGTATGGTGAGGCGGTTATGAAGACAAAAGAAAGCTTCACTGGATATTTTATGATACTATGTGCCTACCTATTCATGAAGGGGCTTTGGGTCCTCCTACTACAAGACATTTTCAAGAGCTTTCAAAAGCTTTTCGTATGAAGTTTACCTGGTTATATTCCTTTAGAATAGGTTTTGGTTAGAAGAGCTTTGCTCCTTTCTTTTTTTCTTTTTATATTATTAATTTACTAGTATTTTACTTACATAGACTTTTTTTTTACATTAAGGAGAGGGTATTTTCCTGCATTTATTCATGATTGAGTATATCATCTGGAAATGTATCCTAAGTAGAAGTAACTGAACTGGCTTAGAAAGACTTAGAGATTGATTGCAGTTGCCCTCGGAAGGGAACTAGGATCTATTGGAATGGAGGAGGTGTGGGGAATTGGTACTTATGCAGGGTCGGGTTAAATGAGTTCTGCGGGTAAGCATTCGGTGCAAGCATGAATTTATCAAGTCATGTAGGAACAAGGTTCAAGTATACGGGTCTGTTAGGATGCCTCAGCTGCATACATCACTGCACTTCCACTTGACACCTATCGTAATGATAAACGTCTGGCTTCGAAAGCTAATCGGAAGCATTGCACCTCACTAAAAAAGACTACTACGGGAATTAGGCAAAGCCCTAGATCGTGGCGGCCATAACATAAGGCTATTACTTTCACACCTCTCTCTCGTACTATAGATAGAGAGAGATTTGTTGCGTGAGCAACCCGACTGTGCCTTACATGTGCTCTACAGGCCGCACATAATCTTTCTTCCCAACGAGCCCTTTTTTTGATTTCGAAGAATTTCTTAGGAATCCTACAAGATCCGTTCGTTCTTTTTTCTCTGATAGATGGTCAGAACTTCATCTGGGTTTGAATCCTACTGAGAGGTCGACTGGAGATCAGAAATTGTTGAAGAAACAACAAGATATGTTCCCCTCCCAAGGGCAGGTTCTTACGCGTTACTCACCCGTCCGTCACTGGTAACGAAAATGGCAATAATTGGGCAAAAAGGGTTTATATAAGGGGTATGGCTTCTGTCCCTAGCCCTAGTTGTTCCCTTTTTTCGTATGTATATTGGTTGGGAACTTCCTGGCCATTTTGCTGCATAAAAACATGATCAGAAAAATGAGAAAAATGGAGTTTTTGAAAAGAAAAATAAATCAATTTTATCATTTAGACGAAAAAAAACTTATGATTCTGAAGAACTCAACGGGCCCTTCCCCTTCGAATCAAACAAACAAAGAATGTAATCCCGTTCGACATCAGTGATTTCGAGCGTTACCTACGACAATTAAAAAGCAAGGGCATTTTGGCAATGGAAATCAGAGATAGATAAAGAGAGAGATGTGGAATACATCTCCTAAAAAAAAGATGCACAAAGAGAAATGAAACTAAGGCACATCGAAGTCGTCCCAGGGAGCATTTAGGTGTAATTGTTTGAACTCCCGGATGAAGGCTTTCATCTTTTCAATCTATATCAGATCCTCCATTACTTCTTCGCCAATACCTTTGATCTTTCCTTTAGCTGCTACTTTTCCCAGTCCACGCCCAATCAGAGTAGTCAGTGTGCCTGCTCCGTCCTTCTGGAATTGGCCCAAAAATTGTATGGGGGTCAAGACGCTGCCTCGGCGCCGTGACGACTCAAGTTCCCCGAACAGCGAAATGGTCGCCTATTACACGGCTCACTAACTCTGCCTGGACTCTTGGGTACTTTAGATAACTATTCCAAAAAAGAAAAAGAAATATCCTCTTTAAAGTGCTAGTCACCTCTTACTCTTCGTATTCTAAGAAGGCATTTAATGCCCAAAGATCAGCCTTCAGCGAGCCTTTCCTTTGTTAACTATCAGGTCAGTATGTCTTCCACTAATTGGTCTTGACCGCATCTTCCCCTGGAGGAGTAGTAGCGTTGTTTTCTCTATGGTAATAGAGAGCGCAGTTCCAACAGAATCTTAATCAGACTCTCGCTCGTACCTAATCAATGCCGAAAAGCCTACCTAGATAGGGATAGACCACCCAACCTGTGAACCAAAGCGCAGTCGTAATCTCCTAGCGAACTCCAACCGGTCTTAGAAATCGATTACTTATCAAGAGAGAGAGGAGTTGATGTCACGACCCGACCCCGGGCCGCGACTGGTGCCCTACCTGGGCACCCCTCTCAGGCATACATCAGAGAATAGCATCGGAACATAAACAACACATAAATCTGTTTAAACAATAAACATCACAGGCTAGCCGATAAGGCTGCCTTCCATAAAATATACATAACCAAAGTAAGACAGTACAACCTTGATCTTACAGCCCAAACCACAAATGTTACCACAGACCTCTAGGATAAACAACATTGGCGGGACAGGGCCCCGCCATACCCCTGAATGTACATGATATATACAACATCAGGGAAAACCGTACCAAAAGTAATAAGCCTCCGGAGAAATGGAGTTTCTGACACCTGATCAGTGATCCTAAGAATGAGGATCCACCACCTGCTACCCCCTGCGGCGTGACGCAGCCCGAGAAGGGTCAAGACATAATATGTACTAAGTATGTAAAACTGGAAAATACTGTAATTGTAGCATGAGTCTAAAACGGAGCCGGAGACATGTATGAAAATCAAATTACAGTTCACTGTGTCTTACTAACAATGAGAGTAAATAAGAGTATACTTACAACATAAAAATATGAGACTCACGATCAAATCATAGGTAGCAAATCCATGGAGTGGTATAATGTCTTGGGGGTTTACCCCGCAATCATACTCAGAAGGTGGTATAACGTCTTGGGGGTTTACCCCTCATTTATACTATTACCCTAGAGAAGGTGGTATAACGTCTTGGGGGTTTACCCCTCATTTATACTCTTACCCTGGAGAAGGTGGTATAACGTCTTGGGGGTTTACCCCTCATTTATACTCTTACCCTGGAGAAGGTGGTATAACGTCTTGGGGGTTTACCCCTCATTTATACTTTTACCCTGGAGAAGGTGGTATAACGTCTTGGAGGTTTACCCCTCATTTATACCATGCCCCTCTTCTCCGGCTGCACACCTGACAGACTACCCATTGACCGGCGACTAAGGGCGTCTGCAACTACATTGGCCTTCCCTGGATGGTATAGGATATCGACATCATAATCCTTAAGTAGCTCTAACCACCGTCTCTGCCGTAAGTTCAGCTCCCTCTGGCTGAAGATATACTGAAGACTCTTGTGGTCTGTGTACATATCCACGTGAACTCCCTATAAATAATGTCTCCAGATCTTCAAGGCAAGAATCACTGCCGCCAACTCTAAGTCATGGGTGGGGTAATTCTTCTCATGCTTCCTAAGCTGTCGAGATGCGTAAGCTATAACTTTACCATACTGCATCAGCACGCACCCGAGCCCGACACCCGATGCATCACAATAAACCACATATCCATCTAAACCCTCTGGAAGAGTAAGAACTGGGGCGGTTGTCAATTTCTCCTTCAGCAACTGGAAGCTCTCCTCATAAGCATCCGTCCACCGGAATATAACTGCTTTCTGAGTCAGCCTAGTCAAAGGTGCTGAGATGGAAGCAAACTTCTCCACAAATCTCCGATAATAACCCGCAAGGCCCAAAAAGCTGCGCACCTCCGTCGGTGTAGTGGGTCTAGGCCAAGTCTTGACCGCCTCAATCTTTGTTGTATCAACCCGAATACCATCGGCCCCGATAACATGCCCTAAGAAAGCCACTGAAGCCAACCAAAACTCGCATTTCGAGAACTTGGCATACAACTGCCGGTCCCGGAGGACTCCCAATACCGTCCTCAAATGATTGGTATGGTCCTGTTTTGTGCGCGAATAAACCAGGATATCATCAATGAATACTATAACGAACATATCCAAGAATGGCTTGAACACCCGGTTCATCAAATCCATGAATACTGCTGGGGCGTTGGTCAACCCGAAAGACATCACCCTGAACTCATAGTGCCCATACCGGGTCCTGAATGCAGTCTTTGGGATATCTGTCTCTCTAACTCGCACCTGATGATAACCAGACCGCAGGTATATCTTGGAGAACCACCTCGCACCCTACAACTGGTCAAACAAATCATCAATCCTGGGAAGGGGGTATCTGTTCTTGATAGTTACCTTATTCAACTGTCTGTAATCAACACACATACGCAGCGTCCCATCCTTCTTCTTTACAAATATAACCGGCGCTCCCCAGAGAGAAACACTAGGCCTGATAAAGCCTTTTTCCAGCAAATCCTTCAGCTAGTCTTTCAACTCCCTCAACTCAGCAGGTGCCATCCTGTAGGGTGGAATAGATATAGGTCGAGTGTCTGGCGATGTATCAATGCAAAACTCAATCTCCCTCTCAGGAGGATACCCGAGATCGTGCGGGAATACGCCGGAAACTCTCTAACCATCAAATCGATCAAGGTCCGTATCTCGCCTCGATGTCGAAGACCCGAACCATATGGTAGATATACCCCTTCCACACCATCTTCATAGCCTTGAGGTAAGGAATAAACCTACCTCTCGGCAACGCAGTATTCCCCGTCCACTCGATAACCGGCTCCCCAGGAAACTAGAACCGTACCAATCTCTCTCTACAGTCCACATTAGCATAGCAAGACGCTAGCCAATCCATACCCATAATCACATCAAAGTCCGTCATATCCAACTCTATCAAGTCGGCTAGGGTCTGACGACTGTATATAGTCACTGGGCAAGCCTTATATACCCGCTTAGCTACTACCGAATCACCTACTGGCGTAGCCACCTCAAAAGGTGTTATGGACTCGGGCTCTATCCCTATTCTACCAGCAATATGAGGAGATATATAGGACAAGCTAGAACCTGGATCTATCAAAGTATATACATCACAACATAAAACCAATAATGTACCTGTGACGATATCAGGTGACGCCTCCTGGTCCTGACGGCTGGACATAGCATAAATGCGATTCTGAGGACCGCTGGAACTGGGACCCCCACCACGACCCCTGGCGCGGCCTGCTGGTCTGTGAACACCCTGCCCTCCTGGGCGCATAACCACCAAAGACGAAGATCTAGCAACTGACCCTGTCGGCTGAACCATAACACTCCCGCCGCGTCTGGACGGACAATCCCTCTTCAAATGGCCCTGCTGGCCACAAGAGTAACAAGCTCCCGGCTACGGCAAGACGCCCGGGTGAGACCCACCGCATCGAACGCACCGAGATGTGGGTGGTCTCGATTGGTGATGGTCTCTGCCTCCCTGAAGTCCCGACTGATCAATCCTCCTTCTAGAAAACCGGGAAGGGGCACTCTGTGCCGGCTGAAATGTGGATCTAGTTCACGCCGAAAGGTCGCCCGCCGAAATCGCCCCGAGACCGCTGCCCCGCCTCTGGGCTGGCCTGAGTCAAGTTGATCCTCCATCTCTCTATCCTCTATCCCCTGCGCATATGTCTGCATCCTGACAATATCCATACCTGGCTGAAGAGCCACCCCCAAGCACGCAGTAATCATATGATGGTCCAGCCCCATCACATAGCGATGAACTCTGTCTGCCATGTCAGCTACAATGGTGTGCGCATACCTGACCAATGAGTCAAACTCCAGGATGTACTCTCTGATAGTCCTCCCATTCTGCCTCAAGGTCAAGAATTTATCCACGCGGGCTCTCCTCAACTTAGGAGGCAAAAAGTGACCCAGGAAGGCCTCTGTGAACTCCTCCCAAACAGCTGGAAGGGCACCCTCACCTCTAGACAACTCCCATGACTCAAACCAGTTCAATGCAATATCGCGTAACCGGTAAGAGGCTAGCATGACCGACTCAGCCTCCGAGGCCCTAAGCACCTGTATAGTCCGCTGTAACTGCCGAACAAACTCCTGAGGATCCTCCTCGGATCTCGAACCATAGAACTCGGGTGGATGACAACCCAGAAAGTCCCGAATCCGTAAACTGTCGGCTCTAGGGTTGGCCACCTGCTCCTGTCGGTGCTTCCCTGCTACTATGCTGGTCAATAACCGGACCGCCTCGTAATCCCTATACTCACCGGCCGTGGAACCGAGGCTCGTGTACCGGTCTCGTGAGTCTTTGCTCGAACTCTGTTGGGGTTGGCGATGTCGTGGAACTCGCCGTCCGAAGCATCACCTCAGGTAAAGATTGGGCCTGTTCCCTCGTGACCCTCTGCGTCCTACTTGCAGCTCCCTCAGCTGCCTTGCCCTTCTGGGTTGCGGTTGCCTTGCGTGGAGGCATAATTAATACATAAAAATATGTCAGAGGGGATTCAACCTATAACACAGCTCTATTGCACGATCTTAGAGTGAAAGAATGGAAACCATCCTAAATATCATGTAGCCTCCTGATTATAGATGTGGTGCATAACACACCAATAATCAAGACTCTACTAGACACGGTCTGTAGACACTTTCCGAGGACTAACTGCTCTGATACCACTTTTGTCACGACCCGACCCCGGGCCGCGACTGGTGCCCTACCTGGGCACCCCTCTCAGGCATACATCAGAGAATAGCAGCGGAACATACACAACACATAAACCTGTTTAAACAATAAACATCATAGGCTAGCGGATAAGGCTGCCTTCCATAAAATATACATAACCAAAGTAAGATAGTACAACCTTGATCTTACAGCCCAAACCACAAATGTTACCACAGACCTCTAGGATAAACAACATTATAGGGACAGGGCCCCGCCATACCCCTGAATGTACATGATATCTACAACATCAGGGAAAACCATACCAAAAGTAATAAGCCTCCGGAGAAATGGAGCTTCTGACACCTGATCAGTGATCCTAAGAATAAGGATCCACCACCTGCTTACCCCTACCTGCGGCATGAACGCATCCCTCGAGGAAGGGGGTCAGTACACAATATGTACTAAGTATGTAAAACTGGAAAATACTGTAATTACAACATGAGTCTAAAACGGAGCCGGAGACATGTATGAAAATCAAATTACAGTTCACTGTGCCTTACTAACAATGAGAGTAAATAAGAGTATACTTACAACATAAAAATAGGAGACTCACGATCAAATCATGGGTAGAAAATCCATGGAGTGGTATAATGTCTTGGGGGTTTACCCCGCAATCATACTCAGAAGGTGGTATAACGTCTTGGGGGTTTACCCCTCATTTATACTCTTACCCTAGAGAAGGTGGTATAACGTTTTAGGGGTTTACCCCTCATTTATACTCTTACCCTGGAGAAGGTGGTATAACGTCTTGGGGGTTTACCCCTCATTTATACTCTTACCCTGGAGAAGGTGGTATAACGTCTTGGGGGTTTACCCCTCATTTATACTCTTACCCTGGAGAAGGTGGTATAACGTCTTGGGGGTTTACCCCTCATTTATACTCTTACCCTGGAGAAGGTGGTATAACGTCTTGGGGGTTTACCCCTCATTTATACTCTTACCCTAGCTCAACCGGCTATCATACATAACATAAGTAAGTTAAGAAATCCCCTAACTTCTTATTAGTCTTGTTCATATACCCTCTCATTTTAGTTTACTTAAGGCACTAACATGTCTTAATAAAAGAATCTGGAAATTAAATCCCAAGTACTACATACTTCTACTCTTTTAAAACGAATGACTCCTTTTTTTATATAAAACTTCCAAGATACTAATAACCATAGTATCAAGTCACTTGTCCTTACTTATCTTACTTAAAGCAAATCTTTCCTGTTAACTTTCCATAAAGCGAATATAACCAACTTCCCATAAAGTCGTTATATTAACCTTATACCTTAGTCAATTACATTTTCCTATATCCAAGGGACTTAAACTTTTTTTAAAACAAAACAAGTATCATATACTTAAAACACTTCAAGTCCCTTAACTTTGAAAACTTAAGACATCCTTAATAGTTTTAAAGAAGTGGGTTAATCTCCTAACTCGCCCAACTTGGCCATTCCTAAATAAGTAAAGGATATCAAAGTATTGTACGTCTACCGTACTATATAAGTACAACTATTCATGCTCAAGAGATAGGAAAGTTCCACATACCTCTTCGGATCAATCCACTTGCTAAGTCCAATATACCGCACGTATTATGTCAACCTATAATAACCATAACACATCTATTAGCTTCTAGCCTCAATGTAGAACATTCTAATTGCAAAGTTCCTTATTCTACGGAAAATTGGACAGCACTTCCTTTGTTTCTACATACATTTCCACCTTTTCAAGGTCCGAATTCAACATCCAAACGCCACTTTTAAGGCCCAACAATCCAACCAACACAAAGGGGATTACACGCCTAAACTTGGACGTGTAAAATTATTCCCCACAATACATAACAACTAATTTAATAAGTTTAAGGTAGTATATTGGCTATAACATGTTCACATACTAACCTTATTCAATCCTTTCAAATCCAAATCATATTTCTTACATGCAATATATCTAAGAGCAATATTGACAACTACAAGTCCTTTCTTCTTCACATGCAACATAATTTACTAGCAAAAAGAGAAAGGATTGTTACCTTAGAGTTTACCCAAATTAGTCCAACAATTTCACTGGCTTCCTTTTCACAACCACCTCCACAAACCTCCTACAAGCTTGTCAACATGTTTCCTTCTTGCCACCTTTTCAAAATTTTCTCTAAGCTTTGTTTTCTCCTTGAATTTCTAGAGAAAAGGGAGAGGGAATTTAATTTTTAGAGAGAAGGCACAGTGTACTGTATTTTGATTTTCTTCCATGACTCCAGTTTATTTTAGACTTATGACATTACTACAGTATTTTCCAGTTTTACATACTTGGTACATAATGTGTACTGACCCCCTTCATCGGGGGGCTGCGTTCATGCCGCAGGTAAGGGTAAGCAGGTGGTGGATCCTCATTCTTAGCATCTTGCTCAGGTGTCAGAAGCTCCATTTCTCCGGAGGCTCGACTTTTGGTACGGTTCTCCCTGGTGTTGTAGATATTTGTACATTCAGGGGTATGACGGGGCCCTGTCCCGTCATAGTGTTTACACATTCTTATAGGTCTGTAGTCCTGTTATATTTTGGGTTGTTAAGGATGTAACTGTTCAGTGTTTGTTATATTTAGAGGCAGTCATTTTGGGTTAGCCTGCTTATATCCTACATGGGTTCTTGTTGTGAGTTATTTTTCCAAGGGTTTTCTCTGATGTTGTATCACAAGGGTGCCCGGGGTAAGGCACCAGTCACGGGTCCGTGGTCGGGTCGTGACAAAAGTGGTATCAGAGCAGTTAATCCTCGGAAAGGGTCTACAGGCCGTATCTAGTAGAGTCTTGATTATCGGTGTGTTGTGCACCACATCTATAATCAGGAGGCTACAGGATATTTAGGATTGGTTTCCATTCTTTCACTCTAAGATCGTGCAATAGAGCTGTGTTATAGGTTGAACTTCCTCTGACATATTTTTATGTATCAGTTATGCCTCCACGCAAGGCAACCGCGGCCCAGAAGGGCAAGGCAGCTGAGGGAGCTGCTAGTAGGACACAGAGGGTCACGAGGGCACATGCCCAGTCCTTACCTGAGATGATGTTTCGGCCGGCGAGTTCCACGACGTCGCCACCCCCAGCAGAGTTCGAGGCAGCAGCAGCGGCTACTGAGACCGCGGTACCTGAGCCTCCAGTTACACAGCCTGGAGCAGAGGAGATGGGTTACAAGGAGATGGCCCAGTTATTAGCCAGGATCGTGGCTAGGCAGGAGGACAGACGGGAGGCAGCGGTTCCGGTTGTACCCGTAGTCCACCCAGATCTGATAGCTTGAGACTGCGGGACTTTTTGAGTTGCAGCCCACCAGAGTTCTATGGGTCGAGGCCTGAGGATGATCCTTAGGAGTTTATTCGGCGATTCTGACGGATCATGAGAGTGATCGTGGCTTGGAGCAGTCGGTATTATTTGGTTCACATCGGCCGCGGATACTGCGGTTGGTAGTATGATTCATGGGAACTATCCCGGGGGGAGCATGCGCTTCCAGCTGTGTGGGACGAGTTCTCAGAGGCGTTCCTTAGCCATTTCTTACCTCCGCAGATGAGGAGAGCTCGGGCCGATAGATTTTTGACACTGAGATAGAGTGGGCGGACGGTCCGAGAGTACAACATAGAGTTTGACTCGTTGGCTCGGTATGTACCCGCTTTGGTAGCTGACATGGAGGACAGGGTGCACCGCTACGTCACAGGGCTCGATGATTACTTGGCAGAGAGTTGCACGGGAGTAGCTCTTCAGCCGGGCATGGACATTGCCCGCATGCAGGCATATGCACTTGGGTGTGAGGAACGCAGGGGCCGACGGATTGACAGGTATCAGCAGAAGAGGGCCAGGACATCAGGGTCCTCTGGTAGTTTTCGAGGTAGACAACCTTAGCAGCAGACCGGATTTGCACCTCAGCCGGTTCAGAGCGCTCCTCCACCATCCTCCGGACGTACAGGGCATTGAGCGGGACAGGTCCTGTGGCTTCGGTTCTCGGAGGACGAGTTCCAGTCAGATGAGGCCATCTATACCTCGGTGTGGCCGATGTGGCGATTGCCATTATGGGGGGTGTCGTGTTCCTCCAGGAGCTTGTTACTCTTGTGGCCAGCAGGGCCATTTGAGGAGAGATTGTACGACCAGAGGCGGCGGGAATGTTATGGCTCAGCCGACAGGGTCAGTGGCTGGGTCTTCGTCATCGGTGGTGATGCGCCCCGGAGGGCAGGGTGTTCACGGACCAGCAGACCGCGGCAGGGGTCGTGGTAGGGGTCCCAGTTCCAGCGGTCCTCAGAACTGCATTTATGCTATGTCCAGCCGTCAGGACCAGGAGGCGTCACCAGATGTCATCACAGGTACACTATTGGTTTCATGTTGTGATGTATATGCTTTGATAGATCCAGGTTCTACCTTGTCCTATATATCTCCTCATATTGTTGGTAGAATAGGGATAGAGCCCGAGTCCATAAAACCTTTTGAGGTGGCTACGCCAGTAGGTGATTCGGTGGTAGCTGAGCGGGTATATAAGGCTTGCCCAGTGACTATAGACAGTCGTCAGACTCTAGCCGACTTGATAGAGTTGGATATGACGGACTTTGATGTAATTATGGGTATAGATTGGCTAGCATCTTGCTATGCCAATATGGACTGTAGAGAGAGACTGGTGCGATTCCAGTTTCCTGGTGAGCCGGTTATCGAGTGGAAGGGGAATACTGCGTCGCCGAGGGGTAGGTTTATTTCTTACCTCAAGGCTAGGAAGATGGTGCGGAAAGGGTATATCTACCATATGGTTCGGGTATTTGATACTGAGGCTGAGATACCGGACCTTCAGTCAGTTCTGGTCATTAGAGAGTTTCCAGACGTATTCCTAGACGAGCTTCCGGGTATCCCTCCTGATAGGGAGATTGAGTTTTGCATTGATTTGGCGCCAGAAACTTGACCGATATCTATTCCGCCATACAGGATGGCACCTGCTGAGTTGAAGGAATTGAAAGATCAGCTGAAGGATTTGCTGGAAAAAGGTTTTATCATGCCAAGTGTTTCTCCCTGGGGAGCGCCAGTGTTATTTGTAAAGAAGAAGGATGGGACACTGCGTATGTGTGTTGATTACAGGCAGCTGAATAAGGTAACTATCAAGAACAGATATCCCCTCCCCAGGATTGATGATTTGTTTGACCAGTTGCAGGGTGCGAGATGTTTCTCCAAGATATACCTGTGATCTGGTTATCATCAGGTGCGAGTTAGAGAGGTAGATATCCCGAATACTGCATTCAGGACCCGGTATGGGCACTATGAGTTCAGGGTGATGTCTTTAGGGTTGACCAACGCCCCAGCTGTATTCATGGATTTGATGAATCGGGTGTTCAAGTCATTCTTGGATATGTTCGTTATAGTATTCATTGATGATATCCTGGTATATTCGCGCACAGAGCAGGAGCATGCAGATCATTTGAGGACGGTATTGGGAGTCCTCCGGGACCGGCAGTTGTATGCCAAATTCTCCAAATGCGAGTTTTGGTTGGCCTCAGTGGCTTTCTTAGGGCATGTTATCGGGGCCGATGGAATTCGGGTTGATACAAAGAAAGATCGAGCGCCAAGACTTGGCCTGCACTCCACTACACCAACGGAGGTGCGCAGCTTTTTGGGCCTTGCGGGTTATTATCGGAGGTTTGTGGAGAAATTTGCTTCCATTTCAGCACCTTTGACTAAGCTGACTTAGAAGGCATCTATGTTCCGGTGGACGGATGCTTGTGAGGAAAGTTTCCAGTTGCTAAAGGAGAAATTGACAACCGCCCCAGTCCTTACTCTTCGAGAGGGTTTAGACGGATATGTGGTTTATTGTGATGCGTCAGGTGTCGGGTTTGGGTGCGTACTGATGTAGCACGGTAAAGTTATAGCTTACGCATCTCGACAGCTTAGGAAGCATGAGAAGAACTATCCCACACATGACTTAGAGTTGGCAGCAGTGATTCATGCCTTGAAGATCTGGAGATATTATTTATATGGAGTTCACGTGGATATTTACATAGACCAAAAGAGTCTTCAGTATTGTTATACCCCGTATTTCCAGAGTATGTACGTAAGGGAATACGTACAAAAGTCTAGCCTTAAAGTTTAGGCACAAAACGTTTTTCTTGGGCACAACTCACAAAACGAATAGTTTTCCGACGAAACGTTTCCACAGCTTTCGTAGGGCAAATTCCGGCTATGCCATTTCTAATTTTTGCGGATTTTTCCGAGAGACGAAACATTTTGGACCAACGGGAGGGCGACACTTGGCACCCTCCAATTGGTGGACTTGAAATCGTCCATTGGACGAATTGACAATGGCGCACGTTTTTTGTGCCTTTGCACAAGTCAAGGATTAGGTAGGATATTTTGTGTGCAAGTTGGCCAAGGACACTTGCCCTAATCTTGACCTTACACTTGCCTAGCACTTGGCTAAATCTTGGCCCTTGGTTGGCCATGTCTTGACCTATAAATACCCCCTTAAGATGAAGAGTTCTTCATCCACAAATTCCTTTCCAAGTCTTGAAAATCCTCTCCTTTCCCTTGTAGCCTTTTTCGTCCAACACCCCCCCCCCCTTTTTAGTGAGCTTGGCCGAGGCAACCCCTCCCCCTAGCCTAGCCGAAATCTACCCCCCCTCCCTTGGTAGAAAAGTTGTCTTCTAGTATTGTTATAATGCCCAAAATACCCTAGCCCAAATCCCTTAGTCCTTAGTAGAAGTTGTGAAGAACTTCTAAGGTTTCTTGGAGCTACCGGAGCGTACAACTTAGGAGCTAAACCTTGCTCAGGCGCGACTTTATCTAGGATATTATTGGGCTTACCGAGGTAACTAATCCTAACACTCTTTTGAATTAGAGAATACATACTGTAGTAGTATAAGAATGAGTATAAATACTTAGAAGAATATCACAGAATAGAATTGAACTGTTATCACAGAGAAGGGTTTAAAAGAAGATTAATCAAATTGTACTTACATAGACCATTTCAGTTTTCAGACTTGAGTAGCTCACCGCAGGAAGTGCGCCCAATTTTCCGTAGGATATAGAACCCTCTGTTAGAATCATTTACAAAGTAGTCCGAGCGTTGATAGGCGTGTCGACTATTATAGTCGATTCTCTGCGCGCGACATATTCAACTTGGCGGTGGTTTTCACAGAAGGTATGTGATTCTTCCTAAAGCATGATATTTTACAATATATATGTAGTACGGTGACGCGTACGTGTTAATCGAATAATAACTACGGCAATGTCTTTGACTTAAGCTGAATAATACTTACGGCAATGCCTCCCGCTTAAGCTTTGAATAACACTTACGAATGCCTCACGCTTAAGCTGAATAATAAAGAACTGAAAGCATTTCAAAAGAATACTGAATCATTTTTTAACAGAAGAGAACTAATTGGTTTTTAAAACAGAAACTTAAGAGTTATACTAGTTTTATGGGAAGTTAAGTATAACCACTTAAGAATGATAAAAGAAACAGTTTGCCTATGTGTTTATAACAGACTTATATTGAATTGTGAAAAGAATAATAAGATGGTTTGATAAGTAGACATGATATGATGCTATGTGTGTTAGTGTCTTGTAACGTTTGTAAAAGAGTCTGCGTGTTGTGCTTATGTTGTTTAAAGATAAGTCATATGTTAGTGTACTATCACTCACCTCTTGACATATTACCGGGGTTAAGCCTCCGACGCTGGTAGACTCGCGCGATGCAGGACCATGATTCGAGAATACCTCATGCGGGTCCAAGGGACCTATGCGGAGCTACGGAGTTCCGTGTTAGTGATGCGGGGTTATACCTCATGCGGTCTATGTGGCCGTGCGGACTACGAGTCGGGGCGATGCCGAGGAGTAGCTACCCTCGATGCGGGTTATGTACTATGCGGGCCTATGTGAGTGGCCTATGCGGACTACGAGAGTCCATGATTAGGCTTGCATGGTGATACTACGCAATTGGCCCCGCCGATCATTCGCACCTAGAAAAGGCACATTACGATTTACCTATTGTTACTCTTATTTATGATGTGGCACTATGTGCGGTCCCCTTGGTTGTTTCATACATACTTGCAAAACTGATTTTAAAATGATATGTTTTCATTTAAGTATTTTACAGTTTCATATACTTAGTACTGTTATCGACCTCCTTGGGGCTGCGTTCATGCCGCAGGCGGCAGTGCTAGATCCACATTCTTAGGATCTCTACGTTGGTGTCGGGAGCTCCATCTTTCCTGAGGCTCTACTTTTGGGTATGATCTCCTGTTGTAGATAGTTTTGTCTGATCGAGGTATGGCGGCCCTGTCCCGCCATAGTTGTATATTTCCTTAAGTGCAGTAGTCATGTTATGCGATTTCGGATGTAACTGCTAAACCATGTTTATATATATATGCCGAAAGGCGACGTTTTCTCACATAAACTGTGTCTTATTTTATAAACTGTTTCATGTCTTATTTTATATTTCCGCTGATTACTCTGATGTATGACTACTTGGGTGCCCCGGTAAGGCACCAGTCACGGGCCCCGGAATGGGTCGTGACAAGTATATCTTCAGCCAGAGGGAGCTGAACTTACGGCAGAGACGGTGGTTAGAGCTACTTAAGGATTATGATGTCGATATCCTATACCATTCAGGGAAGGCCAATGTAGTTGCAGGCGCCCTTAGTCGCCGGTCGATGGGTAGTCTGTCAGGTGTGCAGCCAGAGAAGAGGGACATGGTCCGCGAGTTACATCAGCTAGCGAGCCTTGGGGTTCGTTTGGTTGATTCTGATAGTAATGAAGTTCGGGTTCGAGAGGTTGCCGAGTCTTCCATCGTCGAGGAGGTGAAGAGGCGACAGTATGAGGATCCGATTATGGTACGGTATCAAGATGCAGCTCTTCAGGATGGAAAGAGTCTATTTGAGGTAGCACCTGATGGGGTGCTAAGATTTGATGGCCGGTTGTGTGTTCCCGATGTGACAGGACTTCGTCAGCAGATTCTGGGGGAGGCACACAGTGCTCGTTATTCTATTCATCCGGGGTCGACTAAGATGTACCATGACCTCAGATGTGTGTATTGGTGGGATGGCCTGAAGAGAGACGTTGCGGAGTTCGTGGCGCAGTGCCCGAATTGTCAGCAGGTCAAGGTTGAGCACCAGAAGCCCGGTGGGCTATTACAGGCTATTGATATTCCGATATAGAAGTGGGAGGTGATCAATATGGATTTTATTACAGGGTTACCTCACACTCAGAGGAAGCATGATTCCATTTGGGTGATTGTCGACATGCTGACGAAATCAGCCCACTTTCTGCCAGTCAGGACGACTTTTTCGGCCGAAGATTATGCTAGACTGTATATCAGAGAGGTTGTGAGACTGCACGGAGTTCCTATATCGATTATTTCAGACAGAGGAGCCCAGTTCACGGCTAACTTTTGGAGGTCTTTCCAGAAGGGATTAGGGACACAGGTGACTCTCAGTACTACGTTTCATCCTCAGACCGACGGACAGGCCGAGCGTACTATCCAGACCCTTGAGGAGGACACCACCAGAACACCGGAACAAGGATTCAACTTCTGTTTGGAAAGGCAGTTTAACCAAGCGTGGTCGGAATAGCATTGAATGATAAAGCCTAGTTCCAACGAAAGTAGAGCAGCAGGGCTATCAAATGGCATTTAAGATCCTTTATTAAAACCCTGGAAAGCCACCTCTTCTTTGTTTTGCTTTTCTGTCCAAAGAAGTTATGCACCTTCACTGAATGTTAATGAAAGAAAGCCCTCTTTCTCTGGCCGAACAGCAAAATAAAAAAGAATTCGGTTCGTTTTGGCTCCCGAGTGAGAACGATAAATAGGCTATTTTTTTTTTACCGGGGGCGTATAAAGGCTACGAGAATGCTTCCACAACCGGAAAGACAGATATGATGCGGGCTTGTGTTATTGATTTCAGGGGTAGCTGGGAGGATCATTTACCTCTTGTGGAGTTTGCTTATAACAACAGCTACCATTCTAGTATTCAGATGACGCCTTATGAGGCCTTATACGGGAGGAAGTGCAGGTCACCGATAGGTTGGTTTGAGGTGGGAGAAGTTCAGTTGGTAAGGCCAGACTTGATTCAGCAGGCAGTGGATAAGGTGAAGCTTATCCAGGAGCGGTTATTGTCTGCTCAAAGTCGACAGAAGTCGTACGCAGATCATCGGCGTCGACACTTAGAATTTGAGATAGATGATTGGGTCTTCCTGAAGGTGTCACCCATGAAGGGCGTGATGAGATTTGGGAAGAAGGGGAAACTCAGCCCAAGGTACATTGGGCCTTATCAGATTTTCCGTAGTGTAGGCAAGGTTGCCTATGAGTTGGATCTGTCGTCCGATCTGGAGGCAGTACATCCAGTTTTTCACGTGTCTATGTTGCGGAAATGTGTTGGAGATCTGTCTAGAGTGCACCCGATTTGTGATGTCCATGTGACAGAGGGGTTATCATATGAGGAGAGTCCCATAGCGATACTCGATCGTCAGGTTAGGCGACTTCGGACAAATGATGTGGCTTCCGTCAAGGTCTTATGGCGGAACGAGAACAGGGAATAGATGACGTGGGAAGCAGAGGATGACATGATGAAAAAGTATCCTCACTTATTCCCTATACCTCCAGGTAACCCACTTTTCTGCTTGTTAGTTTTAATTTGGCAATTATGCTTAAGTATGTTGTGGCATGTGGAGCGTCTTTAATTACAAAAAAGAATGGTTAAGAGGGTCTATGTCGATATTGAGATTTGAGTAAGCCTAGAAGGAACATTCGGGACGAATGTTTCTAAGGGGGGGATAATGTTATGCCCCGTAGTTCTGGCCATGCGTGTGAGAGCGTACGAAAGGGAGTAAGACTTAAATTTTAGAAGGATAGGTTGACGGATGGTTTCGGATGGGTTTTTGGTCAAACCTTGAGGCGGGTTATGACACATTACATTGAGAGTTCCTAGGTGTTTCAAAGGCCTAGTGCGTAGTTCGTTGAGTCTAGTTTCCAACGCAACCAACCATTCGTCGATAGGACATCGGAGTAGAAAGTTATGGGAGTTACAAGTTCGGTCTGTGATTGGACGAGAAAGGTGTTTCGGTCCGTGAGCCTCGAGGCCGCGACGCCGGTGCGAGGCCGCGCGGTGCGGGCGCTGCGCGGGTGCGGGCCGGCGGCAGTGCGCATGGCGCGGATGATCCGAGGGTTCATTGCGTGGCATGGCCGGGAAGCAGGCCACAGTCTGGAATGTTACGAGTCAGCCAGGTTTCAGTGGCGCCGGCCGCTGGTCGCGCGCCGAGGCGGGTTCTGCGAAGTTGAGTGGAAAAATCTGAACTGTTTTGTTTTAAAAAAGGCCATGGGAGGGTGACAAGTGTCCCCCCCATCTGATTTTGCATGCACTACTTATTGACCAAGTCTTGAAGACTTGGTCATTCTTCAAGTTCATCTCTCTCTCTAAAGCTAAAAGCTCTCCCTTCTCTCTAGATTTTCAAGAGGAAATCTAATCTTGAGGAAAATCTGAAAAAGTGTGGCAAGAAGAAAGCTTGTTGGCTAGCTTGTAGGAGTATTGTGGTGGTGTTTTTGGAAAGGAGGATAGCAAACTTGTTGGAATAATTTGGCTAAAGCTCTAAGGTAACAATTCTTCTCTTATAGCTAGTTTTGGTGTTGCATGTGAAGAAGAAAGATCTTGTAGTGGTAAATATGGCTCTTAGAGAAATTGCATGTAAGAAATATGGTTTGGATATGAAAGAATTGGATAAAAAGGTTATGTAAGCATGTTATAGCCTAAATACTACCTTAAACTTGTTAAGTTAGTTGTTGTACATTGTGGGGCAGAATTTTACATATCCAAGTTTAGGTGTGTAATCCCCTTTGAAATGTTTGGATTGTTGGGCCTTAAATGTGGCGTTTGGATGTTGAATTCGGCCTTGAAAAAGGTGGCAAAGTATGTAGAAACAAAGGAAATGCTGCCCAATTTTCCATAGAATTTAATGAATTTGAACTTGGAATATTCTACGTTGAAACTAGAGATTAATAAACGTATTATGGTCATTATAGGTTGACGTATTACGTGCGGTAGTTTGGACTTGGCAAGTGGATTGACCCGAAGAGGTATGTGGAACTTTCCTACCTCTTGAGCATGAATAATTGTATCTATGTAGTACGGTAGACGTACAAAGGCTTTGGTATCCCTTACTTGTTTTAATGATGTCTTAAGTCTTAAAGTTAAGGGACTTTGAGTGTTTTAAGTATATGATACTTGTTTCGTTTAAAAGTATAAGTCCCTTGGATATAGGGAGGTGTGTTTGACTAGTGTATAATGGTAATATAACAACTTTATGGGAAGTTGGTTGTATTGGCTTTATGAAAGGTTAACAAAGGAAGGTTTACTCCAAGTAAAGAATAGTACGGGTGAATGAATTGAATTTGTGGAAGGCAAATTGTTTTTAAGGCATTAATTGCCTAAGGTTTTAAAATAAATGAAGTCACTTGATTTAGAAGTCTATTGTATTTTTAAAGGTAAACGTGACTTGTTTTGAAAAGTTGTCGTGACTTGATACTACGGTTATTAGTATCTTGGGAGCTTTGCATAAAAAAGGAGTCATTTTCTTAAAAGGTTTATGGTACGTGGTACTTGGGTTAAATTCGCGGATTTTCTTTTAAAATGACATGTAGTGCCTTAAGTAACTAAAATAAGAGGATATACTAATAATGTTAATACGAAGTTAGGAGACATTCTTAACTTGCTTACGTTATGATAAGCCGGTAGCGCTTATGTTATGTACGATAGTCGGTTGTGCTGAGTTATGTATTATTATTATTATCATTATTACTACTTATGCCATGGATTTACTACCCATGATGCGAGTGCGGCGCTTGTACTCATGCGGGCCCACCGGGTCCATGCGGGTGAAATAGTCCCATGCGGGTGAAATAGTCCCATGTGAGGCGGATGACCTCATGCGGGTGAAATAGTCCCATGCTGGTGAAATAGTCCCATGCGAGGTAGATGACCTCATGCGGGTCCACAGGACCTATGCGGGTGAAATAGTCCCATGAGTAGGACTACTTAATGATACTACGGGCGAGAGACCCTGTTTTGATCATGAGCCTCCTATTTTTATGCAGTAAAGTTTATACTTGATACTCTCATTGTTAGTAAGGCACAGTGTACTGTATTTTGATTTTCTTCCATGACTCCAGTTTATTTTAGACTTATGATATTACTACAATATTTTCCAGTTTTACATACTTGGTACATATTGTGTACTGACCCCCTTCCTCGGGGGCTGCGTTCATGCCGCAGGTAAGGGTAAGCAGGTGGTGGATCCTCATTCTTAGTATCTTGCTCAGGTGTCAGAAGCTCCATTTCTCCGGAGGCTCGACTTTTGGTACGGTTCTCCCTGGTGTTGTAGATATTTGTACATTCAGGGGTATGACGGGGCCCTGTCCCGTCATAGTGTTTACACATTCTTAGAGGTCTGTAGTCCTGTTATATTTTGGGTTGTTAAGGATGTAACTGTTCAGTGTTTGTTATATTTAGAGGTAGCCATTTTGGGTTAGCCTGCTTATATCCTACATGGGTTCTTGTTGTGAGTTATTTTTCCGCTGGTTTTCTCTGATGTTGTATCACAAGGGTGCCCGGGGTAAGGCACCAGTCACGGGTCCGTGGTCGGGTCGTGACAATATGTTCACTGAGGATAGAAGAATGCCAAGAGCGCTAGGGAAGAGAGAAAGTTGCAGAAGTGCTTCTAGATCTCATGGAATAAGGCAGAATTTCTAACAAAACTTTCCACCAACAAGCAGCGGATGAGCGCACTAGCACGAAAGCCGTTGCTGGGCACGTCAAACTCAAGTTTTCTATTACTAAGATGCCACCATAGGGCCAAGCGCAATGGAGGAGCTTTAAGCAACTCGACTATAAGGAGAGACGCTCCAGGGTACAAGAATTTGATAATAGAATCGTGCGAAGGGCCATCCCGGAAACTTAGAAACCATTTTTCTGTCTAAATCATCCAAATAAAAATGAAATAGAATCAGACGAAAAATGGGACAGGAGTTATTTTCTCGATGGCCCGATTTTTCCCATCTTTGTCCAAGGCTTGCGAGGAAGAATCAATGGCCAATGGTTCTACAACTGCAACAGCATAAAGTAAGAGATATATTTAAAGAAAATCTCTTTTCTGATTTGCTTCCCTAAATAAATCTTGTTACTGGTTCCGTTGAAAGGCTTGACAGTGGAGTGATTTCATCCCAAGGACTAGAAATTTGTAACCTTTATCCCCTCTGAGGACTCAATATGAAAGAGAAAGGTGTTCCTTTAAGCCCTAAAGTCGTCCGCTATTTGTCTAATTCTGCCTTCTCTATGGCATTCTCCGCTTCTGAAAAAATGGCTAAGAGCGCATTCTCGGATGTTATTAGATAGATGGCAAGATTGACGGTGACACCTCCTAAACTTTCTGTGCTTGGATCCATGGTTTTTGGTTGTCTTATCTAATCTCTTTATTTCTTTTTATTCGGATTGGATCTACACAATTTTTTGATATTTTCTTAGGGTTGCTAACTCAACGGTAGAGTACTCGGCTTTTAAGTGCGGCTAGTGTTTTTTACACATATGGATGAAGTGAGGGATTCTTTTTCTTTCGAATAAGGTGAAGTAAGACCAAGCCCATGAGCTTATTATCCGCGGTCGGAACAAGTTGATAGGATCCCCGTGTGGCGACATGGGGGCGAAATAGAGGGTTTTCTCTCGCTTTTGGCATAGGGTGCCCCAGTGGGAGGCTATTAGCTCAGTGGTAGAGCGCGCCCCTGATAATTGCGTCGTTGTGCCTGGGCTCTCAGCCACATGGATAGTTCAATGTGCTCATCGGCGCCTGAGAGGACTCTGCCTTACGTTACGACTATGCGGTCTTACAGCAAAGGTAATTGATTGAATGATACCTTATGTCACGACCCGAACCCGGGCCCGTGACTGGTGCCTTACCCCGGGCACCCCAGTAGTCATACATCAGAGAAAATCAGCGGAACATAAATCAATAACATAAAATAACAGAAGTATAAACAATAACCTGTGAAAACTTGTCTTTCGGCATATATATAGAAACAACAACTCTTTCATCCTGAACAGTTTAATCCTTTTACAAACCACGCCACAACAAGATGATGCACTCTACGAATGATATGACAACAACGACGGACAGGGGCCGTCATACCCTGAATGTAGCACCTACAACAACAGGACTATACGAATAAGCCTCGAGGAACGGAGCTTCCAACGCCTGAACTGTGACCCTAAGAGCGAGGATCAACGATCGTGTACCTTTACTGCGGCATGACGCGGCCAGGAGGTCGATAACAAGTGCAGTATGTGAAATCAAAATATCGTAAATGAAATCATAGTAGTCTATATAAAGCGAGACATGTATGATAACCAAACTACGATTCACAATAAATAGCGATATATCAAGTCGTGACTCACGCCCTCAAGTCATCACTCCAATATAACAATGGGTCTCACGCCCACAACATCAATCATGCCCGTGGAATACCTTCCTCACTGCCGGCAGTCAATGATAGAAAAGCACCAAGGAATACACATGAACAACAGGTCCCACCTGTGTCCAAATAAAACAGTACAGGGTAAGTACGAAGGCATAGCCGACTACTAACACCCACAGTACTAACAAGGTCATAAACTGTATCATGATATCTGTCTAGACCGTCACATGATCAAAGCTGGTCGCCGCTCGCAATATCAAATGTGCGCGTCTAGCCACGAACTCCCGCACTCGCGTAGGCCGCCTCATAGGCCCGCATGAGGTATAACCCGCGCATCGAGGGTAGCTACTCCGCATCGTCCCCGACTCGCACCGCATGGCCACATGCATCGCATGACCATAAAGGCCGCACACTAACACGAACTCGCAGCCCGCATAGGCCGGGACCCGCGTGAGGTATTCTCGAATCATGGTCCTGCATCGCCGAGTCTACCCGCGACGGAGGCGACTTAACCCCGAAACACGGTGTGTGGTATTATACCAACATAACAGTTTATAGTTTAACCAACATAAGCACAATCAATGGAAAACCGCTTTACACATACATCACCTAATAATTACACAGGTAGCATCCTAATTTGATTAGTTATATAAGCAACTCTAAGGTATTTCAAGGCTATCACATACCAACACAATCAAGTTATACACACACGGTACTTTCTACTATATGTCAACATGTTCGGATTTTTATCCCCAAAGTACTTCATACATTAACTTTTTAAAAGATACGTTACTTTCACAAAAGTCACACAATACCGTAGTATATGAAAATAGAGTGATTATCTTTTGAAGTGAATCAAAACACTTATCTTTGTAAAATCAAGTAACAACATTATTATCCAAACGTCCAAGTTTGCCTAATTTCACATGTTCACGTTTCTTATTTTAGAAAGGTTTCGTAGTTCATAGTCTTATTCATTTAAGAATATAATTCTCTTTTAAACTATCTGAGAAACATAAGTCTTATATGTGAGTAGGATATTCTTGTTTATAACAATCTTATTACAAATGACCATGATCTAGAAATATCATTTTGTCTCATCTTAGCTTACATGCGGATGGAAGTTTCTCTTGATTTTAATAATACTTAATCTGTCAAAACATTTCCTTTTATTAACGCTGCAGTGGTTTGTCGATACACATTCTGATTTCCGAAATCAGTAAAACATTCTTAAGCCGTTATTACCTAACTTCCCATAAAGCTAGTATAACTCTTAAGTTTTCAAAAACCAAGTATTACTTCTTCTTTCGAAATGATTCAAAAATCTTTTGAAATACTTCAAGTTCTTTATTAACACATAACAAGCCAGTTATAGTTCAAATCAGTTACCTTTTAAAAAAAACCACCAGTATTTTCTTACCAACATAAAGCTGTTATAACCAACTTCCCATAAAGTCGTTATAACACTTTATGTGTTAAACCAATCAAATACATTTAGCACATGTACGTCTACCGTACTACATAGTTCACACATATCATGCTAGAAGAGATAGGAAGAGGTTCACATACCTCGCGACGAGTATCGACTAATAGCAAAACGCTCCAAGTACTTCCAACCGTCGGCTACTCCTTAAGCCAAGTAGATCGCGCCACACGTAGTACTTCAACCTATAAGGCCACAAGGCGCTTATTAACATTTAGACCTCATCGTAGAACATTCTACCGAAAATTCGGCAGCACCTCCCCCCCCGCAACAGCGTAAATCTCCTCCTTTATCGAGGCCGGCTACCAAGCCAACCAGGGGGGGTTATACATCTAACCCGAACGGGTACAATTCTACTCCACAGAAAAGCTACACAAGTCTACTGTAATACAGTCCTATGTAAATACAGTTCAGTACTCTTCTTTCGAAAAGGTTTCTTATTATTCAGGCTTAAGTCAAAAGACATTGCCGATAACAACGTTCAGTTCTATATATAGTATACTTCAACTATATAGTCTAACAATCATGTAATTTCCAATTACAATAGAGGGACAAAATATTTACCTCGATAAGCCCATAATTATCCAAGTTATAATGTCGATCCTGAGCAAGGTTTAGCTCCTACTCCGTGCGCTCCGACCCGCCTCCAACAACCCTTAGAAGTTCTAACCAACTTCTACTTATTACTCCAACTAACTATGGAGATTTTCCTTAGGGTTGGTTTGGCTGGATCGGAAAGTATAATAGTATTTCGGGCTTTTTGTATAGATATAACCTTAGAATACTACAAGGTATACTGGCTAAGGTAATTTGGGCATTATAACAATACTTTGAGAGTATTTCTACCAAGAGGGGTATTTATACGAAAACAACTAGGCTAGGGGTACCCCATGCTAGCACCACAAGAGGGGGTGTATACCCTCGGCCACCCCACTGTGGGAAACTCTCGCCAAGAGGGGACTCTCGCTAAGGCCTCACAAGGGGAGGGACGAGAACTATACAACAAGGAGGGAGGAATTTTAGACTTAGGAAATTATTTGGATGAAGAAGTCTTATTAGGGATAGGTTATTTATAGGACAAGCCAATTACAACAAATGGCCAAGATCTTGCCAAGTGCAAGACAAGTGTAGGGCCAAGATCTTGCCAAGTGCACCCTAACCAACTAACACACAAAATATCCTACCAACCCTTTACCACAAAGGCCTCACTTTCGGCCACCTTTACCGCCCACACTCCACCAATGAGAGGGTGCCAAGTGGCGCCCTCTTGTTGGTCCAACACGTTTCGTCTCTCGGAAAAATCCGCAAAAAAATATAAATGACATAGCCGGAATTTTCCCTACGAAAGCTGTGAAAACGTTTCGTCGAAAAACGACTCTAACCGGGTCAGGCACAAAAATAAATCGCCAAGCCAAATCTTCAAGTTCAAATTTTCTACGTCGCCCCACGCATACTCTGAAAATACGGGGTATAACATTCTCCCCTCCTTAGAAACATTCGTCCCGAATGTTCCTTCTAAGTCTCAAAAACCAACGTGCGCCAGTATAGTCTTCGCTACTATACTTACGAAACAATCCTTGCCACACATGGCCACAAAAATACTACATCCAAGTCCACGAGGAAACACCTCTAACATCACAAACGCTCCCATCCAAGGGTCTAAAATATAATTCCTTCGCACTTTCTCCATACAATAGAAATGGTCACATCTCTGCTCGCAATACATGCTCGCTTCTCCCTTTACTCGTCGTGATACGGTTTGTCACTTTGCGCGAGGTTCTAGTGTCACTCGACGACCTAACAAATGGTAATTTTGCGTGCGATCCACGAGGTCGTACACTCGAACTCTTACCACATTTCGATCGCTTGGTTTCCAAATCTCGGTTACTATCTCGATTGGGTCATCACTAGCGGGAACACTCTGAATGGATATCAGATACTTTTCTGCATATAGCAACACGAAAGACAGGACGTACTGCCTCCTAAGTCGGACGGAAAATGCTAACATATAGGCAACCCGCCTACTCGCACCAGATCTGTAAGGCCCCAAGTAACTCGGGCTAAGTTCCCTCTGTTTTCCAAAACTCGTCACACCCAAACGGGGTGGTATCTTGAAGACCGACCGTCGGCACGAACTCTAGCGTCGTCGCCGATTATCCGCACGATTTCTCTGGCCGCCGAACCTCCTCTAGACAAGCTTTACCTATCCGATCTGCCGGAACAAGCTGAACCAACTATCTGAATCTTGCCAACATCGAACCAATCGGCCGTGACTTACACTTCCGCCCTACAAGGCCTCATAAGGCGACATTCAAAGCGAAATGGTAGATTAAACACTCCTCCACAGAGACAACAATCCCACCACTACCTGCGAAATACACACTGGCTGGCGGCGAATGCGGTCTGAGACTCACGCGAGTTCTTAACCACTGCAGTAAAATTCCGGGAACAAAAGCGATCGTACCACTGGCTCCACTTCTGTCATAAGGTGAAGGTAGGCACCGTGCAGCCTCACAACCTTCCAGTTAATCAACGCCGCCGAGTAAGCGGTCTTTTCTAGAAGACAAGGCGGTGACCTCCTCGGCCCGACTGCGGTCGAATCGTCCACGAACTCGTCTGTTGGTTAACCAAACTGGGCCTAACACCCTCGTGACCTACCACTGGCGGGACCACCGCAAACCGACCCACCACCAAACATGCGGCGGGTGACCCGCAACGTGGCCTCGGCAGGCCGCGCAACGCTAGCTCGAAGGAAAACTCTCACTAATCACGTTACGAAAACCTAGCGGTCTTCTTAGCTCAACTACCTCTTTCATTCCACACTACTCGGGGACTTATCCACAAACATAACTCACGTGCACTATGCACTCCTATAAGGGTCAAACATAAACAATACATCTTTTACTCGAGATGGCCTTACCTCTAAGGTCTCTACGTATAACTCTAAGGCTCACACCTTCTCTATCCCCAAAATCTTACTCGGTTAACCCATAATTTCTAATCACAACTAACCTCGCTATCGAGAACATAGCACTTAAGGTATACTCACCTTATCACGTCTAATCTCTGAGGTTAAGGATAAACTGTCTCTCGCTCCACTCCTTAAGTCGTTCTAATCAAACGCCCGTGAGGCGCATAGCTAAGGAAGGTGGCGACTACCCATCGATCTGAAGGCTAAGTCCTCCTACAAGGACACTCTTTCGACATCGGACCACGGCGGTCATAGGTACAATAAGTACAACTAAAAGCGACATTCCCGGGATGGCGTGCATCCATGTGAACCGGAAGATCGGAGCTCGACCAACTCCGCGTACGAGCGTCCACGAAATTCGTGGAGGACCTCGCCTGCCTTGGTGGATGTGCATAATCTAATCCCAGGTGAAGCGACTACGCCTCAAAAGTTACTAAAGGACATTCTTTGCTCGCCTCTTCTGCGTCGCCGTTAACCCGTCGATCTCTACGTTTTTCGGCTGCGCGCGTAAGCCCGCATACCGCCATGCTCAAGCCCAATGAAGAATTACTCTTGCACAACCCTCTCTTAGATAGTCATCAAGACTCGTGGTACATCGGTATACCTGCGGTAGTCAAATCCATAGTTAATGTGAGGTCGCCTTGAAATCTATATTCTCTGATCCGATGCGTGGGCGAAGGTTCAAATATCATGGCGCGATGAGGCTAACCGCCGTGCTAAACTTTCTTTGGGGCTAGTGACGTCGCAGAACTCCCGAATGAAGCACCACCAAGGTGATAATTGGGTTTGTGCCCACGTAACCCTCGTACTCTGCTCGCGACTCCGCCGGTGCCTTGCGCCTCTGGCGGGTTGCCTACTCGGAGGCATAACGGTAAGAAAGGAATACATTAGAGGTCCAACATACAACCACTCTAAGGCACGATCTCGAGTGAGAAGAATAGAAACCAATCCTAAATATCCTATAGCCTCACGATTATTGGTGTGGTGCCAACACACCGATAATCAAGACTCTCATCGATACGATGCGTAGACACTTTCCGAGGATTAAGCGCTCTGATACCACTTTTGTCACGACCGAACCGGGCGTGGATCGTGCCTTACCGGGCACCCGGTAGTCATACATCGTAGAAAATCACGGAACATAAATCAATAACATAAAATAACGGAAGTATAAACAATAACTCTGTGAAAACTTGTCTTTGGCATATATATAGAAAGCAACAACTCTTTCAACACGAGCAGTTTAATCCTTTTACAAACCACACGCCTGGCGATTACTCTGCACCTCTACGAATGATATGACAACAACGACGGGGCGGGGCCGTCATACCACGAATGTAAACTTTCTGACAACGAGGACTATACGAATAAGCCTCGGAGGCGCAGCTTCCAATGGCTGACCACACTAGGCGAGGATCAACGGTGTGTACCTTTACTGCGGCATGAGCGGCCCGAAGGAGGTCGATACAGTGCAAAGTATGTGAATCGAAAATCGTAAATGAAATCATAGTAGTCTATATAAAGCAGGAGACATGTATGATAACCAAACTACAGTTCATAATAAATAAGCAGTCATATCAAGTCAGGGACTCACGCCCTCGAAGTCATCACTCCAATATAACAATGGGTCTCACGCCCACAACATCAATCATGCCCGTGGAATACCTTCGCCGGCTGCCGTGATCGATGATAGAAAAGCACCAAGGAATACACATGAACAACAGGTCCCACCTGTGTCCAAATAAAACAGTACGGGGTAAGTACGAAGGCATAGCCGACTACTAACACCCACAGTACTAACAAGGTCATAAAATGTATCATGATATCTGTCTGCATCGCATGATCAAAGTGGTCGCTTCGCGCAATATCAAATGTGCGCGTCTAGCCCGAACTCCGCGACTCGCATAGGCGATCATAGGCGCGTGAGGTATAACCCGCATCGAGGTAGCTACTCCCGGCGTCGCCCCGACTCGCGATCCGCATGGCCACATAGACCGCGTGACCATAAAGGCCGCACACTAACACGGAACTCTCGCGACTCGCGCATAGGCCGGGACCCGCGTGAGGTATTCTCGAATCATGGTCCTGCATCACTGAAGTCTACCCGCGTCGGAGGCGGCTTAACCCGGAAACACGGTGAGTGGTATAATACCAACATAACGGTTTATCGTTTAAACAACATAAGCACAATCGAGGAAAACCCGCTTTACACAAACATCACGAATACTAACACACGTAGCGTCCTAATATGATTACTTATCAAAGCATCACGAAGGTATTACAAGGCTATCACAAACCAACAATCAAGTTATACACACAAGGTACTTTCTACTATATGTCAACATGTTCGGTTCTATCCCCAAAGTACTTCATACATTAACTTTTTAAAAGATACGTTACTTTCACAAAAGTCACACAATACGTAGTATATGAAAATAGAGTGATTATCTTTTGAAGTGAATCAAAACACTTATCTTTGTAAAATCAAGTAACAACATTATTATCCAAACGTCAAGTTTGCCTAATTTCACATGTTCACGTTTCTTATTTTAGAAAGGTTTAAGTAGTTCATAGTCTTATTCATTTAAGAATATAATTCTCTTTTAAACTATCGAGAAACATAAGTCTTATATGTGAGTAGGATATTCTTGTTTATAACAATCTTATTACAATGACCATGATCTAGGAAATATCATTTTGTCTCATCTTAGCTTCTATGCGGATGGAAGTTTCTCTTGGTTTTAATAATACTTAATCTGTCAAAACATTTCCTTTTATTAACTGCGGTGGTTTGTCGATACACATTACGATTTCCGAAATCGATGAAACATTCTTAAGCCGTTATTACCTAACTTCCCATAAAGCTAGTATAACTCTTAAGTTTTCAAAAACCAAGTATTACTTCTTCTTTCAAATGATTCAAAAATCTTTTGAAATACTTCAAGTTCTTTATTAACACATAACAAGCGGTTATAGTTCAAATCGGTTACCTTTTAAAAACCACAAGTATTTTCTTACCAACATAAAGTCATTATAACCAACTTCCCATAAAGTCGTTATAACACTTTACGTGTTAAACCAATCAAATACATTTAGCACACGTATGCGTCTCCGTACTACATAGTTCACACATATCATGCTAGAAGAGATAGGAAGAGGTTCACATACCTCGCGACGAGTATCGACTAATAGCAAAACGCTCCAAGTACTTCCAACGTCGGCTACTCCTTAAGCCAAGTAGATCGCGCCACACGTAGTACTCGACCTATAAGGCCACAAGGCGTTTATTAACATTTAGACCTCATCGTAGAACATTCTACCGAAAATTCGCGCACTCCCCACATGACAGCGTAAATCTCCTCCTTTATCGGTAGGCTACCAAGCCAACCGGGGTTATACATCTAACCCGACGGGTACAATTCTACTCACGAAAAGCTACACAAGTCTCATGTCAGATCCTATGTAAATCTGATTCGATCTCTTCTTTCGAAAAGGTTTCTTATTATTCAGCTTAAGTCAAAAGACATTGCGATAACAACGTTCGATTCTATATATAGTATACTTCAACTATATAGTCTAACAATCATGTAATTTCCAATTACAATGATAGAGGACAAAATATTTACCTCGATAAGCCCATAATTATCAAGTTATAATGTCGATCCCGAGCAAGGTTTAGCTCTCTACTCAGTGCGCTCAGACCAGCTCAAACAACCCTTAGAAGTTCTAACCAACTTCTACTTATTACTCAACTAACTATGGAGATTTTCCTTAGGGTTTCGGTTTTGTGGTAGCGGAAAGTATAATAGTATTCTGGCTTTTTGTATAGATATAACCTTAGAATACTACAAGGTATACGGCTAAGGTAATTTGAGCATTATAACAATACTTTTGAGTATTTCTACCAAGAGGGTATTTATACGAAAACAACTAGGCTAGGGGGGGGGGTACCCCACGGCTAGCACCTGAAGGGGGTGTATACCTCGGCCTACCAGTGGGAAACTCTCGGCCAAGAGGGGACTCTCGGCTAAGGCCTCAAGGGGGAGAGGGGGACGAGAACTATACAACAAGGGAGGGAGGAATTTTAGACTTAGGAAATTATTTGGATGAAGAAGTCTTCAAAGGGAGAGGGTATTTATAGGACAAGCCAAGGCCAACCAATGGCCAAGATCTTGCCAAGTGCAAGGCAAGTGTAGGGCCAAGATCTTGCCAAGTGCACCCTAACCAACTAACACACAAAATATCCTACCAACCCTTTACCACAAAGGCCTCACTTTCGGCCACCTTTACGCACACTCGCAATGTGAGGGTGCCAAGTGGCGCCCTCTTGTTGGTCAAACACTTTTCGTCTCTCGTAAAAATCCGAAAAAAATATAAATCACATAGCCGTAATTTTCCCTACGAAAGCTGTGAAAACGTTTCGTCGAAAAACGACTCTAACCGGGGGTTGTGCACAAAAATAAATCGGCCAAGCCAAATCTTCAAGTTCAAATTTTCTACGTACGTCCTTACGTACATACTCTGAAAATACGGGGTATAACACCTTAGCTAACAAAGATCTGAACAAAGCATGGAACGTCTATTATAACAAGGTACGGAACGCCTTTCATATTCGTTATTAGTTGTGTAGCAGTTCTTCTTCTTTCTTTATAGGAGTGAAAGCTACTTTGAACGCCTCTCCTTACTTATAATAAATGCGAGCTCCAGGCCGGTAACATGTTTCTTGCAATACATAGTGGTTGGCTTCGAATCACATGAAGCCCATATAGATGTCCACTCCTATTTCCTCTAAAGCTCTCCCTGTGGGGAACACAATCAGTCCATACAAGGACCTACTGAGTCATCCACCCTTGCATCTATTTGATGCATCATCACATGGGTGTAATTAGTGAAGTAAAAAGACTTATACAAACCATAGAAGTAATTCCATCTCCTACGGTTCAAAGATGAAAATCTTTGTAATATTCTGAACCATTCATGAACATCACAACAAAAATGATTAAAACATTTATAGCTCCTACGTAAATAAGTAGTTGCTTATTTAGATAAAGCGGAAGCTCGTTCTTGGCCTCTTTGGCAGTAGCTAATCTGAATTCGTAACCCGTCATCTTTGGCCAGGAGTCGTCAGATCTTGTCCAGGAAAAGGAGCGATCGACACTCGCTCGCAAGTTTTAAGAAGTGGTAAGCGCAAGGACAAGTTGATTCAGAAAGGGGAATGACCCGAAGAAGACAGGAGAACTGGGCATTCACAAGACTGCTTTGATTTTTATCATGATACATTCTTGTAGTAAGCGGGTGGTTGAGAAAGACGTATTATTGGGAGGGGGCAGCAGGCAATGGATACCGTTCTCGCACCCGAGCCTGCAGTTGATAGGTCAAATCCCTCTGTCCAAGTGATTGAGTTGAAGCTTCGTCCCAAAGGGAAATCAAGACAAACCGGGCACTACGGTAAGACGTGAAAACACCCGATCCCATTTCGACCTCGATATGTGGAATCGTCTTGCGCCATCTAGAGCAGAGATCTAGCAACGCATTCTAGGCACAAATCATTGGTATTGGATGTATCGTTAGGTTGTGTCGAGTCAAATCTGCTCCCTTTTTTTTCCGTTGCAGAAAAGAGATCCCTTCCCCTTGTCCCCCTTTTCACAGGATCTTTCTTTTGTCCCCAGGGGTCGATCAAACTAGAAATATCAGAAGTCGATTCGTCGAGTCGAGACAGGTCGGGACTGGGTTTTGCACTCTTTCCACTGGTTTTACCAATTAGATGACTGGTGGCGCATCTTGAACGAATTAACGAGGCGTGTTGACTGTTTGAATTTTCTTGCGTTGGAAAGGCGTTCCAATATGAGAAGGGCTCTTTTGGGAAGAGGGACTGAGAATGCGATCAATTGCTTCCTCCTGCTGCAGCAGGGATTTCCACTCTTTTGTCCGATTAGAAAAACGAGGTTTGCTGACCTGATGGCGAATCTATTCTCTTCTTCTCTCTCTATGGCTCACTTCACCCACACCCTCGTCCCTACCCAAGCAAGAGCTACTCTAGCTGCTCCCAAATACATCTCCTCTCAGATATCAGGTTTGAGGCATTAGACGAGATAAAAGGCCTCAAACATTTCTTTATTACTAAAAGGTATCTGAAGAAAAAGAGTTTGCTCATCAGAAAACTTTCTAAAGACTCACTTTAGCATAGAAAGGGAAGCATGCATTGAAAAACTATTCTACATACGACGGACCTAGCTGATTGATGTCATAAGCAATCTTCCTGGTCTAAGAGCAGCCAGAAATCGGAAGTTCACACTCAGCGTGAAGGAAAGTGCTTCTACTCTCTCTGATGCAACAGAATATCGTAGTATTGTTGGTGCCCTTCAGTACCTCCCTCTCACCAGACCTGACACTTGCTATGCCGTCAATTAAGTTTGTCAGTTCATGCACGCTCTCACCACCGTACATCTCCAGGCTGTAGCATCTTACGGTATCTGAATGGTTCTCTTGGCCTTGGCCTAACCATCACTCCGGGACAGTTAACCACCTTCTTTGCATTCTCCGATGCTGACTGGGATGGCTGTCCCGATAGCAGATGGTCTACTACAGGCTTCTGTGTATTTCTCAGAAAAACCTACTGACTTGGGTTTCTAAAAAAGTAACTGAATCTTTCCAGGTCTAGTGTCGAAGCAGAGTACAAGGAACTCGCCCTTACTACCTCTGAACTGTTATGGCTTTCTTACTTGCTACGCGATCTAGCGGTGCTATTTCGCTATCAATTTCTTCTGCACTGTTATAATGCTAGCGCTACACACTTGGCGGCCAATCCTGTGTTACATGCCCGCTTTAAGCACATAGAAGTTGACTACCACTTCGTTCGCCCTTCCATGTCTCACTGAGCCGCCTAACCCAAGTAGATGTCGGTCGTTCTGTTCTATTATTCCATGCATGGAAAGTTCCTTCCCTCCTATCTCACCACCCGGGTGAGGAAGGTCTTGAAGAGCCTCTTTGAAGTGGGAATTCTTCCTTTGAAAGGCATGAAAATCCACCAGAGCTTGCTCATCGAAGAAGAAAAGTGGGCTCTATACGCCTTGCAGAATGGAAAGCCTTGGATGGTCTTGAAAAAGCCTTTGAAAGCTCAACACTCGAGTGACATCATTCAGCTCATAGAGATTTCGACAAAAAGATGATAGTAAGGCTGCTTCTATTTCCTTTCTTTTTTGTTTTTGAAAGCGCCGGTGTGATGATGTCAGGAAAGGACCACGTCACCTAAAAGTCTGTCTACTTGATTTGATGAGTTAGGAATGAAAACCTTAGTTGTACGTAAAGGAGATGGAATCAAGAGGATAGGGTGGAATCGACCCCAGTATGCCAATCCAAGTCAGAAGACTGAGTGTTAGAGTCAGTCAAGAGTCTTTCCATACCGAGTAGGAAGGTCAGATCGATGAGATCACTCAGTCACAGTGGAGTTTCTTGGAGTTTCCTTGGTGGATAATATAGAGCCAAATCAGACTCGTAAGGTCGGTGAACTGGGTGGAAAGTGCAGGTCAGCGTTGTGGAGATAGAAAGGCTGATGGATGGATCCTTCCACTGTCTTTGTGGGGCGAAATCCACTTTTTTATCTGATGACAAGGCGTGAGATTGACGCCAACTCTCACTCTCAGAGTCAAAGCTTTGGTTGACACAATCGTCGAGCAACAATTGGTCCGGCACAATTCCCAAACTTAAGAAGTTGGGGGCGTGCCCGCCGGCCCCTGACTCTTTCGAATGAGTGATCCAAAACTTGAGGAGTTTAGAAACTCGATAGTACGTCGAATTTTGTTCGAGACCCCGGCCTGATAAGTCAGGCAAACGTAAGAGCTCGACATGTCATCTCACTTCGGTTGCAAAGACTTTCTCTTTAGGCGCATGTCTCAACAACACAAAATGAGGGTTTCGCTGATTTTGTTTGCTCCGCAAGGTAGCCAGAGGTAAAAAAATATGATTTTATTTACCGATCTCGTAAAACTTTATAAGTAAGCTCTTAATGGTTCACCCTGAGTTTGATAAGCCATTTTCGGTTGAAACTTTCGCTTCTGGCAGAGACCTTGACGGGCTGAGCACTTGACCAGTTGGTGATGCAACACTTTCTCTCTTGTGTGTGTCCCTTTTCAGTTTTGGCTTAGTCCTTTTTTTCGATCTTCTTGCTTGCTCCGTTCTATGTTGGACCAGCCCAACCGGTGATTTCCGTTTTCCTGAAGCCCTATGAGCTTATGCAGTGTGAGGTTTACCTTGACTTTGTCCGTGTCAACAAACAATTCGAAATACCTCGACTTATTAGGAAGAATGATTCCTAATAATCTGGACTTGTCGTTTTATTCTAGTTCACAGACTCCTCCTTCTTCGATGCCATATCCTTCTTTCTTAAAGTATGTCGGGCACTTCTCCCGCTTTCAAAGTGAAGACGGTTAGCAAGAAGGAGCTCTTTTGAGTTGAGGTTTGAAGGCAAAATCCGATAAGGTTAGGGTACCTTTGATAGGAATTTCTTTACCATCGGCATCCTAGAAATCTAAAAAATAGAACATGGTTGACCTTGATATTGGGACTTAGCCCATACAGGCTATACTTATCACCCGAAAGAGAATTGAGGGACAAAATCGGCTACTATAGAAGAAAAAGTTGCACATTCAATTCATCTTCCTCGATAAATGACTTTTGTGAGCGGACATCGGAGACTTATTTTAAAGATAAAGGCACTAATGACTAAAAAAAGAAGAACTAAGACCCGGTCTGGTACCCACAACAGAGAGATCAGAAGAACACACGAAAGAGATTAGTCCCGCCTTTATCAAGTAAGAATTTGACTTTGTTGGTTCATTTTACGATGTAAAGTATCCTTTTTCTTGTAAGGATTTTGTGTGTTCTTAGTATTGTATCGAGTGGATTAGAGTCTTTCACCCTAAGGGATAATACTTTCAGTAAACCTTTCATTCAGGGCCTAATCATTGTATTGCTAAACTCCCTCCCAAAGCAAGGACTATCAAGTTTATGTGCTTACAGGTCTTGTTTCACCATTGATTGGTATATCTCTCAAGAAATAAATAAAACAAGTCTCAACTTGGAACTCTTTCAACTTCAGTCACTTCTGTTAAGAAATCCAGGTAAGCAAGCATAGCTAGATTAGGTTCTTCCTTCAAAAAGAGTCTCAACTTTCTCTCGGCTGAAGCTATCATTGGTATTCACTGACTTAACGGATCTTAATAGGGGCGAATCCACTATCTTGAATGATTCAAATTATCAGTGAGATTCTGGTAATTTAAAAACTAAGGGCTGGTAAGGGTTCTATTCTAATAAGCATTGTATATTCTTGTAATCAAAGGCTGACATAGCCAAATTCTAACCGGAGAACCGTGGTTTGGGCCTACTTTCGGATCCGGGCCAAGGATCATATATTCTATTTTTGGTTAGCGGATAGCCTTTTTCTAAGCCCACCCTCCAGTACTAGCTTTAGCAACGAGGCAGCAAAGAGAGGGCCTTTCCAGCATCTCGGGAATTGTTTGTCACTTCGCACCTTGACGTTTTCTCCGCTCGGGAGAGGAAAGACCGGGAAGCATCTCCTGCTAAAAAATTCGAATATTCTTTTCTTTTGAGAAGGCTTCCGTCTACTAGTCAAGAAAATACGATTGAAGCCTCTCACAGGTCCTACCCTTATTTAGGAAACCGAAAACTTTTATGAGATGGTAATTAATTTCCGAAAGAAATGCTCAATTGTAGACAAAGTCTTATACATATGTGCACATCGTGAGAACACTTCATTTGTTTGTGTTCCTACATAGGGATAATTGTTTGATTGAGAAACTTTTATTTCATAATGAGATCAGAGAAAGAAGGTGGCACTACTTCGATGTGGAATGTCAAGTGTGAAGCTTTACCCAGATTGCTTTCATATTCAGTTGTCTACCATACTTGATCAGTCAAGATTGATTCCTCCTTGTGTCATTATAAAATGTGAGAAATGCATTCGAGAAGGAAATATTGCATCAGTTTGACCAGACAAAGCAACCTCGAATTTCTCAATCAGAAGTTGTGGACTAGCCCCATTGATAATCCAATTCCATTCGCTGTCTCTCTTCTCGCTACCATGTTGATAAAGAAAATTCGTATTTGAGAGAATCGTAAACAGAGGATTTTCTACAACGTGGTGGCACCATCTATCCATGAGGAAGAGGTGTACATCCTTTAACAATAGACTAGTTCCATAGTATGGTCAGTCACTCATGAATTCCTTCTCGAATCACTACTGGAATATAGCAACTAGAAAGAAAAGCTTGAAGCAAGTGGAAATGCGTTAAGGGAATTTCTTTCTCAATGGCAGTAGGAAAGTCTACTTGAGTAGTGCATTGAATCTACACTTGGACAGCTTCATCGAGACTTCACATACATAGATTGCCATGTTTATATCCAAACAAAAACACCTTACTGATGTTTTTGTTTCTAGACTGAAATCTTTAACTATAAGAAGGGAATCGATTAAAGCCAGATTACCGCCTATGGTACACTAAGAATTGTTTACTCAATGAGAAAGGATGTTAACTAAATAGAAAAATCCCGATTTCGATCATCTTTGACGCCTCCTCCGTGTCGAGGTTCAGTCGCACCATATCTGGTTCTTGGTAATGTCATCTGTCTTTTTGTACCTCATCCGTCGTCTCCAAGAAAATAAAAACTTGTCTAAAGACTAGATGATGTAGGGTACGTCTTAAAAGTGCTCCTCCACTACGCCGTGCCTTACGTCAAGAGGTGGTCGTGGCTTCGCTCCTGCGACCGAACCGAATCTGTGTAATGAAGTTTCATGCTAGAGCTCTAGGAGAATGGTGATCCCGTGGAAAAGGAAATCGACAAGGAAGATATGAAGTCAACGGAAAAATTACTCTTCATTCGTTGTATGGACCTCAACTGGCTCTACCTGAGAACATAACGAAAGAAATAGAATATATATATATATATATAATATGATCTGTGATTTCACGACACTCTGAAGAATCATGACAAATTTGTTCGGGAGGAAAAAAAGAAAGATTCGAGGTTGGTTGAGATGCTCATACGTGGTGATAATGGGAGCGGCGGTGGACGGTCGATTTGGATATGGAGGTCTTATCCGGTCGATGGACATCTCATTTGATCCTGGTTTTGTCAATGATGGAGATTCAGAGATAGGGACAGGTACTAGGGGGGAAAACTAGTGAAGTTATTGCTTTCAAGGTTCTTACGCAATGGAACAAATGAAGTGAAGCTTTTCAAAAGACCTTAGCCAAAGATAGAGAGTTCGGGTCCGCTTCCCCTTACTAATGGAAATGATGGACGGATAGACTCTATAGCCCTGGGATCAATAAGGGGGAACAAATAGATTGAGTAATTGGTGGGACCGATGAAATAGGAAAGATGGCTGACACCGAAACGAGGGAACTATTTGGTGCCCTTTCTCCTTCTATAGCAATTCCTTGCATTTGACCTGAAGAAATATGGGATTGATTGACTGAATGAGATGGTATCCACTTCACCAGTTGGTGTTCTTTGGCGAAGGGAAACTACGAATCAGATCAGAAGTAACTCATTAGCTACTAGGTTCAGAGGGCTAAAGAGAAGGTGGGGATTGCCTTTTCTTTTTTCAGAAGATAGGGATCATTGGATTGATTGGATTTTTTATCCCCGGGGTTTTATGGCAAGCTCGAGCCTAGCTCCCAGGCATTGGATATGGAAATACAGGAGAGGTGATCGAATTAGATTGGTGGTTCGTGATTGGGCCCGGGATCGGGGGATTGGGGGTGAGACCGTTAGAGCCAACCTCTTTGTTTCGATCGAAAAGAAGACTTGGAGACATTGAAAGATATGTCTTAGATCAACAGTTGATCTGCGATATCAGAGAGAAAAGTTTAAATGAAATTCAAAAATTTCAGGTGATTTGCAAACATTCCACCTCAAGTCAATCAATAGTAAGCTGAGACGGCACGGGTCTTTCTTTTAGGTCTTTCCTTACTAGCAAATAAGGTAATTCAAGATCGGGGACATCTGCTAGAGCTCGCAATTGACATTTCTCACTAAGTTTTTAGGAGATTCTCGAGAGTTTGACTGACTAAGAGTCTTTCACCGAGGTCTATTTTTGACTTTTGGTGGTAACAACAGAGTGATCCTCTAAGGTTTACGTCCTAGCAACTAGGAAAATGAGTAAGCATACATATCGCAAAGCAAAGATGCCACCTCTCGTTATTGATTTACTTTGAGAGAACTCAGTCTTTGGCTTATGGCAGGAAAACCGGTAGTTAAAGAAGTATTGGTATGCCCTTCATTAAGAACTCAAACTTCTGAACCCTTCTTTGTTCTTTGGTTGAGAATATTCTATATTCTCACGAACCGAAGGAAAGGGCTGAGATTCACTAATAACTTCTTATCAGACAGAAAAAAGAAAGAGGGCAGGCGTGAATAAATAATAGAAGAGGAGAAATCTTCGATCGGAGGCAGATTCCGAGTTGGTTAGTTTGACTTCTTATCTTCTCCCTACTTACTATCCTTACCAACAATGGGTTGTGTTGTCCTTTAAAGAATAGCTATAGCCCAAGGTTTAACGTTGATCCATCCCACAAACAATTAATTTCTTAGGACATTCAACATTTCACTCCAGTTACGACTTCCTCTCGGTCGGGCATCTTCTCTCTTGCTTCGCTTGAGTTTCTCAATGTGGACCAATTTCTATCGCTTAACTCGGAACTTTCTTATTCCTTCTTTTCATCGGAAACCCATTAGTGCTTTACTTTCTTTATTAGTAGGCTAATAGGGAGGTCTATGAAATGTATACGAAAAGGTTGATTCTTTATTCATGTAATTCCCGCGAGGAAAAACTTATTAAAAAGGTTCATAGGTGGTCGTTTAACGGCCCACGAATATCTCTTTCTTAATTTCTATTCCTTCTCTTCTCAAAGGGGAGTATAAGAAAAAGAAAGTTTAGTCAAGCGGAGAAATAAAATCTCTTTTTTCTACAGTAAGGTTTGTTTAAGAATAAGCCTCATTTTAAGCTTGTTTTGTTTAGTGGGAGTTGGTTCAGTTCAGTGAGTGACTTTCTTGATTAGTTATTGAATTGTCGGCATCACTATATCTTATTCCCCGTATAGGCTCTACTATAGTAACGGGAGATGTGATCTCGTCATACCTTACTGTTTGTCTCCTCCTCTCCCTATTAGATATGTTAAAATAATATACGGATTTCGTGGAACGAAATCCCAGATCTTTCATAGCCTGGAGAGAAAATTGAAAACAACAACATCTCAGTGGTTCTAGACCTACTTTAAGTTAGAGCTCGTGGTTGCTTCGAGTCAAGCAATGGAAAAAGGCTTTTTTTAGGGAGAAAAACCTTCTCCGCCCCGATTCCCTCGACCTAGAAATATAGAAAAAGAGAAGAATAAATTGGAAAGCGGACCAACTCGCTCTAGGGGGTTTTGTTTGATTGTAAGTACCATCACAATCTAAGCGACGCAAAACTGACATCACCCAGTCATAAGGATTCAACAGCCTCTGCTTCACATAGTTACCTATGATGAGCGATGCGTAGCTTACCCGCCCGGCGGTGTGGCGGCGACTCATTCTGAGAACAACCGTCAAACCAAGAAGCTGCATCATCCATGCGGGATGCACATTCTCGATATAACGAGAGATGTCATTGTATAGCATCTTGGGAGATTCTCAGTAAGAGCTAAGGAACCCTTTGAGTATGTGCGTCATCAAGTCTTTCTTTCCGATAACTATCTATAACATAACATTTCATTTCCAACCCTTTACGAAGCCTTATGCGTGCCAGAGTGTAGATTTGGATGCATCTTTCAAGGGGTGACTTACTCTTTAAAGAAAGCCCTTTCTTTACGTTACTCTATCAAGCATTGGAACTTACCGTGAATCGGCTTATCAAATTCTCTATCGATTCAACAAAAGACAAAGAAATCCACTATCTCTTTTACGTCGAATACGTGAAGTAAGACCGATATAGCGATAAAAGTAAGGCGTGTAGGCGGATCGACTCATCAAGTTCCCAATGAAATAGAAGTCATACTATTGAATTCAATTACATTGAAAATAATTCGGCGAGAAGGCAAAGCGGTGACTTACCACAGACAGTAGGGCAAAGAATGGATTCCCAAAAATTCGGTCTCATGTCAACCCTCGATCGACGGAGGCCTCAAAGCCTCAAAAGGGAAGGGTACTCCGATCGATTGGGTTCTTCTTTTGTAAATAAGGTAAATGGATTCTTTCACCTCTTGCATGATATCATATGGAGGAAGATGACTATAGCGCCACTGCATGACCTGCATCTAATTACTCTTTCCTAATCGACATTTTCTTCTGCGGATGAGTTTCCCGGTGCCATTGATTTTTAAATGCTTGTCGTAATAGGCGAGGTCTTCGAGCTCTCTTTTACGTGAAGAAGGGTGGTTAATCTGAGAGAAGAAGATTACGTATCTCCATCGAATAGGAAGGAAGGGCAAATCAATTACGTCGACCAAAAGAAGCAAAGCGGTGATGAACACCAATGGTCTACAGAGCAAGGAGCTCACCTAGATAATGAACTCCCATTTATTTTGGTTGTCGATCGATCGATGGCGGTAGAATAGTCCGATTTCCTAGCGAAGGAAGCCCTATCGGAAAGCCTCCTCCCAATGGCCCTAAGCGCTCAAACCAACCCTTGTGATGTCACTGAACGAAAGTCTTAGGGAGGAACACAACAAACCCAAAAACCAAATCGGCTAGGCTAAGTTTGAAATCTACGCCATCATCTCCATCCGTTTTCCAAGTGAAGGAGTTGTCCCTTAGAGATCTAGTGGGGAAAAGATCTTGCTGCGTAATCACCGTACCCTTAACACTTGTGCTCAGACAAAGAGAAAGGGAAGGTGGATTCTTAAGTCATATCCTATACCCCCATAAGCCGACAATACATCTCTATAACGGGCCAGCCCTATCGAGAAGGATAGAAAACAACTACTTTCCGGTGACCGAAGAGTCTTGAGACTCGTAAGGGATTACCAGAGAGTGAATAAACTCGAAGACCCTTAGAATAAATTACACTAGCAACAGGGATCAGCCTTAGACTTCTGCAGGGCAGGAAGCAGCAAACTCCACACCTCGACTAGGAGCTCCCAACGCCACCGATTGGAGATGCCCTGAGTCATTTGGTTTTGACGCGTGTCTGTTAGTGGATCACTGCTCGAATTTCATGTGTTAAGAAAAGTGCAAGAAAGAACTTCTTAGCTACCGTCTATAAGCTTACACCTGCTCTTACAATCTAAGCCATTTTCATGTCCTCTTTTCTACCTTACTTCTCTTAATGTGATTTTGAGTGCTGAGGGGGGAAAGATGTCTTTATTATTTTTGTACGCAGGGAACCCAACAATAACTTTAGCTTTAACGGGAGCTACTGACCTATGAGTTTGCCAAGCGAGTGAGTCAACCTCTTTCCTTTCTCGGGCAAAGATTTCCTTCCTTTCTCTAGTTTTTGATACCAGAATACCCGAAGGTGTTAAATGAATGCTAGAAGGAGTCGCTACAATTATGTACACAAAGGCCGCTACAATTGCTTTAGCGGTAGGAGCAGAATCCCCTTTTGGTTTGGAAGGTTGATATAGCAGAAATTCCAGTTTTAGACCCCTCCCTATCAGTCCTATAAACATGCCTTCAAACGCATTTTTATGGCCAATGCTGAGATTCTTTAGTTCGACGACTTAGGATTTGTCTCGGAATGCTAATAATGAGAACACTCCTAGCCCCACAGCTCTTTGACCTTCCCTCTGTTAACAAATTTCGACTTGGGAAAGAACTTGCCAGCTGCCTGGATTGATCTAATAAAGCAAAGCAACTGGCCCACGGCTCTTTGTGTTGGGGCTTGATTCCCAGAGATAACCATTTCATACCTCCATGATCCTTGAAATTGCGGTTGCCAAGGTTTGCTTGCTTGCCTTACGGCTTAATCCGCGGCGAAGAAGCGTGAAGAGCTTTTGCGTGCAGATCTCAAGGGAGACTAGCTCTACAGAGCCTTACTTCTTGGGATACTATCCCATAAATGGTAATAGGTCCATACGATCGAATAGGGTCTCTGCCAACCAGTGAGGAGGGCTTTACGCCTGTCCTTGAAGGTTTTCAGTGCCAGTAAGGAAAATGACCTTCACGTTTGCGTCGCCTTTTAGAGAAATAATTACCTTTAGGTTAGCTTTCTTTCTCTGCTCTCATTTCCCCTCTTCCTATTTGTAAAGTGCCATTCTTTCCTCAGCGCAGTCTGGGTCTTTCTGAGTTAGAGAGGTTTCTTTCGCTCTCTTCGAAAAGTGTTTCTCCGCATTGTCTTTCTCATTTATAGCAGTAGGGGAGATATAATAGTTGATGCTATTCTTGGGATAGGTTCCTCTTTGCTTAGCTTGGTATATTCTGGCTAAGCACTCACGGTGCCATCCTCGTCTCTAGCTCCAACTGCATTGTTTGACTAGGCTGCTTCGGGAGACAGTGAGGTTATTCTGCTTGGGGAGTAGCCCGTCAAAGATCTTTCTATTTACTAAAGCATATAAAGTAAAATTGAAGATTGAGGCGAGTTTATAGGTGTATTCAGAATCGTGGAGTGCATTAGCTGTGATATACTCTATTAACAGTACAGCCAATCTTCGTATTGGCTAACATGATGGAGCCCCTGATTAGAGACTTGGCGAGGTTGTGATTGGATATAATCGTCTTTTCTTTTGCTATAAGTCTCGGTATGTGGAAGCCTTAGCGACTTGTTCGCTTGATGGGTTCAGTCTTTAGTGGATTAGCGTCAAGCTTTTCTTTGTTCCGTTTCTGCATTCCTGCATGACCTAAATTCCAGGTATGCCCTTTGCCCTGAAGGAACTCGCGTCCTTCTCTCGTGACTTTAGGCGCTCAAGTTTGCGTATGTCACGACCCGACCTCGGGCCCGTGACTGGTGTCTTACCCAGGGCACCCTGGTGATACAACATCAGAGAAAAACCAGCGGAAGTAAACTTATAAACATGAACCAATATAACTTAAGAAACAGGCTTACCCAAAATGGTTACCTTTCGGTAACTATACATAATAAAAACTGAACAGTTACATCCTTATGAAACCCAATTACAACAGGACTACAGAACTCTAAGAGTTTGTAACAACTATGACGAGACAGGGCCCCGTCATACCCTGAATGTACATGAATCTACAATGACAGGGAATCATACCAAAAGATAAGCCTCCGGGGAAACGGGGCTTCCCAAAAGCTGAACGGAGATCCTAAGAGCGAGGATCAACAACCGATGTACCTCGACCTGCGGCATGAACGCAGCCCCCCGAAGGAGGCTAGTACAACAGGTACCAAGTATGTGAAACAGAAAATACTGTAATGAAATCATAACATTTCCAAATCAATCCACAGATATGTATGAAAAATCAATTAACCGCACGATTACACGGATAGAGAAGAGTAAACAAGTGTAACACAACCGGTCTTTTCTAGGCCTCTAATGATCGAAACAGGGCCACTCACCCATAGTATCATTATACGAGCCTAATCCTGGACTTCCGCAGCCCGCATAGGTCCCGTGGACCCGCATGAGGTACTCCTCGCATCGGGGGTAGCTAACCCGCGGTATTTTCCTGGACTCCCGCAGTCCGCATGGCCACTTGGACCGCATGAGGTATTCCTCGCATCGGCGTAACACACCCGGAGTGATTCCTGGACTACCGTAGTCCGCATAGGCCACCTGGCCCGCATGAGGTACTCCTCGCATCGGGGGTAGCTAACCCGCGGTAACATAACACGTCAGGGGGGTAAGTGATATAACACAAGCACAACCGGCTCATTGTAAACAACATAAGCACAATAAGAGAACCCCCTTACCACAACAAATCTCAAGACACTAACACCGTAGTATCACAACGTATTTACTTATCAAGTCAACTTACCACACATTCAGAAATCATTACAAGGCTACTATAAAGCGAGTAAGTAAACCATTCTTTTCATCTTTCTTAAGTCGTTATGACTAACTTCCCATAAAGCTAGTATAACCCTTAGACTTTGTAATAACTCAAAACATTCACACTTGTTTGGAAAACGACAAGAAACTTATTCTTTTAAACCCAAGTATTAATTTACTTTTTAAAAATAATGATTCATAAGTGTTATTGAAGTATTTCAAGATTCTTAACATTTTTGGACTCAAGTCAAAAGACCTCAAGGTGCAACCAAATTTAGTGTAACACGTACGTCTACCGTACTATATATTTTACAAATATCATGCTCAAGAGGATAGGAGGAATCACATACCTCCTCGGCTAAGTCCACTTGCCAAGTCGAATATGTCGCGCGTAGAGTATCAACCTATAATAATCAAATATCTCTATTAACGTCTAAATTTCTTCGTCGAATATTTTAGCATAAAGTTCCTTATTCTACGAAAAATTGGGCAGCACTTCCTTTGTTTCTACGTACTTTTCCACCTTTCCAAGGCTCGAAATTAATATCCAAACGCCACTTAAGGCCCAACAATCCAATCAATTCAAAGGAGATTACACGCCTAAACTTGGACGTGTAAAATTCTGCCCCACAATGTATAACAACTAGTTTAACAACTCTAAAGTAGTATTTTGACTATAACATGCATACATAACCTTCTTATCCAATTCTTTCATACCCAAACCATATTTCTTACATGCAATTTATCTAAGAGCAATATTTACCACTACAAGTTATTTCTTCTTCACATGCAACACCATAAACTAACAAAGAGAGAATGAATTGTTACCTTAGAACTTTAACCAAATTAATCCAACAACTTTCACTTGTCTTCTTTCCACAATCACCTCTACAAAACTCCTACAAGCTTGCCAACAAGTTTCCTTCTTGCCACTTTTTTTCAGAATTTCTCTAGGCTTAGGTTTCTTCTTGAATTTCTAGAGAGAAGGGAGAGGAAATTTAGAGAGAAGGAAGAACTTTTTTAGAGAGAAGGAAAAGCTTTGAAAGATGACCAAGTCTTCAAGACTTGGTCAATATATAGGACATGCAAAAATCAGATGGGGACACTTGTCACCCTCCATGGCCTTTTAAAACAAAGCGATTCAGATTTTCCCACTCGGCCTCAGAACCGCCTCGGCGCGCGGCCACGCTTTCCGGCGCGGCCACTGCGCCGAACTTTCAGAACAAATGGCGCCGTTCGCATCCGCTGCGCCATGCTCACGGCTCGAAATACTTTTCTGTCCGACTGCGCACTGAACTTGTAACTTCCAAAACTTTCTACTCCGATGTCCTATCGACGAACGGTTGGTTGCGTTGGAAACCAGACTCAACGAACTACGTACTAGGCCTTTGAAACACCTAGTAACTCTCAATGTAATGGGTCATAACCCGCCTCAAAGATGACTAAAAACACGTCCGAAACAATCCGTCAACCTATCCTTCCAAAATTGAAGTCTTAATCTCTTTCGTACACTCTCATACGCATGGCCAGAACTACGGGGTATAAAATTCTCCCCTCCATAGAAACATTCATCCCGAATGTTCCTTCTAGGCTTACTCAAATCACAATATCGACATAGACCCTCTTAACTATTCTTCTTGCAAATAAAGACTCCTCACGGCCACAACAATACTTAAGCATAATTTGGTAAATTTGGAAAAAAACTAATAATCAGGAAAGTGGGTTACCTGGGGGTGTAGGGAACAAGTGAGGATACTTCTTCATCATGTCCTCTTCTGCTTCCCATGTCATTTCCTCCCTGTTCTAGTTCCGCCATAAGACCTTGACGGAAGCCACATCCTTTGTCCGTAGTCGCCTAACCTGACGATCGAGTATCGCTATAGGACTCTCCTCATATGATAACCCCTCTGTCACCTGGACATCACAAATTGGGTGTACTCTAGATGGATCTCCAATACATTTCCGCAATATAGACACATGGAAAACTGGATGTACTGCCTCCAGATCGGACGGCAGATCCAACTCATAGGCAACCTTGCCTACCCTACGGACAATCTGATAAGGCCCAATGTACCTTGGGCTAAGTTTCCCTTTCTTCTCAAATCTCATCACGCCCTTCATGGGTGATACCTTCAGGAAGACCCAATCATCTACCTCAAACTCCAAGTGTCGACGCCGATGATCTGCATACGACTTCTGTCGACTCTGAGCTGACAATAATCGCTCCTGGATAAGCTTCACCTTATCCACTGCCTGCTGAATCAAGTCTGGACCGACTAACTGAACTTCTCTCACCTCAAATCAGCCTATCGGTGACCTGCACTTCCTCCCGTATAAGGCCTCATAAGGCGCCATCTGGATACTAAATGGTAGCTGTTGTTATAAGCAAACTCCACAAGAGGTAAATGATCCTCTCAGTTACCCCTGAAATCAATAACACAAGCCCGCTGCATATCCTCAAGTGTCTGGATAGTACGCTCGGCCTGTCCGTTGGTCTGAGGATGAAACGCAGTACTGAGACTCACTTGGGTCCCTAACCCTCCCGAAAGACCTCGGAAGTTAGCGAGAATTGAGCTCCATGCGAAATGATCGATATAGGCACTCTGTGCGATCTCACAATCTCTCGATATCTGATCTAGCATAATCCTCTAGAAAAGTCGTCTGGCCAGGAAGAAAATGGGCTGATTTAAATCGACTGTCGACAATAACCCAGATGGAATCATGCTTCCTCTGAGTGTGAGGTAACCCTGTAATAAAGTCCATATTGATCACCTCCCACTTCCACATCGGAATATCAATAGCCTGCAATAGCCCACCGGGCTTTTGGTGCTCAATCTTGACCTGCTGACAATTAGGACATTGTGCAACAAAACCTGCCACGTCCCACTTCAGGCCATCCCACCAATACACACATCTGAGGTCATGGTACATCTTAGTCGACCCCGGATGAATAGAATAACGAGCACTGTGTGCCTCCCACAGAATCTGCTGACGAAGTCCTGTCACCTCGGGAACACACAACCGGCCCTCAAATCTTAGCACTTCATCAGGCGCTACCTCAAATAGACTCTTCTCTTTCTGAAGAGCTGCATCTAGATACCGTACCATAATCGGATCCTCATACTGTCGCCTTTTCACCTCCTCGACGATAGAAGACTCGGCAACCTCTCGAACCCGAACTCCACTACTATCAGAACCCACCAAACGAACCCTAAGGCTCGCTAGCTGATGTAACTCGCGGACCATTTCCCTCTTCTCTGGCTGCACACCTGAAAGACTACCCATCAATCTGCGACTAAGGGCGTCTGCAACTACATTGGCCTTCCCTGAGTGGTATAGGATATCAACATCATAGTCCTTAAGTAGCTCCAACCACCGTCTCTGCCGCAAGTTCAGCTCCCTCTGGCTGAAGATATACTGGAGACTCTTGTGGTCTGTGTAAATATCCACATGAACTCCATATAAATAATGTCTCGCATCTTGAGGCATGAATCATCGCTGCCAACTCTAATTCATGTGTGGTATAGTTCTTCTCATGCTTCGAAAGCCGAGATCGTAGCTATAACTTTACCGCGTCTTTGCATCGGACGCACTCCAAGCCCAACACCTGACGCATCACAATAAACCACATATCCGTCTAAACCCTCTGGAAGAGTAAGAACTGGGGCGGTCGTCAATCCGAAAGACATCACCCTGAACTCATAGTTCCCATACCGGGTCCTGAATACAGTCTTTGGGATATCTGCCTCTCTAACTCGCACTTGATGATAACCAAATTGCAGGTCTATCTTGGAGAAACACCTCGCACCCTGCAACTGGTAAAACAAGTCATCAATCCTGGGGAGGGGATATCTGTTCTTGATAGTTACCTTATTCAGCTGCCTGTAATCAACACACATACGCAGCGTTCCATCCTTCTTCTTTACAAATAACACTGGCGCTCCCCAGGGAGAAACACTTGGCCTGATAAAGTCTTTCTCCAGCAAATCTTTCAGCTGGTCTTTCAATTCCCTCAACTCAGCAGGTGTTATCCTGTATGGTGGAATAGATATCGGTCGAGTGTCTGGCGACATATCAATGCAAAACTCAATCTCCCTCTTAGGAGGGATACCCGGAAGCTCGTCTGGGAATACGTCTGGAAATTCTCTAACAACCGGAACTGACTGAAGGTCTGGTATCTCGACCTCAGTATCCAATACCCGAACCATATGGTAGATATACCCCTTCCGCACCATCTTTCTATCCTTGAGGTAAGAAATAAACCTACCCCTCGGCGACGCAGTATTCCCCTTCCACTCGATAACCGGCTCACCAGAAACCGGACCGTGCAGTCTCTCATACCCACATTGGCATAGCAAGATGCTAGCCAATCCATACCCATAATCACATCAAAGTCCGTCATATCTAACTCTATCAAGTCGGCTAGGGTCTGACGACTGTAAATAGTCACAGGGCAAGCCCTATACACCTTCTCCGCTACCACCGAATCACCTACTGGTGTAGCCACCTGAAAAGGTTTTATGGACTCAGGCTCTATCCCTATTCTACCAGCAATATGAGGAGATATATAGGACAAGGTAGAACCTAGATCTATCAAAACATATACATCACAACATGAAACCAATAATGTACCTGTGACGACATCTGGTGACGCCTCCTGGTCCTGACGGCTGGACATGGCATAAATGCGATTCTGAGGACCGCTGGAACTGGGACCCTTGCCACGACCCTGGCTAATAACTGGGCCATCTCCTTGTAACCCATCTCCTCTGCTCCAGGCTGTGTAACTGGAGGCTCAGGTATCGCGGTCTCGATGGCAGCTGCGCCCGAACTCTGGGGGTGGCGGCGTCGTGGAACTTCGCCGTCCAAACATCATCTCAGTGCGGGCACGTGCCCTCGTAACCCTCTGTGTCCTACTAGCGGCTCCTCACCGCCTTGCCCCTTCGGGCGCGGTTGCCTTGCATGGAGGCATAATCGATACATAAAAATATGTCAGAGGAAGTTCAACCTATAACACAGCTCTATTGCACGATCTTAGAGTGAAAGAATGGAAACCAATCCTAAATATCCTGTAGCCTCCTGATTATAGATGTGGTGCACAACACACCGATAATCAAGACTCTACTAAGATACGGCCTGTAGACCCTTTCTGAGGATTAACTGCTTTGATACCACTTTTATCACGACCCGACCTCGGGCCCGTGACTGGTGTCTTACCCCGGGCACCCTGGTGATACAACATCAGAGAAAAACCAGCGGAATTAAACTTATAAACATGAACCAATATAACTTAAGAAACAGGCTTACCCAAAATGGTTACCTTTCGATAACTATACATAATAAAAACTGAACAGTTACATCCTTATGAAACCCAATTACAAACGGACTACAGACCTCTAAGAGTTTGTAACAACTATGACGGGACAGGGCCCCGTCATACCCTGAATGCACATGAATCTACAATGACAGGGAATCATACCAAAAGATAAGCCTCTGGAGAAACGGGGCTTTCCAAAAGCTGAACGGAGATCCTAAGAGCGAGGATCAACAACCGATGTACCTCGACCTGCGGCATGAACGCAGCCCCCCGAAGGAGGTCGATAACAGTACCAAGTATGTGAAAGCGAAAATCAGTAATGAAATCATAACATTTCCAAATCAATCCACGTATATGTATGAAAAATCAATTAACGCACAGTGCCACAACATAGACAAGAGTAAACAAGTGTAACACAACCGGTCTTTTTTAGGACCGCTAATGATCGAAGCAGGGCCACTCACCCATAGTATCATTATACGAGCCTAATCACGACTTCGCGGCCGCATAGGTCCGTGGACCAGCATGAGTCCTCACCGCATCGGGGTAGATAACGCGGTATTTTCTGGACTCCGCGCGATCCGCATGGCCACTGGACCGCATGAGATATTCCTCGCATCGGCGTAACACACCGGAGTGATTCTGGACTACAGTAGTCCGCGCCGCCACTGGCCGCGCATGAGGTACTCGCCGCGTGGGGTAGCTAACGCGGTAACATAACACGTCGGGGGTAAGTGATATAACACAAGCACAACCGCTCATTGTAAACAACATAAGCACAATAAGAGAACCGCTTACCACAACAAATCTCAAGACACTAACACCGTAGTATCACAACGTATTTACTTATCAAGTCAACTTACCACATTCGTAAATCATTACAAGGCTACTATAAAGCGAGTAAGTAAACCATTCTTTTCATCTTTCTTAAGTCGTTATGACTAACTTCCCATAAAGCTAGTATAACCCTTAGACTTTGTAATAACTCAAAACATTCACACTTGTTTGGAAAACGACAAGAAACTTATTCTTTTAAACCCAAGTATTAATTTACTTTTTAAAAATAATGATTCATAAGTGTTATTGAAGTATTTCAAGATTCTTAACATTTTTGGACTCAAGTCAAAAGACCTCGAGTGCAACCAAATTTAGTGTAACACGTCGTCACCGTACTATATATTTTACAAATATCATGCTCAAGAGGATAGGAGGAATCACATACCTCCTCGGCTAAGTCCACTTGCCAAGTCGAATATGTCGCGCGTAGAGTATCAACCTATAATAATCAAATATCTCTATTAACGTCTAAACTTCTTCGTCGAATATTTTAGCATAAAGTTCCTCATTCTACGAAAAATTGGGCAGCACTTCCTTTGTTTCTACGTACTTTTCCACCTTTCCAAGGCTCGAAATTAATATCCAAACACCACTTAAGGCCCAACAATCCAATCAATTCAAAGGGGATTACACGCCTAAACTTGGACGTGTAAAATTCTGCCCCACAATGTATAACAACTAGTTTAACAACTCTAAAGTAGTATTTTGACTATAACATGCATATATAACCTTCTTATCCAATTCTTTCATACCCAAAACATATTTCTTACATGCAATTTATCTAAGAGCAATATTTACCACTACAAGTTCTTTCTTCTTCACATGCAACACCATAAACTAACAAAGAGAGAAGGAATTGTTACCTTAGAACTTTAACCAAATTAATCCAACAACTTTCATTTGTCTTCTTTCCACAATCACCTCCACAAAACTCCTACAAGCTTGCCAACAAGTTTCCTTCTTGCCACTTTTTTTCAGAATTTCTCTAGGCTTAGGTTTCTTCTTAAATTTCTAGAGAGAAGGGAGAGGAAATTTAGAGAGAAGGAGGAACTTTTTTAGAGAGAAGGAGAAGCTTTGAAAGATGACCAAGTCTTCAAGACTTGGTCAATATATAGGATATGCAAAAATCAGATGGGGACACTTGTCACCCTCCCATGGCCTTTTAAAACAAAAGCGATTCAGATTTTCCCACTCGGCCTCGCAGAACCCGCCTCGCGCGCGGCTTCCTGGCGTCGCGGCCTAAACCTCCGCAACCCCACAGAACTTCCGGCACTGAGGCCCTATTTTTCGGCGCCGCGGTGCTGCAACTTCAGCGAACTTTCAGAACAACTGGCGCCGCGGCCCTGCATCCGGCGCCGCGGCCACGCTCTCGACCGAAATACTTTTACGGCGATCGCGACCGAACTTGTAACTTCTATAACTTTCTACTCTGATGTCCTATCGACGAACGGTTGGTTGCGTTGGAAACCAGACTCAACGAACTACGTACTAGGCCTTTGAAACAACTAGGAACTCTCAATTAACGGGTCATAACCCGCCTCAAAGTTGACTAAAAACCCGTCTGAAACAATCCGTCAACCTATCCTTCCAAAATTTAAGTCTTAATCCCTTTCGTACACTCTCATACGCATGACCAGAACTACGGGGTATAACAGCGTCATTCATCCGGTGCTAAAGGGTCACGTCGTCCACAACCTCTTGCCCTACCCATGCTTTCCGCTTTCCTAGTATTACAGCCCTTCGTGTAGGAAGGTGTAGGAGCGAATCCACTTTTGCCCCTTCTTCCACTAGTCTTAGAGCTAGGAACTGGGAAAGAGTAACCGAGAAAAGGCAAGAAAGAAGGAAGCTCGATGCCCTCCTTTTGACTTTAGTTACGGGTTGTAATGCTTCTTTTCTTCCGTCGCGAGTTCAACTCCCAGTCTCAGGTCAAATGCAGAAGAAAGACTTCGTACCTCAGGAAAGGAGTAAGCAACTTAAGACTGGAAGAGGTTGAGACCAGATAAGCGGCAAGAAGAGCATTTGAAATAGGAGCAGAGCCTGTCACGTGCAGCCTACTCTCTTCGCTCCCCTCCTCTTATCCTTCATTTCTTTCATAAGGTAAGGCCTTTAGACTAGCCCTCTTCTGGAAAGAGATGCTATAGCACCGGAGTCGTTTAGAGAGCCCTTCTTTCTATTTTGTGTGTGTCAACTATTGATTCAATACCATCAAAGCATGCTAACAGCAGAAATGCAAGTACATACAATTGCGGTAATGTCGCATCGTTGATAAAGAACCTTGACATCCCCAGCTTTGTCCCCTGCTTAAAGTTCATTGGCATATTCTCCTTCCCCTTTTATTCCCAAAAGCTGATGAAATAGGCTTCCTTTATTGATTCAAAAAGCTTCTTTCCCGCGACAATATTTGGACACTAAGGTTAGTTTCCTAGGTGACGGCGACCTCATTCATTCATTCTAACAACCAAATCATTGCCCTATTTTATCTAGTCTCTATAATTATCGAGACCTGTACATACAAAGATTGTTCTAGCTATCTCCTTCTAAGGAAGTCTGAGCTCCTTCCCATGCTAAGAGCCTTTCTAAACTCTTGAACTTAAGAGAGGCTTGAGTATAAATATCGTATCGTATCGTATAAAGATGAAAATGACAAAACAAATATCACACGAAGATCAGTGTACCCATATATTGATAGAAAATGAATATGACAGTATGCATGGGACATATGCTTCTACGAGTTTCAGTTGAGTCGTATCGAGAAAGCACCGCCAAAAGGTGCTCATTGAGTCGGTCCCCGGTAGGCAAAAATCATCTCAAAGTTGAAATGAAGAAAGTCAAGTTCTTGCATTTTTCAACCATAAGGTTGGCTTTTCACTGGAAGCTCAGCCTAGAATTGATCGACCGATTCCCCCGTAATTGACCCCTAAGCTCGGGGGAATCGGAAACTATTGCATCTTTTCTAAAGCAGCATGACTCTTTTGCTTTGAATTCGAATTAGACGGAGAAAGAAAGGGAAATGATTTGGAGATAGGTCAAATTTAAAAGAAAGCCGACTTCGTATTCCATATTTATATACTATGCCTTTTTAGGAGATCGTTCATGTACAACAACCTTAACCGTACAAGCCTGTGCTGGGCCTACCTCCATCCCTAGAGGATCCGTATGAGGCGGAAGCTCCACGTACGGTTTTGAAGTCAAGCCTTTCCAGCAATGGGGCCTAGGGACCGATATGATTATTGGTTTAGGTAGGCACCTGTAGGGATTAGTGTGTGATACCGCGATCCACAAACTGACGCATGGGACTCACTCTTTACTTGGGAATAGAGAGGGGAAACATAGCATGTCACAAAAGCTAGGCGAGGGTTAGAACCCTACTGCGAGAGGGACGCCTCGCGAGCCGGGCTTTTAGAGATGAGGCCTTTTGGTGAAGCCAAGTCAATTTCGGGCCACCAAACCATGCAACTGATGAGAAGGCCCTATGGAGTAAAGGGAAGCGTGTATGTTGTCACACTCCCTGCCTTCCAAAGGTTCCTAGAGGACGGGCCAGACGCAGCAGAGCGACGACCGGGAAGCGGGTTCCCCACTGGAAGGGGGACAGCAGACGGCCATCTCAAGGCACATCACGACCTACATGCAACATCGGCGAGACTTGGGAAAGAAACCTGATTGGGTGTCAGAGGATCCATAGTACTTGCAGCATCTCGAACTTCATATTCATAATTTTTGAAAGCGAGGGGAAGGGATCTCTTTTCTACAACGGAAAAAAAGGGAGCAGATTTGACTCGGCACAACCTAATGATACATCCAATACCAATGATCTGTGCCTAGAATGCGTTGCTAGATCTCTGCTCTAGAAAGCTATACAGGCAACAACGAATGCACTTTGACCCCAACAAGCAGCGGATGAGCGCACTAGCGCGAAAGCCGTTGCGCGTTAGCGCAATCCGTTTTCTTGCTCCCTTCATTACTTCTTTTAGAAAAGATCATCAGCAGAGGAGACAACTCATTTATGATTCCAGCCGAGAAGACTAGTAAAAGGAAGGATCAAGAATGTTCTATATTTCAGGAGCTAGATTAGTTGGCGATGAACAAGTAAGAATTGCCTCAACCAAAATTGATGGAATTGGCCCTAAAAAAGCCATTCAGGTTCGTTATCGATTAGGTATCAGTGAAAACATAAAGATAAAAGAAATAACTAAGTATCAAATCAACCAAATTGAACAAATGATAGGTCAAGATCATGTTGTTCATTGGGAATTGAAGAGGGGAGAACGAGCAGACATCGAACGATTAATTTTGATTTATTGTTATCGTGGAATTCGTCATCAAGATGGATCGCCCTTACGCGGTCAACGAACTCATACTAATGCTAGGACTTGTCGCAAGCTACTTCGAAAATGAAAGAAGTCTACCGAAAGCCCTTGGTACTTGTCTGATCAATCACACTGATAGCTTCAATAGTTCACTGAAATTTATATGAATGATCGTAACAGCTCTTCAAATCCTATTCTGTCTGATTAGATATGTCACTGAAACAAAGTGATTCCGTTCTTTTTTTTTTCGGATTTCGAGAATAAGCTGGCCAATCCTATCATTTATGAGGAGCCGGATGACGAAGCCTCCTCCTCAGATAAAGATGTCTCCGACGCTACTCTCCCGGCAAGAAGCACTTTTTCTATTGTGATTGTTTTGGCGAGTTCGGTCAGGAGGGACAAAAGAGATGTTTTCATCGATCAAAAGCGGATATCGCCCCGTGCTCCATGCACGCTTCGAGGAATATAAAGGAAGGACCGGGGCGAGCAAGTTGGGTTGGGGTATGAAGTAAATAGCGCGGTGGGGGGTGACAGAGGACGTGCTCGTACGGTTCATAGAAGGATATGAAAAAGTACTTTTTTGTTGGGAACTTTCACTCTTCTATATTCGAAATATGCCTCTCTAGGAGCATTACGATCTGCAGCTCAAATGGTCCCTTATGAAGTCTTTATTGGTCTTATTCTTATTGTGCGCCTTGTGAGTGCGTTTGGATCTGCGAAGGCAATCGCTCGAATATTTCCTTAACCTATCCCGGGAACGGACCGGAGGGATCCGCAGCATAGAGAATGTTCGCGTCTCGTCGCAAGGCTCATTTTTCGTTGTGGGTTATAAGGCGGGCAACTTTTTTTGATCAAGAGTCGGGGCACAAGGGTCCGGTACTATCCAGGTGCGAAGAACCCCGGAGGTGACTGCAATGAGCAGAAATCTCACTCACGGGCCTAAACGACGAGCAAACACTCGAACGTGAGAGCAAGGGATCACCCAACGAATGGACGAGCTCAAAGGGGGGCAGGGAGGCAAGAACCATGCTTTCAGAGACCTAACCCAACCCGATCCGAATCTTATCTGAATTGTGAGAATAACTGACTAAGCCGTTCCATAAGGGGTCATTCTCCAAACGGGACGGGGCCAAGACTTTAGTTTGTTTAAGTAGGTTGGGTGACAGATCGACCATAAGAGTACTCTGGGATATAAACCAGGGCAACAAAAGTAGAGCATACGACGATGCCGCCCATTTTCATTTCTTGGAAGTCCCCGACAGAGAAAAGGGTTGTAGGTGATGGAACGTTCTGCTTCTTATCTAGAGAGGGGAGAAAAGCCACTCGACTATAAGGAGAGGAGTGAAAGCCGTTTGACTTTATTTTAAAAGGAATGGAGCGAAACAACTTGACCGCAAGGAAAGGAGCGAAGCAACTTGACCGCAGGAAAAGGAGCGAAGTAACTTGACTGCAGGGAAAGGAGCGAAGCAACTCTTAAGACTATAAGAAAATAGAGGAGTGAAAGCCACTCGACTTGTTGGAAGGAGAGGAGCTGAAAAACCACTCGACTATAAGGAGAGGCGTAAAAAGCCACTTGCACTTGCTTGATTATTTGGAGAGGGGCGTCGAAATCCTTTCTATTGGTTCTTGCGTGGCAGCTGGTATAGATGATGAAAGGTGGGCCGCTTTTTCGGGACCTATTCTCAACATAGGCGGCAAAGCAAAATAGAAAAGGGTCCGAGCTGACTGATGAGTGCCTTTTTAGCCTTTATTTAAAAGGCTCTCATGTGGAGCTAACATGGCTGGCTACATACAAGTATAGCCAAATCAAGATGAGATGGGACGGTCGTTCAGAGGCCGCAGCGGGACTACCATAGGAAAGCCCGCCCCCGCTAGCTAACATAGACATAGAAAGAGATTCCCAGATAGCAGTAGTCTCTATGTGAATCTCTTCCCGACTGGCCAGGCCGAATCGGAGCACCACTTGAGATGGGAATGGCTCATCCCACATGCATCATTTGATGAAAGCACTCCAGTCGCCTCAAATGATTGGTTTGTCAACCACGCTTTTTCTCCATCAAAACAATGCTCCTTACCAAATGCCCTTCTGGGGCAGCACAATAATGAGTAGTTCGCTCCAGGACCCCACCCTCTCAAGATCAAGATGTCGGCTGAGATGGAGCTGGGAGCAAACCTAGACTTTCCTGGGGCTTGCCTTACCTCAACATCTAAATAAATAAAGGGCGGGCACCGAAAAGGAACCAGCCTTGCCTCTTCAAGAAAGCTTTGCTTGGTAGGTGTTGCCTACTCACTCGGACAATGCTCTGAACACGAAAGTGTGCAGTTTCGCCCCCTTCTCCCATGCTGAGTCACAAGCAGCTCCTCGGAAAGCACGGACGAGCCACATGCAGGGAAACTTGCACGTGTGGTTCTGGCCGGGGACCCCGGTATACTGTACTAATATGTGTAGGTTCCCATAATTCGAGTGAGATTGTCATGGCGCAAAAGAAGATATGGTCCGGTATTCTCTTGTTCCCTATATTGGTTATGTTCTTTATATCTCGTATAGCAAAAACTAATCGAGCTCCGTTTGATCTCCTAGAAGCGGAAGCTGAATCAGTTGCAGGCTATAATATAGAATATGCGCGGGATGCGATCCTTAATAGTTCATTGTTGGGGGAAGCCAATGTCCCGGGGTCTCGGGGACTCATTCTGACTGAAACAAGGGGCGGGTCTTTACCAACTTCCAAATATTCTATTTTAGGGAAGCCAAAAAAGGTGAGCGCCTAGCGCGAAAGGTTGCTTTACTAAGTAAGATAAGGCAAGAAGCAAGGACGCATCAGCTGCATGAAAGTCCTTGCTTCTTAGCGCATCCCTTTTCTTGCTCGTTCGCGCTTGACTAATACGATAGAAAGAGCCTTTCTTGCTTGTTTAGTAAAGTCTCGCTTTTTGATAGGAGTAGGTGCTTGCTAGGGAAGGGCACTTTTCATTCGTCATTCGAAACTAACAAGTGTCGGGTCGGGGATTTCTGCCTTGTTATCAAAAAGGCAGTTGGGTAAAGCAAACTCTCTCCTTGGAAGAGCACGGGCTTAGTCAAGTAGAACCGGGTTGCGCTGCTTGATGCTCCGATCGAAAACAAATTAGTGGGGCCATACCGATACGACTGAATATGCGTTAGAAAGGTCAATCCCTCCCCTACGACACCAAAAAACCCGGGCCGAACTTCTAAACCGCCCGTTTCCATAGAACAATATCGTGGCAACGTAGACCTAAGTGGACATATTGGATCCTTGGGAACCATCACAAGTATGGTCGACCTATATATATTTGAACGAAAATGTCATGTCTTCCAGCGGAGCCTAGAAGAAGGTGACTCGCGCAGACAACTGACTCCTTTTCAATAGAAAATAATAGCCAAACCAACCCAGCTGGCTGGTCAATCTCAGAGATCTTATCGGCCGGCAAACCGGAGACAGACGACCACGATCCCGGCCTTACCAACACCGGAGGTGTACTAATTAATGAACCCACAAAACCAACTTTCTTTTATGATAAAATAAACCAAGCCTAAGTGGTCACGACATCTTGTTGATATTGATTGAGTTGGAGGGACTTTCGCTGAATGAATCCATCCATAAACCTAGATCGCGGTAACCTTCGTAACCAAAGCGTCACGACAACATCTAAAGGTCACAATTGGGTTCTTAAGTAGGGTGGCAAGGAGGAGCACGTAGGAATGCCGACCACTGCATAAGCCACTAGTGGCTGAGAGAAAGCGAGCAGCACCTTGTATAGGTTGGGCGGAGCTTAAAGAAGCAAGCCCCTATCAGAGAAAGCCATTGCGCGCTAGCCTAGCTAGCTAACATTTTTCAGCTGGCTGTTATGTTAGTTGTAGCGCGTCTTCCCTCCAACAAGCAGCGGATGAGCGCACTAGCACGAAAGTCATTGCGCGTTAGTCACGCGCATACATTTTCTTGCTCACTTTAGATCGATTTTTCAGTATTTTCTTTTGATGACCTGGTCGAGAGAGTACGATACATCGGTGTAAAAGATTGCCTTTTTTCTGTGAGCTTGGTTTACTTGACCGAAGGGTGCAGTAGAACTTGAAGGAGAGGAATAAATACCAGGTCTATAATTTTGACAAAAGGAGGACCGCTATTGGGAAATATCTTCTTGGTCGTCATCAAAGAAGTTGGCGTCAGGCTTCTCTTTCACTTTAAAATAAAAGCGGTGAAGTCCATCCTAAAGTTCCAAATCTACATCCAACACGGAGGTTCTGATGAGAACAAATTGTTAGGCGTTGAAAGAAACCCTTAATAAAGATGTCAAGACCTCTTTGACTTTGATATAGAACACATAAAGGGGAGAGTCACGATCTCTTATTTCCTAACAATAAAATGCATTTTTGGAAAGGCCAAAAAATGCGATATTCCATAGATAAGCAAGAAATCAAGCCTCTCTTTTTATTTATGATGTCTGGCTTGAATTCACTTTCACATTAGGAAAGGATTTCTTTCTCCTCAAAGTAGGTGTTCGCTCCGCAGCACGAACAGGTCGAGATGCGACGTCGATCACATCGGGTGGGGCCATTCTCCCATAGCAGAGCTTGAAGCAAGGGTCAGAACTTTAGGTGGGGACCTCTGTCGATAGAGCTAAAGCAGTCATTCATTAATCCACCGTCGACATACTAAGGAAAATGGCTTATCCAACTACAGAAGAAATACAGACATAAACATCAAAAATACCGCACAGAACGCCCGCTCTAAAAAGTTGCCCTCCAGCATTCGTCCTTCAAACTACCCATCAATCATCCAACACAACCAACTATTCATAAAAGAGAAATGAATTACAGAAATCAGTGAATGAAATAAGGCGATAAAAAAAAGACATGCCTTTCTAATGAGATGTGATCCGTCTAGGGCTAGTTGAACTAAGCCTCATCAGATGAGGAAATATTTGCTGCTTTCATAATTCTTCTTCCTGCTACGCCCTTGCTTTCCCACCGCTCCGTGGGGGCCTTTTCTTCTCACTTGAGAGATGTGATTTGAAAGAAGAGAAGAGGTTCTATCAGTTAATCACCATCCCTTCCTCCAATGAGATTTTCTATGTTTATGTTTGGTCTTAGAATAAATGGAGTGCTTGGTGAGACAGATCAGGGCCGAGAATCTGTGATTGGAGGTTTGGTGCTTCGTCAGGTAAGCTACTCGGGTTCATTATCAGCAGAAGAGAAATCGAAGTCGACCTGCAAAAGCCAAAGCAATTATCGGCAATGATCACCTCATATTGATAAAAAGTCCAGCCTTTCAGAACCTTACTATCTATTGAGCTTGAACTACTAAATAGATATTATTACATGCCTGTTTTACTACAGTTTTCACTGCCCTGAAGATGAACTATGTGGTATGGTTCGGCAACTACCCCGATTGAATTATTTGGGCCCACTCGTTATCAATGAGATCAGGGGTACTTCCAGCAAGAAATATATCAAAGAGTTAGTGATGGGCTAGCAGAAAGGTCTATTTAGCGAGTGAGGTAATTAAAGATAACACTTTTCCATGGTATATAATTCGTCTGTGTCAATCTTATGGACAAAAAATGGGCGATAGACGAGATACTAAGTTCTGAAGAGAAGGATGCAGACACAGCAGTAGACTGCGCCAAAGAGAAAATACGTAACAAGGTATTCTGACTACACTTCGCACGTCCATATCCGGTGTGGGCGTTAGAGCATTGAGAGGATCTTTTACTAGTACGAGAGGACACTCAAAAAATCCTGCTCCAATCTGACCTAGATGGCGAGCGATCCCGGTTCGCGACAGAAAAAAAGACAGCTCCTGTCCAGAGCGAAGAGAGGGCGAAAAAGCGCTGCCGAAGCAACATAAGCAGGCTTCTATTGCTACATAACAATAAAGCAGGATAGCATTTTGTGCCCGTATGTTTGAATTTGAGGGTCAAGACCTCGCTTGTTATACGGGATCCGACGCATCCAACAGAGCGAAATAGTGTTACATTCTTTTCGGCGGCATCCTTGCGAAAGCTGCTCTCTTGGAAGTAAGTTTCCTCGCCACCGTAGTGGGACTAGTCTAAAAAACTTTCCCAAGAACTGCCAAGACTCAGTTTTTTTGCGGGAAGGCCCTTCTAGAATTACGCTTAACATCCCTTTATTACTTTCCCAATCGGGTACCTGTCCTACGACTAAAGCACGGATTATCTGGTCAGTATATACCCCAAGACGTTGGTCTCTAACTAGAAAAGTAAATCGAAGTAGAGCGTCAAGATGAGCGACGTAGTCTCAATCAAATATTCTATATCATAAGCAATTTCAAGGATTCTCACTTTCAACAACCCAAGCGGCAGGGTTCTTCGATCGTTAGAATTCAATCCAGCTCTAGGTTCGGCTAGAGCTACCTTGTTTCATGCTTTTCTAACTCAACCCTTCTCCGCAAACTCTTTCAGTTGTTGGATGCGCAAAACAACATATTCCCCTTTACGACTCAATAATCAAGTCTTATCAGTTACAAGCTACCAATTAGAAACCCACTTATTTGAAAATCGGCTCTTTCCTCTACTTTTATTTCGGCTCTTATAAATGTTGTTGTCACCTTTCAAACCAAGCTCTTGGTGCCTGCTTTAGCTAGCCGGAGGCCGTAACATAAATCGCTTTCTTGATCTTGCATACCAAGCTAGAGCAACTCGACAGCGACAGGCTACATCAAGGCCTGACCGGCAGGGCAACCGACGTTTTTTTGTTTGAAAGAAGTGGACCTAACCTAACTATGACTAAAGGAAGGATCTATATTCATAGGGGAAATTCCTGGTTCACCACTCATTCCTGAGCCCGAGAAAGCACCTCAGTTTAGGTTCTTTTTTTATTGGCATGTGATAGGGCGGGGTGGTCTACCGATGAGAGCCAGGCGGGAAAGACATAGATGTTGCAACATGGACTAAATGCCATGTCCAAGCCAAGGAACTTACGCCAAAGAGTTTGACTTTGGGAAAGAGAATCGATCGCTTACCTTGCTTTGGCATGCCAGAAGCATTTCGTTGTGGTTCTCATTGATTGAGTCTAGGCCCTACTGGACGTGGAAATGACGAAATCGTCCACTCCAGAATTTCGTAGGAAAAGGTTGATCCATAGCAATCAGTGATGTCCCGATCATAGCGTAAGCTGATTTCTTGTTCCTGGGCGGAAGGTACACTCAGGACAGAAAAGGTAGTAAAAAACGGTACGCTAAGCTCCTTGCTTCGTCGCTTCTGTTTTCAGTTATTCAAAGAATGATGTTTTAAGCATCTCTATATGCCAGTCATCTATCTGACCTGACAAGTGGAGTGTGGCAGGGCAAGAAAGTAACAATCATACCCGATATTCAGAGTGCCGGAGATAGAAGCGGCGGCAGCCATAAAGTGAAGTTCTACCTCCTATTTTTTATGAAGATAATGAATCTTTTTCTCAAAGGATCAGAATAAAATGGGTCCGGATCTCCTACGGGAATGATTTGGAAGATCCAAAACCAAAAATAGTGGTATTTGCTAGAAACAACATAATGGAGGCAGTCACATGCGGGGATGATCTGGGCGATACCACAGCGGGTCAGGGATACTGGGATAGAAATGGAGTCACATTTACGGTAACTCCCAGCGTAGTAACGCTGCAGAGCTACTGCACACTGCTTCAAATAAAGTGTAGTGTACAGATAACCTGATTTTCGCCTCAAGTGTATCACTATTTTAACAAAGGCACAACCTACAAGGGTTGACTCCTTGGACATCAGAATGCCTATGAGATAGTGGTCGGCCTTTCGAATGCCTTCTTCCTTACTTTTCTGAGAAGCCCTTTACGACTATACTATAAAGGACAGAGGGGTGTTCACCTTTGGAAACTTAGCTACTTAAGTCCTTCTCAGAAAGTCAAAGTAAAGGCGAATGGCATTCTGTTCTACAGCTACAACATAACATATTGTTGTTGTTTATTAAACATCTTAATAGTAGAACGACTTTCGTACTACTAAACAAGGAAACCTTCGGTTCCCTTTGTTTGAATTGTTCTTCTTCTTTCTTTATAGTCAAGCAAGTGCAAGTAGCTTGGAACGCCTCTCCTTTTTTCAGCTTCTTTCCTTAGCAGGAAAATGGCTTTCGCTCCTCTCTTCTCTCGAATGACGATTCCATGTTGGGCCCTTTAGGAACATGCCTTCCAATTGATAATTTGTATTCATCTTACCGTTTAATAACTCATAATCAGATCTTAGTAACTAACTATTTGCAACTTGACAATTTAAAACAGACCTTTCAAGTGATTAAATTTAAATATTATTTAATGGATGTTCATTCCCGAGTCGATAATTGCCAGAGGATGGAACCCAGTAATGGCACATCAGCTTACTGATTCCAACATAAGCATTCATTCCTGGACTTTACTTGGAACAAGTTATCCCCATATGGAGTCCGCCCAAGGGAGAAATCCAATCCAATGGGTCACTGGGATTGGGCGTGTCTCCCCCAATAATGCCTACGCCTTCAACTCGTTCTAAAAAATAGGATTTCGGGTAATAAGTTTTTGATACTCAGCAACCCCCTTTAAAAACTAATCGCAAAAATCCAAACATTTATCTATCCATCCATAGGGTAGATCGGTAGCTAGGAAAAAGTTCGATCTGGGTGCAGCTAGCATGATTCGAACTTCATCATGCAAAGTCTGTTTCCAAACCAAATAAGAAGGAACGGAGTAGCTCGCCTTTACACCAATTTGGAAAAAGAATTGATAGTCTCTATTTCTGTTGTATCAATTATCATTTCAACGATCAACTTCTCCCATAATGATATATATGCTACCTAGTATTGTCATAATATCAGCCAATTTCATTTTTTTATTAACTGAGGAAGAATTTGCAAATTTACAATGAAAAAGGGAAGGGCGTTCCAAGCCACTTTACTATAAGGAGTTACGCCGTTTGAGCTCGACTGCGTTGAAAAGGAGCTCCAGCCACTTGATTATAACCTGCGTTGGAACAGAGTGGAAGAGTTACGCCACGAGACTGAAAGGAGACACGCGGGCAATCGCTTCTTCGAGACCAATTCCAACAATATCGAGATTGGAATGAAATTCTAGTTAGACCCCGACCGCTTTCTTGGAACTAATTGATAGGCACGACGTTTTCTATTGAACAAACGGGCGATATGCAGCATCAATCAAGGTAAAAAGGTAGTCACGACCTGTGCTATAATGGTTTCACAAAAAAGGAGACGAATCGGGATAACTTCTGATCTTGTTTCTGGATTGAGTAGAAAAGGGATATATGAAGTTCGTTCTCTTCCTCTATGCACCCTCTTTCCTGGTCTCCATTACCCCGAAAATCCTTTTTCATCGCTCTCAGCGCATCAAGTCGAATAGTGTTGTTTAACAATCTTAAGCAGCTTTAAGGTAAAGATGACATTCAGGCTCATAAGAAGCTCTTGTCGCCAACTACATCGAAAAATGCAAGAAACTTTGAATTGGACGTAGATAGGCTCCTCCTCCTGCTAATGCTAGTGAAACTTTGAAAGTTGTTAAAGCAAAGATTTGATAACTCTTTTATTATTAAAACATAATTGGCATTCTCTGATCGGCCTAATCTCGTAATACATGGCTATGTCCCTGACCTGAGACTAATGCAATCGGTTCCTTCCTCCGCCTTCTCTTTCGATGTTCGCCAATCGGAGAGTTAACAAGAGAGAGATTGGCATCGGAGAACAAATCAAATGACGAAGGAAATATCGCTGATTCGTCGAGAATCTACATCCAGGACTGGTAGACAAGAAGCTAGCAACTCACTTTATTGTGGCTCGGGTTGCTCCTTATGGACGAGCTTAGTATGGCTCTCTTTCCGTTATATCCATCGTCAATGGGAATGCATCTTGGATCCAGTGGGCAACCACCGCTTCATTCTCCTTCGGACCCGGGGTCTTTCCCTATTCCTGTTCAAAAGACAGCCTGTCTTATTCTTCTCCCCTTCGGGACCCCTATTTTCTCGGAGATAGCCTGGTCTGAGCTAGAACAGCAGATTCGTGAGCAAGAGTGTATTTCACAGCAACCCATTAGTGCTTTACTTTCTTTATTAGTAGGCTAATTTTAGCACTAAATAATAGGCATTAGGCATTCTGGGCTGAAAGGAGGCAAGCAAATGAAGGGAGGCATTACGGGCCGACTACAAGAAAAGCAAAGCTTCGTAGACTCGGTCAAGTCGCTTATAGAATACCGACGACGATTTTCCACAACATAAGTGAAGGGAAGAGGGCCCGATGAGCCGAAACTAAAGCTCTTATTTTTTGTTGAGTAATAGAATGAAGAGGGGAATGAGCTAAAAGCAGCTCGAGCAAATGCGAGAGGAGCTAAAAGAAAAAATACTTGGAAGGCGACGTTCTTTATAATACGATTCATAATAAGAAATTAAAGTGAAATGAGAATAGATCAATTAGAACAGCTACGCTTATCATAGTTCAATTCTCATAGTTCAATGAGATGATGTCGCTTCAGCAACTCGACTTACAGGAGTGGAAAGAAGCTAGATTAGTTGGCGATGAACAAGTAAGAATTACCTCAACCAAAATGGATGGTCTGCGAATCCCTCCTGCTTATGTTAAAACTTTCCAAGGTCCGCCTCATGGGATCCAAGTTGAAAGAGATAAATTAAACAAGTATGGTCGTCCCCTGTTGGGATGTACTATTAAACCTAAATTGGGGTTATCTGCTAAAAACATTGGAAAATGAAGGGATATTGGGTAGCATTAAAGACTTTTTCATTAGCGAAATCTCTTTCTACCGGGAATTCAAAAAGTTTTTTTATACGCCAAACAAAAATAAATAAGTAATAAACGTTAGAATAATTTGAATCAACTTGAAAAAATTATTCAATTATCAGACAGGACTGACCCGATTGGATTGCTTTCTTCCTCGTCTAAGAAGCAGAATCAACCTTCTCCTTCTTATAGAATCTCATTCATCTATGGAAGGCAGGAATAATCGTTGGGTACCCTGAAATCTTCCTCTGATATTGAGTCTTCGAGAGCCAGACTGGAAATGATAATCCAGAACAACTTGAAGACAAGAATCAGGGGATACTTGGAGTTGTACTCAAACATTTATAAAAAAAATGATTTTTGTTCATATTTGTTTTGTGATTGCAGTTATTTCTTTTCTATATTTCAAATTAATCACGAACAAATTTTTGGCACGCCCGATGGGGAAGGGAAAGCCCATGGCCACACACATAAGAGTAGACAGATGCTCATTATTGCCGAGATAATGGTCTACTTCTTCACATCCACCATGTAATGCATGCGGTTATTGATAGACAGAAGAATCAGTGCTCCGACAATTACTTATTTTTAATGTTCTTTCTGATCGACATTAAGCTTTCGCAGTCAATATCTGAAATTGATGATGTAACTAAGTGGGTATCACTGAAAGTGCAAGGTTTCACATATATATAGACAGGGCACAACCCCTGTTAGGCAATTTTATATATGAGTATGCCCCTTTCGAATCGTTCTATCATTCGAAGTAGGGACAAGAAAAAGGAAGTAAGACCCGTGTGAAGCTTTAGTTTCTAGCGTATGATTATTCCCATTTGTGACCGACGGTTGCTTGCAAGAGGTGGCGATCGGCAGTGTTCCAAAGCGCCATGACGACGTGCATTAGAACGTTATGGTTGCCAATCGAGATATCTTTCTTCTCATGGAAAGTGTGGCATTGCAAGCTTCCTTTGGATGACATTCTGACAAGACTTGGATATACAATGCCTCAAGGTTTTGGTGTTGTAATCGACCAAGAGTGGAACGTTGGTTCGTGGATACACCCTTGTCTCGTTGGGGAGGTAGTTTTCCTTTTGATGGAATATCTCCGTCCTAAGGAACCTATCTTACCACCGGATGAGGCGTTCGCCTATACCGGTATGGCAGTGTTCAATGAATACTCGTTGTATCGAGGTTGGATGAAACAGTATCTTGCGTACCTGAAGTGGTATGCTTTGCTGAGTCTGAAGCCCGATTTACGCTTGGAGGATCTCCTCGAACCGCCAGTCTATATAAGAACCTGGTTCCAACCTGCAGATCAAATATGATGACTTGGATAATATAAGAATTACAAGTGGAATATAGCAATAATTCAGGGACTAATGTAGTGATCTTCCTAAATAATTTCAGTCACTTTAAGATTTGCTTCCTCTTCTTAATAAGATCGACTTATAAGGTTAACTTATAATTTTATATTATATAAATATGTAAAATTATTTGCTGGTCATAATTTTATTTCCATACGAGACTTAATCTTATTCAAGTCATTTTAGGTAGCCATAATTCATCCTATATCCTACCTTTAGTAAAAAAAAAAAAATGTACAGTGTGAACAACAACTTGTTAATTAAAATTGGTATCGCAAAAAGTCAACAACTCTAAACCAAATCTCCACTGGCAATGTCATTCTTTTTGCATAGAGGATCAATGAAAATGTGACAAAAAAATCCAGACACTAATTATCTGCCATTATTGACATCTTTTCCATGTTTGGTGCTCATTAGTTCCTATAAAGGCCACAACACCTTACATCAGTTACATCAGTTTTTGTGCTCATTTAGATACAAAAAATAGAAAGAATAATCACGAGGACAGGTACTTAAAAGATTCAGTGCATAGCTTACACGAAAAGAAGATCAATTCGTTGGAACTCTCTGCTCTTATTCTTGGTAAATTGGATTTTCTATTCTTTTTTCAAGGATTAAATTTCTTGGATTGGCATCTCTACAATATCCAAAAAGATCACCCTATAACTATAAAAGAACAACTCCAAAAACGAAAGAAAAACATACTTTCGTCTCAACTTCTCAAGCTCTCTACTTTACATTTAACAAGCATTGTAATTCTGAGTGATTAATGTAGAACAAAAATGAGAAGAAATATAATATAATTGGTGAGACATTGTATCAAAAGATTATGAGTGTTCGAGTGTAGATGTAGTAGCTTCATTCAAACGATCATTGTACCAAACCATACTTCAAAAGAGCTGCAGAGAACACCCTTGCAAATCCAAGGGGACTGGATTAAGATTAATTCACATTGAATTCAAACCAGTATAAAAATATCTGCTGTCATTTATAATACGCTCAAATTACACCTAAGTTATGGAGTAAAGAGGACATTGTCAAATATAGTAACTCAACAAGGTTGGGGTCGAATTCCACAATGAATATGTTGAGAAACTGTTACTATCGTAGTGTATCACTTGACGTAGGTTTTTGTTCTAATTCCGTAAAGGTTGTAAAAGATAGTATAATACTAATATCTATATTGAATTTATTTTATTTCAGTTAATTAAGAAACTAAGGTCGTGTCCCCACTTATGTTAGATGATATGGTCTAGGTACTAACGTAATATACTCATTATGGATTGCATATTGTATGCACTTAATCTTCATGTGACTTCCTAATATTTTCTAATAGTTAAAAAGTATTTATCTTCACGATTTTTTCAAATATAGAAAACTGATATTAAGAACGATTAAATATTCCAAGTAAAACTCCTCTTATTCCTAAATAAGTTTATCAAACAAGAGTAACATCCCGAGTCCTTGATAATTACTTCTAACAAACCCTTCTAACTTTTTCAAGAAAAGTAAAATTTATTGTCGTAGATTAATGTTTGCAACCACTAATCAACATGAGCGAAGAAGTAATTAAATACTAACAATCCACATTTCGTATATTAAGACTAAATATCTATTGCATAGCACCCATCATTGGGTTCACAATCTCAGATAGAAGTTTAGCTACTCACATTATTGATGATAATAAAAAATATTTGAAATTGTCATTGAACTTACGAACGAAGAATCGAAAATGAAAATAATGAAACCTTGTTCTTGAAATATGCTATGTATTCAATGCTATCAATACAAGATGTAAAACTAATGATAATCTAATAATAAAACCTTACAAAGTATTTATATAGGTCAAAAACTCATAATTAAACTTGAAAAAATAGCCCTTGTTGGCTAAATTCAATGGACCGTCAAATATTTGACATTTCACTTGACAGCTTCAATCAACGGCTTCAATCGATGACCCGTCAAATGTTCTAACGGTATTGTGAAATAACTCTGAGGCATTGTCTGTTTGCACTAAATGACTTTGACAGGACAATTATCCGGTCCGTCAAAATATTGACGGACCGTCAAATCAGACCGTATTTTCTCCATGATACTTGCAGACTCTCAGCTTCTTCTCTTAGATATTTTGACGGCTCCATTATACGGTCCGTACAATTTCCAAAACTGGGGACTTTACTTCATTTCCTTGTTTATGCTTTCCGATTGCTTATTACCTGAAACATAAACAAAACACATCAAAATCACACAAACTTGCTTAAAAACAAATAAAACTTATAGTTAAAAAGCATCAAATGTGTCATAATTTCACGACACATCAACACTCCTAACGTAAAGTCTTTTCTTGTCCTCAAGCAAGTAAAACAACACACAATACTAACACAAATGCTTAGACAATACAAAATAAAAATGTCTATAATTGTTTTGGCAAGTAACTATCGGCACATTACCTTTACAAACATGACTCCTCCCTAATCACAATAATAAACAAGATGTATGACTCTTGTATGACTCAAGACCATTGTAACTAACAATAAAGCTTCAATCAATAAGTTATTACAGAAATCATTGCGCTCATGGTGATAATAGTGACTTACCCTCCTTAAACACTACACTTATTTCACTTTTTACAGCCTACTTTTCTTCCTTTTTATTCTTTTATTACCTATGTGTAATTTAATTGCTACTATAATTCTTTTTGTACTACTTTTGAGTATTTGTTTGACTATTTACAATCACCGTGTCGTTTTCATGAAATAGACAACTCACGTCTACCAAAACTTTAGGAATAAGCCTCATTTTTTTACATTTCACCTATAACCCCCAACTTAGGCTTTTAGCCAATTTTTAATCATTTGAAGTGTCAAGGAGGGACCGAGTGCAAAAAGTGGGATATTCAAAACAAAGGGTATTGGTTCATTAGTTGCTAGTCTAAGAATATGCTTACAGGCTCAAAATGGTTAACGGTGGATAATAATTTATATGGTTAGGCTCATGAAATGCTAAAAGGATTATATATCAACAAACAAGGCGAAGATCATTCCACAGCTCAACTTATCCTCAGACATAAGGCACGACAAACAGAGCAAGTTCTAGATTGCACATATAACAAGAGAATATATACATAAACGCTCACAACACACTGGTATAAGGATTGTTCACACACTGGCTTCCCCACTAAGCATTCAACACACAAGGTAACGTAATACTCTAAATGTCATGAAAAGAATTATGTATGTCAATTAAGCAACAACTTTCGAGTATACATCACAATTTCTAGAGGGGGGGTATTTTTAAGTGTCAATATCAAGTATGCATTAAGTTACTCAAACCACCACAACATAAATCAAAGTTACTCTATTTTATCTAAACGCGACCTAAATATTACATGTTCAACATAAATAAAACCCCTCAAGAAAAGAACCGTGGAAAAGAAAAGTCGAGGGGTCCTATATATATATATATATATATACAGTATATAAAATCAAGTAGCCCCATCCCCAACAAAAAATCAAGCATTGTCTCCAATGCATCAAATAAAAATAAGAGAGTAAGAACTACCTACAACGTACTAGGCGCTGCTCCTCTCGATGCGATGTGGCCTTCATGGCATCAACAATATCCGCAACAACATAAATAATAGCAACAGAACCAATAGGTTTTGGCACTGATAGAGGTAAGAGTGGAGGTGGAGGCAAGGCCACTCTGGTTGAAGCACTGCTGGATAAGGCACCCACATTCCCTCTCGGAACTGAAGTGGGGTAATTCTCAAAAATAGAGTTTCTCAAGGCTAATCGTATATTCTGCTCCTCTATGATCTGATCCCTAGCTCGAGTCCTCTCTCATGTCTTATCACTCAACTTATCCTCCTTATTCATCTTTTTTTTTTCCCCATATCATCTATGAGAGTGACAACTAGAAAATTATCATCCTCAACTAACTGGCAGGGCTACTAGGGCTTAGGTCTCTCTCTTGGGCGGGGCATTAAGTACATGTATCTTTACTGATTAACCAATTTCTAAACGCTGGAGTAGATCCTAAAGAGATATCACTTCCTCATGAATTTATCTTGAATCGAGATCTTTTGGCTCAACTTTATCCCAGTTTTGCTGAGGGAGCAACCCCATTTTTCACCTTGAATTGGTCAAAATATGCGGATAAGAGCAAACAAATCCGCAACTCTGATTAAAACTTGTGGCTGTATAGAATGAATCTGGCTCGATGATGAACTAGGTGTAGCTGTGGGTGGTGGAACAGGAGTAGGAACAGTCTCTGAGACAGGGGTAGTAGTGGCAAGCGACACATTGGTAGCATCACCTGCGACCCTAAAATTCTAATCAACCTATGACTCCTCATGCCTTTCAAGTAGTGTTGGAAATATAACCTCAACATCCTGACCTTCCCTGAGGGTCTCATCTCTACTCTTCTTCAAATCATATACATGTGACACGATGATCTCTAGTTGAAAATGAATGGGCATGTGCTCTATGACAGAGCTTAGTGATCAAACATGGTAGAATAAAGGAAGTGGAAGACTGTGATGCTCTTCACTGAATCTCTTCTACCATATACCTTCCAAAATTTATCGGGTAGAGAGATAACAATGCAGTGACTAGAGAAGCTCGATCCACAGTGAGTGCATTAATCTTCCTGAGTGGGAGGAATTCTCATTTGCACCACAAATATAAAAAGGATAACCCGATGCACTAAACTCCCACTATGCGCAAGGTCTGGTGAAGGGTTGGATCATAAGGGTCTATTGTACGCAGCCTTACCTTGTATTTCTGCAAGAAGTTATTTCCATGGCTTGAACCCGTGACCTCTAGGTCACATTTGCACCACACTCCACCAAAAAATTTCCTCGAGCGTCAAACAACATTTTAGTATCCTCTGTGTCATATATGTAGCCTAGGTTTTGAAATCACTACAGCCACCCAATGACGTACACTTTGTAACTTAGTTCGGGCTAGTTTATCACTCAACTCAGTTTCCTAGGTCGGTGCAGTGTAATCATCACCAAAGTAGAATCGATTGATTGTTGCATTGGATATGTCGAATTTCAATCCCCATACCTCAACCTCGTCGAATAGCAGAATCTGGTGTATTGGTTTCTTTGGCTTCTTGACTTTCTTGATCATGGCCCCATACGTGGCATAGATCTCTCGCACTAGAACCGGACAATAATACCCAAGAACATTGTCTAGACAACCCAACTTGTAGAACTCTAGATTCTCTCTCGTGCGGGGGATGATCTCTAACCCCTCAAAATTGATACGTTGCTCATAATATATGCTTCTATGCGGATTTTTTGTGCCATCATTTTTCAATTCAATACCCTGTTCATACAACTCTTTTACATACTCGACTGTGAATCAAAAGTGATCTTCGTCTAACTGTTTGCTCCGAATTTCCTGAGCTTGCACTGCATCATCATCACCCACAGCTTCCGGAGAAGCAGAGTTCTAGTAATTAACTAGGAGGTATGTGTATAATCCTCACCCTCAGATTTGAAATCCTACTCGGAGTCCCCATCATCATATCTAGATGGGTACGATCCCTCCTTTTCAGTATGGGAGGAATCGGAAGGTGAGGGTGACGGTGCAGCTGACCGGTGTGGAATGGGAGCAGTAGACCTATGTTTCTTAACTGGAATCACCTTGTCCTCAAGATCAGAGGCTTCATATCTATCACGCCCCGAACCCCGGGCCCGCGACTGGTGCCCTACCTGGGCACTCTTCTATTCATACAACATACGTAACTTGCGGAAGATAAATAACACTCTCTTTTTATCTTTAAACAAAGGCAAAGCCGATAAGGCTTCCACAATATAAGTCACCCGAAAGGGGCTACATTGTTCAACAATGTAAATACAACTCTATTCAGTCCAGCCCACATATGAATACAGACCTCTAAGATTTTGGACACATACTATGGCGGGACAAGGCCCCGTCGTACCTCTTAATATACCTAGCCATAATGACAAGCTCCGGAACATTGGAGTTATCTCATAAAGCTGAACAAGGATCCTAAGCTCGCGAATCCACAACGTAGTACCTAGACCTGCGGACATGAACACAGCCAAGGCGGGTCGCATAACAGTACCAAGTATGGAATGCAATACTGACAAGAAACAAGATCATAACTGTACCAAAGAATGACAGGGGCAAGTATGAAAATCAAATACCAGATTCTACCGTGTCATATAAAAATCAGAGCCAACTGTACCTTGTATCACTGTATCACTATAACATCGTACTACTTTCACCTATGAAAGGCATGTCAAAATCAGGGACACCTGCCCTTAGTATATAATATCACAGAAGCATTCTCGTGGAATACATCACTGCCAGCATGTAACAAGTATAATATACAATTATCAGTACACTGTGCCTTTTTTTAAAAAGTAGAGTAAACTTTAACTCTTATTAGACAAAATGAAGACACCGTCTTTTTGAACAACGAAGGCAATACCCTGCCTTCCTTTTTTTTTTAAATAAGACAATACCATGTCTTCCCACAAAGGTATACTGCCCGGCCCATTATGGGACGCGGTAAAGTCACATAAGTCTGCCCATAAAGGTATACTGCCCGGCCCATTCTGGAACGCGGTAAAGTCATATAAGTCTTTCCATAAAGGTATACTACCCGACCCATTCTGAGACGCGGTAAAGTCATATAAGTCTGCCCATAAAGGTATACTTCCCGACCCATTTTGGGACGCGGTAAAGTCATATAAGTCTGCCCATAAAGGTATACTGCCCGGCCCATTCTGGGACGCGGTAAAGTCATATAAGTCTGCCCATAAAGGTATACTGCCCGGCCCATTCTGGAACGTGGTAAAGTCATATAAGTCTGCCCATAAAGGTATACTGCCCGGTCCATTCTGGGACGCGGTAAAGTCATATAAGTCTGCCCATAAAGGTATACTGCCCGGCCCATTCTGGGACGCGGTCCACACATAAAGGATTGTACACATAAACTATCACAAGTAACTATGTGTCATATAAAATCCTCTTCTTACTTCTCGCTAAGTCGTTATAACAACTTCCCATAAAGCTAATATAACAACTTTTCATTTTAGAGAACTTAAGGCACTTTATCACATCTTCCTTTTCTTAGGCATTTTCATAACTTGAAACCTTAGGGAAACTAAACCCACAGTACTACGTACGTCTATTCTTTACAAAAGAATCGTTTCATGCAATATTTAGGGAGTTGAACCCAAAAGCACTTTCACTATTAAAACCAAGTTACTTACCCTTATAAACTCCAGTAACTTACACTTTTAAAATCAAGTTACTTCTACTCTTTAAATTAAGTAACATATACTTTTCAAATCAAGTTACTTATTCTCTTTGAATCAAGTGACATATACTTTTCAAATCAAGTTACTACACCTTTAGAAATTCCATTCAAGGTTTTGAATTTAAGTGACTTCTCTTTAAATCAATCAAGTAACTTATACCTTTAAATCAAGTTACTTCTCTTCTTTAAAATCAAGTCACTTCTTCTTTCAACATTTAAGGAAATTATTCCTTTTAATCAAGTAACTCATTCTTTTCCAATGACGTTACTCCTATCTTTTTAAAGTCAAGTAAGCTTGTACTTTTTAATTCAAGTATTATAACTTTCAAAATAAACCAAGTCTCTTATTTTTAAAATTCAAGTATAATATACTTCAATATCAATTCACTTATACTTCATATAATCAAATCACACAAACTTTCAAATCAAGTCCCATAACTTGAAAATAAAGTCTCATAATCTTGAAAATCAATACTCATTTGAACCGTGAATAGGTTATACTTGTTTCTAATACTTCCTAACGACTCTTACCAACATCCCCCATAAGACATGGTAAGAACTTAGGAATCTTTTAGACAGGCCTTTAGCATAAAATCAATAACATGAATACTTCCTAATGACAAGGTAAGCACTTCAAGAAAACAAGTCACGTATACTCCAAAACAAGGCAAGTATACTTCAAGGATAGTCATGTCGATAGAAGGAAGAAGTTTACATACCTCGTAACGACTAACCAACACGACAAGTAGCAATATGCTCCAATGTACTTCAACCTTAGCGTCTATTCCACATTCCAAGTAGAATATGCTACACGTAGTTCTTTAACCTATAACGACGATAGCACTTCTATCAACAACATACTTTCTAGTATAATACTTATACCAAATAATGCCCTCTAATTCTACGGAAAATTGTGCATCACTTCCTTTGATTCTATGTACTTTTTCACCTTTTCCAAGGCTCGTATTCATCAACCAACAAGCCACATTTAAGGCGCAACCAACAGTTAGCCAAAGGGGATTACACGCCTAACTGGACGTGTAAAATTCTGCCCCACAGTTATACAAAACAGTCCTCAAATCAGCCCATAAAAACAGTCTGTAATCCAACAATAACGAGGGTAAAATGTGAGGCGTTTCAACACCTTTCCACACCCCTATTTCCTTAGGACTTTCATTAGCAACTACTACACTTAAACATGCATATTAGGGATGATTTTCCAGCATAACCACACCCCCAAAACAGTCCATAAAATGATACGACAACGTCTAACAGTTTTGGGCAGTTTTTAACTAAAACAACTACAATCCGATAATTCTTTCCTTAATCCATTTTATTCCAATTCGAGTTCCAACACTTCCATATATGACATACCAACTTATCAACAACCATATTACCTTATTTTAACATGCGACAAGTGTGGATAAAAACAACCATATAACAAACGAAACCAAGGGCACAAAATTGTCTCAAATCGGCCAACAACATATCTACCTCATACACATCTTATTTTCAATTTCTTCCTTAACATGAATTCATCTATACATTATAACAATAAGTAATATCCAATTACTTTAATTTTAGAGGAACTATTACCTCATTTTTGTGCCCAAAAAAATCCTGGGCAGAATGCTCAACAATGGCCCGTAGTTTTCGTTTCGCTCCACTTCTTCAAGATCCAATCACATATATGTATCCCCTACAACCTTAGGATCAACTTCCCTTCACATTCCATCACCAAAAAGTCGACGGAACCCCAAGGGTTTCACCCTCTATTCTCGGCCTAGTGTAGCGTTTTTGCTCACTATTTTGTCAGCTAAACTTGTGACTTCTATAACTCTTTACTCCGATGTCCGATCGACGAACGGTTTGTTGCGTTGGAAACTAGACTCGACGAACTTTATTTTAGCCTTTTAAAACAACTAAAAAATCCTCGTAGACCAGGATATATACCTCTCCAAAGTTGGCTGAAATCTGTCAACCTTGGCCGAGAGCATAAGAGAAGAGGGAAAGAGATGAAATATTTCTAAGTGTTGTGCAATTGAAGTCTTGCAATGTCTCTAAGTATACATATATAATGTATCACAATGGGTAAGATGAGGACAAGTGTAGGGACTAAGTGTAGCAAGACAAGTGGAGTGGGACCCACATGGCCCACTTGTCCACTTGTGTAATACCCCGTAGTTCTGGCCATACGTGTGAGAGCGTGCGAAAGGGAGTAAGACTTAAAAAAATTCGAAAGATAAGTTGACGGATTGTTCAGACGGGTTTTAGTCAACTTTGAGGCGGGTTATGCCCCGGTACATTGAGAGTCCCTAAGTGTTTCAAAGTCCTAGGGCGTATTTCGTTGAGTCTAGTTTCCAACGCAACCAACCGTTCGTCGATAGGACGTCGGAGTAGAAAGTTATGGGAGTTACAAGTTCAGTGCGCAGACGGACAGAAATGCGTTTCGGGCAGAAGCGACAGGGCCGCGGCGCCGGATGCAGGGCCGCGGCGCCGAATATTCAGAGGGGTCGCTGAAGTTGCAGCGCCGCGGCGCCGGGAAGCAGGGCCGCGGCGCCGGAAGTTCCGAAAGTCCGCAGAAGATTCAGCGCCGCGGCGCCGAGGCGGGAATTCTGGCGTAAAACCGTAGCAAAAAAAAGATTACAATTTTAAACGACCATGGGAGGGTGACAAGTGTCCCCCCCCCCCCCATCTGATTTCTTGCATGCCTTATATTGACCAAGTCTTGAAGACTTGGTCATCTTTCAAATCTCTCCCTCTCTCTAAACTAAAGCTCTCACTTCTCTCTAAAATTCCAAGAGGAATTCAAAGCCTAAGGAAAATCTGAAAAGTTAAGGACAAGAAGGAAGCTTGTGGCTAGCTTGTAGGAGTTATTGTGGTGGTGTTCTTGGAAAAGAGGCTAGCAAAGTTGTTAATAGTTTTGGCTAAAGCTCTAAAGGTAACATTTCTTCTCTTGTGGTTAGTTATTAATGTTGCATGTTGTTACACCTCGTAAGTTTAAGACAAGGATTAAGAACGTCATTAAGGATTAAGATTCAATTTTGGAATTTAAATATATTTTACGTGCTAATACGGATTAATTATTGGTAATGGCGAGTACGACGCCAGAGATTTCTTTAATAATAATGGTTTATATATACATATATATTCCGTCATGGATTAGTGACGTATTATATAAGTTACGACAACAAGGATACGAGGTCTTATGAGAATTTTCGGGAATTAAGAGAAGTGGGACATAAGATTAATTATTGGTGAGAAGTGGACCAAAGTGTTATATTTAAGGGACTAAATTGCAATTTAATTTTTCAGATTTTTAATTGCCCTTAAAGACATGTTAAACCCTTTCATTTTCCATTTCAAACTCAACTCCATAGCCAAACTCAATCTCTCTTCTCTTCCTCTCAAACTTGGCCGAAAATAACCCCAGTTTAGCCAAAATTGGAAGAAAACATGTATAAATGATGGGTTAACATTGGGGGATTCATGCATGACGATTTGGATTGAGGAAGGAGGAAGATTGGTGAAGAAAAATCAATAAATCAGTGGGAAAATTCGGACTGGGCAGTGGGCAGATTTTCGGGACTGTTTTGGACAGATTTTTAGTCAAATTTGGAAGGGAATATATCCTACCATATTAGGAGTTTTTGGGTGTTTCAAAAGCCTAAAATAAATTTCGTCGAGTCTAGTTTCCAACGCAACAAACCTCTCGTCGATAGGACACTAGAGTAGAGATGTATCGACGTTACAAGTTCAGTTGACGAAGTAGTGGCTAAAAATCTGGACAGTCACGTTTTTGGGGACTGTTTTTGTAAAAGTTTTAAGGTATGAAATTCCTCTTCCATTGGTGAAAATGTATCCCTTTTACTTGATATTTGATAGATTAATTGATATTATAGTTAGGAGAATTATCCATGTCAAAGAAGAAAGGGAAAGAAGACAATGCATGTGAATGATAGAGGTCGAAACCGATTTAGAACCTATTCTTGGCGTACGTTGGAATTGAGTAATTGTGTTGGTATGTTATTACTAATTGCATGTGAAAATTTAGATGAAACCTTGATGTTTAAAGTTAAAGTTGTTAATTGAAGTTGTTGGGAGATTAATTGGAAAGTAAGGAATTTTGGAAAAAGCTTTGGAATTGTAAAATGTTGATATGACCGGAAAGTTGATAGAAATTGTTGAAAATTTTGATAATGTATTACGGACTGAATTAGTGTGTGAATATAAGTTACTACATGCATATTTATTGAGGCAATTATCTATACATGCCTCGAAAGGATTAAAGTATAGAAAAGTGTTAAATTCACAATCTTGAATTGGCGATGTCGTTAAGAGATTGGATTGCCCCATGATAATTCTAACGTGACTAAATGATTGACTAACATGAGAGGTAAGTGTATAAATTCCCTTGGTTATTGAAGTTGATAAATTGAATGTTTAGATAATTTTGACTACATATGGAAATGGTAGTGGTTATTAGTTTAATTTGGATCATTGGGTTGATTTAGATTGTTGGTTTGAATTGGATTGTTAGTTGGAGTTGAATTGTTGGTTGATTTGGATTATTGGTAAAATTGTGGATATGCACATAAACAAAGGAAATGCTGCCCAAATTTTTATAGAAATAAGGGAGCCTTTAATCATATGACTTACATTAGGAATCATAGAATTGACGAGCATGTTGTTCCTTATCATAGGTTGAAGTACTAGACGAGGAATACCTTAATACCAAGCTGATTAGTTCGCCTAAGAGGTATGTGAGACTTTTCCTTCTTTCTTTTGGCATGATTTTTATGAAAGTACGGTGGACGTACTTAACTCCTACCAGTTTAGTTTTAAAAATGATTATTTACTAGTGATTATGATTTCAGTAACAGAGTTTATGGTAATAAGTTTATTGAGAGTCACATAATGATTTTAATTGCATACAGTTGCTCATGATATCTACTCGTGCTAAGTGTTACTATTTCACTCCACTGAGTCCCGGGCCAGATCATGTTCGTGTACGCACCATGCATCATTCATCGAGTCCCTCACTAGAGGGCCAAGACACGTTATATATATACAGATTACATCGAGTCCCTCCTTAGAGGGCCGAGACACGTTACGCGCGCAGATACAGATTCCATCGAGTCCCTTCATAGAGGGCCGAGACATGTTATACAGTTTTATATACAGACATGAGCATGATGATTTATGATTCAGTATACATGATATGATTTTCAGACATGATTCTCAGTTTTATGAAATTTGATGACTCTGCTTTACTTGCATACGATTGTTATTCATTTTATATTTTATGTTTTACATACTCAAGACATTATCTCGCATCGACCCTCTTTTCTGGTGCGTTCATGCCCGCAGTTCAGTGTTGAATAGGTGACCCTCCGCCTAGGAATTGCAGACAAGATTGAGAGCTCCTTTGTTCCGAGCGCCTATTTTTGGTACAGACCTTTATTTTTCAGACTTATGCATATTTTGGGCACGACAGGGTCCTGTCCCGTCATATGTCAGTATTACACTCCTAGAGGTCTGTAGACAGTTGTAGGTCGGACGTTTGTACCTTGTTTTGGGTTTTGATGTTGTTATCTAGTGGCAGCCTTGCCGGCCTGCGTATTTTGAATTATGCCTTTGTGCACGTGATGTTGGTTGGTGGCAGCCTAGTCGGCTAGCCTATTATGACTGTTGTTTTGTTGTTATTTTGGCAGCCTTGTCGGCTCGCCGTTTTAGGGATATGTTGTAAAAGCAGCGTTGTGATGCCGAAATTTCTGTAGATATCTGTATTAAATGGATTAAGAGTGACATGTCAGTAATGACGTCCAATTAGGACGTTAGTCGCGGCCCGTCAGGTCGGGTCGTGACAAAAGTGGTATCTGAGCAGTTAGTCCTCGGAATGTCTACAGACCGTGTTTAGTAGAGTCTTGTGTATGGGTATGTTGTGCACCATAATTATACGCATGAGGCTGCCAAACATTTAGGATTGGTTTCTACTCTTTTATCTCGTAGATCGTGCAATGAGTCGCCACGACCGACCGGCCGCGACGGTGCCCTACAGGCACCTGCTCGTGCATACATCGAGAATAGCAATGAACATACACAACATAAGCACAGTGTAGACACAATAACACAAAGCAGCCGATAAGGCCGCTTCCATAATATAAACATAATCAAAAGTACAACTGTATAACTCGATTCTACACCCAACCACATAAGTGAATACTGCACTTAGAATAACAATCGTAGGACAGGGCCCCGCCATACCCCTGAATGTACATAAATCTACAACATCAGGGAAAGACTGTACCAAAAGAGACAAGCCTCCGGAGAAATAGAGTTTCTGACGTCTGATATGTGATCTTAAGAATGAGGATCCACCACCTGCTTACCCCTACCGCGTAACGCAGCCCCGAGGACGGGTCGCACACAATATGTACTAAGTATGTAAAACTGGAAAATACTGTAATTACATCATAGTTTAAAACAAAGCCGGAGACATGTATGATAATCAAATTATAGTACACTGTGCCTTGCTAACATTGAGAGTAAATAGTAATATACTTACAATATACAATAGGAAGATCACGATCAAAGCAGGGCCACCCGCCCGCAGTATCATTAAGCAACCCTACTCCTGGGACTATTTCACCCGCATAGGTCGCGTGGACCCGCATGAGGTATTCCTCGCATGGGACTATTTCACCCGCATAAGCCCTTACGGACTCGCATGAGGTATTCCTCGCATAGGCTTAACCCGCCCGCATGGGACTATTTCACCCGCATAAGCTCTTGCGGACTCGCATGAGGTATTCCTCGCATCGTGGGTAGTAAATCCACGGAATATGCAAATGCCACAAACCTGGGGAATGACCCCGTAATGAATAATATACCACTAGCACAGAACCGACTATCATACAATATATAAGAAAGTTAAGAATCCCCTAACTTCTTATTATTCTTGTTCACATACACTCTCATTTTAGTTTACTTAAGGCACTAACATGTCTTTTTAAAGATCCGGGAATTTAACCTAAAGTACTACGTACTTCTACTCTTTAAAACAAATGACTCTTTTTGGTATAAAACTTCCAAGATACTATTAACCATAGTATCAAGTCCAAATTACATTTCAAGACAAGTCACAATACCTTTAGACATAAAGTTAGGTTTCTAAATCAAGTGACTCCTTTTCTTATAAAACCTTAGACAATTGATGCCTTAAAATCAAATTGCCTTTTCCTTAAAATAAAGTCATTTATCTTTCCATAAAGCTAATATAACCAACTCCCCATAAAGTCGTTATATTTACTTTATACCTTAGCCAAATACAATTTCCTATCCAAGGGACTTATACGTTTAAAACGAAACAAGTATCACATACTTTAAAATTCTTCAAGTCCCTTAACTTTAATAAAACTTAAGACATCCTTAATCCTTTCAAAGAAGTGAGTTAATCTCCTAACTCACCCGACTTGGCTATTCATAAAACTAGTAAAGGATATCAAGGTCTTGTACGTCTACCGTACTATATACGTACAACTAGTCATGCTCAAAAGATAGGAAAAGTTCTACATACCTTTTCGGGTCAACCACTTGCCAAGTACAATATCCCGCCCGTATTATGTCAACCTATAATATCCACAATACGTCTATTAACATCTTACTTCAAACGTAGAATATTACAAGTGTAAGGTCACTAAATTCTACGGAAAATCGGACAGCACCTCCTTTGTTTCTACTTACTTTGCCACCTTTTTCAAGGCCGAATACAATAACCAAACACGCCACATTTAAGGCCCAAACAATGCAATCAACAATAGGGGATTACACGCCTACTAGACGTGTAAAATTCCGCCCCACAATAGATATCAAATTAATACAACTTACTAGGCCAATTCGGCTAACTTGAAGTACTACAACATCAATTCTTATCCAATTTCCATTTCAATCCAAGTTATTAGCCTAACATGATATCAAGTCGCAATCGATTATAACTACTATAATCTCTAAGTAATTAACATGCGATGATTCTAATAAACGACCAATTTGTAATCCAATTTCACATGGCTTACATTACATTTCGGATTCTAAGGCTACAAGCAATCCATAACACTTATAAACTTCAACACATACTTCATGCTAGCAACAAGTAAAGCTAACAACAATATAAATAATCTTGTAACACTTTTAAGGGACAAGATTATACCTCAACGAATCTTAATCCAACTCCAACCAAGTCGCTCCTTAGCAACTTAGAGCCTCTTCAAGACGCTTCAATCCGCTAGTTGAGACCCTTAGAACAACACCAACAACTTTCCTTCAAATCTCCAAACAAAACCTAGAAAGACAACTAGGTTTTCGCTTTGCGACTAACCCGAAAACTATCTTTTTCCGAGATTTTTCTATTGAGATATGCTTACAATACACTCAAGAACCTTGGTTTAAAGTGGGGAGCTTAATGAACAAGAAACAAAAAAAAATTATTTTGATAGTGAGGGAACCCGAGAGCTCTAGCTCTTGCTCTTCAATTATTTCTTGAAAATTTCTAAGTGTTGGCATTAGTCTTGCTACTAGTAGTATAATATAGTGCAATGGAGGTCAAGATGCAACCAAATGGGTGGTTTGGATGAGCTCTTATCAAATATCAAGCCTTGTGGGTCCTTTGACTTAGTCAAGAATCTCAAGCTACCACTTGCAAGACTTAGTCATCCAAGACTATGGTCAATGACCATTTTGGCCATGAAATAAATCGTCCAAGGCAACTATAAGGGGGGGTGACACGTGTCGCCCTCCCATTCGTCACAATAATACGTTTTCCGACAATTTCATAATTCCGATAAATTTTTACAAGTCTCAAATCTTAACACTTGTGAGTTCTTACGTACGTTCTTAAAACATGTCCTGTAAATACGGGGTGTAACATTCTTTCCCCCTTAGAAACATTCGTCCCCGAATGTTCTTTCGGAGTCAACTTATAATTAGCGACATAGTTTCATTTCACAACCCCGACACACCAAAAATACCACACATGGCCACATAAAAGCATTTACACAAAACAAATGCTTCAATTAAAACTTGACAAGTAAGGGAAAAGAATTACCTGAAGGTGTAGGGAATAAGTGAGGGTACTTCCTCAACATGTCCTCCTCCGCTTCCCAAGTCATCTCCTCCCGGTTATCATTTCTCCACAAGACTTTGACGGAAGACACATCCTTGGTCCGCAGTCGCCTGACCTGGCGATCGAGTATCGCTATGGGAATCTCCTCATATGATAACCCCTCTGTCACCTGGACCTCACTAGCAGGGAAAACTCTCGTTGGATCTCCGATACACTTCCGCAACATAGAAACATGGAAGACCGGATGCACCGCCTCTAACTCTGATGGCAGATCCAACTCATAGGCAACCTTGCCTACTCGACGGACGATCCGTAGGCCCAATGTACCTGGGCTGAGTTTCTTCTACCGAATCTCATCACACCCTTCATGGGTGACACTTTAAGAAGACCCAATCGCTCACGAAACTCCAAATGTCGACGCCGATTATCCGCATATGACTTCGCCGACTCGAGCCGCTACGCCTCCTGGATAAGCTTTACCTTATCCACACCTGAACCAAGTGCGCCAACTAATCGCACTCGCCCACGCCGAACCAACCAATCGGCGATCTACATTTACGCCATATAAAGCCTCGTATGGCGCCATCTCAGATATCGAATGGTAGCCGTTGTTATAAGCAAACTCCACAAGAGGCAAATGATCCTCCCGGCTACCACGAAATCAATCACGCAGCTCGCAGATATCCTCGTTGTCGGATAGTACGCTCTGCCGTCGATACCGAGGATGAAATGATGTCGAGACTCACTTGTCCCTAATCCCTTCCAAAAGACCTCCGAGTTAGCCGTAAACTGGGCTCCCCTATCAGATATAATCGACATCGGGACACCGTGCAGCCTCACAATCTCTCTGATGTACAATCTGGCATAGTCCTCAGCCGAAAACGTCGTCCTGACTCGAAGGAAATGGGCTGATTTCGTCAGCCTGTCAACAATAACCCAAATGGAGTCATACTTCCTCTGAGTACGAGGTAACCCTGTAACAAAGTCCATGTTGATCACCTCCCACTTCCAAGTTGGAATCTCAATAGCCTGCAACAATCCACGGGCCTCGTGCTCGACCTTGACTGCCGGGCAATTAGGACATCAGGCAACAAAACTCGCCACGCCCCTCTTCGTGCCATCCCACCAATACAAACATCTCGAGGTCATGGTACATCTTGGTTGACCGGATGAATAGAATAACGAGCACCGCGTGCCTCCCCTAATCGCCGACGAAGTCCTCGACACATCGGGAACACAACCGGCCCTCAAATCTCAAGGCATCAGGCGCTACCTCGAATAGACTCTTCTCCTCTCAAAGAGCTGCATCTCGATACCGTACCAACACTGGGTCCTCAAACTGTCGCCTCTTCACTTCATCAACGATGGAAGACTCGGCAACCTCACGAACCCGTACCCCGCTATCGTCGATATCGATCAAACGAACCCCAAGGCTCGCTAACTGGTGGATCTGACGGACCATGTCCTGTCTCTCTGGCTGTACCTCCGGCGGGCTCCCCATCGATCTACGACTCAAGGCATCAGCAACTAGGTTGGCTTTCCCCGGATGGTATAGAATATCAACATCATAATCTTTCAGCAACTCTAACCACCGTCTCTGTCGCAAGTTCAGCTCCCTCTGCCTGAAGATATACTGGAGGCTCTTGTGGTCTGTATAAATATCCACATGAACCCCATACAAATAATGTCTTCAAATCTTCAAGGCATGAATAACTACGGCCAACTCTAAGTCATGGGTAGGGTAATTCCTCTCATGCTTCCGTAACTGCCAGGAAGCATAGGCTATAACCTGCTGCAGGCCGCATCAAAACACACCTAGCCCGATACCCGAGGCATCACAATAGATTACGTGCGTCTAACCCTAAGGAAGAGTAAGAACCGGAGTCGTAGTCAACCTTTCCTTCAGCAACTGGAAACCCTTCTCGCAAGCCTCTGTCCACTGGAACTTGGCTGCCTTCTGAGTCAGCCTAGTCAACGGTGCTGAAATCGAAGCAAACTGCTCCACAAACCTACGATAATAACCTGCCAGCCCTAAGAAACTGCGCACCTCGGTCGGAGTAGTCAGTCTTGGCCAAGACTTGACTGCCTCAATCTTTGCCGTATCCACCCGAACACCATCAGCCCCAATAATATGCCCCAGGAATGCCACTGAGGCCAACCAAAACTCACACTTGGAGAACTTGGCGAATAACTGCCGGCTCCGGAGAACCCCAAGTACCGTCCTCAAGTGATCTGCATGCTCCTGCTCTGTCCGCGAATAAACCAGGATGTCATCAATGAATACTATCACAAATGTATCCAAAAATGGCTTGAACACCCGGTTCATCAAATCCATAAATACCGCTGGAGCGTTGGTCAAACCGAAAGACATAACCCTGAACTCATAGTGCCCATACCGGGTCCTGAATGCAGTCTTTGGGATATCTGTCTCTCGAACTCGAACCTGATGATAACCAGACCGCAGGTCTATCTTGAAGAAACACCTCGCACCCTGCAACTGGTCAAACAAATCATCAATCATGGGGAGGGGGTACCTATTCTTGATGGTTACCTTATTCACTGTCAGAATCAACACACATCTGCGTCGTCCATCCTTCTTCTTCACAAACAAAACCGGCGCTCCCCAGGGAGATACACTAGGCCTGATAAAGCCTTTTTCTAGCAAATATTTCAGCTGGTCCTTCAGCTCCCTCAACTCAGCAGGTGCTATCTTGTATGGCGGAATGGAAATAGGTCGAGTGTCTGGAAACGTGTCAATACAAAACTCAATCTCCCTCTCAGGAGGGATACCCGGAAGATCGTCTGGGAACACATCCGAAACTCCTAACCATCGGCGACTAAGAACGGCACTCGGCCTGCGTATCAAATACCCGAACCAGATGATAGATGTACCCTTTCTGCACCATCTTCCTAGCCTTGAGGTAAGAAATAAACCTACCCCTCGGCGACGCTGTGTTGCCTTTCCACTCGATGACTGGCTCGCCAGGAAACTGGAACCGAACCAACCTGTCCCTACAATCAACGTTGGCATAACAAGAAGCCAACCACCCATACCCATAATGACATCAAAATCACATCTCCAACTCTATCAAGTTTGCGTGCGGTCCACGTCAAATAAACACCGACAACCTCTATACACCCGCCGGCTAACAAATCACCATCGCGTAGCTACCTCAAAAGGCTCTATCGACAGGCTCTATCTCGATTCTACCGCGATAAGAGGACACATAGGACAAGGTAGAACTGGATCTATCAAAGCATAAACATCACGATCAAATCAATAATGTACTGCGGCGGCGTCGAAGCCTCACGATCTGGCGGTGGCTAGAGAATATATGCGGATTACGTGGACGCTAAGCTGGAACACCACAACGACCTCTACCGCTGCCCGCGTCCGTGAGTACCGCCTCGGGCGCATAACCACGAAGGAGAGGAAGACCCGGCAAGAATCGATCACGCCGGCTGCGTACCACCCATGCGCCTCGACGGACAATCTCTCTTCAAATGGCCCAATCGCCACTGAGTAACAAGCTCCTGCAGGAACACGACACTCATCTGGGTGCGATCTACCGCATCGAGCACACCGAGATGTGGGTGGCCTCGATCGGCGATGATCTCTGCCTCCCTGAAACCCCGAAGTCCTGGAGCCACGACTGCTCTGAATGACTGGCTGATCGGACCTCGCGCGGAAAACCGTGTGAGCACTCTGTGTTGGCCGGAATGTGGACCCGATCTGCCGAGGATGTCCGCCTCAGCGCCACGAGACCTGCTGTCACAGCCTCTTGGTGGCAGTCAATCTGGTCCTCCTCTCTCTATCCTCTATCCCTGCGCATAGGCTGCGTCTCGGCAATGTCCATACCGGTGAAGAGCCACCCCAGCATCGAGAATCATATGGACGGTCTAGCCCCATCACATAACGATGAACTCTATCGCCATGTCATTTACAATAGTGTCGCGTGCAAGCGAGTCAAACTCAGTGTACTCGCGATAGTCCTCCCGTTCTGCCTCAAGGTCAAGAATCTATCTACCCGGGCTCTCCTCATCTCAGGAGGCAAAGAGTGATCCATGAAGGCCTCTATGAACTCCTCCCAAACAGCTGGAAGAGCATCCTCACCTCTCGACATCAACCACGACTCAAACCAGTTCAACGCAATATCGCGTAACCGGTAAGAGGCTAGCGTAACAGACTCTGTCTCTGAAGCCCAAAGAACCTGCATGGTCATTGTAGGCTGCCGAATGAACTCCTGCGGATCCTCCTCAGACCTCGAACCATAAAACTCAGGTGGATGACAACCCAGAAAATCCCTAATCCGCAAATTGTCGGCTCACAGGGTGGTGCTGCTCACTCGTCGGCGCCGCTACTATCTTGGTCAATAACCGGATCCGCTCCGTAGTCTCTATACTCGGCTCCGGTGTGGGGTGGAGGCTCGCACGGAACCTCTGGAGCTCCGCCGCCTCGGCTCCTCTATCTTGTGGCGTGGGTGAACTCTACGACCGCCACTACCTCGGGCATAGTCGTGCTGAGTCCGTATAACCCTCGAGTACCGCTAGCGACTCTGCTCTTGCCTTGCCCTCGGGCCTGGCCGCCGTGGAGGCATAATCATTTCATAAGAAGAGGTCGGAGAGGATTCAACCTAATAAGACAAACTCTGCACGATCTCGGAGAGAAGAATGGAAACCAATCCTAAATGTCATGCGACCTCCCGATTATAGATGTGGTGCACACACCGATAATCAAGACTACTGAACACGATCTGTAGACACTTTCCGAGGACTAAGCGCTCGATACCACTTTTGTCACGACCCGACCCGGGCGCGATCGTGCCCTACCCAGGCACCCTGTTGTATACATCGAGAATAGCGGCGGAACATACACAACATAAGCAGTGTGTAGACAATAAACAACAGCTGGCCGATAAGGCGCGCCTTCCATAATATAAACATAATCAAAAGTACAACTGCATAACTCGGTTCTTACAATGACCACATAAGTGAATACAGACCTGCAGGAATAACAAGCGTGGCGGGACAGGCCCTCCATACCACGAATGTACATAAATCTACAACATCAGGGAAAGACTGTACCAAAAGAGACAAGCCTCCGGAGAAATGGAGCTTCTGACGTCTGATATGTGATCCTAAGAATGAGGATCCACCACCTGCTTACCCCTACCTGCGGTATGAGCAGCCCAGGGCGGGTCGACACAATATGTACTAAGTATGTAAAAGCGGAAAATACTGTAATTACATCATAGTTTAAAACAAAGCCGGAGACATGTATGATAATCAAATTACAGTACAATGTGTCTTACTAACAATGAGAGTAAATAGTAATATACTTACAATATACAATAGGAAGCTCATGATCAAAGCAGGGCCACCGCGCGATGTCGTTAAGCAACCCTACTCGGGACTATTTCACCCGCGTAGGTCGCGTGGACCCGCATGAGGTATTCCTCGCGTGGGACTATTTCACCCGCATAAGCCCTTACGGACTCGCGTGAGGTATTCCTCGCATAGGTGGACCCGCCGCGTGGGACTATTTCACCGCATAAGCCCTTATGGACTCGTGAGGTATTCCTCGCGATCGTGGGTAGCAAATCCACTAATATGCAAATGCACAACACCGGGAATGACCGTAATGAATAATATACCACTAGCAGGCAGCTATCATACAATATATAAGCAAGTTAAGAATCCCCTAACTTCTTATTATTCTTGTTCACATACACTCTCATTTTAGTTTACTTAAGGCACTAACATGTCTTTTTAAAGATCCGGGAATTTAACCCAAAGCACTACGTACTTCTACTCTTTAAAGCAAATGACTCTTTTTAGTATAAAACTTCCAAGATACTATTAACCATAGTATCAAGTCCAAATTACATTTCAAGACAAGTCACAATACCTTTAGACATAAAGTTAGGTTTCTAAATCAAGTGACTCCTTTTCTTATAAAACCTTAGACAATTGATGCCTTAAAATAAAATTGACTTTTCCTTAAAATAAAGTCATTTATCTTTCCATAAAGCTAATATAACCAACTCCCCATAAAGTCGTTATATTTACTTTATACCTTAGCCAAATACAATTTCCTATCCAAGGGACTTATACGTTTAAAACGAAACAAGTATCACATACTTTAAAATTCTTCAAGTCCTTTAACTTTAATAAAACTTAAGACATCCTTAATCCTTTCAAAGAAGTGAGTTAATCTCCTAACTCACCCGATTTGACTATTCATAAAACTAGTAAAGGATATCAAGGTTTTGTACGTCTACCGTACTATATACGTACAACTAGTCATGCTCAAAAGATAGGAAAAGTTCTACATACCTTTTCGGGTCAACCACTTGCCAAGTATAATATCCCGCCCGTAGTATGTCAACCTATAATATCCACAATATGTCTATTAACGTCTTACTTCAAACGTAGAATATTACAAGTGTAAGGTCACTAAATTCTATGGAAAATCGGACAGCACCTCCTTTGTTTCTACTTACTTTGCCACCTTTTTCAAGGCCGAATACAATAACCAAACACGCCACATTTAAGGCCCAAACAATGCAATCAACAATAGGGGATTACACGCCTACTAGACGTGTAAAATTCCGCCCCACAATAGATATCAAATTAATACAACTTACTAGGCCAATTCGGCTAACTTGAAGTACTACAACATCAATTCTTATCCAATTTCCATTTCAATCCAAGTTATTAGCCTAACATGATATCAAGTCGCAATCGATTATAACTACTATAATCTCCAAGTAATTAACATGCGACGATTCTAATAAACGACCAATTTGTAATCCAACTTCACATGGCTTACATTACATTTCGGATTCTAAGGCTACAAGCAATCCATAACACTTATAAACTTCAACACATACTTCATGCTAGCAACAAGTAAAGCTAACAACAATATAAATAATCTTGTAACACTTTTAAGGGACAAGATTATACCTCAACGAATCTTAATCCAACTCCAAATCCGAAGTCGCTCCTTATCAACTTAGAGCCTCTTCAAGACGCTTCAATCCTCTAGTTGAGACCCTTAGAACAACACCAACAACTTTCCTTCAAATCTCCAAACAAAACCTAGAAAGACAACTAGGTTTTCGCTTTGCGACTAACCCGAAAACTATCTTTTTCCAAGATTTTTCTATTGAGATATGCTTACAATACACTCAAGAACCTTGTTTTAAAGTGGGGAGCTTAATGAACAAGAAACAAAAAAAAAATCTTTTGATAGTGAGGGAACCCGAGAGCTCTAGCTCTTGCTCTTCAATTTTTTCTTGAAAATTTCTAAGTGTTGGCATTAGTCTTGCTACTAGTAGTATAATATAGTGCAATGGAGGGTCAAGATTCAACCAAATGGGTGGTTTGGATGAGCTCTTATCAAATATCAAGCCTTGTGGGTCCTTTGACTTAGTCAAGAATCTCAAGCTACAACTTGCAAGACTTAGTCATCCAAGACTATGGTCAATGACCATTTTGGCCATGACATAAATCGTCCAAGGCAACTATAAGGGGGGGTGACACGTGTCGCCCTCCCATTCGTCACAATAATACGCTTTCCGATAATTTCATAATTCCGATAAATTTTTACAAGTCTCAAATCTTAACACTTGTGAGTTCTTACGTACGTTCTTAAAATATGTCCTGTAAATACGGGGTGTAACAAGAGCTATGTCATTAGGATAACCCCCCCCCCCCCCTCTTCCTAATAATTATTGTGGTTGCAGTTATGTTCCAAAAGACAGCGACAGTGGCTCGGAAGGGGAAAATCAGAGTAAATCGAACTTGACTTGGTGCGTCAAGCTATAAGGGAAGTGAAAGAGTTTGAGTAGAAGTATGATGACCAGGTTTGGAGATACTAGGTCAACGTCAGGTAAGGTAACTATTCAGAATCTTTTACGTACCAAATAAGAGAATAAGTTAACAATTCATCACTTAAGGGATGGTATCATCAGGGATTGGAACCAGGAGCAGTGTCCGATGTTACGTATGTATATTAGAATATGTTGGAATTATGGAAAGTACGACAAGTAAGAAATGAAGTTGTTTATAATTACGAATAGTGAAGAGATCTCTTTCAGACCATGAATGAGGTGTTGACTTGTGAAATAAATTGCAGTAGCCTCTATCATACGAATTGGTACTCTGTTATGCTACGTTATCTGCTCTATAGTTACAGAGATTGAACTTTTCCTTCCAAAGATAGAAAGTGAAGCTTACCTATTCTTTTCTCTTTCATACCTCTAATTAAATTTTGAGCGCTAATTGTTAGAATATGTGACTGTTTTATGGTATACCAGGTTGTTTGACTATGTGAAGGTAGGGAACTGCAAAAGAATATTGTTCTCATGTAAGAATAAGGAGAGGCTATTACTTCTGGAATAATAAGATTGATATATAGGGATGAAAGCATTTTTCTTACTTTGGATCGAATGTTGGGAAGTATTGGACATAGGGATTGAGTTTCTTTCGCAAATGACTTAGAACTTGGGAATGATGAGCATCCTATTAGTGTATAGTTGTGTCAAGCATTTTAAATATTGTAACCTCTGGAGTTCATATTTTCGGTTAAGAAGTTATTTGAAGGATTGGTAATCGAAGTATGTATTTGTGCAGTTTGATGCATTGGTTCACGCAGAATGCTAAGATGATGTTATTTGATCTCTTGGAAGCCTCATCTCGACGAGGTAGATATTAAAAGCTATACAGAATAGTTGGAACACTGCGGGGTGACACATAAGGGTATAAATAAAAGTTCTCATATGACCTTGGTGAATGCGTTTAATGATATGGCTCTTAAAAAAGAACTGTGGATAGATATTGGAAAGTTACATGGCCAGATGCAAGGACCATAGGTAATAATGAGTGATTTCAACTTGACATTAATATGGAATAGAAGAGTGAAGTGTCATGTCACTAAGACTGAGATTATGGTGAAATGAGTGGCAAGCAGGGTGTATAGCAGCACTTACTAATTAAGAATGAGATGATAACCTACCTGCTTCTAAGGTGTCTTTCAAGAAACCAGGTCTATATGAACATTCTCTTGGGTTAATTGGATGAGAAGTAGGCATAAAGACTTAGTATAAGTTCAGATACTTTAATAGGTGAAGGTTGAATCCTGAATTTCTACAGACCATAATAGAAGTATGGAAAATAGATAAGAGAGGTACAAAGATATAGATGAATTCAACGAAGTGATAATAGATATTCAGTGTGATGTAGCCAACGTGACAAATGTTGACGCAGCCAAAGACACCACTGAGTTAGTAAGTCCAACGAAAGGATAAAACAAATGTCACTTGAGGGGACAAACGGTAATAATGCAAATAAGGAGGAACAAGGAGATACTGGGGAAGAATATGGTAATAAATAGAATAAGGAAGATGATGATGGTAAGGTGGTAGAAGTAAAACAACTCATTAAGGACCCAAAATTGATAGAAGAATCAAAAGCAACTCTTACTACTAAAGAACATGTTGAAGGAGCTTTTGTAGCAGTAAAAGTTATTGAGGAGCGGAATGTTGACAAGAGTCAGGAGGTGTGTACCAATGGTAACAACTCTAATAATAGTAACGCAGTAATATTAAAGGAAGATGGGATAATGATGTCCAACGTGGAGCAGAATATGGCAGTGGAAGCGCCTATGTCTATCCTAAATATAGTAATCAATAGAGAAACTTAATCAGAGATAATATGAGGGATGATTAACATGACAAACTTAAGGACTCACTGGGGAAGAAGTTACATGAACTAGGTAAATATACTATGGTATATGCAAAGAGTGATGCATTGGGAAGGTTGTCTCTGGGATAGTTTATACTATATTGTCGACGATATGCGAGATCCTTGGCTAGTTAGTGGGGATTTCAATGTTATTATAAATGGAAGGGAGACAATAGGCGGTCTTCAGATATATCCTGCAGAGCGTGAGAATCTTTGCATTGGTACTAATTCATGTGAAATGTTTGAAACTGATTTAAAGGGAGTCTTTTTAAGTAGTGGAATAAAAGAGCCGATAGTGACTGTACTTTTAAGAGGTTCGATAGGATGTTGGCAAACATTTATTTTAGCTTGGGTTGGACAGAATATGAAGCATTCTTTTAGGCGCTAAATCAAAATTGGCACGCTGTTGTTGATTAAGACAATTTCGTTTCTTTTATACTGAAACTGTAGAATGTCAAGACTGCCCTATTATTATGGAGTAAGGAAACTTTTGGAGGATATTGTTAGATTTAAAGAGGAGTTGTTTGAAGAATTTCCAACCGAAGCAAATAGAATGATTTTACAAAGAGTTAAGGCATACTTTGAAAGAGTATGAAGAAGCTTCTGGCCATTTGATCAATAAAAAGAGAGTTCTGTTTATATGCATGCTAAGACTCCTAGTAACTTGATTCAACAAGAAAAGGTATTATTTATTTCACAAGGGGAACATTTCCATTCATGTATGTAGGATATCCAGTATTACATGTTAGAAAGAGGAAGATAGACTATGCTGAATTTATTAAGAAGATTAAATACAAGTTACAGGCTTGAGAGGAAAAATTGTTGTCACCATGAGGTAAAACAGTGTTGATTACTAGGGTGTCACAAGTGTGCCTATACGCATACTGCCTGCTATAAGACTTGCAAAATGTGTGATCAAATATATACATACAAATAGTTGTAATTTTCTTTTGGTGTATATTGAGGATGATGTTAAGGCTAAGCATTGGTTTACATGGTTAAAATGTACTTGCCTAAGGATGATAGTGGATTGGGATTCAGACCTCATTTTGGATATATTAAAATGCATTGTGTAAAAAGCTATGATGGAAATCTAGGACCACCAACTCTCTATGGGTTAACTTTCTAGGGAACATGTACTTTGAAGCATTACCCTCAATATGTGCAACGGGAAGGTGATTCTCAGGCCTTGGAAATGGGTGTTGAGGTAAATGATAACATTGAACAAGAAATATGGTGGGAAACAAAGAGTGGGACCGCTAACATTTGATTTGATAATCGTGCCAAATTGGAAACATTACCCTATGAACTACTATTAGAGTTTCTTATCGATGAAAGGGTGGAAGATGTCAAAGAACTGCTATGTGAGGATTGATGGGATTTTTTAAAGCTAGGACAGTATCTACCCGATGACGTTGTCTCAGCTGTCAGTACATACTTGATATATACATAATCCTTGGTGATAATGACAAGTTCTAGTAATTTACTGTGTCAAGTGCGTGAGATTTGTTAAGATAAAGATCATATCCTTCTGATGTATATATGTAAATGTGGGTTAAAAGAATGTCATTCAAGGTATATTTCTTTCTATGGACGATGTGAAAATCTAAAATCCCAGTGGATAAAGTGTTGCATAATATTGGAGTTAATATAGTATCAAGATGCTGCTGATATAATGTCTTACATCAAGGAATGAGAGATCACTTGTTTCGTACAAGGGAGTTATCAAATCTCTATGGAACTATGTTAACAATGTAGCGGGTATACACATGAATTGTCGTCATGATTAAGTATGTGGTACAGATTTGGAGGAAACATTACATACCATTTACAAATTAAAGCAGGTGTACAAGGTAGTACCAGCTGGAATGTTGTGGCAAATTCGAAAATAGAGGAGTATAGCACCGCATGAAGACTCTTTAACTTTGTTCAAGGTATTACATAAGATTCAGTTGAATGTTCACAAGTAATTTGGTTCCTTGACTATTTTGAATTGGTGAATTGCATGTGTGTTATATTGTGGCCCTGTGAGGCATCTATTGGTTTGCTGGATACAGGTGGATAGACATAGTTATAAAGGAGACTCTGCCGAATTTGTTTTCTCGCATAAGACTTATAATGAACATTCGAGGACGAATGTTTATAAGGGGGGAAGAATGTTACACCTCGTAAGTTTAAGACAATGATTAAGAACGTCATTAAGGATTAAGATTCAATTTTGGAATTTAAATATATTTTACGTGCTAATACGGATTAATTATTGGTAATGGCGAATACGACGCCAGAGATTTCTTTAATAATAATGGTTTATATATACATATATATTCCGTCATGGATTAGTGACGTATTATATAAGTTACGACAACAAGGATACGAGGTCTTATGAGAATTTTCGGGAATTAAGAGAAGTGGGACATAAGATTAATTATTGGTGAGAAGTGGACCAAAGTGTTATATTTAAGGGACTAAATTGCAATTTAATTTTTCAGATTTTTAATTGCCCTTAAAGACATATTAAACCCTTTCATTTTCCATTTCAAACTCAACTCCATAGCCAAACTCAATCTCTCTTCTCTTCCTCTCAAACTTGGCCGAAAATAACCCCAGTTCCATAGCCAAAATTGGAAGAAAACATGTATCAATGATGGGTTAACATTGGGGGATTCATGCATGACGATTTGGAGTGAGGAAGGAGGAAGATTGGTGAAGAAAAATCAATAAATCAGTGGGAAAATTCGGACTGGGCAGTGGGCAGATTTTCGGGACTGTTTTGGACAGATTTTTAGTCAAATTTGGAAGGGAATATCTCCTATCATATTAGGAGTTTTTGGGTGTTTCAAAAGCCTAAAATAAAGTTCGTCGAGTCTAGTTTCCAACTCAACAAACCTCTCATCGATAGGACACTGGAGTAGAGAGTTATCGACGTTACAAGTTCAGTTGACGAAGCAGTGGCTAAAAATCTGGACAGTCACGTTTTTGGGGACTGTTTTTGTAAAAGTTTTAAGGTATGAAATTCCTCTTCTATTGGTGAAAATGTATCCCTTTTACTTGATATTTGATAGATTAATTGATATTATAGTTAGGAGAATTATCCATGTCAAAGAAGAAAGGGAAAGAAGACAATGCATGTGAATGATAGAGGCCGAAACCGATTTAGAACCTATTCTTGGCGTACGTTGGAATTGAGTAATTGTGTTGGTATGTTATTACTAATTGCATGTGAAAATTTAGATGAAACCTTGATGTTTAAAGTTAAAGTTGTTAATTGAAGTTGTTGGGAGATTAATTGGAAAGTAAGGAATTTTGGAAAAAGCTTTGGAATTGTAAAATGTTGATATGACCGGAAAGTTGATAGAAATTGTTGAAAATTTCGATAATGTATTACGGACTGAATTAGTGTGTGAATATAAGTTACTACATGCATATTTATTGAGGCAATTATCTATACATGCCTCGAAAGGATTAAAGTATAGAAAAGTGTTAAATTCACATTCTTGAATTGGCGATGTCGTTAATAGATTGGATTGCCCCGTCGTACCTCTTAATATACCTAGCCATAATGACAAGCTCCGGAACATTGGAGCTATCCCATAAAGATGAACAAGGATCCTAAGCTCGCGAATCCACAACGTAGTACCTAGACCTGCGGACATGAACACACGGCCCCAAGAAATCGATGCAGTACCAAGTATGGAGCAATACTGATCTGATAAACAAGATCATAACTGTACCAAAGAATGACAGGGGCAAGTATGAAAATCAAATACCAGATCCTACCGTGTCATATAAAAATCAGAGCCAACTGTACCTTGTATCACTGTATCACTATAACATCGTACCACTTTCACCTATGAAAGGCATGTCAAAATCAGGGACACCTGCCCTTAGTATATAATATCACAGAAGCATTCTCGTGGAATACAACATCACTGCCAGCATGTAACAAGTATAATATACAATTATCAGTACACTGTGCCTTTTTTTAAAAAGTAGAGTAAACTTTAACTCTTATTAGACAAAATGAAGGCACCGTCTTTTTGAACAACGAAGGCAATACCCTGCCTTCCTTTTTTTTTAAAATAAGACAATACCATGTCTTCCCACAAAGGTATACTGCCCGGCCCATTCTGGGACGCGGTAAAGTCACATAAGTCTGCCATAAAGGTATACTGTCCGGCCCATTCTGGAACGCGGTAAAGTCATATAAGTCTTTCCATAAAGGTATACTGCCCGGCCCATTCTGAGACGCGGTAAAGTCATATAAGTCTGCCCATAAAGGTATACTTCCCGGCCCATTTTGGGACGCGGTAAAGTCATATAAGTCTGCCCATAAAGGTATACTGCCCGGCCCATTCTGGGACGCGGTAAAGTCATATAAGTCTGCCCATAAAGGTATACTGCCCGGCCCATTCTGGGATACGGTAAAGTCATATAAGTCTGCCCATAAAGGTATACTGCCCGGCCCATTCTGGGACGTGGTAAAGTCATATAAGTCTGCCCATAAAGGTATACTGCCTGGCCCATTCTGGGACGCGGTAAAGTCATATAAGTCTGCCCATAAAGGTATACTGCCCGGCCCATTCTGGGACGCGGTCCACACATAAAGGATTGTACACATAAACTATCACAAGTAACTATGTGTCATATAAAATCCTCTTCTTACTTCTCGCTAAGTCGTTATAACAACTTCCCATAAAGCTATTATAACAACTTTTCATTTTAGAGAACTTAAGACACTTTATCACATCTTCCTTTTCTAAGGCATTTTCATAACTTGAAACCTTAGGGAAACTAAACCCAAAGTACTACGTACGTCTATTCTTTACAAAAGAATCGTTTCATGCAATATTTAGGGAGTTGAACCCAAAAGCACTTTCACTATTAAAACCAAGTTACTTACCCTTATAAACTCAAGTAACTTACACTTTTAAAATCAAGTTACTTCTACTCTTTAAATTAAGTAACATATACTTTTCAAATCAAGTTACTTATTCTCTTTGAATCAAGTAACATATACTTTTCAAATCAAGTTACTACACCTTTAGAAATTCCATTCAAGGTTTTGAATTTAAGTGACTTCTCTTTAAATCAATCAAGTAACTTATACCTTTAAATCAAGTTACTTCTCTTCTTTAAAATCAAGTCACTTCTTCTTTCAACATTTAAGGAAATTATTCCTTTTAATCAAGTAACTCATTCTTTTCCAATGACGTTACTCCTATCTTTTTAAAGTCAAGTAAGCTTGTACTTTTCAATTCAAGTATTATAACTTTCAAAACAAACCAAGTCTCTTATTTTTAAAATTCAAGTATAATATACTTCAATATCAATTCACTTATACTTCATATAATCAAATCACACAAACTTTCAAATCAAGTCCCATAACTTGAAAATAAAGTCTCATAATCTTGAAAATCAATACTCATTTGAACCGTGAATAGGTTATACTTGTTTATAATACTTCCTAACGACTCTTACCAACATCCCCCATAAGACATGGTAAGAACTTAGGAATCTTTTAGACAGGCCTTTAGCATAAAATCAATAACATGAATACTTCCTAATGACAAGGTAAGCACTTCAAGAAAACAAGTCACGTATACTCCAAAACAAGGCAAGTATACTTCAAGGATAGTCATGTCGATAGAAGGAAGAAGTTCACATACCTCGTAACGACTAACCAATACGACAAGTAGCAATATGCTCCAATGTACTTCAACCTTAGCGTCTATTCCACATTCCAAGTAGAATATGCTACACGTAGTTCTTCAACCTATAACGACGATAGCACTTCTATCAACAACATACTTTCTAGTATAATACTTATACCAAATAATGCCGTCTAATTCTACGGAAAATTGTGCATCACTTCCTTTGTTTCTATGTACTTTTTCACCTTTTCCAAGGCTCGTATTCATAAACCAACAAGCCACATTTAAGGCGCAACCAACAGTTAGCCAAAGGGGATTACACGCCTAATTGGACGTGTAAAATTCTGCCCCACAGTTATACAAAACAGTCCTCAAATCAACCCATAAAAACAGTCCGTAATCCAACAATAACGAGGGTAAAATGTGAGGCGTTTCAACACCTTTCCACACCCCTATTTCCTTAGGACTTTCATTAGCAACTACTACACTTAAACATGCATATTAGGGATGATTTTCCAGCATAACCACACCCCCAAAACAGTCCATAAAATGATACGACAACGTCTAACAGTTTTGGGCAGTTTTTCGGCTAAAACAACTACAATCCGATAATTCTTTCCTTAATCCATTTTATTCCAATTCGAGTTCCAACACTTCCATATATGACATACCAACTTATCAACAACCATATTACCTTATTTTAACATGCGACAAGTGTGGATAAAAACAACCATATAACAAACGAAACCAAGGGCACAAAATTGTCTCAAATCGGCCAACAACATATCTACCTCATACACATCTTATTTTCAATTTCTTCCTTAACATGAATTCATCTATACATTATAACAATAAGTAATATCCAATTACTTTAATTTTAGAGGAACTATTACCTCATTTTTGTGCCCAAAAAAATCCTGGGCAGAATGCTCAACAATGGCCCGTAGTTTTCGTTTCGCTCCACTTCTTCAAGATCCAATCACATATATGTATCCCCTACAACCTTAGGAGCAACTTCCCTTCACATTCCATCACCAAAAAGTCGATGGAACCCCAAGGGTTTCACCCTCTATTCTCGGCCTAGTGTAGCGTTTTTGCTCACTGTTTTGTCAGCTAAACTTGTGACGTCCATAACTCTTTACTCCGATGTCCGATCGACGAACGGTTTGTTGCGTTGGAAACTAGACTCGACGAACTTCATTTTAGGCTTTTAAAACAACTAAAAAATCCTCGTAGACCAGGATATATACCTCTCCAAAGTTGGCTGAAATCTGTCAACCTTGGCCGAGAGCATAAGAGAAGAGGGAAAGAGATGAAATATTTCTAAGTGTTGTGCAATTGAAGTCTTGCAATGTCTCTAAGTATACATATATAATGTATCACAATGGGTAAGATGAGGACAAGTGTAGGGACTAAGTGTAGCAAGACAAGTGGAGTGGGACCCACATGGCCCACTTTTCCACTTATGTTATACCCCGTAGTTCTGGCCATACGTGTGAGAGCGTGCGAAAGGGAGTAAGACTTAAAAAATTTCGAAAGATAAGTTGACGGATTGTTCGGACGGGTTTTAGTCAACTTTGAGGCGGGTTATGACCCGGTACATTGAGAGTCCCTAAGTGTTTCAAAGTCCTAGGGCGTAGTTCGTTGAGTCTAGTTTCCAACGCAACCAACCGTTCGTCGATAGGACGTCGGAGTAGAAAGTTATGGGAGTTACAAGTTCGGTCTGTGACGGACAGAAATGCGTTTGAGCGGCAGCGAGGCATGGCGCGGATCACGAGCAGCGGCGCGAATATTCAGAGAATTCGCTGAAGTTGCAGCGCGCCGGAAAGTAGGGCGCGGCGCGGAAGTTCAAAGTCCGAAGATTCAGCGCGCGCTGGCCGCGAGGCGCGCGGCGGAAAAGCGAGGAAAAATCAGATTTCACTTTTAAAAGACCATGGGAGGGTGACAAGTGTCCCCCATCTGATTTCTTGCATGCCTTATATTGACCAAGTCTTGAAGACTTGGTCATCTTTCAAATCTCTCCCTCTCTCTAAACTAAAGCTCTCACTTCTCTCTAAAATTCCAAGAGGAATTCAAGGCCTAAGGAAAATCTGAAAAGTTAAGGACAAGAAGGAAGCTTGTGGCTAGCTTGTAGGAGTTATTGTGGTGGTGTTCTTGGAAAAGAGGCTAGCAAAGTTGTTAATAGTTTTGGCTAAAGCTCTAAAGGTAACATTTCTTCTCTTGTGGTTAGTTATTAATGTTGCATGTTGTTACACCTCGTAAGTTTAAGACAAGGATTAAGAACGTCATTAAGGATTAAGATTCAATTTTGGAATTTAAATATATTTTACGTGCTAATACGAATTAATTATTGGTAATGGCGAATACGATGCCAGAGATTTCTTTAATAATAATGGTTTATATATACATATATATTCCGTCATGTATTAGTGACGTATTATATAAGTTACGACAACAAGGATACGAGGTCTTATGAGAATTTTCGGGAATTAAGAGAAGTGGGACATAAGATTAATTATTGGTGAGAAGTGGACCAAAGTGTTATATTTAAGGGACTAAATTGCAATTTAATTTTTCAGATTTTTAATTGCCCTTAAAGACATATTAAACCCTTTCATTTTCCATTTCAAACTCAACTCCATAGCCAAACTCAATCTCTCTTCTCTTCCTCTCAAACTTGGCCGAAAATAACCCCAGTTCCATAGCCAAAATTGGAAGAAAACATGTATCAATGATGGGTTAACATTGGGGGATTCATGCATGACGATTTGGATTGAGGAAGGAGGAAGATTGGTGAAGAAAAATCAATAAATCAGTGGGAAAATTCGGACTGGGCAGTGGGCAGATTTTCGGGACTGTTTTGGACAGATTTTTAGTCAAATTTGGAAGGAATATATCCTATCATATTAGGAGTTTTTGGGTGTTTCAAAAGCCTAAAATAAATTTCGTCGAGTCTAGTTTCCAACGCAACAAACCTCTCGTCGATAGGACACTGGAGTAGAGATGTATCGACGTTACAAGTTCGATTGAATGACGATGGCTAAAAATCTGGACAGTCACGTTTTTGGGGACTGTTTTTGTAAAAGTTTTAAGGTATGAAATTCCTCTTCTATTGGTGAAAATATATCCCTTTTACTTGATATTTGATAGATTAATTGATATTATAGTTAGGAGAATTATCCATGTCAAAGAAGAAAGGGAAAGAAGACAATGCATGTGAATGATAGAGGTCGAAACCGATTTAGAACCTATTCTTGGCGTACGTTGGAATTGAGTAATTGTGTTGGTATGTTATTACTAATTGCATGTGAAAATTTAGATGAAACCTTGATGTTTAAAGTTCAAGTTGTTAATTGAAGTTGTTGGGAGATTAATTGAAAAGTAAGGAATTTTGGAAAAAGCTTTGGAATTGTAAAATGTTGATATGACCGGAAAGTTGATAGAAATTGTTGAAAATTTCGATAATGTATTACGGACTGAATTAGTGTGTGAATATAAGTTACTACATGCATATTTATTGAGGCAATTATCTATACATGCCTCGAAAGGATTAAAGTATAGAAAAGTGTTAAATTCACATTCTTGAATTGGTGATGTCGTTAAGAGATTGGATTGCCCCATGATAATTCTAACGTGACTAAATGATTGACTAACATGAGAGGTAAGTGTATAAATTCCCTTGGTTATTGAAGTTGATAAATTGAATGTTTAGATAATTTTGACTACATATGGAAATGGTAGTGGTTATTAGTTTAATTTGGATCATTGGGTTGATTTAGATTGTTGGTTTGAATTGGATTGTTAGTTGGAGTTGAATTGTTGGTTGATTTGGATTATTGGTAAAATTGTGGATACGCACATAAACAAAGGAAATGCTGTCCAAATTTTTATAGAAATAAGGGAGCCTTTAATCATATGACTTACATTAGGAATCATAGAATTGACGAGCATGTTGTTCCTTATCATAGGTTGAAGTACTAGACGAGGAATACCTTAATACCAAGCTGATTAGTTCGCCTAAGAGGTATGTGAGACTTTTCCTTCTTTCTTTTGGCATGATTTTTATGAAAGTACGGCGGACGTACTTAACTCCTACCAGTTTAGTTTTAAAAATGATTATTTACTAGTGATTATGATTTGATATGAGTTTATGGTAATAAGTTTATCGAGAGTCACATAATGATTTTAATTGCATCTGATTGCTCATGATATCTACTGCGTGCTAAGTGTTACTATTTCACTCCACCGAGTCGGGCGGATCATGTTCGTGCACGGCCATGCATCATTCATCGAGTCCTCACTGAGGCCAAGACACGTTATATATATCAGATTACATCGAGTCCCTCCCCAGAGGCGAGACACGTTCTGTGCAGATATCTGATTCCATCGAGTCCGCTTCGTAGAGCGCGACATGTTATCTGATTTTATATACTGACATGAGCATGATGATTTATGATTCAAGATACATGATATGATTTTGAGACATGATTCTCGCTTTATGAAATTTGATGACTCTCTGTTTTACTTATGCAGATTGTTATTCATTTCTGATATTTTATGTTTTACATACTCAAGACATTATCTCGTCTCGACCTCTTTTCCCGGTTGCGTTCATGCCCGAGTTCAGTGTTCGAATAGGTGACCTCCGTCTAGGATTTCGCATGCGGTTGGAAACTCCTTTGTTCGGAGCGGCTATTTTGGTACATACCTTTATTTTTCGACTTGTGCATATTTTGGGCACGACGGGGTCTTGTCCGTCATATGTCGATATTACACTCTGAGGTGCAGAAGCGATTGTGGGTTGGACGTTTGTACCTTGTTTTGGGTTTTGATGTTGTTATCTAGTGGCAGCCTTGTCAGCTTGCGTATTTTGAATTATGCCTTTGTGCACGTGATGTTGGTTGGTGGCAGCCTAGTCGGCTAGCCTATTATGACTGTTGTTTTGTGGTTATTTTGGCGACGCGCCGGCTCGCCGTTTAGGGATATGTTGTAAAAGCGGCGTTGTCTTTGCGAAATTTCTGTAGATATCTGTATTAAATGGATTAAGAGTGACAGGTCAGTAATGACGTCCAATTAGGACGTTAGTCGCGGCCCGTCGGGTCGGGTCGTGACACATGTGAAGAAGAAGGAACTTGTTGTAGTAAATAATGCTCTTAGAGTCATTGCATGTAAGAAATGTGGTTTGGATATGAAAAGGTTGGTTAAGAGGATATTATGAGCATGTTGTAGCCTACAAACTACTTTAGAATTGTTAAGTGAATTGTTGTATCTTATGGGGCAGAATTTTACACACCCAAGTTTAGGTGTGTAATCCCCTTTGAAATGTTGGATTGTTGGGCCTAAGATGTGGCGGTTGGATGTTAAATTCGGCCTTGTGAAAGGTGGCAAAGTATGTAGAAACAAAGGAAATGCTGCCCAATTTTCCGTAGAAATTAGTAACTTTGAACTTGGATTATTCTACATTGAAATTAGAGGTTAATAAACGTATCATGATTATTTTAGGTTGACATATTACTTGCGGTAGTTTGGACTTAGCAAGTGTATTGACCAAAGAGGTATGTGGAGCTTTCCTAACTCTTGAGCATGAATAGATGTAACTATGTAGTACGGAAGACGTACAAGATTTGGTATTCTTACTTGTTTTAAGTATATAAAGACTTGTTTCGTTTTAAGAATGTATAAGTCTCTTGGTTAGGGGAAAAGTATAATTTTACTAAAGTGTAGGGTTAATGTAACAACTTTATGGGAAGTTGGTTTATTAGCTTTATAAAAGGTTAATGAGAAGAGATTTACTCTAAGTAAGATAAGTAAGGACAAATGATTTGATGTATGAAAGGCAAATTGATTTTAAGGCATCAATTGCCCAAAGGTTTTATATGAAAAGGAGTCACTTTTAAAAGAGTTGAAGTATGTAGTACTTGGGTTAAATTCCCGGTTTTCTTTTATTAAAGATATGATTAAGTGCCTTAAGTAAACTAAAATGAGAGGATATATGAACAAGGCTAATAAGAAGTTATAAGTTTTCTTAACTTATTTATGATTATGATATGATGACAGTTTGAGCTAGGGTAAGAGTATATCTGAGGGGCAAGCCCCAAGATTGTTATACCACCTTCTCCACGGTAAGAGTATGAATGAGGGGCAAGCCCCAAGATCGTCATACCACCTTCTCCAGTGTAAGAGTATATCTGAGGGGTAAATCCCCAAGATCGTTATACCATCCGCCGGTGTAAGAGTATATCTGAGGGGTAAGTCCCCAAGATCGTTATACCATCTGCTTCAGGGTAAGAGTATATCTGAGGGGTAAGTCCCCAAGATCGTTATACCACCTGTTCCGTGGATTTGCTACCCACGATGCGAGGAATACTTTATGCGAGTCCTTATGGGCTTATGCGGGTGAAATAGTCTCATGCGGGCGGGTACATCCTATGCGAGGAATACCTCATGCGGGTCCACAGGACCTATGCGGGTGAAATAGTCCCAGGAGTAGGGGTGCTTATTGATACTACGGGCGAGGTACCCTGTTTTGATCATGAGCCTCCTATTTTATGCAGTATTATATATATATACTTGTCACTCTCATTGTTAGTAAGGCACAGTAAAAGGTATTTTGATTATCTTCCAGGACTACAGCTTACTTTTAGACTTATGATTTCATTATTACAGTATTTTCCAGTTTTACATACTTGGTACGTATTGTGTACTGACCCCCTTCCTCGGGGGCTGCGTTCATGCCGCAGGTAAGATTAAGCAGATTGTGGATCCTCATTCTTAGGATCACTGTTCCGGTGTCAGAAGCTCCATTCCTCCGGAAGCTTGTTTTGTTGGTACGGTTACTCTCTGATGCTATAGGTATTGTGTACATTCAGGGGTATGGCGGGGCCCTGTCCCTCCACAGTTGTTATCCTTAAGAGGTCTGTGGCCACGTATGTGTTTTGGGCTGTAAGAACAAGTTGTACTGCTATACTTTCGATTTAGTATGTTTTTATGGAAGGCAGCCTTATCGATTGGCTAGTGATGTTTACCTTATGTATCAGTTATGCCTCCACGCAAGGCAACCGCGGCACAGAAGGGCAAGGCAGCTGAGGGTGATGCTAGTGGGACGCGGAGGGTCATGAGGGCACAGGCCCAGTCTTTACCAGAGATAGTGTTTCGGGCGGCGAGTTCCACGACGTCGCCAGCCTCAGCGGAGTTCGGCGTGAGCGGCTGCGAGACGCGATGCAGAGCCTCGATCCAGCGATCGAGTCGAGTATAGATATTACGAGAAACGATCCGCATTGACCGATATAGTGGCGAGGAAGCGCCGGGAAGCGGCGGCCAACCCAGGCCGGCGGTTTACGATTCGGATTTCCTAGGTTGTCATCCACGAGTTCTATGGCTCGAGATTCGGGAGGATCGCGAGGAGTTTGTGCGGCGATTCTTTGCGGACCATGCAGGTGCTCAGAGCCTCAGAGACTGATTCCATTATGCTAGCTTCATACCGATTACGCGATATTGCGTTGAACTGGTTTGAGTCATGGGTGTTGTCGAGAGGTGATGATGTTCTTCCAGCTGTTTGGGAGGAGTTCACAGAGGCTTTCCTAGATCATTTCTTACCTCCTGAGGTGAGGAGAGCCCGTGTAGATAGATTCTTGACCTTGAGGCAGGACGGGAGGACTATTAGAGAGTACATCCTGGAGTTTGACTCCTTGGATAGATATGCGCACACCATTGTAGCTGACATGGCAGACAGGGTTCATCGATATGTGATGGGGTTAGACCGTCATATGATTACTACATGCTTGGGGGTGGCTCTTCAGCCAGGGATGGATATTGCCAGAATGCAGGCGTACGCGCACGGGATTGAGGACAGAGAGAGGCAGGATCAGCTAGATGTAGGCCAGCCAAGGAGGCCGGGGCAGCGAGTCTCGGGGCGATTTTGGCGGGCGGCCTCGGCGGCGAACTAGGTCTACATTCCGGCCGGCCGAGTGCTCCTTCTCGATTTCCGCGGGAGGTCCGTCAGCCGGGTTATTCAGGAGCAGGTCAGGGCTCCAAGACTTCAGGGTTTCAGGGAGGCAGAGACCGTCACCAATCGAGACCACCTACATCTCGGTGCGTTCGATGCGGTAGGTCTCATCTGGGCGAGTGCCGTATGGGTTCGGGAGGGTGTTACTCTTGTGGCCAGCAGGGCCATCTGAAGAAGGATTGTCCGTCCTTATGCGGCGGGAGTGTTACGGTTCAGCCGACGGTCGATTCTTTGGATCCTCATCTTGATGGTCGACGCCGGAGAAAGGGTACTTATGGGCGGCGAGCGCGCGAAGGTCGTGGTAGGGGTTCCAGTTCTAGCGGTCCTCAGAACCGCATCTATGATATGTCCAGCCGTCAGGACCAGGAGGCGTCACCAGATGTCGTCACAGGTACACTATTGGTTTCTTTCTGTGATGTATATGCTTTGATAGATCCAGGTTCTACCTTGTCCTATATATCTCCTCATATTGCCAGTAGAATAGGGATAGAGCCCGAGTCCATAAAACCTTTTGAAGTGGCTACGCCAGTAGGTGATTCGGTGGTAGCCGAGCGGGTATATAAGGCTGGCCCAGTGACTATAGACAGTCGTCAGACTCTAGCCGACTTGATAGAGTTGGATATGACAGACTTTGATGTGATTATGGGTATGGATTGGCTAGCGTCTTGCTATGCCAATGTAGATTTTAGAGAGAGATTAGTTCGGTTCCAGTTTCCTGGTGAGCCGGTTATCAAGTGGAAGGGGAATACTGCATCGCCGAGGGGTAAGTTTATTTCTTATCTCAAGGCTAGGAAGATGGTGCGGAAAGTGTATATCTACCATATGGTTCGGGTATTCGATACTGAGGCTGAGATACCGGACCTTCAGTCAGTTCCGGTCGTTAGAGAGTTTCCAGACGTGTTCCCAGATGAGCTTCCGGGTATCCCTCCTGAGAGGGAGGTCGAGTTTTGCATTGATTTGGCGCCAGATACTCGACCGATATCTATTCCGCCATACAGGATGGCACCTGCCGAGTTGAAGGAATTGAAGGACCAGCTGAAGGATTTGCTAGAGAAAGGCTTTATCAGACCAAGTGTTTCTCCCTGGGGAGCGCCCGTATTGTTTGTAAAGAAGAATGATGGGACGATGTGTATGTGTATTGATTACAGGCAGCTGAACAAGGTAACTAACAAGAACAGATATCCCCTCCCCAGGATTGATGATTTGTTTGACCAGTTTCAGGGTGCGAGATGCTTTTCCAAGATAGACCTGCGATCTGGTTACCATCAGGTACGAGTTAGAGAGACAGATATTCCAAAGACTGCATTCAGGACCCGGTATGGGCACTATGAGTTCAGGGTGATGTCTTTCGGATTGACCAACGCTCCAGCAGTATTCATGGATTTGATGAATATGGTGTTCAGGCCATTCTTGGATATGTTTGTTATAGTTTTCATTGATGATATCTTGGTGTATTCGCGCACAGAGCAGGAGCATACGGATCATTTGAGGACGGTATTGGGAGTCCTCCGGGACCGGCAGTTGTATGCCAAGTTCTCGAAATGCGAGTTCTGGTTAGCTTCAGTGGCTTTCTTAGGGCATGTTATCGGGGCCGATGGTATTCGGGTTGTCTGGCAAGATTGAGGCGATCAGACTTGGCGCACCAGCTACACCAACAGAGGTGCGCAGCTTTTTGGGCCTTGCGGGTTATTATCGGAGGTTTGTGGAGAAGTTTGCTTCCATATCAGCACCTTTGACTAAGCTGACTCAGAAGGCAGCTATGTTCCGGTGGACGGATACTTGTGAGGAAAGTTTCCAGTTGCTAAAGGAAAAGTTGACGACCGCCCCAGTTCTTACTCTTCCATAGGGTTTAGATGGATATGTGGTTTATTGTGACGCGTCAGGTGTCGGGCTTGGTTGTGTGCTGATGCAGCACAGCAAGGTTATAGCTTACGCATCTCGATAGCTTAGGAAGCATGAGAAGAACTATCCCACACATGACTTGGAGTTGGCAGCAGTGATTCATGCCTTGAAGATCTGGAGACGTTATTTGTATGGAGTTCATGTGGATATTTACACAGACCACAAGAGTCTCCAGTATATCTTCAGCCAGAGGGAGCTGAACTTGCGACAGAGACGGTGGTTGGAGCTGCTTAAGGATTACGATGTTGATATTCTATACCACCCAGGGAAGGCTAATGTAGTTGCAGATGCCCTTAGTCGCAGATCGATGGATAGTGCAATGCGATGTACAGCCAGAGAAGAGGGATATGGTCCGAGAGTTACATTAGCTAGCGAGCCTTGGGGTTCGTTTGGTTGACTCTGATAGTGAGAGAGTTCGAGTTCGAGAGGTTGTCGAGTCTTCCATCGTCGAGGAGGTGAAGAGACGACAGTATGAGGATCTGATTTTGGTACGGTACCGAGATGCAGCTCTCCAGAAGGAGAAGAGTCTATTTGAGGTAGCGCCTGATGGGGTGCTAAGATTCGAGGGCCGGTTGTGTGTTCCCGATGTGGCAGGACTTCGTCAGCTGATTCTGGGGTAGGCACACAGTGCTCGTTATTCTATTCATCCGGGGTCGACTAAGATGTACCATGACCTCAGATGTGTGTATTGGTGGAATGGCCTGAAGAGGGACGTTGCGGAGATCGTGGCGCAGTGCCCGAATTGCCAGCAGGTTAAGGTTGAGCACCAGAAGCCCGGTGGGCTATTGCAGGATATTGACATTCCGACTTGGAAGTGAGAGGTGGTAAATATGGATTTTATTATAGGGTTACCTTCCACTTAGAGGAAGCATGATTCCATTTGGGTTATCGTCGACAGGCTGACGAAATCAGCCCATTTTCTTCCAGTCAGGACGACTTTTTCGGCCGAGGATTATGCTAGACTGTATATCAGGGAGATTGTGAGGCGCGGAGTAGCAGACGATTATTTGAGCAGAGAGCCCGGTTCACGGCTAATTTGGAGGTCTTTCCAGAAGGGATTAGGGACCCAGGTGAGTCTCAGTACGGCGTTTCATCCTCAGACCGACGGACAAGCCGAGCGCACTATCCAGGCACTTGAGGATATGCTGCGGGCTTGTGTTATTGATTTCAGGGGTAGCTGGGAGGATCATTTGCCTCTTGTGGAGTTTGCTTATAACAACAGCTACCACTCTAGTATTCAGATGGCGCCTTATGAGGCCTTATATGGGAGGAAGTGCAGGTCACCGATAGGCTGGTTCGAGGTGGGAGAAATGCGATTAGTCGGGCGCACTTGGTTCAAGCGATGGATAAGGTGAAGCTTATCCAGGAGCGGTTGTTGGCAGCTCAGAGTCGAAAGAAGTCGTATGCAGATCATCGGCGTCGACACTTGGAATTTGAGATAGATGATTGGGTTTTCCTAAAGGTATCGCCCATGAAGGGCGTGATGAGATTTGGAAAGAAGGGGAAACTTAGCCCAATGTACATTGGGCCTTATCAGATTGTCCGTACGGTAGGCAAGGTTGCCTATGAGTTAGATCTGTCGTCCGATTTGGAGGCGGTACATCCAGTTTTCCATGTGTCTATGTTGCGAAAATGTATTGGAGATCCATCTAGAGTGCACCCGATTCATGATGTCCAGGTGACAGAGGAGTTATCATATGAGGAGAGTCCGATAGCGATACTCGATCGTCAGGTTAGGCGACTTCGGACGAAGGACGTGGCTTCCGTCAAAGTATTATGGCGGAACGAGAACAGGGAGGAGATGACGTGGGAAGCAGAGGATGACATGATAAAGAAGTATCCTCACTTATTTTCTATACCTCCAGGTAACCTACTTTCTTACTTGATAGTTTTAAATTAGAAATTTTGCTTGAGTATTGTTGTGGCTCGTGGAGCATCTTTTATTGCAAAAAGAATAGCTAAGAGGGTCTATGTCGATATTGTGATTTGAGTAAGCCTAGAAGGAACATTCGGGACGAATGTTTCTAAGGGGGGAGAATGTTATACCCCGTAGTTCTGGCCATACGTGTGAGAGCGTGCGAAAGGGAGTAAGACTTAAAAAAATTCGAAAGATAAGTTGACGGATTGTTCGTACGGGTTTAAGTCAACTTTGAGGCGGGTTATGTCCCGGTACATTGAGAGTCCCTAAGTGTTTCAAAGGCCTAGGGCGTAGTTCGTTGAGTCTAGTTTCCAACTCAACCAACCGTTCGTCGATAGGACGTCGAAGTAGAAAGTTATGGGAGTTACAAGTTCGGTCTTGTGACGGACGAAATGCGTTTGAGCGGCAGCGGGGCCGCGGCGCCGAATATTCAGAGGGGTCGTTGAAGTTGCAGCGCTTGCGCCGGAAGCGAGGTCGCGCGGAAGTTCGGAAGTCCGAGAAGATTCAGCGCGCACAGGCGAGAATTTCGCGGAAAAACTGAGGAAAAATCAGATTTCTCTTTTAAAAGACCATGGGAGGGTGACAAGTGTCCCCCCCCCCCATCTGATTTCTTGCATGCCTTATATTGACCAAGTCTTGAAGACTTGGTCATCTTTCAAATCTCTCCCTCTCTCTAAACTAAAGCTCTCACTTCTCTCTAAAATTCCAAGAGGAATTCAAAGCCTAAGGAAAATCTGAAAAGTTAAGGACAAGAAGGAAGCTTGTGGCTAGCTTGTAGGAGTTATTGTGGTGGTGTTCTTGGAAAAGAGGCTAGCAAAGTTGTTGGAATAGTTTTGGCTAAAGCTCTAAAGGTAACATTTATTCTCTTGTAGTTAGTTATTAATGTTGCATGTGAAGAAGAAGGAACTTGTTGTAGTAAATAATGCTCTTAGAGTCATTGCATGTAAGAAATGTGGTTTGGATATGAAAAGGTTGGTTAAGAGGATATTATGAGCATGTTGTAGCCTACAAACTACTTTAGAATTGTTAAGTGAATTGTTGTATCTTATGGGGCAGAATTTTACACACCCAAGTTTAGGTGTGTAATCCCCTTTGAAATGTTGGATTGTTGGGCCTAAGATGTGGCGGTTGGATGTTAAATTCGGCCTTGTGAAAGGTGGCAAAGTATGTAGAAACAAAGGAAATGCTGCCCAATTTTCCGTAAAAATTAGTAACTTTGAACTTGGATTATTCTACATTGAAATTAGAGGTTAATAAACGTATCATGATTATTTTAGGTTGACATATTACTTGCGGTAGTTTGGACTTAGCAAGTGGATTGACCAAAGAGGTATGTGGAGCTTTCCTATCTCTTGAGCATGAATAGATGTAACTATGTAGTACGGAAGACGTACAAGATTTGGTATTCTTACTTGTTTTAAGTATATAAAGACGTGTTTTGTTTTAAGAATGTATAAGTCCCTTGGTTAGGGGAAAAGTATAATTTTACTAAAGTGTAGGGTTAATGTAACAACTTTATGGGAAGTTGGTTTATTAGCTTTATAAAAGGTTAATGAGAAGAGATTTACTCTAAGTAAGATAAGTAAGGACAAATGATTTGATGTATGAAAGGCAAATTGATTTTAAAGCATCAATTGCCCAAAGGTTTTATATGAAAAGGAGTCACTTTTAAAAGAGTTGAAGTATGTAGTACTTGGGTTAAATTCCCGGTTTTCTTTTATTAAAGATATGATTAAGTGTCTTAAGTAAACTAAAATGAGAGCATATATGAACAAGGCTAATAAGAAGTTATAAGTTTTCTTAACTTATTTATGATTATGATATGATGACAGTTTGAGCTAGGGTAAGAGTATATCTGAGGGGCAAGCCCCAAGATCGTTATACCACCTTCTTCACGGTAAGAGTATGAATGAGGGGCAAGCCCCAAGATCGTCATACCACCTTCTCCAGTGTAAGAGTATATCTGAGGGGTAAATCCCCAAGATCGTTATACCATCTGCTTCAGTGTAAGAGTATATCTGAGGGGTAAGTCCCCAAGATCGTTATACCATCTGCTTCAGGGTAAGAGTATATCTGAAGGGTAAGTCCCCAAGATCGTTATACCACCTGTTCCGTGGATTTGCTACCCACGATGCGAGGAATACCTCATGCGAGTCCTTATGGGCTTATGCGGTTGAAATAGTCCCACGTGCGGTAGTCACCTATCACGAGGAATACCTCATGCGGGTCCACAGGACCTATGCGGGTGAAATAGTCCCAGGAGTAGGGGTGCTTATTGATACTACGGGCGAGGTACCCTGTTTTGATCATGAGCCTCCTATTTTATGCAGTATTATATATATATACTTGTCACTCTCATTGTTAGTAAGGCACAGTAAAAGGTATTTTGATTATCTTCCAGGACTCCAGCTTACTTTTAGACTTATGATATCATTATTACAGTATTTTCCAGTTTTACATACTTGGTACATATTGTGTACTGACCCCCTTCCTCGGGGGCTGCGTTCATGCCGCAGGTAAGAGTAAGAAGATTGTGGATCCTCGTTCTTAGGATCACTGTTCCGGTGTCAGAAGCTCCATTTCTCCGGAAGCTTGTTTTGTTGGTACGGTTACTCCCTGATGCTATAGATATTGTGTACATTCAGGGGTATGGCGGGGCCCTGTCCCGCCACAGTTTTTATCCTTAAGAGGTTTGTGGCCATGTATGTGTTTTGGGCTGTAAGAACAAGTTGTACTGCTATACTTTCGATTTAGTATGTTTTTATGGAAGGCAGCCTTATCGGTTGGCCAGTGATGTTTACCTTATTATAAGTTATGTGTTATGTATGTTCCGCTGCTATTCTCTGATGTATACCTGACAGGGTACCCCGGTAGGGTACCAGTCGCGGCCCCGGGGTCGGGTCGTGACAACTTGTCTCTAAAATATCTAAGGTCAAAGTCTTCCAAGACCAAGACAAGTGGGGTGGGGGTGTGTCACGTGTCACCCTCTCATTGGTCTAAAAATATTTCATCTCCCAAAAATCCATAATTGGCCAAAATATCTCAAAAATATTGTGGGCCCCACAAAACCGTAAAATTTTCCCCTGGGCCCCACATGACCAAATCCGAAATTTAAAATCCAAAATTCCAATATATTCAAAAAGTCTCAAATACCAACTTTGAGAACCAAATTCCATTTAACAAACTTTTTTCCTTCACGAGGTTCGGAAGATTTTCCTTAGGTAACACAATTCTTTCTTTCGTTCCAACTTTCAAATCTTATTTCCATACGTTCGTTCTCATTTCAATCTCTTGAAAATACGGGGTGTAACAATATCTCAACCTTTTTGTCACAATAGTATGACTACTACCCTTGCCTTTCTCAGTTGTTTAGGACCACGACCTTATTTAGTTTGCATCTTAGAAGGATACATACATGAGAAGATAAACCATATTCAATCAATAGGCACAAGAAAATATCAAATACAAGCACTAAAATCATGACGTTAGGTTCTTAGGTGTCTAAAGACCATACAAAATTTGATGAACCGTCAAAATAATTTGACGTTACCATACAAATATTGTACAATCTTTAAAATTATTGACAGTACCATCAAATAATTTTCAGGGTCTGTATTCTTTCAAAAATTCACACATACGAGTATTAGTCAACCAATTTACATACTTTTGTCGGGGCTCAGGTTACTTAAAATTCACCCCCGTTTCTTAAGATTACACATATTGGTACATTATAAGGTTTTGTTTGGTGGGCATAACAATTTCAAGACAAAGTTATCTATCGAAATGTCATCCAACCCTTTGGAGGTTACTCAGACTTCACTTCCGATTGTTAATCCATTTTATCATAATCAATTTCACGAACAGTTGGCGGGCATAATGAATCGACACGAATGTGAATCAAAATGCTCACCGACTCAATGGAGGTACGATATTCTCTTCCTCATAAGCTCTAAAATACATCACACATACCAATTCCCTTACCCCAACCAATAATGTCAACCAAATTCAGAACATAGCAAGAATTCAAGTTCAATTTCAAACCCTAGGTTCATAAAAATTACACATAAGTATTAATCAGAATACTTTAGTTCACTACCATGATAATGCACCCACAAGAGAGTTCAAACACCAACAATCACAAAAACTCTCACAATATCAATTATCAGTTGAATTGTAAACCCCAGGCGCACTACCCAAAAACCAATAGGAAACAACACACGTGGTTATATGCTTAACATTCACCAAGAAAGGCAGTTCAACATCAACATACCTAATAGTAGCAGAATTTGCAAGAAAACAAGTGGTGTACACTGCTCAAATCGATTGATGCTTTGTTTGTATGGGTTAGGTTTTTTTGCAGGGAATGACAGTGAGTGTGGTGATGAAATATGAGGTGTAGTGGATAGTTAATAGAGGTTTGTTGAGTATCGATTATGGAAGAGGGAAGGAGTGATGCGTTTTGATTTTAGAAGGAATGGGAAAGAAATACCATCGGTCTAAGTTTTGATAATTGTTGACATTATTTGGGGGGTCGTCAAATTTTTGACGGTACAATCAAGTGGTTTTACGATCCCTAAAGTTTCAAAACATACCTGAGCTTTTTAATGAAGTGACACAAAATGATGGACCGTCAAATATTCGACAGTCCATCAACTTTACCTTCTCACAATTTCCATCAAAATAGTGAGCACCCTTTGAACCCTGGTAAGAGTCGGTAGGGACTGACAGACCGTCAAACATTTTATGGTCCGTCAATTTTCTCTGTGGCCTGAATTCTACAAACATTTATTTTTATCTGAGACCTAAAATTCCCACAACACCAACATAATTACACAACCCAAAAACACAAACACTATTGAAAAGAAAGAAAACAAAGAAAATACAGAAATTTAAACATGGGTTTCCTCCCATGAAGCACTTGATTTAACATCGTGGTACGATAGTGATACCCGTTTATTTAGGAGTGTATCCATGCTTTAGAAGGTGTCTATCCACAATCTTATCACCATCAATGCAGACATGATAGTGTTTCATGGCCATTTACTTTAAAAGTTCGAGTATTGTCTTTAAACTTTAATTCCATCGAACCATTGGGTGAAACACTCACCACTTGGAACAGCCCAGACCATTTCGATTTCAACTTTCCTGGGAAAAGTTTCACCCTCAAATTGAAAAGCAAAATATCATTCTTTCGACTGAAAGTCCAGCTTCAGAATCTTCTTGTCATAATAATGCTTCATTCTCTCCTTGTATAGGGCTTAACTCTCATATGCTTGATACTTGAACTGATCCATCTCATTGAATTAAAATAACAGAAGCTTGGTTGCTTTATCCCGATCCATATTAATCTTTTTCAGTCCACGTGGCTTTGTGTTTGAGCTCAACAGGTAGGTGACACGCTTTACCAAAAACTAGCTGGTAAGGTAAAGTCCTAATGGACATGTTGAACGCCATTCGATATGCCCAAAGAGAATCATCTAGCTTCCTTGACCAGTCAGTCATGTTAGCATTAACTGTTTTAACTAGTATACTTTTGATCTCTCGGTTTGAAACTTCAACTTGGCCACTCATTTGAGGATGATACAGAGTGGCCACTCGGTGCTTAACCACATACTTCTCCAGCACCCCATCAAATGCTCTATTACAAAAATGTGAACCCTCATCAGTGATAATTGCCTTGGTGTGCCAAAACGAATGAAAATGTTCTTCTTCAAGAACCCTGTCACACTCTTGGATTCATTATTGGGTAAAGCCCTTATGTCTACCCGTTTAAAGACATAATCAACAGCAACCAAGATATATTTCATTCCACATTAGCTTACAAAGGGACCCATGAAGTCGATTTCCTACACATCAAATATTTCCACCTCTATAACATAATTTAGAGTCATCTCATGTTTCCTCAATTGATTCCCTATCGTTATCATTGGTCACATGACCTAGCAAACATATTTTCATCCCGATACATGGTGGGCCAGTAATACCCACATTCAAGAACTTTAGCAATTGTCCTATTTCCACTGTGATGACCCCTAGCCAGAGAGTCATGGCATGCTTTTAGAATGACATCACCTCATCTTGAGAAACATATCTCCTAATCATATTATCAGCACAAGTCCAGAACAAATATGGCTTATCCCAATGATACTAGCGACAGTCTCATAAGAATTTTTTCTTTTGATAAATTTTTAGCTCCTCAAGAAATAGACCAGTAAATAGAAAATTAGCAATATTAGCATACGATGGAGTTGTGGAACAAGACAAAGCCAAAAGCCTCTCATCAGGAAATGCATCATCTATATCTAGCACTTCATTCGAACCACCAGTCTCTTCAAGTCGCGAAATATGATCAGCAGCCTGATTTTCAGACCCTTTTAGGTTTTTAACCTCAAAATCAAACTCTTGCATTAATATTATCCAATGAATCAGTCTTGGTTTGCCTATTTCTTCACCATCATATACCCTAACATAATATGGCCTGTATACACAACCACTTTTGAACATAGCAGGTAAGATAGAAATTTCTCGAAGACATAGACAATAGCCAGAAGTTTTTGATCGATCACTGTATAATTCATTTGAGCTACATTAAGAGTCTTTCTAGCATAATAAATTGAGCACGTGATCTTATTGTGCCTTTGACTAAGCACCGCACCAATAGCAAAACCGCTAGCATCATACATCAACTTAAAAGGCAACAACCAATCTGGCGAAGTAATAATAGGAGCTAAACACTTTCATCGCACACAAACTTAGCCTCTTTTCAATAAGCTTGTACATATAAGTAGCAATTTTAAAAAAGTCATTTATGAAGCGCCTATAGAAACCAGCATGTCCAAAGAAGCTACGAACTCCCTAAAATAAGATAGGCGGGGAAAGCTTGGAAATCACCTCAATCTTGTCTTTATCGACCTCAATACACTTTTCATAAATTTTATGACCGAGCACAATACCCTTTTTCACCATGAAATGACACTTCTCCCCATTAAGGATAAAACTAGTCTCTTTGTACCACTTCAATACCTGACCCAGATGGTCAATACATACATCAAATGAATCCTCTACAACTGAGAAATCATCTATGAAAACTTCCCAGTCCACCATGTTAGATAAGATAGACATCATACACCTCTGAAATGTGGTCGGAGTATTACACAACACAAAAGGCATCCTACTGAAAACAAAGGTCCCATAGGGACAAGTGAATGTGGTATTTTATTGATCCTCAAGTGTGATATTTATCTAATTATAGCCAAAATACCCATCAAGAAAGCAGTAATATGACCATCTCACTAGTCGATCAGGCATTTTATGAATAAAAGACATAGAAAAATAGTCTCAATAAGTTGCAGCATTTAGCTTCTTGTAGTCCATACACACTTTCCAACTTGTGACTGTTCCCTATGAAATCAACTCATTCTTTGCATTTTGCACCACAGTGATGCCACCATTTTTGGGAATGCACTGACTGGGTTAACCCACGAACTATCAGTAATAGGGGTAGAAAACTCCAGCATCTAACCAATTGAGAACCTCCTTTTTAACCACCTCTTGCATCAGTGTATTCAATCTTCTTTGGAGCTCCACACTTGGTATATTATCTTCTTCAAGATGGATCTTGTTTTAAAATATTACAGAGGGGATCCCCCGAATGTCAGCTATGGTCCAAGAAATATCTTGGTTGTATTTTCTCAGAACCTCTAAAACCCTATTCATTTGCTCTTTAGGCAACAATATATATATAACATTACAGGAAAAGTATTATTCGGACCAAAGAACTCATACCTCAAATGAGAAGGAAGTTGTTTCAGCTCATGCTTTTGTGGTTCAATAATTGAAGGTTTTGCTGGAGGAGTCACCTTGTTCTCTAAATCAAGATAAAGTGTCTTTGGTGAGTAATTGTATGAACCAAAACCTACCACCGAATTTACAGTCTCCACATACTCTTCCATAACATCACCATCAAAGTTTACCAAAATTGAAGCTAGAGCCTCTTCGAGACACTCTTTCTATATTTTTTAATTCAATGGCCTTTTCAATCACATCTACACATCTATCACTAAAATACTCTCGGTAGCTTCACTCTCTTGCACACTTGAAATGTAACTTCCTCATCATTAACTCTGAACTTGATCTCATTTTTCTTTGAATCCATGAGTGCCCTTCCAATATTAAGGAAAAACCGACCCAAAATAATCAAAATATCTTTGTCAACTGCACAATCTAGAATTATAAAATCAACAGGAAGAAGAAACTCACCCACACGAATAAGAATGTCATCAATTACTCCCAACAGCCTCTTAATAGATTTATTAGGCATATGTATTCTCATACTAGTTGGCCTCGAATTACCCGAACCTAATTGCTTGTAGATCGACATCAAGTTAATACTAGCCACATTATCACAAATGGCTCTGACAAAATCGTGTTGAGCGATAGTTCAAGAAATAGTGAAGGCCCATGAATCTCATTTAGTTTGGACCTTTGTGACAGAAATAATCGAAATCACACGATGAGTCACACTTATTATGTCATGCTTAATCAGTCTCTTCTTACTGATCCACTCCTTCAAATATTTAACAAATATCGATATTTTCTAGAATGCATCCAAGAATTGAATATTCATCGACAACTACTTCAACTAATCATAAAATCTCTGACATTTTGCATCTTCAGTTTTCTTCATCAACTTTTGAGGGAAGGGAGGTGTGGATTTGAACAGTTATGCCAATGGTATCAGAGCCCCTATTACCTTTCCTTTTCCATATTCTAAGATCATCTCTGAAGCCTTTGGTTTCTCTGTAATAACATGACAACTTCAACAACACTCGGGTCTGGGATAAGTATCTCATCATCTGCATAGGCACATCAAGTGGTGCATCTTCTTCTAACTCAATGCGTTCTAAGTCAACAACTTTCTCAACCTCACTTTGAAGTAGTTTCCCAATCTGAGTAGTGATGGCATTTCAATTGGCCATATCACCTCCAGTGTTTTTAGGATTCTAAATAGTAGCACTAGGAAGTGTACCCCACTTCCTTAGATATTTCTCTCTTGAAAGGTCTCTCATTTGTGGTTCAAGCTTCTGAATAAAATCTGTGTGAGAATCCACTACTACAGTTAAATCTTTCATGGACTTGTCTATTCTCTATTGATTAGACAATACCATTTCAATCATGCTCTCCAATCTAGAATTACCCTAATTATTTGAATAATTCTCTTGCCAATTTTGTGAATTGGACCCTTGGACATTTGGTGAAACATATACATCAGAATTCTAATTACCGTAGTTACCATTGTTGTTGTAGTTCCCCTGGTTCAAACCACTATAATTGTTTTGGCCGTACTGAGTATCTAGTCTTTATTGCTTCACTGATTTAATTCTGGTACTGATTCTAATACCCAAACCTCTAGTTTTGATAGTTCTGCTTTTGATAACCCCCTGGGAGTTATTTCACATAGTTAGCATCTTCAAACTGCATTGGTCGACCCTCAGCATATGGTCCATCATGTGGCTGATACATACCACTTTGTAGTGATTGCAAACCATCAACTGCATTCACTACCTTCATCTCATCTTCATTCATCCTCATGGTCAACAAACTGATATTTGTGGCCATCTGAGCAATGGTATGATCTCTCTCTTAGTTCTCGTTTACTATGATAATCAGTATAGGAGCCCTATATGCTACTCTATCACTACCACTTAAGTGAAATTCTTGATTATGTGTTGTCAGCTTTTCAGGCAAGTTGGTGATACACATAAAGGTTTTGTGCATAAAGCATCCACTTGCTACATTATTAGCCATGACTGCGTCATCAGATCTAGCCCAATTCAAAATTTCTCCATAAGAACATTCTCTGAAAAACCATGATTTAGAGACTGCATCAAGTATTACTTGAATTTCTCCCATGCCTTATAAATTTGCTCTCTCTAGAGCTGCTTAAATTCGAAAATCTTGTCCCGAAGCTTATCTTTCTTGTTCAGAGGAAACAATTTTTTAGGAAAACATTCACTAGCTCAGCTTAAGTATGGATTGAGTTATACGAAAACTTCTCGAACTATGTCCTAGCTTCCCCAGACAAAGAATATTTGAATATACGAAGCCTTAGTTGTTACACTCCGTAGTTTCAAGACATGTATATGAGAACGTAAGTAAGGAAGTAATACTTGACCGTTGGAAGAAAGTATAACTACATTTTCTTAAGGAAATATTTCGAAAATGTGAAGACGACAATTTGTTTACTTGGAGTTCAATTCTCCTAATTGGAGTTACGAAATTAGTTTTAGATTTTGAAGTCTTGGATTTGGTCATGTGGGGCCCACCGGAAATTTCACAATTTTGTGGGGCCCACGAGATTTTGAGATATTTTGGCCAAGTATAGAAAAAAAATAGTGAAGAATTATTTTTGGACCAATGGGAGGGCGACACGTGTCACCCTTCCACTTGTCTTGCAAAGATGATACACTTTAGATATTTTGAGACAAAGGGGACAAGTGGATATGTGGTCTACATGGGTCTCACTCCACTTGGCAAGACACTTAAATATATATCCAAGTCTTGCAAGACTTGGATCATTATACACTTCATCCAAAAAGCTCTCATTTTCTCCCTTTAGCTCTAGATTTTCGAGAACACCATAGCCAAGAACAACAAGTGTTGATTAAGTTTCTTTCTCCATGATTAAGCTCATAAACCAAGTGATAAACCAAGTTAACTCTCCATGACCTTCAAACTTGTCTTGGCCGAGAACAAAACTTGAAAACCCTAGCTTGTTTATCAACTTTTTGGAAGTAAAACGAGAAGGGAAGATGGTTATAAGCTTGTAGAGGATACATGTGTGTGATTGAAACTTGAAGAAGTGGTGTAAAAGAGGAGCAAATTGTCGTGAGATATTGGACTGTTGTTAGGCGATTTCCACGTGCTCAACGCAAGTGTACCTATCGTTACAAGTAATAGAGTCTTGGTAAGACCGAATATCGTCCTCAGAGACTGGTTATCAAGTACCGATTATCTAAGCTTTAGTTTCTATTTGGTGAACGCTAATTTGTTTGTATTTTTATCTAATACTAAAAGTAAGTGCAGAAAGTAAACTAATTATGATACTACTTTGGTTTAAATCAGTTATGATGGAAATAGGGCATTCCAATATCCTCGACTATCTACTTTTTCAATCCTTAATGCAACAACAATGGTTTCCTCTTCTACGTTAAGATAGCGGTTAACTAGACTGCCTTATATTCCGGTTAGGACATATAATCACTCAACCCCAGCGCAGAACTCTTCTATATTTCTATGATAGGATTTACCACATAGGAGGATTAAGAACAGTAACCTATAATGCTACACAAGTATCGGGGTACTTTCGTCCGCGATTTTAACATATGTCTATTCAACTACAGCATATTCAAATCTCACCTTTCAGAATTTTGATTCGAAATCATATATGTGATGAAAATTAGTGATCAGTTAATTATCAAGCAATCAAAACAATTATTGAATAGATCTTAATATGACTGAAGAAGAAATCACTAATAATGCATTAATTCATAAATAAAGCTTCAAACGATTCATAAGGAAAGCCCTAAATAAAGTGTCTATCTCCTAGCCATAGTCACGCTAAGAACTAACACAAAATCCATACATAAACTGAATTAAAAAGAAAGAAAGAAAGAAAGAAAGAGAAAAGAAAATACTAGAACTAGGTCTCCAATCTTGTGGCCTCCAAGAGTTGTGTTGTAGAATATGTACAAGGATCCTCCCCTTTTCTAAAACCCTTTCTTAGGCTTTTTATATTCTCCCCAAAAGAACCCTCTTTCGAACCACTTTGCCCCTGCCAAAATTAGCTTATTTTCATCAAAAACACGCATCGGAACCGCGGCCCTCCGCTCCTGGGCCGCGGCTCTCTTTCAGCCAAAATCAAATGCAGGTACTGGAAAAAATGGGTCGCGGCCCTTCGTTCAGGAGTCGCGGCTCTTAATGGCTCAAATCCCTGATAAGTTACTGCCTCTGAGGGGCCGCGACCCTTCGTCCAGGAGCCGCGGCCCTTCGTCCAGGAGTTGCGGCCCTTGACCTGTTTTGTCCGGAATTCGCCTGATTTCTTCTATTCTTCTCGTGGCTTCCTAGGCTTCATTCCTTGGGCATGTGCTTATGCAAATTTTATCTCCATTGAGTTCATTTCTCCTTAAAAGTGGTATTCTCTCCTTTGAAACCGTTGTGACTCAAAAGAAAGGAAAACAACCCTAATATTATACTAAATACAAATTAAAAGGGTAAAAACTAACTAAAAATTACTCAAAAAAGTGTACCAAAATACACTCAACAACTGTTTTGGACAATTTTTGGGCTAAAAATAAGGTAAGAGTTCTTCTTCTTTTAAAGTAATTGGATACTACATGTTATGTTTAAGGGATGAACTTGTGTTAAGAAAGAAATGGAAAATAAAAAGTGTAAATGATAGATGTTGTGTCTTGGCCGAGACTAGACATTTTCGGCGTCGTTGGATTCGTTGGTTATTATTGTTGTTATTTACACTTGTCGCGTATTAAAATGAAGTAATCTTGTTATTGATATGCGATATGGAGTATATATAAGTGTTTAAATGTGAATTGGATTATAAAGAATTATGGAAAAGGGGCTTTGGATTGTTGTAGTTGTTGTGGCCGAGAAACTGCCCAAAACTGTTAGATGTTGTCGTGTCGTTTTATGGACTGTTTTGTGGTGCTATTATGCTGAAAAATCATCCACCAACATGCATGATTAATATGGTAAAATTGCTAATGAAAGTCCTAAGGAATAAGGGTGTAAAAGGGTGTTAAAGGCTTCCCATTTTACCCTTATTGTTGATTGAATTGTGGACTATTTTTATTGACTATTTTATATAGATTAAGGTGCCGAATTTTACACGTCAAGTAGGCGTGTAATCCCCTTTGGTTGTTGTTTTGATTGTGCCTTAAATGGGGCTTGATTGTTGTTGAATTTGGGTCTTGGAAAATGTGGAAAAGTACGTATAAACGGGGGAAGTGCTGCCCAAATATTTGTAGAATAAGAGGACCATTACTTGGTATATGTCCTATACTAGTGAGTATGAAGTTGATAGAAGTGTTATTGTCATTATAGGTTAAAGTAATTTGAGACGTATCCTAGATTGTAGAGTTGGTTAGCTCGTCAATAAGGTATGTGAACTATCCTTCTTCTTCTAGCATGATTCCTTTTTATAAAATGAGTGGATCCTATTCCTTAATGATATATTCCCTTAATGGTACTTTGGGTTTTATAAAATGGAAGTTGTTATATCCATTCTCTTAATAGTACTTTGGGTTTTATAAAATGGAAGTTGTTATATTCATTCTCTTAATAGTACTTTGAGTTTCTAAAATGGAAGTTGTTATATCCATTCTCTTAATAGTACTTTGAGTTTCTAAAATGGAAGTTGTTCTATTCATTCTCTTGATAGTACTTTGGGATTTCTAAAAGGAAAGTTCATTTTAATGATTATAAAAGAATGGTTGCCTTATTACATCGAGCCTTAATAAAGGGTCGGGTTATGTCACACATTTTCATTGATACATCGAGCCTCAAAATGGGTCGGGTTATGTCACAGTTGCATTCATTACATCGAGCCTCAATAAAGGGTCGGGTTATGTCACACATTTGCATTGATACATAGAGCCTCAAAATGGGTCGGGTTATTTCACAGTTGCATTCATTACATCGAGCCTCAATAAAGGGCCGGGTTATGTCACAAATTTGCATTGATACATCGAGCCTCAAAATGGGTCGGGTTATGTCACAGTTGCATTCATTAGATCGAGCCTCAAAATGGGTCGGGTTATGTCATAGTCGCATTGATACATCGAGCCTCAAAATGGGTCGGGTTATGTCACAGTTGCATTCATTACATCGAGTCTCAAAATGGGTCGGGTTATGTCACAAAGATACTTACATCGAGTCCCACAATGGACCGGATTAGTATAAAAGAAAGTACCGTGGTTACGGTTGAATCATTTTGAAAAAGTAAAGCTGACTCTCATTTTTATAAGGCACGGTGTACTGGTATTTGATTATTATACTTGTTTCTTGTTATCTTTTTGGTCGGTTATAATCTCATTACAGTACTTATTGTTTCACATACTTAGTACATTTTTCGTACTGACCCCCTTTCTCCGGGGGGTTGCGTTCATGCCGCAGATTTAGGTACGCAGTTTGGTGATCTGCAAGTGTAGGATCCTTGCTCAGAGGTTTTGGGATAGCTCCATTGTTTTGGGGCTTATCATTTTGGTACTGAATCTTTCATTACAGGCTTTTGTACATTTATGGGTACGGTGGGGCCTTGTCCCGTCATAGTTCTCTATCAAACTCTTAGAGGTTTGTATTCATATGTGGGTTGGACTCGTGTACAGCGTAGTTTCTTTTTGGTTTATATATATATATATATATATAATGGCAGTCTTGTCGGCTTTGCCTTTGCTTGTTACAAAAAAATGAGTTTTATTTAGCTTCCGCAGGTTACTTGTGATGTATGGGTAGAAGGGTGCCCAGGTAGGGCACCAGTCGCGGGCCCGGGGTTCGGGTCGTGACATTAGTGCATCTAGAGAAGTCACATTCTGAGTATATATCGGGCACACACCCAAAAAAAATCTCAAGTGTTGGCGAGGATCATTATTGGTAGATGTCCGAAAATAACCCTCAAGCTTGAGCATCTGATAGAGTGCACTGTCAATTTTGAAGTTAGCACCAGCTCTAGGTAGAACGGTGGTTGATGCGTACTCAACCTCCTGAAGAAGAGCAACAAAGACATTCTCTCCTTCATTTTCAAATTCTTATTATAGAGGAACTAGATTGCCTCCCCTATCACCATTAGCTCCACAACCGTTGTTTCTACCTTCTATATTACCTAGTTTACCAGAAAAAGCAATCCAAGTGTCATGGAATATAAAAATACTTAAGTAAGCAAATACTCTTTAGTAATGTCAAAATTGTATTCTCAGGCAACGTCGCCACAATTTGATAGGCTCAAATTACACCTAAGTTATTGCGTAAAGTAGACGTTGTCAAATATAGCAACCCAATGAGGATGGGGTCGAATCCCACAGGTAATATGGTGATAAAATGTTACTATCGTAGTGTATCACTTGATGTAGGTATTTTTCTAATTCCATAAATATTGTAAAAGATTGTATAATGCTAATAGTTATATTGATTTTAATTGATTTCAGATAATTAAGAAACTAAAATTGTGTCCCCACTTAGGTTAGATGCTATGCTCTAGGTATTAACGTAATATACTCATTATGGATTGCATATTATATGCCCGTAATCTCTATTTGACTTTTTAATATTTCTCAATAGTTAGAAAGTGTTTAAATTCACGATTTTCCCAAATATAGAAGATGAATATTAAGAATGATTAAATATTCCAAGTAAAACTCATCTTATTCCTAAGTGAATTTATTAAAAAAGAGTTAACGTCCCGAGTCCTTGATAATTACTTCTACCAAACCCTACTAACTTTCCCAAAAAAGTAGAATTTATTGCTTAGATTAATGTTTACAACCACTAATCAACATGAACGAATAAAAATTAATTAAATACTAACAATACACAATTCATATATTATGACTAACAAACTATTGCATAACACTCACCAGTGGATTCACAATCTCAGATAGAAGTTTAGCTAATCGTATTGTTGATGTTAACAAAAAGCATTGAAATTGTCATTAAACTTACAAACGAAGAATCGAAGATGAAAATAATGGAACCTTGTTCTTGAAATCCTCAATATATGCTAAGTATTTATTCTCTCAATACAAGATGTAAATCAGATGATAATCTAATAATAAAACCCTACAAAGTATTTATACAAGTCAAAATTTTGGAATTGAACTTGACAACAATCCATGTTTGCTAAATTCGACGGACAGTCAAATTAATGATGGTTCATCAAATATTTAACGGTTTACTTGATGTCTTCAATCTATTGTCCATCAAATGTTCGATGGTACCGTAAAATAACTCTGATACTTTGTCTATTTGTAGTAGATAACTTTGACGAGACAATTATCCAATCCGTCAAAATATTGACGGACCATCAAATCAGACCGTAATTTTTATATGATACTTGAAAACTCTCAACTTTTTCTCTCCAACATTTTGAAGGCTCCATTGTACGGTCCATCAAATATTTAATGGTCCATACAATTTCAAAAACATGGGACTTTATGTCATTTTCCTTATTTTTGCTTTTCGATTTCTAATTACTTGAAACATAAATAAAACACATAAAAATGATACAAACTTGCTTAAAACAAGTAAAACTTATAACTAAAAAGCATCAAATATGTCGTACTTCCACGTCATATCAATTTACTTTCAACATTTAAATTTTGCACTATATTTGTAAGCAGTTGACTAGCACCTTGAGATAGTCGACTAAGAAGAGAAAAAAATACTATTCACCCTCTCCCTCCACTTGCACTTTCAATTGGTATCAGAGTTTGGTCTCATGGTATATTTTCTTAACTGCAAGTGAGAAAAAGATCATGTCAAACCACGTTATGAATGGAGCTTTATTTGAAGAATGCACTTCTCAAACTAGACCATCCTACTTCAATGGGAAACATTTCTCTCATTAAAAGGTTAGAATGGAAACCTAAATCAAGTCATATGATGTTCAGATCTAGAGGGTCGTCAAACTAGGAGACACTCCTATGCCCAAAACCAAGATTGATGAAAACAAGAAGGAAGAAACGACATCAACTGATGAGTTGGCCTCCTTAGCCAACTACACTAAATTAGGCACTTATTGGGAGGCAACCCAGCTTGTATTTTATTTTTATTATATAATGTCACATTTTATTTTGTTTTTATTTTACAGTTTATGGGAAGTCTGAGTTCCTGAAGTTGAAGTTGAGGAGTATGTTTGAGCTTAAGTTTGGGGTCGTCCCGACCCTTGATGTTGATGATTATGCTGCTAGCTAGGCCCTAGAGGGCATCAGGGGGTATTTCTTACTATGCTTTGTTTTATTTTGCTTGTATATACATTGAGGGCACTGCATGTCTTATGTGTGGGGTCATAAATACGTTCTTGTGTATTGTAAAATTTTGAGGTTAAGGATGATGACAAATATGTCGTAGGATTTTATTTTTAGTAGTTTTTGAGTCTTAAAGTCTTAAAAAATCAAGAAAAATGGAAAATTTAGAAAATATTTTATTTTTTAAATTTTTTTTTTGTAGCTTCTTAAGTCCCTCATTAGTAGCATACATCACCCGTCCCCTTGAGTTTTCTTATAACCTCAGTTCTTTCCCGATGGGACCTTTGAACTAGGTAATTTTAATTTATTTTAATTTATTTTAATTTTTAAGAGTAGATTGTTTTAGTGGTTGTAAAAGAGGGAGAAGAAAAATCTTTGTGACTTGTTTGATACTAGCATATTTAGGTTTGAGCTTGAATAGTAATTTCTCGTCAATGCTTGAGTAAAGAAAAAGATAGCAGACTTCTGACACCTAGTCTCAGGGATGTGACTCTGTATATAGCTTTTTCTTATTTTGGAGTTTTCCATGGCCATGTATGTCTTAGAGTAGAATTGATCCATCTTGATTGATACTTGTGTCATATGGAGAAATTTGTACATATATTTCTTGTTTTCCATCTTAGTCTAGAATTTGTCATGCATGTTATTGAAGCGAAATAAAAAGTGTTTCTCTTTTTAGAAGATGAAGATAGGATTTCTTTGATATATCTTGTGAATCATAGCCTTTTCAGATATTGTTACCACTAGTTAGCCCTTCCTGTTGTTGATTCTATTTTATATACATTTTTGAGTCCTTTTTAGTTAGTATTTTTCCTGTTTTCTTTGTGTTTTGTATAGTGGTAGGGTTGATTTTTCTTTATTTTGAGTCACAACGGTCCTAAGCGAGAAAATACCTAAAAATGGGTTGAAAAGAGCAGAAAATGAGTCCCGGGAAGATAGAATAAATCTGGCGAAATTCCAGACGAGAAAAGATCAAGGGCGTCGGCGAATGGAATGAAGAGTCGCGGGTGAAAATTTGGAGTCGAGGTACCAAGGCGAATCAAGAAAGAAATTCTGTCATGGCCTTGTATTCGCCGAGCCGCGGCCGCCTCGAGTGAGCAAAGTTGTTTCTACCGAAGCTGCACTGTGGCGCTAACCTGGCTAAGCGGCGGCACCGATGCGGGAATTTGAGAAAAATGGGCTGAATTTCAGTCAGAAACCTAAGACTCAGAAAAGGTTTTGGGACAAGTATAAATAGAAGGTCTTGGCTCATTATTCAGGGACCAGAAATCACCTCTTGAGAATAGATTTAGAGCTTAAGGATTCATGCAATTCCAGTTCTTCTTTGTTCTTCTGTATTAGCGTATGTATGAGATTTTTAGTTTGTAATTATTTTATTATGAACTAATTACTTTGTTAGGGGTTTAAGTCGGATTCGCTTGAACCCCTCATTATGATATTAATGTTATAGTTTGATTTCTTCATCTATGTTATTGAGATCTATTCAACTTGTGATGATTGTTTGATAATTAACTGATCACTAATTCTCATAACTTATATGATTTTAAATCGAGATCTGAAAAGGAATATTTAAATATGCTATAGTTGTTTAGACATAGGTTAAAATCGTGGACGAAAGTACCCCGATACTTTTGTAGTAAATAAGGTTATTGTTCTTAATCCTCCTGTGTGGTAAAACTTATCATAGAAATATAGAAAGTTTCTGCATAAGGTTGAGTTTCTATATGTCCTAACTAGAATATATAACAGATTAGTTAACATGCTATCTCAGTAGAAAGAAGATGATGACTGGGTATTAATACTTGATATGGTTCGATTCATGATGAGCTTTTCAGCTTTACCAACATACCTTTGGGGATATGCTATACAAACCTCGATATATGTTCAGAACAGGGTTCATTCCAAATTAGTTGAAAAGATGTCATATGAGATATGGTGTGGCAAGAAGCCAACTCTTAGACACATGAGGCTCTGGGGTGTCCTGCATATGTCAAGAAGATGCTCACTGATAAGTTGGAATCCAAGAGTGATAAATATTACTTTGTAGAGTATCCAAATGAAACTAAGGGATACTATTTCTATCTTCCTACAGAACATAAGATCATTGTTTCTAGGAACGCAACTTTCCTTGAAGAAGAATATATCTACAAGAAAGAGAGATGCACAGAGATAGAACTTGAAGAAATTCAAGAACAACAAAGTAACACAGAGGTTGAATCCTTTCCGAATGATCAAGGCAAGAATTTAGTGGGAGCTTTTGGCAAAGATTGGGTACTTAGGGTATGCCTTTCGGCCAGTGGGAGTGTCGCGAGGAATGATGCAGAAATGCAAGACCCTCCTACACAGACCTTGGGAGCAAGTGCAGTGATTGCACCTCCTCCAATTGAGGAAAGACATGAAAATAATATTCCTGAAAGCTCTCATGTTTGTGGATCAACCAACACACAAGAACCTTCTCACAGTCAGAACATACCTAGAACTGAACTGCAAAACAATTAACTCCGTAGGTCGACTTGAACTCATCATCATCCATAAAGACTAAATCTACTTGTGGAAACACATAGCGAGATAGATATTCCAGATGATGATGATCCTACAACCGACAATGAAGCAATGGTGGACATTGATTCGAAGAGATGACAAGAAGCTATGAAATACGAAATATAATCTATGTATGTCAATCAAGTGTGGAATTTGGTTGATTTTCCAAATGGGGTTAAACCCATAGGATGCAAATGGGTCTTCAAGAAGAAGATTGATGCATTTAGCAAGGTTCAGATTTATAAGGCTAGACTGGTGGCTAAAGGTTATAATCAGCGGCCTGGTGTCGATTATGATAAAACCTTTTCACTTATCGTTAATATTAAGTCTATTTGGATTTCGCTTGCGATAGCTGCACATTATGACTATGACATTTGGCAGATGGACATCAAAACTGCATTCCTCAATGGTAATGTAATTGAGGAAGTGTATATGAAACAATCCAAGGGTTTTTCATCTGAATCCAGACTAAATGTTGTGTGCAAGCTATAGAAGTCCAGGCTAAGCACAAAATATTCCAAATAATTAGACTTACATGAATCTTTGGCATATCTAACTTAAGCACACAGATTTTAGCTTCTCATTTCACTACATTATCCCACTTAATTCACTAGGCATTTCAAGTAAACACAGCATGCATGATCATAAAAAAAAATCTGACTCATATAAAACACACAAAAAAACAAACAAAAAGACTCAAAAATAGACACACACAAATAAAATAAGAAACTCCCCCCTCCCAAATGTAAACTACACATTATCCCAAATGTGTAAGACTCAAAAATAAAAGGAACGACTTACAGACAACAGCGGCTCAAAATGGTGGTGGTGGCGGCGGATACTGCATTAACGGAGAATTTCCAATTGGCGTTGCGGCCCTGATTTTTGGTGTCGCGACGCCTAATTTCCTGCAACCCTCTGATTAATCGGTGCCGCGGTGCTGCACCAATTTTTTTTTTTTTTTTGCTTTCCAGCGTTTTTCCGTGCTTCATGTCCATTTTCCTCACCTGTCATCACAAAACAAACAAAAATATCAAAAGTGAGACTGTTCAATTTAAAATAAAACAAACTAAAATGAAAATTTTAAATAACATAATTAAAACGTTGGGTTGCCTCCCAAGAAGCGCTGTCTTTAACGTCTTTTAGCCGGATGCAATTAATCCTTACTAGTGTCTGGTGGATCTTTTTGCGAACGGCTTGCAATCCGAATAGTTATTTTTGCCAGCCTCACTTCACCTACACCATTTCTATAAAACACAGAAAAGGGTAGTATTTTTATGTTTGCCCCCAAATTGCCCAATACTTGCTTGCATTAAATTCCCTATAGTGTAAGGAATAATGAAGCTCCATGGATTTCTAGACTTCTGGCGGTTCTCCTGAGGGTATGGACTTTCTGTTTGGGGGTCAGCCAAGACAAATGGTGGTGTTTCTTCTGCAATGGGTACAGCAAAAAGGAACTCCAAGGAATCCAAAAAGGTGAAAAATTGGATTCCAGTAACCCTTTTTTTCTCTACACCAACTACATTTCTCAACTCCTCAACAGCTTGGTGTGGTTCATGCTCCTCACTTTGCTTACCACTTTCCACAATGGTGTCGCTAAATAGATTTTCTTGAGGTGTATTGATCACCATATTCATCAGTTGCCCTATTGGTGTCTCCAAATTTCTGAGTGACACGCTGGTCTCAGCCATAAACTGAGTCTGAAACTTGGTGATCTTGAGTATGGCTTCCTGAAGCTCATTTCGATCTTTCTGTGGAACCTGTGGGTTAATCTGTTGTTGATGACTCCACTGCCCCTGATAGTAGTAGTAGTCCATGTGTCTTTTTTTTAATTTACAAAAGGTGATAAAAAGATGCTCGCATAACAAGTTAGAAACTTGTTCTTGGAGCAACCAAATTAGAAATAAAATAACATGTCCAAATATATACAAACCAAATTAGATATAAGAATAGATAGTTCGATATTAAAAGTACGTCAGTCCCCGGCAACGGCGCCAAAAACTTGTCAGGCGATTTGCAATTGTTCAGGCAAGTGTACGTATTGTTCACAAGTAATATAGTCTGGTAAGACCAAATATCGTCCTTAGAGACTGATTTCTAATTACCGAACATCTATTCTAGGTTATCTATTTGGAAAATGATAATTGAATTGGTTTTTTATCTAACTACTAGAATAATGGTAAGAATTAAACTAATTTATTTGGGTTTTATCAGTTATGAAGGAATTAGGACTTCTAATATCTTCGACTATCCACTCTATTCAATCCTTAATGCAACTAGAATGACTTCTTCTTCTACGTTAAGATAGCGGTTAACTAGACTGTCTTATATTCCGGTTATGATATATAATTGCTCAACCCTAGTGCAGAACCCTTCTATATTTCTATGATAGGATTTACTACATAGGAGGATTAAGAACAGTAACCTATAATGCTACACAAGTATCGGGGTACTTTCGTCCGCGATTTTAACCTATGTCTATTCAACTACAGCATATCCAAATCTCTCCTCTCGGTTCTTGATTCGAAATCATATAGATTATGATAATTAGTGATCAATTAACTATCAAGCATTCATACCAATTGAATAAATCTTAAACAAGTGAAGAAAAAATCAAACTAATGTATTAATTCATGAATAAGAGTTTCTAGTGATTCAAAAGGAAAGCTCTAATAAAAAGATTAGCTCATAGCCATAGACATGCTAAGAACTAATTTAATATCCATACATGAACTGAATTAAAAACAAAGAAAAGGAAATAAAATAACTGAACAGGTCTCCAATCTTCTGCCTTGATTCCTATCTGAACGGTGTTGTGTGGTGTAGAATAAGGTTTTTAGAATATGTACAAGATGCCTCTTTTAGGTCAGCCTCCTTCTCTTTTATAGCAAACCCTACGGCTTAAGTATGTTGCAAATTTCGTGTCATATGGACCCTTTTTCCCTTGGCCATAATTCCTATGGCCTCTCAGTTGTTCATGGCCTTCCTAACATCTTGTGTAGTGGCTGCATGATTTTCGTCCAGGTTGTCAATTTCTGTCATTTTCTACCTCGGATTCCTCCTTTTATGTCCATTTTCCGCTCCTTTTCGCCATTTTGCCTTTTGAACCGCTGTGACTCAAAAGAAATAAAAATAACTCTAATACTATACTAAACACAATAAAAATGATTAAAATACTAACTAAAAATGACTCAAAAAAGGTATATAAAATATGTCTAACATGTGCTCACCCTCGGATTACACACTTGAAGTTTGAAGATTCCAGATTTGCTAAAACTGTAATTATTCTTTCTAAGCATTACAGTTATCTATGTGTTTTACATTATGTAATCATCCATAGTTTGACCGTCCATCGGGTTTGAAACATAAATTTTCAAATTTTGTTGCGTGTACGAACCCGACAAAAACCTACACTATCTTGTGCATGACACAGCGAGGATTACAGTCAGCCTGGTGAGTAAATTCAGTAACTAACTTCAAAAATAGAAAAGCAAAGAAACTGCATCAACTCAACCACCGAAAAATCGTGACATCAAGATATAAGTTGGTAAAGCATTCTAGCAAGAAAGGTAAGTAGTAGCATTACAATGGCGGTTTGACAGATTGGTCTATATGTGCATGGCCTGTCTTTGCCGCAAATTTTTACTGCTCGACTAGAACGATAGTGTACAACTCTTAAACTCTATGATGGGAGGTTCAATTCTCCTGCTTGATGCAAAAACCTAGCCTTTGTGATTCATGAGCCGACTCAATCAATGTGTGTCTGAAAAATGGTCAGATGGTTCTTGGTCTCCATTTCTACCGAAGGCCTTTACTGTAAGCAATATGATTCTATATCGGCAGACTTTCATAGTTGACACCTTTTTATTCTTTCTGGTTGCTGTAATTGAATTGAATTTTCACATGATTTCCTGCAAGTTTTTTAAGGGCAAAATATGAATCATTTGATTTACTTTTGTGAAATTTCAGCCCAAAATAAGAAAATGAGAATGTGTGGAAGAACACAATTTCATCAGACTAATTCTGCATTTGGCCAGCTTAGGTGTTGTGTAGTATCATCAGTTCATCAAAGACAAGGAAGGATTAAATCACATCACACAAGCTGAATTATAGTAGACTAATCTTCTTTAAAGTGCTATGTTCTTAAACTTGTTCTACTCTAAACCAGCATTAAAATCTTTAAAACCAACTTTGAAAGTGTTTTCAAACTAAAATGAACTTTAATGTGGAGCATATGCTCGTGCTCAGCACCGGCACGGGCCATCTAGTTTGTAAATAAACCATTAGTGCCCTGCATTCAACGAAAGTTGTGCCACGTGGATAAACCCACGTTCATGAAACAATTGGCTAAGTACAGATTAAAAACTAAGGGATCTATTGGTACATGCATAAGAATAGTGCTGAATAGAGTATGTTAATATTGGATTTGGTGTTGTGACATTTGACTCAATATATCTCCTAAAGTATTGATGTAAATGTGTAAGTATGTTGGGATAAATGTTGCACAACATTCGTATCAATATTTTCTGAACAGATTTTGCCTACTTTACAAAATGCAGTAATATTTGTATAAATATTACTATGAGGTAAAAATGACTTGGCGTGGTAAAAAAAAGTTGGTAAAATATGTGTGAGGACTAAGTCAAAAGATGTTGCTTCTCATAGGATCAAGTCAAAACTATTGAGATTATTACTCTCTGATCTTCTCCAATCAATTTCAGCAGCAGTCCACCTTTCCCTCAACTTCCACAACCGATCGATGAAAAATTCAAGGAAGACTTTCTACTATAAATAGAGAGGCTACTACAGAGTATCGATATCCAAAATCAGAAAGTAAAAATACCAAGAGAGCTCTCGGGATTTCATCTCAGAAATCTGAATCACCAATATTGTCTGAGTGTGTTGACAATATTTTTTCCAACATTATAATTGTTGTTTAGATTCTAAATTAGATTTGTATGGATCGATTGTAATGAGAGGTTGTTATGTCTACTTAGTTAGATTTATTCAGGCAGAAGTCATCTGCGACTTCAACTTTTAATTCATTTTTGTTTTATCTTATAAATCTGTAAAGAAAGAAATCTATATAATTGTATATAATATATATACAATACAGTTGGTCATTGAGCATCATAAGTTATATTATATATATAACTTATGAAAATTTAAAATCTTTGTGCTCTTTAAATTTTTATTGCATTTAATCTTCAAAGTTTTCTATTATGCTAAAGTGTTGTTACCTGGTGTCAGACGATATAATTTCCGACATTCGAAAAAAGAATTGACATTCGAGTTTATTTCATTTTGTTTTTATTGTTCCATAGCCTCGTTCAAGTTGTATCAGAGCCAACACTTAACACAATAAGTGTTTGGTCATGTTGTCATAAGCTATGGATCCGGCAAATCCAACTATTGGTAGACTTCCTATTTTAGATGGATCAAATTATATCTATTGGAAGATTCTCCTACGTTCTCATATATCAATTGATGTTAGGGAATGGAGATCTATAACCAATAGGTATGTTGTTCCGATGTTGTCACCAGATGAGGAATGTGACATTCTTATTAAATCTGAATCCGAATGAATTATAGAAGAAACCAATAATGTTAGCATTAACAAAAAAGCCTTAAATGTAATTTTTTGATGAGTTGATATGTATATGTTAAAACTCATTCAAAACTGCTCCACGGATAAGGATGCATGTGATACTTTATAAATTCATTGTGAAAGTAGCTCAAGTGTTCGTCGAAAAAAGCTATGCATGTTCATGAGTAAATATGAACGTTTAAGGATGGAAGAAATTGATGATATTAAATCTTATTTTGAAAGTCATTTAATGCTACTGCAAATTTCATCAAAAGCATTTGTTAGAAAGGGAATATCACGTGAAGCACCTCCATGTTGAGAGAAGTTAAATATTTTTTTTTTGATAATCCAGGTCTCGGGGTGGCCTTAGTACTCCCATATCGCTAGTACCTGCACAAGTACTGGTACTAGCCTCCTAGAGGCGATGGAACCCGCCCTTAGCCGCCATCGTCGGGTAAATCGCGGAATGTGCACCCCGTATTCAGTGTCTGATCATCACCAATGGATCAATGCTACAAGGCTTACCCCCTCACAGGAGGAGGGGAGGATCATCCCACACTGCAACATGCCCGCGCGGTTAAGCTACCAGGCTTTAATACAAGACATATGCCCCGGAGAACGTATTCGGAGGGGATCGAACTTGCAACCTGAAGGCTGCAAACTCAATCTTCAACCAACAGGCCGATCCCTCTAGATGAGAGAAGTTAAATATTAACATTTCGTTCCCTGTAGCAAAGCAAATCGTGAATTGGTTTCTCCAACCCCTTTGTTCCTTTATGAAACAGAAACCAATATACTTCACTTCCACATTGGAAAACTCTTGAATTAGCAGTAGTAGAACACATTCTACTAATATTATTTCAAAAACCAACGTTCAAGCTAGCAACGTTAAAAATGGGAGGGTTCCGCTATTATTTGAGGTATGTTAAGACAAATCTTTCTTTCTTTTGGCATGTTTCATGTTAAAATATAACTGTGATATTGTTCCATAATTTATTCTACTCCTAGAAATTAAGAATAATCATGTTATTGATTTCTATGCTGAAAGCATGTCTAAATTGTTTCTAAGTCCTTAAAAGATGCACATGAAAAAAATGATAATGAGATTCACAGTGTCGTCAAAGATAATATGTTACCCGTTGAAATTGGAACATGGTATTACCATTCATGCATTTCATTTGCATTGTATTCATATGTTACCCTGGGCCACGTGTGTTATGCACACTACTGTATATTATATATATGTAAGGGATATGGAAAAAGAGGGAAAGACGTTATATACACGCACCACTTGCAGTTGGTACAGACTATCACAAATGAGCCCTAAGAGGCCACATATCATGCATGTATGGTCGTAGTTTACTGTCTGTGCATCATGCATGACATTTATGTATATTATGCCCACAGAGGTTGTTATGAAAAAAAGACGCATGTGTGGCCATCAGTATACTGCATTGGTATTGCATAACATTTAGATATATGTACTAGGACCCTCAGAGGCATGTAATGTCGGTCAGTGTTTCTGTTTCAGATTATGATACATCTCAGTTATGTTATTCATAATGCCTAACATACTCAGTACATCAGCCGTACTGATGTTCCGTTTGTTGGGGGACGCTGCGTTTCATGCCCGCAGGTTTAGTTAAAGAGAGTGATGGTTCATGCTGATAGGTTGCTGGTTCAGCTGATGTTGGAGCACTCTATTTGTTCCAGAGTTGCAGTCTAGTCTTGGTATGATAATTTTGATGTTGTATACTCTTTAGAGGCTTGTAGACAGGTGTCTTGTAGATAGTGGTTTTGTATGGCCTTGTCGGATTTGGAGTGGGCAGGTATATATGTATAAGTCAGTTTTATGGTCAAGAGTTTTCAAAATCCTTTTCGGCTCAGTCCGTTCTTATTGTGATTATACGATGATAAGGTGATTAGCGGTACCCGACGGATGGGATTCGGGTGCCCGTCATGGCCCTCCGGTTTGGGTCGTGACAAAAAGGATCTCTGTTCTCTTCCTGATAAGTTCAATTAAAAGATTTGAGCTATTGAAGAAGCTCACAATCTTTCTACAATGTACCTTCATACCTTGATGAGCATTCTCAGAACTTATGAGATGAACATTGAGAATAAAAAAGAATTGTATAAAAGCAAGAATGTGTCAATTCAAGTTCAATCCTCGGAGCGCCAAATTGAAGAAGAGGATGTGAATCTTGAAGAAATTGGTGATGATGCAAATGTTGTCTTACTCACTCGAAAATATAATTCGATTGTGAGAAAGTTCAACAATGAAAGAAATCAATCTAAATCTAAAGAGTACCAAAACTAATTCTTCAATCAAAAGCCCACTAGATTCCTTCCAAATGTATAAAAATAAAATCAACTAAGAAGACCCAACTCAGGTCGTACCAAATTTGATCCCAAACAAATTGAGTCTGTGCACTATCATGCATGCTCGGGTTGTGGTCACTCTACCAACGAATGTGAAGACACACTTAGAAAGGTTGGTAAAACCTATGAATTTCTCTTAGTGATGATGAATGAGAAGAGGAAGGAGATCGTAAAATTGAAACACAAGCAATCCTGGCTACTATTTTCGAACATCTCTATCGGATAATGAAAATGTCGTATACAATGTTGTCTCAGATGCCACGACATTTGCTCCAGCATCAGCAACGACATCAACATCCTCAGCGACATCCGAAAGGTATGAATTCTTTAACTATTCTGATATTAATTGCTTTAGTTATTCTATTTCTGTTGGTGGGGCTGATTGTATGGATCAAGTTGAATGCAAAGATGATATGATTAATGAATTACAAAGTATTTATAAATCCTTAATCATAGAATCCAAGTAACTTGACAAAAAAAATCTTTAACTCATGATAATTTAGTATTAAAATACATGATAACCCGACTTGAGGTTGCTCTTACCAAAAAGAATATTGAATTTGGTAAGATCCGTGCAAAATTGAATTTAGCTGAAGCAACCTTCTGTAAGCTCAACATGGGGATTTCGAAATTGAATGAAATACTCAACTTTAATAAACCTTCACATGAATGAATTGGGTACAAAAACCCTCTTAAAACCATATGATCTAATCTCTTTGATAAAAATGAGAAAATATGTTTTGTAAAAGAAAAGAAATGAATAATAGATTCTCATATATGTCAAAGAATATGAAGTTTCTGTGTCATCACTGTAACTCCCCTGGACACTTAAAACCATACTGTTTTAAACTTCAAGATTCTGTTAGCAAAATATTGACTAAAATATTGTCAACATTGCGGATAACAATTGAAGCAACATTTCTTATTCAAAAGGTAAAAAATGTTTTAAGAGAGTTTGGGTACCTAAAAAGGATGTAACATGTAATATTGCTATAACTGCATTAACAACTAACATTTCAGGTTCTTGATACTTTGATAGTGGATGTTCTCACCACATGACAGGTACAAAAGGTTTTCTAAAGAACTATGAGTCATTCAATGGAGGAAATGTGACTTATGGAGGTGGTAGTAAAAGCAAAATAATTGGAAAATAGATATTGAATGTTCCTGGATTTACAGCCTTAAGAAATGTCTTACATGTTGAGGGATTAATCACTAATTTGATTAGTATTAGTCAACTGTGTGATACCAATCTTGAGGTCAAATTTAATAAGAATGCATGTAAAGTTACGAATGAAGCAAATATATGTGTCATGACAAGTACAAGAATATGTGACAATTGTTATCTTGTTGTAAGACAAGAAACATGCAATAATGCTAAGGTCGATAACACAACACTATGTCATCAAAAGTTGAGACATGTCAACTACTGTAATTTAAAAAAAATTGGTCTCATATGATGCGGTTAGAAGCATATACAAATTTAGTCATAAAGGTAAAATTGTATGTGAAGATTGTTCGAAAGGTAAGCAAACTCATTTCTCTCATAATGTTGTCCAACACGACATACAACATTTAGGTACGTCTCACTATTTTCAATTGCTATATATGAATTTAATGGGTCCAATTAAAGAGGACAGTCTAGGAGGCATGAGGTATTCATTTGTGATAGTAGATGATTTTCTAGATATTATTGGATATATTTTGAAAGAAAAATCACAAACGTTTGACATGTTTAAAATCTTGCACTCTAGAATTGGAAATTTATTCTATTCTTTCATTTTTTTTGGATTAGATCTGACCATAGAAAAGAATTTGAAATAGTTCATTCACAAATTTTTGTGAGAAAAATGGGATTTTTCATGAGTTTTCTGCCCCCAAAACTCCTCAACAGAATGGAGTTATAACGGAAGAATAGGACATTGCAAAAAATGGCTAGACTGATGCTTAGTTCTAAACATTTGTCAAAATATTTATGGGCAGAAGCCTTGAATACTGCTAATCACATCGCTAATAGAGTCTATTTTAGGTCAGGAACAAAGATGACACCCATGAGATTATAAATGGAAAGAAATCACACTTGCGTTACTTTCATATTTTTGAGTGTATTTGTTATATTTTAAATGATAGGGATCATTTGGAAAAATTTGACTCTAAGAGTGATAAAGGATTTTTTTGTTGGATATTCAAAAAATAGTCATGCTTATCGAGTATACATGGAGTGGTAGAATTCTTAAAGGACAAACAGTTCTTAGGATCTGTCACTGAAAAGGGATCATATGTTGATAATATAGTAAAGATGTTTTACGCTAATCTAAGCCCTGTTATAGAAAAGACCTCCTCAAAGAATTTTGGGAAGGTATATCTCTACAAAAAGGTCTATCTGTTTACGACTTCTATTATTCTATTATAATTCAACGTATGAGAGTAGATGCTGGAGATAATGCTAGAGAAGCAGAACAGTTCATAAACAATATGGATGAAGAAGTGAATCCCTAGTTGTCCAGCCTCCAAACTAATAACCTTGTTTTTCATCATTTACAAAATTGTTATTCACAATTGGCTTCCTTCAATGAATCTGTCAATTATGACATCTGAATAAGCCATCATATTATGTAAAGTTGGGAAAGGTTTGAAAGTTGATTTGGGAAAATGATATTTCATCAAATTGTCAACTTGGTTGAGAAAGAATCAACTTCAATCCATTCATTTCCCTCTATGATCTATAAAGTATAAACCATCCAAGACTTTGAGCCTAAGAGAGAACACACTTTAGGGAATGCTCCTGAGTTTTACACTGTAAACAAAGTAATTTTGAAGAGCAAGGACAGAGTCATCGACTTGCCTTGAAAGAAGGAAGCTGAAAGTGAAATTATTTCCAGAAATATCACCAACATTCTGGGCAACAATGGTGCATGACAGTCTACATTATCTACAGAATGACTTGTGGATCAATTTGGAAAAATCATCCAATAGATTTTTTAGGGTGATGCGGTAAGAAATACCCTGATACAAGCTAGAGACCATTTATGATGCTACTTTCTTCACAAAAGGGGGAAATGATGATTCTGATGCAGAGGGAGGAAGATAAAGGGTCGTTGTTCAGAGGAATTTGAAGTTGTTATGCATGAGGAGAAAGTTGATGTTGTTGTATAATGAGCAAGGATAATAATGTTGTTGTTGTCGATATTGTATGAGGATCTTTAGTGGATTGATATTGATATTTGTTGATAATGAATATTTCTATTTGTGTTTTGTATATATTGGATGACATGTGATATGTGTGCTCATATTTTTTTCTCTTATAATCCTTTGAATCGGTATACACATATTTGCTTGTATGCCATCACATGTTAAGGGTGAGCATGACCTTTAAATTATTGATCACAAATGTCGGACAACATTTGTGACAACATCCTAAGTCAACTTTTATGTTTTAATGAGTTTTGTAAAGAAAGACAAAAAGGGGGAGATTGTTAATTTTGAATTTGGTGTTGTGACATTTGACCCAATATATCTCCTAAAGTATTGATATTATTGTGTAAGTATGTTGGGACAAATGTTGCACAACATTTCTGAACATATTTTTCTTACTTCACATGATGTAATATTTGTGTAAATATTACTATGGGGTAAAAATGACATGACAAGGTAAAAAAGAGTTGGTAAAAAATGAGTGAGGCATAAGTTAAAAGTTGTTGCTTGTCGTGATGATCAAGCCAAATCTGTTGAGATTATTACTCCATCATCTTCTCCAACCAATTCCACCAGCAGTCCACATTTCCCTCAACTTTCACAACCTATCGATAGAACAATTCAAGAAAGACTTTCTACTATAAATAGAGAGATTACTACAAAGTATCGATACCCAGAACCAGAAAGTAAAAATATCAAGAGAGCTCTCGGGATTTCATCTCAGAAATATGGATCACCAATGTTTCTTGATTGTGTTGACAACATTTTGTCCAACATTACAATTGTTGTTTAAATTCTGGATTAGTTTTGTTTGGAGCGATTGTAATGAGATGTTGTCTATGTCTACTTAGATTTTTCAAGCAGAAGTCATCTGCGACATCAACTTTTAATTTCTTTCTGTTTTATCTTGTAAATCTGTAAAGAAAGAAATTTATATAATTATATGTAATATATATACAATACATTTGGTCATTGACCATCATAATTTATATATATATATATATAAAACTTATGAAAATTTAGAACTTTTTTGTTCTTTAAATTTTTGTTGTATTTACTCTTCAAAATTTTATGTTTTGCTAAAGTGTTGTTACTGGTGTCAGATGACATAATTTCCGACATTCAGCAACAGAATTGACATTCGAGTTTATTTCATTTTATTTTTATTGTTCTGTAGCCCCCTTCAGAGTATATTAACAATTCTTGTATTGGTTATGCCGATATTAGTTATGATGGCTTACTTGTTATCCATTATTTGATTTGGTGTATTAAAGCATTACATAATTTTTTTTTTAAAATTATTTGTTTACAATAATAACCTCCTAATCAGTCCACCACTTTATCTTTTTAAAAGAAGCATATGCTGAGGTATGTTTTTGTATGAAAAAGGTTAAAGCTCTTAAATATTAAAAATCTCTAAAAGAAAAATAAAAATGGACCAGTGATAGTAATTTCTAGCTTGTCCTTTGTATTGCATATTTCTTTATTAGTTTTAAGAGGCAAAGAAAATGCCTAAAACGAGCTCTTGCAGTATCAGCAAATTAAAAAAAAAAAAAGATATTGAAATTTTCAAATACTATTAAAGAAAATAATTTAATAGCTAAATTATTGTTAAGATGACTTAGTAATTAATGACTATATAATAGTAAGAATGTAATTAAAGATGACTATTAGTTACCCAAAATTTTACCTAATTAAAGTTGACTATTAGTTATAGATATTTTACCTAACAAAATCCGTCCTCTACATTTTTGCGGATGTTATTAATTAAAAACTTGTATTAATATAATAGAATATTTCAATAAAAGACTTATTTAATTTAATAAAAGGCCCAAACGGCCATAATAAATTTTAAAAAGCATATTTCAATCAAGCATAAAATTTGAGAGGTAATTTTGTCTTTAACTAAGCTTATTCATGCATTAATGACTTTGATATTGCTATAAATAGTGTTTGAATATTATCATTAATAGTATTTGCAGAATATTATTATTGATATTATTATTAATGTAGTATCATTGTATATATGGTAGTAAGTAAAATGATTAATTAGGAAGATAGGGATTGTTACCATATATACAATGATACTACATTAATAATAATATTCTCTCTTCCTCTCCTCAAATAAGATTTCTGTCTCCTAAGGTAAATTTAAGATTTGCGTACGACTACCCTATCCAAACATCAGTTGTGAATTTATACTGAATATGTTGTTCTTCTTAATAAGGTTAACTTATAATTTTATATTCTCTAAATATATAAAATTATTTAGTGGTCATAATTTTATTTCCATATGAGACTTAATCGTATTCAAGTAGTAAAAAAAATTAAATGTACAATGTGAACAACAACTTGATAATTAAAATTGGTATCACAAAAAGTCGACAAATCTAAACCTAATCGACTGGCAATATCATTCTTTTTGCAAAGAGGATCAGTGAAAATGTGAAAAAAATCCAAAAATTAATTGTGACATCTTTTCCATATTTGGTGCTCATTCGTTCCTATAAAAGGCCACAATTTTTCTGCTCATTTAGATACAGATAATCATGAAGAATTTCTCTAGTGCTGCTGTCTTTATATTTGCCCTCTTCATTGTTCTCTGTAAGTTGCATATTATTCAATTTGATATGTTCATTGAACACTTAAAAGAATAGCAAAACTCGTCTTATCTTGGTTCTTTATTGTCTTGTAGTATGTATAGGACTATAATTTTTTTTTTTTTTTTTTTTAGTGTGGATTTGAAATATTTTGACTTTTAGATGATTAAAATTTAGTCAAATGATGAAGATATGGGGTCCATGAATCATCCTTTGTATGGAGTTTTTTTTTCCCTTTTATTTTCTAGTACTAAAATAAAAAATACTAAAGTTAAATCATCTTTAATTATTTTTCCTAGGAACAGCTTCTACTACGATAGGCATGATTAGTTTCACAAATCTCACTACACTGACCATAGTAAACTCCTTCTCGTTGTATCGAAATAGAGATAGACTATAGGATGCTCTTCTACCCCTTTTAACACATAGGAGAGAATTCGATCGACACAACTTTGTGTTTAGGTGAATCATGCTGTTGTCATTTAGCATAAAATATCTTGACTATAAAAACGAAAAGAATTATATAGTCCTTTTTTCTTTTTCAAAGTGGTATCTGGCATGCATTAACCCCATGTACTAACTTCATATATAGTCATCAAATAATCATTATTCCCACATAGTTTTAATATTTGGCTTTCTTTTCCTGTCAAAAACATATGTAGGCACTACAACAAGAGGAGCTAAAGTATGTCTATTTCCCTTTCGTGTGACCCAACCTTGTGACTCAAATGCCTGCATTACCCAATGCCACAAACAGTTCGGACAAAAGCCACCTGGTACTATTAAAGGACGACTTCTTGGAGGAACTTGCATTGGTGAAAATTGTTTTTGCTCCTTTTGTTGCTTAGAGGGATGTGCTGATCTCCATTAATGAATACTCTCTCCAGCTATCTCTTGATGGAATACATGTTATTGTATAATTATCTAATTTCCTTTACTTTTGGATTAGCAAACTACTACGTACCTTTTACAAAGGTCATCTTAAAGTTCTAAATAATATGTCGTAGGATCATTAATAATCTTTTACAAAGTTCATATATATGGACTTTAAAATGAACGGACAGAGAAAGTTTAAACCAAAATATTGTTTAGTTGTCCTTGATTGTTGGAGAATTGTATCTTGATTGCTTAAGGTGATGTATTATGGAAGGATAACAAAGTTATCTTTTATCTGTCCAAGTTATGGTGAGCATCCTTACCCAATATGTATACCATCGAAACGTAGCAAACATCCAAATGTTGAAGTAAAATGTCTAAATCCAGTATGTTATAATTAAGGGTGATAAAATTATTCAGTCGATGTACGACCCGGAATGATGGTTTAGTCTAGACATATTGCATGGCATGTAGCCTAGACCAAAATGAAAACTTGTCCAAAAATTTTTTATGAGAAAAAACTTAATCTTGTTTGATATGTAAGATATCGACATAATAAATAAATAAAAAATTTAAGATGTGTATGTAACTTAAATAAAAATAACAAAATAAATAAGTTAATTAAAATTTGGTTAGAATTGAATGGATTAAACTATAACCCAGTGCGATAGATCCAGGATAGCTCATCAACATGTGGCACAACTGCTAAGGAGACACCTCGACATCAAAGAATAACAATGTATGCCAACGAGCTTCAAAAGAAGTTAGTTGTGCTACCGTTGAAGATCACGAAGTGCATTTGAATAGAAGATGAGCTAAATGACGTAGAGATGCCTCGCAAACACTTTAACGTGCTTGTGACAGTGCTGGAAGATGATTCTCAATCAATTTGGACTCAAAGGGCATCTAATAGAGGAATTCAAGGGTTTGGCAGAGAATAACACTATTGATGGATATAAGGTGTGGGTTGGATGGGTAAGTGGGTCGGGCTTTGGGAATAATCAGGTTGACCAGAAAAGGGAGCACAAGTAGGGGTGTTATTAATTCTCATTTTGGTCGTGTGAGTGGTATATGGGAGCCTGTTTCAGATGATTTTAGTGGGAGTCGGCTCGTGGAATTTTGAAGGATTGTTGTGGGTGGGTTGAGGGTCAGTAATATGTTTGAGTCTTGGTGGTTGAGTGGTGTCAAGGCCACGGAACAAGCCAGAAACAGTGAGGTCCTCTGTTGGTTGTTACAGTCGGATAATGTGATGTTGAGAGACTGGTTTGGGTAGATGTATTAGAAAATGGACTAAGGCCTTTGGTGAGGTTATCACGGGTAGTTTGAGGGTAAGTGTGATGTTCAGAACTTGATGTTTTGATGATGGTAAGGTTGCGGAATTGAACTGAGGCAGTGGAGTTCTCAATTGGTGATTGTAGTGGACTGTTTGTGTGTTGTCGGCTTGGATGGTTTATTTGTGTGAGGTTTCGGGTACTGGCGTTTATAATGAATGTTAAAGGAGTATTATGGAGTGTGTTGGTGGAAGGGTTGAGGTTGTTTGGTCGAGGGATGCACTCGGTATACGAGATGCAAGTTTCAAGTGGAGGATGGTTGATTTAGTAAAGTGTTGTTTCGGTTGTGGTGGTTTGGTTGTTTAATAGTTGTGAGGTAAAATATATGAGTTTCCCAAGGACAAAGGAACGGGGAGTTAATTGCCCGAATCGACACCAAGGAGTTGGTGATCAATACCACAAGATCGAGATCGGGGTTAGCTATTTGCAATGCCCGTGAACAAGACAAGTGAGGGTGATCGATGCCTTTGTTGCTCCCAAGGCTTAGACTAAGTTGGTCCACACAAGTTTCAACCTTCGTTTACCCCCAAGGGTGTTCTTCAAGCTTGGGTATAGACTAGGTCACACGAGTCCTAATAAATACTTGCACCAAAGGAGAGTTGATCCACACAAGGAGAGTTGATCCACACAAGGATCGAGCAAGTTTCAACACACAAGTTGAAAACTTAACTTTATATTTTATATAACTTCAAAAAAATGTTTTTACATTCATCCTAAGGGTTCTATTTATAGTAGAGTAAGGACCATCCTAGAAGGTAAATAAAAGGACACAACTTACAAGCCACTCGATCGAATGGGAACAAGGAAAGAGATTTGTTGTCTTGGAGAGCAGGTTGATTTTCAGCCTTGGTGAATTGCATGTGAAAGGATCTTGGTTTTGTTTTAAGACTTGGTGAAACCACAACCTCTTCACATCTATTTTGTAATGGCCGAGATGACTTTTGTAATTCAAAACTTCATCATCTTAGAGACTCCTTTTTTTGTCTTGATTGTTCGGCCACCTTCAAACTCCCCTATCCGATCTTATCTTTCCCCTTAGAAGTTTCTTGTTCATGTCACCTTGTCATCTATGTCATTCTTGTCCTTGTCATGGTGGTTGCTCGGTTTTAGGCTCCCTTCACTACAAGAAAACAGTCTACGGTGACAGTTCACGTGTGACAGAAATATAACTGTCACATTTTTTTACTAAATTTATGTTTTTTCTTGACAGTCATGTGACATTTTTTTAAGTGTCACAAAATTATGACATTTGTGTGACGGTTTTTTTAAGTGTCATAAAATTATGACATTTGTGTGACGGTTTTTTAAGTGTCATTAACGCGTTTGACTGATTAAAACGACACCATTCTTATTATTTGTTTAGCACTTTTTTTAATTCAAATTAAGACCTACATGAATTTTATTTCTTTTTTAAAATTGTTTTTAATAAAAGCAAACTAAACGTTGTCGTTTTAACATTATAAAAAATAAAAGATCAAAAACACTATAAAATACTAAGTGTCTTCACGCTCACACAATTTCTAAATTGGACATGCCACGAATCTCGAGATTACTACTTTCAGAAATTAAAAATTAGTATATTAGAGTATTCACATAATTATATATTTAAAAGATTTTATTAGCTTACGATAAATTTTTATTTGAAGGCATAAAATTTGTGAGGCAACATAAGGATCAAATTGGTATTATTAAAGGGCCACCCATAAAACCCTTGACCTCAACCCCTATCTCAGAACGTATGCACGTCTTAGGTGATTTTTCGCCCAAACAGTGATTCCTACAGTTGTTGGTCTTTTTCGGCCAACTCTAGCAGCCTTAGGGGAGAGACCACCACCAATCTTCTCGTCTCATCCTCCCCTTCAAGTCTATATCAACAACACCCTTCGATTTTTACATTTCCATTGTCGATTTGTAGATCAAATTTCTGGACTTTTTACCCCTGCCAGCGAGTTGCTTTTTCCGATCGTGACTGGTACCATTAGGTTCGTCGTCCTCATGCCGACATTTTGCAACCATTCTCCACCTCCAATTCATCCCAGAGCGTCGGGACGACCATTTCAATCTTTCCGATCGATTTTGGGCGTTTTCCGGTCGTTTAAGTTATTGTCGACGGCTGAGGGTGGTCTCATTGTGTTCGTATCGTCATTCTCTACAACATACATCTATTCCCGTAGTCCGACTGACTCAACTTCAATGTAGTCCGACTTACTCAACTTCAATTAGCGACGAACACCACTATCACCTCACCTCTCTCAAGTCTTAGTCTCAGACCCTAAATCCCCAAGTTTCATTATCAACGCCGATCTTTGGGTGTTGATTTGCACGCCTACCATTCCGAGATGAGTGACGACGGTCGACGTCTCGACGAGGTATGTACTAACACTTAAGATAAGATATTTATATGTAGAGGTGAGTTATGTTGAATCAAGAAGATGATGTGTGTAGTGTATTAAATAGAGGTGAGTTATGTAGATTGGGGTATTGTTGTTCCTAATGATTCGGAGTCGACTATATGTCTAGTTTGATGCATTGTTGTGTTGGGGTAAGTCATGTATCTCTTTAGCACTTGCTAATTTAACTTAATGTATTGGCAATATAAAGTTTTCTTTTGATAGTGTAAAGTTTTTCACACTATCATTTCATTAGAAAAGCCAACTATAGGCAATTTCAATAGTGGTTAACCAACATGACACAAATATTTATCTTATCAGGTATATATATAAGCTAAATTCTATTTGAAAACAATATATCAAAGTAGTGAATCCACACAAGTACTGAATAGTTGAACAACCCTATAATGGATCCAGTGAATACATTTGTCCAGTGATGCCAATAGTCATTAATCCGAGAAATTTCGACTAATGCAACAAATAGTAAAGGAAGCAGAACAATGCAGAGTTTTGCAGCAAATAGATGTTTTGACCTTTTGCTAATTTTTCTTTGTTTGGATTCAGTTCAATATATTATTTAATAGTGTTGGCATCTTTTTTCTTTTTTGGGTCAAACAGTTGTGTATTGTATTATGGGGTATAGTGTACTGTGTATGTGTGTGGAACAGAGTAGAGACTTGGATACAATCTCGTCCAAACTTGGAAATTTATCCAAGGGCCTTGGGTTTCAAGAAATTTCTAAGCTCAAAGTTGAATTTTCTTAGTTTTGCTTTCATTCGTCAGAAGCTAGTTTGGTTGAAAGGGTGTTCGTCATCTCGCGTCGCTGCTCGTGGAAAAGGTAACCTTCTCCTTTTTCTCTTTATTTTTCTGTATTGAAGATCCAACATTTAAATTATGTGTTTGAGTGATTAGTTTATCTTCTTATGAGAGTTGCCCGAATTGTGAGGAATTTTCTAGTACTGTACATGTTTATCCCCACTATTGGCGCTTTTAAATACGTGTTGAGTATGAATCTTAGTGTATCTTAAGTTTAACATACACGTGCACGAGTCTCTTAAATATCCGATTTGGTGTAGGCGGATAAATGACATCATTGTTCAAAATAAAGGGAGCTTTGTGCTTGAACTGCAGCAGAGAGCTATTGAATTTAACTCGATAATTGAGAGGCATCGGAAAGAATGCATGTTCTTGATGAAGCAACCCACAACGGAAGGAAGGTTGGTTATATGCATTATTTAACTTGTGCAAATAGAATATTACTATTTTGTTTATGGACAATCTCTTCAGTTTCGTTGGTGAATACTAGATCCATCAAGTCCTGTTTCAGGGATTCATAATAATTTTTATTTGGTGCAGGTAATCTGTGTCTGCTGGTTTTTAGCCATTTGAATACTGTGAGCTCTATGGTCGCTTGGTTAAATATTAGTTTCATTGGGATATTTGAGGGGGACACATTATATTGTTATTCTATAGTACTATATCTTAATTTATTTAGCTAACACAGTTAGTCTATTTTCAGGGTCTTTTGGTACTGTTCACCGTGCTGATTGGAATGGCTCTGTAAGTACTTGCCATTTAGATCTCAGTTTGTGGAAATCTTATATCTGGAAAAAGTTATCTCAGCGTATCTTTTAATTTGGAGATTCATTTATGTAATGTAGATTTTTCATTTATATTATTCTTTATCTTGTTGTGGTTTAAACTTTAAACAAGGTAACTCTAAAGCTCCCTCTTAAATAATTTTTACTCGCCGTGTTTCTTTCTCCATATTTTATCCTTTATATCTTAGGGAGGAGGGGTAGTAATTTTTTTGTCTATTGGAGATATAATCATGTGTGAAGCCTGCTCTAGTATGATTGTTTCATTCCTTCCTTATTGCATCTCATGGAAGTTTGTATCATTTAGGATGTTGCCGTGAAAATTCTCAAGAACCAAGATGAACTTGATGATGTTCGTTTAGAGTGTGGATAACGTTTTTCAAAGATACTTGCCGAGACGGAGGTTGATAAACTAAATGCTGATGGGTGAACTGTTTAGATTGATAAGATAGTTAATTAATAATGTTTTAGCCTTTAATTTAACACTTTAATAACACTTTGAATGCTTATATCCATTTTGGGAAGACTTTGTACAAATTCTAGCTATTTAATGTATATTTTTGGTGTTATTTAAATTATTAGTTCATTTCAGTGGTGCACTCAATTTGCAATATTGAAATTAAATTGCAAAAACAAATCGTCAAATTTAATTTTCCCGTAAAAAAAACCGCCAAAAAAGTTGAATCAAAATTTAAATTTAAGTGACAATTGTGTGACGGGTAAAAACTATCACATATAGTGTGATATTTATGACTCGTAATAACCGCTTCGTCAGTTCACACTTGTGTGACGGTAAAACCGTCACATGTCGTATGTGATTCGAACCGTCATCTGTTTGTGACAGTGGAAAAGATGACACTTACAGGAACCGTAATCTTAGGGGTCAGATGACGATTTTTACCTGTCACCGTAGGGTCTTTTTCTTGTAGTGCTTGTTCGTGCCACTTTGGCATTGTCCCTTCTGGACTTCCACACTTCTTTTTCAAGCAATGATTGTGTCCTAAAACAACCTAAGAGTTATTACCGACTTTACTATGTCCTAACAATACTACTAGATAGAATCAAAAGTAAAGAAAACAAAAATAGATAATGTAAGGTCTCGGCCAAGATCAACACATAAGGCCGAATAAAACTTATTACTATAAGACCCTTAAGTTATAGATTCTAATCCGCCCCATATTCCATAAGATTCATGATCCATTCCGTCACCTTCGGTCTCTTCCACTGAATTGATTTTATTTTATTTCTTCCGATTTAATCTTGTTTGAAATATTGATGTATTGCTGGTCTCATATTCTCTTGGAATTGATTGATTATCTCCTTTTTTGGTTCTACTACTATTTTTTTTATTTTGCTCTATGACGAGTTAATTCTTAATACTTTTTCTCATATTTATTTTGATCTTGATTGGCATAGTGTTGATTGGTATTAGAGAATAGGAAAAAATTGACTATTTCTATACTTGGTTGGCATAGTGTTTTGGTACTTAAAAACAAATACATTAGTTTCTTGACAACAAAAATAAAGAAAAGAACAAAAAAATATATATAAAAGAGCTTGATCTTGCTTTTGGCTTGAGCGCAATTGAGATTGTATTTCTTGAAGTCCTAGTCAAACAACATAATAAAAAGAATGACTTGATCTTGGTTGAAGTTCATAGGAGATTCTTCTTAAGCACATACGGAAGTTTAAAATTTGTTTAACTACTTATCCCAACAATTTCGTCTGATATGATTACGTTGCAATTGAAACCTGTAAAGACATGAACATATAACTTACCGTTGATATTCTCTGGAGTCTTTACTATAGGGAGCGCACGCGGCTATTCTTTCGACTGCAAGTCTTGCTGTGGTATATTCCTCTGTCAGGAAAAGCCAGGAAATCTTGACAGAGGTTTGAGAGAATTTTAATCTCTGAACTTTGAGTTCAGAAGGTAAGAAGTGAGTGTAAACTGTTTATGGAGTTAAGTGTTGAATATATATTAGTAGTTTATGTTAATTTTCGGATTAGGGTTGGGCTCTAAGCCTGACCCAAATCAGGAAATGCAGTGGGCCAATCAGACTGGGCCCACTGCCGTACATGCGCCGCGGCTCAGCCTCTCAGGCGTCGCGGCGCTCCCTTTAAATATTCAGCACATTTTTCATTTTATGTCCGACAATCCAATTTTGACTTAATTAAATAATTTCCATCAAATAGAAATTATCCCATAATTTATTATTGGTTTAAATATCTCGATCTAAATCGAATATTTTATATCTCTCAATATAATCTTAGACCAAAAAGACAATCGACTTAGTGTGACCCTTTAGGCCTTCACACATCGACACTAATCAAATTAAGGTTTATACGGAACTCCTAGACTGCGTCGTATGACGAACTCAATATGTGAAGTACGTTTACATTACTCCTGTAAACACAACCTTTATGTGAGATGATAAATTCCTTTCATTCGCGACACACTCGATCAAGCTTAGGATTTTACATGTGTCTATCCAAATGGCTTGATCACTTTATCTCATCTATATTAGTCGACAACCAGACCATATCCTAAATATGTCTCTTGCATTGGCCAATGACTTGGTCGATCTAATATTATTGAGAAGTTGAGTGTTCTTTCTCGAATATCCAATCAAGGAATGAATCTTATTCTTGGCTCAACTACCACCTTAGTTTACATCACAATATACCCAACACAAGTCATGTCTTATCCTATAAGGAATTTAAGCTTAGGACAGGGTCAAAGTACTTTACTCTGTAAATTAGATGCGTATTGACCTCAAGTCAAAGGACTTCTATATCCCACACGCTGATAATACTCTAGACATATATAACAAATAGTTTATCAGCAGGGTATACCACTACCCTCTAAGAGTATTCATGTGTCCATCCCTAGTAATCATACTAGTAGTAAGTGAGACATACTACATTCTCTAAGAATGTGATGCAGACCACATGTTGACTTATAATACATCATTGATATCATATTTTCAATGATCATCAGTCAAGGTTATTTTGAGAGTTACGTTCTACCATTAATATATCACTTTATCAATGACAACACAAGCTCAAGGGATGCACATTAATGAACAATCACAAACAATCAAAATCATAATTCAATAATTGCAAATACCAATATATATATATATATATATATATATATATATATATATATATATATATATATATATCATTAATAATACAAATGTGTTCAAGTATATTTGTCCCTAAATTGATTGTTTCTAGGACATACATACTTTCAATCTCTCACTTTGCCTAGAGCCAATCTCCAACGTATCTAATGCTCATATTTTCAAAGTGACAATTATTCTTGACTAAGCTTAATGGTTTAGTAAATGGGTCAGCTAGATTGCCATCTGTGGGAACGTAGTCTAATCCTATTTCTTCAGTCTCCATCATCTCCCTAAGTATGTGGTATTTCCTTGGTACATGTTTGTTTCTATTTGTTGATCTTGGTTCCTTAGCCTGAGAAATTGCACCAGTGTTGTCACAATAAATCGTTATTGGATAAGTGGCACTTGGAACAACCCCTAGTTTTTCAAGAACTTAGATATCGCGACAACTTCTTTACCAGCTTCCGTTCCAGCAATGTACTCGGCTTCTATTGACGAATCAGTAGTTGTAGCTTGCTTGGAACTCTTCCAACTCACTACTCCACCATTCAAAATGAAGGCATAACCAGACTGAGATTTAAAGTCGTCAATATCTATCTGGAAGTTAGTGTCAGTATACCCAGTAGCCACTAGATTTTCTTGTCCACCATAGACTAGGAAATATTCTTTAGTTCGTCTAAGATACTTAAAAATACCCTTGACTGCTTTCTAGTGTTCCTCCCCAGGATTCTGCTGGAATTTGCAAGACATACTAAGTGCATAGGCTACATCTGGCCTCGTACAGATCATGGCATATATGATTGATCCTATAGATGAAGCATATGAGATCCTCTTCATGCGTTCAAGTTCTGCAACAGTAGAAGGACTATCCTTCTTTGATAACTTAATTCTTTGACCTATAGGAAGACTTCCCTTCTTGAAATTTTCCATAGAGAATCGTCTTTGCAATGTCTATGTATACGGACTGTGATAGCCCCAACAATCTATTAGGTCTATCTCTGTAGATCCTAATTCCAAGAATGTAGCAGGCTTCACCTAAGTCATTCATCATGAAGGTGTTGGATAACCATTCCTTGACTGATTACATGAGAGTCTTATCATCTCTCATTATTAATATGTCAACTACATATATAACAATGAAGACAATACTCTCATCTGTGTGTTTGTTATAAATGCAGGGATCTTCTTTGCTTCTAACAAAGTCAAACGATTTGACTGTTTTGTCAAAGCAAATATTCCAACTTCTTGAGGCTTGCTTAAGTCCATAAATGGACTTCTGTAGCTTGCATACTGCTTTGGGTTGAGTCTCAGATGTAAAACCCTCTGACTGTATCATATACACCTCCTCAATTAGATTATCATTGAGGAAGACAGTTTTAACATCCATTTGCCAAATATCATAATCATAGTATGCAGCTATTGCAAGTAAATTCCGAATGGATTTAATTTCCACAACAGGTTAAAAGGTTTCATCATAATCGACTCCAGGCCGTTGATTATAACTTTTAGCCACCAACCTTGCCTTATAAGTTTGTACTTTGTCATATGCATCAATCTTCTTCTTGAAGACCCATTTGCATCCTATGGGTCTAACCCCTGTTGGAAAATCAACCAAGTTCCATACTTGAATGATGTACATTGAGTCTATTTCGGATTTCATGGCTTCTTTCCATCTATGTGAATTAATGTCTAACATAGCTTCGTTGTAGATGTAGGTTCATCGTCATCAGTAATATCTATCTCATTATGTATTTCAACAAGGATATTTAGTCTTTGAAGGGGATTATGAGTCCTAGTGGTCCTACGGAGTTGAATATTTTGTGTTTCAGTGTTTGTTGTATTCTGATTGTGAGAAGGTGTTTGTGTGTTGGACAATCCACCACCTTGAGAGCTTTCAGGAATGTCATTTTCATGTCTTTTCTGAATGGGATGATGTACAACTATTGTATCATCTTCCATTGGTTGTGTATGAGAGTCTTGCATTTCTGCACTATCTCTCACAGCACTCCCACTGGCTGAAGGGCGTACTCTAAGTACTCAATCTTCACCAAATTCTCCCATTGAATCCTTGCCTAGGTCATGTGACAAGGGTTCAACCTCTGTATTATCTTGCGCTTCTTGAATTTTTTCAAGTTTTATCATATTGCAACTTTGTTCCTTGTAGACATAGTCTTCTTCAAGGAAAATTGCATTTCTGGAAACAATGACATTTGTTCTCCAGGAAGATATAAATAGTATCCTCTAGTTTCCTTTGGATACCCCACAAAATAATATTTCTCACTTTTGGATTCCAACTTGTCAGTGAGCAACTTCTTTACATATGCAGGGCACCCCCAGTGTCGCATGTGTTTAAGTGCTGGCTTCTTGTCATTCCATATCTCATATGGAGTTTTTCTCTACTGACTTTGAAGGAACTCCGTTCAGAATATAGATTGAGTTGTGTAATGCACATCCCCAAAGGTATGTTGGTAGAGCTGAGAAGCTCATCATGAATCTAACCATATCTAATAGGGTTCGATTTCTCCTTTCAGCAACACTATTCATTTGTGGCGTTCTGGGAGGTGTCCATTGTGATTGAACTTCATGAAGCATCAAGTAATCTAGAAACTCTTTACCTAGGTATTCACATCCTCGATCTGATCGAAGGGTCTTGATACTTGTTTCAAATTGCTTCTCTACTTCTAACTTGTACTCCTTGAATTTCTCAAAAGCTTCGGACTTGTGTTTCATAAGATACACATGCCCAAACCTTGTGAAATCGTCTGTAAAAGTGATGAAGTAAGGGAAGCCTCCATTATTTTGAGTTGAAAACGGCCCACATACATCGGTATGGACTAACTCAAGTACCTCTTTGACATGCACTCCTTTCCCATGAAGTGACTTGGTGGTCATCTTTCCTCTCAAGCAAGATTCACAATTATCATAGGACTCTAAGTCAAATGGTTCTAGGCAGTCTAACTTCCTTAATATTGCTATCATTGATTCATTGATGTGACATGTCTGCAATGCCATAAGTAGGTGGGGTTTCTTAGATTACTTATTTTAGCTCATTTATTCTGTACATTAAAAATTTCACGACTACAGTTTAGAACATACAATCCATCCACAAGCGGAGCATTTCCACAAATAAAACCATTAAAATACCATAACTGCCATTGGTAATGAAGAGGAAAACCCCTCAGTATCTAACACTGGGATAGAAATAATATTCCTCATCAATGAGGGATCAAAATAACAATTATTTAGTTCTAAACAAAATCCTGAAGGTAAATCTAGTCTATAAGTTCTCACGCATTCAACATCCACTCGTGCTCCATTTCCAATGCGCATGTCTACCTCCCATGGTCCGACCTTTCTGTTGTTAGTCAGACCCTTCACATTATTACAAATGTGAGAGCCACAGGCGGTATCTAATACCCAGCAGTGAGAGTTACTTATAGACGTATTTATTTCAATGACAAACATACTTTGTCCAACAGGTCCAAAAGCACCTAGTGTCTTATCTTCTCTTGGATCTGTGCAATGTCCCTCATAAGGTTTTAGCATGTTGTGAATTTCTGGAAGATTCACCTTGGTTCCATTCATATTGAAGTTCACAATGAAATTCTCAAATGAACCAGGAAGTGAATTCAGGATCAGGTTGACAGAGATATTTATAGGCAGTTTCATTCCAATCGAAGTCAACCTCTCTATTAACCCAATCATCTTCAAAACATGTGCTGACATTGGACCCCCTTCGTTCAACTTACACTTGAAGATATCTCTCAACAGTTCATACTCCATTGTCTGAGACTGTGAGTCATAGATATTCTTCAAATGTTCTAGCATCTCATTGGGACCCATGTTTTCATGTCGCCTCTGTAACTCTACAGTCATTGAGGACAACATCATATATTGTGTCATGGTAGCATCGTCTAGATGTTTCTCATAAGCTGCCTTGTCAAACAGGGCGTACTCAGCAGAATCTTTAGCAGGGACTGTGGTAAGCTGGTTTCAGCATCTACCTAAAGCTCGGTACATATCAGCGAAGATGACTGGGACTATGTCGAAATATTTGACTTCTCCGTTATTGGTTATATTGTAGAAGATGGCATGGGCGACTGAGATGACTCGGATATTTATGGCAAGGTAGGTATTTTAAGAGAATATCATAGTACCCAGTAAACATATGGCAAAGGCTAAGGGTCAGGTAGCATCCCAGTCTTTGAAAGCATTGAATTTCGGAGAATGATTAACAAACCCCTCTTTCTTCCCAAAATAGTGGTACAAGTCCAGGAAGGCTACTGTTTTGCCAGAGATCCAAGAGACTTGGGTTAGGGATAACATTTTCGCGATTGTGGATTTTTTTGGAGCTAGAAGGTTGTGATCCAATTTCTTTCTCCTTCTTAGACAGGTTCCATTACTGTCTATGAAATCTCAGATTTCTTCTAAGGTCGGGGTCATATATATCAGCTCGAACCTAAACACCATCATATCGTTATCCATGTACACACTGTTAAAGCCTCGATGAGTGTTTTACAACCTGACATAGTCGTGAGGGAGGATAAATGGCCTAGACAGCATGTAATCTCCTACATTGTTTGTCTTCTAACCGAACCACCACAGCTTCAGCATTGATGGAACTTTCAGGACTATGTCGAAATAGTTGTTGATAGACATCTACACATGCAACACACAATTAGGCCTCGCCCCTCAGATGGTGGTTTAACCCATACGGCATAAAACGTGTTCACACATAGCACATAGTTGGATGATCGTATCCTTGGGTCAAAGACCGTGCGGATTCGGAAGGTATTCTTCCTAATATGTCCAGGTACGTCTGAGATACATGAACATGTCTAGGTCAGCATGTGTTAGTTCAGTAGGAATTTGGCTAAGCTCTATCCTAGTTGTACAAGAGTGGGCTTGATCAAATGACTTGTGTACCAGGGAGACTGCCCGGGGTGAACCATTGTTGATTGTTGGACGACAACGAACCAACTAATCTTCAACATGTTCCAAAGAATTAATTTTGTTTTTTTATTGAAAGACGATTGTAAATCCGCATAATCATCTTAGTGCACTGATGCGGGTGTGTGTGTGATTTTTCATTTGGCAGAAAATGATATACATGAATGACAGTAATATTTTACAATAAAATAAACACATAAGCAATTTAGAGAAGCAAATTTATATTATTGAAACCCTTATAGATAGAACCTATTTAAAGTATTCAGTGGAGTCCCATATGTTACGGTTCATTTTGACTCAGAGACATAAAAGTTACTGATAACTTGTGGACTCTTGCAACTATTATTTATTTAGAGTCACCACCTAATTTATATGAAAAACTAGGAAAACCATATTTAAAAGGGTTTTTCAAAATAAAAGAAAAATTCAAATTAAATCAGAATTCGGTTAAGGGTTCAAATGATCCCTTCAAGAAGGTGTTAGGCACCCCGATATTAAAAATTCGTAAAATACGATTGACATCGGGTATTATATAATAAAATTTTATTTTTAAATATTGCAGAATATTTATATTTTCATATAAATTATTTTTCCGCCAAAATATCTTTTTTCACACAACACTTTACAAGTAAACAATTTGTTTTGAAAATTCTTCTTTTTGAATGAAACATCCTTTTCTATAAAACAGGTAGAAAAAAATGTTTATTTTCTTTCAAAAATAATTCATCTTTATAGGGTAGTAGAAATATGTATAACTTCTATTTTAAAGGAGGTCAACCGCTAATTTTGTTTGTTCAGTTAACCCATCAATAATTTACAAAGGATTTTCCCACTTTATTAAAAATGATTAAGAAATTAGTTTAAGGACACATTAACTAAAGACTTGAGTAAAACTTAAAACAAGTTGAAAAATCATGTTCCTTCCTCTTTTTTGCAAATTTGATCCAAGATATTTTCCATTTTAATTTGCAAGAAAGTATTAATCCAAAAAGGATTTAAGGATGTATAAGAAATGGCCAGAAAATCAATGTTTCATTAATTATCCAAAATGAACATTTATTTTAAAGACATAAGGTGAAGCAACTCTATGTAATTAGTTTCTATTTTAGGGTTTCAATAATAATAGTGTTTTACAAATAAACAAATAATAAAATAAGCAAATGGGCTTGTGGGTATACCGGCCACTAGTCCCCATAAAAAACTATTGTGTAAACCATTTTTACTCATGGTTAAGCCCTCTTGCTGCCGGACTCGGTGAAGAATGGTATTGTTGGGCCCTCAGGCCCAACGGTTTAGATATCACGCCAGAATCAAAAGAAGGTGGATTTTGTGTGCCCATGACCATGCGAAGGGAGCGGGGAAAGACAAATATAGAAGTTAGAAAGTACCCCAAACTTATCAACAATGTAATATAAAATAGAGTACATATAGAATTGAGAACGATATATGCATACATGACATCTCATATTAGCCCAAATTTCATAATTTTCATATTTAAAGAAAAGAGCAGCCCAAAGATAATACTAAAAGCACAATTACGCACATATACAAGTCCAGAGGCATTCAAGCCCCCACTCATACATAGGTGAGGATACATACATATGGTATTCAGAATATACATGATATACTCCGGGGATGCTATACTATACTATATGATGGAAGGAAAATAACACTTCCGCACACAGACATATGATCAACTTAGCATGATCTTGGAAAACACAATACTCAGGAATACAACTGAAAGTCCTACCCGGGCTATGCAAACTCACTTAAGACATCACCATATATCACAGAACTTATGCATGATATCATCTAGTTACTTGGGTCTTCAAGAAAATGGAGGGAACATATAATCAGTCTGGGAGAGTACAAACACAAGAACAAACAAGTAATACAAGCACTATGACCATTTTTATCATACTTGGGCATCTAGATCTTTAAACAAGGACATGTACTGGCTCTATAGACCCTTAATAGATCCTAAGCACTTGCTATGACATTGAGTATGACGGGCAAACAGGGATGAATATGCATTTATTTGTAAGAACAAGCTACTGAATATGCAAGGCAGTCTCTTCATTATTGAAAGAATTAATCTCTTGATTATTCTTATTAATGAAAGACATATATATACAAGTTACAATAGGAAGATTCTTTTCCTATTCTACTTCTAAATCCATATTCTATATGGAGACTAATCATACAATTATGGTAAGACTACAAAACTAATTAATATACAAGTCTACTATATAAATAGGACAATGGAGCTCTAACAGAAGGTTACGTAACCAACATGACTCAGAAACCACATTGGCTACCCATCGTTACTCGGCCTCTGCACTTGAACGTGATAGCGTGGATTGACGCTTGGCAGACCATGAGACCAAGTTATTACATAAAAACATACAATAGTCAGACGTAGACCGTTTGGTATCTGGACAACCACCCCAATCATCATTTGTATAAGAGACAATTGTAGCCGTCGACGAAGGATACAAATGCAAGCCATAATCAGGTGTTCCATAAATGTACCTTTGCGTAAACGTAAGATACTGAAGGATGCATGCAAGACTATGATATCTGGTTGGATTCTCATAGGGAGAGCCAACTGCAGCACCCAACTTGAGTTTAGTATCAACTGGAGTAGAAGTGGACTTACAGAATGACATCTCAGTCCTCTCAATGATCTCTGTTGCATACTTCCTCTGAGATAATAGTAGACCCCCTATATGACGAGTGACAGCAATCTCCAAAAAATAACTCAATGACCCTAAGTCTTTCATGACAAACTCAAAACTGAGCATTATCATAATAGACTGGTGTAATGTGTCAGAAGAAGCAGTCAAAATAATATTATCCACATATAACAATATATAAGTCATCGAAGAACCCCGACGATATATGAACAATGAATTATATAACCTGCTATGAGAGAACCCAATAGTCGAAACATAGTCAACAAACCTCTTATATCAAGCCCGTGTAGACTGTTTAAGCCCATACAAGGACTTCTTCAAAAAACAAATATGATGAGGATATCGAGTATCCCTAAACCCCAAGGGCTGATGCATATACACTGTCTCCTTGAGATCACCATATAGGAAAGCATTCTTCACGTCAAGCTGATGAATGGGCCATGATTTTGAAAGAGTCAAGCTGAGCACAGTGTGAATGGTAGCCGGCTTGACCACCGGGCTAAATGTCTCACCACAATCTACACCAACCTGCTGAGTCTTACCATCACCTACCAGACGAGCTTTATGCCTTGCAAATGAACCGTCAGAATTATCTTTGTGAGCAAAAATTCACATAGACCGGATAATATTAACACCAGATGGACGGGACACCAACTCCCACGTCTTATTATCAATAAAAGCATTATGTTCATCGGTCATGACAATTTTTCATTGGTTTAAAAATACCCCGTTGACCTCAGGTGACTGGAGCATGACTTGGGACTGGATTGGATGAATTTTGGGAGGTGTCGGGATACGGGACGGGCTAGCCAGCAGGCAGTGGGCCTGCTGGCCCAAAACTGGATATGGAAGCCGATGTAGATGGGCCAGAATGGCCACTGGAACTGGACGATGGAACTGCGCGAGCCCGGGCTGAAGTAATGGCGATTCTTTGAGCCGAAGCAGGATCGGATCACGGAGAGAATGGGCCAAAACTGGGCTTAAGGGAAGGCCCAACTGTTGGTTCCATCTCGAGCAGTGACGTTTGGGCCAGCGGGCAGTGGGCCCGCTGGTGGTTTTTGGGCTCGGGATGTGTCCGAAAAATGATAAATTAAATATGATGATATGTCATCATTCAAAAAATTATATGAACTAGGCACAAGACTATTGACCTTAGTAAATGAAAATTGGGACTCATCAAGAATAACATGACGACTAATAATGATTCGTTTAGAAGACAAATCAAAACATTTATAACCACAATTTGACGGATAACCCAAAAACACACAACATGTAGAACGTGCTTAAAGTTTGTTAATTGTGGTGGATAACACAAGCACCCAAAGACTCTAAGATGTGAATACGAATGAATCTTATTATATAAAATATGAAGAGGGAATGAATATGTCAAACCTTTAGAAGGAAGAATATTAAGCAGATATGTAGCTATTTGTAGAGCATGATGCCAAAACAATGGAGGGATGGAGGAATGAACCAACAAGGTGTGAATAATGTTATTAATGGTACGAATTTTATGTTCAGCTTTCACATTTTGTGATGACGTATGAGGACAAGAAAAATGAAATTTTATCCCATTGTTAGCACAAAACTCCCGAAACTCCCCATTGTCATATTATTTGTCATTGTCACATTGAATATTTTTTATTTCCCGTTTGAATTGAGTTCTAATGAAAACTTTAAATTTTACGAAGATGGAAAAAACTTGATATTTTTTCGCTATTGAAAACGTCCATAAAATTTAGAATAATCATCCAAGAATAAAACATAATAACGATGACTCATAGAACTGAGAACGTGAGATGTCCATAAATCGCTATGAATAATATCAAATGACATTGAAGTATATGAGAATTTGAGGCTACAAATGGCAACTTAATAATTTTTCCTAGAGAACAAGATTGATAATTTAGAGTATTACGCGTACCCTTACAAGAAATAAACTTATTTCTATCTAAAGTAAATAAAATAGATGACCCCGAATGACCTAGACGATTATGCCACAAGGAAGGAGCAAGAGCTGCAAAAGTGGATGACATGGCTTGACGCGAAAAACTAAGACTTGGTGTGATTGGATAAAGATCTCTCCTACTGTCACACCTCATGAGAGGACTCCCCGTCTTGAAATCCTTCACAGAAAACCCAAACGGATCAAAATCAATAGAAACCTAATTATCAGTGGTGAATTTACGGATAGACACCAAATTTTTAATTAATTTTGGGGCATAAAGGTATTTTTCTAGACAAGTGATGGATGGGGAGGAGATAAAGTTTTATGACCATAACCCTTAATTGGAATTGAATTACCATTACCAACAATTATACCACGATTACTGTTCAAATTGGAATAAGACGAGAGAGTACCTTGGTCGAATGTCATGTGGGTAGTGGCGCTTGTGTCAATGTACCAATTTGGGTTCGGTTGAGTCATTCCAAGTGTGTGCATCGCGATTTCAATGTCTGTTTGTGTGGGTCCCGCTTCGTGATGGGCTTGAGGTGGGGCCCAGCACTGGCCCGATGCGAACAAGCTATTTGGCGGAAACCATTCTTGGGCCCAGGGCGGGCGAAACTAGGCGGTTCGGGTGCGAGCCACTGTTTGGCCCACTGGATTGCGTTGGAACTGGGCCCACTGAAACATCGGGGCCCACTGTGGGTCCCATGATTGTTGCCACTGCTGACCGGACTGAGGACCGCCGCTGCTAGGGCTGGCAATTTCACCCGGACCCGATGGATATTCGATCCACCCGATCCGATTATATGGATGAAAATCCGACAAAACACGGATTTTAATGGATGACGGATGGATCGGGTGACGGATCGGGTTGAATTCGGGTGGACATACATCCAACCCACCACCCGACCCATCACCCGACCCATCCATCCACCCGCTTATAAATTAATTATTTTTAAAAGTTTTATTACATTTTAAATATAAAATATTTCCTTGCCCTTCACTTCTCATTTCACGTTTTTCAGTTTTCACCCAAAGGCCAAAGCTCCTCATTTCTAAACCCTAGCGCCGCACCACCCAAAATCACAAATCTTCATACAGCCAAGCTAGTGCTCTAGGCCTCTGGCCATGGCAAATCCTCCTCCTCATGAACATTTAATGCGGCAAATCGCCACCACGCAAGGTAAAATTCTTAGATTCTTTGTGGTTGCATTCAGTGAGCATTTGATATTTTTCTCCTTGTCATTCCATATTTTAAAGTCTCATGATTTGCTAACAATCTTGAGCCAGAATCAAGTGATCTCTACAATGGCCCATATTTCTTAGAAAGGCTCTAATATTTCTCCTCATTGTTAAGAATTTTTGTCTCTCTTTGTTCTTTAATTTGAGCCTTTGTTACAAGACTTGATAAGTCCAGCTGAGGAACAGTTCAGTTTTTATCACCTTATTGGTCTCACAATTTCCTGCAGAGAGGATGTATTCACTACCCTCGTTTGTTGTTGTTCTGTTAAAATCTGAGCCTCTTTCAGTTCAGTTCAGTTTTTCTCTTCTATGTTAAGTTTGTGTAGATCCTTTTTTATATATGGCACAATTGTTGTTGGCCTTCAAGATGGTGTGCGTTTCCTCTGTTCATTTTTACATAGCTGTCCATATAATCTTTCGTTGCGATTTCTTTCTAATTGTTTTTTTAATGTTAATGTATGACAGTGATGGACACGGGAGATAGTAGTGCTGACTCCAAGTCTGTCTCATGCTCCCCTTCTCCGTTGTCTCCCGAAATCTCAGTTCCAATCCCTTCTCGTCTAACTACCCAACCTCAATAAGGAGAGGGAGAATAAGAAATAGGACTGACACTTACACGTCAGCCTAGCAGACTTAAATCAGAAGTGTGGAATCACTTCGAGAAGACGATAATCAATGGTGAACAAAAGGCTAGATGTTTGCACTGTAAGTCATTATTTTCGGGTAAAAGTAAGAATGGGACTTCTCATTTGAAAGACCATCTTGATCTCAGATGCCCTAAAAACACATGAAGGTTGATATACATCAACAATTGTTGTCGGTTAATCGTAGACAAGATTCAAGCTTAAGGCTAGAAAACCATGTCTTTAGTCAAGAAGTATCAAGAAAGGAGTTGGCTCACATGGTTGTTCTACATGAGTACCAATTGTCAATTGTAGAGCATATTGGGTTTAGGAGATTTGGTAATAGCTTGAATCCAAACTTTAAGATAATAAGTTAAAGTGATATTATGAAGATGTTTGTGAGTGAGAAAGCAAATCTCAAGAAATTGTTTGATGGTCACGTGGGAAGAGTAGCTATTACAACTGATATGTGGACTGATTCACACCAAAAGAAAGATTATATGGCTGTCACATCACATTTCATTGATGATCAATGGATTTTGCGAAACAAAACTTTGAGGTACTTAAAATTTGAAGCTTCCTGTTATTTTGTATTTACTGATTAGTGGTTGTATATATGCTTGTTTAATTTTATGCATATTATTTTACACCAAAATGATATATTTTAATCAAATAGGTTTGTTTACGTTCCTTGTCCACACACTGCCAATATGCTTGCTCAAGTTCTGGTGGATACGTTAAATGTATACAATATAACTGAGAAAATATCTTCTGTGGTTCTTGATAATTGTACCATAAATGATGCCATGGTTGATCTTTTACAAGAAAAGTTTGATTCGGATAGTCTTTTGTGTTCCGGTCAATTTTTGCATGTGCGTTGTAGTGCACATATATTAAATTTGATTGTCCAAGATGGTTTGGAGGTGATTGCCTCTGGAATAGAAAGGATACGTAATTGTGTTGTTTTTTGGGGTTCAACACAAAAAAGACTTCAAAAGTTTGAGGATAAGGCAAGAGGTTCGAAAGTTGATTGTTTTAGAAAATTATCTCTTGATTGTAAAACAAGATGGAATTCGACTTTTTTAATGCTTGAAAGTGTGCTCTACCATATAAGAATGTTTTTGCTAACTTGAAAACTCAAAATCCGAAGTTTAAATTTGTGGTTCCTACTCAACGTGATTGGGAGTTGGCTGAAATTATATGTGATAAATTGAAAAGATTTCACATAGTGACTGAGTTGTTCTCTGGCAGAAAATATCCCACTGCCAACTTGTTCTTTCGTCAAGTATGTGAGATTAAATTAGCTTTGCGCTCGTGGATAGATAGTAATGAGCCGGTTGTTAAGGATATGGCTAAAAAATGGTTGAAAAATTTGACAAGTATTGGTCTAATATCAATGGAATATTGTCGATTGCTGCAATTTTAGACCTTAGAAATAAGTTGGAATGTGTGGAGTTCTATTTTAGTGAAATATTTGGTGATGAAGCTTATATTGAGGTAGCTAGGATAAAGAGTTTGTTGTATGATTTGTTGCATGAGTACCGTGAGAAATCTGAAAGAGATGATGTTGTGTCTCCTACTAGTAGTTGTACTGTACTTCTTGGGAAGCGGCCTAGTGATTGCAAGATGAAAAAGACTAAGAAAAGAAAAGTCAATGTGCGGTGTGAGTTAGACCACTATCTTGAAGAGGATGCCTTACCAGAGAGTAGTGAGTTTGATGTCCTTAATTTTTGGAAGACCGACTTGAAGTATCCAACTTTGAGAAAAATTGCTAAAGATATATTAGCAATACCTGCATCAACGATGCTTACGAGGTGTTTTTAGTATGGGCGGTAGGGTGGTTAGTCCCCATCGTTCGAGCCTTCATGCCGATACAGTGGAAGCACTTATGTCCATGCAAAATTGGATCCTTGAAGAGTATTCAGGTAATATGTTTTTGATTTACAATCACTTGAATCATTTTTTTTAAAATTAACGTGATGATAATTTATGAGTTCTTCTGGATTTTTTAGAATCTTCTTTTGATAATGCACACGCATGTGCAACTATTTTGGATGATGCCGATGTGGGAGGTGATGGAAGCTCTACAAGTGAAGTCATTGATGTTAACTCGGTAAACTAATCACATTCGATAATGGTTGCTTTAATAATGTTTTATTTTTTATATGCTTTTATTTCATTAATGGCAGGAGGGAGAGGACATGTATATGTGATTTAGAAAATGAATTGATCTTCGAGAATGTGATATGAAGACGAAAGACCTAATGGATTTTAATGTTTTAGTTTATTAAGATTGTCGCTAATTGAAAACTCAATTATTAGTATTATTATAAGTTGCATGTAATTTTTTAATTGCATGTTTGGAGCTTAGACGTGGTTTTTTGGTTGCTACTTTTTTTAGAGGATTTACATCTTTGATAGGTGAAATTAGATATTAGTTTTAAAGCATTGTGAACTCTTAGTCTCAGGTGTAGTGAAAGCTTTAGGCTTTAGTTAATTGTTTGGATAAGAAACAATTAAAGGAAGAACTTGATAACAGAGGTTGAGGCCTAAAGCCAAAGTTTAAGGAAGAACATGATTATTGATTCCTGGTCGTTTTGTTTGTTGATAAAACTGCAGGGAAATAGTCATCGTTAGGTGATTGATGACTTATTATTGTGCTATAATTTTCATCCGCGAAGCACCCAATTCACCCGTGGATAATGGGTGGACCGAATGTGGATTAAAAAAAATAAGGTGATGGATGAGACTTATTATTGTGCTATAATTTTCATCCGCGAAGCACCCGATTCACCTGTAGATGATGGGTGGATCGGATGTGGATTAAAAAAATAAGGTGATAGATGAGTTGGGTGATGGATGGATAGTTGGCGGGTGGAGGCAGATTGAGCTCCACCCGATCCACCTCCGATCCATTACCAGCCCTAGCCGATGCCGCCGCAATTTTTTCCATTATTTTTCCGATTTTGACCCTTTTTACCACCGTCGTTGTTGTGATTGTCTTGAGTTGGTGGAGTCGAAAGACGGAAAATTGGACTCAATCATCATGACTACGGGACTAGCCGTCTTTTTAGCCAAACCCGTTTCTTCCAATGTGAGCATGGAGCGGGCTTGATATAATTCCGGAAGGGGGTTACTTTGACGAAGGATCGAAGCAACAGCGTTATAGGCCTCGGATAAGCCTGCAACCATCTGTAGAACGAGACGACTATTAGTTACCGGAGCACCCACGTTGCGAAGTTGATCTGCCAAGTCCTTGAGTCATTAAGAATAAGATGAAACGTTAGGAAAATTCGTCATAGCAACTTGAGAAAATTCATGTTCAAGGATAACAATCCGAGAATGACTGTTATCATGGAAGATATCACGCAATCGACTCCAAGCCTCCATAGCTGTGGAGTTGGGCTCCATAATCGTCTGTAAAAGGTCCATGGATATTGTGGTATAAATCCATTGAAGAACCTTTGCATCAAGTGTGACCATAATATTGGATGTTTGTTTTTGTGGGCACAGCCTCCGTAGCCGCTGTATCACCTGTCGTAGGAGTAGCCAGTGGGATTATGTGGTGGAAGACTTGATGTGTCATCGTATAAATCTTGAATAATTCCGCTCACGTCCCATATTGGACGTTTTCTAGGTCAAGAACAATAGAAAGAACGCTCTTAATGTTAGAAACTATGAGTGCATGATGAAACGTGTTTTTATCAGGTGAATAAAACACGAAGATTCAGAGAAGAGAATTTGTGAGAGAGGTTTTGGAAGACAAATTTGTCTCTGTTTGAGTGAAAACCCGAGAGGAAGGGGGTATCACGGCTTTTTGAGAGAAAAAGAGAAAAGTGAAAGCAAGGTAAATATAGTATGGACTCTTGATACCATGAAAGAATTAATCCCTTGATTATTCTTATTAATGAAAGACATATATATACAAGTTACAATAGAAAGATTTTTTTCCTATTCTACTTCTAAATCCCTATTCTATATGGAGACTAAGCATACAATTATGGTAAGACTACAAGACTAATTAATATACAAGTCTAATACAAATATACCATAAATGAGATATACACTAACTCTTATGACACGGACTGGACATACACATAAACTGGGCAGTGGGCTTCAGTGACCATATTTAACAATTATATGTTATATATGCTATTTAGATAAATAAGTCCAAAACATGAATGTCCTAGTAGTTATGCTGAATTCTTAAAGGTCAATTAAACCAAGTCATTTAATCATTTTAAAGTAAAACAGGTTCAATATCCTAAATCATAAGCATCTGATCAGGATTGCATTACCTAGCAAGTAGGAGAAGCTTCCTAAAATAGACATGTTAGGCACACATGCATATATTAGTTAAATATGCATCTTTACATATACAGGGTTGTCCCAACTAGGTCAGTATGCATATCCTATAAGGCAAACACGCATACACGGCTCATATGACTCTAGGGACTTTCCGGAGTTTTGCTAAATGATGTAAGACTGTGTCACTACAATAATTAAGAAATTGTTTGTAGATTTTTTGCTAAACCATGCCAAGACTGTTAACCTAGAGCTTGTATGTCCTTATCTAATGTTTATCCAAATGAACTTTGAACTCTGAATATATGTTATATCAACAGTACTTGGGTTGAAAACCATGCATAATTTGGAATTATGTGTGCATTTCCTCTTGATCTTTTGTACTGTTATGCATATACGTGACACCTAGTTTAAGTTATTATCTTATATATAGGATTAAGAAATAAAAAGGGAGGTGAATACTGTTCCATTGAGGAAGGGACAATAATTACTTCATCCAGCGGTTGTGCATTAGCCACTAGTTCACCTTGTCAAGTTAACCACAGTTGTAACCAATGAGGAAGAAGAGTTATGGAGAAGATTTAGTTATAGATGAAGAGAAGGAAGTGAGACGATAAAGAGAGACGATGAAGGTGAAGAAGAGAGTAGAATATGCAGAGAGAGAGGAATAGAAAATATGAAGTCTTATTGATGTATTCTTCTATTACATGTATATTTATACACCTCCAGTTATCACTTGTCTAGAATATTCTATAAGATATTTTGCATCTTCTAACTAATCAAAAACTAACTTCTAACAATCACTTTAACTTCCCTACCAACCATTAACAAACTCTTAACAAACATTGATATTATGATCTCATACAATGTTCCCATGCTCTCTATGGTGGTCCATCATCTTTTACACCCCCCTCAAGCTAGGGCCATGAAGATGTTCTTCATCCCTAGCTTGGATATCAAATAAAGGGGTTGAGGTCGACCAAGATCTATGGTTAACATATCTGTTGGTTGTGCTGCAGAGGACAAGAATGCAGTAGACACCAACCCTTTTTTAATCTTCTCTCTAATAAAATGACAGTCGATATCAATGTATTTAGTTCTTTCATGGAACACTGAATTGGCTGCAATTTGAATCGCAGATCTTCTATCAGTATACAAGGAGACTGGTTTCTGGATCTTAACTCCAATCTCCAGATAAATACCAACAAGCCAAATCACCTTAGCTACTGCTGCAGAGATTCTGGAAACAGTATCTTACTTCTTGGACTTCCGGGAAACAAGTGAGCAACCAAAGAAAACCATGTATCCTGTCACTGATTTCCTACTGTTGACACAAGATGCTCAATCTGCATCACAAAAGACACTCAAATCCTGTGTGCTGGACTTATTCATGAGAATTCTCAAGCTTGGTTCTTGTTTAATGTATCTCACAAGTCGCATTCCTGCCTCCATATGTGATTCTTTGGGAGCCTGCATAATTGACTCAAACATTGCACTGAGAAAGCAATGCCATGTCTTGTATTTGTTAAATATAACAAGCTTCCAATCATCAGTCTCCTATAAGCAGTAGGATCAGACGAAAGCTTATTTCTGCTTGGGATCTTTATGTGTTGAAGCAACCACAGCATGCTGATCAAATTCCACAGTAGTATACTTCATATTCATATCCATGGGTGAAGATGTAGGTTTAGTCTCCTGATAATCCCAAGTCTGAAATAAGTTCTAGGGCATATTTTCTTTGGTGCATGAGTATGCCTTGAGCATTCCTAGCAAACTCTATGCCAAGAAAATATCTAAGCTCTCCCAAATCCATTATCTTGAAGGATGACTTTAAGGTTTTCTTTGTGGACTGAATAAGTGATATGTTATCTCCAGTAATCAATAGATCATCCACATACACTAAGATAACCACAATACTATCATTCTCATGTTTAGTGAACATAGAATAGTCCCTATGACTTTGCTGAAAACTAGAAGCAATCAGGGTTGTTGTAAGTTCAATATTCCACTGTCTTGATGATTGTTTCAAACCATATAGGGATTTCAGCAGCCTGCATACTTGCTTCTTTCCACTGTTGACATTATACCATTCTGGTACTGTCACATAAACTTCTTCATATAAGTCTCCTTGTAAGAAAGCATTGTATACATCCATCTAGTGAATTGCCCATTGTTTTGCTGCTGCAATACTGATCTCTCAGTAGACATTTTGACTACTGATGAGAATGTCTCCTGATAATTTAATCCTTCTTTCTAATGGTATTCCTTTGCAATAAGTCTTGTATTATACCTTTTCACTTTTCCTGTTGCCTTGTATTTAATTCTATATACCCATCTGCATCCTATAGCCTTTTTGTCTTCTGGAAGTGACACCAGTTTCCAAGTGACATTGTAGTCCAAAGCCATGATTTCAGCCTCCATTGCCTCAACCCACCTTACATCCTTGGCAGCTTTCTTGTAAGAACATGGCTCAACGTTGTCTGAAAGATGAGCTACAAAGCTTTGGTATTTGGGTGACAATATAGTGTAATCCACTCTATCAAACATGGTATACAAATAGCTTGATGATTCATGTCTGGTAACATAGTCTTTATGTCAAATGGGAGGCTTGCTAGTTCTGGCAGACAGATCTCCTAGCGTGTAAGTCTGATACACTTGTTGGTGGGTGATGATTCTCAGTATCCTTTTCTTGAATCTCATCCCTGTGGCATATATCCTGAACCATATGTGGTGTATCTGGAAATACATTTTCTTGTTGGGCACCTGATAGCACAGCAGAGGTTCATGTGAAATATTTTGAGGAATTCTGACTGTCTGTCTGATGATGAACTAGATCATCAAAGAAAAAATGCTCATATGATCTAATGTGAGTGATGGTATCATCAGCTCCTCCTTTGTCAGGAAAAACACTCTCCATAAACACTACATCTCTGCTCATAAGAAATGCTCCATTCTCCATGTCATATAGCTTGTAGCCTTTTGCGCAGCACCCTAGCTAAGGAACACAACCCTTACTGCTCTTGGACTAAATTTGTCGTGTCTTACTAGAACAGTTGCAAAACATAAACATCCAATCACTCTTAGATGAGAAAGTGATGGTGTCTTGTTGTACAACACCTCATAAGGTGATATGTTACCTATAACTGTAGAAGGAATTCTGTTCAAAATATAAACAACTCCTTCCACCAAAAGAACCCAAAATTTATCTGGTAAACTGGCCTGCAACTTTATAGCTCTAGTTGTCTCCAATATGTGCCTGTGTTTCCTTTTTACTACACTATTTTGTTGTGGTGAGTATGGACATGAACTTTCATGTATCATATCATGTTGTGCAAACAATTCTTTACAATTATGATTGAAGAAGACTTCTGTCATCCTTGCACCTCTATTGAGTAATGCCTGAGTCGCAGCATCAAGGTCTGAGCCAAATTGAGCAAGGGCGGCCACTTCGCGATATTGTGCCAATTCCCGTGATATTGTGCCAATTCCAGTTCTTTCAAGCTTCTTTACAGGCAGAAGAGTTAGCAAAGGTACAGACAGCCCGATCTAGCCAGTGAGCAAGCATGTCTGCTTTCGATTCAATATCTTTCTCAACACCCGGAAAATTATATGCCTCTATAGTAGCGTGCAACGGAATGCAGCTATTTCTGACGGATAGTTATGTTAGCTAATGTTACACCCCAAAACTCTACGGAGCCCTTCCGAATGACCTAGAATATAGTCTACGTCACTCTTTCTTGGCTAGTCTAGTAGACTATATTCGCCCGTGGAGGTTTCATTGTCTGATCTTATTCTTTGGATTTTAGTATCAAACTGAGTACTAGTCTCAACAAAGAAATTTCTCAATACTGTGACCACATCAGATTTTAACCTCATTAAAAACACTCATGTCAATCTGGAGAAATCATCAACAATTGTCAAGCAATATCTCATTCCATTATATGTTTCTACTAGTGCTGACAGAAAATGGGACTCTTGTTTGTCTAGCCAAAGGACATATCTCACACTTATCCAGGACAAGGGAATTATTGTTCCTAGAACATGAAATCTTTCTTAAAACACTCATAGGTACATGACATAACTTTTGGTGTCAAGTCACTGCATCAACAGTGTTGAGCTGTTGACATGCACTTGATCAGATCCTCTTACTTATTCTGTGTGTCCAAACACACTATGTATAGTCCATATTCTTCATTACCAATCTCCCTCACCTTCTCAGATGAGAGATCCTGAAAAACACAGTAATATGAAAAGAAAAGTAACACTACAATTCAACTACTTGGTTACTTTTGAAACTAACATGAGGTTAAACTTGAATGTTGGTATACACAATACATTTTTTAGAACATCGCCTTTTTCGAGATGACAATCACCAATATGTGACACCTTGGCAGAGTCACCAGTTGGTAGATGTACCTTCCCTGTATTTTCTGCCATATTAGGTAGATGTACCTTCCCTGTATTTTCTGCCATATTAGCAATTGCTATACTTTCTGTTTTCTCACTTAGCAGTTTAAGAAGTTATTGGTGTTGGCTAGGTGTTAGTTACATGAGTAATGATTGATCTTCCTGGTTATGTCCATAGTCTTCAATAAAGGGACTTCTGCTGGTTCTGCAAGTGTCTTTGATTGTTCTGGCATGATTCATTATCCTTTCCAATAGTATCAAAGAACATATCATTTCATGTCACAAAATGTGTCTTCTTGGCCTTGCTCTTAAAATTCTCAGGGTATTCAATAAGTCTATAGCAGTCATCTTGCACATGTCATGTCCTATGACAGAAGTCACACTTCATCAATTTGTTGCAATCTTGTCTGAAATGACCTTTTCCATGACAGAAATCACAGTATGCATTGAGATTATATGGCTTTCTCTGCCTTGGAACTCAATTTCCACCCCTTCATGTCCTATTTTTAGTTGTGAACATTGCAGATGACTCAATTGTCTCTTGCATCATTCGACTGTTTCCTGCAACTATCCTCGGACTTTACTTTTGATTGATCATTGCATATACCTGATTTAGATTATGTATCTATTGCATCATGAGAATTTGATTTATGTCCTGATTGTATCCTTCATTCAGTCTCATCAAGAATTGTAACATTCTCTGATAATGCAGGTGGTTGATGAATTCTTTTGACTTGGGATAACAAGCAAATGATGGCATAATTGAGTCATATTAACTTAAGCTTGGTATAGTATACTGACACTGGCATAGTTCCCTGCCTTAGTGTAAAAATCTTTTTATGTAACTGAAAAGCTCTTGCACTGTTAACTTTATCAAATATTTCTTTCAACTCTTCCCAGATGGTGTGTGAGTCAGAATTAAACAACATATCACTGAATATGCTTTTGTTCACATTTCTCATCAACTATGAGACAACAATGGCATTGCATTGTCCTATAGTCTTACCATATCACCCTTATAAACTTCCCTCTTTATTGTTCCATCTACAAAGCCTAGTTTGTTCTTTCCTAACAATGCTAGTTTCATTGCCCTACTTCATAATGTGTAGTTATCCATTCCATTTAATATGAAACCTACTGATAATGATCCTGGGGCATCAGGTGGAAATAGGTATAATAGATGATTGTGGTCTATATTCACTGTCATTGTTGTGGCCTCACTTGACAGTTCCTCGCCAATATTTTCCATTACTTATTATCCCAGACTGATATTTAGCACAAATTCTATAACCACACAATCAGATCATAGAAATCCAGTTACTCAGGTCATATTAATGTAACAGTGCATAGTTAAAAAATCTATAGACAGCCAGAAACTCAAACCAGACTAATGCTGTAATGCATGTTCCAATTTCGAAAGAAAAAATACAAATTCGTGTATTGCGATTACATATCTATGTATTTCTAATACAATCAATTATCACTCGCCAATTTCTGTCATTCAACTTCGGATTTCTCTTACTAGATGTGTAGATTCCTCGAATTTCCTTCTGCATGTACCAGAAATTCCCTCGATCTACATCATCACTCCACAAAGCTTTGATATCATGTTAAATTATCGTTCCATTGAGGAATGGACAGTAATTACTTTATCCAACGGCTATGCATTAGCCACTGGTTCACCTTGTCAAGTTAACCACAGTTGTAACCAGTGAGGAAGAAGAGTTATGGAGAAGATTTAGTTATAGATGAAGAGGAGGAAGATGGACGAGAGAGACGAGAAAGAGAGACGAGAAAGGTGAAGAAGAGAGTAGAATATGCAGAGAGAGAGGAATAGAAAATATGAAGTCTTATTGATGTATTCTTCTATTACATGTATATTTATACACCTCCACTTATCACTTGTCTAGAATATTCTATAAGATATTTTGCATCTTCTAACTAATTAAAAACTAACTTCTAACAACCATTTTAACTTTCCTAACAACCATTAACAAACTCTTAACAAACTTTGATATTATGATCCCACACAAATGTTCCCATGCTCTCTATGGTAGTCCATCATCTTTTACCGAGTGTATATAGGGATACATAGCCTAGGCACATCAGGTATACCTAGTATATCGAGTGCATAAAGATATATATTATCTCGTATATCACTCATAGAATAGCCTACCATGAATGTATAGGCCTAGTCCATTCTTGATAGTCTCTTATGCTTTCTCTTGCATGACTAATAGCTTCTGGTTTGGCCCGTACATCTTATCTTCTACTTGTGTCTTCACTTATGTGTTTAAATTAGGCCTAACCAACGGTTTGCTTCTCCTCCTTCATTATTCACTATTGTTGTTTGGGCCAATTAAAGTGTCTTGAATTAAGTTTCTTTTATCATGGGATGTAAATTTTTATTTGTATATGATGGGTTCTGGGTACCTCTAACTGGCCTTTTCCTTTTCCCCCTGTATCATGACGAGATGGATCCCTACTAGGCCCATGCTTTACCCGTCCGAAAAAGAGCCTTCGCACATTGCACTTCCAGTCCAGTTAGGCTACGGCCTAACTAATTTCGTCATTGATCGATTTCGATATCCGGGAAGCTAATATTTGCATTTGAAGGCCCAGTTATGAATAAAAATAGTCAACTGGTGGGTTTAGGTAGGTCCGCCAGCTTAAACTCTTTTTATTTCCCATTTTCATATATTCATGTATGTATACGTATTTATTTGTATAAAACACTTCATATTATTAGACCTTTATTATGGTTACGACTTAGGATTTACAAACGATACCTATATCTTTTAGTTTAGATCGCTAAAAATGAATTTTCAGACACTTGTTAAAATCTGAAATTTGATAAAGAATATATTGTTTCGACTGGTAATGGATCTGAAAACATGAAACAAATTTAATTTTGGGACTAAGGCAAAATCTTGGGACATTTTAGACTTTGGAATTGAATTGGACTTGAGTCAAAATAGGGGTTTTGGGACTTATAGCATACGACTTGACTTGGTGAATATGGCATACAAAGAATAAAAGAACCAATTTTCTATCCTTTTGTCAAAAATCAAACTTGTCATTTCAAATGAGCCTTGAAAAGATTTTCAAAAAGATGCAAGTGTACTTGTTTTCCTTGTCTATTGAGATTTCCCCCTTCCCGGTGTCTTGACCGACAATCCCCACCACTTCAGTTATTCCTATTCCTATCCCTTTATTCCCTCTTTTGGTCTATCTACCTTTTCTCTTCTCTATGAGTATGCAACTTTCAACTCATTTCTGTCCCATATAGCGTTATTATTTTCATCCGAAAGTCAATCATTCCCAGCTTTGATATGAAGGTATGGGACTAGTAGAAGAAGCTCTTCTAGCTGCTAGCTCTTGATTCCAAGCTCCAGTCTGATTGTTCCTGCGCCTGAATATGTTTCCCTTGCATGCGGATCAACAAGTCGTGGATCTTTTGACTTTATAATGTTTTAATAACGGCTCACGCTTTTTAATCACTGAGCGGTCATTTAGGGCTCGGACAATATTGTTAGATTAGAAGTGGAGTTTTACTCAAATTAACATTTGGGTGTTCTTAGCCTGAAAATAAATTGATCCCCGTGCGTACTATTTTGGCGAAAGAATAAATCTTTTGTTTTAAAATAAAACCCTTGAGTTTTGAATAAAATGAATGACAAGTATTTTGCATATATTTTAAACACCTTTAAGCAATTCAAATCATTAAAGCATGATATATAATTCATAGGTCAACCATATTCTACAGATCCTTAATACCGGGGTGTCTAACAACTTCCTGGTGGATCAACTCTTACCTCGACTCTGATTTATATAGGATTTTTCAATTGATTTTGAATAAACTCTTTCCCATTGAATTTCCTAATTTACCTATTAATTAGGTGGCGACTCTAAAAACATTAGCTGACTTAGAGCATCATCCCAAATTCATAGTAGCTTTTATGCATCACGCGTAAAAGTGAACCGTAGCAACTTTTCCTAAACTTAACAAAAGTTAGGGTTTTGCCAAAGGCCTTTAATCCCTATGTTTCGAAGCTCTTAGGGTCCGCTCGAATATGACTTGAAATCAAATCAAAGTTCGACCTCCCAGAATATGAGAAATGAGACTCCTTTTATAGGCGAAGTCAAGACCTTGGATATTCTATTGGATCCGATGTGTGAGAAAAAGATTTTAGGGGGGAAACCCTCTTTGGATCCCGCCCAAATCGATGAACCAATGAAAATTGCGAATTTAAAATTGCAACTGCACAAATCTCATTAAGATATGTCCTTTGTTTTCGTAGAAAAAAGGAGAGAAGCTTACCATCTTTGGTGGTGGTGTGTTTGCAGAGAGAGGAGGAATGAGACACGGCTCATTAAGAGTCTTGCCCGAAAAGGGCAAACACCAACTAGAAAGGCATCTTCACCTGAGATTTTGCTGAAATTGACAATGGTGGCGTCGTTATGAGAGAAAGAGAGGTAGTACCATGTCGGCTAGGGTCTCTTCAACTCTAGCTATGTTTTGCCCAAATGAAAAGTGTTAAGGGCGAAATGCCCCTTTAAATGCAATTGGCCCGGGTCCGGTCCTTTTTGGTTTGGGCATGGCCGGAAACAAATGAGAATGGACACAGATCGAAATTAAATATATAGGGGTTGGGTAATTTGGATAGATTTTGCAAACTTTGACCACCGTATAATTTTAAAATGACCACTTTGATTTCAATTTTGGCTGGATTAGCCGATTAAAAAATTAATTAGGTTAAATTGAAATCAACCATTAAAATGAAGCCATAAAAATAGTAAAATCCTTTTAAAATTGAAGTCAAATTGAGATGCTACTTGATACTCGATTTAATTAATTAATTTCCTTAAATTCACGGAGTAAATTAACAATTAATTAAATGACAATTAATTAGATAAATGTCCTCATAAATTTATAAAATTGTTTAAAAAATATATAAAAATATGTAAATGATATATAATAATATACTTGATGATATTTTTCCACATAAATGGCAAGAATGTCATCGGAATAATTTCATAAAATCATTTTCTGTCTAGTAAAATGTGCATTCCACTCCGTTCATGACTCGGAAATTTTGAATAATTAAATACAAGTATTGGAAGGTAAAAATTAGGTGTCAACAGTACATATCTACACGGAAGCAAATAAATTAGTTGATTACTTGGCTAACTTGACATTTGAAGGGGAGTAAAATGCAGTTCAACAACTGTCAAGAGCTCTCATCTGTAGGTAGGAATATACTTAACAAGTTAACATTGACAAATCTCAGATCTGCTCACTCAGAATTAGAACCATGGAAATAAAGAAGAGTTGATGCCGATGAAGTCTCAAATAACATGTAGTTCTCTTTCAAATCACACGACACAAAAGATTTTTCTGTTCATAGTATACTTAGTTATTTTTTGTCAAAATGTACAACAGTTGATGAGATATATATCTCATAGATGACTAGGGTAGAGAATGGCACTTTCCTTTTATGTTTTTGCTTTATTTTTAGACAGATTGTTGTTTCCTTTTTTTGAATTATTAATAAAATTCCAAAATTTTGATTAAAAATCCTTCTTGAGCTACTTACAAGCTGCTGCAAAGCTTTCCACGAAGCTACCTACAAGTTACCTACACAGATTACTTGCAAGATGTCTCCTTGATTGTAATATTCTTCAGAAAATAGTAGGAGTACTTAAATAGATATCTACACTATAGTGTATTTATAATGTTATAAAACACGAAAATTAATTGCATTGTTCAAAATCACAAAATATCATCGATGGATTATTGTTGACTCTTTTTCATTTTTAACTTTAAAAATCCAGAATTATATTAGCAAATGCTTATTCAGAAAAGATTAAGAAATAAAAATATTTTATATTTTATAAGAAAAAAGAATTTTATAGTTATCTAAATGAAAATTAATGATGGAGTTACATTGATCTTATATATCACTTATATTATCAGTTTAAAAAGCACACATGCTTATTCTATTTTAATTGATAGAATGAGATTTTGAAGAAGAAAACTTGTTTCTCATTTTTATATTAGTTAAACGGATTTTAAAAGAAAAGAAACAAGAATAGAATTTTTTAAAAATAATATTTTTTAGTGTAATGACATGTTCCGTAGTTATATGCATTTTGACTATTTTATCCCCGTTGACTTGATTTATGAAGTTATCGGATGATTCTAGTAGAAGTGAGAAATTAGAACCTTAAGGAGTGAAAATGTTGACCAATACATGACTTTTATGTAAACATACCTTTTTTGGAATTATGTAGATTCTGTGAGGTCCAGAGGATTGTTTATGACTTGGTGAAATAGTTGGTTCGGTTCTCGAGGCCCTCGGGAGTGTTGTTGGCTATTGATTGGAAAGTTAGTTTAGGTTGTTGGGGGATGATCCGAAATATTAGACCTCTGATGGAAATTCTGAGACTGCGGGTGATTCTGTAGCATGTTTTTACATATGTGTACATATTTGGTTTGTGTTGGAAGGTCTTGGGTGATTATCGCACTTCGAGTTGAAATTGTATAAGTATAGGAATTTCTGGTTTCTGGTGTTCTCATTGGGGTGAGATTCAGTGCGCCCCGACAGACCGAGTACGATGCAGCAGACGACGATCTGCTGCAGCGAAAGGTTGGGATTTTAGACAGGATTCACGGGCGTGGACAAGTTGACTGCGGGCGTGGGTTCGTTGTAGCGAGCCTTGGCCGCTACAGCGGATGACAGGATTCTAGAATGTTTTTAAGTGGATTCAAAACCCTACACTTCTTCCATTTCAAAAACACTTCTCCAAAGCACAATTAGGGTGATCCCATACATCTTTAAGTGATTTTTCTTGTGGTATGCTTTCTTAACTTTGATTACCTTCACTTGACTTCCTTATGTTGATTTAATGATGGAATTAACCTAGAATCTAGTTATGGAAGATGAATTCACCTAGTTAGGGTTTGCTTGATTTTTAAGCTTGAAAGTGAGAATAAATTGATGAGTTTTTTTAATCTAAGTATGGATTCCACTAATTCGTAATTGTTAATCTTGAATATTTCATTTATGTGATGAAATCGAGGGTTGGAAAACTAGGGTTCATACTCAAATATGAGGGTTTTGCTTGTATGATGAAATTGGCCTATTGTTGAGTTAATTTAGTGATTGATGAGTAGTATTGAACACCTAGAACGTTGAATTTCATATTCCACTTTTGAAATGATTGTTTTACCTCTATAAGCCCATTTTTCCATTTCTCTCGTAGTTGGGTTGGTTTCGAATGATAGTTTAATGTTATAGGTGTTTTTAATTTCATGCTCTAACTTAAATCTTGATAATATTACACTTTAAATATGACCTTGATCCTCGGAAGGGCAAGGCACAAGTGAGATTCGTTGTGACTCTCACTCGACATTTCAGGTAGGTTACAGCTTAACTTCTGGTTAGACTTCGGTTAGCGAAGCATATGTGTAGTTAGATTCTGATGGAGAAATCATGTAAGCCTTCGGGTATGAAGTTGGGATGGATTACTTAGGTTGGATATTGTTGAATGTTTGTGACTTGTTGCCTCTTTATGCTTATTGGACTTGTACATAGTTGAGCATATCGTACTTGTGATATATTTATTTGTCATTCATCTTAGTATTATCATGGATAGAGAAATGAATTGACTTGATACTGATATTGTGATATGTGTTCATGTTTGGCACGATTGGGATTTCATTATGATTTACACTTGAGATTAATGCATGCATATCATTCACACACATTCTACATGAATCATTGTTGTGAACTGTGATTTAACATTAATAATGGTAAGAGGAAAAGTGAAAGATCTGAGGCTTCATATTATAGTGTGTGTTATGTGTTTATTCTGTATGGCCTATCTTGCATGTATAATTGTTGTTACCGATGTGGTCCGAAGGAAAAGTGTTCACGACGTGGCATTGTACAGATTTGAGAATAAGGTCAGATTGGTAATTAATTTACGGATGTTGTTGTTACACCCCGTATTTCCAAGGCATTAATATGAGAACGTACTTAGGAAATTAAGGTTTGAATATTGGAAGGATAGTATGAGTACATTTTCTTATGGAAAAATTTTGAAAAAATGTGAAGACGAAAAATTTATTAACTCGGAGTTAGATTCCCTAATATGGATTTATGGGCTTAGTATTGGATTATGAAGTAATGGAATTGATAATATGAGGCCCGTCAAAATTTCACAATTTGTGGGGGGGGGGGGGGGGGTTCGAAAATTATAAATATTTTGGCTAAGTGTTGGATTAATATTTTGTGAAGAGAATTATGGGCGAATAAGAGGGTGACATGTGTCCCTCCCCACTTGTGTAGGAAAGCTCTAATTTTATACATGTATATGTATATGTACATGTATATATACATGTATTGCAAGAATGACTAGAAATTGAGATATTTTTCATCCAAGTGGACAAGTGTGGAAGATATTTGTGAGATATTTTCATCAAGACAAGTGGACCACTTAGGTCCCCCTCCACTTGTAAGATTTCATCTATATAAGAGAGGTGATAGCAAGACATAGAGACTTGGCATAATAATCTTCATCATCCAAAACCTCTCCTCCCTATTATTTTCGAGAACACTGATGCGCGATTAGATGCACACACTTTTAAACGCAAGTGCACGTTATCGTATCAAGTAGTATAGTCTTAGATAAGACCGAATATCGTCCTCTAGGATTAGGGTTCAAGTACCAACTATCTATTTTCTAGTATCTATTTGGTGAATTAATGATTGATTGTTTTGTTTATAACTAAGAATTATTAAAGACAAGTAAATATAAAGAATTACTTGGATGTGATGAGAATAGGGCTTACATGTATCCTCACTATCCGCATGCTACTTACTAATGCATTACTTATGGTATTCTTCTTTTGGAGAAAGCAGTTTCTGAAATCGTTTTATACTCCGTTAGGTTATATAAACACTCAACCCAGTATCGTTCCTTACCTAACTTTCGCTGATAAGGGTAACTCTATAGGAGGATTAAGAAAAAAAACCTAGTTGACCGTCACGCACAATGCGCAAAATTAGGGTTGTTAAGCCTCTCATCAACGCTACAAAACTAATTGAGGTATTTTCATCCTCAATTCAAGTCTGTCTACCCAACTTACAGCATATTCACAATCCCCTTTCGTAATCGATTAGAAATCATATAGTGATAACTAGTTGTCGATTAGCTACCAAGAATTCAACTCGATTATTGGATAGATCTCTCAATAAGAAAAATAACCATAAGCGTGCATTAATTTATAACATAAGTTTCAAGAAGTTCAACATAGAAAGCCTATAGGAGAATTAGTTCCTAGCCATAAAGATGACAAGAACTAATTCCAAGTTCATCATCTGGCCAGATTAAAGAAAAGAAAAAGGAAAGAAATTACTAAGTTTAGGTCTCGATCTCTAGCAAGAAAATCTTGTGTTGTCAAGAAAGGGAACCTCAAAAGCGCCTAGGGTTCTCCTTATATAGGTTTAAAACGCCTCCTTCTTTTCCCTGCAGCTGGCCCAAAAATCCGTCAAAAGACCTAATTTTTACTGCGTGTGCGCGCTGCGAGATAGCGCGCGGCCCGGAAGTCTGTCCGTCGGGTGTTTTGGCGTCGCGGCCCTGCTATCTGCTGTCTGAGGGCGCCGCGGCACTGAATCTTCTGTAGCTCCTCTGATGTTTAGCGCGCGCGTCTTACGGTCTCTGAGGCGCGCGTGCCGAAGTTTCTGTCCTCTGCGGATAGTGGCGCGCGCTGGATCTTCTGCGCTTTCTGCGAATGATGGCGCGCGCCCTACTTCGCGAGGAAGCCTTGCAGTGCGGATTTTAGCCTTGTTCGCCACTTTCTGTTTTCATCTGGCATCTCCTCTTTTGCCTCTTTTTGCTCCTTTTCCGCCATTTGGCCATTTTAACCACTTTGACTCAAAAGAAAGAAAAACTATCCTAATATGACACTTACGTATGCGAATGGGACAAAAGACTAACTAAAAGCGACTCGAAAGGTGTATATAAAATATACCTATCAAATACCCCAAAAATTAACATTTTATCGCCCTCGAGAAAATTTATAAATAAATAAAATAAACTACTAAAATAAAAAAAAAAAAAAAAAAAACTCCCTGTCATTAATCACTTTTCTTTGCATAAATGTTAACTAGAAAAACATGAAGGTTAGCGAGAATAATATCGCAGAACATATAGCATGAAATTTTCAAAATTTGAACACATGAAGCTAAATATTTCGCAAACTCATATTCATCATGCTTGATGGAAGTCAATATACTAAATCATGCATATAAATTCAAGAATTCCTATGGCATGCTTACTTGCTATTCTCCACTAATTCGGATATGCATAAAGAGATCTTGAGGACTTTGAGGTTGTAATGTAGGCTTAGGTAGGGGTTGGTAAAGATAGGCATTTAGGCTCATTTTTACGTACCATAAGCTCTTTGGCTTTTCAATTTTCCCTTTTCTTTTGATTCTTTCCTTCACTTCAATTCTATCCTTCCCTCTTTTGTTTTGGGAGAGTGAAGTGTATTATACTAATAGGCACCCAAACTTAGGCTTTTGCCTCTTTCTTGTACTTTTCCATTGGGGTCATCAAACTTGTTCACTCTTTTTGTTTCTTCTTTTTAACATAATGTACTCCACTATTTCATATTTTCACTTATGGCACAATTTTGTGGGAATATAGGGTGTCAAAGAAGTTTCAAATTTAGGCTCAATAGGTGACTAGGGATATTTTTAAAGTGCGGGATAGAAAAGAATGGTAAGAATTGGCTATCAAATAAATGCCCGAGTCATCTCCCAACATGATATCCTAACTATTTAGCCTCAAATAGCAAGCACTCATAACACATAAGCATTTATCATTTAGCATGCATAACTTAAGCAAGAAACTCAAATAGGCAGTTATGTGAGCTTTTGGCATATCTAACCTAAGTGTTTAGATAGTTGCTTGATTCCTTTACATTATTCCACCTTACTTCACTAGGTGTTTCTAGAAACTACAGCATACATGATCTTTGACAGGCAATTATGACTCAAGAAAGAAAAAATTTTTGGTGACTCAAAATAAACATAAAACAAATAAAAAGATTTAAATAAAACATAACATGACACACAAATAAAAACTAAAACACAAAAACACACCCCCAAACTTAAATCACACATTGTCCCCAATGTGTGTAGACTGAGCGATAAAGAAAATAACACTTACAAACTTTGGTTAAAATGGTGGTGGTGGTGGTGGATAATCGTCGACCGTTGGTTGAACAAGGCACTTTCGGCTCGTCGATTTGTTGCCTTGTTTCTTGCCGTCCTTGTACTCTGTTTGCGTCTGCATCATCTCCCTGGTGTTGGTACAATTGCCCGTTGTGGGCTCTGAAGGTTCTGCTCTTGTGGTTGGCGGTGGTTGGGTCTGCCTCATGTGAGCCCCATTTTGTGCTCATCTTCATCCATGGCGGCCTCTGCTGCTGCTGCTGCTTCTTCTTTGGTGCTCTCCGTCTGTTCTTTGGGGAGTGCAGGAAAGAGTGCACTATCCATGGGACACTGCGATTGGTTTCTTTCATGAGTATCTGTGGGTAGTTGTGGGACCGCTCGTATGGCATAGGCGGTAATAAGTGGCCGTGTCCCAAACCACTGTTGTCACTTCTGCTGATTTCTCGATGCTCTGCTATCTCTTTTCCCATCAATTGTCGACCCATCATAATTCCATAAATCAACTTAATCACGTGTACGGCACTCTGGTGAAGTGCGTAGATGGAATCATGCGAACGGCGAAATCTGACAATACAAGCCTTGCGCTTTGTTAATCGGGCACCTCGGTGCTCTAGATCCATTTCTTCCAATCTCAAAAGCCGCTCGGGGTAGGCGATGGTGTTCTGCGGTATCCCGATTGATGTTGTCGGTGCTCTGAACCGTGTCTAAAATGGCTCACGATCACCATTCCTTCAACATCCACTGTTTTTAGAGTCGCATTTATTGCTTCCGCCGTCACATGCATATAACTTCCCCTTACAAAGCACCCCCTTTCTGTCCTCTCCGGAAAGTTTGCATAAAATTCCCGCACCATTGTTGTATTCACTGGTTTTATCTTCTCCGGATTGACAAATCTCTTCCACCCCCTTAGCTCTATCATAGCCTGATGGGCTCATAAATGTCTTCCTCCCAATATGATCCCCTTTGGTAATCCATTCCCCTTTCTGGAATTACGGGCCTGGTATCCAGCCTTTTGTATCTTTGGAAGGCCTAGTAACTCACAAATCTATTTTCATCGTATTGTGGGGTTGGGGTGGGTGTGGATCCTCTTCTCTTTCTGGTGGCCATTTTTAAACAAAATCTGCAGCTTCTAATTTTTGTGGCACAATGTCTCCTACACACTTAACCACTTAGCGACACACCCCAAACTTCAACAATGCCCACAACCTCTTTTTCTACTCTTTTCTCCAACTTCACAACCAACTTTTCAGTACCCAAACTACTTTAACTACAATACTCTTCCCAACTACTACCTCCTATGACTTCAGTGAAAGGATTCAAGAACAAAGATAGGGATTACCTTTTGATGAGAAGATTCAAGCTTGTTCTTGTTTCAATTGGTGGGTTGAGGCTATGGAATAGAGCTTTGTTGTTTGAGATAGTTGGGGGTTTTTGGGAATTTAAGAGTTTAGGTTGTGGTTGGGTTGGATTTGTGGAGGATTTGTGGGAGAGTTTCTGAAATTTCGTGGGTTTTTGGAGAGGGAAGGTTAGGTTTTGGAAGTTGGAATTGGGGAAAATCTGATTTTTGGGCATTTTAAATTCTGGATTCCCGGCGTGCAGCCACTTTTAGCGCGCGGCTGACATCTGCGCTCGCCCGGGACTTTACGAGCGCGGCCTGCTCGCAGTGCGCGCTGAAATTCTGCAAACTTTACGAATTCTATCGCGCGACCACGCTCAGGCGCGCGGCTACATTCTGCGCTGTTCAGCTCTTTTGGCGCGCATGCCACGCTTCGGCGCCTCGCGCTTTCGGAAATCGACTTTCTTTGATTTTCGCCTTGATTCATTCCACTGTACTATCACTCGCGACAAACACAAGAACCCGAGACCGTGAGATTGTTCTAGACAAAATAAAATAAACTAAAAGCAAATTAAAATGACATAATTGAAAAACGTTGGGTTGCACTTCCAACATGCTGTCATTACGTCTTTTAGCGGGACGCAAGTTCCTTAGTCTTAATAACCTTGGGGTGGATTAAGCCCAACTATCCATTTCCTCGCGTTTGGCGTTTCTTTTCTCCTTTTCTTTTTAGCATTATTGGTAATAGGGAGTTCAGGAACACTTACCTCCTTTAGTGGCATTTCGGCAAACCATGTCTGCTTTCTTGGGCTCATCACTCTTTGGTTGACTTGTAATGGCTCGCATGGGGGTTTGATGGTGCTGATTGCAAAGCACCTATTCATTGGTGGTGGTTCGATGACATGTTTAAACACTTTAAACACTATTTCTTCATTCTCCACCCTTAATGTCAACTCCCCTCTTTCAACATCAATCAAAGCTCTTCCCGTTGCTAGGAACGGCCTCCCTAATATGATAGGGATTTCCGCATCTTCTTCCATATCAAGAATGAGGAAATCTGCAGGAAAGAAAAAATTTCCTACCTTCACAATCACGTCCTCAATCTTGCCTCGTGGATGAACTACTGTCCTGTCGGCTAGTTGCAGACTCACAGTGGTTGGTTTAGCCTCTCCCAACTCGATCTTTTGAAACCGATAAGGCGTGATTTATACTTGCCCCTAAATCGCATAGAGCTCATTGCGTCGCCACCCCGCCTGTGCATGGTAGTGTAAAGCTTCGAGGATCCTTTAGCTTTGGTGGCAACTTCTTTTGTAAGATAGCACTACACTCTTACATTAGTGCTACTATCTCATATTCTGCCACTTATCTTTTCCCCAGATTTCTTTCATGAACTTGAAATAAGACGGCATCTGCTCCAAAGCCTCTGTAAAGGTATGTTGATATGCAACTTCCTGAATACCTCGAATTTGGAAAATTGTTTATCGGACCTTCCTTTGTAATCTGCGGGAAAGGAATCTTTTCGTATACTCATTCTCCGAGTTTTCTCTATCACCGGGCTAGGTTCACCACTTCTCTTTCTAACTCGCTTCCTTCTCAACTATTGGTGAGGTGGTGTTGCTCAATTGTCTTCCAACTTCTCAACCGTTTGCCTTACATTTGCTCGCCTGATTTACCTCGGCATTGCTTGCAATGTCGCCCTGGCTCGATGTTTACTGCTTTGCTATTTGTCTACTGTGTTTCCAAGTTTACGAGCGAGGATCTAGCTTGTCGTAAAGCTGCGTGCGGCGTTAGCAAGTCTTTGTCATATTGCTTTAAGCTCATATGGTTTTCTTCTTGACTGGTGCATTGACCGCTGGTGTGGGGCTTGAATAAAAGGTCATTGATTAGTTCTGCTGGTTACGATGCGACCCCTGTATTGGTTACTGTTGCCGCCCGTCACGGTCTGCGCCACAGTGCGGATTCTGCGCCACGATATTGATTCTGCGTACGATCTCCTTTCCATGAGAAATTTGGGTGATTCCTCCACCCTGGATTATAAGTGTTTGAGTAGGGGTTGTTCTGTTGCCTCTGGTAATTGCCTACTGCTTGACACTCTTCCTATTCCATTGGTATATTGTTGGGATCCGCTGAAGGGCATCTATCAAATGTATGTGGGCCACCACATATCTCACAGCTTTTAGGCATCTGTATCGCGTTCACCGACATCGTATGTTCTTTGCTGTGTTTATTAGAAGGGCGGCACTGGGCATTCAAGGCGTGATAGCATCTATCTCGTGGACTCCATGATTCTTCTCCCACTTGTCGCCTCTCTTGATGACATGGTTGTTAGTGGCCATATCTTCTAATAACTCGCGAGCATCGTGGGTCATTTTCCTCATGAATGCTCCCACTGCTGCTGCATATGATGGTCTGGTTGTCTTGCTCAACCGTTGTAGAAGATGTGGACCAAGTTCCACAACTCAATGCAATGGTGTGGGCACTTTCTTTGTAGATCCTTGAACCTTTCCACGCCATATAAAGACTCTCCATCGCTTGGTAGAAGTTGTTCAACTCCTCTCGGTTCTTTGCTTTACAAGGCGGAAAGAACTTGGCTAGGAATTCTGTGCGGCCATTTCGTGCCATGTGAATATCGAATCGGTGGCGGGAATTCAACCATACTTTTGCTCTATCCACTGAGTGAGAAGGAAAGAGCCTCAACTGACGGCATCATCGATGCCGTTATATCGAAAGTGGCACATAGCTCCAAGAAATTAGCTATGTGCATGTGTGGATCCTCCGATGGCGATCCTCCGAATTGCGCGGTGTCTTTGTACCGTGCTCAAAATTGCTGGTTTTATCTCGAAGTTGTTGGATCCTATTGCGGGAGCCTAATGCGTATCATGCTCCATTCACTCTTGGCGACACATAATCTCCCAAACTTCTTTCTCGTGGATTCTGACTCTATCCTCACATCTATTGGCACTTGATGAGGATCTTACAGGTTAGGTTGATTTTCACCTAACCGCTCTCATCTGTTATTGTTTAGATTATCGTCCATCTCTATCAAAGTTGCAACCCGTTGATTCTTTCATTACGTTTTGCGGGTTTTCTCGATCTCGGATTGAAGGAACAAGAGTGTTACGCTCCTCTTCTCCTTCGCATAAACCGATTGCGAAATAGATCAAAAGCAGAAAACAAATCACGCAGCGACTGATTTTCCGAAAAATAGCAAAAAACGTAAAAATTTAAAATAAAAATTAAAGACCAAATTAGAAATTAAAAATAGATAATTTTGATATTGAACTATGCCTAATCCCCGGCAACGGCGCCAAAACCTTGAGGCGCGGCTAGATGCACACTTTTAAACGCAAGTGCACGTTATCGTATCAAGTAGTATAGTCTTAGATAAGACCGAATATCGCCTCTGGGATTAGGGTTCAAGTACCAACTATCTATTTTCTAGTATCTATTTGGTGAATTAATGAGTGATTGTTTTGTTTATAACTAAGAATTATTAAAGACAAGTAAATATAAAGAATTACTTGGATGTGATGAGAATAGAGGCTTATGTATCCTCACTATCCGCTTATGCTACTTACTAATGCATTACTTATGGTATTCTTCTTTTGGAGAAAGCGGGTTCTGAAATCGCTTTATACTCCGTTAGGGTTATATAAACACTCAACCCAGTATTGTTCCTTACCTAACTTTGTTGATAAGGGTAACTCTATAGGAGGATTAAGAACAAAAACCTAGTTGGCCAAATCGCGCCTGATGCAAAATTAGGGTTGTTAAGCCTCTCATCAACGCTACAAAACTAATTGAGGTATTTTCATCCCCAATTCAAGCATGTCTACCCAACTTACAGCATATTCGCAATCCCCCCTTTTCAGAATCTGATTAGAAATCATATAGTGATAACTAGTTGTCAATTAGCTACTAAGAATTCAACTCAATTATTGGATAGATCTCTCAATAAGAAAAATAACCATAAGCATGCATTAATTTATAACATAAGTTTCAAGAAGTTCAACATAGAAAGCCTATAGGAGAATTAGTTCCTAGCCATAAAGATGACAAGAACTAATTCCAAGTTCATCATGCTGGCCGAATTAAAGAAAAGAAAAAGGAAAGAAATTACTAAGTTTATGTCTTGATCTCTAGCAAGAAAATCTTGTGTTGTCAAGAAAGGGAACCTCAAAAGCGCCTAGGGTTCTCCTTATATAGGTTTAAAAACGCCTCCTTCTTTTCCTGAGCTGGCCCAAAATCCGTCAAAAGACCTAATATTTCAGCGTGGCGCGCCTGCAAATAAGCGCCCGGCCGGAAGTTCTGCAATCCGTCGGGTGTTTTGGCGCCATGCTATCTGTATCTGTCTGCGGCGTAGCCACTGAATCTTCGTAGCTCCTCGGATGTTTAGCGCCGCCTCGCTTCGTCTTCGGAGGCACCGCGGCCGAGTTTTGTCCTCTCGATAGTGGCGCGCCATTTTAAGCGCGCGCTGGATCTTCTGCGCTTCTGCGAATGATGGGCGCGCCGCTTCATTGCGAGCGCCAGTGCTGCAGTCTGGATTTTAGCCTTGTTCGCCACTTTCTCTGTTTTCATCTCTGGCATCTCCTCTTTTGCCCTCTTTTTGCTCCTTTTCCGCCATTTGGCCATTTTAACCACTTTGACTCAAAAGAAAGAAAAACTATCCTAATACGACACTTACATGTGCAGAATGGGACAAAAGACTAACTAAAACTGACTCAAAAGGTGTATATAAAATACACCGATCAAACACCAATAGCCAAGGGATGAACAAGAGTTGATTATTCTCCTAGATTAAGAACACTAATCAAGTGTTGAGCCAAGATAAACTCTCTAAACCTTCCAAAACTATTTGGGCCGTGTGTAGTGATCTTGATACCCTAGTGTGTTCTTCAACTTTTTGGAAGTAAAACAAGAAGGAAAGATGGTTACAAGCTTGTAGTAGATTCATGTGTGTGATTGGAAGACTAAACTATGGACCGACTTTAAGTGGATTATTTTGGGCATATTTAAGGTAAGGATTATTCCTCCTCTTGAAGTAATTGGATATTACATGTTGTAGTAATTAATTGATGAACTTGTGATTAAAAAGAATGAAGAATAAGAAGTACATGTCACAATCTTGGCATGTTAGCCGATTGTGGACATTTTTTGTGTTGTCGGATTCATTGGTTATGGTGGTTGTTATCATCACCTATTATATGTTAAAACATGAAGGAATCTTGTTGTTAACAAGTTGATATAACTTATATAAAAGTATTGGAATATAAGTGGATGATAAGAAGTTATGGAAAACAGTTTTGGTTATAGTAGTTGGCCGAGAATACTATAAAATTGTATTAGTGAACTGTACTAATGGATTGTATTAGTGGACTGTACTAAATGGATTGTATTAGTGGACTGTACTAATGTACTGTATTAGTGGACTGTACTAATGGACTGTATTAATGGACTGTTTTAGCGGACTGTTTTACGTAATTAAGGGACTGTTTTTACGTGAGAAATAGGTGTGTGAATCACCTTGGTTGTTGTTTGGTTGTGCCCTTAATTGGTGCCTTGGTTATTGATGAAATTGATCTTTTTGAAAGGTGGAAAAGTGCGTATAAACGGGGGAAGTGCTGCCCAAATTTTTGTAAAAGAAAGGAGATTCAGTGAGTAGTATAAATGTATACTAGTATCACAAAGTTGATAGAAGTATTATTATCGTTATAGGTTGAAGTACTACTTACGGCGTATTCTACTTGGCGTGTGGAGTAACCGAAGAGGTATGTGAACTCTTCCCATCTTCTTTGAGCATGAACCTTATAAAATGATACTTGATATTATAAATGTATTGAATTTCCAAATGGGGATTTTAAATGAATTCGGATTTCATTGTGGTATTTCCTTGATTTGGAAGAATATGTTACTTGATTTAAAAAGGTGTACTAACTTGATCTAAAAAAAGTTTCTTGGTTTTAAAAGAGTAAGTTACTTGAGTTTAAAAGTATACTTGACTTGATCGTAAAGGTGGAAAGTGTCTTGATACTATGGGTGTTAATGTATTGGGGTTTATAAATGAAAAAGATGTGCGGCGGACGTACATGGTTCTAGTTGGTTTGTCTAGAAAGAAAGTGGTTCTATATATTTCATTAATAGTACTTCGGGTTTTATAAAAAGGGAAGTTATTCTACTCTTAGAAGTTAAGGGTAGTCATGTTGTTGATTTTATGCTTAAGGCATGTCTAAATTGTTCCTAACATTCCTTACCAAGTCTTATGGGAGATGTTGGTAAGAGTTTTTAGGAAGCATTGGAGTCGAGTTGATCTTGCTAAGTTATAGCACTAATGAGAAAAGGTATCGAACAAGCCACTGCAGCGTTAATGAAAAAAGAATCGACAATCTATTATATTGAAATGAGATCTGCATAGAAGCTAAGATATAACCAGTTCGTTTTACACTTTCTAGGTTCACAACTGATTAGATAAGATCATTATTAATATATAGTCTGCTAAAAGCTCATAAAATGGACTAATTTGGCAAATTGGATTCATTATAGTACTTGATTTGGAAGTTACAAGTTTACTTGATTTTAAAGCCTTGAGTTGAATTTAAAAAGTGTAGTAACTTGATCTTTAAACGAGGAAGTGCCTTGATATTACGAGTGATAGTACTTTTGGGGTTCAAGTCCTTAATATTACTTGAAATGAAAGTGCATTGAGTTTATAAAGTGATAGTTCATTTCACATGTTTTAATGAGAGTCAAAGAATATTTTAAATTTGCATATGTTCGCTCATGATAGCCTTTCGTGCAAGTGTTATATTTCTATACCACCGCGTCCCTCATTGGAGGGCCGACCATCTTATTGTGTTATTTACTTGGACGTGCTTACATGATGGAGGAATTCCATGGGCATGCTTCCACTATATTGTTCCATGAACATGCTTTCACGATGAATGAATTCTGTGGGTCTGCGGCCATGATGCGGGTTCAATCCCCGGGTGATATTATTATTCCATGGACTAGCTCCATGATGACATGTTCCCGAGATGCAGAAATTCCACGGGCATGTTATATATATTATACTTTGTGCATGTCGACAGTGATGAAGGAATTCCATGGGCACACTTTGATATACGGGTTCAATCCCCGGACGATATTATTATTTCATGGACTAGCTCTCCATGATGACATGTTCCCGAGATGCAGGAATTCCACGGGCATGTTATATATATTATACTTTGTGCATGCCGACAATGATGAAGGAATTCCACCGGCACACTTTGATATGCAGGTTCAATCCCCGGGTGATATTATTATTCCAAGGACTAGCTCTCCATGATGACATGTTCCCGAGATCCAGAAATTATACGGGCATGTTATATATATTGTACTTTGTGCATGCCGACAATGATGAAGGAATTCCACGGGTACGCTTTGATATGCGGGTTCAATTCCCATGAATAAGATTGCATAATGATTCTGAGGGCGGATGACTCTGACATAACTTTCATATTTTGAAATGGTAATGATTTCATATTTGTATGGGGTACGGTTGATTTCATATTTTGAAATGGTATTTATTTCATAATTTGAAATGACACGGTGGATCTTACTTTTAAAAAAGCTCAGTTGACTCTCATTTGTTTATATAAAGTACAGTGATACAAGGTACAGTTGATTTTTATTATATATGGCATGGTTGGAGCTGGTAAGGTTTTTCATACTTGTTCCTGTCATCTTTTGGTCAGTTATGGTTTATTTACTGTACTTTATGTTTACATACTTAGTACTTGTTATACTGACCCCCTTCGGGGGGTTGCGTTTCAAGTCGCAGGTTTAGGTACGCAGTTTGGTGATCCTCGCTCTTAGGATCTCTACTCAGTTTTGGAAAAAACTCCATTATTTCGGAGGCTTGTCATGTTGGTACGAACCCTGATATTGTAGGCTTATATACATTCAGGGGTAGGGCCGATCCGTCATAGGTTCTTGTCAAACTCTTGAGGTGCAGTATTCATATGTGAAATTTGGACTTGCGGGAATTGTATTATATTGTAGCCAGATGTACTACTGTGTTGTAGGGATGTTCCGGTTTATATATATATAGCGGCAACCTCATCGGCTTGCCTTGTTGCTACATATACAATTTTCATTTTTTATTTGGCCTATGTCTTGAAAGGGATATAAGGGTATAAGAGGGGGTGCCCAGGTAGGGCACCAGTCGCGAAGTTCGGGTCGTGAGAGCTGTGAAGTTTACTCATCTCATAATTAGTGTTGAATTTGACATTCATACATGCTTTCATCCTCATTTCCATGATACATTGACATTATATGTGATTGACGTGATGGTGATGTCGCAATACATTGACATTACATGTGATTGGCGTGATGGTGATAAGTGAGAAAGAAATAACATTTATTCTTATGACATATTGATTACGGAATGACTAGCATTCTGGTGGGTGGAAGAGTCACTCTAGGTTGTGTGATACAGAGTGACTGGTACATGGACTTCGCGGGTCCCCCATGTGTCATGACTGCTGGGACGATGATATATTCCGTCCGGAGCATGTATGTACGACAGGAGATAGTTGGTCGTTGCATTGCATTGCATCACATATACATTCACATTACATCCACTCATATGACTAATTTTGGTTGTTGTTTTCATAATATTGTGTGATGCGGTTCAGCCTTGATTTCTTAATTGTTAATTCATTTGAGATGGTGGTTGCTTGTTAATCTCTTACTTAGGCACTTGATGGATTCGAGGACTAGAAATTCCGTCTAGATTATGACTGTAGACTACTGAGACCTAGTATAATTCACCTTATTGCAAGTCTTACAGGGGGGGTTCTTGGTGATTACCTCATTTTCGTATTCTTTGGATTCTAACTGGATACTTGATTGTTTACTTTTAGACCGTTCTAGGGTTTGTACTTGATTGCGAGCATGTCTATTCTTCAGTCTCTTCCTTTATATATGCTACCTAACTGATGTCGGCCTATGATACCTACCAGTACATAGGGTTTGTATTAATACTATTCTTGTTACACCCTTTTTGGAGTGTAGAGTTGTTGCAGATACATGAGCGAGGTTCGATTAGCCTTCAAGGATCTCATGGAGTTCATCTATATTTCTTTATTTAATTCTCTTTCTAAACAGAAGTGTATTGATGTTGTAGTTGTAATTTTCATTAAAGTTGTATACTTAGAAGCTCTTGTATTATTCAAACCAAATTCCTGGATTAGTCGTTGTAATCCGCACTTATGGTATTTATGATTTAGACTTTCATTTGTTTTGTTCTATTTACTTTATTGGTTATTGAATTGATGATTAAGGGACAGATTCACCAATCGAGGTGAAAATTGTAGGTGCTCGCACGACTGAGTGATTTGGGTCGTGACATTTAGTAGGAAAAGAATGTATTTAAAAAGAAACGAAACGAAATAATGTTTATTAGAAAAATGACACTTTTGACTTAATTAAAGGTGTGTTCGCTATGGAGGAAATGTTTTTCAATTTTCTCATGTTCGTTTGGTAAAAAATATTAAAAATATTTTCTTTAAGAAAACATGTTCCTTAAAAATGAAAAAATGACTTTCCTAATTAAAATAGTGAAAACAAGTCTCGCAAGTGACATTCAACCAACTACCCACCCCTCAACCACCCACCACCAAACCCCAATGACTCCCACCACTCATATTCACCCCAACCCCTACCCCCATCCACCAAAAAAAAATTAATTTTTTTATTTCTTTTGATTTTCTACACCACTCACCCATCCCCTACCCCCCCTCCCCAAACAAATTTTTTAGAATTTCTATTTTTTTTATTTTCTACGCCACCCCCCACACACAAAACACACCAACAATTTAATTTTTTTTAAAAAAACATTAAAGTTTTTTTTTAGTTTTTACCCCCTGACCCCACCACTCCTTCAATTTTTTTTTAAGTTTTTAATTATTTTTTGTTTCTACACCACCCACCAATCCCTTTCCGGTCCCGCACCCTTACCCCCTTTCGAATTTTCTAATCCATATATTTTCTTTTACTTTTACATAAATTTTATAAAAACTAAAAATTTGTGTGGTTAAATTTGGTGTGGGCGTATTGTGGTTGGGGAGGAAGGTGGGGGGGGGGTAAGAGGTGGGGGTAAGAAAAAAAATTCAATTTTTATAAAAATAATAATTGAAAGGGGGTGGGTATTGGGTGGAATGGTGGTGTGGGTGGGCTGGGATTTGGGTGTGTGAGGTGGTGTGGAGGTGTGTGGTAGGTGAAGATGAAGTGCATTTGAGGGTAATGGTTGGTTGGGTGAGATTTGATTGAGTGATGGGTGGATGCTTGGTGTGGATGGTGGAGGGTGGGTGCTTAGTGTGAGTGGTGGGTATTGGGTGGGATGGTGGGGTTGAGTGAGAATTTTTCGAAAATGTTTTTCTACTAACCAATCGAACATGAGAAAATAATAAGAAATTTACTTATTTTACACTAGTTAAACGAACATGAGAAAATTAGTAAGAAATTCAGTTGTTTTTCAAAAACTTATTTTACAAAAAAAAAAAATTAGTAAAAAATATTTTCCTCCATACCTGATGATATTTTTCTCATTATTTAAGAGCATTTTTGGCCTTTTCCCGTGCCTTGGCTCTTTCTTTCTTTTTGTTTTTTTGAAAAAAGAAAAATACATGAATGTGACCCACATTTTGATAATACAAAACACCTTGAGTTCCCAAGAAATAGCTATCTTGACCTCTTTCACACAAAAAGTCCAAAACAATACTCCTTCAAATCACTAGTACAACTATATCAGCATCATGTACAACCACTTATACAGTCACTTGCCTCCCAAACTGCACTATATATTCGCCCGCCCTCCTCTTTCTTAATTCATCAAAGAACAATGACTTTCAATCCAAGAATCCAACTGGGTATTCTCCTATTATGCCTATCTTTCAATCTACACACTTGTACCAACACAACAATATACCAAATCCTCACAAAATACAGTCTTCCACAAGGGCTTTTACCTAACTCAGTAAAATCCTACACTCTTTCAAAAGATGGCACATTTGAAGTTGTGTTGGACAATTCTTGTTATGTGGAGTTTGAATATTTAGTTTATTATGCTGAGAAGATTAGTGGGAAGTTAAGTATTGGGTCGATTACGGAGTTAGGAGGGATACAAGTTAAAAGATTCTTGTTTTGGTTAAATGTGAATGAGATCCGAGTGGATTTTCCTTCATCTGGTAGTATTTACTTTCAAGTTGGGATTATTAACAAGAAGCTTGATGTTAAACAGTTTGAAACTGTTCATGCTTGCCGGGACAATGCTTTGGCCTTGTGTGGATCATCTCTGAGACAGGTTCTACAGGTTATTCTCAAGTTTCATTCTGTTTAATTGATTTCTTATCTTCAGTTGTATTAAATATAATGTTGATGGAGAAAAATGTGAAATACTCCCATGGAATTTAAGAAATAAACGAAGACTTCTGAACATTGTAGTCTAAAACAAGCCGTAGATATTTGTGGCGGCTATAAATTATCTTAGGAAAAAATGAGTATTTTAAAGTTTAATTATTACTAAATATACAAACGTGTCATTTTTGTTGGACTACCTAAAAAGGAAAGAGTAACACATAAATTGGGATAGAGGGAGTACTACTTTCCTCCATCCCATTATATATGATGGTACTTGATTGACTGGTGGGAGGTAACAAGTATTCGTGAAATTAGTTGAGGAGGGCGCAAAATGACCCGGATTCCAAAGTTATAAAAAAATTATGGTACTTGATTGGAGGTCAAAATGTTAATTTGACTTGTAAATTATATTATTGATGTGGAAGAAAATAGTAAACTAATGGTTGAATAATTAGTTTGGTTATAGAACATCATACCAAAGGATAAAATTGTACCAAACATTTCGGAATGTTCCTAAATGGAAAGAAAGTCCTATAAACTGGCACGGGGAAATGGTAATTAGGGTATATGACCCTGTTTGATAACACATTGGGTTAATGAGATCATAGAAACATGAGGTTTAGAATGTATTGAAATTAATGTGATTGGAATTATTTCCTGTGTTTATTAGCCAAAACATAGTTGAGGCTATGAGTTGAATTGCTCTACACAAATTTCTCAATTATAGTGCATATGGGAAACTCATTTTAGCAAGGATATCTAGCGCACCTACTGTCCAATGTTTAACTCCTGTACGTGCTCCCCAAGCATGAATATGATTTGGATTGTGAAACACCTTAAAGTTATATTTGAGTTTTATACACGGTTCTAAATTTTAGAAATGCTTCTAGCAGGCTTTTATGCTATTAAACTGGTTTATCCTACTCCTGATCCTATCATGGAGAAATTATTGCTCGGTTCTTGTGCACTTTGATAGCATGCTCGAGCGCCAAATTGTAGTAGATACTTCATGAAGGGTAATATCCTTCATCAAGTTGTATAAGAGGCATATACAATCTTTATGAGTTTTTACCACTTATATTCTCTGGTTGACGCATATTTCAACGTGGATTTTCTTTTCACTGAGGGTCAATATTGATATTGTTGTGAAAAATGTGAGCCCTGCATGGAAAAAATAACTGTCTAAGGGAATAGAGACTTGCAATAGTCTGGCAAGATTTTGTGTATATGGTTCTATATTGTAGACTAAATGGTGGCACTTAAAAATGACAAAGAAGCAGGAGATTCCTAGAATAGAAATTAAAATTTGTAGAGGGAAATAAGGAAAAAGAAAAATTGGACTTGAGGGTTTGGCAGCAGACTGCATAGGAGGTTGGAAGCGAAGTAACAACCTTATCTTTCATGAGGTCCTCTATAGAGGTGCCCTAGGGCTGAGAAGAAAGGATAGGGGGATATTACATAGGTGGGATTCGATGTGCTCACACCATATGAGATATCCTCCAACCCCTCTTTTTGTGGATTAACTGGTCCTTTGTCGCTTTAAGTAGCTGAAACCTCTATGTGGAAAAGTTTTTATTGCGAAATGAATGGCATTCTAGAAACTCTACTAAAACAAGGGCTTCCTATACTGTACTAAATAGAACATAGGAAAAAGAAACATTCATTTAAATTTTAATCCTTCCCCCCAACTTCTTATCTACTATTCTCTTGGTCAAGTTGAACACCTTCTGGAGCTTGCAAAATCATGTTGGAAATCTAGGTCACATAAATGGGCAAATTAAACATAGCATATTGAAAATTGTTTTTCACTTTCTTCTTTGCAAAGTTGTTGAACAATAGATCTTTAGTTGAGGAAACCTTGATTAATATTCACATTTTAGTTTCATTGCCAAACCATGTTGCTGATTAATTTTCAAGGTTTGGTGGTAATTAGCGTTGTAGCATCTTAGTTAATTTCTTTGTTCAGCTGCATTGATTTGTTCCCCATGAATGCACTTGTATTTGCAGTTGTTGCAAGTCTTGATTCTATTAGAGAAAGAATGTCCCCTATGCAACTACATATTGTGCTTATGTGTGTAGAGTTGGTTCTATATTGTTTCCATAGCAAGATCAGGGGATTCAATTTCTCCAGATTTTTATTTAGTCTTGATTTACTCATTGCTTCTCTTCTTGTCTCTCTGACTGGCTCTTGACAGAGCTCTAATTCTACCAAACATCTTTTCAATAAAAGATAAATAAGGAATAGGAGAATTTTCTGTGTGTATGTTTCCTGCTTCTTTAGGTTTTACTCGTTTTGGTTCTCTCGATTTACAACGTGCCTCGACAGAATGCCAATTTTCTGAGGAACTTATTGAAAAGAAAGGACAAGTAAGTAAGGACACAGGCTGTTTCCTTTGGCTAATGTTAACTAAAGATAAAAATGATGGTAGCCTTCTTGGAGAATTACTCTCTATCTGGTTGGACAAAGCCATTACTCAACAACATATTATCAAGGTTGGCAAATTTCATTCCGGCTAATTTCATCTCAATTGACTTTTTGAGATACCATTGCTTGAGATTTTGGGTAACTGTGGACAGTTTACAGGTTAGCACTTCTATTGGTGCTTTGATTCATTGTAACAGAAGCTGGCTGTTATACTGATGAAATTACTGTCTTAAGCATATTATTTTCAAATGACCTATCTGACGAGATTAAGGGAAATGCATAGGATTTATATATATATTTTTTGATAAGTTAAATGCATAGGATTAAGATTGAATAGAAGCAATAAAAATTGAATAACAGTTTTAGAGTTTAGTCTTAAGTTCCAAAAATACGTTGCAATGTTATGATAAAAGGAACGGAGCTTGGCGAATGACATTCTTGTGTTTTTTAAACCAAGTTTTCAGCTGAGTTTGATGTTTAATTTATCTGTTGTTGTGCTCAGCTCATACAATCTTCAACTTGTCAAAAGTGAACTAATTTAGTTCTTGAAACTAGGTCAACCCAAATAAACAAAATTGTCGAGACTTTGTAGCTTCTATTTCCCTCCGCCCACCTTTTCTCCATCCCTTGTCTGGGATTTCTCATACCTATGCCAATTCCCTGTAATCTGTTAATCATTCCCATGTTATTGCCATTCCTACTGGTCCATCATCCATGAGGTGGGTTGGGCACTCTGATTTGCTGGGATTCACAATAGGATGATGGAGGTTAGAGGGAGTCAATGTAGCTGGAGCAGTTGAAGACGGTGATGGAGAGCAGTAAAAGCTATTGGAACTTTTGGATTTGTGCTTAATAATATTGACTCTTTAACCAGAGGACTACTTGGCTTTTTTCCTTTTCATATAAGGTGATGGTAAAATGTGTTGAGTGAAAGTAGACAAGGAAGAAAAGTAATTTTCTTTGACATTCTACTACTTTCAACTATGAAAGGTGATAAGACCTTGGCGCAATTATAGCATAATCTCTTGGTTTTTACCTGGCCTGCGTCTAGTTCAAATACCTCTTCGATAGTACTCCTTGAAGGAAGGAAGAGAGGAAGAAAGCATGTCATACAAATGGTACTTGATGAGATTTTATCTTTTAAAAACTGTATTAGTGCTTCCTGGTGAGACGTCTAATTCTCAGATTTTTTGTTCCAAAGGTCTCGTGTAGCAATTTCTAATCCTATTGAACCATTTTCTCAAGAGTTTTAACCTTTCAAAAGAATCATACTGTGATATATAACTTGTAAAGAGCAAAGATTTTGACTGTTAATTGCTATTTATAGATTGATTATGCAGTAATTGTTCTGGTTCAGTTTACTTTTGGCAGTTATTGTGTAATCTGATGGTTAGGTGAAGACCTCCTTCATTACTTGATAACGCCTTAACAGAGAACAAGACGATTGACTACTTTTGCCTTCATTACTCTTTCTCTATGTACCCTTCGTGGAGTTAAAACTGCTATCTACTTCTAGTAGATGTAGAACTCCGGGATGAGCTCTGTTGGGTTGATATTTTACTCTTGCAATTATTTTCCCTATAAGTTGGAAAGAGAAGAAAACCACCATCATACTGGTCTGAACTTGTCTTCTTGTCAGGATTTTGATATGTCAAACTGACTGGTCTCTCATCTTTACAGCTGCCGGCTCCTGTCGATAATATGGAAATGCTTATTACGGAGTAGGTGGGACCTAATACACATCTCAAGACAAATGTTGCAGCAGCTGGAGATGTCATCTACTTCGCTTTCTTTTGAAGTTAGGGTCATTAAGGCTGCATTTATTAGATGTATGACTCAAGTAAATTAAGATTCCACGAATATATCATGTATTATTAGTTTATCAATTATATAGTTTTGAACTGTTCCCCAGTTTCCGTAAAAAGATTAGAGGAAAAATATCAGAACTAGACAAAGAAATAGATAAAACCAAGTGTTGGAGTTGAATTTCAAATGGAAATTGGATGATGAAAAGTAATAACCATAGGAAAATGAAAATCAGTAGCTTCTTTTATTGTTACTTCGTGTGTTGCTACTGCAATGCTTGGTAACATAATACTTGGCAGGAATGTACAACTAATTAATCCAAAAAAATGATCTTAAAGACTTGAGCTTGTGCATGATTCTCCACTCCATAGTAAAGATACACTCATAATTGAGAATTGGTGGAAAACCAAGTGCTATTTTTAAGAGTTGATATGATCGGGAGTCGGGACTTCGATGAAAGAGAATGTGACTGAAAACATGGGAGAGACAGAGTTGTTGTGGTGCCTGTGTTTTCAATGAATTGAAACATATATCGCTACAGTAATACAACCCTTTAAATATATTATTTCCTGTTTTCTCCCGTCCAAAATGAAATGTCTTATGATTTTGTAGTTAAGGTTTCAAACAGATCACCTTTTCCGGCAATACAGAAATTCAAGAAATCTGATCTTTCCCATTTATAGTTGTTTGTACTGTTATGACGGCGTGTTCTATTGGGGATATTATGGATGAGAAATGAGAAAATCAGTTATAGCTGAAATGGCTTGCTGGCAACCTTGCATCTGGTGGTGCTTCCTCGTTGCTCTTTGTCTACTCATTGGACTATGCATGAAAGTGATGCCAAGGCTGCAAAGAAAGGAGGCAAGAGGCAGTTCAATGGTATGGTGAAGCTGTCAATTGTACAAGAGCTCACTCGACGCGTTCTCCCAGATTCTTAAAAACGATATGAGGGTGCCCAAATCTATTTTCAAAGGTGCTGGTGCTAATTACATCCTTCGTGCTGTTTCTATTGGCCGGAGATTTAGGCTCTGTTAGTGCCTCAATTAGACCACACATGGCATCCTTGTTACAAGTTTGAATAGAAAATGTGGGGTATTGTTGGAACTTGTATGGGATAAGAAGAAATACGTGATCAAAATTAGCGTTGGAATTTTTGGCGAAGCGCCGCGTGTCACGCCCTTTTTCGACCGCGACATGAATCCACTCCTGCTTAATAAAATGTTAGGAAATAAAAGAAAATGCTAGAAGGGTGCTAAATGCTAAAAGTGCTAAAAGAGGTGTTAAAAGTGCTAAGGGTTCGCAGAGTCGCCATCTAATTAGTTTGGGTGAATTAGGACACCTAAATGTCAATTAGGTTAAAATCGACATTAACTCCATCTTAATGGTCTGCAAAACTAGTGTGAGATTCTGGGTAAGGGTTCTTTATTAATCTAGAGGGAAGGGATTAAACATCCTCTAAGATCCGCTAACTTGCGGTTGTCCTGCCAAACCTAGGTTGATTATTATGCTAGAGAAAATACGTGTTTAAAGGGATGCTGCAAGAACTTTATAAAAGAATTATTTTTTGATCAAATATTTATAAGACTAATGCTACAAAAATATACGTGCAGTTTAAAGTGTGTATTTATAAAAAGGATGCAAAATTGATGTATTTACTAAAGATATGCATTTCATCAATTTTGATTAACATATGCAAGGTATAATATAAAAGATACTATTTTTTTTTTACCATTGATAATAAGAAGATAATTTTATTATGAAATGAATTATAATGTCAATTTATGAGAAAATCAATTTCTTTGTTATGCATTAACTTCATGATTAGATATGCAATTTTAATTATTAGGCGAAAGCTAGATGTGCATGAGTCTGGAAAGGGAACGCGAATCTAGCCACCCACTTTCTCTATTTAAAGAAGTCCAAGATGAGTAACTAGGGGAAGGCCCAGTTTCTAATACCTAATTACTTTCTAAGTTATTGATTCAAAGTTTAACTATTCTAAGTATCCTGCTAATTAGAGTAGCGTTAGTCAAATAATTACAACAAATAAATGGTGCGGGGTAGAGAATCAAAAGAGGACTCAAAAAATGGCGATGTAATTCACCAGCGGGTTGGAATTTCCAATGCGGATAGAAGATGCACAAATGCGGGTGAATGCAGATCTTCAGTTGATCAAGGCGCGATGAGTCTCGCAATAAAACTCTTCATTTGGCTCCGGTGCATTTCATGTAAACAAAAAGAAAAGATAAGGATTAATAGCGGAATCTGAAATATATGCATAAGAAGAAAACAAAACATATAATGGAACATTTCCTGGATGACCTAATATTCGACCTAGATACAGGAAAATAACAAGAATAAAAACAGAGCATGCATTAGGCTTCAAACCTAGAAAAGAAATTAGGAACAGTAGGCCCAAAATACTATTTTTTAACTAAAGGAATATCAATCTATATGTGCAAGAGCCCAATTAACAAGCATTTATATTCACCAAATGTGTATGCCCATAACTAGAACTACAGACAGGCCAGCAGATACCAGATAACGAGAAATAAGCCAGATGGGCTTTAACCCAAACACACACACATGCCAGACAGTCAATACCAAGCAAGCCGGAGACTTTTGGATCCAGGACATATTGTTACAACCATAAAACAGTGTGCGAGTTGCCATTACAGACCGAGCCCAGCAGACATACTTGCTATACTAGACATGTTTCATTTCATACTTAACGTATATATATATGCAAATAAATATACCATGGACACAATGTGGAAGATGTATATCAGTACATACTAAAGAAAAGACAAGCAGTTTTATTACAACGGTGTAGGCGTATAACCCCCAACCTCTTTGGATTTGGTCATTCCACTAATGCACTCAACACATGGGATTAGACGCAAAATTCTTCTTAACCATGCACCAGTATTGAATTACTAAGTTCAAATAATGGGACACAATAAGAGATGTATCACAGTGACTTTCAAGTATTCATGATACTAGTTTGATGCGATCAGGAACACGTAGTCAAGTAAACCTCAAGCAGCGTGATCACAACACTCATTTATATTTCATGAATGCTCATGTGTCTATCATATGCAGTGATGCTCAAACAGGGAAATGTTCTGACATATTTCAGGTTTCGCAATCCTATTAAATGTTTATAAACTGGGCCGCTTTCGACGTCTTTTAGGTTCAACAACTTACTCGATGTAAAATACTAAACATGCTTACAGATTTATGAAGATCATGCCTTTTAAGGCGAACCAAACATCAGTTTAGTCATTTAACTAGTCCCAACTACTCTGATCACAACAGGTCGCAATTAACACATAATCAGGCATAAATTCGACTGTTCCTACAAAAAAACATACCCATCCAACATTATTTCCATTAAATAGAATAATCTCGAATAATGTATTGATCGCAGATTAATACCAGACACAGAAAAACAACATCAGTAGACATAGAGATAATGTAGAAGTAACAGAAACGTATTTAACGGACACAGCAACATGAATGAACTAACATATGTTTAACACACAAACACACATAAAAAATACAAAATGGACTGAGGGAAGTTTAAGTTTACCTTCTCCGGGCAGCGAACCGAGGCAGCGTATCAAGTCGTCGATCCACTCAGGGTGTATTGCGATGCAGTTAAGTTGCTTATGGCTGTAATTTTCGATGTTATTCCTGAGGTTTCGCTATATTTGAATCCCTATTTTCTTGTTAAGTTTCTGGATGCTCAGTGATTAACCGATAGACTGCTCATTTTTTCGACTGTCTCTTGCCCATTTTTCTCCCAATTTCTGGATGTTAGTCCATGGGCTGCTAAAATTTTCGATTTGCTTCCCCTTCGTTGTTAATTTTTCTTGATTTTGAGGGGGTTCCTCTGTGTAAAAAAAACCCTCCCTGCATGTGTATATTGGTTGGTTTATATAGTCTTAACTCTGGGTTCTAAAATTGGTAGACTTTTATTATAATTTTGGGCTGATTTGAAGGAGATTTGTCATGATTTTGAGGTTGATTTCGTGCAATTTTTGAACTGATTTTTGTATCTTTTTAGTGCGATTTAGTGCTAATTTGAGGTAAGAATTTCAGTCTGGTTATGGGTGAGCTGGCTGGGTATGTGTGGGTAAGGGAAACCCCGAATTCTCCGACGAGAATCTCGGGTTGGGATGCTGGCGGTGATGAGGTGCGAGGATGAGTGTGTGCGGCTACCTTTGTTAGGGTTTAGGGGAGGAAGGAAAAAATGAAAAAGAGAAGGCTGATGATTTCTAATTAAAGGGGTTTGGGCCGATGGGAACTGGGCTGCGGGTTAGGATAGTTGGGCTGGGCGAATTTAAGGGGTGTTGGGCTAATAGTTTTAGGAGTTAGTTTTAGGTAAACATTAATTAATGGGAAATAAATAGGGGTTTAAATTATTATTAAATTACTTAAATGCTAAATGCGGATATGATATTTAAAGATTGCTTAATGCTTTTATAAATGCGATGCTATTATTAGATTAAAATTAGTTTAACGGGAATTTAAATTACAAATAATAATTATGAAATTGTCTTGCGTATAAATGTGAATATGCTGTGTGATGTGACGTTATTGCTAGATTATTAATTTATTTACGTATTTATTATTATTAAAATTATTAGGGCTTAAACCATGAATAATATTTATGCGAATGCAGACATGAGACTAAAAAAATACTTAATACTCTACGCAAAATACGGTGTCATTATTAAATCGCTTATTCATGCATGTATTAATGTTTTATTGTTGCATTTTATTATTATAAAATTGTTAAACTTATTTTGAAAAATTTAATGTAATTTTATAGTTAATGACTGGACGAGAGGGTCAAAATTGGGTATCAACACCGCGGCGTCGGCACAGGAAAAATTCTCGTGCACAGCGCCACGGCGCCAAAACTCCTGCGAGCTCTGCAGGATAATTAGCGCCGCGGCGCTGTCCAACTGTAATTTTCTGGAAAGGCTGAAAAGTTGTATCTGTTCGGACCAGTCGCAACCTTTGGTATGAATGGTTGTAAATGATCGAAAATACTGCTTTAAAAGGAGCATGATCACTTGGTGAAACATAGAGAATAACACAATACAATTAATCATTTTTATTAATGATCTAAGATTGTTGTTTCTCCATCTTCTTCTTCCCAAAAAGATATTTATGAAGAACAACATAAAGTAAATTCGTCATGGTCTAGTTCTTGTGCAATAACTCGAACCAGATAGTTGTATCCTCTAGATAGACGTCCGTAAAACTGCTGCACAAGTGGGGGTGAATTTCTGTCTTAGGACACTGCTAAAGCACACCTCTATCGACATCAAGTTAATGTTTGTTGTTCAATTTGAAGTATTTCTTATTGTTGATTTCAATTTCAAAAGAGTTATTTTTGTATTATTATGCTTGTTCATTGATGATACTAGGTTGGCTCTAACAATCTTTAAGAATAAGATGTTGAAAACATTTTTGCAGTTCTATGTACGATTTTTTTTCAATCAATAATCCATAATGTGAATATTAATCATCTGCTGGAATTTTAAACACAGCTAAGTTCTGATCATCAAAGTCATTAACATGAGAAGTCACTTTATCCAATAAGAAAAAAAAACTGATCGGTGGCATTAGTGCTTTATAGTCCCTTGTAATTTGATTAATGTTATTATGTGTTCTTTAGTGTAATTTATTTATCTTATTTAACTGTGTTAACTACTGTTTTCTATTGTTAGAATGAACTACCATGACATATTCAATTTTATTATTTGTATGTTCATAATGATTTAATTTTTCGTCTGAGTCTGATCGTTTCTCTTGATTTGCTTTGCCTGTGATTATGTTTTGTCTTGAGCCGAGTCTCACGAAAACAACCGCTCTACCTATCGAAGGTAAGGTCTGTGTACACTCTACCCTCTCCAAATCCACGTTGTGTGATTTCACTGAGTATGTTATTGTTATTATTGACATTGGCAGAGCGAGAGGGAAAATTATTGTCCAGATCTTACACAAGGCGTAGAAACAGCTTGTGTTCCTATATCCGTTAAACCAGTTCCCTTTCACCTCTAATTGATCTGATTAGCTCTCGCAAATTTGTTATTCTTCCTTGTTATTTCTCTTTCCTCTATTGCACGCAAAATATCTTCCTCCATCAATTCAGCTCTTCTCAATGCTCTCTCTTTAAACTGCTGCAAAACCTGAGCGCACATTGAAGCAGCAGCGAGAAATCCAAGGACATCCAACACTGCCTTCATATATTTCTCCAGAGCTCAGTTAGGGATAAACAGATAACTATGGCTGTCCAACGTGGTGGGGCTACCCGATCCCGCCCCGTCCCAAACCCGCCCCGACCCGCCCGACCCCACCCCGACCCTGCTCCTTGCCAACCGTTGCACAACGGCTATTTCACAATTTGGCCGTTGTGCAACGATCAAATTTCACCCCACCCCAATCCATATCTTCTTAATATTTATTTTTAACTCCTAAGTTATTATATTTACACTTTAATCCAATTTTTTCAATTATAAATACCTCATTTTCTCTTCATCTTTCTCACAAATCTTCCTACAATTTCTCTAATAATCTCTCAATCTATTTCTCATTCTCTCTACATTGTCCACTAAATATTCAATTTTATTTATTCATTTAGGAGTGAAGTTGACAACTAGCTTGAGGATCATCCATCGAGCAAAGTTTCAATTTTTAACCTCCCGATTGCACGTCGACGTTACGTCGGCGTTTTGTACATTCGTTCCTTCATCAAATTATTGTTGTTTCTTTATTTTATTTGGCGCACTTAATTTCATTATCTTTAACTAATTACTAGCATAATTAAAATGGAATCAATAAGATATATGTTTAAGGGTAAGGGTAAAACTTCTTCTACTAGGGGTAACAAAGACCGGAGTACTTCTTCTAGTCATCATATTCCTCCTAGACAGGACGATTTTATTGATACTGAATTATTTTCTGAAGTACTATTAGATTTAGACGAGGAACTATTTTCTGAAACTCAACAAGATTTTAATTTAGAAGTACAATACACATCCATTAATCTAGATGACACGTCCACTAATGCACCTCAAACTGAACCGCCTCCTATTCCCCCTAGTATGAGACGAGACCCACCACAACGAAAATTAAAATCAGATATATGAGGTTTAACTACGCATTTGCTAAGATTTCACAAAGCTAGGTGGGAGGAATACCTGGCTAAAATAACGGGTGCGCCAATGCCTTTTCAGTCGGGACAAGGTTCATATAATGTCACGGACAAGGTACAGGGTCAAATTGACCCTATGACGGGGGAAATTATAGGCCTAAATACGATAAAAATAAAGATAAGGTAGCATTATCAAAATTAGTTGCAGTGGAGGGTTTGCCTTTTTCATTTTCTTCCTCTCCTGGTTTTATTCATTATATAAGAGAAATGTACAATCCTGCTTTTAACGGTTTTCCTAGATCAACTGTTAGGAGAGATGTTTTTAAATTTGCACACGAATAACAACAGTATTTACGTAATTTATTATATCATTTTTCTGGAAAAGTATTTATCACATCTAATATAGGTCGTAGTATTAACGACCATGATTATTTAATGGTAACATGTCATTGGGTAGATTACAAAAACGTATTTTAGCGTATAAATATATAGATAGTAGGCACATTGATATTTTTATTTCATATAATATTTTTTCAGTTTGTGATTATTATGACGTAACTGATAAAATCATGACTATTACATTAGATAACACTTCATCTAATATTTCTGCTATTAGATTATTAAAAAACGTTTTAACTCCATCTTTTTCAGATAATTTTGATATAAAATATGCATGTCATATTTATAACTTAGTTGTAAATGATGGTCTATCACTTTTTGAAGACATTCTTAAAAAAATATAATTTGCTTAAACTATATTTTTAAAAGTAATATAATACAACGAATAAAAGAATATAAAAAAATTATCACGATTGTCAACTACCTTACAAAAAAAATCCCGAAGAAGTATGCACTAGGTGAAACTCTTTATACGAGCAACTACGTGTTGCTTATGAGTATAGAATACCTATAACTTTATTTTTTTAGCGCCCGTAATCGAAATCCTACTGATATAATTGTAGATTTCGATTGGGATTCAATTTTAGAACTTATTACATTTTTAGAGAATTTTTCTAGCTACTAAAGAATTTTCCGGTATTTATTATCCTACTATTTCATCAATATTATTTTATATAGCTCTAAATTTTTATTACTTAGTGAATATATGAAAAAATCAGTTTATAAGGCATGTATTAAAAACTATTTCTAAAAATGAAAAAAAAATTATTCCTATTTCCTCAATTTATATTATTAGTGCTGTATTAAATCCGTCTATTAAATAGACGGTTGTAAACCACTTATTAAAACTATTTATGATTGCATAGATAAACTTCTACCTCCATCTCCCAAAAATCCAAATGACCCACCACCTATTAAAAAAACTAGAGAAGAAGTGTGTCTAGCATACGAGATGAATGTAAAAAAGTATATACGCATTACCAACAAGAAAGTGCTAGCAATCAACCGACTTTCATGCCATCTTCTTCTTCTTCTTCTTCTTCTTCAACACAACCTAAAAAACGACATGATGTTTCTGCGGCTAGTATTGAAAGCCTAAGACATAAAATGTTTAGTGGTAACATTTCTAACCAAGTTAGCGAGTTTGATGTTTTTGTTTTGCAGGGTGTTCTACCGTACGAAACAATTGTCAATGAAGATGGACGTGGAGACTTGCTAAAATACTGGAGGGAGACTGAGAAGACATTTCCAACACTATTTAATATGGCCCGAGATGTGTTGAACATTCAAGCGTCATCAACAACGTCTGAAAGCGCTTTTTCGGTCGGCAGATATCAAATAGGACAGCACAGACGCTCATTAGCGGGAGACAACTTAGACATTGCATTATTATTCAGAGATTGGATACTAGCAGAGCGGAGAAGGTGCGGTCAACCGGAGATCAACGAAGAAGAAGACTACAACTACAATGAAATCTTATCTGACGGAGGCGGAAGCGACGTCGACCAATTTGACCAACAAATACCAATTCCAACCGAAGAACCACAAGAAATTATAAAGAAACTAGAAATCGTGTTTCTTAAAATATAATTCTTTTAATTGTAATTTTACTATGTTATTTATTTGCAACTTTCAATATCACGAAGTTGTAATTTTGAAATTGTATTACAAAAAGAATCATACTTCTATTAAATAATATAAGAGGCACAAAAACAGACTTGAGATATTTTTATTAAACTATCTTGTTGTGTGTGTGTGTGTGATTTTTTAATTTAAGGGAAAAAATAAAAACCAACCCACCCCTACCCCTCCCCTCCCCGACCCCACCCATGACACCTCGGGATCAGAACGGGACGACGACACCCAGCGTCGGCCCCGCCATACCTACCTCGCATCACGACCACGACCCGACCGCCCGCCCACTTCATGGCCACCCTTACGTATAACATATTCTTTAGCTTGTTCAAAGATTTATTCATAATTAAGTCCCTCCTAGATTCTTTGAAGTGAGTATTATTGGTCTATAAAACACTGTATCTATACTCACAACATACATTGAAATGTTACATAACTTGATATTAGGGGTGCCTCGGCGAAGGTCTGGTCCGTTGTAGCGGATGTTGAGATGGATGAGGGACCGTCGTAGTTGACAATGGCCCGCTACGATGAAGTGTTGAGATTTTGGCTTGGGTCGTGGGCGCGGGCTGGAGAGCCGTTGGTGCAGATCCCGCTGCAGTGGACCTTTGATCGCTACATCGGACGACGAAAAATCAGAAACCCTTTTAAGTGTGTGATTAAACCCTTTATTCTCCATTCCAAAAATTATTTCCTCAAAGCATCTCTAAGGCGATTTGAAAAGTTTCTTGGTGATTTATTCTTGGGGTAAGCCTCTTTAACTTTATATCCCCTTAACTACCTTTCCTAGTTTTGAATCAATGGTCGGAAATCTAGAAAGCTAATTTTAGAGGATGAATTCTACCTAAATAGTGTTTATTCGATTATTAAGCCTAAATGTGAAATAAATTGATGGTTTTACTAATTTAAGCATGGTTTTCATTCTTTAGTAACTATTAGGCTTGAATCTTCCATTTTTGTTGAGAAATTGAACTTGGAAAATCTAGGGTTTATACTTAATTTGGGGTTTTTCCTTGGATGATGAAATTGACCTATTATTGAACTAATTTAGCAATTAGAGAGTAGAATTGAACTTCTAGAACATTGAGTTATCGATTTCACCCTTTAATTACTGGTGTACTCTTGTGTGCCAGTTTCTCCCTTTCTCCATAGTTAGTTTGGATTCAAGGAATAGTCTAGTCTTATGGGTATTGTTAGTTTCCGTTTCTAACTTAGATTTCAATAATGAATAGACTTCGAGTACTACCGCGATCCTTAGAAAGGCAAGGCTTAGGTGTGATCATTTGTGGCTCCTGCTCGGCATCCAGGTAGGTTACGACTTACCTTCTGGTTAGACTTCAGTTAGCGAAATATATGTAGAGTTAGTTACTGTCGGAGAAAGCATATTATGTCTTCGGGTATGAAGTTGAGATGGACTACTTAGGTTTGGTAATGTTGATTGATTTATGGGCTTGTTGCCAAGTGTTTGATATTGTATTTACTCTTAGTTGTCATATCGCGATTGTGATATAGTTGTCTCTCACTTATCTTAGTATTATCATAGACAGAGGAAAGAACTTGACTTGATACTGATATTGTGATATGTGTCTATATGTGACACGGTTGGAATTGATATGATACACTTGATATTGTCATTTTGCATTGCATTCATCCTCATTTCCATGATACATTATTATTACATGTGATTGGCCTCATGGTGATAAGTGAGAAGAAAACATATGTGGTTCTTGTAATATATTTGATAGCGTAGCCATCTCTGGGTTGTGGCTAGCGGTGTGATTGGTGTTGTGGAGTCATCTCTAGGCTATGTGCAGAATGACTGGTACATGAACTGCACGAGTCGGTCATGACTGCCGGGACGAAGAGATATTCCGCTCGGAGTATGTGTGTATGGAGATTACATTCGGCCAGTGCATTGCATTTCATATTCACTCATCATTACATTGACATATTTCTTGAATTCTGACTTGATACTCTATACTTGGGTTTTTTATTCTTGAATTGTGATAGTGTTTGTACTTGATTGCGAGCATGTCTATTCTTCAGTTTCTTTCTTTATATATGTTAGCTAACTGTTGTGGGCTATGATACCTACCAGTACATAGTTCTTTTACTAATACTACTCTTGCTACACCCTTTTCGTGGTATAGAGTTGTCACAGATACATGAGCGAGGTTCGATTAGCCTTCAAGGATCTCATGGAGTTCATCTAGACTTTTCTGTTTAATTTCTCATTCTAAACTGAAGTTGTATTCAGGTTGTGGTTATAACTTTCATTCCAGTTGTATACTTAGAAGCTCTTGTACTATTCAGACTAGATTCCTTGGGTAATTGTTGTATTCCGCATTATCATATATCTATGTTTTTAGAGTTCTATTGCTCTTATTATTTATTTATCATGTTGTTGGATGAATTTGTAAGGAACGTGTTTGCCTACCAGGTGCGAAAAGGATAGGTGCCCGCACGATCAATTATTTGGGTCGTGACACACACACACACACATATATATATATATATAATAGTTTCTGGTTACGTGCAACAACAAGGGTCTGGGGAGGGTAAGATGTACGAAGACCTTACCCTTATCTTCGTGAAGTAGGGAAGTTGTTTCCGGTAGATCCCCGGCTCAGAAGAAAAGTAATATTACATAAATATAGTAATTGATACCAAAATTTTCTATCAACTGATATGTTAGATCATATAAATAGAAATCAAAATATATCGAAAGTGCATTTCGAGAGAATGATGAACATTAATCTTATTTTTTAGTCACCTAGTACTTGAACTTAAAATCGATTTCTAGAGTTGAAATTAAAATTAAGGTAGTTAAATACTATATAACCTGTTTATTTGTCATCCCATAAATGTACAAATACTGTGAAGTTGCTGGATACAGATAACCTGTAAAACCAGTATTTCATATTTTAAAGAAGGGAAAAGGATCATATTTGTCTTCCACGTTTGGAAAAAGATTCATATTTGCCTTGCGTTAACGTTTGGGGCTAAATATGTCCTCCGTTAATCTAAACTTGTTGTATTTGCCCTTATTTAACATATCCACCACATCGGAGCCACGTGAAGGACACGTGACAAAGTGGAACCCATACCTTCACCCCCAAAACTTCTACTCCCTCTGTTTCTGACCTGTATAGTAATGGCGCCACGTGACCTGTGAAGTCTCTTGTCTTTTGGACAAAGAATTGGAACATTTTGTATTGTAAAGAAAGGGAGAGGGTCATTTTCACAAGACAGGTTCTAAAAACCCCCAATCTCTTCTTCTTCCTCCCTCACTTCTCTCTTACCTTACCCCCTCTGCTTCTCTTCAACTTCTCCGATGAATTCACAACAACACCCAACGCTTACCACCGGCCAGCAAGCAATATTCCCTCTTTTTCCTCTCTTATCTCTTTAATCACACCCTCACCGCTGACAACCCTCAAACCAGCTAGCTTCGGCGGGCGAACGCAACTCCAGTAACCACCCGTCGGCCATGAACAACACTAGTAACGATCCCACATCTCACTTTCTCAACCCTCATCCTCTCTCTCCCTCTCAATTGATACACCAATGACAACGGCAAACGACACAGGTCTGACGACTAGCCAACACCACCTTCTCTTCCTTGTTCAACCCTACTGCTCAAAATCACCACCGTATCAATATCTCTCTCATCTTCTCCTCATTTCCCTCACATACTAAAGCTCTGGTAAAGATACACCACGGTGAGCTCAACCCCAACAATGTTCTCACCCCCTTAGTCCCTCGTTTCTCTCTCAATAAACTTTGACAAGTTCCGACCACTACCACATCACCAGTAAACATTCATTAACGGTGAGCAAAACACTGCTAGACTCATCTTTTTCTCTTCTTGCTCTTTTCTTTATTTTATTAATTTCACTAACAGGTCAGAAACATAGGGAGTAGAAGTTTTGGGGGTGAAGGTGTGGGTTCCACTTTTCCACGTGTCCTCCATGTGGCTCCGACGTGACGCATATGTTAAATAAGGACAAATACAACAAGTTTAAATTAACGGATGACATATTTGACCCCAACGTTAACGGAATACAAATATGAATCTTTTCTCCAACGTGGAGGACAAATATGACCCATTTCCCTTTAAAGAAAGGTGGTATGCTTTACTCCTATACTCGATGAAATGAAACAAAATCGCCAAACTAAATTTTGACCTGGACTGTCAGAGAAAAGGATTGACAGAGAACTCTTTAGATATAAATTATAAAATGGAAACGTAAAAGATCTTAATTTTAAGTGGTCTACATATATGCATTTCATAATACTGGGCTCGAGTAGACGAATGTTAATTGATAGAGAAAAATGACTTACAGGACACACATATTCATTAGTGATATCATCATACGAAATTCTATACTTCTGATGAATAACCTGCAAAAAGAGTAACAATAAATAGAAAACTCCATAACAATGGTGGATAGCAGAGCATATGCAACATTAGCAAATTCTAAAGGAAGAAAAAGAAAAACAGCAACTATCTTGCAACAAACAAACCTTTAATAGTCATGATGCAATATTGAAATAGTTAAATTTATAGGGCAAGAACTGCAGTTTTGGGATATGAACATTCACTTAGAAATCTGAGCGGTCGAGTATTAAATTAAAACAAATTAAACACAGAAAAGATAATATACAGTAGAAATTCCATTAATTAATACTCGATTATTTAATAAACTCTCTTACATAATATTTTTTGTTGTTCCCGACTCGAGAATAACGTGCAAAATTAATAATTCGCTAAAATTATCAGATAATACATTTTTGATTACTCATATAGACCCCATGTAAAATATAAATTAATAATTCCTTATATACTACATAATACATGAGTGATTTATGAAGACTTCTTGAAAAATAAATTGTCTTTTATTTTTTATTGAAATCAATGTCACATTGAATCCCATTTTTAATTTTTCTTATCATTATAATAACTTCTGGTATTGTTTTTTCATAGCTCAACAAGAAATTATTTCATGTAATTGCCGCTTTAATAGACTCGTTTCGCGAAGGGGCTCTACTGTAGAACTTTCATCATCATCTTCATCACCTTTATCAGTTCTCATAACGCTCTCAATTATTTTTTCATCAGTCAACAACTGTGCAACTATATTTTGTTCTGGGTAGTTCAGGACATGTTCGACATCTATTGCATTGCGATAACCCAAATTTTCGATCAAATTTTACAGTTCTTGAGTGCTTTCAGCATCTAACTGTTCATCTGAGTTCTCAAAGTCATATTATTTGTTGATCGAAGTTTATAATGACGAAAGCAGTTCGCAATTGTATTTGCACGTACATCCTTAGTCCATGCTGAAATTGCAAGATTCATTGCATCTAACACATTTATTTTCTCTGAATTTGGTGACCCTAATTCATAGCCCCCAAAGGACTTCTATAAAATCGACGATGATAATGCTTCTTAAAAGCTCATATAATCCCGCGTCACAAGGTTGAATTTTTGAAGTTGTGTTTGATGGCAAAAAAAAAAAATTCAACATTTTGTAATCCTTCAATATTTTTTGATGAACATGGAAACTATCCACAATCAAGAGAATTTTTCTTGCAGCCATTTTTTTATCAAGTTGGCGAACATATTCTTCAAATACGCCTCAGTCATCCAGACTCGTTTGTTAGCACGATACTCACAGTTCAAACTGTTCAAGTTTACATTCTTAAAGTACACTGATTTAGCATATTTTTTAATAATCCATAAAGGAATTTTCTCTGAACCGTCCTCATTACAACAAACAACGACAGTTAGTCTTTCCTTGTCTTGTTTTTCCCTTTAAGCTGCTTTATTGCAAGTGAATGATCCGGTTGAAGTCTAAAAAATAAACCTGTTTAAGATTAAAATATGTAAATAATTACATCACTAAAGTACAAAAGAAATAAATAAAAAATAATAAAAAACAAACGTGTTTCATCCATATTAAAGATGTCTTTCATTTCAAACTGATCCACTTTGTCTCTTATGAATTTTAATTTGTCCTCTATGCCCTCCATTTCAACTGATCCACTATCTTCGAAACGCCGATTTTTTTTAATTTCATATCTTGATTTGAACTTTTCAAGCCAACCTATAGAAAAAGTAAAGTCTGGAGTATCCATAGGATACATATCCTTCATGAACTTTTTCGCTTTTTCGATGATTAGCTCTCCTGACATATTCACATGTTCTTGATATTGAAGAATCCACTCATAGAGAGATTTTTCTAGGTCAAGTTATTTTGCTGGTTTGTGTCGCTTAACATCACCTTTTTCAGGAGCAAGTGAGAGATACTTTGAAGACCGCTTAATTGTATTCGACCTGGTCCTGGCCCGATCTCGCCCTGATCCCGCCCCGAACCAACTGTTTAAACAAATATTATGATATCGGGACTCGAACTGGGACTGGACATGGTCTCATCCCACTCAGACCCGACACACCACAATCCCGCCAGCCCGACCCGGTCCTGGTCCCGATCCCTCCCGATCCTGCCCAATTCATCCTCTTTGCACAAAATAACTGTTGTACCAACGATCATTTTATATTTTGGTCATTGTGCAACGTCCATTTTTGGCCTCCCCCTAACCCCTTACTATTTATTTTTAACTCCTAAGTTATTATATTTACACTTTAACCCAATTTTTCAACTATAAATACTTCATTTCTCTTCATCCTTCTCACAAATCTTCCTACAATCTCTCAATTTATCTCTCTACAAGACTATATTGTGTACTAAATATTCAATTTTATTTATTCATTGGGAGTGAAGTTGGCAACTAGCTTGAGGATCATCCATCGAGCAAAGTTTTAATTTTCAACATCTCGATTACACGTCGACGTTATGTTGACGTTTGGTACATTCGTTCCTTCATTAAATTATTATTGTTTCTTTATTTAATTAGCGCACTTAATTTTATTATCTTTAACTATTTATTAGCATAATTAAAATTAAAGGAATTACAAGTATGTTGAAGGGTAATGGTAAGGCTTCTTCTAGTAGGGGTAACAAGGGCCGGAGTACTTCTTCTAGTCATCCTATTCCTAGACATGATAATTTTGTTGATACTGAAGATTTTCGTGAAATACTATTTGGTTTAGACGAGGAGATATTTTCTGGACTTAACAAGACTTTAATTTAGAAGATGATGATGATCTAGATGACACACCCACTAAATACGATAAACATAGAGATAGAGAAGCACTAACAAAATTAGTTGTTGTGGAGGGTTGCCTTTTTTATTTTCTGAATCTCTTGGTTTTATTCATTACATTAGATAAATGTATAATCCAGCTTTTAAAGGTTTTCCTAGATAAACTGTTAAGAGAGATGTATTTAAATTTGCACATGAATATCAACAGTATTTATGTTACTCATTATATCATTTTAATGACAAAAGTGGATATCACTTCTGATATAGGTCGTAGTACTAACGACCATGATTATTTAATGGTAACCTATCATTAGATAGATTATAAATGGTCTATGCAAAAACGTATTTTAGCATATAGATATATAGATGATAGACACACTAGTAATTTTATTGCAGAAAATATTTATTCCATTTGCCATTATTACGGAATAACTGATAATTATGATATTACAATTTAAAAACACAGTTTTAACTCCATCTTTTCCAGATCATTTTTCATATAAGATGTGTGTGCCATATATATAACTTAGTTGTAAAAGACGGTCTATCACTTTTTGCAGGCATTCTTGATAAAATATAATTTGTTATATCTATATTTTTTAAAATAATAGAATACAACGAAAAAAGAAATATAAAAAAATTTGTCACGACTGCCAACTACCTTATAGAAAAATTCTCGAAGAAGTACCCACTAGGTGAAATTTTTTGTACGAGCAACTTCTTGTTGCTTATGACTATAGAAGACCTATAACTTTATTTTTTAACGTCCATAATCAAAATTCAACTTATATGGTTGTAGATAGCGATTGGGATAAAATTATCGAACTTATTGTATTTTTAGAGAAAAAAATTCAGGCACCAACAGAATTTTTCGATATATATTATCCTACTATTTCAACTATGTTGTTTTATATAGCTCTCATATTTTTATTACTTAATAAATATATGGATAAACTATCTTATAAGGCAGTTATTAAAAAAATATTTATCAAAATAAAAAATAAAATTATTCATATTTCCACTATTTATATTATTGGTGATGTATTAAATCCGACTATTAAAATAGACTGATGTAAATTACTTATTGAAACTATTTATGATTGTATAGCAGTACTACCACCTCCAAGTCCCAAGAAGTGTTGTCTAGCATAGAAAACGAATGCAAAAAAGTTTATCGGTATTACCAACAAGAAAGGCTAATAACCAATCGGCTTTCATACCATCATCTTCTTCAACACAACCTAAAAAAAAACATGTTGTTTCTGCGGCTAGTATTGAAAGCCTCAGAAATAGAATGTACGGTGGTAACACTACGAACCAAATTAGCGAGTTTGATATTTTTGTTTTGCAGGGTGTTCTACCGTACCAAGCAGTTATCAACGAATAAGGAAGTGAAGACTTGCTGAAATACTGGAGGGGGAATGAGAAGACCTTTCCGATAATTTCAATGATGGCCCGAGATGTTTTGAACATTCAAGCGTCATCGACGACGTTTGAAAGTGCTTTTTCTATCGGTATATTTTAAATAGGAGAGCACATACACTCATTAGTCAGAGACAACTTGGAGATTGCAGTATTAATCAGAGATTGACTACGAGCGGAGCGGAGAAGGTGCAGTCAACCGGAGATCAACGAAGAAGAAGACAAAAACTACAATGACATCTTATCCGAAGGTGATGGAAGCGACGTGGAGCAATTTGACCAACAAATACCAATTTCAACCGAAGAACCACATGGAATTATAAAGAAAATAGAACAGGTTTTTTAAAATGTAATTTTTTTAATTGTAATTTTACTATGTCATTTGCAAATTTTGAAACAACACCACATAGTTACAATTTTGACAATTGTATATGTATATAGGGATGACAAATAGGCGGATTAGGGCGGAACAAACTTTTACCTATTCAGATTTTGACCTGTCCTGCCCCGTTTAGCTTTGTCCAAAAAAAAATGCCCTGGCCTGCCCCGCTAAGCCCTGCCATGCCCCGCTCCGTTTATATTTTTTCATTCCTTTTAATATCTTAATATTTGAATTTCATTTATAGATAATAACTCGATTGAATTATAATACAATATTATGTATTAAGTTAAAAATTGTTTTTTTTTAAAATTATATAAAAAATTTATTCTTTTAAGTTCATGTTTTATATCTTTAATAATTTTCTAAAGACAAATATTAAAGTTTATTTTGTATCACCAAAGTAATTTCCTCCTTATAAATTATAATACATCTAAAATGCTTTTGAAACCTTGAACCAAACAAAAGATATAAGAACGCTGGAGTCCATGAGAGTTAAAATAAGGAGGAATCAAAGAAGAAGAAAACAAAAATATAATAATAATATTATAAGGCTAGTTCTTGTTTTTATTAAAAGAAATAGAAGTATCTACATATGGCCACACAAACCAAATGCATAAAATCATTCACAGCATTTTAGCTTTGCCAAAAATGATAGAAAGCTACGCGTTTTCCGGAAAAATTATGCATCCACAATTAGTTTCTTTTCTATTCATGCTGATTCGAATTTGAAATTATTTTTTATTAAGATTCAAAATTTTCTTCAAAATCTATCATCTGCCCTATTTTAATTTTAACAAAATTAATTTTGTCATGCCCTACCCCATTTAAGTCTTCTCGTGTTTTGCCCTGCCCCAATTGTCATCCCTATCTGTATATTGTATTAAAAAAAATCATATTTTTATTAAATAATATAAGAGGCACAAAAACAGCCTTGGTTGGGATGTTTTTGTTACACTTTCTTGTTCAATTATTGAGTTGTTTATACATATGTTATTTTTTTAATTACGTGCAAAAACAAAACCGCCTCGACGATCCCGCGACCTGCGATCGGCGGGATCGGAACGAGCAGGACTTGGTATCGTCGCTCGGACTCGACCGCTTGATCGCGCGGCTCGATCCCGCCACTCTCACCGTCCCGCCCCAGCCCCGATCCCGCCAAACCCGCCCCGATTAGGCCCGGCCCAGTGGCCAGACATATATAGATGGATACTCCGGCTATAATCAGTTAGCAGTAGCCGAGGAGGACATTCACAAGACCAATTTTAGGTGTCTGGGAGCCTTGGGCATTTACGAGTGGGTAGTTATGTTGTTTTGTTTGAATAATATTGGTGCTACTTATCAGAGGGCAATGAACACCATCTTCCATGATTTAATTGGCCAGACTTTAGAAGTCTACATTGATGATGTGGTGGTGAGGTCTAAGTACTTCAAAGATCATTTAGCCGATCTTGAACAAACACTAAAAAGAATGAGGATTCATAATCTTAAAAAGAATTCAGCCAAGTGCATATTCGGAGTATCGGCTGGCAACTTTCTTGGCTTCTTGGTACATAAGAAAGGTATTGAGATAGATCATAACAGAGCCCGGGCAGTAATGGAATCTGCACCTCCAGAACAAAGAAGGAGTTACAAAGCTTGTTAGGAAAAATCAACTTCCTAAGGAGGTTCATATCTAATTCAGCTGTCAAAATGAAAGCTTCCTCACCTTTGCTTAGGCTTAAAGGGTCAGAAGAGCTAGTATGGAGCCCGGAACAGCAAGAGGCATTTGACCAAATTAAAAAGGACTTAGCAACTTCTCACGTGCTGGTGCCTCTCATGCTAGGGAAACTGTTGAAGTTGTACATCTCAGCTACAGATTTGTCTATCGGCTGCCTGTTAGTACAGGATGCCGATGATGGAACCGAAAGGGCAGTTTACTAACTTATTTGAATGCTCAATGAGACTGAAACTAAATATACCCCTATAGAGAAGCTTTGTTTGTCCTTATTCTATGCTTATACAAAACTTAAACATTATTTAGTGCCACATGTGGTTCACATTTTGTGCAAAATTGACATCGTCCGGTACTTATTGAATATACCTATTTATCAAGGACGACTAATGAAACGGGAAATCAAGCTCACTAAATTTTCTCTCGAGTATAGGCCATTCAGGGTTGTAAAAGGTCAGGTGTTAGCCGATTTCTTAGCAGATCACCCTTGTGTAGATGTGGAGGACCCATGCGCCCCCTCTACTGCGTGTATGGATGTCATCCCTTGGACGCTAACTTTTGATGAGTCAAGAACCCAGAAATGAGTCGGAGCCAGAATAACGATAACCAATCTTAGAGATAAAACGTGGAGGTTCTCTTATCGGCTAGATTCTGAATTGACAAATAACTAAGCTGAATACGATGCTCTCATCATGGGTCATAGTCTCTATGAAGGCGAAGTGCATCAAGATTCGCGAAGACTCTCAGCTGGCTGGGGAATATGACTGCAAAGATCCAAAATTGTTGGCCCGTTACAGAATGAGTAGCATGTTACTTAGTGGGTTCGCATCATCTACGTTAAGTTATGTTCCCAGGGGCATGAATGTTGAGGATAACGACTTAACACAAGAAGCTTCTGGATTTAGGAAGTCTCTACTCACTCTAGATTATGATGAGCTGCCATCCGAAGTGCTAGCCATGGACTATATTGACTCCTGGAAGCAGGTGTTAATCGGCTACTTAAAAGATCCTTCCACTTGCAAGGACCTTAAGGTTAAGATGAGAGCCTTGAAGTATGTGCTCATTGATGATGATCTTTACAAAAGGAGTGTAAGTGGAGTGTTACTCAAGTGCATTGATAAGGAAGAAGCCTTAAGAGTCATGGGAGAAATTCATGAAAGAACTTGTGGATCACACAGAGCCGGGCCAACGATGAAATGGTTAATTTATTGCCATGGATATTATTTTCCCACCAACACGGCCAATTGCTTTCAATACGCAAAAGGGTGTGAAAAGTGTCAGAGACATGGACCAATCCAATGGGTATCAACCGAGTTGTTGTACCCTATTGTGAAGCCCTGGCCTTTCAGAGGATGGGCTATGGACCTTATCGGCAAGATTCACCCACAATCGGCTAAAGGACATAATTTCATTATTGTGGCTACCGATTACTTCACTAAATAGGTAGAGGCACAAACGATGAAGAGGGTTCATCAGATAGATGTCATTCAATTTATCCAACACCAGATCACATATAGATATGGTATTCCTGAGATGATTACAACCGATCAAGGGACGGTGTTCACTGGTTCTAAGGTGGCAGTCTTTGATGAGAAATTTGGGATCAAGATTATCACACCCTCGCCTTATTATGCACAAGCGAATGGACAAGCCAAGGCAACTAACAAGCTTATTGTGGACATAATCAGTAAAAATGTGGAGGATAGGCCGACAGTATGGCATCTCACTTTGGATGAAGCTATTTGGGCAATCAGAAACTCTAAGTCTACAGCTACTGGGACAACACCTTATCGGCTAACCTATGACCAAGATGCAGTGTTGCTCTTGAAGGTTAATGTTAAGTCATTACGGGTGGCCAAACAGAATTCTTTAAGCTTAGAAGAATATCAGCAGGTCATGCTAATGGAGTTAGATCAACGAGCTGAAGATCGACTGATGGCCCTAGAAAGAATCGAAACCGGTAAACGGAAAATGGCCAAAGCATACAATAAATATGTTAAGCCTAAGAGGTTTGTCGATAAAGACTTGGTTTGTAAAACCGTGTTGCCTCTTGGAATGAAAGATCATAAATTCGACAAATGGTCACCAAATTGGGAAGGACCCTTCGTAGTAATCCAATGGATTGCTGGCAACGCGTATCGACTAATAGACATGCATGATGAAGAGCTTGACAAAAACATAAACATAAAATACTTAAAAAGTATTACCCTTCGATTTGGGGTATGCATGAGTAAACAACAGCCGCATACCGACTGCATGGTCATAAAAACAGACCCTTCGATTTGGGGTCAATAAAACTAGGAAGCCAAGTTGGTTGGCATTTCACTAGCTAGAGGTTGCGCTAAATCATCAATTACAGAGGTCTCAGGATTAGCTTAATATACAACTTCTTGGTCATCTTGGTTAGCCGCAGTCTCTTTCTCATCCTCAGCCGCACCAATGGCTACTACCTCATCCGCTCCTACTTCTTCTTGAAATCCCCTTTCTGCATCCAACAAAGGCTCAACCACTACAACTAATGGGATTTCGGTAAAAGCTTGAGTGTCGGCCGCTAGAGTGTCATATGATTGTTGTTCGACTTCTGACAATACCTCTTGAGAAACAGAAGCATCGATGGCTTCAGATTACAAGTCCATGAGGATGGCGGCTGACAACTGAGCAATGGGATCAACTGGAAAAGGAGTAGACATAACTGAAGAATAAGTTCCATCGGATACCACTTTGAAAAAACTAGCAGGGAGTGTTGGTGTTGCTTGAGCAAGTCTGATTTTCCACGCAGTCCACTCATTTTCCAGTTGGGTCAGCTGTCCACTGCCCGCTTTCTGATCCAATTACCAAACCATATGTTGGTTACCAAGTTCCCGGATCTTGTTATCCAAATGAATGCCCTACCGAAACATAGAAGCGCGGGAGGAATCTTGGGCATTAATAGTCGATTCCATGGAGCCTATGGCTAGAGTAATAGCCTTTATCTTCACCTGGATCCTCTCCAAATTGACTCGCAGTTTTGACAGCTGCTCCTATAAGTTATTCCTTCGACTGACATTCTGTTGTCTTTCTGCATTCACCTCATTGAAAGAAATTTGAATGTGGCTCTTCTCTTGCCTAAGAAACCCCAAGTGTTGTAGAGCAGCGACCACCTCATCATGGCTATATTTGGCCATTTTATGTAAAGCAAATAAGTCATTTAGAGCCAAAGCCATATCATTATAGGCGGTTGCCAAAACTGGGGAATCATTTGCTTCTTTTGACAATCGAAACATAGAAGCCCTCAAAGCATGAAACTCTTCTTTGTTGGTCGGGATTACCCTGGCAAGAGACTCCTCAACTAGCTCTCGATGAATGTAACAGGCGAAGAAGGTGAAGGTGCAATGTGGACTGAGCCAAAATATTGCAAAAGCACTTCTTCATGGATGATCTCGACTAGCTCTTCTGAGTCATCAAATGGGTTGGTTTCAGTCGAGGGATTATATCCAGCGCTCTCATGTACAGAAAGGACAGGTTCAGAATAGAGGCAACGGTTTGAAAATAGTGAAGGACCAAGCATAAGATAAAGAGTATACCTCTACGACTGCATCAGCATAAAAATCTTCGACTGCCTTGACAGGAGAAATTTTAGCCTTGAGGACAGCCGATAATGGATCATGCGGTTGCGTTGAAGCATGAACTGAAGAGGATAACCCTCTAATATGAAGAAGGGCATCGAACGCTTTCTGCGATCGTCTGCATCTTGTTAGTTGTGGTTCCTGAAGGGCAAACAGAAAGCATAAATATTGAAAGATAGCCGATGCGAATGTATTTAAGCCAGACAAGGGATATACCTCATTTCCTTCTATTCCTCAGCAGAAACAGGAACTATGGTTCTATGGGATTCTTCCTCACTACAATCTCGGATAACAACCCCTTCACTTCGCCTGGGTTGCTTAGGAACATATTTCTTGGGTGACGAGGATTCGTTGTTAGAAGTGGTATCCACATCAACAAACGCTGGAGGGGATTGAGTTGCTGAAAAACGCATACGAGATGTTAGCCGAAAATTCACAAGAAACAATCTGGCCAACACATATGTAGAAAGAAATTTACCTTTTCTCTTCGTTTGCCGCAACCTGGTGGAAGACCTTGAGGCAGCAGGTCTAGCCGATTTAAGGGGAGCAGCTTTCAGAGGGGTCTCTTTCGTCCACAGTTTAGAGGTTTCTTAGGTCTTTTTTTCTTTGACAGGACCATTCGATCACAATAGACATCTAGAGGAAACTGGAAGAATTTCTCCTTGGTCGTGTTCCAGTCCACCAATCGTCAAAAGCGACGGTAGTATTTGCTCTCAATGGAAACGACTGCCAGTCAAATAGGGCGACCTATCAAGATTGTGATAGGCTATTTTCCTTTCCTGTTTTGCATCAAGAATGTGGTGTTTGGGTGAACAAACAATACTGCGTGAGGCCATGGTACGTGCTGAGTTAGACTGAATTTCCTTGCCATAAAATTTGGCCAATAGGGCTCTATGGTCAACTTATTGTTCCTAGAGGTGCGCTTTAAGCCACCCAATAAATCCCTAGCCGTGAGAATACGCCCCCATGTGAGGGACATAGTTCTCCGCTGAGAGAATGTAAGGTTGTCATCGGCTACTTGACGGACCAAATTGGGGATGGCCCATCTTTCGATGACCTTTTGCCAATCTGTGTAATGGTCTCGAGACAGACTATGCAGGATGGAGACTGCAGTGAACGCGTCCTGGGGAACGAAAGGTGTTTTCCGAAGAGTATCGGCTAGCACTGGTGGGTTTAATGGAAAACATCGATCATCAAAATCATCAGGAATAAACTCCGGGAAATACAAGGCAATCCACAGCTGAAGGAACCACAGGGGACCGACTAAGGTATCCATATTTCTGGAGTCCCTTAACCTTGCCTAGACATCGCCAATAGCCATATAAAGATAAGTCAGGAAGAGAGATGCCCAGTTGACATCTTCCCCCGAAACGGCTAGCGCTGCATAAATTTTCAACTCCTTCAAGACTGCACAAGATCCTGTGCAGACAAAATATCGACTGAACCAAAAGAGCAGGAAAGCATGATGCTCGGCATCGTCGATTAGAAGAGGCGATATTCGGTTGTTGTTGGTCATAACCGGAAGAAGTCTTTGAGACCTTGATGCCCAAGTCGGCAACATCTTTATCACTTAAGATATGCGCTTCGACTCCCAGTATCGGAAGGCCAAGTATCGTCGTCATGTCGAGCAGTGTGGGGGTCATCATTCCCCAGGGGAAAATAAAGGCGTTGGCAGTGGTCGACCAGTAACAGAGGAAGGCGTATATGAGATCAATGTTACAGAAGAGGTCAAACTCCGACAGCGCAATGGCGTCATAGAGACCCATGCGTCTCCATTCGGCCTCTCTAGCCGACTTCACTCGTTCCAACTAATCAGAGTAGTTGGTAAGCTTGGCCGGCCAGGTACGCAGGCTAGCCGGACAACGATCGTCGGTGAACCAATCGCAGGTAATAAGAAGGTCATAGTTTGTCGGGCTAAGATACCGAGAAAGAAGGAGGTCGCCCTGTTCATATGTACAGTAGGGAGCAAGAACCGGTTGTTCATCGATATAGGCAAAGGTAGGGGTTAGGTCATCAGCAGCCAAATTGGCGTTATCTGATCCCTGAGATGGAGAGGAAGATGAAGACATGGTTTTCTGATTAAGGAAATATGGTTTTTTGGAGAAGGAAAGGAATTTGGGAACGACTGGAGATTAAGTGAGAAACCTCTCGGGGTGTCTCTCCTTAAATATTTTTTTGGAGATGTGACTAACACGCATTGGGACTACTTTCTTTCAAACGTGTGGCTGAAATGCATCGGAATTCAGTTGTGGAAGCTGAGACGCCTTGGTTGAAAGGAAGAAACTTTTCAGAGAAAAATCACCATTGCATGCATTTAGGGCAAAAGTGATTGAAATGACACACGCGGCTGCCACACGAAACGCCGACTATTTTTTAATACATCAACTCAACAGCCGCACTCGAGTTAATGTATAGGGCAATTGTTAACACTAAAAAATATTTTTAAGTGTTTAGTCGAATCAAGTGATAGCCGAATATGGAAACCTCAAAATGAGCAAACAACAGAATTCTAAGTCGATAACAGAACTGACTCGTAGACGAATCTATTAGTCCTAGCCCTCGGCTAGAAAATTTCATCGACTATTACGGTAGCCTGACCGAGTCATAATTCCGAGAAATGTTTGAAATCCACGAATATTTGGATGCCTCAAAGACCAAGTCAAAGAACCTTCTAAACCCCAAGAAACGGTAACAACCAGCAACATCTAGAAGGAAGTGCTATTAATCGTGCAAGTCAGCCGATAAACGGCAAACACTTCGGAAGGGAACAAAGTTTCATATATTTTGCTAAATCGGAAATTAAGTCAACCTAATATAACGTCATACCTTGATTCCTTGAAATTCAGTATTGCGAACTTGTATGACAATTAATCCTTGTCGGGTAATCTGAATGTTTAATATACAAGGTTGCATTCAAGTATACTTTACTTTTCACACAGCTGCAAATATTAGAACTTGCTGCATATTTTCCATGAATTTTTTTTTTTGAGTTAAATTCAGGCTGGATGCGTTATACATATTCTGGAAGGAAAAATCTTTGAATTGTAGTGCAACAACCCATAATTGAAAAATTATACATTATCATATACGCAATACAACAGAGCATCAAGGTTGAGATACCCAATAACTTCTAAGCATAAGCCACTTCGGCAGCCAGCCCACCTTTTTCTTTTAATACTAGTGGTGTCTAAGTTGGTTTGCATGCACCTCGATTGTCCATCAGGTACCTGTAACCTGATACCTCTCACCAGCATCCATATTGGGAAACTTAGTCTACCAAGACTTCGGTTGTCAATCTGCTTAGCCTAATTACATTTCAATAATTCAAAGCAATGTAACAAGAGCCTAAGCTCTGTTACTGATAATCGGGGGAAAATAGGGGGGAGAGAGAGAGAGAGTGAGAAAGGGAGGGGGAGAGAGAGATCGAAGAAGAAGAAGATATATTGATATATTTTTTATAATCTGCCAAATGATCGATACTTAGCCTTTTAAGGCATTACATGAATCCCTTTGGACTACTACAAACATAAGGGGCTAAATAAACATAGATATAACTTAAAAACAGGCTTAATGAACTATATAAACTTAAGGGGCTATTCTAATAAAAAGAAATATGGTCACAAATAGAATATTGTGACATTCCATCCTCATTCAGAATCGACCCCTTTCTTCAAAATTCCGCAATTTCTAGAAATGATATTTGATAAAGTTGTAATCTTCCTAAGTAGCTCTTCAGGCCGCGGATCAACACAATGTACATAACTAGTTGTAGCCCATGCAATTTCACCTTCCAGTGAGCAGTTGGAGTTGTACCAGATTTCAGCTTTAAGGACACCTTTAGAAATTTGATAAATGTGGTCACATGGATAGCCTCTGTTAGCATATCCACAAGCTCATTTGACAGTGAAGAAAGTGTCGCCTCAATAGTTTCCTTTAGCATAAACAAGTGTGCATCTAGGAGGGATCTTGAGAACCAACTGTTGCAACTCTAAATGCTTGCTGTCATTTTGTGCCAAATGTTCCCAATTATCCCTATCGTTTTCCATTTTAGATGATCCATTAGAAAATACATATATAACCTTCTCTACTATCAGTTGTATGATCTCAAGAATAACCAACTTGTGAGTAATATAAGGCACCAAAAAGTAACTCTTATGACTCACAATTCGTTTACAAACAGGAGTGGGAACTTCCAGCTGATTAGTGGGTTCAATGTCTCCATTTGCTTCAGTCCCAAGGATCGTTAATAGACGACATCCAGTTGCTAAGTTCTCCAGTGCTCTAGTAGTGAATATCATTTTCAAGTACTCATCGATGTGCATAAAACCCTTATCAAACTCCAATGTCAATATCACCGAGTGCACATCACAAGGCAATCACACTACTATTTCCATTATCCCATGAGAAACCTTATCTTCAGAAGGCGAAACATTTGTCCTTTCTATGACATCTTTAAAACTATGCAGACGTTCATTTAGAAACACTTTAAGTGTGTAGTAATAAACCTTGACATACCAAGGCACAACTTGGAACACATCAACTCGTAACGAGCATTTTCCTTTCTCGTTGACATAAAATTTTGCATACCCACTTCTTCCTACAGACTTCAAGGAAATGGCTATAGTACCCCTTTCGTTCCCCCTTCCCATAAGGAACTTGCTAGCCTGCTGATGCGCAATTTATGCACACACTAAACGCAAGTGCACGTGTCGTGAAAAGTAATATAGTCTAGAAGACCGAGTTATCGTCCTCAGGGATTAGTGTCCAATTATCAACCTCTATTTTGTAGTATCTATTTGGTAACTGATAATTTGATGAATTGCTTATAGCTATGATTATAGATGCTAACTAATTTACTTTACTTTACTTCAGATATGGTGGAAATAGGGCTTCCAAATCTCCTCAACTATCCGCTCGTTTTACTCGTTAATGCAAATAATTATGGTTCTTCTTCTATTTTGAGATAGCAGGTTAACTAAGACGTTTTATACTCCTGTTAAGGTAATATAAACACACAACCTCAATGTAGAACCCTTCTATCTTTCGATGACAAGATTGACTACAAAGGAGGATTAAGAGCAATAACCTATTAAGCTACACAAGTATCGGGATACTTTCGTCCACGATTTAAACCTATGTTTATTCAACTATAGCATATTCACAATCTCCCCTTTCGGATTTCGATTAGAAATTGTCACGACCCGACCCCGGGCCGCGACTGGTGCCCTACCTGGGCACCCCTCTCAGGTATATATCAGAGAATAGCAGCGGGACATACACAACACATAAACATGTTTAGACAATAAACATCACAGGCTAGCCGATAAGGCCGCCTTCCTTAATATATATACATAACCAAAAGTAAAACAATACAACTTTGTTCTTACATCCCAAACCACAACTATGACTACAGACCTCTAGGAATAACAACAGTGGGGGGACAGGGCCCCGCCATACCCCTGAATGTACATAATATCTACAACATCAGGGAAAACCGTACCAAAAAGACAAACCTCCGGAGAAATGGAGCTTCTGACACCTGATCAGTGATCCTAAGAATGAGGATCCATCACCGCTACCCACCTACCGTGGCATTTAACGCAGCCCCGAGGAAGGGGTCGATCACAATATGTACCAAGTATGTAAAACTGGAAAATACTGTAATTATCATAAGTCTAAACAAAGTTGGAGACATGGATGATAATCAATTTACAGTACACTGTGCCTTACTAACAATGAGAGTAACAAGTATAAACTTTACTGCATAAAAATAGGAGGCTCATGATCAAGGTAGGGCCACCCGCCCGTAGTATCATTAAGCAATCCTACTCCTGGGACTATTTCACCCGCATAAGCCCTTACGGACGCTCATGAGGTATTCCTCGCATAGACTGTATCCGCCCGCATAGGTCGCGTATACCCGCATGAGGTATTCCTCGCATAGGACTGGGTCGCCCCGCATGGGATTATTTCACCCGCATAAGCCCTTACGGACTCGCATGAGGTATTCCTCGCATCATGGGTAGCAAATCCACGGAATATGCAAATGCCACAAACCCGGGGAATGACCCCGTAATGAATAATATACCACTAGTACAAACTGGCTATCATACATAACATAAGCACTACCGGCTTATCATACAATACATAAGAAAGTTAAGAAATCCCCTAACTTCTTATTAGTCTTGTTCATATACACTCTCATTTTAGTTTACTTAAGGCACTAACATGTCTTAATAAAAGAATCCGGGAATTTAACCCAAAGTATTACATACTTCTACTCTTTTAAAAATGACTCCTTTTTATAAAAAACTTCCAAGATACTAATAACCATAGCATCAAGTCACAACTACATTTCAAGACAAGTCGCCATACCTTTTAGAAATATAATTTGGCTTCTAAATCAAGTGACTCCTTTTCTTTTAAAACTTAGGCAATTGATGCCTTAAAATCAATTTGTCTTTCATAAATCAAGTCATTTGTCCTTACTTATCTTACTTAGAGTAAATCTCTCCTTTTAACTTTCCATAAAGCCAATATAACCAACTTCCCATAAAGTCGTTATATTACCCTTATACCTTAGTCAATTACATTTTCCTATATCTAAGGGACTTATACTTTTAAAACAAAACAAGTATCATATACTTAAAACACTTCAAGTCCCTTAACCTTGAAAACTTAAGACATCCTTAATACTTTTTAAAGAAGTGGGTTAATCCCCTAACTCGCCCAACTTGGCCATTCTTAAGCAAGTAAAGGATATCAAATTATTGTACGTCTACCGTACTATATAAGTACAACTATTCATGCTCAAGAGATAGGAAAGTTCCACATACCTCTTCGGGTCAATCCACTCGCAAGTCCAATATACCGCACGTAGTAGGTCAACCTATAATGACCATAATACGTCCATTAGCTTCTAGCTTCAACGTAGAACATTCTAATTGAAAAGCCCCTTATTCCACGGAAAATTGGACAACACTTCCTTTGTTTCTACATACTTTTCCACCTTTTCAAGGCTTGAATTCAACTACTAAACGCCACATTTAAGGCCCAACAATTCAGCAATACAAGGGGATTACACGCCTAACTTGGACGTGTAAAATTCTGCCCCATACAACAAATTAAATGATCCAATACGTTTAAGATAGTATCTTGGCTATAACATGCTCACATATCATTCTTATCCCGTCCTTCCAAATCCAAATCGTTATTCCTACATGCAATATACCTAAAAGCAATATTGACAACTACAAATTCTTTCTTCCTCACATGCAACACAATTTACTTAAAAAGGATAATGAATTGTTACCTTAGAGTTTACCCAAATTAGTCCACTAAATTTCACTTGCCTTCTTTCCTCAATCACCTCCACAAACCTCCTACAAACTTGTCAACATATTTCCTTCTTGCAAGCTTTCCGAAATTTCTCTAAGCCTTGGTTTCTCTTTGAATTTTTAGAGAGAAGGGAGAGGATTTTTTAGAGAGAAGGGAGAGGAAATGTTTATAGAGAAGGGGGTTTTGAAGAATGACCAAGTTTTCAAGACTTGGTCAATAAATAGCACTTCCACAAAATCAGATGGGAGGGACACTTGTCACCCTCCCATGGCCTTTTAAAAAGAAATATCTTTTGATTTTTTTCCCAGATTCAGAAACCGCCGCCGCGCGCCAGCGCCATGCACTAAACCTCCGAGAACTTCAAGATTTCCGGCCGCGCCCTGCATTCCGGCCTGCAACTTCGTGAGAATTTTCAAGATATCCGCGCCGCTGCTCGCATCCGCGCCAGACGTGGCCCCTGACCGAAAATACTTTTCTGCTCGACTGCGCTCTGAACTTGTAACTTCCATAACTCCCTACTCTGATGTCCTAACAACGAACGGTTTGCTGCGTTGGGTACTAGACTCAACGAACTACACACTAGGCCTTTGAAACACCTAGGAACTCCTAAGATAACTGGGCATAAATCGCCCCAAAGTTGACTAAAACCAGTCCGAAACATTCTGTCAACCTATCTTTCTAAAATTTAAATTTTAATTCCTTTCGCACGTTCTCATAAGCATAACCTGAATTACGGGGTGTAACAGAAATCATAAAAGTTATGATAATTAGTGATCAATTAATTACCAAGCAATCAAAACAAATATTGAATAAATCTCAACAATAATAAGAAGAGACCAAAACATGCATTAATTCATAAGAACGAGGTTTAAGCGATTCGACATGGAAAGCCCTAAATTAAGTTAGTTCCTAGCCATAGACATGCCAAGAACTAAACTAATATCCAACACACACAAAAAGAAATAAAATAAAGAATAAGAAATTACTCAAAAGTAAGCCTTCAATCTTGATCTCCAAGTTGTGATGAATTGTCAAGTGTGGAACTTCTCAAAATCTGACCTAAAGGTCCTTTTTATATCACCAAAAACGTCCCAAAACTTTTCCTTCTTGGCCTTGGCCCTGGCCCATTCCTATTCGGATTTGACAATTTTCCCGCCTTACGCCACTGCCAGAATCAGCCATGCGCCTGAAACTTCGCGACTCTGCTTGGCGTGGCGCGTTACTGCTATCGCTAGTTGGTGGCACCGCCCTGTTTCTCGCCCGGGTTGCCAACTTTTCAGCTTTTTGAGCTCTGAAACCTCTGTTTCTGCCCTCTTTTCGCTCATTTTCGCCAATGTGCCACTTTAACCATTGTGACTCAAAAGAAAGAAAATATATCCTAACACGACACATATTTGTACAAAAATGGGCAAAAGACTAACTAAAAATGACTCAAAAGGTGTATATAAAACACACCGATCAAACACCCCCAAACTTAACCTTTGCTCGCCCTCGAGTAAAGATTAAAAATAAAAACAAAGACACGAAAGAAAAGAAAATAAAATGACTCAAAGACATTGATCAAGTTGCTGCATCATTGTTACTTAGAAAAGCATGAAGGTTAGTAGAATAATATGCAGGAACATATAGCATGAATTTTTAGCATTCTAAACACATAAAGTCAGATATTTCGCAAATTTAATTTAATCATGCTCAATGGAAGTAAGAATACCTAACTATGCATGTCAATTTCAAAATCCTATGTCATGTTCATTTGCTATTCTCCACTAATCATGGATACACACATTAGAGATCATCAGGGCTTTTCAGGATTGTAATGTAGGCTTAGGCAGGGGTAGGTAAAAATAGACATTTAGGCTCAATTTACGTACCATAAGCTCTTTTGCTTTCGATTCTTCCCTTTTCTTTTGATTTTATTTTTAACCTCATACCTATCTTTCCCCTCTTTTGTTTTGAGAGAATGATGTGTATTATGAATAGCAGGCACCCCCAAACTTAGCCTTTTGCCTATTTATTATTATTTTTTATTGGGGTGCAACAAAATTGTTCACTTTCTTTTGTCTCTTTTTCAACACTTTTATATTCCAACAACTCAAATTTTTTTCACTTATGGCACAAATATGGAATTATATGGTGTCAAAGAAAGATCTTATTTTTGGCTCAACGGGGCTGACTAGTGATACAATTGTGATGTCAGGAATAGACAATGAATGGTAAGAAATGGCTAACAAAGAAATGCCAGAGTCATCTCCCTAACATGCATATCCTAACTATTTCTCCTCAAATAACAAGCAAGCAGACACATAAGCTTTATTTTTTTAACAATGCATAAATCAAGCACAGATACCCCAAATAATTTGATTTCATGAATTCTTGGCATATCTAACTTAAGCGTTCAGATTTTCTGCTTCTAATTTCATTATATTATCCCACTTTACTTCACTAGGCATTTCAAATAACTACAGCATGCATGGAAAAAAAAATTATGACTCAAAAATACTCAAAAACACACAAAACAAATAAAAAAGACTAAAAAAACAATAAGACACCCCCCAAACTTAAATCACACATTGTCTCCAATGTGTGAAGACTAAAAATAAGGACAACTTACTAACACAACACAACGGTCATAACGGAGGTCTGGGAGAAAAAATTCTGGAATTTGCACGGAATATGGCTCTCGGAACTTTCGGCGCCACGACCCTGAGATTCGGCGCCGTGGCGCCCCAAGTACTGTGTCTCTCTGAAGTTCCGGCACAACGGCGCTGATTCTGGGCACCGTGGTGCTGACGACGGCTTTTCCTTTTTTTCAGCGTTTTTTTTACTCATTTTTCCTCAGAGTTAGCTTTCAGTCCACCTGTCATCCAACAACACAAAACAAGAACCCAAGACCGTGAGACTGTTCAAGACAAAATAAAACATACTAAAAATAGAAATTAAAATAACATAATTAATAAACATTGGGTTGCCTCCCAACAAGCGCTGTCTTTAACGTCTTTTAGCCGGACGCAGTTAACCTTTACGAGTGACCATTGGATCCTTCTGCGAACTTCTTGCAATCCACATAGTTATTTTTGCAGGTCTCACTTTTCCTACAACAATCTTTTCAACTAAGGGCTTCAGATATAATATTATCCCCCAAGTACACAAGACATGTTTGTCTTCTAGGCTCTCTATAATGTAGCATCTCTCAACTCTAGGGGTGCCCTTGATGGTACGGACTTCCTATTTGGGGATCAACAGTGACCGCTGGTGGTATTTCTTTTGCAATAGGTACAGGAAAAAGAATTTCCAAAGAATCCAAAAAGGTGAATAATTGGATCTCAGTAATCTTTTTCTTCTCCACACCAACTATCTCGCCAGATTCCTTGACAGCTAGGTGTGGTTCAGGTTCCTCAATTTGCTTATAACTTCCCATAACGGTGTCGCTAGGCAGACTTTCTTCAAGTGTATTGCTCATCCTATCCATTAGTTGCCCTATTTGTGTCTCCAAATTTCTGAGGGACACTCTTGTCTCATCCATGAACTGAGACTGGCACTTGGTGAGCCTGAGTATGCCTGCAACTCATCTAGATCTGCTTCCAGAACCTGTGGGTTAAGCTGTTGTTGATGAATTTGCTGCCCCTGATAGAAGTAGTAGTCCATGGGTCTGTATATATATATTTTTTATTATTATTTTTTTTCGTTTTTTTTCCCGAATTTAACCTGCAAAATAAGAAGAAAAAAACTGATAAAAAGATGCTCGCAGAACAAGTTAGAAACTTGTTCTTGGAGCAACCAAATTAGAAATAAGAATAGATAAATCGATATTGAAAGTACGCCAGTCCCCGACAACGGCGCCAAAAACTTGGTGCGCGATTTATGCACACACTAAACGCAAGTGCACGTGTCGTGACAAGTAATATAGTCTAGAAGACCGAGTTATCGTCCTCAGGGATTAGTGTCCAATTATCAACCTCTATTCTGTAGTATCTATTTGGTAACCGATAATTTGATGAATTGCTTATAGCTATGATTATAGATGCTAACTAATTTATTTACTTTACTTCAGATATGGTGGAAATATGGCTTCCAAATATCCTCAACTACCCGCTCGCTTTACTCGTTAATGCAAATAATTATGGTTCTTCTTCTATTTTGAGATAGCAGGTTAATTAAGCCGTTTTATACTCCTGTTAAGGTAATATAAACACTCAACCCCAATGTAGAACCCTTCTATCTTTCGATGACAAGATTGACTACAAAGGAGGATTAAGAGCAATAACCTATTAAGCTACACAAGTATCGGGGTACTTTCGTCCATGATTTAAACCCATGTTTATTCAACTATAGCATATTCACAATCTCCCCTTTCGGATTTCGATTAGCAATCATATAAGTTATGATAATTAGTGATCAATTAATTACCAAGCAATCAAAACAAATATTGAATAAATCTCAACAATAATAAGAAGAAATCAAAACATGCATTAATTTATAAGAACGAGGTTCAAGCGATTCGACATGAAAAGCCCTAAATTAAGTTAGTTCCTAACCATAGACATGACAAGAACTAAACTAATATACAACATACACAAAAAAAATAAAAATAAAAATAAAGAACAATAAATTACTCAAAAGTAAGTCTCCAATTTTGATCCCCAAGTTGTGATGAATTGTCAAGTGTGGAACTCCTCAAAATCTGACCTAAAGGTCCTTTTTATATCACCAAAAACGTCCCAAAACTTTTCCTTCTTGGCCTTGACCCATTCCTATTCGGATTTGACAATTTTCCCGCCTTGGCGCCGAAACTTCTGCGGCTCTCTGCTTCTTGGGCGCCGTGGCGCTCTGCTACTTCTGGTTGGTGGCGTCGTGGCGCCGCCCTGTTTCTCGCCCGGGTTACCAAAATTTCAGCTTTTTGAGCTCTGGAACCTCTGTTTCTGCCCTCTTTTCGCTCCTTCTCGCCAATGTGCCACTTTAAACCATTGTGACTCAAAAGAAAGAAAATCTATCCTAACACGACACATATTTGTAAAAAAATGGGCAAAAGACTAACTAAAAATGACTCAAAAGGTGTATATAAAATACACTGATCACCTGCAAGGGTGCCAGTTGAGATGACCCTGTCACGGGGAGCTTCCACCTGAACTCCAAGTCAAATGACCTTGAATCACTAAAAACTTCTAGAGAAAATTTATAAAGAAGGGATGACTCCTTCTGAAAGCCATACACTTCTTTAATTATCCTGACTGGGGAATCAGACATTTCAAAGCTCATATCACTACAAGTTTGAGATATCAAATTCTCAACATCATATTGTTGTTGCATCTCTGAAGTAGTCTTCAATTCGGATACCAAATCTGGCTCTAATTGGACATACACATTACTATCATTTGAAAGAACACACCTTCCACTAACTACCCGTCCAAACAATGAGCTCCGTGACCAACTTGGTTGTTGTATTGAGCCTACATATGATGCCATGCCACTTCTTAAAGTAACAAGTTGAAGAATAACAGTAAGTGTCTGTTCAAGCACTATTCCAGAACTTGACGCAACTAGATCAAATTCATTTGAGACTAAATGCAATCTTTGAGAGTGATAAAATCCCCTGTAGATAGAAGGTCTATCCATCAACGCAGAAATTCCAGCTTTGTCTCGGTAAGGAAGCAACTTTAGCCATGGAGTCAGGTTTTCTGTGCAAACTTCCTCACGGGGCAAGGTGCCATATCTCATTTTTGCAGCAAATGACTTGATCCAGTCTTCTACTTCAGTTGATAGGTATGCTATCTGAACAAATCTGTTAAATATGTTCAGAAGATGTGGAAAAGTTTCCTCAACGTCGTGATAAGAAGGTGTTCTCTCATCATCTGATTTGAATTCATCTTTCCTAGAGAGAATTCTCATAACAAACAAGGCACCATAAACTTGTTGATCCTGCAGATAATGTTTTACCCAGGGCAGAAGCGTTGGCCACAATTCATTGTCACTTGGCATAATTTTGAATTGCTTAGCAGGATTATGATGGCACCAGTTCTTTACAACGAGGTTCTTTGTTACACCTCGTGAGTTTAAGACAAGGATTGAGAACGTCATTGAGGTTAAGACTCGGGTAATGAATATAAGATATAATTACACAAGCTACGAGCACGTCGATGAGAGTTTAAAAGGATAAGATATATAAATTTTCATTAAGGAGTAGTAACATATTATAAGAATTACGACATGGAGAATACGAGACCTTATGGAATTCCTGGAAATTAAAGGAAACGACAATCAAGATTGAAAGAATCGGGATTAAGATTTATTACTTGAGGGATTAATTGAGTTAAGTAAACAATTGGAGGGCTAAAGTGTAATAAGAAGGGGGACCTAAAGGTAGTATTTTAAAATCTGAAAATTTGAGATAAGTGCCCTAATAATTTCATTCTTCCACACTTTAACACAAATCAAAATTTTCTCCTCCTTCTCTCTTAAACCAACGATTTCTCCATTTTTTTTCAACCAAATTGAAGCTTTTTGATTCCTCCTCCAAGATTAAACCATTCCCCAAAATTTCTAAGCCAAAAATTCACTCAAAAGCATGGCAAAGCGTACATCTTTGGCCGAACTGAACAACCCCTGTTATTCAAGTTTTTGGACGAAATTCTTGGAAGAAAACGTGTAGGAGTAATGGGTTAACATTGTAGAATGGTTGCATGTTAATTTGGAGTGGGAAGAAGTGAGAAATTGGAGAGAAATCGACGAAGCAGTGGGCTGATTTCGGGACTGTTGGGCAGATTTTTTATTCAACTTTGGAGAGGTATATCTCCTAGTATTTTAAGAGTTTTTAGGTGTTTCAAAAGCCTAAAATAAAGTTCGTCGAGTCTAGTTTCCAACTCAATAAACCTCTCGTCGATAGAACATCGAAGTAGATAATTCCGGATGTTACAAATTCAGCGGACAGAGCTGTGAGAAACTCAACAGTTTCTGGCCGTTTTTAGGAGCATTTATTCTTAGAGTTTCGGACCAGATTTTGAGGAGAAAAATGTGTTAGGATGTTGGACTAACATCATAGATTATATACAAGTCAATTTGAAGTTGAAACGACGACCAATTGGCGAAGAAAAGTCGACGAAACAGCGAGCAACTCGCGTGGACAGTAGGCTCGGGTTACGGACTGTTGTGGTATTAATTAAGGTAATAATTCTTCTCCTTAAGATATAATTAAAGTTTCTTGTGTTGTAGTTGAAGTAATGGACTTGCGTTAGGAAGAAATCTTGAATTTAGGCAATGCATGTGATAGTTGTGGATGTTGAACCGGAAATGGACTATTTTTTGAAATACGTTGTGTTGTAAATTTCATTACCAATTGCGTGCTAAAAATGGAATAACTTGTGAAGATTTATAAGGTGTTCATTATATGGAATTGTGGGAAGGATAAGTTGGATTGTTAATTAAGGAAAGGGGGAAATGGTTACATGAAATCCATGGAAAAGTTTCGGACATTATGTGACCTTTACGAGCTGATTTGGTGCACTTTAATTGTTATTATTATTAATAGTGTTGTCACTAATTGTATGTTAAGAATTGAAAGAAACATTGATACTTGATATTGTAATTAGTTATATAAGGTGACGCGAGACGAAATGGAATTAAGAAACCAAGAAAGGAATTATGAAATCTTTTAGGCATTGTTATAACATTTTAAGTATTGAATGAATATGGTAAATAGGTGAGACAACCGCCTTGATGGTTTAAGTTGTTGTCTTTCATAAGTAACGAGGAATGAGGTTGTATGATGGCGGATATGCAATTTATGGAGCCTAATTAGATGACATATTGAAATGATTTGGATTGTTGATTTGATTTGAATTGTTGGTTGACTTGGATTGTTGGTAAATTATGGATACGCACATAAACAAAGGAAGTGCTGCTCGATTTTTTATAGAATAAGAGAGTCGTCTTTCAATTTAACCTACGTTAGGAATCATAGAGTTGACAGACCTATTGCTATTATTATAGGTTGAAGTATTAGACGGGACATATTCTAATAGTGAGTTGGTCAGCTCAACTATAAGGTATGTGAGACTATCATTTCCTTCTTTGGCATGATGTTGTGAAAATCTTCCTTCTTTCTTCTGGCATGATTTTAATGAAAGTACGGCGGACGTACGTGATTTCTTCAAAGTCTAGTTTTAATAAAATGATATATGATATGATAAGTGCTTTGACTTTCCAAAAGATGTTTTAAAATGATTTATGAGATCGTGCCTTGATTTTCTAAAGGATAGTTTATTTTACTTATTCCATTTAGTCTTATATGATTATTTGAAATGCACATGATTATTACATGGAGTCTCAGATGATGATTTGTATTGCATATGGTTTCTCATGATATTCTACTTGTGTAAGTTGTGATTGTATGTTATGAGGACCGAGTCCCAGAATGGGCCGGGTAGCTATATTCACGAAAAATGAGGACCGAGTCCCAGAATGGGCCTGGTAGTTATATGTACGCAGTATGAGGACCGAGTCCCAGAATGGGCCGGGTAGTTATATGTATAAAGCATGAGGACCGAGTCCCAGGATGGGCCGGGTAGTTATATGTACGGAGATGATCTTGATTATGATGATTGTTAGACATGCATGACTTTCTTTTCATATGGTACAGTTGCATTGGTATCTCTGATTTTTCATATATGTTTCATGTATCTTCTGGCCAGTTACAATCCTCCTTACAGTAGTTCATGTTTTACATACTCAGTACATTATTTCGTACTGACCCCCTTTCCTCGGGGGGCTGCGTTCATGCCCGCAGGTACAGGTGATCGGTTAGGTGACCCTCCAGTTTAGGACATCTACCAGCTGCTAAAGAGCTCCCTTGTTCCGGAGCCAGTCACTTTGGTACAGACTCTTATATTTCAGACTTATGTATATCTTGGGCACGACGGGGTCCTGTCCCGTCATATGTCATTTTTGTACTCCTAGAGGTCTGTAGACAGTCGTGGGTTGATTTATGAGGAGTGTAGACGTGTTTGTTTGGCCATGCTTTCGTATTTCTGTTTGGGATGTTCCCTTATGTTGGTGGCAGCCTTGTCGGCTTGCTTATTATATTGTGTTGGTTAGTTGTGACTCCTCTGGAGGCAGGTACCCCCTTATGTAAAGACAGCCTGACCGGCTCGTCTATTCGGGTATATGTTGTAGATGCAGCGTTATGCTGCCGAAATTTTAGTTGGTATCAAATGGATTATGTATGACAGGTCAGTAATGGCGTCCAATTAGGGCGCCTAGTCGCGGCCCGTCGGGTCGGGTCGTGACATTCTTAAAATGAATGCTAGCCACATGTCGGACTGCCATGTCGTAAGATCCATCTACTATGATTTGCACCAATCTCACAAGATACTGTGAAGTATGCTGAAACTGATTGAGACTGTCTCCAGAAACTTTCCGTTCATCCAGAATGGGGCTAATAGCACCACGACCAATAATAGCGAGGTTCTGAAAATCCATTACTTCAAAAAGAAACGAAAACCATTGGGAAAGTAAGAGCTTCAAGCCTTTTTGTGAGACTAGCCAGGCAAGCACAACCTTATATTTAGAATTATCAGCTTTCGAACCAAGTAGCAGTTCTATGGAGATAGTAAGATTCACCAAATACACAATTCCCTTTTTTTCACATTTTCAATTGGCGAAACAGTCTGCAACTTATCATAATTACTACAATTATGGGGAGCACAACCAACAATTACATCCCATCTTACTGTGATCTTTTCTAGCAACTCCTTGAGAACAGATTGAATATTATTCCCAGTTAGAATGAGATTTCTAGCATCCTCAACAACTTGAGTTTCATATATCCAGAGACATTATTAATTACATAGTGACAAATGATAGGATATTTCTTGGTCTCTTCTTGATGCGCGATTTATGCACACACTAACGCAAGTGCACGTGTCGTGACAAGTAATATAGTCTAGAAGACCGAGTTATCGTCCTCAGGGATTAGTGTCCAATTATCAAACTCTATTCTATGGTATCTATTTGGTAACCGATGATTGATGAATTGTTTATAACTATACTTATGTATGCTAACTAAATTACTTTGTTTTACTTCAGATATGATGGAAATAGGGCTTCCAAATCTCCTCAATTATCCGCTCATCTTACTTGTTAATGCAATTAATTATGGCTCTTCTTCTATTTTGAGATAGCAGGTTAACTAAGCCGTTTTATACTCATGTTAAGGTAATATAAACACTCAACCCCAATATAGAACTCTTCTACCTTTCGGTGATAAGATTGACTATAAAGGAGGATTAAGAGCAATAACCTATTAAACTACACAAGTGTCACGACCCGACCTCGGGCCCGCGACTGATGCCCTACCTGGGCACCCTTCTAATCATACAATACAAAATAACCGCAGAAGATAAGTAACACATTTTTTTTAAAACAAAAAAAACTCAAGTTGCATACTCTTTTGAAATCAAGTCTCATAACTTGAAAATAACGTCTCATAATCCTTTGAAGAAATCAAAGTTCTTAGTCTTAAAACTTCATAACATACATCCTTTAAAATCCATTTACTTACTTTAATTACATCAAGTCCCAAAGCTTTAAATCACACTTTATAACTCCCTAACACTTCTTACCAACATCCCATAAGACTTGGTAAGAACTCAGGATAATTTAGACATACCTTTAACTTAGTATCAACAACGTGGATACTTCTTAACTTCTAAGAGTAGAAGGAATCATGAAATAATATCACATGGCTATTTCATACGTAGGATCATGCCAAAAGAAGAAAAAGGTTCACATACCTCGCGACGATTATCGACAAGTAGCAAAATACTCCAAAGTACTTCAACCTTGATAGCTATTCCATCCTTTAAGTAGAATATGCTATACGTAGTACTTCAACCTATAATAACCATAACACGTCTATTAACCTCTAGCTTTAAACGTAGAATATTCTAAGTGCAAAGTCACCAAATTCTACGGAAAATCGGACAACACTTCCTTTGTTTCTACATACTTTTCCACCTTTTTCAAGGCCCGAAAAATCAATAACCAAATGCCACATTTAAGGCCCAACAATTCAGCAATACTAAGGGGATTACACGCCTTACAATACATGTAAAATTCTGCCCCACAATCAATATAAAACTGCCCATTCCTTAATGCACATTCTCGGCAATAACAACATCCTTAACAATGTTAATTTTCGTTCAATTCCTTTTTAATCCAAGTTGTTATCCTAACATGTTATAACAAGTATCGGGGTACTTTCGTCCACGATTTAACCTATGTTTATTCAACTATAGCATATTCACAATCTCCCCTTTCGGATTTCGATTAGAAATCATATAGATTATGATAATTAGTGATCAATTAATTACCAAATATTCAAGACAAATATTGAATAAATCTCAACAATGATAAGAAGAAACCAAAACATGCATTAATTCATAAGAATGAGTTTCAAGTGATTTGATATGGAAAGCCCTAAATTAAGTTAGTTCCTAGCCATAGACATGCCAAGAACTAAACTAATATCCAACATAAACTATAAAGAAATAAAACAAAGAAACAAGAAATTACACAAAAGTAGTCTCCAATCTTGATCTCCAAGTTTGTGATGAATTGGCAAGGGTTTGGAACCCTTAATCTGACCTAGAAAGGTCCTTTTTATAGTCTCCAAATCGTTCTTAACCTTTTCCTTATAGGCCTTGGCCCATTCCCATTCAAATTTGGCAGAATTCACATGTTCGTGAATCAGCGCCACGGCGCCCAAACTCTACTGATTCTCAGATTTTGGCGCCATGGCGCCTGATGTCGCTGGTTGGAGTAGCGCGCCGCCCTGTTTCTTGCCCGGTTCGCCAACTTTCTAGCTTTTTGAGCTCTGGAACCTTTGTTTTTGCCCTCTTGTTGCTCATTTTCGCCAATGAGCCACTTTAAACCATTAAGACTCAAAAGAAAGAAAATTTATCCTAAGACGACACGTATTTGTACAAAAATGGGCAAAAGACTAACTAAAAATGACTCAAAAGGTGTATATAAAATACACCGATCAAACACCCCAAAACTTAACCTTTGCTCGCCCTCGAGCAAAGATCAAAAGAAAGAATAAAGACACGAGAAAAAGGACTAAAATGACTCACAGACATTGATCAAGTTGTTGCATCATTGTTACTTAGAAAAACATGAAGGTTAGTAGAATAATATGCAGGAACATATGGATTTTTAGCATTCTAAACACATCAAGTTAGATATTTCGCAAATTCACTTTAATCATGCTCAATGGAAGTAAGAATACCTAACTATGCATATCAATTTCAAAATCCTATAGCATCTTTACTTGCTATTCTCCACTAATCATGGATACACATGTAAAAGATCTTCAGGGCTTTTCAGGGTTGTAATGTAGGCTTAGGCATGGGTAGGTAAAAATAGGCATTTAGGCTCAATTTACGTACCATAAGCTCTTTTGCTTTAAATTCTTCCCTTTTCTTGTGATTCTCTTTTTCACTTCATACCTATCTTTCCCCTCTTTTGTTTTGAGAGAATGAACTGTATTATGAATAGCCGGCACCCCCAAACTTAGGCTTTTGCCTATTTATTATTACTTTTTCATTGGGGTGCATCAAAATTGTTCACTGTCTTTGTCTCTTTTTTTAACACTTTATATTCCAATCACCTCAATCTTTCACTTATGACACAAGTATGGAATTATAGGGTGTCAAAGAAAATTATTATTTTTAGGCTCAAAGGGGCTGACTAGGGATATAATTTGAATGTCAGGGATAGGCAAAAATGGTAAGAAAGGGCTAACAAAGAAATGCCTGAGTCATCTCCCTAACATGCATATCCTAATTATTTCGCCTCAAATAGCAAACAAGCATACACATAGGTTTAATCATTAACAATGCACAAATCAAGCAAGATACCCCAAATAATCTGATTTCATGAATTTTTGGCATATCTAACCTAAGTGTTTAGATGGTTGCTTCTAATTCCATTACATTATTCAACCTTACTTCACTAGACGTTTCCAGTAACTACAGCATGCATGATCTTAAAAAAAATCTGACTCAAAAAGACTCAAAAACAATAAAACACCCCCCCAAACTTAAATCACACGTTGTCCCCAATGTGTGCAAGACTAAAAAAAAAACGAAAACAGGACAACTTACAGACTTGGTTTAAAGTGGTGGCGGATAATTCATGGCAGATAGCGTCAGAGGTCCTGTCATAGTGGAAGAGGGAATTCGTTTCTAGGGCTTTTTTTTTTTGTTGTGGCGCTGACCTGCGATCGGCGCCGTGGCTGAACTTCTGCAATCCTGAACTTCAGTAGTGGCGCTCTGATTTAGCGCCATGTTTGACTTTATCGCCTTTTGCACTTGTGTGAGCCAATTGTTCTTTTCTTTAGATTTTCCAGTTTTAGTCCTCCAAATTTTTGGCCCTGTACCTGTCATCACAACATGCAAACGATACCTTCCGTGAGACTGTTCTAATTAAAACTAAATTGCAAAAACTAAAAAAAAAAAAAAAAACCTTGGGTTGCCACGTAGCGCTGTCTTTAACGTCTTTTAGCCGGACGCAAGTTCCTTACTCATGTTGGAGTGAGATGGGTCACTAGGCTCATGTATTCCGTTTCATTGATCACATAAGATTTCAACCTCTGTCTGTTTACCTTGAAGGGGGCTCCCTCTCTCCCTTTTACTTCAACTACACCATAGGGGAATGCTCTTACAACGGTGTATGGTCCTGACCAACGCTGTTACACCCCGTATTTGCAGGACATGTTGTAAGAACGTACGTAAGAACTCATAGGTGTCAAGATTTGAGACTTGTAAGATTTTATCGGAATTATGAAATTGTCGGAAAACGTCTTATTTTGACGAATGGGAGGGCGACACGTGTCACCCCCCCTTATGATGCCTTGGTCGAATTTAGGCATGGCTAATATGGTCATTTACCATAAGTCTTGGATGACTAATGTCTTGCAAGTTGTGGCATGAGAAAGTTGACTAAGTCAAAGGTCAATTAGTCTTGATTTTTAGTAAGACTTCATCTAAACCACCCATTTGGTTATATCTTAACCCTCCATGCCCCTTTATTACACTACTAGTAGCAAGAGTGTGTCATTACACTTAGAAAAATTTCCACAAAAATTGAAGAACATAGAGGGAGGCTCACGGGTTCCTCTTGGAAGAAAAGGAAAAATCTTTGATCCTTGTTCTTTTAGCTCCCCACTTTAAACCAAGGTTCATGAGTGTTATGTAAGTGTATCTCAATAGAAAAATCCGGAAAAGAGAGTTTTCGATGTTAGTCGCAAAGTGAAAACCTAGTGACTTTCTAGGTTTTGGATTGAAAGTTGAAGGAAAGTTGTTGGTATGGTTCTAAGGGTCTCAACAAACGGATTGAAGTGTCTTGGAGAGGTTCTAAACTACTAAGGAGCGACTTCGGATTGGAATTGGATTAAGAATCGTTAAGGTATAATCTTGTCTTTTAAATGTGTTACAAGATTGTATATTTATATTGTTGTTGATAGCTTTACGTGTTGCTAGCATGAAGTTGATATGTAGAAGTTTATAAGGATTGTGGATTGATTGTAGCCTTGGAAATCCGAAATGTAATGTAAGCCATGTTAAGTTGGATTTCAATTTAGTCGTTATTAGAATCGTCGCATGTCACTTACTTAAGGATTATGGTTTTTATAATCAAATACGATTTGATATCATGTTATGCTACCAATTTGGATTGAAATGGAAATTTGATAAGAATTGGTAAGGTTGAACTCAAGGTGGCCGAATTTGGACTTTTAGTTTGTTTTTCAATTGTATTGGACTACTTTCTAAATTGTGAGCCAATTGGGGCTGTTTAGTTTTTATTTGTATTGGAGTACCTTATAGAAATTGTGAGCCAATTGGGGCTGTTTGGTTATTGTATTCGGCCTTGAAAAAGGTGGCAAAGTAAGTAGAAACAAAGGAAGTGTTGTCCGATTTTCCGTAGAATTTGGCGACTTAGCACTTAAAATATTCTACGTCTGAAGTAAGAGGTTAATGGACGTATTGTGACCATGATAGGTTGAAGTACTAAGTATAGCGTATCCTACTTGAAGAATGGAGTAGCTCAAGGTTGATGTACTTTGGAGCATTTTGCTACTTGTCGACAATCGTCGCGAGGTATGTGAACCTCTTCCTTCTTTTGACATGATTCTATGTATGGAATATACGTGTAGTACTATTTCATGATTCCTTCTACCCTTAGAAGTTAAGAGGTATGTATGTTGATTTACTCTACGAAAAGGTTATGTCTAAGTTATCCTAAGTTCTTACCAAGTCTTATGGGGGATGTTGGTAAGAGTCGTTAGGGGGTATTTGGAGCCAAGTTGACTTGGCTAATTTACGGCACGAATGAGAATAAGTATCGAACAAGCCATTGCAGCGTTAGTAAAGGAAAATGTAATGACAATTAATTATGTTAAAACAAGTAGAATTCTCCATCTGCATAGAAGCTAAGATAAGACAAAATTGTATTACATTTTCTAGATCATGGCTACTTGATTAAGATCGTTATAAATAAGCAGAACTTATTCACAACGCACCAAAGTATATGTTACTTAATTTATAAGGATTTACGTATGAAGTTTTAAGACTATGGACCTCAAATTGTTAAAAGGTTAAGGGACTTTATTTTTCAAGTTATGAGACTTGATTCTTAAAGGAAGAAATGAATAGATTTAAAAGTATAGAATACTTGATTTGGAAAGTATTGATTTCTTGCCATTCTAAGTTAAGAAACTTGTTTTCTTAAAAGATAAGAGACTTGAAGTATTTTGAAAAGCTATGTGATTTGAATTGAAAGTATAAGTTTCTTGGTCATAAAAGGAATGAATTTGTCTAAGACATAAAGAGTTATAACGGCTTTATGGGAAGTTGGTTATAACAACTTTATGGAAGATTAAAAGAATGGTTTTCTTCAGTAATGTAAGCAAAGAAATGATTTGAAATAAAGAAGGGCAAATTGTTTTAAAGGTACCAATTGCTTAAGGTTTCAAAGAAATAAGTCACTTGATTTAGAAGCCTATAAATGTATTTCTAAAAAGTATTGTGACTTGTCGTGAAAAGTAGATATGACTTGATACTACGGTTATTAGTATCTTGGAAGTTTTATTTGAAAGAGAATCATTTTAAAGGAGTAGAGGCACGTAGTACGTTGGGTTAAATTCCCGGATTTTATAATGACATGTTAGTGCCTTTAGTAAACAAAAAAATGAGTGTATATGAACAAGCTAATAAGAAGTTAGGGGATTTCTTAACTTGCTTATGTTATGTATGATAAGTCGGTAGTGCTTATGTTATGTATGATAAGCCGATAGGGCTTATGTTATGTATGATGGCCGGTTGAGTTAGGGTAAGAGTATAAATGAGGGGTAAACCCCCAAGACGTTATACCACCTTCTTCAGGGTAAGAGTATAAATGAGGGGTAAACCCCCAAGACGTTATACCACCTGTTCCGTGGATTTGCTACCCATGATGCGAGGAATACCTCATGCGAGTCCTTATGGGCTTATGCGGGTGAAATAGTCCCATGCGGGCGGGTACAGCCTATGCGAGGAATACCTCATGCGAGTCCTTATGGGCTTATGCGGGTGAAACAGTCCGTGCGGGTAGTGCGACTATCACGAGAATACCTCATGCGGGTCCACAGGACCTATGCGGGTGAAATAGTCCCAGGAATAGGATTGTTTATCGATGCTACGGGCGAGGGACCCTGTTTTGATCATGAGCCTCATATTTATATGCAGTATACCTTTATGGGCAGACTTATGTGATTTTATCGCGTCTCAGTTGGTAAACAGTATAGGCGTTCCTCCATAAAGGGCGGATTAGGTTATGCAAGATACGTAAGTTATATGTTTATGAACTTGATGAGTTTTCTTAAGTAAGTACGTAAGAATTTGACTATACTTTTATGGAAAAATGGGAAAAGATAATAAGGTACGATTAAGTTCACGAGATGGAAATGACACGGTAGGATCTGGTATTTACCCTTTCTTTATACTTTCCTGTCATTCTTTAGTACGATTATGATTTGTCATTGTACTTTATTTTACATTCCATATTAAATTTTTGTTATCGACCCCTTTGAAGCTGCGTTCATGTCCGCAGTTTAGGTACCGATTGTGGATCCATGAGCTTAGGATCTGGTTGGCATTTTGGATGGCTCAATGTTGCAGGTTGTCATGGCTATGTATATTCGAGTGCAGCGGTGCCTTGTCCCGCCACGATGGTTATGTTAAAACTCTTGAGGTGCAGTAGTCACGTGTTGTGGGTCGGTTTGTAAAAGAAAGGCAAGCGCTTGGTTGTATTTATATATGTCTTGGAAGGTAGCCTATCGGCTAACTTTGTTGTATTACTTCGACGTTTTATTTATAAGTTTCATGTATGTTCGCTGATTTTCTCGATGTTTACTGTAGGTGCCCGGGTAGGGCACGATCGCGATCCCGGGTCGGGTCGTGACAAAAGTGGTATCGAGCGATTAGTCCTCGGAAAGTGTCTGACCGTGTCTAGTAGAGTCTTGATTATCGGTGTGTTGTGCACCACATCTATAATCAGGAGGCTGCATGACATTTAGAGTTGGTTTCCATTCTTCTCACTCTGAGATCGTGCGATAGAGCTGTATTGTTAGGGTCGTCCCTCCCTAACAAGTTATGTTGATTGCATTTACGAGAAAGCGTGATGACCCGAAGGACTATGTGGATTGCGTATCCGGGTTGGTAATGATTTTAGTATAGTTGGTATTGTGACATACATCTATACGGAGTTATGTATGAGGTCGACGCGTGTTGCCTAGAATGATGTTAGATTTCGAGGAATTGGTAAAGACTAACTAGATAGGGAAGGTATGGAATAGTTAATGAATTCGCCAAGATCTTATGTTTTATTTGAGATGATTGGGAAAGGATGAGGTATGCGATAGGGGAGTGAACCCTTAAGAAGCCATGTTAAGGAACCTAGCGGAATGTCATGTTAATAGATTAAGCTGCGTAGTAGGCTTAAGGGAATTGTACGGATGAGGTCCGTATAAAGTAAGTAATGGTTGTGGTGATCGAGACAACATGGCTTTGGTTTTATGAGAAGTTTTGTACCCGTTCTTGGGGGTGGTAAGGTAGGCTTGGTGCATAGGGAATGCGAGCCTAAGAATATTGATTCTGCCGAGACCTTAGGTATATAAGGCTTTCTCTGTGATAAGATTTTAAGTCGGACCGAGGATAAGAGTTAAGTGCGGTGAGTGGGTTAAGGACTGTTACGGGTCTCCCATGGCCTGGAATGGAGTGGGATCAGTTGGTAGTAGTTCGCTATGTGGCCGAGGTCACGGGCGCAAGGCCCAAGTCTAGTTAATTGTTTTACAAGTTCGTGGGCGCGTTCCACCGGAACCAGTCATGAAGCGGAAATGGTCGTATTTTTGTCTTAAAGTGACTCCAAAGATTAGTGGCGAGAATCGGTATGGAAGTTAGGTATGTATGCTAGTATGAGTTGGAATTACGGAAGAAATGCGGCCGATGCGATGGATAGCAACCAAGTGTAAAGGAGTAGAGCACGAATCCATAAGAACCTTTTGAGGAAACTACGCAGTGAGTGCGTGGGGCGGTAGTTGAGTGGGAATATGAGGTTTTCCGATGATGATCTGATCGTCAGACTCTAGTAGACCTAGTGGTGAAGATTATGACATACTTTGAGGTCATTATAAGTATGGGCTAGTTGGCCTCGTGAGTGCCAAGGTTGACATCTTAGTATAAATATTGTTACGTGGCCATGGGTGGCGTATGTAGTAAGAAGGGTGTAGTATAAGGAAACTATGTCGCTTTAATTAGATTGGACTCGAAAGAACATTCGAGGGCGAATGTTTCTAAGGGGAAGAATGTTACACCCGTATTTGCGGGGACATGTTGTAGAACGTGCGTAAGAACTTCATGGGTGTCAAGATTTGAGACGTGTCACATTTTATCGGAATTATGAAATTGTCGGAAAACGTCTTATTTTGACGAATGGGAGGGCGACACGTGTCACCCCCCCTTATGATGCCTTGGTCGAATTTAGGCATGGCTAATATGGTCATTTACCATAAGTCTTGGATGACTAATGTCTTGCAAGTTGTGGCATGAGAAAGTTGACTAAGTCAAAGGTCAATTAGTCTTGATTTTTAGTAAGACTTCATCTAAACCACCCATTTGGTTACATCTTAACACTCCATGCCCCTTTATTACACTACTAGTAGCAAGAGAGTGTCATTACACTTAGAAAAATTTCCACAAAAATTGAAGAACATAGAGGAGGCTCACGGGTTCCTCTTGGAAGAAAGGAAAAATCTTTGATCCTTGTTCTTTTAGCTCCCACTTTAAACCAAGGTTCATGAGTGTTATGTAAGTGTATCTCAATAGAAAAATCCCGGAAAAAGAGAGTTTTCGATGTTAGTCGCAAAGTGAAAACCTAGTGACTTTCTAGGTTTTGGATTGAAAGTTGAAGGAAAGTTGTTGGTATGGTTCTAAGGGTCTCAACAAACGGATTGAAGTGTCTTGGAGAGGTTCTAAACTACTAAGGAGCGACTTCGGATTGGAATTGGATTAAGAATCGTTAAGGTATAATCTTGTCTTTTAAATGTGTTACAAGATTGTATATTTATATTGTTGTTGATAGCTTTACGTGTTGCTAGCATGAAGTTGATATGTAGAAGTTTATAAGGATTGTGGATTGATTGTAGCCTTGGAAATCCGAAATGTAATGTAAGCCATGTTAAGTTGGATTTCAATTTAGTCGTTATTAGAATCGTCGCATGTCACTTACTTAAGGATTATGGTTGTTATAATCAAATACGACTTGATATCATGTTATGCTACCAATTTGGATTGAAATGGAAATTTGATAAGAATTGGTAAGGTTGAACTCAAGGTGGCCGAATTTGGACTTTTAGTTTGTTTTTCAATTGTATTGGACTACTTTCTAAATTGTGAGCCAATTGGGGCTGTTTAGTTTTTATTTGTATTGGAGTACCTTATAGAAATTGTGAGCCAATTGGGGCTGTTTGGTTATTGTATTCGGCCTTGAAAAAGGTGGCAAAGTAAGTAGAAACAAAGGAAGTGCTGTCCGATTTTCCGTAGAATTTGGCGACTTAGCACTTAAAATATTCTACGTCGAGTAAGAGGTTAATGGGACGTATTGTGACCATGATAGGTTGAAGTACTAAGTATAGCGTATCTACTTGAAGAATGGAGTAGCTCGAGGTTGATGTACTTTGGAGCATTTTGCTCTTATGTCGACAATCGTCGCGAGGTATGTGAACCTCTTCCTTCTTTTGACATGATTCTATGTATGGAATATACGTGTAGTACTATTTCATGATTCCTTCTACCCTTAGAAGTTAAGAGGTATGTATGTTGATTTACTCTACGAAAAGGTTATGTCTAAGTTATCCTAAGTTCTTACCAAGTCTTATGGGGGATGTTGGTAAGAGTCGTTAGGGGGTATTTGGAGCCAAGTTGACTTGGCTAATTTACGGCACGAATGAGAATAAATATCGAACAAGCCATTGCAGCGTTAGTAAAGGAAAATGTAATGACAATTAATTATGTTAAAACAAGTAGAATTCTCCATCTGCATAGAAGCTAAGATAAGACAAAATTGTATTACATTTTCTAGATCATGGCTACTTGATTAAGATCGTTATAAATAAGCAGAACTTATTCACAACGCACCAAAGTATATGTTACTTAATTTATAAGGATTTACGTATGAAGTTTTAAGACTATGGACCTCAAATTGTTAAAAGGTTAAGAGACTTTATTTTTCAAGTTATGAGACTTGATTCTTAAAGGAAGAAATGAATAGATTTAAAAGTATAGAATACTTGATTTGGAAAGTATTGATTTCTTGCCATTCTAAGTTAAGAAACTTGTTTTCTTAAAAGATAAGAGACTTGAAGTATTTTGAAAAACTATGTGATTTGAATTGAAAGTATAAGTTTCTTGGTCATAAAAGGAATGAATTTGTCTAAGACATAAAGAGTTATAACGGCTTTATGGGAAGTTGGTTATAACTTTATGGAAGATTAAAAGAATGGTTTTCTTCAGTAATGTAAGCAAAGAAATGATTTGAAATAAAGAAGGGCAAATTGTTTTAAAGGTACCAATTGCTTAAGGTTTCAAAGAAAGAAGTCACTTGATTTAGAAGCCTATAAATGTATTTCTAAAAAGTATTGTGACTTGTCGTGAAAAGTAGATATGACTTGATACTACGGTTATTAGTATCTTGGAAGTTTTATTTGAAAGAGAATCATTTTAAAGGAGTAGAGGCACGTAGTACGTTGGGTTAAATTCCCGGATTTTATAATGACATGTTAGTGCCTTTAGTAAACAAAAAAATGAGTGTATATGAACAAGCTAATAAGAAGTTAGGGGATTTCTTAACTTGCTTATGTTATGTATGATAAGTCGGTAGTGCTTATGTTATGTATGATAAGCCGATAGGGCTTATGTTATGTATGATGGCCGGTTGAGTTAGGGTAAGAGTATAAATGAGGGGTAAACCCCCAAGACGTTATACCACCTTCTTCAGGGTAAGAGTATAAATGAGGGGTAAACCCCCAAGACGTTATACCACCTGTTCCGTGGATTTGCTACCCATGATGCGAGGAATACCTCATGCGAGTCCTTATGGGCTTATGCGGGTGAAATATGTTATACCCCGTATTTCCAGAGTATGTACGTAAGGACGTACGTAGAGAATTTGAGCCTTAAGTTAGGCAAAGGACCGAATTTTGGGCACAAGTGCCGATTGGAGTCGTTTTTTTAAACGCGTTTCCACTTACGTTGGGAAAATTCCTATGTCATTTAGTATTTTTGCGGATTTTTCCGAGTGACTAAACATTTTTGGACCAACGGGGTGACACTTGTCACCTCGTTTAGACGATTTAGGGCGGTCGAGGTGGTTGGCCTTGGCCGATTGGTCCCTTAGTTTTGGCCTTGTTATGTGCCATGTTTTGTGGAGTGTTTTGTGGAGTAGGGGTTAGGGTGCACTTGGCTTGATCTTGTCCTTACACTTGCTATACACTTGGAAGGATCTTGGCCCTTGGTTGGCCTTTGGTTTTGCTATAAATACCCCCTAAGTTTGAAGACTTCATCCATTCCAAAAAAACTTCCAAGTCTTGAAACCCTCTCCTCCCCCTTTGTGAGCTCTAGTTCGAGAACCTTGCCCCTCCCCCTCCCTTGGCCTTCGGTAGGAGAACACCCCCACCTTGGGGTGTTCTCGTGTGATCCCCCTTTTTTTTGTGGTATTAAAATACTCCTCCAAGTATTGTTATAATGCCCAAAATACCTTAGCCTTGTACCTTGTAGTATTCCAAAGATACCTCTTATCGTAGAGCAGGAAATACTACCTTTTGTCCCTTTAGTCTCAAACCGAAACCCTAAGGAAATCTTCGTTGATTGGTTGAAGTATTTAAGTAGAAGTTGGTTAGAACTTCTAAGGGTTGTTTGGGCGGGGTGGAGCACGGAATTGGAGCTAAGCGTTGCTAAGGATCGACATTTAACTTGGATAATTATGGGCTTATCGAGGTAATTATCTTGTCCCTCTATTTGTAATTGGAAATTACATGTTGTTGAATATATAGTTGAAGTATACTATATATAGAACTGAACTTTGTATTTGGCAATGTCTTTTGACTTAAGCCTGAAGAGTAAAGAAAAGAACTGAACTGTATTTACATAGGGTATGTGTGCGGTAGACTTGTGTAGTATTCTTTGAGTAGAATTGTACACGTCCGGTTAGATGTGTAAACCCCCCCCCCCCTGGTTGGCTTGGTAGCCGGCCTCGATAGAGGAGGAGATTTCTGTTGTTGCGGGGAGAAGTCTTTGCGAATTTTACGTGAGAAATGGAACCGTATGTTTAAAAGTTAATAGACGTTTGTGACCTTTTTAGGTGAAAGTATTAAGAGTAGCGTATTCTACTTGAGGAGTGGAAAGGGCTAGCAAGGTTGTAGTACTTGGAGCATTTTGCTTATTGTCGATACTCGTCGCGAGGTATGTGAACCTCTTCCTATCTGTTCTAGCATGATATGTGTGTAACTATGTAGTACGGTGGACGTACAGGTGCTAAGTGTATTTGTTTGGTTTAAACATAAAGTGTTATAACGACTTTATGGGAAGTTGGTTATAACAACTTTATGTAGGTAAGAAAATGGTTTACTGATGTTAGAAGTTAAGAGACTTGATCTTATAAGATAAGAGACTTAACTTATTTGTTTTAATGTGGATGTTTGTGTGAAACCTCATTCGTGAGTAATGAGTACTTGGTTTTAAAGGGATAATGTTTCTTGATTTGGAAATCGAATGTGTATCGACAGGACCAACTGCGGCGTTAATAAAGGAAAATGTATTGAATAATGATGTGTTGTATTAAAACCGGTAGAAACCTCCATCTGCATAGAAGCTAAGATGAGACAAAATGATATTACATTTTCTAGATCATGGTCTTTGTAATAAGATCGTTATAAACAAGAATAAACTACTCACATATATGACATATGTTCCTCAATTGTTTTAAAAGAGAATAAGACTATGAGTTATGAAACCTTACTAAAATAAGTGACTAGAGCATATGAAATTAGGCAAACTTGAACGTTTGGAAAATAATGTTGTTACTTGATTTTACAAAAGGGGAAGTGTCTTGTTTACTTAAAAAGATAGTCACGATTTTTATACTACGGGTATTGTGTGACTTATGTGAAAGTACTTTGAGTTGTGTGAAACTTGCATATGCTTGTGATGATAGCCTTTTTTGTACAAGTGTTGTATTTACGTATTCTGCGTCTCTCGATAGAGGCGGTTGACTTATCGAGAACTTACTTGGGCGTCTTTGGCGATGTGGAGAATTCCACGGGTATGTTTCCATTTTGATTACTGTCTTGTTGTCGATGTTACATGGAAATGTCTACACCGATGCAGAATTCCGGGGGCATGTGGCCATGGGGCATTGGTATTATTGTTGCATCATGGACATGTCTGCCGTCTGAATTCCGGCATGCGGCCGTGATGCGAACATGATTGATGTTGTGGGCGTGAGACCCATAGTTATATTTGAGTGATGACTTGAGGCGTGAGTCACGGATGGACATGTTGCTTTTATGTTGTGGCGTAGTTTGGTTATCATACATGTCTCTGCTTTATATAGACTAGTATGATTTCATTCTGATATTTCTGATTTCACATACTTGGTACTGTTATCTTGACCTCGCTTGAGTGAGCGTATAAAGAGGCGAGCCTCTACCGAAACAGGGCGAACCGTGGCTCTCCGTATGGCACGTCAGAAGATGGCCGTGAGGCATGCCTCGAGGATCGCAGCGGCCGGTACCATTTGTTGGGTCGTCGGAGCAAGGCTCGCGACAAAGTGACAAAAGTGGTATCGAGCGATTAATCCTCGGAAAGTGTCTACGACCGTGTCTAGTAAGTCTTGATTATCGATGTGTTGTGCACCACATCTATAATCGGAGGCTATAGGACATATAGGATTGGTTTCCATTCTTCTCATTACGAGATCGTGCCTTAGGCTGTGTTGTAAGTTGGACCTCGGCGTATCTCGTTTTTACGATTATGCCTCGCGCGAAACAGCGAGCCGAGAAGGGCAAGGCATCGAGTGCTGCTAGTGAGATCTGAGAGAATGCAGCGCGAGCGGTCAAGATGAGATTGTGCTTGACGGCGAGTTTTGTAGCGCCCGGCCCAGCGAGTTTAGAGCGCGGCGATGGGCTGCTGAGACCACGATACACGAGCCTCGGTCCAGCGGCTGGAAGCGAGATGAGATAAGTACAAGAAATGGCCCGATTGCTGGCGGTCGTGGCGAGATATGAGGATAAATTTGGATCTGTGATTCGATTCGATGCTGATGGTTCGCCGGCGAGATAGTTTGAGGCTACGGGACTTTACGAGTGTAGCCGCGAGTTTTATGGGTGAGGCACGAGGATGATCGCAGGAGTTCATCAAGCGATTCTGACGGATCATGCGGGTGATCAAGGCTTGAGACCGAGTCTGTGACCTTTGGTTCGCGTCGGTGCGTGATCCGATCGATTGGTTTGATTCGTGGGAGCTTTCGGGAGAGCATGCACCTCAGCAGTATGGGATGAGTTTTGGGGCTTTCCTCACGCACTTCTTGCCTCGCGGATGAGGAGAACGCGGCGACAGATTTTTGATGCTTAGACGAGGCGGCGTGCGGTTGGGAGTACAATGTGAGTTCGACTCGTTGGCGTCGTCAGCGTTAGTAGCTAGTATGGAGGATCGAGTGCACCGATATGTTCTGAGCTCGATGATTACATGTCGAGGCATGTTCGGGAGTAGCTCTTCACCGGGCATGGACATTGCCGCATGCGACTTATGCGCTTAGGTGTGAGGCGGAAAAGTCGACGGAAGGACCCGAATCGCGAGAAGAGGACCGGGGCGGCGGGTCTTTTGGTGACTTCGGCGGACCGCCTCGGCGTGACTAGTTTTGTACCTCCGCCCGAGCGAGTGGTCCTCCACAACCTTGAGGCGGTCGAGCTCGAGGTTGAGTTTCGAGGAGTAGGGTGTTGGCGGTCACGGTCACCCTACCTCGGTGTGGTCGATGTGGCGAACCGCATTTCGGGAAGTGTCGTGGTGCCAAGGAGCTTGTTATTTTTGCGGCCAGCGGGGCCATTTGCGGCTGTCAGGACCAAGGGTAGCACGGATGTTCGACTCGACCCTACCGGATCGATGGTGGTTCATCGCGCCTACGATTATGCGCCTGCAGTGGTAGATGATTAGAGTGGGCGGTAGCTTCGGTATATCCTTAACCCTCAGAGTTTTGGTATGCTTGTTATGATGGTCTCATTATTATGTGCTATGTACGAATAGCGTTGTGTTAATTGTGAGTTAGAAAACATGCTTAGTTGGGAGGATAAGTATGGGGGCATGGTAAGTGTGAACCACTGGTATCGCGATTGAGACCTTAGAGGTAAGGTCGTCTTGAGTAAAAGATTCGTTTTATGTTTGACCTTTATCGAGTCGTAGTATCGTGGGTTTTATTTGAGTGATCGATCCATGGGTAATGTGAGATGGAAGTGGTAGCTTTCATGATGTGATTTAGCGAGGATTGTTCCGTGTCGGGAACAAGGGCTTGACGCGATTGTGGGTCGGGTTGAGGGCGTGATCTGGGTCAACCGTGGCCGGATTAAAGTGGGGTCAGTTCTGGGTGGTCGCCGGTGGTAGGGTCACTAGGATGCTAGGCCCAGTTTGTATGACCATCGTATGAGTTGGTGGATATGTTAGACCGAGCGGATCGTGGAGGCGGGAACGGCCTTAGAAGATCGAAGTTAGTAAGATGACCAAGTTTGGAGGTAGTGACTCGAGGGTTGGAAGCGAGCGTTGGCCGGAAGTGTGGTGCGGATACTAGAAAGAGTTTGAGTGTTCGAGAAAGTGACATGATAGGGAAAAGTGAGCGTGTGTGATCGTTTCTTGTGGGAAATGAAGGTGTGAAGGGAGTATATTTTAGACCTCAGGTAAGGGGTTTTTGTGATGATTAGAGGTGTTTCCTCGTTGACTTGGGTTTAAGTATTGGTGCGTTTGTTATTTTTATGGCCAGGTGTGGCATGATTGTTTCGTGCGTATAGCGATGAAGGCTATACTAAGCGCGTGTTTGTGTTGAGACTTGAGAAGGAACATTCGGGGAATGTTTCTAAGGAGGAGAATGTTATACCCGTATTTCGGAGTATGCGTGGGGCGTGCGTAGATAATTTGAGCCTTAAGTTAGGCAAAGGACCGAATTTTGGGCACAAGTGCGATTGGAGTCGTTTTTCGACGAAAGCGTTTCCACGACTACGTTGGGAAAATTCCGGCTATGTCATTTAGTATTTTTGCGGATTTTTCCGAGTGACTAAACATTTTTGGACCAGCGGGAGGTGACACTTGTCACCCTCATTAGACGATTTAGGGCGGTCGAGGTGGTTGGCCTTGGCGATTAGTCCCTAGTTTTGGCTTGTTATGTGCCATGTTTTGTGGAGTGTTTTGTGGAGTAGGGGTTAGGGTGCACTTGGCTTGATCTTGTCCTTACACTTGCTATACACTTGGAAGGATCTTGGCCCTTGGTTGGCCTTTGGTTTTGCTATAAATACCACTAAGTTTGAAGACTTCATCCATTCCAAAAACTTCCAAGTCTTGAAACCCTCTCCTCCCCTTTGTGAGCTCTAGTTCGAGAACCTTCCCCTCCCCTTCCTTGTGGCCTTGGTAGGAGAACACCCACACAGGGTGTTCTCGTGTGATACCCCCTTTTTTTGTGGTATTAAAATACTCCTCCAAGTATTGTTATAATGCCCAAAATACCTTAGTATATACCTTGTAGTATTCCAAAGATACCTCTATCGTAGAGCAGGAAATACTACCTTTTGTCCCTTTAGTCTCAAACCGAAACCCTAGGAAATCTTCGTTGATTGGTTGAAGTATTTAAGTAGAAGTTGGTTAGAACTTCTAAGGGTTGTTTGGAGCGGGTGGAGCACCGGAGTTGGAGCTAAACGTTGCTAAGGATCGACATTTAACTTGGATAATTATGGGCTTATCGAGGTAATTATCTTGTCCCTCTATTTGTAATTGGAAATTACATGTTGTTGAATATATAGTTGAAGTATACTATATATAGAACTGAACTTTGTATTTGGCAATGTCTTTTGACTTAAGCTCAAGAGTAAAGAAAAGAAGCTGTATTTACATAGGGTGTATTGCGAGACTTTTGTAGTATTGCTGAGTAGAATTGTACACGTCCGGTTAGACGTGTAAACCCCCCCCTGGTTGGCTTGGTAGCCGGCCTCGATAGAGGAGGAGATTTCTGTTGTTGCGGGAAAGAGAATCTTTGCGAATTTTACGTAGAGAAATGGAACCGTATGTTTAAAAGTTAATAGACGTTTGTGACCTTTTTAGGTGAAAGTACTAAGAGTAGCGTATTACTTGAGGAGTGGAAAGGGCTAGCAAGGTTGTAGTACTTGGAGCATTTTGCTTATTGTCGATACTCGTCGCGAGGTATGTGAACCTCTTCCTATCTGTTCTAGCATGATATGTGTGTAACTATGTAATGCGGTGGGCGTCACAGTGCTAAGTGTATTTGTTTGGTTTAAACATAAAGTGTTATAACGGCTTTATGGGAAGTTGGTTATAACGACTTTATGTAGGTAAGAAAATGGTTTCTTGATGTTAGAAGTTAAGAGACTTGATCTTATAAGATAAGAGACTTAACTTATTTGTTTTAATGTGGATGTTTGTGTGAAACCTCATTCGTGAGTAATGAGTACTTGGTTTTAAAGGGATAATGTTTTACTAATTTGGAAATCGGAATGTGTATCGACGGACCAACTGCGGCGTTAATAAAGGAAAATGTATTGAATAATGATGTGTTGTATTAAAACGGTAGAAACCTCCATCTGCATAGAAGCTAAGATGAGACAAAATGATATTACATTTTCTAGATCATGCATTCTTTGTAATAAGATCGTTATAAACAAGAATAAACTACTCACATATATGACATATGTTACTCAATTGTTTTAAAATAGATTAAGACTATGAGTTATGAAACCTTTATAAAATAATTGACTTTAGCATTTTAAATTAGGCAAACTTGAGCGTTTGGAAAATAATGTTGTTACTTGATTTTAAAATAGTGGAAGTGTCTTGTTTACTTAAAAATATAGTCACTATTTTTATACTACGGGTTTTGTGTGACTTATGTGAAAGTACTTTGAGTTGTGTGAAACTTGCCTATGCTTGTTATGATAGCCTTTGTTGTACAAGTGTTGTATTTACGTGTTACGCGTCTCTCGATAGAGGCGGTTGTGTCCTGACCGTTAGGGGCGTGGTAGTGCCTTCTGGGGCACCCAGTAGTCATACATCGAGTAACGTGGAAAATAAAACAAGGCGAAAGCGATTTATAAAATAAGACCACAGTTTATCGATGAAAAGCTTGCCTTTCGGCATAATATAAATAACTCAAGTTTACTGCGATTACATCCCAGTGTACAATAGTACTCTGGACCTAAGGAAGTAAACAACTATGGCGGGACGGGGCCCGCCATACCCGACTGTACAAACTATCTACAATACAAGGAGATCATACCAAAAGTAGAGCCTCGGAGAAGATGGAGCTCACGACACCAATGCAAAGAGATCCTAAGGATGCGGATCTAGCACTGCTTGCCCTTACTGCGGCATGAACGGCCCCAAGGAGAGGTCGATAACAGTACCAAGTATGTGAAACTATAAAGCGAAATGAAATCAAAGTATTTAACAACTTTTCACAAATACAATCGGTTCAATTGCACGAGTGCCACATCACAAACAACAACGATAGGAAAGCGCCAGCAGTCTATTCTAGGCGCGAATGATCGAAGCAAGGCGATCGCCCGTAGTATCATTCTGCGTGCCTAGTCTGGACTTCCGCGGCGCATCGTCACACGGACCGCGTGGTATTCCTCGCGCCGAGCGACCCGGCGTCCGCTAGGCTCGCGCAGCGCATAGCCTCAAAGCCGCGTAGTCTCAGCGGACCGCATAGGAATCCCGCGTCGGGCTAAACACCGAATGATCAATCACGGAGCATACCGTGCTCGCGTAGTCTCACAGAACGCGTAGGCCGTGTAGACCCGCGTCGAAGCAAGCCACCGGTATATGATCGAGGGTAGGTGATACAATAACAGTACAACGGACTTACCGGTTAGCAACGCAAGCACAGCAAGAATGACCCCCTTACACAGCATTTCAAGACACTAACACAGGTAGTATCATAATATGTCTACTTATCAAACAAATCTTACTACACTTAACAGAAATCAATATAAGGCTTTTATAAACAAACAAGTAAACCGTTCCTTTTTATCTTTCTTAAGTTGTTATACCTAACTTCCCATAAAGCTAGTATAACTCTTAAGCTTTTGTTTTTAAAAACCAAATATTTATCTTCTTAAAAATGATTCAATATTCTTTTGAAATGCTTCGATTCTTTATTATTGAGCTTAAGCGTGAGGCATTCGTAAGTATTATTCGGGCTTAAGCGTGAGGCATTGCCCTAAGTATTATTCGGGCTTAAGTCAAAGACATTGTCGTAGTTATTATTCGATTAACACGTATGCGTCTACCGTACTATATATTGTAAAATATCATGCTTTAGGAAGAATCACATACCTTCTCGTGAAAACCACCGCCAAGTTGAATATGTCGCGCAGAGAGTCGACCTATAATAGTCAGACATCTATCAAAGTCTAGACTACTCTGAAGGTCATTCTAAGCGGGGTTCACAATTACGGTTGTCGGGCGCCTGACCCTACCGGTGAGCTATATGAGTCTCATTGTGAAAACAGTCCTATGTGAAGTCTGATTCAATTATTCTTCTTTAAACCCTTCTTGTGATAACATCCAATTCTATTCTTTAATACTCTTACAAGTATGTATACTTATTCTTATACTTCTACAGTATATATACTCTACAATTATAAAAGAAGGGTAAGTTTATTTACCTCGGTAAGCCCAATAATATCCTAGATAAAAGTCGCGCTGAGCAAGGTTTAGCTCTAAGTTGTATGCGCTCAGATAGCTCGAGAAACCTTAGAAGTTCTTCACAACTTCTACTAAGTACAAAGGGATTTGGGCTAGGGTATTTTGGGCATTATAACAATACTAGAAGACAACTTTTCTACCAAGGGAGGGGGGGTAGATTTCGGCTAGCTAGGGGTAGGCCTCGGCCAAGCTTCTCGAGGAAGGGGTGTTGGCGAATTGCTAACAAAGGGAGAGGAAGGATTTTTAGACTTGGAAAGCTTTTGTGGATGAAGAACTCTTCATCTCAAGAGGTATTTATAGCTCAAGCCTTGGCCAACCAATGGCAAGATGAAGACAAGTGCAAGGCAAGTGTAGGGTGAGGATTTAGGCAAGTGTCCTTGGCCAACTTGCACACAAAATATCCTACCAACTCCAAGACAAAAGAAGCCCAATCGGCCCTATTGCGTGTCAAGTCCACCAATTGGAGGGTGACAAGTGTCGCCTCCCGTTGGTCCAAAATGTTTCGTCTCTCGGAAAAATCCGCAAAAATACTAAATGACATAGTCGGAATTTTCCTACGAAGCCGTGGAAAGCGTTTCGTCGGAAAGCGATTCTTCTAGTGTGTTGTGCACAAATAAAGCGTCGAGGCTAACTTTAAGGCCAAACTTTTAAATGCGTATTCCCTTACGTACATACTGCAAATACGGTATAACATTCTCCCTCGCCAGAAACATTCGTCCCGAATGTTCCTTCTCAAACGATTATCGAAGAAGCTTAAGCAGTTTGTAAGTGCCACACGTAGCCTGAAATAACACTTAGGCATATATGACAATAGAAATTTACAAGTAGGAAAGTGAATTACCTGGAGGTGTGGGGAATAGGTGAGGATACTTCTGCCTCATGTCCTCCTCGGCTTCCCACGTCATCTCCTCCCTGAGCTCGTTCCGCCACAAGACTTTGACGGAAGCCACGTCCTTCGTCCGCAGACGCCTAACCTGACGATCGACTATCGCTATGGGAATCTCCTCATACGATAACCCCTCGGTCACCTGGACATCGTCAATCGGGTGTACCACTAGATGGATCCGATACATCTCGCCGGCATAGATACGTGAAAAACCGGATGCCGCCTCCGGATCGACGGCAGATCAACTCGTAGGCAACCTTGCCTGCGGACAATCTGAAGCGGCCCAATGTACGCAAGTGAGTTTCCCCTTCTTCCGAATCTCATCACACCGCCGTGGGTGACACCTTCAGAAAACCCAATCATCAGCTGCGAACTCCGGATCACGACGGCGATGATCTGCGCATCGACTTCATGCGACTCGAGTATCAATAGCCGCTCTCGGATAAGCTTCACCTTATCCACTGCCTGCTGCACCAAATCTGGTCCCACTAGCTGCACCTCGCCCACATCGAACCAACCTATAGGCGATCTGCACTTCCTCCCATATAAGGCCTCATAAGGCGCCATCTGAATACTGGAGTGGTAGCTATTATTATACGCAAACTCTACTAGAGGTAAATGATCCTCCCAACTACCACTGAAGTCAATAACACAGGCTCGCAGCATATCCTCTAGAGTCTGGATAGTGCGCTCTGCCTGCCGTCATGCGTGGATGAAATGCAGTACTCAGGCTCACCTGCGTCCCTAAACCCCTCTGGAAGGACCTCCAGAAGTTAGCCGTAAACTGGGCTCCTCTGTCAGATATGATCGAAATAGGGACTCCATGCAGTCTGACGATCTCTCGGATGTAAAGTCTGGCATAATCCTCAGCCGAGAAAGTCGTCCTAACGGGAAGAAAGTGGGCTGATTTCGTCAGCCTGTCGACGATAACCCATATAGAATCATGTCTCCTCTGAGTGCGAGGCAATCCTGTGATGAAGTCCATGTTGATCACCTCCCACTTCCAAGTCGGGATCTCTATCGCCTGTAACAGACCACCAGGCCTCTGGTGCTCTACCTTCACCTGCTGGCAACACGGGCACTGAGCTACGAACTCTGCAACGTCCCTCTTCAAACCATCCCACCAATACACAGATCTAAGGTCGTGGTACATCTTGGTCGACCCCGGATGGATAGAGTAATGCTTGTGTGTGCTTCCCCAAGAACTGCCAAGTCTGAAACATCTGGAACACACAATCGCCTCAAACCTTAGCACCCCATCGGTGCTACCTCAAAGGACCGCTTGCCTCACGAAGAGTTGTATCACGATATCGAATCAAAGCGGGATCCTCGAAGCTGTTGCCTCTTCACCTCTCGCCGGCGATGGAAGACTCGGCAACCTCACGAACTCTAACCCCATGCTATCGGAATCAATCAAGCGGACACGAGGCTCGCTAATCGATGCAAATCACGAACCATGTCCCTCCTCTCTAGCTGCACATCGATAGGCTCCCCATCGACCTACGACTAGGCGTCGCCTGACATTGGCCTTCCCGGGTGGTACGGGATATCAACATCGTAATCCTTAAGCAACTCTAACCACCGTCTGCGCCGTAAGTTCGCTCCTCCTGGTGAAGATATCTTGGAGGCTCTTGTGGTGCGTATAAATATCCACGTGAACCCCATACAAATAGTGCCTCGGATCTTGGCGTGAATCACGGTACGACTCTAAATCATGGGTGGGGTAGTTCTCTGCGTGTTTCTTCAGTGTCGGGATGCGTATGCTATAACTCGCCATCTTTGCATCAACACATCCCAACCCGATGCACGACGCATCACAATACACGACATAACCATCTGGACCTGCGGAAGAGTAAGAACGAGGCGGTCGTCGATCTCTTTCAAGAATCAAAACCCCGCTCCAAGCATCGATCCATCAAACTTGGCGCACGAGTCGGCCTAGTCAATGGTGCGAGATAGAAGCAAACTTCTCCACGAACGCGATAATAACTGCAAGGCCCGTAAAGCTGCGAACCTCTGCCGGAGTAGTAGGTGCAGGCAAGTCTGATCGCCGATCTTGGCGTATCCACTCGAATGCCATCGGCCCGACAATATGCCCAAGAAACGCCATCAAGTCAACCAAAACTCACATTTGGAAAACTTGGCGTACAAGCTGCAGTCTGGAAGCTGTCGGCCTGATCGCCGAAATGCTCGCGTGCTCGCTCTGGCGAGAATAAACCAAGATATCATCAATGAACACTATCACAAGCGTGTCCAAAAATGGTTTGAACACTCGGTTCATCAAATCCATGAATACCGCGGAGCATTGGTCAACCCAAAGACATGACCACGAACTCATAATGCGTCACGGGTCTGAATGCGATCTAGGGACATCCACCTCTCGACTTCGACTTTGATGATAGCGATCGCGGATCAATCTTGGAGAAACATCTCGCACTTGGCCCGGTCGAACAAATCATCAATCACAGGAAGGGTATCGTTCTTAATGGTCACCTTGTTGGTGCACCGTAATCAACACATGCGCGGCGTCCGTCCTTCTTCACGAACAATACCGGCGCTCCCGGGAGAAACACTAGGCTGATGAAGCCGCTTCTCCGGAAATCCCTAAGTGGTCCTTCACTCTCAACTCGGCGGTGCCGTTACGTATGGCGGAATGGAAATAGGCCGAGTGTCTGGTAATACATCTATACAAAACTCGATCTCCCTCTCAGGAGGGATACCCGGGAGGTCATCTGGAAACACGTCGGGAACTTCGGACTCTGGGCCCGAAAATCTGGTACGCGGCTTGAGATCAAACACCGACGAGATGGTAGATATACCCGCCGTACCATCTTCCAGCCTTGAGGTAGGAAATAAACCTACCTCTCGGCGATACCGTGCTCCCCTCCCACTCGACAACCGGCTCCTCAGGAAACTGGAACCGTACTACTCTCTCTCTGCAGTCTACATTGGCGTAGCAAGAAGCTAGCCAATCCATCCCCATAATCACGTCGAAGTCAATCATCTCCAGCTCTATCAAGTCGGCTAGGGTCGGCGGCGTAAATGGTCACAGACAAGCTCTATATACCGCCGAGCTACCGAATCACCATCTGGCGTAGCTACCTCGAAAGGGTCTATGGACTCGGGCTCTATCCTATCCTACTAGCAACAAGGGAGATATATAGGGCAGTAGAACCGGATCTATCAAAGCATACCATCAAACCCGAGCGATAAGGTACAGTGGCGACATCGGTGAGGCCTCACGATCTGTCGTTTGGACAAAGCATATATGCGGTTACGAGGACCGCTAGAAGCGGACGTGCCACGACCTGCCGCGACCGGCTGGTCCATGAGTACCTTGCCCTCGGGCGAATGGCTGTCGGGTGAAGAAGCGGCAATGCAGACCACATGGCGGGCCTACTACCGGTAGCCGCTCGGTCGGACAAACTCGCGAAATGACCTGCGGCCACAAGTATAGCGAGCTCGAGTCTGGCTCCCGAATGGTATCTGCCACAGCGGGCTGCACAGCGGACCTCGAGCAGTTAGCACCCTGCTACTGGAAATCAAGTCACAGGGCCACGACACGCCCCGCTCTGGGCCTTGAAAATGAGGTAGGGCGCTCTGCGGCTGGTGTGGTGCAAATCTGGACCTGGCGATCCGCCCACCACGAGGACCACAAAGAACCGGCCGTCTTGGCCTTTTACCTGCTGATATCGCTCCACCGGCGGTCTCTACGCTCACTCACATCCCGGTCGCATGAGCTGCATCGGGTTATGTCCATGCACGGTGAAGGGACACACGCGCAAGACTCGGCCATGTAATCATCTAGCCCGATGACATAGCGATGCACCACATCCTCCATCTCTCTACGGTGCGAGGGACATATCGAGCCAAAGAATCAAACTCGACATTGTACTCCCCTCGCTGTCGTCCTCCTGTCTCGGCAACAAGAATCTATCAGCTCGTGCCCTCGCCATCTGCGGAGGCAAGAAGTGTGTGAGAAAAGCCTCAAAACTCATCCCATCTGCTGAGTGCATGCTCTCCCGGGAAAGCTCCGTGAATCAAACCGATCATTGCGGTATCACGCGGCCGTCTGAACCGAATATCACGACCTCGGTCTCTGAAGCCACGATCACCGCGTAATCCTCTGCGGTGACGGATGAACTCCTGCGGATCATCCTCGGCCTCGACCGTAAAACTACGGCGGGCTCTGACTCAAGAAATCTCGTAGCCTCAAACTATACGCCTCGGGTGCACTACGGGTGCGGCCCGGTGGAGGCTGAGCTGTCGCGTCCAGCCTCTCGTGTCGGGCCACAACTTTAGCCAATTTGGGCCGTCTCCTTGTACCCTAACTCCTCCGCCCGGTGTGGGGCGGGAGGTGTGGGTGCTTGTGGTCTCTTTGGGGCGGCGGCGTCATAGAACTCGCCGTCTGCGGTATAGGCGGGCACGAGCCCTCGTGACTCTGGGTGTCTGCTAGCGACTCCGCCGGCTGCCTTGCCGCCGGGCGGGTTGCCTTACGTGGAGCATAAGCATTACGAGAAAGGAATACGTTAGAGGTCCAACCTATAACACGGCTCTAAAGCACGATCTCGAGAATGAGAAGAATGAAACCAATCCTAAATATCCTATAGCCTCACGATTATTGGTGTGGTGCACAACACACCGATAATCGAGACTCTACTAGATACGATGCGTAGACACTTTCCGAGGATTAAGCGCTCGATACCACTTTTGTCACGACCCGTTAGGGCAGTGGTATCGTGCCTTCTGGGGCACCCAAGTAGTCATACATCGAGTAACGGCGGAAAATAAAACAAGGCAGAAGCGATTTATAAAATAAGACACAGTTTATCGATGAAAAGCTTGCCTTTCGGCATAATATAAATAACTCAAGTTTCTGCGATTACATCCCAATGCAATAGTACTACTGGACCTCAGGAAGTAAACAACTATGGCGGGACGGGGCCCGCCATACCTGGCTGTACAAACTATCTACAATGAGGAGATCATACCAAAAGTAGAGCCTCCGAGAAGATGGAGCTCACGACACCAATGCAAAGAGATCCTAGGATGCGGATCTAGCACCTGCTTGCCCTTACCTGCGGCATGAACGCAGCCCCCCGAAGGAGGTCAGTACAACAGGTACCAAGTATGTGAAACTATAAAGAACTGAAATGAAATCAAAGTATTTAACAACTTTTTCACAAATACAATCAGTTCAATTGCACAGAGTGCCACATCACAAACAACAACAGTAATAGGAAAACTGTAACAGGTCTATTCTAGGCCGCGAATGATCGAAGCAAGGCCAATCGCCCATAGTATCATTCTGCGTGCCTAGTCCTGGACTTCGCATGACGCATCGTCACACGCGCACCGCGTGAGGTATTCCTCGCGTCGGGGCAGCCGACCCCGATCCGCCTAGGCTCCGCGGCCGCATAGCCTCAAAAGACCGCGTAGTCTCAGCGGACGCATAGGGAATCCCGTCGGGCTAAACACCGGAATGATCAATCACGGAGCATACCGCGCTCGCGTAGTCTCACGGACCGCATAGCGTGTAGACCAGCGTCGAGGCAAGCCCTCGGTATATAACGATCGAGGGTAGGTGATACAATAACAGTACAACGGACTTACCGGTTAGCAACGCAAGCACAGCAAGAATGACCCCCTTACACAGCATTTCAAGACACTAACACAGGTAGTATCATAATATGTCTACTTATCAAACAAATCTTACTACACTTAATAGAAATCAATATAAGGCTTTTATAAACAAACAAGTAAACCGTTCCTTTTTATCTTTCTTAAGTTGTTATACCTAACTTCCCATAAAGCTAGTATAACTCTTAAGCTTTTGTTTTTAAAAACCAAATATTTATCTTCTGTTAAAAATTATTCAGTATTCCTTTGAAATGCTTCAGTTCTTTATTATTCAGCTTAAGCGTGAGGCATTCTTAGTAAGTATTATTCGAGCTTAAAGCGTGAGGCATTGCCCTAAGTATTATTCGAGCTTAAGTCAAAGACATTATCGTAGTTATTATTCGATTAACACGTATGCGTCTACCGTACTATATATTGTAAAATATCATGCTTTAGGAAGAATCACATACCTTCTCGTGAAAACCACCTTGAGTTGAATATGTCGCGCGAGAGTCGACTATAATAGTCACAGACATCTATCAAAGTCTAGACTACTCTGAAGGTCATTCTAAGCGAGGGTTCACAATTCTACGGATTGTCAGGCGCCTGACCCTACCGGTGAGCTATATGAGTCTCATGTGAAAGCAGTCTATGTGAGTCTGATTCAATTATTCTTCTTTTAAACCGCCTTCTGTGATATGATCCAATTCTATTCTTTAATACTCTTCTAAGTATGTATACTTATTCTTATACTTCTACGGTATATATACTCTCTAATTATAAAGAAGGGTAAGTTTATTTACCTCGGTAAGCCCAATAATATCCTAGATAAAAGTCGCTGAGCAAGGTTTAGCTCCTAAGTTATGCGCTCAGGATAGCTCGAGAAACCTTAGAAGTTCTTCACAACTTCTACTAAGTACAAAGGGATTTGGGCTAGGGTATTTTGGGCATTATAACAATACTAGAAGACAACTTTTCTACCAAGGGAGGGGGGGTAGATTTCGGCTAGCTAGGGGTAGGCCTCGGCCAAGCTTCTCGAGGAAGGGGGTGTTGGGAATTGCTAACAAAGGGAGAGGGAAGGATTTTTAGACTTGGAAAGCTTTTGTGGATGAAGAACTCTTCATCTAAAGAGGTATTTATAGCTCAAGCCTTGGCCAACCAATGGCCAAGATGAAGACAAGTGCAAGGCAAGTGTAGGGTGAGGATTTAGGCAAGTGTCCTTGGCCACTTGCACACAAAATATCCTACCAACTCCAAGACAAAAGAAGCCAACCCAATCGGCCTATTGTGTCAAGTCCACCAATTGGAGGGTGACAAGTGTCGCCTCCCGTTGGTCCAAAATGTTTCGTCTCTGGAAAAATCCATAAAAATACTAAATGACATAGTCGGAATTTTCCCTACGAAAGTGTGGAAAGCGTTTCGTCGGAAAGCGATTCTTCTAGTGTGTTGTGCACAAATAAAGCGTCGAGGCTAACTTTAAGGCCAAACTTTTAAATGCGTATTCCCTTACGTACATACTGCAAATACGGGGTATAACGAGTTGACTTATTGAGAACTTACTTGGGCGTCTTTGGCGATGTGGAGAATTCCACGGGTATGTTTCCATTTTGATTCTTGTCTTGTTGTCGATGTTACATGGACATGTCTGCCGATCTGAGTCCGGGGCATGTGGCCATGGGGCATTGGTATTATTGTTGCATCATGGACATGTCTGCCGTCACGAATTAGGGGCATGCGGCCGTGATGCGAACATGATTGATGTTGTGGGCGTGAGACCCATAGTTATATTTGAGTGATGACTTGAGGCGTGAGTCCACGATCGACATGTCGCTTTTATGTTGTGAGCGTAGTTTGGTTATCATACATGTCTCTGCTTTATATAGACTAGTATGATTTCATTTCTGATATTTCTGATTTCACATACTTGGTACTGTTATCTTGACCTCGCCTTGTTTGCGTTCATCTGCGCAGTAGAGGTATATCGATCGTGGATCCTCGCTCTTAGGATCTCGATTCGGCGTTTTGGGAAGCTCCGTTTCTCGGAGGCTTATCTTTTAGTATGTGTTCCACTGAGTTGTAGGTTCTTGTACATTCGGGGTATGGCGGGCCACTGTCGTCATAGTTGTTGTAAATCTTAGAAGTGCAGAATCTTGTTGTGGCGGGGTTTGTAAAAAGGATTAAAGCTCGTTTTGAAAAAGTTGTATATATATATGTTATTGGAAGGTAGCAGTTGGGTTGCTTTGTTTATGATCATATATCTTGTTTCTTGTTTAAAGTTTTATTTTCCATTGGTTTTCTCGATGTTGTATCACTAGGGTGCGGGGTAAGGCACGATCCACGGGCCGGAATCGGTCGTGACAAAATAGTCCCGTGCGGTAGTACGACTATCACGAGAAATACCTCATGCGAGTCCTTATGGGCTTATGCGGGTGAAAGCAGTCCACGTGCGGTAGTCTGACTATCACGAGGAATACCTCATGCGGGTCCACGGGACCTATGCGGGTGAAATAGTCCCGGGAATAGGATTGCTTATCGATGCTGCAGGCGAGGACCTGTTTTGATCATGAGCCTCGTATTTATATGCGATTATACCTTTATGGGCGGACTTATGTGATTTTATCGCGTCCCAGTTGGGTAAAGATATGGCGTTCCTCCATAAAGGGGCGGATTAGGTTATGCAAGATCGTAAGTTATATGTTTATGAACTTGATGAGTTTTCTTAAGTAAATGCGTAAGAATTTGACTATACTTTTATGGAAAAATGGGAAAAGATAATAAGATGCGATTAAGTTCACGAGATGGAAATGACACGGTAGGATCGGTATTTACCCTTTCTTTATACTTTCCTGTCATTCTTTAAATGCAGTTATGATTTGTCATTGTACTTTATTTTACATTCCATATTCGAAATTTTTGTTATGCGACCCACTTTGAATTTGCGTTAAATGTCATGAGTTTAGGTACGATTGTGGATCATGAGCTTAGGATCTGGTTGGCATTTTCGGATGGCTCGATGTTGCAGGTTGTCATGGCTATGTATATTCGAAGTGCAGCGGGGCCTTGTCATACAGATGGTTATGTTAAAACTCTTGAAGTGCGTAGTCACGTATTTGTGGGTCGATTTGTAAAAAGAAAGCGGCTTGGTTGTATTTATATATGTCTTGGAAGGTAGCCTGTCGGCTAACTTTGTTGTATTACTTAAGCGTTTTATTTATAAGTTTCATGTATGTTCACTGATTTTCTCGATGTTTACAGTAAGGGTGCCGGGTAGGGCACGATCGCGATCGGGGTCGTCGTGACAAAAGTGGTATCGAAGCGATTAGTCCTCGGAAAGTGTCTGAGGCGTGTCTAGTAAGTCTTGATTATCGGTGTGTTGTGCACCACATCTATAATCGGGAGGTGCGGGACATTTAGAGTTGGTTTCCATTCTTCTCACTCACGAGATCGTGCGATAAATTTGTATTGTTAGGGTCGTCCCTCCCAACAAGTTATGTTGATTATTCTGAGAAAGCGTGATGACCCGAAGGACTATGTGGATTGCGTATCGAGGTTGGTAATGATTTTAGTATAGTTGGTATTGTGACATACATCTATACGGAGTTATGTATGAAGTCGACGCGTGTTGCCTAGAATGATGTTAGATTTCCGAGAATTGGTAAAGACTAACTAGATCTGGGAAGGTATGGAATAGTTAATGAATTCTCGCCAAGATCTTATGTTTTATTTGAGATGATTGGGAAAGGATGAGGTGTCGATAGGGTAGTGAACCCTTAGAAGCCATGTTAAGGAACCTAGCGAATGTCATGTTAATAGATTAAGGCTGCGTAGTAGGCTTAAGAGAATTGTACGGATGAGGTCCGGTATAGAGTAAGTAATGGTTGTGGTGATCGAGAATGACATGGCTTTGGTTTTATGAGAAGTTTTTGTACCGTTCTTGGGGATCGTAAGGTAGGCTTGGTGCATGGAAATTGCGAGCCTAAGAATATTGATTCTTTGAGACCTTAGGTATATAAGGCTTTCTCTGTGATAAGATTTTAAGTCGGACGAGGATAAGAGTTAAGTGCGGCCAGTGGTTAAGGACTGTTCTGGGTCTCCCATGGCCTGGAATGGAGTGGGATCAGTTGGTAGTAGTTCCGCTATGTGGCGGTCACGGGCGCAAGGCCAAGTCTAGTTAATTGTTTCTGAGTTCGTGGGCGCGTTCCACCGAACCAGTCATGGCGGAAATGGTCGTATTTTTGTCTTAAAGAGCGACTCCAAAGATTAGTGGCCAGAATCGGTATGGAAGTTAGGTATGTATGCTAGTATGAGTTGGAATTACGGAAGAAATGCGGCGATCGATGGATAGCAACCAAGTGTAAAGGGTAGAGCACGAATCCATAAGAACCTTTTGAAACTACGCAGTGAGTGCGTGGGGCGGTAGTTGAGTGGGAATATGAGGTTTTCAGATGATGATCTGATCGTCAGACTCTAGTAGACCTAGTGGTGAAGATTATGACATACTTTGAGGTCATTATAAGTATGGGCTAGTTGGTCTCGTGAGTGCCAAGGTTGACATCTTAGTATAAATATTGTTACGTGGCCATGGGTGGCGTATGTAGTAAGAAGGGTGTAGTATAAGGAAACTATGTCGCGCTTTAATTAGATTGGACTCCGAAAGAACATTCGAGGACGAATGTTTCTAAGGGGGGAAGAATGTTACACCAGTATTTGCGGGACATGTTGTAGAACGTGCGTAAGAACTTCATGGGTGTCGAGATTTGAGACTTGTAAGATTTTATCGAATTATGAAATTGTCGGAAACGTCTTATTTTGTGAATGGGAGGCGACACGTGTCACCCCCTTATGATGCCTTGGTCGAATTTAGGCATGGCTAATATGGTCATTTACCATAAGTCTTGGATGACTAATGTCTTGCAAGTTGTGGCGTAGAAAGTTGACTAAGTCAAAGGTCAATTAGTCTTGATTTTTAGTAAGACTTCATCTAAACCACCCATTTGGTTATATCTTAACCCTCCATGCCCTTTATTACACTACTAGTAGCAAGAGTGTGTCATTACACTTAGAAAAATTTCCACAAAAATTGAAGAACATAGAGGAGGCTCAGGGTTCCTCTTGGAAGAAAAGGAAAAATCTTTGATCCTTGTTCTTTTAGCTCCCCACTTTAAACCAAGGTTCATGAGTGTTATGTAAGTGTATCTCAATAGAAAAATCCCGGAAAAAGAGAGTTTTCGATGTTAGTCGCAAAGTGAAAACCTAGTGACTTTCTAGGTTTTGGATTGAAAGTTGAAGAAAGTTGTTGGTATGGTTCTAAGGGTCTCGACAAGCGGATTGAAGTGTCTTGGAGGTTCTAAACTACTAAGGAGCGACTTCGGATTGGAATTGGATTAAGAATCGTTAAGGTATAATCTTGTCTTTTAAATGTGTTACAAGATTGTATATTTATATTGTTGTTGATAGCTTTACGTGTTGCTAGCATGAAGTTGATATGTAGAAGTTTATAAGGATTGTGGATTGATTGTAGCCTTGGAAATCCGAAATGTAATGTAAGCCATGTTAAGTTGGATTTCAATTTAGTCGTTATTAGAATCGTCGCATGTCACTTACTTAAGGATTATGGTTTTATAATCAAATACGACTTGATATCATGTTATGCTACCAATTTGGATTGAAATGGAAATTTGATAAGAATTGGTAAGGTTGAACTCAGGTGGCGAATTTGGACTTTTAGTTTGTTTTTCAATTGTATTGGACTACTTTCTAAATTGTGAGCCAATTGAACATTTAGTTTTTATTTGTATTGGAGTACCTTATAGAAATTGTGAGCCAATTGGGCTGTTTGGTTATTGTATTCGGCCTTGAAAAGGTGGCAAAGTAAGTAGAAACAAAGGAAGTGCTGTCCGATTTTCCGTAGAATTTGGCGACTTAGCACTTAGAATATTCTACGTCTGCAGTAAGAGGTTAATGGACGTATTGTGACCATGATAGGTTGAAGTACTAAGTATAGCGTATCCTACTTGAAGAATGGAGTAGCTCGAGGTTGATGTACTTTAGAGCATTTTGCTCTTTGTCGACAATCGTCGCGAGGTATGTGAACCTCTTCCTTCTTTTGACATGATTCTATGTATGGAATATCGTGTAGTACTATTTCATGATTCCTTCTACCCTTAGAAGTTAAGAGGTATGTATGTTGATTTACTACGAAAAGGTTATGTCTAAGTTATCCTAAGTTCTTACCAAGTCTTATGGGGATGTTGGTAAGAGTCGTTAGAAGTATTTGGAGCAAGTTGATTTGGCTAATTTACGGCACGAATGAGAATAAGTATCGAACAAGCCATTGCAGCGTTAGTAAAGGAAAATGTAATGACAATTAATTATGTTAAAACAAGTAGAATTCTCCATCTGCATAGAAGCTAAGATAAGACAAAATTGTATTACATTTTCTAGATCATGGCTACTTGATTAAGATCGTTATAAATAAGCAGAACTTATTCACAACGCACCAAAGTATATGTTACTTAATTTATAAGGATTTACGTATGAAGTTTTAAGACTATGGACCTCAAATTGTTAAAAGGTTAAGGGACTTTATTTTTCAAGTTATGAGACTTGATTCTTAAAGTAAGAAATGAATAGATTTAAAAGTATAGAATACTTGATTTGGAAAGTATTGATTTCTTGCCATTCTAAGTTAAGAAACTTGTTTTCTTAAAAGATAAGAGACTTGAAGTATTTTGAAAAGCTATGTGATTTGAATTGAAAGTATAAGTTTCTTGGTCATAAAAGGAATGAATTTGTCTAAGACATAAAGAGTTATAACGGCTTTATGGGAAGTTGGTTATAACAACTTTATGGAAGATTAAAAGAATGGTTTTCTTCAGTAATGTAAGCAAAGAAATGATTTGAAATAAAGAAGGGCAAATTGTTTTAAAGGTACCAATTGCTTAAGGTTTCAAAGAAATAAGTCACTTGATTTAGAAGCCTATAAATGTATTTCTAAAAAGTATTGTGACTTGTCGTGAAAAGTAGATATGACTTGATACTACGGTTATTAGTATCTTGGAAGTTTTATTTGAAAGAGAATCATTTTAAAGGAGTAGAGGCACGTAGTACGTTGGGTTAAATTCCCGGATTTTATAATGACATGTTAGTGCCTTTAGTAAACAAAAAAATGAGTGTATATGAACAAGCTAATAAGAAGTTAGGGGATTTCTTAACTTGCTTATGTTATGTATGATAAGTCGGTAGTGCTTATGTTATGTATGATAAGCCGATAGGGCTTATGTTATGTATGATGGCGGTTGAGTTAGGGTAAGAGTATAAATGAGGGTAAACCCCAAGGCGTTATACCACCTTCTTGGGGTAAGAGTATAAATGAGGGTAAACCCAAGACGTTATACCACCATTCAGTGGATTTGCTACCCGTGATGCGAGGAATACCTCTCATGCGAGTCCTTATGGGCTTATGCGGGTGAAATAGTCCCGTGCGGTAGTCTGACCTATGCGAGAATACCTCATGCAGTCACTTATGGGCTTATGCGGGTGAAAGCAGTCCCGTGCGGTAGTCTGACTATCACGAGGAATACCTCATGCGGGTCCACGGGACTATGCGGGTGAAATAGTCGGGAATAGGATTGTTTATCGATCTGCAGGCGAGGACCTGTTTTGATCATGAGCCTCGTATTTATATGCGATATACCTTTATGGCGGACTTATGTGATTTTATCGCGTCTCAGTTGGTAAACGGTATAGGCGTTCCTCGTAAAGGGGCCGGATTAGGTTATGCAAGATACGTAAGTTATATGTTTATGAACTTGATGAGTTTTCTTAAGTAAATGCGTAAGAATTTGACTATACTTTTATGGAAAAATGGGAAAAGATAATAAGGTGCGATTAAGTTCACGAGATGGAAATGACACGGTAGGATCCGTATTTACCCTTTCTTTATACTTTCCTGTCATTCTTTAGTACGATTATGATTTGTCATTGTACTTTATTTTACATTCCATATTAAATTTTTGTTATGCGACCACTTTTCGGGCTGCGTTAAATGTCGCGAGTTTAGGTACCACGATTGTGGATCCGCGAGCTTAGGATCTGGTTGGCATTTTCGGATGGCTCGATGTTGCAGGTTGTCATGGCTATGTATATTCGAAGTGCGGCGGTGCCTTGTCATACGATGGTTATGTTAAAACTCTTAAGTGCAGTAGTCACATGTTGTGGGTCGGTTTGTAAAAGAAAGGAGGCAACCGGTTGTATTTATATATGTCTTTGGAAGGTAGCCTGTCGGCTAACTTTGTTGTATTACTTCGAGCGTTTATTTATAAGTTTCATGTATGTTCGCTGATTTTCTCGATGTTTACGTAAGGGTGCCCGTGTAGGGCACGATCGCGATCGAGGGTGGTCGTGACAAAAGTGGTATCGAGCGATTAGTCCTCGGAAAGTGTCTGCAGGTGTCTAGTAGAGTCTTGATTATCGGTGTGTTGTGCACCATCTATAATCGAGGAGGCTGCAGGACATTTAGAGTTGGTTTCCATTCTTCTCACTCGAGATCGTGCGATAGAGTTGTATTGTTAGTCGTCCTCCCAACAAGTTATGTTGATTCAGTTCTGAGAAAGCGTGATGACCAGAAGGACTATGTGGATTGCGTATCCAGGTTGGTAATGATTTTAGTATAGTTGGTATTGTGACATACATATATACGGAGTTATGTATGAGGGTCAGACGCGTGTTGCCTATAATGATGTTAGATTTCCAGGAATTGGTAAAGACTAACTAGATCTTAGGAAGGTATGGAATAGTTAATGAATTCGCCAAGATCTTATGTTTTATTTGAGATGATTGGGAAAGGATGAGCTGTCTGATAGGGTAGTGAACCCTTAAGAAGCCATGTTAAGGAACCTAGCGGAATGTCATGTTAATAGATTAAGCTGCGTAGTAGGCTTAAGAGAATTGTATGCGGATGAGGTCCGTGTATAGAGTAAGTAATGGTTGTGGTGATCGAGAATGACATGGCTTTGGTTTTATGAGAAGTTTTGTACCGTTCTTGGGGGTGGTAAGGTAGACTTGGTGCATGGAAATTGCGAGCCTAAGAATATTGATTCTTCTTGAGACCTTAGGTATATAAGGCTTTCTCGCAATAAGATTTTAAGTCGGACGAGGATAAGAGTTAAGTGCGATTTGAGTCGGGTTAAGGACACATTACGGGTCTCCCGGCTGGAATGGAGTGGGATCAGTTGGTAGTAGTTCGCTATGTGGCGAGTCACGGGCGCAAGGCCAAGTCTAGTTAATTGTTTCTGAGTTCGTGGGCGCGTTCCACCTAACCAGTCATGGCGGAAATGGTCGTATTTTTGTCTTAAAGTGACTCCAGATTAGTGGCGAGAATCGGTATGGAAGTTAGGTATGTATGCTAGTATGAGTTGGAATTACGGAAGAAATGCGGCGATCGATGGATAGCAACCAAGTGTAAAGGAGTAGAGCACGAATCCATAAGAACCTTTTGAGGAAACTACACCCGTGAGTGCGTGGGGCGGTAGTTGAGTGGGAATATGAGGTTTTCCCGATGATGATACAGTCGTCAGACTCTAGTAGACCTAGTGGTGAAGATTATGACATACTTTGAGGTCATTATAAGTATGGGCTAGTTGGCCTCGTGAGTGCCAAGGTTGACATCTTAGTATAAATATTGTTACGTGGCCATGGGTGGCGTATGTAGTAAGAAGGGTGTAGTATAAGGAAACTATGTCGCGCTTTAATTAGATTGGACTCCGAAAGAACATTCGAGGACGAATGTTTCTAAGGGGGGAAGAATGTTACACCCCGTATTTGCAGGACATGTTGTAAGAACGTACGTAAGAACTCATAGGTGTCAAGATTTGAGACTTGTAAGATTTTATCGGAATTATGAAATTGTCGGAAAACGTCTTATTTTGACGAATAGGAGGGCGACACGTGTCACCCCCCTTATGATGCCTTGGTCGAATTTAGGCATGGCTAATATGGTCATTTACCATAAGTCTTGGATGACTAATGTCTTGCAAGTTGTGGCATGAGAAAGTTGACTAAGTCAAAGGTCAATTAGTCTTGATTTTTAGTAAGACTTCATCTAAAACACCCATTTGGTTATATCTTAACCCTCCATGCCCCTTTATTACACTACTAGTAGCAAGAGTGTGTCATTACACTTAGAAAAATTTCCACAAAAATTGAAGAACATAGAGGGAGGCTCACGGGTTCCTCTTGGAAGAAAAGGAAAAATCTTTGATCCTTGTTCTTTTAGCTCCCCACTTTAAACCAAGGTTCATGAGTGTTATGTAAGTGTATCTCAATAGAAAAATCCCGGAAAAAGAGAGTTTTCGATGTTAGTCGCAAAGTGAAAACCTAGTGACTTTCTAGGTTTTGGATTGAAAGTTGAAGGAAAGTTGTTGGTATGGTTCTAAGGGTCTCAACAAACGGATTGAAGTGTCTTGGAGAGGTTCTAAACTACTAAGGAGCGACTTCGGATTGGAATTGGATTAAGAATCGTTAAGGTATAATCTTGTCTTTTAAATGTGTTACAAGATTCATTTCGTCTTGATATGTTCCATGTTCTTTGACAACGATCACACTTCTTCACAAAGGCGTGGGCATCCTTGAAGAGGGTTGGCCAATAGAACCCGCTTTGCAATACCTTTGTCGCTGTTCTTGATGCCCCAAAGTGTCCACCACATTGTAATGTGTGACAATGAGTGAGAATATGGTGCATCTCATCATCTGGTATACAACGCCTGATGACTTGGTCGGCGCAGTGTTTGTATAACATTGGTTCCTCCCAATAGTAGTGTTTCACTTCGGAGTAAAACCTCTTCACTTGTTGTCTTGTCAATCCTGGGGGTACTACCTTAGCTGCAAGAAAATTAACAAAATCAGCGTACCAAGGTAACTTAAAAACCGCACTTACTTGAAACAATTGCTCATCTGGGAAGTGATCATTTATCTGCACATCCTTGGTGTTCTGACTCTCTATGTTCTCAAGTCTCGACAAGTGGTCTGCAACTGAGTTCTCTGTCCCCTTCTTGTCGCGAATCTCCATGTCAAATTCTTGTAATATCAGGACCCATCGGATGAGGCGAGGTTTTGCATCCTTCTTTGTCATCAAATACTTTATGGCAGAGTGGTCAGTGTATACTATCACCTTATTCCCAATCAAGTATGGTCTGAATTTCTCGAATGCATATATTATTGCTAGCAATTCTTTTTCTGTAGTCGCGTAATTTAACTGCGCGTCATTCAGAGTTTTACTAGCATAGTAAATGGATCTGAATACCTTATCGACCCTCTGCTCAAGCACCGCTCCCACTGCATAATCACTTGCATCACACATTAGTTCAAATGGGAGCTCCCAGTTTGGTGCAATGACTATGGGTGCTGAGATAAGCTTCTCCTTGAGTGTCTGAAAAACGGTCATGCATTCCTTATTGAATTCAAAAGCAACCCCCGTCATTAGCAAGGTGGAAAGAGGCTTTGAAACTTTTGAGAAGTCCTTGATGAATCTTCTATAAAAACTGGCATGCCTAAGGAAACTTCTGACCCATTTTGTTGATACTGGAGGTGGTAGATTTTCGATTACTGAGATCTTTGCTTTATCCACCTCAATACCTTGGTTGGATATTTTGTGTCCCAGGACAATCCCCTCTTTTACCATGAAGTGACACTTCTCCCAATTCAACACAAGGTTGGATTCTTCACATCGCTTCAACACTGCTTCCAAGTGCCTCAAACACTCGTCGAACGAGGCCCCAAAGACCGAAAAATCATCCATGAAAAATCTCTATAGTCCTTTCCACCATGTCCGAGAAAATTGCCATCATACACCTCTGAAAGGTCGCAGGTGCATTGCAAAGCCCAAATGGCATCCTTCTGAATGCAAACGTACCAAATGGGCAGGTGAATGTTGTATTTTCCTGATCTTCTGGTGCTATCGCAATCTGATGATACCCTGAGTAACCATCCAAAAAGCAGTAGTAGTTGTGCCCCGCAAGTCTATCCAACATCTGATCTAGAAATGGCAACGGGAAGTGGTCTTTTCTGGTCGCCTTGTTCAACTTGCGATAGTCAATGCAAATTTTCCACCCGGTAACTGTTCTAGATGGAATGAGCTCGTTCCTTTCGTTGGTCACTACTGTCATACCACCCTTTTTGGGCACCACTTGTACCGGACTCACCCATGCACTGTCAGATATAGGATAAATTACTCCAGCATCAAGCCATTTCATGATTTCTTTTTTGACTACCTCCTTCATGTTTGGGTTCAGTCTCCTCTGTGCCTCAATGGAAGGTCTGCTTTCCTCATCCAGACGGATCTTATGCATTACTGTTGACGGACTTATCCCCTTTATGTCTGCTAATGTCCACCCAATGGCACGCTTGTGATCCCTCAGTACTCTCAACAGTTTCTCAATCTCTACTGTGGATAGATGACATGAGATGACCACTGGTAAAAATTGGTCTTCACCTAGATATTAGTACTGTAAATGATCTGGTAGAATTTTCAACTCTAACTCTAGAGCCTTTTCTGTGGATGGTACCGATCTCTCTGGCATCTGCCCAAGCTCTTCATATCTCTTCTTATCACACTTCTCATAAGAATTCATCCAATTTGCATACTCCACAAGCCTTGGATCGTTGCCACTACTATCATCCCATCGGTCGATTTCTTGGCGCGGCATTTCTGAACCCTTTTTCCGAAACTGCGTCTTCGATTACGTCAATGGAGAAGCAGTTGTCACTTTCATCTGGGAAGGTTGCTTCCCGAAAAACATTGAAAATCACCTCTTCTTCTTCCACACGAAGTTTCAGCTCCCCTTTTCGAACATCAATGAGTGTATGTCCTGTGGATAGGAAGGGTCTGCCAATTATGATGGGTATCATGTCGTTATCTCTCATATCTAAGATGATGAAATCAGCGGGAAGATGAACTTGTCCACCTTTACCAACACATCCTCGATGACTCCTCTCGGATGGACTATGGAGCGGTCAGCTAACTGTAAAGTGATGTTTGTAGGTCTGACTTCTCCCATTCCAAGTTTTCAAAACACTAGGTAGGGCATCAAATTTATGCCTGCCCCCAGATCGCACAACGCCTTCTGACACTCAAACTTTCCAATAGTGCATGGGATGGTGAAGCTCCCAAAATCTTTTAATTTCTGAGGTAGTTTTCTCTGTAGGATGACACTGCATTCTTCAGTCAACACCACTGTTTCGTAGTCATCTATCCTCCCTTTTTTGCTAAGAATATCCTTCATGAACTTTACATAACTCGGTATCTGCTCTAGTGTCTCAACAAACGGGATGTTGAGTTGCAATTGTTTGAGAATTTCCAAGAATTTAGAGAACTGTTTGTCAAGATCACTTGTTTTTAGCTTCTGGGGGTACGGTATCTTTACCTGGGGTGCGTTCACAATAGCTTCCAGCCTCATTTCACCTTCTGAGCTCTGGGCTCCACGGCCCTGAGATTCGGCATCGTGGCGCCTAAAGCTCTGCACTGTCCTAGAATCATCGGCGCCGTGGCGCTGCTAACTTCTTAATTTTAGGTCCTTCCTTTCGGACACAGGGTTGGTGAGTTTGCTTCCACGGTTCGGCATTTTTCAGTCAATCGCTGGCATTGCTCTTTTATATTCCTCCAATATGTTGGTGCTTCCTTGTATTCTGGCTTAGCATGCGCGAAGTTGTCTATTGCGTTTCCAAATTCTTCAAGGACACTCTCGTTTCGTCCATGAACTGAGTTTGGTGCCTAGTTAGCCTGAGTATGGCTGCTCGTAGCCCATCATGCTCTTCCTGTGGAGCCTGGGGATTACACTGTTGATAGTGGTAATTCATATTTTCAGGATCCCTGAGATGAATCAAAACCAACAAACGGATCACGGCGCACGGTTTCACGAATAAAAGAGAAAAAATATAGTAATAAAAATAAAAAAATTAAAACAAAAATAACCAAATTAGAAATTAAGAATAGATAAAATGATATTGAACTACGCCGATCCCCGGCAACGACGCCAAAAACTTGATGCGCGATTTATGCACACACTAATGCAAGTGCACGTGTCGTGACAAGTAATATAGTCTAGAAGACCGAGTTATCGTCCTCAGGGATTAGTGTCCAATTATCAAACTCTATTCTATGGTATCTATTTGGTAACCGATGATTGATGAATTGTTTATAACTATACTTATGTATGCTAACTAAATTACTTTGTTTTACTTCAGATATGGTGGAAATAGGGCTTCCAAATCTCCTCAACTATCCGCTCATCTTACTTGTTAATACAATTAATTATGGTTCTTCTTCTATTTTGAGATAGCAGGTTAACTAAGTCGTTTTATACTCCTATTAAGGTAATATAAACACTCAACCCCAATATAGAACCTTTCTACCTTTCGGTGATAAGATTGACTATAAAGGAGGATTAAGAGCAATAACCTATTAAACTACACAAGTATCGGGGTACTTTCGTCCACGATTTAACCTATGTTTATTCAACTATAGCATATTCACAATCTCTCCTTTCGGCTTTCGATTAGAAATCATATAGATTATGATAATTAGTGATCAATTAATTACCAAACATCAAAGACAAATATTGAATAAATCTCAACAATGATTAGAAGAAACCAAAACATGCATTAACTCATAAGAATGAGTTTCAAGTGATTTGATATGGAAAGCCCTAAATTAAGTTAGTTCCTAGCCATAGACATGCCAAGAACTAAACTAATATCCAACATAAACTATAAAGAAATAAAACAAAGAAACAAGAAATTACACAAAAGTAGTCTCCAATCTTGATCTCCAAGTTTGTGATGAATTGGCAAGGGTTTGGAACCCTTAATATGACCTAGAAAGGTCTTTTTTATAGTCTCCAAATCGTTCTTAACCTTTTCCTTCTAGGCCTTGGCCTATTCCCATTCGAATTGAAATTCCGCCTCGGCCGGCCGCTGAAACTCTGCGATTCTACGTATTTTGGGCGTGGCGCTCGATCTTTCTTTGGTTGGGCGCCATGGCCTGCTGTTCTTGTCCGGTTCGCCAACTTTCTAGCTTTTTGAGCTCTGGAACCTCTGTTTCTGCCCTCTTTTTGCTCCTTTTCGCCAATGAGCCACTTTAAACCATTATGACTCAAAAGAAAGAAAATTTATCCTAAGACGACACGTATTTGTACAAAATGGCAAAAGACTAACTAAAAATGACTCAAAAGGTGTATATAAAATACACCGATCACTTCTACGCTAGCAGTACCAACTGTTGGTTCAGAAACTGCTACAACAAAGTCACCATGTCGATATCTATCAATAGTGGTAAAATTCTCGGTCTGGGAAAATTTCTTAGGCCTTCGAAAGTTCTGGCAATCAAAGGTAATCAACATATGCTCCACACTTACATTTCGTATTTCATATTTGAAAGTAATGTCCATACTTTTAACCTCTTCATAAGTTAACACCATATCATTGGGAACCATATTTTGAGAGGGCGATATTGGATTTACGAGTGGGAATTCAACTGCTTGCAATTGCTCGTCATTTAGATCCTCATTTTTGTCATTAAGATAACTTATATCAAACACCTGGTATTCTTTAATTTATGACTTCATCTTGCTATCTTTATGTTGAAAGGCTCATCTCGTATGCTTTTATCCCATTGAATATCCATCATATTGATTCTGTACATCTGAAGAATCTGGTCGAGCCTTTCGTAGTCATTAGTGAACTTTTCGTTAGCTTCTACAATGTTGTTTTCTAATGGTGTTCCATCATCAAAATCAGGGTACATATGTTCCATAGAATCCGTGAGGAGGAACGATAAGTTCGCGATGTAATTGCGGGGATAACGAAACTTAGTATTCTCCGATTGTTCACCAAGTTGAGAATTTTGTTCTTATCGGCCATCCCGATTCCATAGTTTTACGGTGTAGCGAACAACTTGATTTCCTTGGTACTTCTAACTTGTCGATGTTGGCATAACCAGCGTCACCAGAAGTATTTTCATCATTTAGTACATTTCCTCCACAGAAGAGCTCTTCATTTCTTTGAAGACTTTTATCAAACACCTTGTCCACAATTGCTATGCTTTCAATTTCTGTGACTACGCTTTCTTGTAAATGTGTGTTGAAGTTATTATGCTTGCTCTCCGGCTTCTCAAACCTTGTCGTTGTCGTCATTGTATGATTTTCCCTGTGTGCAGGAGCAGTCGCAGTGATGCCCAATCTTTGTGCTTCATATGGACTATGTAATATGGCGAAATGAGTATTAGGCTGATGAACTTTTATCGAACAGAGAAATTGTTCCATTCTTGGTGATACGTTGAACATGGTAGCAGATTTAGGGGTTTTACTACCTGAAACTTGGTCGACGTCGTAGCTTGGTTGTAGAACCGGCATGTGTGTTGGAATAGAACCGAGTGTGATGTTCGCCTGTGTCGCCGGAAAACTAGGGTTCGAGTTTGTCATCGTTGCTAGAGTCGTCGGTGCTGACCCCCTCGCCTGAATGATGTTCAAGCTTGCCATAATGAGCTCGAACTTTTGATTTATTTCACTATTGAGCCTCTAATTCTCGTCTTGGATGTTTTGCATCTCCGATGAGATGTCTCGAATGATTTGCATCTCCGGTGAGATGCTCACTCCAGTCGTCGGACTGAGCTTTGATACCATTTGTAACAAGAGTCTAAGCTCTGTTACTGATAATCGAGGAAAAGGGGGGGAGAGAGTAAGAGAGAGGGAGAGATCGAAGAAGAAGATATATTGATATATTTTTGATAATAACCTTTTAAGGTATTACATGGGTCCCTTTGGACTACTACAAACATAAGGGGCTAAATAAACATAGATATAACTTAAAAACAGACTTAATGAACTATATAAACTTAAGGGGCTATTCTAATAAAAAGAAAAATGGTCACAAATAGAATATTGTGACAAGCAACTTTACCCAATCTAAATACAAATCTTGAAATCAAGCAAAGGGGTGAAGGTATGAAGCAAAGATTCCAGCTATATGTCCTTCATGTCATTGTCATAATATGCACAAAAGGGTATCTAAGACTAGAAGCTATTGGTACAAGACTACAGGCCAAAAGGATGTACAAACATATAGTTATCTGATATCTTTGTGAATGTCATAAATAGACCCAATTTTACTGCGAAGCTCTGAATTTGAACAATTTTCTGCCATGAACTGTAAAGTATGAAATTCCCATATATATTCATGCATGAGCTATTAATGAATAACCTCAACCCCTTTCTCTTCGAGCCAAATCCAAACAATTCCAGAAGACATCCATCTACATGCACTTCAAGACAAGCAATAGCTGCTGAGACTGCCGAAGGTCATTCTGAAGTGTAAAAGAACAACGGAATTATTTGATTCATAACCAACGCAGGATCACGTTGATGATGTCAAACTGCTTCTCCCGAAAACTTTATTCTTGAGATTGGAAAAAGTTGAAGCATCTCTCAGTTTCTCATCAAAAAGGAAGAGTGGCTAAGACTTAAAATGCTCAAACTTGTAACACCTGACAGTGCACAATATGACTCTTCAAACCTGCTCGTCCTGCGATACTTGACCATAAATTTGTGAACATAGTTCTGATGTGACCTTTACCAGCAATATTCTCCCAAAGAAATGGGTTGGTTTCCACACACTTATCAGGACTCGATACATCAACGATGCTGATGCTCATGTTGTTATGAATTATACAAAGTTTACCTTTAAGGGGAACCAGAGCAGCTGCCTCGAAAGCACGAGAGCTTCCAAGGTGGAGCTTGCTATCAATAAATCTGATCCATGAATGTGTAGATTCATCATATACTCTAAGTTTACACCCATCACGACAGTCCAAAGCATATAGGCGACCGTTCATGGAGATACTTGGGTTGCGCCAACCAGCAACCATTCTGCTGTTGACTGGGCTCCACGCATTTATATCAGGGTTATAAGCTTCACTGAGAACTTCTCTGTGTGACCCCAACCCTTTTACAAACCACTTCCCATCATACACTACTCCAATAAAAGGAACCATAGCTGTGCTCATATCAGCTATAAAACTCCAGCGCTTCCGGTTTGGGTCATAAACTTCAGCTGAACGAAGAGTCCTCTGTATTCCTTCACATTCTCCACCAGCGACATAAAGACAATTATTAATTACACAAGAGCCAAAGAAGTGGCGTCTGCGGAGCATGTCTGGTGCCCTGTGCCATTTATTTGTTCGAGCATTGTAAAAGATAACCCGTCGCATAGACCCCTTGATTGGATCTTTTCCTCCAAACAAATAAAGATGGAAACCACTAAGAACAGCGCAACCGAATCCAAGGGCTTCACTATAATCCACTGGAACAGGTGGAAGTGGCTGCCAAAGTTGGTAAGTCGGGTCAAATGCATGCCATGAAATCTGTCTATCACGATCTCTTTTAACCACATAAACCCACTCTTCAGCCATTCCAAGACTCTTCCTTTGAGAGTAAAAGAAGTTACCAGCAAGAAGCCGATACCATCTTTTGCAAACCAGACGGAGCTTGCTATGTTCAACACGAGGAACACGTACTAGACAAGCAATTGCAAGATCATCAGGTAGGCCAGGCAGAAGAGGTGGCTGCACTCTTGACCTCTCCCTGCGAGAGTTTTTACTCGTGTGCGCATGAGAACTGATGTCCGACTGGATACAAAGTTTTGATCCTGGCACAAATTTTCTTGCCCCAGCGACTGTCTTTAACCCCGAATCAACATTGCAATAGCATGATACAGAATCAACCTGCAAATTTTTTGCCTGTTAGGAAATGCAGGTTTATTCTGATTTCTCTAACAACCAGAAAAATGTAGCACGGGAAGAATGCTTCTTTTTCTACAATAACACCAAAACAATAAGAGAAACAAATTTTTACTCTTAGCTATTAACACAACAATCCAAGAAATAAAATTTTAGGATATGTATTTCAATCTGATTTTGAGAACTCAAAAAGCCTGAGCAAGGTATATACTAGAGTTTGCAAACTGAAGGGCATAATTTTACTAGAGAATACACCAACACTTTTTAAAGTCTATTTCTGTTCTTTTACTATTTCTTTCTTCTTTTTTTCTTTTTAATTCCTTCTTTTTTGGGTGGCATGTGGAGATCAGAGTCTTATGAACCATTACTCGACAAATCGATCAACAGCTCACAAGACTAAACCATATTCTTATAATAGCAAGGTACTCGCTTCGGTGGATGATTCAGGTAAAGACGGGTCTTCCACATATATAACTAACTAAACAGTCTTCTTGCCAACAACCTTCATTAACAGAAAGCAAAAATAAAGTTAAGTGGCCCTTAATGGGATACCACAATGAGATGTGGATCACTTTAAAAATCATACTTTTTGGAGCTATTTGCACAATATGGTATGCAATAACTTATATTTCCCATGAAACAAGTGACAGGAAGTTTATATTTCACTTATTGATTTTTCAGATAATAAAACAATCTATTGCTATAAGACGATACCTCCCTAATGTTAACCTTAACCATATGACTTTTAGCACTCATAATGGATACTAGAGCTAGGTAGCCTAAACAATCCATCCATGCTCTGCATCTTTGCAGCTGTCGATTCTGGCAAAGCCAAATGCCAAAGTCAGCTCAGATGCTAACCACATTAAACTTAGTTTCATGACAAACAATGTCCTGATCATAGGTAATCACTGATGTTTCCTGATCTGTAGCGTGTTCTATTACCCTTTATAAATCCATATTTGTTGCTCCAGCATAGCTCCACTTATGTGTAAGGCGTCATCATCATTATACCAGTATGAATAAAGAAATAGCACCTGGCAGAGAGGCACCTCCATAAAGTTGCTAGATATAGCAGCTGAAGTTCTCGGAATGGAGAGGGCCAATATTATTGATGTACCTTGTTGGTACTGAACACTATTTCCTTTTTCTTCACTTTCTAATGTTGATTTTGTTGCTTTTACCTTCACTTTTTCCCCGTTCGTCCTTGAAAAAATCAATCTTATCTGTTTCATCGTCTTTAGTTTCCCTAATTTAACCACCACTTTTTGCAGCTATTTCAGATGACTCAGAATGCTACTTATCCTCTATCATTCTGTGAAAATCATAATACTTTTAACATCCATAGATACGTGAAAACATTGTCTTCTGCAGCTTTATGCACAAATAAAGTAAGCTCTATTTCTACTAGTTAAACCACCCTGTCCATCAAGAAAAATGAGCTACTCTTAGATCTTATGACGGATCACATTGTAAACGCACCTACTATCTTCATTTACAGCAGTTTATGAATCCGGTGTACAAATTTTCAGTATGTAGACATATGAATCTAGCTAGATTAAGACTATATATATCACACACATACGATTCACATTTAGATTCTCTGTAGTCAAAGTCAGCCAGTAGCAAGAAGTTTGATTTAAGAAGCAAGTGTTAGAGTTTCGCATGGTTGTGGATGGGTTAATTGGTCTCTTTAAATGGTCTTGGGCATTGCTCTCCTTGTGACTTTTGGGTTAAGTTACCCCCAAGGTCCATTTTCTTAATATGGTATTCAAGCCAGACCATCTCAATTCTTGATTTACCTGATGTTGGACTCCCATGTTATATTGTCGCCAATACTACGTGGAGGGGGGTTAAAAGTCCCATATAGGTTGTAGATGGGGAAATTAGTCTATTAATATCGGTTTTCAGCAATCCTCTCCTCGTGAGCTACCTTTTGGGGTTAAGTTATACCCAACGTACATTTTCTTAACAACAAGGCTGTCTGATATCATGTGGATGTTTCTTCTTAAGCATATTCATCGCGTTAACTACAAAAAATTTAAATCCTGATTGAGGGGGAAAAAGCTAGGTGATTTCTGTCCATTTGCCTAAGTATCATGGACAGATTCAAGTACCCAGTGGAATAGTCTAGGTTTATGCAAGCTACCCCGGACATCATTATCAGAAAACAAATATTCTAGCAACTATCCTAGTCATATCCAGTAAAATTTATCAAGGTAGTAGTGACTAGCAGATATGAGGAGGGGGGAAAAACTGCATAAAGTGAAGAACAAATTTCTCAATTCTCTTTCAACTTCAGAAAAACTCAAAACCCTAAAAGTCATGTTCAAGAAAGACCTTAGCTGGATTCCAAGGAGAAATGTTCTGCTGATCCATAGCTCCAAAAGACCAAATTCAAACAACCAAACACCAAAATTCCTCCAAAGGTAGCTCCTTTACCAGAAATTATCATAAGGGTAATTAAAGAAAGGCTTTAAAATAAAAAAGATTAACAACCAAGCATCAAAATTCCTCCAAAGGTTGCTCCTTTACCAGAAATTTTCGGTAATTTTTTTTGTTTTTTCATCCGGTGTCCGGAACCCGCATTGGAGCTCGACTATATCCAGATTCGCGCCGGGTAAAGCCCATTTGGAAGCGCAGAAATGGAAGCGCTTCCTACCAACCAAGGATTCTCCCATATCCAAAACTCGAACACGAGACCAGCCTCATCCACTACACCACATCCTTACGTCCATAAGAGGTATTTAAAGAAAGGCCTCAAAATCAAAAAGATTAACAAACAAACAAAGATCAAGAACACTCACCAGTGGAGCTTGAACTCGAAAAGCCCTATTTGCATTTGAAGGCCTTTCAATTGTTTGGTCCATCGATAAGACCCCAGAAATCAAAAAATCAAGAATTCACCCCTCAAGACTTCAGATCAAGACCTTTCTGATCCAAAAACAATTCCGCATAAAGATCCAATTAAAAATGTAACAAACCATAGTTTAAGAAAACCTTTTTGGAGTTTCGTTTTGTTTTTTACTTTATACACTTCAAATGCAAACAAGAAATTAATAAGCAAAGGACTATGGTGAGAAGTAACTTTCAGTGTCTGTAAATAAACTCTACCCTTTCTTATAATGAGCAAACATAACTGAATATACACCGCATGAGTTCTGAGTTCGATCATAAACATGCTTGGTTGAGTGCATAAAGTGTGGTTTCTGCGGTGGCGTGGTTTGCATTTCTGCGTCGATCAGGGTTTCACTGTCTTGTATTTCGAAAAAGTAGCGGCTGCGGGTTCCTTCGTCAAAAAAAAAAAAACATAACTGAATATCACAGCTGGACATATTGTCTTTTACCCTACTTAAATTTATCTTTTTAGATTTTGATAATCAATATACATAACATTAGTACAGTAATCTTAGAAAATTAGTTTCAGGTCTTGCCACAGGACAAAAAAGTTTACCAGATTTTTTAATGGTCGCATTTAATTTATTGGGTCAAATACAAACTTCTGTCTATGTATTGTGTGTGTGCGCGCGCGCGTGAAAGAGAATTGAGAAAGACATGCCAGTTTGTGGCGCGGAAGACGGGGATGTCACACTAAATAAGAGACTAGTAATACATATACTGACACATTTGCTACGTTGTACTTCCACCGGAATGATTTATAAGTAAAAATAGTTTAATTTTTTTAAAATAAAATGTAAGCAAAAGTCATTTGTTATAACTAAAATAACTTTTTTTATTTTCAACAACTTATTTATTTCTATCTTAAAACAAAGTGATTTTTAATTTCCAATGATCCTAATTTACTCCAACTTAATTCAATGTTTATTTTTAAGTCCAATGAGTATTAATCTTAATTAATTCACTTTAAGTGGTTCTCATCAACTTTTATTTTACTTTTATGATGGATATATGAAAAGACTCCTTTAATTTTATTTTTCTTTATAACAATAACATTGTATTTCTTCTGCTTATTTATTTATTACCAAAAAATGCTAATATTGCGGGAAGAACCATCTTTTCATTTGGGCATTGAGATTGACTCTACGGATGATTTGTTGCTACTTTTTGTTGAAGACTCACTCGACAAGGATGAGGAGGTTGAAGTTCAAATTTTCATTTGGTTCAATTTTTAAACTCTAAAATTTAAACAGTAGTGTCATATAATTTTAGGCAATCTTTTTCACAAAATTCAAATTTTAAACTTTTTGAACAATTTGGCGCCATGTAATTTTAAGGTTTATGGATGGGGATATGAAAAGTTTAAAGGATTTACTCTTAGACACAAAATTAGATGGGCAACTCTTAGGCTTACATGGAGTATTACTTTTTAATTAATGTCAAACTTTATTAAACATTGATTGAATAAATGTTCACTTTTTTTAATAAAAAGAAATCAAAGGCAATTTGAGTAATATAAATAATGTTCTGCATAAAATTATGTAATTGACTATTTTTCTTAATCTGCGTAATTTAACTCATTTTTGCTTATAAATCATTTCGGATGGAGTATTACGCTGGATTGTACTGAATAAAAAAATAATACAACGTTTGGTGGACGTTTTCAGTCGGTAAAAATAGTACACTCCAACTGTCATTTTTTATACTCATCTAGTAGATGGGTCTCCCCCAAACTGTACTAAAAATAAAAAAAATACAGTCTATTATATATTAATACTCTAATACCGTTCATTATATATTAATACAGTTCAGTCCATTACAATACAGTACAGTCCATGCAAAATTATACAGTCCAGTATGACGTATCAAACGAGCTCATACCTTTCACAACCCTATTTTTTTTAATAATAATAAAATACTTTTCATTTTTTAAAAGTTTAATGCATGGATGTTTATCATACGGTTTGATTGAATATTTGTGCTTGGCGGTTAGATATATTGATTATCGATTTTTAAATATATTAATTTATTAACTTTATTAATAAGATATCGGTTGATTCAGTATAAATTTAGCCATTATCTATTGGTTTTTTTAATTAATTACAAGATACATGTGAAGCAAAATTAATATATATTTCGTTTGTCACAGTCACAACAATACAGGGGCATATCTATAGGTTGGGTATTGATTTACGTGAACGCATGTTCATCTCTCTTGATTCTTGTATAATAACGTTATTCTTTCTAAAAATTACTTAAATATATACGTGTGAAAGTATATGTATGTCTTAGAGACAATCTGTATTATGACACAGTGTACTTTATATATATTCGTATTTATATTAATGATGATTAATATTATGGCATTTGCATTTGTTGAATTATTAGTTGATTGTTTATAATATTCTATAAAATGCATCCCTAGAGTTTACGTGTTTATTAATGATGTGAGAATTAATGCTATAACGTAACTCTTAAATTACCTCGACTAATGATCATCGAGATTGGGATATCGATGATATGTGATACATCGACATGCGGTCTGCATCACATCCTTAGGGGATGTAGTATGTCTCACTTGCTACGAGTTATGGCAACTCTGTCACGATCCGAACCCCAGACCAGCGACTGGTGCCCTACCTGGGCACCATTTTACCCATTCGTTCCAAGTAACCCGCAGAAGATAAAGATACTCATCATCATTCATTCATTTTTTTTAAAAACAAGCAAAAGCCTGGTAGTGAGGCCGCTATATATATATAAGCCAAGAGGAACTACATGCATACGAGTCAATCCCACATATGAATAGAGACCTGCAGAGTTTGGACAATATACTATGACGGGACAAGGCCCTGCCGTACCCTGAATATACACAAGTCTAAAATCAGCGTACCCAGCATGATGACTCGGAGAACAATGAGCTATTCCAAAACTACGAGCAAGGATCCTACACTTGCGGATCACCGACTGCATTACCTAAACTTGCGGCGTGACGCGGCCCGGAGAAAGGGGTCGATCGAAAAATGTACCAAGTATGTGAAACAATAAGTACTGTAAATGAGATTATAACATGCCAAACAGATAACAAGAGACAAGTATAATAATTAAATACCAGTACACTGCCTTTTCAAATAGAGTAATGAGAGTCAACTCTACCTGTTAAGTTATGCATTTTAAAAGTGAGACCAGCCGTGTTCTTTCTAATTATGAAATCAATATCATTTCAAAATATGAAATCAACTGTACCCTTTCAAGATATGAAAGCCATGTCAAAATCAGGGTCATCCGCCCTCAGAATTATTATGCAATCATATCATGGAACTATTTCACACGCATGGGAATCGAACCCGCATAGGCCTTGTGGACCCGCATCGAGTATCTATACAAGATACCCGCATCACGGAGAGCTAGTCCATGGATTATGTCCTGGGATTTGAACCCGCATGAGTCCTTCAGACCCGCAGTGAGTGTGTACTATCTCACGTCATGGGAGCTACTCCATGAAATATATATATACAATGTTGTCGGTCCTCTAGTGAGGGACGCGGTGATGTGGACATATAACACTTGCACGAATGACTATATGAGCAAACATATGCAAGTTATGTCAAAATCAGGGACACATGCCCTCAGAATCATTATGAAATTCAAATCATGGGACTATTTCACACGCATGGGAATCGAACCCGCATAGGCCTTGTAGACCCGCAATGAGTATCTACACATGATACCCGCATCATGGAGAGCTAGTCCATGGATTATGTTGTGGGATTTGAACCCGCATGAGTCCTTCAGACCCGCAGTGAGTGTGTACCATCTCACGTCATGGGAGCTACTCCATGAAATATATATGACGTCCCGGTATTTGAACCCGAAATGAATAATGTAATGTTACCGACCCTTTAGCGAGGGACGCGGTCCAAATATCAAGAACTGTACACATATAGCTATCACAAGCAACTATGTACAATTTAAATCATCTTCGACTCTCATTAGCACAATTTGAATGAACTGTCGTTTTAGACAAACCTAGGTACCAACATCTCGTGTACCATACACAAATAATGAACTTCATTTTAAACAAACCTAGGTACCAACATCTCATGTACCATACACAAATAATGAACTTCATTTTATAAAGACCAAGGCACTATCACATCTTTCATTTTAGACAAACCAAGACATTATCACATCTTGCATTATTAGGGAAATGAACCCAAAGTACTATCGAGAGAATAGATATAACAATCTTCCATTTTAGAAACTCAAAGTACTATCAAGAGAATAGATATAACAATCTTTCATTTTAGAAACCTCAAGTACTATCAAGAGAGTAGATATAACAATCTTCCATTTTAGAAACTCAAAGTACTATCAAGAGAATAGATATAACAATATTTCATTTTAGAAACCTCAAGTATTATCAAGAGAGTAGATATAACAATCTTCCATTTTAGAAACCCAAAGTACTATCAAGAGAAATGATATAACAATCTTTCATTTTAGAAACCTCAAGTACTATCAATGAAGTAGTTAGAACAACTTCCTTTTTGGAACTCAAAGTACTATTAGTGAAATAGATAGAATACTTCTATTTTGGACACTCAAAGTACTATTAGTGAAATCGGTAGAACAACTTTCATTTTGGAAACCCAAAGTACTATAGATAAAACAACTTTCACTTTAAGAACCCAAAGTACTATCAAGAGAATAGATATAACAATCTTTCATTTTAGAAACCTCAAGTACTATCAAGAGAATTGATATAACAACTTCTATTTTATAATTCCAAAGTACTATCAAGAGAATGGATATAACAACTTCCATTTTATAAAATACAAAGTACTATCAAGGAAGTACATCATTAAGGAGTAGGATTCACTCACTTTATAACAAGGAATCATGCTAGAAGAAGAAAGGATAGTTCACATACCTCTTCGGCTTAATCCACACGCTAAGTAGAATATGCCACACGTAGTACTTCAACCTAAATGACAATAGCACTTCTATCAACTTCATTCTTTCTAAGGTAGATTAATACCAAGCAAAGATCCTCTTATTCTACGAAACTTTGGGCAGCACTTCCCCCGTTTATACGTACTTTTCCATCTTTTCCAAGGCTCAAATTCAACAACAATCAAGCCTCATTTAAGGCACAATCAAAACAGCAACCAAAGGGGATCACACTCCTACTTGACGTGTAAAATTCAGCCCATTAATCTATCAAAACAACCCATAAAAACAGTCCATAATTCTATCAACGATAAGGGTAAAATGTGAAGCCTTTTAACACTCTTTTATACCCTTAATCTCTTAGGACTTTCATTAGCAATTACCACATTAATCATGCATATTGGTGGCTGAATTTTCAGAATTCTAGCGCCACAAAACAATCCATAAAAACTACATAACAACGTCCAACAGTTTTATAGATTCCACGGCCAACAACTACAATCTGATAACTCTTTCCTTAATCCTTTTTATTCCAATTCAAGTTCCAAAACTTCTATATAAGTTATATCAACTTATTAACAACAATATTACTCCATTATAACATGCAATAGGTGAAAATAACAACAACACAACCTACGAAATCCAACACTCCAAATCTGTCCCACATTCGTCCAACATGCTAAAAATTGCCCAAATACTTTTTATCCTTCATTCTTTTTAGCACAAGCTCATCTATACATTATAACAACATGTAATATCCAATTACTTCAAGAGGAAGAAGAATTTTTACCTTTATTTTTCCCAAAACAACGTCCCAACAGCCCACTATCTTTCGGCCCACAGTTTTCGTTTTGCTCCACTTCTTCAAGTTCCAATCACATACAAGCATCCACTACAATCTTATAACCAACTTCTCTTCACGTTTTACCTCCAAAAAGTCGACGAACACGCTAGGGTTTTCAACCCCATTTTCGGCCCAACATGGATTTTGGAGATTATTGGAGAGTTAACTTGTCTTAGAACTTGATTGGTGTTCTTAATCTAGGAAAATAACTTGTCTTTGATCTTCTCTTTATCCATGAATTTCAAAATATAAGGCTAAGGAAGAGAGAAGATAATGTTTAGGAAGATAGAATATTATGAAAATGTCTCTAAGTCTTGCAAGCTTATCAGACAAGTGGAGAGGGACACATGTCGCCCTCTCATTGGTCAATAATTTCCTCTTGAAAATATCAAGATATGTAGCCCAAAATATCTTAAAATCGAAGGTCCCCGCGAAATTGTGAAATTCTCGGCGGACCCCATATTATCAATTCCAATTCTTCGTAATCCAATACTAATCCCATAAATACAATTAGAAGTATTAAACTCCAAGTTAATAATTTTTGCGTCGTCACATTTTTCCAAAAAATTTCGGAGGAAAAGGTAAATATTCTTTCCTTTCAACCTTCAAATCTTGATTCCTTAATCACGTTCTCAATTAGTGGCCCTGGTATTATGGGGTGTAACATTTTTCCCCCTTAGAAACATTCGTCCCGAATGTTCATAGCGGGTCTCAAACTATACCGATTCCGGCGTCGTCTCCTTACTATACATATCAACCAATACTCCACAAAACCAACGATGTCACACGCGGCCACATTATATTACCTGTATATACACCAATGGACCTTCCATCCGAGGTCCCTTCTCACAATACTCGAAAATTGCAGTCCTTTCAAAAATGGGATCTTCAGACATTCTTTTCTCTTCTCGTACTAGGGATGACCCTGCCGTATTCTACGTCATAGGGCTATCACTACCTGAATTCCTCAGTCGGACTCCCACTCAACTAACTGATGTGTTCCCTCATGTTAACTTCTCTTTTTCGTCCTCGCATTAGTCAAACTACTGGTTGGTGAATGATCATATTGTCTACCTAGCTTTGTTTACTCACTGGTGTAAACTCTAAAACTAGTAGTATCTCAATCACGAACACCTATGGACAATGTTACTGAATCTAAGGTGTGTGTATCATCACAATTAACTCTCAGTCATGGTCTAAAATGAATATCTCTCCTATCTCAAGGTATTTCTCATACTATCCTTCCACTCATTAGAGGTTCGTCACCTTTGGCCGAAGTATTCCTACTGTACCTCCTCTACTATCGGTCTTTACACTGTTATGGGGTAATTACACCTTGAGAACCATACACAACTATAAGTCTCATTCACTTTATCATTCTTCTCAACATCCTTCATTCTACTCATTACTAAACAAAAATATTTCTACCTCTGATGGTCTTATCAACTCTCTGAGTCTGACTAGTAGCTCCCGTTGTCACGCCCTTTTTCGACCGCGACATCATTCTAGCGAATCCTGCTTAGAAAGGATGTTAGAAAATAAAATTAAAATGCTAAAAAGTGCTAAAATGCTAAAGGTGCTAAAAGGGTTAAAGAGGTGTTAAAAGTGCTAAAGATAATGCTAGGGTGCTAGAGTGTTAAAGGGTTCGCGGAGTCGCCACCTAATTAGTTTGGGTGAATTAGGACACTTAAATGTCAACTAGATTAAAGTCAACATTAACTCCATTTTTTATGGTCTGCAAAACTTATGTGAGATTCTGGGCAAGGGTTCTTTATTAATCTAGAGGGAAGGGATTAGGCACCCTCTAAGATCCGCTAACTTGTGGTTGTCCGTTCAAACCTAGGGTTAATTATTTATGCTAAGATGCAATGTTGAGGGTGTTTTAGTAAAAGAATGCATTTTTGTTTTTATAAGAAATTATAAGACTAGTGTTATAACAATATGTGTAAAGTTTAAAAGTATGCATTTATATTATTTTATCAAATAAATGAAAATTTGATTTATTGACTAAATGTATGCATTTACCTACTAAATGGACCTTGATTAGTATGTCACATGCTTAAGGGGGTTTCTTAGTATAAAAATAAGATTTATATATGAACGTCAATAAAAGGAATTTATAGCAAATGGGTTAGGAATCTTGGAAATAATATCCTAGCTACATGATTACTCATGCAAGTTAAGATTATTAGGTGGTTTAGTATAGCTTAAACTATGTATGGATAACCTAAAATACTTAACTCGAAGGGAAACAAATTGCTAATTAACTACTTTCTAATCTATTGACTCAAGGTTTGATGTTCTAAGAGTTCTACTAATAATGTAATGTTAGACAATTAATTTACAATAAATGAATGGGCAAGATAAAGAAAATAATAAAGTGACTCGAGGGAATGGCGATAGCACTCGTCGGTGGCTTGGAATTTCTGACGCGGAGAATGCAAGAATGTGGATGCGGGTCCTCATGCGGTGTGGCTCATAATGAGCCTCACAATGAGACTCTTCATTTTGCTCCGATGTATTTCATGTAAAAGAAAATGATAAGGATTAGTACATATCCAAATCATATTAACAATGCAAATAGAAGAATGGCACAGCTATGCAAATTTAAACAGACACATAGGAGACGTCCATGACAAGAATGTTATATCTGAGATATATTTATATATAACTTTGCTCACACTGAACGTCTACCAGACTGTATACTATGTGTTATACCCCGTAGTTGCAGGGTATGTATGTGAGGACGTACGTACGAGAGTACGGCAGAAAATTTTGAAAAGAAAGAAAGATGTGAGTTTTCGACGGAAAAGTTTCCGGTTATTTGTGAAGAAAAAGGTTCGTTAATGGGAATTGGATTCCCAGATTTGGTATTTGGACTTCATAGATTATATTAGAATTTTGAGATTTTATTTTCGGAAATGGTCACGTGGGGCCACGGGAGAAATTCTGATTTTGTGGGGCCGCTTTGTTTTTGAGATTTCAGTAAATTGGATATTTTGGAAGACGAAATATTACAGGCGAATCGGGCGACACGTGTCACCCCGTGGCACCCTTGGCGATTTTACATTTGTACCTGGCCTGGTTGGAGTCGTTTTTCGGACGAAACGTTTTGCGTAACTGCGAAGGGAAAATTCGGCTATGTCGTTTTGTATTTTTGCGGATTTTTCAGAGGCGAAACATTCGGACCAGCGGGAGGGTGACGTGTGTCACCTCCATGATGAACAAGTGGGCGTGACTTGGCGAATGAGGGCAAGTTGGGCTTGATATTTGTGTAGATATTTGTGAGGGTTTTAAGGAGTAGGGTCTAGGGTGCACTTGGCTTGATCTTGGCCTTACACTTGCCTTGCACATGGCTTGATCTTGGCGTTGGTTGGCGTTTGGGTTTCTTATAAATACCCACGCTGTGAAGACTTCATTCGTCCACAAATGTTTCCAAGTCTTGAATCCTCCTCCCTCCTCTTGTAGACTCTCGTCCAAGAGCTCCTCTCCCCAGAAAGTGGCCTTTGGCCGAGGTCTCCTCACCTGTGAGGTCTAGCCAGTAGGGTACCCACTGCTAGTTGTTTTAGTATAATACCCCTTGTTGTGGTATAGAAATACTCCCTAGTATTGTTATAATGCCCAAAATACCTTAGCCTTGTACCTTGTAGTATTCCAAAGATACCTCTTTACGTAGAGTCAGGAAATACTACCTTTTGTCCTTTTAGTCTCAAACCAAAACCCTAAGGAAATCTTCATAGTTGGTTGAAGTATTTGAGTAGAAGTTAGTTAGAACTTCTAAGGGTTGTTTGGAGTGGTTTGGGCGCACGGAGTGGAGCTAAACCTTGCTCGGGAGCGACATTAAACTCGGATAATTTTGGGCTTATCGAGGTAATTATCTTGTCCTCTATTGTAATTGGAAATTACATGTTTGTTAGAGTATATAGTTGAAGTATACTATATATGGAACTACTTAGTATTCGGATGTCTTTTGACTTAAGCTGAAGAATAAAGAACCGAATCTGTATTTACATGAGTGCGTATTGCGGTAGACTTGTGTAGAATTGTACACGTCGGTTAGGCGTGTAAACCCCCACTGGTTGGCTTGGTGGCCGGCCTCGATAGAGGAGGAGATTTCTGTTGTTGCGGGGAGTCTTCTTAATTTTCTATAGAAGATAGAAAACTTGTGTTTTGGGGTTAATAGGCGTTTGTGACCTTTATAGGTGAAAGTACTAAGAGTAGCGTATTACACTCGAGTGGAAAGGGCTAGCAAGGTTGTAGTACTTGGAGCATTTTGCTTATTGTCGATAAATCGTCGCGAGGTATGTGAACCTCTTCCTATCTTTTCTAGCATGATTGTTGTGAACTATGAGTACGGTGAGCGTACATGTGCTAAGTGATTTGGTTGGTTTAAAACAAAGGGTGTTATAATAGCTTTATGGGAAGTTAGTTATAACGACCTTATGTAAGTGAAAATGGTTTCTTGATGTTAGAAGTTAAGAGACTTGATCTTATAAGATAAGAGACTTAACTTATTTGTTTTAATGTGGATGTTTGTGTGAAACCTCATTCATGAGTAATGAGTACTTGGTTTTAAAGGGATAATGTTTCTTGATTTGGGAATCGGAATGTGTATCGACAGGACACTGCGAGCGTTAATAAAGGAAATGTATTGAATAATGATGTGTGGTATTAAAACCGGTAGAAACCTCCATCTGCGTAGAAGCTAAGATGAGACAAAATGATATTACATTTTCTAGATCATGCTTTGTAATAAGATCGTTATAAACAAGAATAAACTACTCACGTATATGACATATGTTACTCAATTGTTCTAAAAGGAATCAGTGATTAAGTTTGGGAACTATGAAACCATTTGAAAATGAGAAGCTTGAGTAATTGAAACTAGGCAAAGCGGAACTTAGGAAAAGAATGTTGTTACTTGATTTTGAAAAGGAAGGTGGGTTGGTCATTCTAATACTACGGGTATCGGGTGACTTTTATAAAAGTAATGGATCTCTTTTAAAAGAACTTAACGTATGTAGTACTTTGGGGTTAAAAACCGGACTTTGGCATAAAATGAAAGTACTTTGAGTTGTGTGAAACTTGCTATGCTTGTGATGATAGCCTTTATTGTACAAGCGTTGTGTTTACGTGTTACGCGTCTCGATAGAATTCGGTTGGTAGTTGAGAACTTACTTGGATGTCTTGCGGTGCGGAGAAATTCCGCAGTGCGTTCGTTGATAGTATTATTGTTGTTAATCACTTTGGACATCACGACCACGATCGTGGCGCGCGGGTATGCCTCCATTTTGGTTAAGGTCTTGTGGTTGTCGCTTTGGATATCTTGACCGCGATGCGTGGCGCACGGGTCTCTTTCCATTTTGATTAACGCCTTGTGATTTCCTTTTTGGACATCTTGACCACGATCGTAGCGCGCGGGTATCGTCCATTTGGAATGTTGTCTTATTGTTTCCCTTTGGACATACGACCACGATCGTAGCGCGCGGGTATGCTTCCATTTGGATTCTTTGTCTTGTTGTTGAGGTCACGTGGACATGTCTACACCGATCTGCATTCGGGCATGTGGCCATGGGACATTGGTATTATTGTTGCATCATGGAAATGTCTACACCGATGAATTATTCCGGGGGCATGCGGCCATAATGCGAACCTGATTGATGTTGTGGGCGTGAGACCCATAGTTATATTGGAGTGATGGTATTTTATGTTGTGATCGTAGTTGGTTATCATACATGTCTCTGCTTTATATAGACTAGTATGATTTCATTTTCGATATTATGCAGTTTCACATACTTGGTACTGTTGTCTTGACCTCCTTGGCTGCGTTAAATCTGCGGTAGAAGTACATCGGTCGTGGTTCCTCGCTCTTAGGATCACGATTCAACAGCATTTGAAGCTCCGTTTCTCGGAGGCTTATCTTTTGGTAGGTGTTCACGAGTTGTAGGTTCTTGTACATTCGTGGTATGGCGGGAACCTGTCCGTCATAGTCGTGTATATCTTAAGTGCATGTAATCTTGTTGTGGGCGGGGTTGTAAAAGGATTAAAGCTCGGGTTTTATGTATATCTTGAAGGCAAAGCTGTTTTGGTTGGCTGTTTATTTATTATATCTCTTGTTAAATGACTCTTGTTTTATGTTCCTGATTTTCTACGATGTATGTATCACTAGGGTGCCCGGTAAGGCACGATGCGAACCGGCGGGTCGTTACAAAAGTGGTATCGAGCGATTAATCCTCGGAAAGTGTCTCTGAATCGTGTCTAGTAGAGTCTTGATTATCGGTGTGTTGTGCACCACATCTATAATCGAGGCTATAGGACATTTAGGATTGGTTTCCATTCTTCTCATTACGAGATCGTGCCTTAGAAGCCATGTTGTAAGTTGGACCCTCCGCGTATCTCGTTTTACGATTATGCCTCGCGCAAGGCAGCGAGCCGAGAAGGGCAAAGCGGCCGAGGAGGCTGCTAGTGAGATCTGAGAGGAGTTCGGCGCGAGCGGCCAAGACTGAGCAGTGCTTCCGGCCCGAGTTTCGCGGCGCCGCCACCAGCGAGTTTAAAGCGCGGCGATGTTGCTGAGACTCTGATACGAGCCTCGGTCCCACGATGCAGGCGAGGGAGATAGTCACGAGAGATGGCGATTCTTTGGCGGTCGTGGCGAGATATGAGATAAATTTGGATCGTGATTCGATTCGATTCGATGCACCATGGTTCACCCGGCGAGATAGTTTGAGGCTACGGGACTTTACGAGTTGTAGCGCCGAGTTTTATGGGTCGAGGCACGAGGATGATCGCGAGGAGTTCATCCGGCGATTCTGACCGGATCATCACGGGTGATCAAGCTTGAACCGAGTCTGTGACCTTTGGTTCGCATCGGTGCGTGATACCGCATGATCGATTGGTTTGATCATGGGAGCTTTCCGGGAGAGCATGCACTCAGCAGTATGGGATGAGTTTTCGGGCTTTCTCACGCACTTCTTGCCTCCGCATGAGGAGGGCAGCGAGCAGATTTTATTCTTGAGGCGAGAGAGGCGCGGCGTCGGGAGTACAATGTCGAGTTCGATTCTTTGGCTCGATATGTCCTGCGCTAGTTGCGAATATGGAGGATAGTGCATCGCTACGCCACGGGCTTGATGATTATATGGCGAATCTTGTGCGGGTGTTTCTCTTCACCGGCATGGACGTGCCGCGTGCGAGCTCATGCGCTTGGATGTGAGGCACGGAGGGTCGGCGGAATGACTGGATCGCGAAGAGGGCGGGGGCGGGGTCCTTTGGTGGCTTTCGGCGGACCGCCTCGGCCAGCGAGCTAGTTATATACCCCAGCGTGCAGTGGTCCTCCGCGTCTTGAGGCGGTCGGGGCTCGAGGTTGATTTTCGGCGAGCGGGGTGTTAACGGTGAAGCCACCCCTACCTCGTTGTGACCATTGTGGTAGACTCCATTTTGGAGAGTGTCGTGCTAGATTGGGAGTTTGTTTTGCATGCGGCCAGCAGGGCCATTTTGCGAGGCTGTCGGAGCGGGAAGCGCGGATGTTACGACTTCGACGCCGGGATCTGGTGGTTCATCACCCTACGGTATCGCCTGCGTGGGCCTATGATTAGAGTGAAGCGGTAGCTTGTATATCCTTAAACCTCTAGAGTTTTGGTATGCTTGTTATGATGATCTCATTATTGTGTGCTATGTACGGATAACATTGTGATATTGTGAGTTTGAAAACATGTTTAGTTGGGAGGTTACGTATGGGGGCATGGTAAGTATGAACCTTAGACTATGTCACGGTAGACCTTAGGGTAAGGTCGTCTTGAGATTAAAGATTCGTTTTATGTTTGACTTTTATCGAGTAGTAGTATACGTGGGATTTATTTGTGTGATAAGTCCGTGGGTAGTGTGAGATGGAAGTGGTAGCTTTCATGATGTGAATTAGTAAGATTGTTCGGATCGGAGACAAGAGTTTGGCGCGGTTGGGGTCGGGTTGAGGACCATTTCGGGTCAACCCGTAACCCGGTTTGGGGTGGGGTCAGTTCTGGGTGGTCCCGCCAGTGGTAGGGTCACGAGGATGCTAGGACCAAGTTTGTATGATCATCGTATGAGTTCGTGGGCGCGTTCGACGAGCGGTTCGTAAAGCGGGAATGGCCTTAAGGAAGTTTGAGGTTAGTAAGATGACCAAGTTTGGAGGTAGTGACTCGCAGATTTTCGAGAGCAGGTAATGACGAAGTATGGTACGTCTTGGGAGAGTTCGAGTGTTCGAGAAGGGTACAACGAGTAAGGGAGGAAGATAACGTGTGTTATTTCGTGGCGGTATGGCGTTGGCAACTTGTTAGAGGAACTTTATCGTTATTCGACTTGAGAAGGAACATTCGGGACGAATGTTTCTAAGGAGGAGAATGTTATACCCGTAGTTGCGGGGTATGTATGTGAGGACGTGCGTGCGAGAGTACGAGAAAATTTTGAAAAGAAAGAAAGATGTGAGTTTTCACTGGAAAAGTTTAGGTTATTTGTGAAGAAAAAGGTTCGTTAATGGGAATTGGATTCCCAGTTTGGTATTTGGACTTCATAGATTATATTAGAATTTTGAGATTTTATTTTTGGAAATGGTCACGTGGGGCCCACGGGAGAAATTTCTGGTTTTGTAGCCCGCTTTGTTTTGAGATTTCCGGTAAATTGGATATTTTCGAAGACGAAATATTACGGCGAATCGGGGCGACACGTGTCACCCCATGTGGCACCCTTGGCGATTTACATTTGTACACTGGCCTTTGGTTGAGTCGTTTTTAAACGAAGCGTTTTGCGTAACTGCGAAGGAAAATTCGGCTATGTCGTTTTGTATTTTTGCGGATTTTTCGAGAGACGAAACATTCGGACCAACGGGAGGGTGACGTGTGTCACCCCACAACGAACACAGTGGGCGTGACTTGGCCGTGAGAAGCAAGTTGGGCTTGATATTTGTGTAGATATTTGTGAGGTTTTAAGGGTAGGGTCTAGGGTGCACTTGGCTTGATCTTGGCCTTACACTTGCATGGCTTGATCTTGGCCATTGGTTGGCATTTGGGTTTCTTATAAATACCACTTTGTGAAGACCGTTCGTCCACAAATGTTTCCAAGTCTTGAATCCTCCTCCCTCTTGTAGACTCTCGTCCAAGAGCTCCTCTCCCCCTTGAAAGTGGCCTTTGGCCGAGAGGTCTCCACTCATGTGAGGTCTAGCCGGTAGGGTACCACTGCCTAGTTGTTTCGTATAATACCCTTGTTGTGGTATAGAAATACTCCCCTAGTATTGTTATAATGCCCAAAATACCTTAGCCTTGTACCTTGTAGTATTCCAAAGATACCTCTTTACGTAGAGTCCGGAAATACTACCTTTTGTCCTTTTTTAGTCTCAAACCGAACCCCAACGGAAATCTTCCTCGTTGGTTGAAGTATTTGAGTAGAAGTTGGTTAGAACTTCTAAGGGTTGTTTGGAGTGGTTTGGAGCGCACGGAGTGGAGCTAAACCTTGCTCAGGAGCGACATTAAACTCGGATAATTTTGGGCTTATCGAGGTAATTATCTTGTCCTCTATTGTAATTGGAAATTACATGTTTGTTAGAGTATATAGTTGAAGTATACTATATATGGAACTACTTAGTATTCTGATGTCTTTTGACTTAAGCTGAAGAATAAAGAATCGAATGAATCTGTATTTACATAGGTGCAGATTGCGATAGACTTGTGTAGAATTGTACACGTCCGGTTAGACGTGTAAACCCCCAGGTTGGCTTGGTAGCCGGCCTCGATAGAGGAGGAGATTTACGCTGCGGGGAGGTCTTCTTAAATTTTCTGTAGAAGATGAAAACTTGTGTTTTGGGGTTAATAGACGTTTGTGACCTTTATAGGTGAAAGTACTAAGAGTAGCGTATTCTACTCGAGGAGTGGAAAGGGCTAGCAAGGTTGTAGTACTTGGAGCATTTTGCTTATTGTCGATAAATCGTCGCGAGGTATGTGAACCTCTTCCTATCTTTTCTAGCATGATTGTTGTGAACTATGTAGTACGGTAGGCGTCACGTGTGCTAAGTGATTTGGTTGGTTTAAAACAAAGGGTGTTATAATAGCTTTATGGGAAGTTAGTTATAACGACCTTATGTAAGTGAAAATGGTTTCATGATGTTAGAAGTTAAGAGACTTGATCTTATAAGATAAGAGACTTAACTTATTTTTTTAATGTGGATGTTTGTGTTAAACCTCATTCTTTAGTAATGAGTAATTGGTTTTAAAGGGATAATGTTTCCGATTTGGGAATCGAATGTGTATCGACAGCACCACTGCGGCGTTAATAAAGGAAATGTATTGAATAATGATGTGTGGTATTAAAACCGATAGAAACCTCCATCTGCATAAGCTAAGATGAGACAAAATGATATTACATTTTCTAGATCATGGTCTTTGTAATAAGATCGTTATAAACAAGAATAAACTACTCACGTATATGACATATGTTACTCAATTGTTCTAAAAGGAATCAGTGATTAAGTTTGGGGAACTATGAAACCATTTGAAAATGAGAAGCTTGAGTAATTGAAACTAGGCAAGCCGAACTTAGGAAAGAATGTTGTTACTTGATTTTGAAAAGGAAGGTGGGTTGGTCATTCTAATACTACGTATCGGGTGACTTTTATAAAAGTAATGGATCTCTTTTAAAAGAACTTAACGTATGTAGTACTTTGGGGTTAAAAACCCGACTTTGGCATAAAATGAAAGTACTTTGAGTTGTGTGAAACTTGCCTATGCTTGTGATGATAGCCTTTATTGTACAAGCGTTGTGTTTTACGTGTTACCGCGTCTCGATAGAGTCGGTTGGTAGTTGAGAACTTACTTGGATGTCTTGGCGGTGACGGAGAAATTCCGCAGTGCGTTCTGCTGATAGTATTATTGTTGTTAATCACTTTGGACATCGCGACGATGCGTGGCGCGGGTATGCCTCATTTTGGTTAAGGTCTTGTGGTTAATCGCTTTGGATATCTTGACCGCGATGCGTAGCGCGGGTATGTTTCCATTTTGATTAACGCCTTGTGATTTCCTTTTTGGACATCGACACGATGCGTAGCGCGCGGGTATCGTCCATTTGGAATGTTGTCTTATTGTTTCCCTTTGGACATCGACCACGATCGTAGCGCGCGGGTATGCTTCCATTTGGATTCTTTGTCTTGTTGTTGAGGTCACATGGACATGTCTACACCGATGCAGAATTCCGGGGCATGTGGCCATGGGACATTGGTATTATTGTTGCATCATGGACATGTCTACCGTCGCGATATTGGGCATGCGGCCGTAATGCGAACGATTGATGTTGTGGGCGTGAGACCCATAGTTATATTGGAGTGATCGTTTTATGTTGTGAATCAGTAGTTGGTTATCATACATGTCTCGCTTTATATAGACTAGTATGATTTCATTTTCGTATTATGATTTCACATACTTGGTACTGTTATGTGACCTCGCCCGGGGGCTGCGTTCAATCCGCAGTAGAGGTACATCGGTCGTGGTTCCTCGCTCTTAGGATCACGATTCGGTAGCATTTGAAGCTCCGTTTCTCGGAGGCTTATCTTTTAGTAGGTGTTCCACGAGTTGTAGGTTCTTGTACATTCGGGGTATGGCGGGCCTGTCGTCATAGTCGTGTATATCTTAAGTGCATGTAATCTTGTTGTGGGCGGGGTTGTAAAAGGATTAAAGCGTTCGGTGTTTTATGTATATCGAAGGCAAGCGCTTTGGTTGCTTTTATTTATTATATCTCTTGTTAAATGACTCTTGTTTTATGTTCCGCTGATTTTCTCTGATGTATGTATCACTAGGGTGCCCAGGGTAAGGCACCAGTAACGGGCCCCGGAACGGGTCGTTACACTATGTATGCCCCAAGACATACCATCCATGGCAAGCATTTATTTTACTGAAAGGAACAGATACGACAAGCTGCATATTCAGTAGATTACCTACTTCACGATGTAAATTGCCAACAGAAGTTCATCTTTTAAGAAACACTCTAAAGAGTTACACAACCTTAATAAAATAAAGACACTTCTTATTCTTAAACGAGACAGGTTCAAGTCATAGGCCAAACCATCTCTATTTAACTAAGCATTTTCAAAATCGGATTATATGGTGCGTATGTTTACTACCTGAAACAGGATTATCAGTTAAACTTGAATGCAAACTGAGACCATAGTTTAATCCTCCAAGTTAGTTTCAAATGATGATACACAACACCTAGACAACTCAATGGATATGGCATGATACAAGGTAACTTTAAGCTTTAGTTGTTCCTAAATCCCAGGGGACAAGTAAACATGTTCTATAACACAACAAGTGAAACATGATATTGGTTGATTTAAAATAGAAGGTATTAGCCCAGATAGCATGAAAAAGATCTGGTGTCCCCTGTCGAATCTCTATATGAAACGTACCACAGGAACGACTTAAAATTGATCAGACAAACAGGTTCTTGGATACACACACAGCGATACCAAATTCATAGTTTAAACTCCCTATACGGTTTACATTCATCCTAAACAGGTTTATGAGTATAGCCGAATCCTTTTTGTAATATTCATTTTTTTATTACGAAGGAATTAAGAAGGCATCCGACTGTTATAAATCTTGATCTCGAAGGCAGAACAATATCAGATTCATCAATCTCGACAGCTCTAAAAAAACATTGACAATTTACAAATAACCAAACATGACTTTGACCGATGCATGACATTATATCTGCTAAATAGAGAAAATCTGAATTACATATTCGGACCAATTACAGATTGCCATCAACAGACAACACAGAACATACATAAAAATACGAAATGAATGAACTGAGAAGAATCCGGGTTTACCTTTTCCGGACAGCGAATCGAGGCAGCGTATCAAGTCGCCGATCCACTCGGAGTTGCGATGCGATTTGAAGGGTGAAGTTTCTGCTTTGCAAACAGAACTTATGCTGAAATGATTTCTAGAGACTATGGATTGCTATGGATTCTCCCCTGTTTTCTGCTAATTTCGGATGCTTCCTCGAGGTTAATTTTTTCTTGATTTTGAAGGGGGTTCCTCTGTGTAAACTCCCGCTCCCTGCATGTGTATATTGATTGGTTTATATAGTCCCTTTGTTGGTTCCAAATTAGGTAAACCCTTTAATGTGAATTCGGGTATGATTCTTGGACGATTTTGCTCTGATTTTGATATGATTTGTTAAGGTAAGTTTGATTTTAGGCTGATTTGAAGGAGATTTGGTGCGATTTTAGGTGGTATATGGTAAGATTTGATTCTGAAATTTCGGTTATGACAAGTTACCATTTTTAGGGATGATTTTGGTATTGTTCTTGTTGGAACGATTCGGTTATGGATAAGGAAGGTGACACGGTATGCGTACAAGGATGATCCCGAATTTTCCGACGAGAATCCGGCGAGGATCTCGGCAGTTGGAGGTGCGGCGGGCTTCTCTAGTTTCTAGGGTTCGTTTTTGTGAGGGAGACGAAAAAATGGGCTGAAGGGAGAGAATTAAAGGGTTGGGGTAAGTTGGGATGAAATAAGAAATGGGCTGAGGGGAATTGGGCCGCGGCGAAGGGGAATTAAAATTGGCTGAGGTTATTTAATTTAGGTATTAGTTTTAGGTACTTTATTAATTAGTAGGGTTTTAAGTGTGTTATTAAAGCTAGTGGGAAATAAAGATGGGGTTTAAATTATTATTAAATTATTTAAATGTTAAATGCAGATATGATATTTAAGGATTACTTAATACTTTTATAAATGCTACGCCATTATTTAAAATCTCATTTATCTTAATATGACTTTTAGGTGCTTTATTAATTTTAGCTTGGGTTTAAATTATTACAATAATTATGGAATTGCTTTGCGTATTAATAAATGTGACTATGCTATTTGACGCGACGTCATTGCTAAATTATTTATTTATTTACATATTTATTATCAAAATTATTAAGAATTAATGGAAATAGAATAGGGCTTAAAATTGATAAATGCGGGCGCGAGACTCAAAGTGCTTAATACTCTTCGTAAAATGCGGTGTCATTAAATCGCTTATTTATGCGTGTATTAATGTTTAATTGTTGCATTTTATTATTATAAAAATTATTTAAAATTATTTGAAAAAATTAGTGTAATTTTATAGTTAGTGATTGGACGGGAGGGTCAAAATTGGGTGTCAACACCCGTTACTGATTTGCCCTTCTGGGCAACTGTTGCCTTCCTCGGAGGCATAGCTGTAACACAATAATATGTCAGAGAGGGATTATCCTAATAACACAGCTCTATTGCACGATCTCAGAGTAAGAAGAATAGAAACCAAATCCTAAATGTCCTGTAGCCTCCTTATGAGTGTGGAGCGCAACACACCGATAATCAAGACTGTACTAGACACGGTCTGTAGACATTTCGAGGACTGAATGCTCTGATACCACTCTTGTCACGACCCGAACCCGAGCATGGCGGTGCCTACCAGGCACCGCTACCCATTTGTTCCAAGTAACCCGCGGAAGATAAAAATACTCATCATCATTCATTCATTTTTTCATAAAACAAGCAAAGGCAAAGCCGGAAAGGTCGCCGCTATATATATATAAGCCAAAGAGGAACTACACTGTACACGAGTCCAATCCCACATATGAATATAGACCTCTAAGAGTTTGGACAATATACTATGACGGGACAAGGCCCTGCCGTACCCTGAATATACACAAGTCTAAAATCAAGACTGTACCAACATGACAACTCCGGAACAATGGAGCTATCCCAAAACTCTGAGCAAGGATCCTACACTTGCAGATTACCGAACTGCGTACCTAAACCTGCTGCATGAACGCAGCCCCCCGGAGAAAGGGGGTCAGTACGGAAAATGTACCAAGTATGTGAAATAATAAGTACTGTAAATGAGATTATAACATGCCAAACAGATAACAAGAGACAAGTATAATAATCAAATATCAGTACACTGCCTTTTCAAATAGAGTAATGAGAGTCAACTCTATCTGTTAAGTTATGCTTTTTAAAAGTGAGACCAACCGTGTTCTTTCTAATTATGAAATCAATACCATTTCAAAATATGAAATCAACTGTACCCTTTCAAGATATGAAAGTCATGTCAAAATCAGGGTCATCCTCCCTCAGAATTATTATGCAATCCTATCATGGGACTATTTCACCCACATGGAAATCGAACCCGCATAGGCCTTGTGGACTCGCAATGAGTATCTATACAAGATACCCGCATCACGGAGAGCTAGTCCATGGATTATGTCCTGGGATTTGAACCCGCATGAGTACTTCAGACCTGCAGTGAGTGTGTACCATCTCACATCATGGGAGCTACTCCACGAAATATAGATATACAATGTTGTCGGCCCTCTAGTGAGGCACGCGGTGATGTGGAAATATAACACTTGCACGAATGACTATATGAGCAAACATATGCAAGTTATGTCAAAATCAAGGACACCTGCCCTCAGAATCATTATGAAATTCAAATCATAAGACTATTACACCCGCATGGGAATCGAACCCGCATAGGCCTTGTGGACCCGCAATGAGTATCTACACACGATACCCGCATCATGGAGAGCTAGTCCATGGATTATGTCCTGGTATTTGAACCCGCATGAGTCCTTCAGACCCGCAGTGAGTGTGTGACATCTCACGTCATGGGAGCTACTCCATGAAATATATATGACATCCCGGTATTTGAACCCGAAATGAATAATGTAATGTTGCCGGCCCTATAGCGAGGGACGCGGTCCAAATATCAAGAATTGTACACATATAGCTATCACAAGCAACTATGTACAATTTAAATCATCTACGACTCTCATTAGCACAATTTGAATGAACTATCGTTTTAGACAAACCTAGGTACCCACATCTCGTGTACCATACACAAATAATGAACTTCATTTTAGACAAACCTAGGTACCAACATCTCGTGTACCATACACTAATAATGAACTTCATTTTATAAAGACCAATGCACTATCACATCTTTCTTTTTAGACAAACCAAGACATTATCACATCTTACATTATTAGGGAAATGAACCCAAAGTACTATCGTGAGAATAGATATAACAATCTTCCATTTTAGAAACTCAGAGTACTATCAAGAGAATAGATATAACAATCTTTCATTTTAGAAACCTCAAGTACTATCAAGGGAGTAGATATAACAATTTTTCATTTTAGTAACCCAAAGTACTACCAAGAGAATAGATATAACAATCTTTCATTTTAGAAACCTCAAGTACTATCGAGAGAGTAGATATAACAATCTTCCATTTTAAAAACTCAAAGTACTATCAAGAGAATAGATATAACAATCTTTCATTTTAGAAACCTCAAGTACTATCAATGAAGTAGTTAGAACAACTTCCTTTTTGGAACTCAAAGTACTATTAGTGAAATAGATAGAACACTTCTATTTTGGATACTCAAAGTACTATTAGTGAAATCGGTAGAACAACTTTCATTTTGGAAATCCAAAGTACTATAGATAGAACAACTTTCACTTTAAGAACCCAAAGTACTATCGAGAGAATAGATATAACAATCTTTCATTTTAGAAACCTCAAGTACTATCAAGAGAATGGATATAACAACTTCCATTTTATAATTCCAAAGTACTATCAAGAGAATGGATATAACAACTTCCATTTTATAAAATCCATAGTACTATCAAGGAAGTACATCATTAAGGAGTAGGATCCACTCACTTTATAACAAGGAATCATGCTAGAAGAAGAAATGATAGTTCACATACCTCTTCGGCTTAATCCACACGCTAAGTAGAATATGTCACACGTAGTACTTCAACCTAAAATGACAATAGCACTTCTATCAACTTCATGCTTTCTAAGGTAGATTAATACCAAGCAAAGGTCCTCTTATTCTACGAAAATTTGGGCAGCACTTTCCCCGTTTATACGTACTTTTCCACCTTTTCCAAGGCTCAAATTCAATAACAATTAAGCCTCATTTAAAGAACAATCAAAACAACAATCAAAGGGGATCACACGCCTACTTGACGTGTAAAGAACAGCCCACAAAAACAGTCCACAATTCTATCAACGATAAGGGTAAAATGTGAAGCCTTTTAACACTCTTTTATACTCTTAATCTCTTAGGACTTTCATTAGCAATTACCACATTAATCATGCATGTTTGTGGATGAATTTTCAGAATTTTAGCGCCACAAAACAGTCCATAAAAATTGCATAACAACGTCCAACAGTTTTATAGATTCCACGGCCAACAACTACAATCCGATAACTCTTTCCTTAATACTTTTTATTCCAATTCAAGTTCCAAAACTTCTATATAAGTTATATCAGCTTATTAACAACTATATTACTCCATTATAACATGCAATAGGTGAAGATAACAACAACACAACCAACGAAATCCAACACAACCAACGAAATCTGTCCCACATTCGTCCAACATGCTAAAAATTGCCCAAACATTTTTTATCATTCATTCTTTAGCACAAGCTCGTCTATACATTATAACAACATGTAATATCCAATTACTTCAAGAGGAAGAAGAATTTTTACCTTTATTTTGCCCAAAAAAACGTCCCAACAGCCCACTATCTTTCGGCCCACAGTTTTCGTTTTGCTCCATTTTTTTAAGTTTCATTCTGACATAAGCATCCACTACAAGCTTATAACCAACTTTCCTTCACGTTTTACCTCCAAATATTCGACAAACAAGCTAGGGTTTTCAACCCCATTTTTCGGCCCAACATGGATTTTGGAGATTATTGGAGAGTTAACTTGTCTTAGAACTTGATTAGTGTTCTTAATCTAGGAAAATAACTTGTCTTTGATCTTCTCTTTATCCATGAATTTCGAAATATAAGGCTAAGGAAGAGAGAAGATAATGTTTAGGAAGATAGAATATTATGAAAATGTCTCTAAGTCTTGCAAGTTTATCTTCTATATAGATATTTCCCTTAGCAAGACAAGTGGAGAGGGACACATGTCGCCCTCTCATTGGTCAATAATTTCCTCTTCAAAATATCAAGATATGTAGCCCAAAATATCTTTAAATCGAAGGGCCCGCGAAATTGTGAAATTCTCGGCGGACCCCATATTATCAATTTCAATTCTTCGTAATCCAATACTAATCCCATAAATCCAATTAGAAGTATTAAACTCCAAGTTAATAATTTTTCCGTCGTCATATTTTTCCAAAAAAATTTCGGAGGAAAAGGTAAATATTCTTTCCTTTCAACCTTCAAATCTTGATTATTTAATCACGTTCTCAATTAGTGGACCTGGTATTACGGGGTGTAACAAACTCGTGATGGACACATGGATACTTGTTGAAATATTGGTACACCCTATTGATGTGCTATTTGTTATATGTCTAAAGTGTCATCGGTGTGTGGGAGATAGAAGTCCTTAGACTTGAGGTTGATACGCACCTTATTCACGGAGTAATGTACTTTGATCCTCTCCTAAGCTCAAATGTCTTATAGGTTGAGACGCGACTTGTTTTGGGTACGTTACGAAGTGGATTAAAGTGGTAGTCGAACCAAGATTAGAATTCATTCCTTGAATGTATATTCGAGAGAATACTCAGATACTCATAAGATATTAGGTTGACTAAGTCGTTGGCCAACGTAATGGACATATCTTTGATATGGTCAAGTTGTCGACTAATATAGATGAAATATAATAATCAAGCCATTTGGATAGACACTTGACAAATCATAAGCTTGATTGAGTGTGTCGAGAATGAAAGGATTTTATCTTTCCACATATAGGTTCAGTTCACATGTTTTGTGTAGCTAAAGTTTACATATTGAGGTTCGTCTTCCGGCGCAGTCTAGGAGTTCCGTGAAGATCCTAATGATATTAGTGTCAATATGTAGAGGCCTGAAGGGTAAACACTAAGTCAAATGTTCTGTTGATTGAAGGATGTAATTAGAAAGAGATAATGTATATGTTCGGTTGATAACCGGGACATAAGAAATGGGAGAAAGGGCAGAAAATGGGACAGGACCGCGGTGCCAGAAACACGTGCAAGCACCGCGGTGCCAGGGTGTGATCTGGCAGTCTGAATTCTGTCCCAGTCCATTTCTGTTGGGCCTGGCCCAACAGAAATCCTAAAGCTCTTGTTTATTCATTATAAATAAGAGGCTCCCCTCCCATTTTACATACACCACGTTTAAGAGAGATTATCTCTTCTAAAACTCTGCAGAAATCTCTAGCATTTCTAAAGATAGAAAAATTACATCAAAGTTCTAAGAATTTAGAACTTGCAAATCAAGGGACTTTTGAGTGTACACCCCGGACTACACAAAGTAACAAATTTCAACTATTTGGCTGATTGCTTCAAAATGTAAGTCTTCGTTCGAAATATTACATTTACTTTGTGTTTTATTTACATTACATATTCATACTTCAGTTTGACCGCTCATGTCGGATTTGAAACATAAATTTTTAAATTTCGTTGTGTGTTCGAACCCGATGAAAACACCTAGAACGTGTGCACCCAAGTTCAAAGAGTCATATGGTTTTACAATGAACTCGGGTTTTCAATCCCATGTCTATCTTGTTATTGTTTTTTTCTCCTTTTTGTTTATCTAGAATAGATCGTCAATGCTCAAATCTCACGTTTGTTTTGTATTTGTTTCTAGAATTGGGTCCATCCATGGGGATGTGCATGTCTTGTGTTTTGATTAAATACTCTTTTTCTTTCTTTCTTTGGTTTATTCTTTAAAATTCATAACTCTGACCCATTGAAATTCATATTCTTCTTCTGTCATCGTCGCCAAATTTTATATAATTAATTGAATGCCTATATCAATAGTGGAGGATGTAGCATATAGTCAATGGTTCAACTGATCCTAATAATTTTGATACTGGATATATCGAAATATAGATACATATGTGAAAAATTACTAAAATTACAAAAAAATAATTTTGAATATCTAAATTTAAAAGTATAATGATGTGAAGAACCTGAAAACTGAACTCGTCAATATAAATTATCAATCTAATTCTTCATAATAGTACATACTAACTTCTTAATTTTTTTTAATAAGCCTCTGCAACAATCCTCATAAGAGCAACGTATACCAGGAACTTGTTTGAATTCCATATCAGTCATGACAAAATTAAGCATACATTAACATGAAAGAAGAAGGAAAGAAGAGAGGTAGAAGATGAATTCTTGTAAAGAGAAGATTTTTTATTCTTATTTCATTGAATTAATAATACAATATATGAATATGTATTTATAAACCCTACACCATTGTATTCACATAATCTCTCTATTAATTCCCTAAGTTAGTTTAGTTTAACTAACTCTTTCCTAACTAATTTTCTAACTACTTTCTTAAAGTAGTTGTAATTACCAGTTAGCCCTTCTTCACTTTGTTTCTTCATGTTTTCTTTCAATACATCCCCTCAAGCTTGATACTGTAAATATATTCAGTAACCCAAGCTTGGAACAAAAAGGTACTAATGTTGAAGTCTATTCAGTCATTTGGTAAGAAGATCAACATGTTGATTTGTTGTGTTGATATATTCAGTCTTCACAATTCCTTTCTGGATTTTTTTATTTTATAAAATGAAGATTTATCTCTATATGTTTAGTTCTTTCATGGAACACGAGATTTGCAGCTATTCGAATAGTTGATTTGTTGTATGTATACATTATCACTGGTAAGTTAATCTTGATCCCAATATCTTCCAATATGCCAAGAATCATGTCAACTTTGCAATTGTTTCTGCTAAACTTCTGTATTCAAATGCAGAGCTTCTAGATATTGTAGACTGTTTGTTTTAATTTTCATGAGATAAGTGAGTCTCAAAATTTGACAATATATTCAGTTACTGACTTCCTTGTTTGAGGACAGGCAACCCAATCAGCATCACAGTATGTTGTTACTGATTCTTGTGACTTGCTAGATAGAAGTATTCTTTGTCCAGGCTGATTTTTGATATACCTGACTATTCTGAGTGCATCATCAAACCGCGACTTCTTTGATTGTTGTAAAAATTAGCAAGTGTTTGTACATTATAGGTTATATCTGGCTTTGTAACTGTGAGGTAGAGAAGCTTGTCTATTAGCCTTTGATATGAGCTAATATACTGTAGCACTGCATCTTCTATCTTAGGTTTTTCTTTTTCCGTTTTCTGAGTTTTTTTAATGCAATTATCATATTCTTTTGTAGTCAACTTCACACTGCAGTCAATAGGTGTTAATAGGCTTAGCAGCATCTAGACTAAGCTCATATATGAGTTTCAAAACATATTTCCTCTGGTACATAAGGATCCATTTGTCTGATCTTGCAAATTCTATGTCTAGAAAGTATTTCAATTCTCCCAAGTCTTTCATTTTGAAGGCTTGTTGTAAAGCTTGTTTTGTTTCTTCTACATGTTTCATGTGAACCCCATTTATTAACATATCATCCACATAAACTAACACCAACATTATCCTTTTATCAGTTTTCCTTATGAACAAAGAATGATCATATTGAGACTGCTTGAACTGCATTTGAATTTATGCCTCTGTGAGTTTGAAATTCTATTAATCTTGGAGCTTGTTTAAGCTCATACAAGAATTTAATCAGCCTGAATACTTATTTATGCCCCCCTCCCCCCCCCCCCCCCGGCTGGTAATGTTATACCCCGTAGTTCTAGGGTATGTATGCGTGTACGTTCGTTCGATAATACGACAGAAAGATTGGAAAGGAAGAAAGAGGCGATTTTTCCACGGAAAAGTTTCGGTTTTGTGAAGGAAAAAGGTTCGTTAATGGGAATTGGATTCCCAGTTTGGTATTCGGACTTCTGGAATATTAGAGAATTATGGAATTTTATTTTGAAAATGGTCACGTGGGGCCCACGGGAGAAATTCTGATTTTGTGGGGCCCACTTTGTTTTGAGATTTTGGCCATTATGGATATTTTCGAAGATGTTTTATTTTGGGCCAATAGGAGGTGACACGTGTCACCCGCCAGTGGCTTAGCCGTATGGCATTTGTGCACAACACCCTGGTTAAGTCGTTTTTGACGAAACGTTTTCATAACTTGCGAGGAAAATTCCGGCTATGTCTTTTCTTATTTTGCGGATTTTTCCGAGAGACGGAACATTTTGGACCAACGAGAGGCGACACTTGGCACCCTCGTTTGGTGGCAGGTGGCGACGCGGGCGATTTGGGAAGGCAAGTGGGAGATATTTTTGGTAGATATTTTGAGTGCAAGTTGGATAGGTACACATGGGTGAATCTTGGCCCTACACTAGCCTAACACTTGGTGTAATCTTGGCCATTGGTTGGCTTTCACTTGACTATAAATACCCGCTGAAGAATAATTGATTAACAAAATTTCCTAAGTCTTGAAAGCTTCTTCTTTCCACCTTAGTGTAGTGTCTTGGCCGAGCGCCCCTCTCTCCCCATGGCGAGAGTCCCCACAGTGGGGTGGTAGAGGGTAGACACCCCACTCCTAGAGTTGCTAAGTGGGGTACCACTGCCTAGGTTGTTTCGTATAATACCCACTTGTTGTGGTATAGAAATACTCTCTAGTATTGTTATAATGTCCAAATTACCTTAGCCGTATACCTTGTTGTATTCTAAGGTTATACCTATCTGAAAGCCAGAAATACTATCATACTTCCCGTCGATCCACAAAACCGAAACAGGAAAATCTCCATAGTCAGTTGGAGTATTGTGAAGAAGTTGGTTAGAACTTCTAAGGGTGGTTTAGAAGCGGGTTGGGCGCTCGGAGTTGGAGCTAAACGATTGCCCAGGATCGACTTTATATTTGGATAATTATGGGCTTAGCGAGGTAAATATCTTGTCCCCCTTTTTGTACTTGGATATTACATGTCGTTAGATTATATAGTTGAAGTATACTATATATATATAATCAACATATAGCTTGTGGCAATGTCCTTGGACTTAAGCTCAAGAATCGAATCAATCGCTTTTTACATAGGGCGTATTCTGATGAGACTTGTGTAGTAGTACTGTGGAGTAGAATTGTACCCGTTCGGGTTAGATGTATAACCCCCCCCTGGTTGGCTTGATAGCGGCCAGTTAGAGAGGAGATTTACGCCATGCGGGGAGAGTCTGTCGAACTTTCGGTAGAATGTTCTACGATAAGATCTAGATGTTAATAAGCGCCTTGTGGCCTTATAGGTTGAAGTACTACGTGTGGCGCTCTACTTGGCTTAAGAAGTAGCCACGGCTGAGGTACTCGGAGCATTTTGCTATTAGTCGATAATCGTCGCGAGGTATGTGAACCTCTTCCTATCTCTCCTAGCATGATATGTGTGAACTATGTAGTACGGTAGACGCATACGTGTTTGATTGTTGTAAAACATAAAGTGTTATAACGGCTTTATGGGAAGTTGGTTATAACGACTTTATGTAGGTAAGAAAAATGGGTTGTGGTTTTGAAAGGTAATCGATTTGATTATAACCGACTTGTTATGTGTTAATGAAGAACTTGAAGTATTTCAAAAGGTTTATAAATCATTTTGAAAGAATATGTGTAGTAATGTATTTTTGAAAACTTAAGAGTTATACTAGCTTTATGGGAAGTTAGGTATAACGCTTAAGAATGTTTTCTTGATTTTGGAAATCGGGATGCGTATCGACAAACCATCGCGGCGTTAACAAAAGGAAATGTTTTGAATAATTAAGTATGATTAAAACCAGAGAAACTTCCATCCGCATAGAAGCTAAGATAAGACAAAATGATATTTCCTAGATCATGTCAGTAATAAGATTGTTATAAATAAGAATAACCTACTTACATGTAAGGCTTATGTTTCTCAATTGGTTAATAAAAGGATTTTATTCTTGAATGAATAAGACTATGAACTACAAACCTTTTAAAATAACAACCGAACATTTGAAATTAGGCAAACTCGAGCGTTGGAAAATAATGTTGTTACTTGATTTTACAAAGGTAAGTGTTTTGGTTTACTTAAAAAGACATACCACTCTATTTTATACTACGTATTGTGTGACTTATGTGATAGGAACGGATCTTTTAAGGATTTAATGTGTGAAGTATGCGTTGGGGTTAGATACTCGAACTTGTTAGTAGAAAGTACTTGTGTGAACAACTTGATTGTATTGGTTTGTGATAGCCTTGTAATACTTTCTTGTTGACTTGATAAGTAAACCGTTAGGATGCTACTTGTGTTAGTATCTTGTGATTGTTATGTAAGGGGTCATTCTTGCGGCTTACATTGTTAAAAGGTAAGTCCATCAGATCGTTATTATATCACCTACCCTCGATCGTATACCGGAGGCTTGCCACCCTTGACGCGTCTATACGCCTACGCGGTCCTTGAGACTATCGCGAGCCGCGGTATGCTCGAGATCGATCGATCATTCCGGTGTTTAGCACGACGCGGGGATTCCTCACGGTCTCCGAGGACTACGCGTCCTCGGCGGGCTATGCGGCCGCGAAGTCCGGGACGGATACCGGTGGTTAGGCCGATCACGCGGTATACCTCGGGTGGTCTAGACCGAGATTCGAGGAATACCTTATGCGGTGCAGTGTGACCTATGCGAGTCGCGAGTTCGAGAATAGACGCCGCATCGATCTGCGGGCCGTGGCGGCCGATCTGTAGTGCGGTCTGCAGAGACCTCGTGATACGATTTGTGGCATTTGTGGTGCGGGGGTCTTAGTAGTCGGCTATGCCTTCGTATTTACCCCGTCACGCCTTATTGTGATGACGCGAGGCGTGAGTCCACGACTTGACATGATCGCTAGTTGTTGTGAATCGTAGTTTGGTTATCATACACGTCTCCCGCTTTATATATACTACTATGATTTCGCCATGATACTTTACGCTTTCACATACTTGGTACATGTTGCCTCGACCGAATTTCGGGCCGTTCACGCCGCAGTTGAGGTACATCGCCGTTGATCCTAGCTCGTGGTCCTGATTTCGTTTGGGAAGCTCCGTTTCTCGGAGGCTTATCGGTGGTATAGTCCTGTCGTAGTAAGTGTTTACATTCGTGGGTTTGGGGCCCTGTCCCGCCATCGTGGGTCGTATCATTCTTAGGTCCGTAGTAATCTGAGCGTGGTTGGTAAAAAGGATTAAGCCGTTCATTTGTAAAAGAGTTGATGGTTATATATATGCCGGCAGCAAGTTTTCACGCATTATTGTTTTATATTTCGTTATCTCATGTTGTTGTTTTATGTTCACGATTACTGATGTTGTGTCACTAGGGTGCCCGGTAAGGCACGATCCACGCCCGCCGGGTCGTGACAAAAGTGGTATCGAGCGCGATTAATCCTCGGAAAGTGTCTACGCACCGTATCCAAGAGTCTTGATTATCGCGTGTTGTGCACCACACCAATAATCGTGAGGCTATAGGATATTTAGGATTGGTTTCTATCCTTCTCACTCGAGATCGTGCCTTAGAGCCGTGTTGTAAGTTGGACCCTCCGACGAAATTCATTCCTTATCGTTATGCCTCCGCATAGGCAACCCGCCCGGGAGGCGCGCAGCGGCGGAGTCGCGAGTAGTTCAGGGTGGCGAGGCACAGCCAAATCATTACCTAGGGTAGTGCTTCATTCGGGATTTCGCGACGTCACTAGCCCCGCAGAGTTTAGCATGTTGACGGCAGCCTCATCAAGGCCCACGATATTTGAACCTTCGCCCACGATCGAACAGTGAATATAGATTGCAAAGAGACAACCTTGTTCCTAGCTATGGATTTGGCTACCAGAGAGTATACCGATGTATCGCAAGTCTTGATGACTACCTAAGAGAAGGTTGCAAGAGTAATCCTTCGATTAGGCTTGAGCATGGCCTGTATGCGGGCTTATGCGCAGCAGCCGAGAAACGTGAGATCGACGGGTTAACCAAGCGACAGAAGAGGCTGCAGCGGCAAGCGTCCTTCTAACTTTCAAGGTGAGTATACCTTAAGTGCTATGTTCTGATAGTAGTGTGTTAGTTGTGATTAGAAATCATGGTGGGTTAACCGAGTAAGATTTTGGAGGATAGAGAAAGTGTGAGCCTTAGAGCTTTATACGCAAAGACCTTAGAGGTAAGGCCATCTCGGGTAGAGACGTATGTTTATGTTTGACCCTTATAGGAGTGCATAGTGCACGTGAACTGTGTTTGGGATAAGTCCCTATGTAGTATGAAATGAAAGAGGGTAGTTGAGCTAAGAAGACCGCTAGGTTTTCGTAACGTGTTTAGTAAGATTGTTCCTTCGGGGAGATGGTATTTCGCTACTGCCGGGTTGGGGCTACGTGCGGTCAACCCGCGGTAGGTTTGGTGGTGGGGTCAGTTGTGGTGGTCCCTCTTGTGTTAGGGTCATGAGGTGTTAGGCCCATGTTTAGTTAGCCAACTGCAAGTTCGTGGATGCGTTCGACCGGTGGTCGGGCCGATGGGGCAAACTATCGTGTTCTTCTGGCCGTGGTCGTTCGGCGGTGTTGATGTTATCTCGAAAGGTTGTGAGGTTGCAGGGTGCCTACCTTCACCTTATGACGACAAGTGGAGCCAGTGGTACTTCTCTTTCTTCGGGAGTTTGTACGAGCGGGGCTAGGAACTCAGCAGTCTCCAGACGCATTCGCCCGGGCGATGTTTTGATTTCGTGGTAAATGTGAGATCGTTGTCTCCGGTTGGGAGTGTTTAAGCTACCATTTCGGTGTTCGGATGTCGTCTTGTGACGCCTTGTAGGCAGAAATGCAAGTTGCGGCCGATTGGTTCGATGTTGGCGGGGTTCGATAGTTGGTTCGAGCTTGTTCCAGCAGACCGGATAGTGGTGCTTGTCTGAAGAAGTTCTCGCACGGAGGAATCGCGGCGGATAATCGGCGACGACGCTGAGTTCGTGTTGGCGGCGGTCTTCTTGAAAGTACCACCGGACGAGTGACGAGTTTTGGAACCGCCGACGTGTAATGTGGTAAGAGTTCGAGTGTACGAGATCCTCCGATCGCAGCGTTCTGCACCATTTGTTGGGTCGTCGAGCAAGGCTCGCGACAAAGTGACAAAAGTGGTATCGATGACTAAGGAAGTATATTTTGACCCCGGAAGAGGTATTTGTGGTGATGTAGAGGTGTTTCTCGTGGACTTAGATGTAAGTTTTGCGCAGTGTTTCCATGGCGGTATGGCGTGATTGTTCTCGTAAGTATAGTAGTGAAGACTATATTGGCGACGCTTGTTTTGAGACTTAGAAGGAACATTCGGGACGAATGTTTCTGGCGAGGGAGAATGTTATACCCCGTAGTTCTAGGGTATGTATGCGAGGGCGACGCATTTGAGAATACATGCAAAGATTGGAAAGGAAGAAAGAGGAGATTTTTTTCAACGGAATAGTTTAATGTTGTTGTGAACGAAAAATGTTCGTTAATGGGAAGTGGATTCCCAGATTTGGTATTCCGACTTCCTGGAATATTAGAGAATTATGGAATTTTATTTTGAAAATGGTCACGTGGGCCCACTGAGAAATTTACTGCTTTGTGGGGCCCACTTTGTTTTCGAGATTTTGGCCATTATGGATATTTTCGAAGATGTTTTATTTGGGCGATAGGAGGTGACACGTGTCACCCCGCCTAGTGGCTCGCCGTATGGCATTTGTGCACAACACCTTGCAGAGTCGTTTTAAACGCTTTTCATAACTTGCGAGGAAAATTCGCTATGTCTTTTCTTATTTTTGCGGATTTTTCCGAGAGACGAACATTTTGGACCAACGAGAGGCGACACTTGGCACCCTCTCATCAGTGGCAAGCGGGCGCTCTGACGATTTGGGAAGGCAAGTGGGAGATATTTTTGGTAGATATTTTGTGTGCAAGTTGGCTAGGTACACATGGGTGAATCTTGGCCCTACACTTGCCTAACACTTGGTGTAATCTTGGCCATTGGTTGGCTTTCACTTGACCTATAAATACCCCCACCTTTGAAGACTAATTCATTCACAAAATTTCCTAAGTCTTGAAAGCTTCTTCTTTCCCTTAGTGTAGTGTCTTGGCCGAGCCCTCTCTCCCCTCGCCGAGAGTCCCCACAGTGGGGTAGGCCGAGGGTAGACACCCCCTCCTAGAGTTGCTAGCAGTAGGTACCCACTAGCCTAGGTTGTTTTCGTATAATACCCCTTGTTGTGGTATAGAAATACTCTCCTAGTATTGTTATAATGTCCAAATTACCTTAGCCGTATACCTTGTTGTATTCTAAGGTTATACCTATACGAAAAGCCCAGAAATACTATCATACTTCCCGTCAGTCACAAAACCGAAACCCTAGGAAAATCTCCATAGTCCGTTGGAGTATTGTGAAGAAGTTGGTTAGAACTTCTAAGGGTGGTTTAGCGGGTTGAGCGCTGAGTCGAGCTAAACGATTGCCCAGGATCGACTTTATACTTGGATAATTATGGGCTTAGCGAGGTAAATATCTTGTCCCCCTTTTGTAATTGGATATTACATGTCGTTAGATTATATAGTTGAAGTATACTATATATATATAACTGAACATAGCTTGTGGCAATGTCTCGACTTAAGCCCAAGAATCGAATCAATTTTTACATAGGACTGTATTACAGTAGACTTGTGTAGTAGTACTGTGGAGTAGAATTGTACCCGTTCGGGTTAGATGTATAACCCCCCCCGTGGTTGGCTTGATAGCCGGCCCCGTTAGAGGAGGAGATTTACGCTGTTGCGGGGAGGTCTTTGTCGAATTTTGGTAGAATGTTCTACGATAAGATCTAGATGTTAATAAGCGCCTTGTGGCCTTATAGGTTGAAGTACTACGTGTGGCGCGTCTACTTGGCTTAGGAGTAGCCGACGGCTGAGGTACTCGAGCATTTTGCTATTAGTCGATAATCGTCGCGAGGTATGTGAACCTCTTCCTATCTCTCAGCATGATATGTGTGAACTATGTAGTACGGTGAGACGCATGTGTTTGATTGTTGTAAACATAAAGTGTTATAACGGCTTTATGGGAAGTTGGTTATAATGACTTTATGTAGGTAAGAAAATGGGTTGTGGTTTTGAAAGGTAATCGATTTGATTATAATCGACTTGTTATGTGTTAATGAAGAACTTGAAGTATTTCAAAAGGTTTATAAATCATTTTGAAAGAATATGTAGTAATGTATTTTTGAAAACTTAAGAGTTATACTAGCTTTATGGGAAGTTAGGTATAACGGCTTAAGAATGTTTCTTGATTTTGGAAATCGGGATGCGACGACAAACCATCGCGTTAACAAAAGGAAATGTTTTGAATAATTAAGTATGATTAAAACCAGAGAAACTTCCATCCGCATGAAGCTAAGATAAGACAAAATGATATTTCCTAGATCATGGCTGCTGTAATAAGATTGTTATAAATAAGAATAACCTACTTACATGTAAGGCTTATGTTTCTCAATTGGTTAATAAAAAGGATTTTATTCTTGAATGAATAAGACTATGAACTACGAAACCTTTTTAAAATAACAAACTGGAACATTTGAAATTAGGCAAACTCGAACGTTGGAAAATAATGTTGTTACTTGATTTTACAAAGGTAAGTGTTTTGGTTTACTTAAAAAGACAGTCACTCTATTTTATACTACGGGTATTGTGTGACTTATGTGATAGGAACGGATCTTTTAAGGATTTAATGTGTGAAGTACGTTGGGGTTAGATACTCGAACTTGTTAGTAGAAAGTACCTTGTGTGAACAACTTGATTGTATTGGTTTGTGATAGCCTTGTAATACTTTCTTGTTGACTTGATAAGTAAACCTGTTAGGATGCTACTTGTGTTAGTATCTTGTGATTGTTATGTAAGGGGGTCATTCTTGCTGTGCTTACATTGTTAAAAGGTAAGTCCATTGTACTGTTATTATATCACCTACCCTCGATCAGTATCCGAGGGCTTGCCACCCTTGACGCGGTCTATACGGCTATCACGGTCCTTGAGACTATCGCGAGCCGCGGTATGCTCCGTGATTGACCGATCATTCGGGTGTTTAGCTGACGCGGATTCCTATGCGGTCTCCGAGGACTACGGTCCTTGAGGGCTATGCGGGCCGCGAAGTCGGGGACGGATACCGAGGGTTAGGCCGCCGATGCGGGGTATACCTCGGTGGTCAGGACCGAGATTCGAGAATACCTTATGCGCGGTGCATGTGTGACCTATCGCGAGTCGCGAGAGTTCGAGGAATAGACGCGCACATTGATCTGCGGGCGATGGCGGCCGATCTGTGGTGCGGTCAGAGAGACCTCGTGATACGATTTGTGGCATTTGTGGTACGGGGTCTTAGTAGTCGGCTATGCCTTCGACTTACCCGTGACGGTCTTATTGTGATGACGCGGCGGCGTGAGTCACGACTTGACATGATCGCTTAGTTGTTGGAATCGTAGTTTGGTTATCATACATGTCTCCCGCTTTATATATACTACTATGATTTCGATTCTGATTACTTACGATTTCACATACTTGGTACATGTTATCGACCTTCCGGGCTGCGTTCATGCCGCAGTTGAGGTACATCGATCGTTGATCCTAGCTCTCGTGGTCACGATTCAGCGTTGAAGCTCCGTTTCTCCGGAGGCTTATCGGTGGTATAGTCCCTGTCGTAGTAAGTGTTTACATTCGGGGTTTGGCGCCCGCCCCGCCATTGTGGTCGATCATTCTTAGAGGTGCAGTAATCTTGTTGTGGCGGGGTTGGTAAAAAAGGATTAAGCCGTTCATTTGTAAAAGAGTTGATGGTTATATATATGCCGAGGCAAGTTTTCACTGATTATTGTTTTATATTTCGTTATCTCATGTTGTTGTTTTATGTTCCGATTACTCGATGTTGTGTCACTAGGGTGCCGGTAAGGCACCACCACGCCCGATTCGGTCGTGGCGAGTAAATCTCGAGGAATGTCCATGTAGATCTCATCATGTAGCCCTTGTAAAAAGGTATTATACACATTTATGTGATTTATTTGTCAGTGTCTAGCATATGCAATAGATATAATAGATCTCACAATAACCATCTTCACCATAGGTGAAAATGTTTCCTAATAATCAATGCATTTCCTTTGACTGTATTTCTTTGCCACTAATCTAGCTTTTAACATCTCAACTTCACCTGTTGCCTTGTAAATGATCTTGTAAATCCACTTATATCGCCACACCAACCGGGCTGGATCGGTGCCTACCCAGGCACCCTTCTACCTTAACAATACAAGTAAGTCATGAATGAAATAACACCTCATTTTTTTAAAACCAGCGTGCGTAAAGGCAAAGCCGATGTACGCCATATAATATACATAAAAAGACACTACATCGCATACGAGTCCAATCCAGCATGAATACGGACTTAGGAGTTAAATCGAACTATGACGGGACAAGGCCCCGCCGTACCCAAAACTATACAAAGCTGCATCAAGGACATATACCAAAGATAAACTCCGAATGAAGGAGCTTATCCAAAACCCCGAGCAGATCCTACACTGCCGATCACCGAATGCGTACCTAAACTGCGGCGTGAACGCGGCCGAAGGAGGTCAAGACGAAGAATGTACCGTATGTGAGCGATGAAATGCGTAATAAAATCATAGCGATCTAAATAACACGGAGACATGTATGATATCCAACCTACGATACATAACACATAAGCGATATATCAAGTCGGGGACGCAGCCCTCAAAGTCATTACTCAATATAACCACGGGTCTCACGCCCATAATATCAATCATGCGCCGTGGAATCCTTCCTCACCGCCGGATCCATGATGTAATAACACCAATAAGGATACATGAACACCAAGTCCCACCTGTCCTCAATACCTCGTGGTCCCATGCCCTAATCCCACCTCGTAAAGCATGACCATAGGGTAACACAAACAAATCCGGGACATATATGATAATCAAAATACAACACATTGTGCCTTACTAACAATGAGTAAACAGAGTATCCTTACAATATAAACTAGGAAGCTCATGATCAGCGGGACCATCCGCCCGCAGATCATTTAGCAATCCTATTCTCGACTATTTCACCCGCATAGGTCGCGTGGACCGCGTGAGGTATTCCTCGCGATAGTGGACCCGCCCGCACGTGGGACTATTTCACCCGCATAAGCCCTTTCGACCCGCATGAGGTATTCGCATAGGACTATTTCACCCGCGTAAGCCCTTACGGACTCGCGTGAGGTATTCCTCGTGATAGGTTGGACCCGCCCGCGTGGGACTATTTCACCCGCGTAAGCCCTACGGACTCGCAGGTATTCCTCGCATCGTGGGTAGCAAATCCACGGAATTATGCAAATGCCACAAACCCGGAATGACCGAACGACCGATATACCAATAGCACACAACCGCTATTTCCGACACATAGGCAATTCTCAATTAACAAGCCCAAGTACTTATCACGGCATACTTAGACAAATTCTCAATTTATCAAGCCAAAGTACTAATCAAGGCATACATAGAATAATTCTCTTTTAACAAGCCAAAGTACTTATCAAGGCACACTTAGACAAATTCTCAATTTATCAAGCCAAAGTACTAATCAAGGCATACATAGAATAATTCTCTTTTAACAAGCCAAAGTACTTATCAAGGCACACTTAGACAAATCCTCAATTCATCAAGCCAAAGTACTAATCAAGGCATACATAGAATAATTCTCTTTTAACAAGCCAAAGTACTTATCAAGGCACACTTAGACAAATCCTCAATTTATCAAGCCAAAGTACTAATCAAGGCATACATAGAATAATTCTCTTTTAACAAGCCAAAGTACTTATCAAGTTATACATAGAATAATTCTCTTTTAACAAGCCAAAGTACTTATCAAGGCACACTTAGACAAATCCTCAATTTATCAAGCCAAAGTACTAATCAAGGCATACATAGAATAATTCTCTTTAACAAGCCAAAGTACTTATCAAGGCACACTTAGACAAATCCTCAATTTATCAAGCCAAAGTACTAATCAAGGCATACATAGAATAATTCTCTTTTAACAAGCCAAAGTACTTATCAAGTTATACATAGAATAATTCTCTTTTAACAAGCCAAAGTACTACGTACGTACATTCCTTTATAAAAGACTCCTTTCTATGTAAAGCCCCAAGATACTAACACCCGTAGTATCAAGGCGTGTCTATTTTTCAAAGTAAGTTACTACACTTTTAGAAAACTCATTTCAAAGCTTGAAATCAAGTAACTCCAAATTTTCACAATCTAGGCAACTTATGCCGATTTAATCAAAATAGACAACTTTCTAAACCTTCCATAAAGCCGTTATAACCAACTTCCCATAAAGCCGTTATAACCCTTTATGGTTTTAGACGTATCCATTCCTTCAATAACCAAGAGACTTATACTATTAAAACCAAGTATCACATACTTACAAAACAAGTTCTCAACTTTCAAAATACTTCAAGTCTCTTAATAGTTAGAAAACAAGTTTTCTTCTACTTTTTAAACCTCAAGTAACTTCACTCTTAACGCAAGTTACTCCTCTTAAATCATGTCATTTCTCCTCTTTTAAATCAAATAAGTAAATCACTCCTTTGACTCCCCTAAAGTCATTATAATGACCTTTAGGTTTTAGAACTAAGGCACTAGCCAAAAGATTTGGAAACCACTTCCTTTTCAAGTCTCTATGTACTTTAAGAAAAATACCTTCACTTTTAAGAATCCAAACTTCCCTAAGGAAATGGATTATACTACTTACAATTTAAACATCAAAGTACACTCAAGGAAGTACATAGAACAAATTCTATTTTAGGCAATCCAAATACAAGCAAGGAATGGATCATTCAAGGAGTAGAACTTACTTTCTTTATTCTAAAGAATCATGCTAGAAGAGGAGATAGTTCACATACCTTTTCGGCTAATATCCACAAGCTAAGCCGAATACGCCGTACGTAGAAGTGTCAACCTATAATGGTCACAACAAGACTATCAACTTCTAGTCTCTACGTAGAATAATGCTAAGTATACGGTCTCTAATTCTACGGAAAATCGGGCAGCACCTCCTTTGTTTCTACTTACTTTGCCACCTTTTTCAAGGCCGAATACAATAACCAACAAGCCATATTTAAGGCTCCAAACAACATCCAAACAAAGGGGATTACACGCCTTACACTACGTGCAAAATTCTGCCCCACAATTCATACGAAATAGTATAATACTACACTAGCCATTCTCGGCCAACATATAACCAATCACACTACGTCTTTTCCAATCCTTTTCCAATTTCAAGTTCTTAGGTCAACATGTTATATAGTCTAAACAACTTCAACAACTACAATTTCCTTCTTTATTCAACATGCGACGACTTAAACTAATAATCAACTTGAATTCCAATCTTAAAGCTAAACATGCTAGATTTCGGATTAGGGTTCCAATAGTCAAAATACTTATCAAACTTCAAACTATATAACTCATGCTTGCTAATAACCATAGAAACAATGATAAGTAAACCATAATTGCTAAAACGACAAGAATATACCTTTAAAGCCCTTAAAAATTCCAAGATTCCAAAGTCGCGACTTAGCAATTCTTAGCTCCTTTCCTTAGGTTCCACTCCGCTCCAAGCACTTCTTAGAGGCCTATGAAGAACCCATCTTCAAGTTCTAACTTCAAAGTTGAAGAACTCCCTTAGTTTCCGCCTTGCGACTAACGTAAAAATACGTTTTTTCCGAAATCTTTCTATTGAGATATCCTTACAATACCCTAAGGGACATTGGGTTAAAGTCTTGTGGCTAATGGATCAAAATTGCAAAATTTTGTGTGGGCAAATGGACCAACCCGTGAGCTCTCTTGAAGAACAAGAAGGTTTCTAATTTTTCTAAGTGTAGAAAATGCCAAGTCTTGCTACTAGTAGTATACTTAACACAATGGAGGGCTTGGATAGCAACACTTGTTAAAATTGGAGGGAAGAGATCAAGCCAAATGGCTCTTGACTTGGTCAACAATGTCAAGCTATTAATTAGCAAGACTTTCTCATCTACACAATGGTCAAATGACCATTTTACCCCTCACCATTTCGTCCAAGACCACATGTGGGGGTGCCACGTGTCTCCCTCTCATTCGTCCATAAAATTCCGTAACCCACGTGGGCCCCGCAAAACGTAAAATTCCTCGGGTGGGCCCCACGTGACCAAATCCGTAGAAATAAATTTCCATATGAATATAAGTTCCATACTCTTCAAATAATACATTTTGAGAATCCAAGTCTCAACAACGAACATTTTTCCTTTCCGACGTTCGGAACATTTTCCGTCGGAAAAACAATTCTTCCTTTCGTACTAATTTCCAAGTCTTGTTTCCTTGCGTACATTCTCTTATACATGTCCTGGACTTACGGGGTGTAACATATACCCTATATGAGATTTTTCTTCAGGTAGAGAAACAACATTTTATGTGTGATTATCCTGCAATGCTGAGATTTTTGCTTTCATTGCATCCACCCACCTTGAATCCTTAGTTGCCTCATTATAGTTCTTAGGTTCAGTAACCTCTTAAAAAACAATCAGAAAATATCTATACTTTGGTGTAAGTGCTTCATAAGATATGTAATTGGCTATAGAATATGGAGTAGTTGAAACAGTAACAGGTGATGAAATCTTTCAACCAAATTGGAGGTTGTTTGGATCTTGCAAACCTTCTAGTAGAAACTGTATTAGAAGGATGATTCTAGGTTGTATGGATTGGTATAGGTTGTTGTACCTATTATCACGACCCAACCCCGGGCCCGCGACTGGTGCCCTACCTGGGCACCCTTACAGGTATACATCAGAGATAATCAGCGGAACATACATAAACTTAACAATGAAGTAATTAATAGGTTAGCCGATAAGGCTACCTTCCTGGATATAAACAAAACCAAAAGCAGTTACCTCTAAAAAAAAAATTATATAGTGACCCACAAGATATGACTACAGACCTCTAAGAGTTTACATAACAACTGTGACGGGACAGGGCCCCGCCATACCCCTGAATGTACAAAAGTCAACGACTTCAGGGAACCATACCAAAAACAAAGCCTCCGGAGAAATGGAGCTTTCTAGAACTGAACAGTGATCCTAAGAGCGCGGATCAGCAAGCTATGTACATCAACCTGCGGAAACGCAGCCTCAGGAGGTCGGTACAAAATATGTACCAAGTATGCAAATCGAAAATCGTAATTTAAATCATAATAGTCAAAAATACAGCTGAAGACATATATGATAACCAAATTAACAGTACATTGTGCCTTGCTGAAGTGGAAGTAATGAAAGTCATATCTTTACCTTAAACAGCCTGCCTCAACATATGAACCATAGTCACACCAGGGCTATGAACACCAGCCCTCAAATATCCAAGCGCGCCCGTGGGATTCCCCATCACTGCCGACCGCTAGGTGTAAAATCTAACCATGTGACGCGCTCGTGGTATCCTACCTCACTGTCGGCGTACCCACATACAACACGTATATACATATATCCTCTGCCCGTGGAATCCCCCGTCACTGCCGACAGCCATAAAAGTAAATACAACCATATGACGCGCCCGTGGCATCCTACTCACCGTTGCGTACACAAATCTAACCGTGTGACGACTCGTGGTATCTACCACCTTTGCCGGCGACACACATACAACACGTATATACCTATATCCTCTCGCCTGGAATCCCCGTCACCGCGATGACCATAAAAGTAAATACAACCGTGTGACGCGTGGCATCCTACCTCACCGCTGCGCATACATATACAATACATACATAAATATATATCATGCCCGTGGAATCCTCATCTCGTGCATGACTTCACGAGGTGTCCTCGCGTCGTGGGTAGCAAATCCACTAATCGGTGGTATAACGATCTTGGGGTTTACCCTCATTTATACTCTTACCTGAAGAAGGTGGTATAACGATCTTGGGGTGTACTTCATTTATACTCTTACCCTCAAACTACATGCCTCTAATCCTCATCGTAAGCATGTCCCCGGTGCATACCCGTGGAATCCCACATCACTGACGGTAGGTCCCGGTAACCTCATACTCAGACCATGAAAGCAGACCCGTGGAATCCCACATCCCTGTCGGTACGTCCAAGTAAACTCATACTCTGAGCCGGGAAGCATACCCGTGGAATCCCACATCACCGCTCTGCACGCCTAGACTCATAAGAAGGCAATGAAAGCATACCCGTGGAATCCTCCCTCACTGTCGGTACGTCCAAGTAAACTCCTAACTTCTTTAGACTTTCCTTAACATACAAAATGGATCTCATTTTATGACCTTAGGCACTTTCCATATCACTTAACATGTCCTGGGAAATTCAACCCAAAGTACTATGTATTTCTATTCTTTCCAATATCCCTTTTCCACCTAAGACCCCAAGATACTAACACCCGTAGTATCAAGGCTTATCTACATTTCAAACAAGTCACTATACTATTAGAAATATGCTTCGGCTTCTAAATCAAGTGACCCTCATTTAAAACTTTAAGCAATTGATGCCTTTAAATCAAATTGCCTTTCATAGTATCCATTATTTTATCTTGTTTATCCACTCGAGAAAAACCGTTCCTTTAACCTTCCATAAGGTTATTATAACCAACTTCCCATAAAGCCGTTATACTAACTTTATGCATTAGAAACTAGGACATCCTTATCCTCTCATAAAGCCGTCATAACTAACTTCCCATAAAGTCGTTATAACTCTTTATGTCTTATAGACAACTTTGTTCTCTCTATAACCAAGAGGCTTGTACTTCAATTCAAGTTACACTACTTTCAAAATACTTCAAATATCTTAACTTTACAAGGCAAGTTTCTTAACTTAGGAATCAGTCTCTTATCTTTGGATTAGTTCAAGAATCAATACTTCCCAAATCCGATTCTATACTTACTCATGTCAAGAATTCCTTGTCTACCTTATTAGGATAAACCATTCTTATAACTCTTCCTTAAGGATACGTGAGTTAATTCTCTAACTCAACCAACTAGACATCCTTAAAACAAGTCAAATATATCAAATGACTTCACTTTATTTAAATCACGTACGTCTACCGTACCATACAATTATAACTACTCATGCTCAAGAGATAAGAAAGTTTCCACATACCTCTTATGTTTAGTCCACTTGCCAAGTCCAATATGTCGTCCGTAGATGTCAACCTATAATGACCATAATACGTCTATTAGCTTCTAGCTTCAACGTAGTATATTCTAATGAAAAGTCCCTTGTTCTACGGGAAAAATTGGACAGCACTTTCTTTGTTTCTACGTACTTTTCCACCCTTTACAAGGTCCGAATTCAATAACCAAACGCCGCATTTAAGGCACAACAATTTAGCTAACCAAAAGGGAATTACACGCCTTTACAGGACGCGTACAATTCTGCCCCACAATAATACAAAACAACCCAATAATTTCAAGCCACATTCGGCTACAATATCACAACAATATCAATTTTCTTTCAATTTCCTTTCTAATCCAATCTCGTTATTCCAACATGTTATATAAGTCATAACCAATTATATACCCTCCTATTTATAACATGCAACGATTTTTAGCTAACAACCGAATTGATTACAACATGAGTGGCTAACATGCCCATTTTCGGTTTTCAACAAGACGACAAGACCCAAATCTTTTCAAACTTTAATATAACAGCCTCAAGCTCATTTCTTAACTACTAAAACTTGAAAACTTCATTTACACAAGAAGGTAAAGATCTTACCTCAAGAAGCCCTCTTTCCGAAATCTTCTTCACTTTAAAATTACCCACACGAACCCTCTACAAGCTTGCCAACACTTTTCCTTCTTGAAGCCTTTCCAAAAATCTCACCGGGGTTCATCAATTTGAGAGAGAGGAGAGAGATTTTTCTTTGGGAAACCCTTGCAAATGGTCAAGTCTTGAAGACTTGGCCCTAAAATAAGACCCTCCTTTGGTCAAAAGATGGGAGGGACACTTTTCACCATCCCATAGGCCTTTTATCAAAATATACCCTATTTTTCGCCCCTTACCGCGTCAAAAATCCCGCATTGGCGCCGCGGCGCTTCCACTTCTGAGAATTTCCTGCATTCCGGCGCCGCGGCGCTGCAACCTCAGAGGACTTTCGGAAATATCGGCGTCGCGGCCCTGCCATGCGACACTCTTTGGGAAGATCTCCCTGCGTCACCCACGTAACTTCTAACGCCCGTAACTTCTTACCCCGATGTCCAATCGACGAGTGGTTTGTTGCGTTGAAAACTAGACTCAACAACCTTCATACTAGTCTTTTAAAACTCCTCAAAACTCCTAAGGAACTAAGAGATATACCGCTCCAAAGTTGACTGAAAATCTGCCCACAACTTTTTTTTGCCAACCTAAGTTTCCAAATTCAAATCTTCTTTCCTTTCGTACGCTCTTAACTTATCCTCTTGAATTTACGGGGTGTAACATTCTTCCCCCCTTAGAAACATTCGTCCCCGAATGTTCTTTTGGAGTCAATTTAGTAATTAGCGACACAGTTTCCTTTTACAACCCCCTTCATACCATTTTTTTTTCCACAATACTATACTTTTCTCACGGTTATCTAAAACTGTAACCTTGGCACAACGATACTGAAGATCCTACCAGTCTCACATCCATCGCTTAACAACATAGGTACACACAACCCCATAATACGCAAAACTATCTTTTTATATGGGGGGGAGAGCTTATCTCTCCTTCATAATCTTGATCATCGAGTGCCACCGGGCAATTATTATATATCCGCTCAGCTACCACCCATCACTCACGGAGGTAGTCACCTTGAAAGGTTCTCAAGGATTCAGGCTCCATTTCTTTCACACTTGGTTGCTCACTTCACTTGGTCATACTTTTTCCGCATTTCCAAACTTATTCTAGCTTACGACATAACTTCCATAATAAAGATGGTCTCGATCTTGGAGTTACTAAGTTAAACAATATAAGGCCATTTCGGCTCTACAACTGGTTCCTGGAATGCATCCACGAACCCGTTAAGCGATTAACTAGACTCGAGCTTGTACCTCGTGACTCGCCACGTGACTACTATCAACTGATCCCACCCCATAAGCGGGTACACTAACTTCTCATAATACCACAATCGTATCGTCTTGAACACAACAACCATTACTTACTCCACACAGATCTCATCCGTACAATCCTCTTAAGCATACCACGTAGCTTAATTTATAAACATAGTCTCCCATTAAGTCCCTTAATTAACCTCTTAAGGGTCCATTTCATTCTCACACAACTCATCATCACCTAATTATCTCAAATTAGCACGTAAAACCTTGATGAGAGTTCCTTAACTGTTCATACCTTCCCGGTATTCATTTAGTCCTTACCAAATCCTGGTAATCTAAAATCATCCTAGGCAACACATATGTGACCCCCATACATAAATTTGTATAGTTGTATGTCTCAATACCAACTATACTACAAACATTACCAACCTGGATACGCAATCCACATAATCCTTCCTAGGTCACTGCTGCCTTTCTCGTAGCTGCAAACAACATAACTTATTAGGGAGAGACAACCCTAACCACACAGCTCTATCGCACGATCTTAGAGTGAGAAGAATGGAAACCAATCCTAAATGTCCTGCAGCCTCCTGATTATAGATGTGGTGCACAACACATCGATAATCAAGACTCTACTAGACACGGTCTGTAGACACTTTCCGAGGACTAACTGCTCTGATACCACTTTTGTCACGACCCAACCCCGCTCGCATCGGTGCCCTACACAGGCACCGCTCTGAGTATACATCAGAGATAATCAGTGGAACATACATAAACTTAACAATGAAGTAATTAATAGGTTAGCCGATAAGGCTACCTTCCTGGATATAAACAAAACCAAAAGCAGTTACCTCTAAAAAAAAAAATTATATAGTGACCCACAAGATATGACTACAGACCTCTAAGAGTTTACATAACAACTGTGACGGAACAGGGCCCCGCCATACCCCTGAATGTACAAAAGTCAACGACTTGAGGAACCATACCAAAACAAAGCCTCCGAGAAATGGAGCTTTCAGAATCGAACAGTGATCCTAAGAGCGGGTCGACAAGCTATGTACCTCAACTGCGGCATGACGCAGCGGCGAGGTCAGTACAAAATATGTACCAAGTATGCAAAACTGAAAGTACTGTAATTTAAATCATAATAGTCAAAAATACAGCTGAAGACATATATGATAACCAAATTAACAGTACACTGTGCCTTGCTGAAGTGGAAGTAATGAAAGTCATATTTTTACCTTAAACAGCCTGCCTCAACATATGAACCATAGTCACACCAGGGCTATGAACACCAGCCCTCAAATATCCAAGCGCGCCCGTGGGATTCCCCATCACTGCCGACCGCTAGGTGTAAAATCTAACCATGTGACGCGCTCGTGGTATCCTACCTCACTGTCGGCGTACCCACATACAACACGTATATACCTGTATCATCTGCCCGTGGAATCCCGTCACAAGCCGACCATAAAAGTAAATACAACCATATGACGCGCGGTGGCATCCTACTCACCGCTTGTCGACACACAAATCTAACCGTGTGGACGACTGGTATCTCTACCTCACCGCTTGTACACACATACAACACGTATATACCTATATCCTCCGCCTGGAATCCCGTCACATCGCCGACCATAAAAGTAAATACAACCGTGTGACGCGCGTGGCATCCTACCTCACCGCTTCGCGTACATACACAATACATACATAAATATATCATGCCCGTGGAATCCTCATCTCGTACATGACTTCACGAGGTGTCCTCGCGTCGTGGGTAGCAAATCCACTAATCAGGTGGTATAACGATCTTGGGGGTTTACCCCTCATTTATACTCTTACCCTGAAGAAGGTGGTATAACGATCTTGGGGGTGTACCCCTCATTTATACTCTTACCCCTCAAACTACATGCCTCGGAATCCCTCATCGTAAGCATGTCCCCGGTGCATACCCGTGGAATCCCACATCACTGACGGTATGTCCCGGTAAACTCATACTAAGACCATGGAAGCATACCCGTGGAATCCCACATCATTGTCGGTACGTCCAAGTAAACTCATACTATGACCAGGGAAGCATACCCGTGGAATCCCACATCACTGTCGGTACGCCCCGGTAGACTCATAAGAAGGCAATGGAAGCATACCCGTGGAATCCTCCCTCACTGTCGGTACGTCCAAGTAAACTCCTAACTTCTTTAGACTTTCCTTAACATACAAAATGGATCTCATTTTATGACCTTAGGCACTTTCCATATCACTTAACATGTCCTGGGAAATTCAACCCAAAGTACTATGTATTTCTATTCTTTCCAAGATCCATTTTCCACCTAAGACCCCAAGATACTAACACTCGTAGTATCAAGGCTTATCTACATTTCAAACAAGTCACTATACTATTAGAAATATGCTTCGGCTTCTAAATCAAGTGACCCTCATTTAAAACTTTAAGCAATTGATGCCTTTAAATCAAATTGCCTTTCATAGTATCCATTCTTTTATCTTGTTTATCCACTCGAGAAAAACCGTTCCTTTAACCTTCCATAAGGTTATTATAACCAACTTCCCATAAAGCCGTTATACTAACTTTATGCATTAGAAACTAGGACATCCTTATCCTCTCATAAAGCCGTCATAACTAACTTCCCATAAAGCCGTTATAACTCTTTATGTCTTATAGACAACTTTGTTCTCTCTATAACCAAGAGGCTTGTACTTCAATTCAAGTTACACTACTTTCAAAATACTTCAAATATCTTAACTTTACAAGGCACGTTTCTTAACTTAGGAATCAGGTCTCTTATCTTTGGATTAGTTCAAGAATCAATACTTCCCAAATCCAGTATTCTATACTTACTCATGTCAAGAATTCCTTGTCTACCTTATTAGGATAAACCATTCTTATAACTCTTCCTTAAGGATACGTGAGTTAATTCTCTAACTCAACCAACTAGACATCCTTAAAACAAGTCAAATATATCAAATGACTTCACTTTATTTAAATCACGTACGTCTACCGTACCATACAATTATAACTACTCATGCTCAAGAGATAAGAAAGTTTCCACATACCTCTTATGTTTAGTCCACTTGCCAAGTCCAATATGTCGTCCGTAGATGTCAACCTATAATGACCATAATACGTCTATTAGCTTCTAGCTTCAACGTAGTATATTCTAATGAAAAGTCCGCGTTCTACGGGAAAAATTGGACAGCACTTCCTTTGTTTCTACGTACTTTTCCACCCTTTACAAGGTCTGAATTCAATAACCAAACGCCGCATTTAAGGCACAACAATTTAGCTAACCAAAAGGGGATTATACGCTTTTACAGGACGCGTAAAATTCTGCCCCACAATAATACAAAACAACCCAATAATTCCAAGCCACATTCGGCTACAATATCACAACAATATCAATTTCCTTTCAATTTCCTTTCTAATCCAATCTCGTTATTCCAACATGTTATATAAGTCATAACCAATTATATACCCTCCTATTTATAACATGCAACGATTTTCAGCTAACAACCGAATTGATTACAACATGAGTGGCTAACATGCCCATTTTCGGTTTTCAACAAGACGACAAGACCCAAATCTTTTCAAACTTTAATATAACAGCCTCATGCTCATTTCTTAACTACTAAAACTTGAAAACTTTATTTACACAAGAAGGTAAAGATCTTACCTCAAGAAGCCCTCTTTCCGAAATCTTCTTCACTTTAAAATTACCCACACGAACCCTCTACAAGCTTGCCAACACTTTTACTTCTTGAAGCCTTTCTAAAAATCTCACCGGGGTTCATCAATTTGAGAGAGAGGAGAGGGATTTTTCTTTGGGAAACCCTTGCAAATGGTCAAGTCTTGAAGACTTGGCCCTAAAATAAGACCCTCCTTTGGTCAAAAGATGGGAGGGACACTTGTCACCCTCCCATAGGCCTTTTATCAAAATATCCCCTGTTTTTCGCCCCTTACCGCGTCAAAAATCCCGCCGCCGCGCGCTCCACTTACGAGAATTTCCTGCATTCAGCGCGTACTGCAACCTCGAGGACTTTCGGAAATATCGGCGCTGCCCGCTGACGGCAGCGCGCTGCGACGCTCTTTGGGAAGATCTGCCTGCGTCAGCCCACAGAACATCTAACGCCCGTAACTTCCTACCCCGATGTCCAATCGACGAGTGGTTTGTTGCGTTGGAAACTAGACTCAACAACCTTCATACTAGTCTTTTAAAACTCCTCAAAACTCCTAAGGAACTAAGAGATATACCGCTCCAAAGTTGACTGAAAATCTGCCCACAACTTTTTTTTGCCAACCTAAGTTTCCAAATTCAAATCTTCTTTCCTTTCGTACGCTCTTAACTTATCCTCTTGAATTTACGGGGTGTAACACCTATATTGTGTGATTAGTTTGGTTTTGGTTTGTATTTGGGGGAACTGAAGATGATATTGTGAACTCAACTTGAGATTGTTGTGAGATGTTATCTTGAGTTTGAGTGACTGCTTGAACATTGTTTGAATCATGATACACTGCCTTTTCTTGTGTGGGACTGATCTGAGTATCATGTACAGGTATATACATATGTATATTTGAAGTAAAATACTCATCATTAGCATCACAATGCTGATCCTGCAAGAAAATAGGATTTTCTGATGTTTCAGTTTTGAAAGAGAATTTAGTTTCCCTGAAACTAACATCTCTATTAACTAGAAAGCTTTTGTTATGTATGTCATATATAATATACCTCTTTTGTATCTCAGAATATCCCATCATAACACAAGCCTTAACTTTAGACTGTAGTTTATCAGACACAGTTAAGTCCTTAGCATAATAGAGGCAGCCTAGTACTTTTAAATAATCAATAGAAGGTTTTTTTGTATATTTTTTTTATAAGGTGTCATGCCAATAATAGAATAGGGTAACCTATTTATCAAATAGACAGCAACTTGCACACACAAACTCCAAAATTTTAAAGATATGTTAGCTCGAAACCTTTTTGCACTTGTGATTTCTAGTATGTGTTTGTGCTTTCTTTCAGTCACACCATTTTATTGAGGTGTATAGGTACAAGATCTTTGATGTACAATCCCAAACTTTAAGAATAAATTACTACATACATCATTTACAAATTCTGTCACATTATCAGTTCTAATGACTTTCATTGTTTTATTGAACTGGGTATGCACAAAAGTTAAGAAATATTGCATCACAACACATACATCTGATATAAATTTAAGCAAATAGATCCAAGTCATTCTTGTAAAATCATCTACTATTGTTAGAAAATATTTGTTGCCATTATGAGTTTGAACCTTATAAGGTTCCCAAACATCCATATGAATGAGATCAAAATTAGAAGTACTTTTGATATAGCTAGCTGGAAATGGAAGTCTGTATTGTTTAGCACAAGGACACACATTAAATTTCTTTATAGCTATAACATCATATTGTGCTCTAATCAATCTACTCAAACTAGAAGTATGTCCAAATATTTTGTACCACAACTCTATTTCTTCTTCAGAAACTGTAGTAGGTTCCTTAGCTTCTCTCACAGTTAGTCCTAACTTGAATTGTCAATTAGCAGGTTCTGTTTTTGACTTATTCATTAACATGTATAATCCATCTTTCAGCCTACCAATATCTTTCACCCTCACATTGTAAATATCCTGAAATAAGCAGAAATCAAGGTAGAAGGTAGTTGCACAACCTAATTCTCTAGTTAGACACTGAAATTATGTTAAATTTAAATTGTGATAAGTAAAACACATTTTAAGAGTACTTTTGTCTGAGATAGTGCTTGATCTTGTATGAGTCACACATATCATCTCTCTATTAGGTAAATAAACTCTCTTGAAATCAGTAGTATTTTTAACTATCGATGTTTTGTCTAACATGTTTATATCTACAACCATGTGATTAGTGACACCAGTGTCTATAATCCATTTGTTTTAAGATATTAGCTACTAGACAAGCTTTATGATTTTACTCGAATACTTAGTTGAGGTAGTCGATGCTACTAATACCCGCTGCATTTGTAGATAAATGAACAGTGGTTGAACTTTGAGGTTGATTCATGTTAGTTTGTTGTACATTCTGATTCAGCATTTGAACATCTGCTCATATTGACCCCTTGAGAACATGGGTGCCCCTCCAACTTGCCATTGGCTTGTGTTAATCCCTGCAGACTTATCACTCATGCCACTGATTTTGCATATTTTTGCAGTTCCACCCTCTTAATCCTCTGACATACACATTATAGGAAGCATATTCTTTTCTCTTTGACTTGAAATCTGGTGGATAACCAAACACCTTGTAGCAATATTCTTTAGTATGACCTTTCATTTTACAGACTTCACAGAACAAATTGTAGTTGTTCTTAAACATCAGAGAACTTGGATCTGATCTAGAGTACATAGTCGTTGGATCATGACTACTAAAACTAGATCATTTGAATCACATTGATACATTTCACTTTGATCTTATGTATCTTAGTTTTTTGTGTTCACAATTATGATCAATATGTTAAAATCGATACCACCAAACACAAACTAAATGAGATTCCATTAATGATCTTCCTCTTCTCACGAGTTTCTCAACTTGTATTCGACAAGCTTTTCTAGTCATTCTCCGCTAAATTAAATATCTCACTAAAATTTGATAGCATGCTAAGATTGAGAACATCGAACCAAGCTTCGAACTACTGAGAGGAGTCGTGAGGTAGTTAATCAGATCTCACACAACAAGTTGAGATAATACTAATATAAAGCCTTTTGATCGACATTTGACACATTGTATGAAACATATGCTGCAACATAGCTTTTTTCATGGAGTGTATGTCTTTATTTTGTTAAGGTGCATAATGTGTCACCACTGATTCGAAGAAGATTTAGGAAAAATAGTAAAAATATCTATAAAAAAACTAGGGATTGGGGCAGAAGAAAGGGGATGAAGATTTGACCCTTTAATAAATAAAATTTCTTTAGGGTTGCATTAAAATTAGCTTTTAATCAGTTTTTTCAAAAAAAAATAAAAAAATTACACAGGGGTAGGAAAGGGGAAATGAGAAGGGGATTACAATGTAGGGATTTAAAGTTTCACCAACAAAGTGAAAATTCAGGTAGTCAATCAACTGAGCTACTAGATCCCTACGCTTTTAATCCGTTCAAAATACCATTAACAGATAATTAGCTCTAATAAAAGAAGATTTCACCTTTGATTAAAAACTTGTTGGGTCTCTCTCTTTAAGAAGAAAGACTCAATCCGCCCTTTTAATTAAAACTCTCGTAACACTGCAAAGATAAGTCTGATTTTAATTAAAGAGGAGAAAGATAATTATCACCCCTATTTATCATTAAGCTTTTAGATGTATTTCATATCATGTGTTCATTTATGTTCCTTTCAGACGGGCGGAGTCACCAAGGCGCTTTTTCAAGTGCCTATTTGAAATTATTCAGATGCGTTTGGAGAGCTCCCTTCTTAATTCCCTCAACTCCCAAACCATCAGCCCAGGTCATGCAACTTAAGAGTCTTCTAACTTGAGAATTTAGTTAAACTTATACTCATCATAAACCTCTTATCATAGAAGTCTACCCTGTGCAACAGGTTTTACCTTGGGAAATTATGACAGTAAAGAAACAACTATTCCTTTATTCCTTCTTTTTTTTACAGTGATGGTGCTTGCCCATATTGCAATTATTACATTGTGTACCTGCTACCTCTCACCAACACAGATATAAGATAATATTATCCTCCAAGGCTTAGGCATATAGAAAGAGATTGCTAAGTATTTTTTGTTTCTGTTAAGATATGAACCCTGATCTCACATGATTTTCGCCCCACTTTAGTGACAGCTAGGCTTTACAGTTTACACGCTTTGGTGCAGCCATGACACAGCTATTAAGTGATCAGGTTATAAAGGCAGACCCCTTAAACAAAGCATGCAACATAACATAGAGAGCAAATGCAACAGAATCCTACATTAGGATTTAGGAATCTAAAAATTTGTCAATTGATGACACAGAAGCCATGATTGATCTTTTGAGCTAACTAAACATTGTAATGTGGCTATTCCCTGTGAAAACTTGCAAAACCTGGCTACATAATAATAGAACACCTTTACCAATCAGAAAAGAAATTGTCAATTGGTGGTTCTTGATTCGGAGCATCCTCTCCAATTAAAAAGAGGGAAAAACAGACAAATGTGCATCCAAGTGCAGGATGCGAGTACATGTTCATCATTATTGTGAATTTTACCCACCAGAAAAGCCCACATGGCGTAGTTCATACAGAAAGATGATCTAGGAGTAGTTGCTGCTATAGAAATTTTTCAGGAAATTGGATTTATCCTGATCTTTGGCTGCAAGGTCCTGCACAAGACCTTGGTTACCTACAACATATTTGCCAACAATGTGATGCCTCTGCTTTGATTGGTTCACAATGTTCATCAACTCTTCCATGCCCTTGAACAGCAGCATGTCAATTACCTGTATAAAGATGAGTAATGAGAAAAATGTATGGAACTGCCTTGGTAATAGTAATATGAATGAAACAGTACAATGATACGAATGGATTCGCATGAAAGTATGACAACTAGCCCTAAGTGTCTTTACCAGAAATTTCCATGGGTCACTTCCAAAAAAATATCAATGTATGAGTTAGAGGTGTAAACCATTCCTGGAACATCTCTGGTTTTGCCTTCCTTATTTTACTTTTTCGGGTTGGGTTTGAGGAGCCGGACATTGTTATAAGGGAGACAAAGGGTGCAGAAGTTCATATTTAGGGTGCGTTTGGTTCGCGCAGGGTAAACGGAATGGAATCCAGTAAGGGAAGGGAATGGAAAGGAAAGGAATTACCTGATTGTCCCTACATGTTTGGTTCTGGGTGGTCCGGGGTCCGGGGTCCGGAGTCCGGGGTCCGGGGTGGTCCGAGTGGTCCGGGGTCCGAGGTCCGGGGTCCGGGTTGGGAATCCAAATACCTAAGGGGTGGGGGAATCAAGGAAAGGGAATGAAAGTGGAAAAGGGGTAAAGAAAATGAAAAAATAAGGCCAAACAAACAACAATAAAGGGCCATTCCCTTTCCCTTTCCTGTTTACCCCGAACCAAACGCACCCTTAATGTTCAGATTGTGCAATCAAGAGCTTCTTCATTATCAAGCCACTTAGGAATAAAGGACATTGTAATGGTTGATGGCACATACGGAACAACTCCTTTTTTTTGGATGAAGTAAGGTATTTCATTAGAAAAACATCAAGTAGATGCCGGTTACAAAAGCTGACAACAAAAATACATATAAATGAGAGCTTGTACGTCAATGTGTCAAGCTAAATCCAGGGAGCTTACAAATTCCAAAATTGGTCAGTGCTAATTACAGGTGAGGTGTCAGCTAAAAAGACTAAGTGGACACTTTGATTTGAGGGAGGAGCTTGGAGTTGAGATTCCACCAAAACATTCGGTTCCAGTCATTCCACAAATTCCCAAAAAAATAACTCCAGGATTCATCAACCAGATCTTCTTGATGGGCCTCATCAACTCTCCAGAGACTCCAGCTTGTGTATGCCGCCCTCACATGCTTTGGCAACACCCATTTCAGGCCATGAATACAAAAAAACATGTTTCATAGGTCGATGCCTACTGACAATGCAAGAGCAGGTGGCTGACATTGTCACTTTCCTTACACATGTAACATCTGTTGACCAGTTGAAAACCTCTTCTGTTAAGGTTATCTTGTGTTAAGCATGCTCCATTTAGAGCAGTCCAACTGAAGTAGATAGCATTGATTGGCAGTTTAGTCTTCCATATCAGTTTCCAAGCCCGATTGCCAATTACCTGATTCTGAATACCAATCTACTTGTAACACTCCTTCAATGTGAAGATGCTCTTGTCCCCCCACCTCATAGTGTCAGGTAAATTCTCCTCAATGGTGGCTCTCTCCACTCTGGCTAACATGTCCAGCAGACTTCCCATTTCCCAGTCTTGTATAGCTCTTCTGAGGTGTACTCCAATTGTTACCACTTCTGTTTTGAGCAATAGAGGAATCCTTATCCTGGGCAATCTGGAACATTGTAGGGTATTCAAGTATGAGTTGTGTAGTACTTAAAATTTGTCTTTCCAGAATTTAAAATGGACTCTATTTCCAACTTTGAAGTGAATATTCTAGAAAATTCATGTCCCAATTTGTTAATGTACTTCCATGGCCCAACCCCATAAGGTGCATTGACATTTTTGGTACTCCAGTTATCCTTCATCCCATGTTTGACATTGATTACCTTCTTCCAAAAGCTTGAATCACTTGTACCATATCTCCATAATCATTTCATTAGCAGACTTTTGTTATGGATAGCTAAATCTCTGATGCCCATACCTCCCCTAGATTTTGGTTGTACGACCTTAGTTCATCTGTTTAGCTTTTTAGTTTTTTTTATAACCATGGTGTCCGGGTTAGTTTGCGCACACCTCGACTAATTCCACGGGATACCTGCCACCTCCCGCCGGCCGACAACAGATACCACCGGGTAACTCTATCCATCAAGGCTAGGGCTGATAGGAAAAATCACCAGGTGCTTGCTTTTTTGTCGGCTGAGATTTGAATCTGAGACCTCATGATTCTCAACCCACTTCATTGGCCACTAGACCACACCCTTGGGTGCTTAGTTCATCTTATTAGATGAAACTTAAGGGAGGCCAGTTTCACTTTTGATCCTACAGCCTCATTGGCAATGATGTTGCATCAGTAATTTGCCTATGTTTAATAAAGGCATTTTGGTAGCTGGAGACTAGCTTCCCATTTACCCTCTTCAGTCATTCTGCTACTAACTTGGCTATGAACTTGTATACACTTCCAATGAGACTTAAAGCCTATAGTATCTTAAGCTCAATAGCACCTTTCTTTTTGAGAATCAAAGAGGCATTATATGATTTCACCGTGTAGCAGTTGGTGGAAATAATTGATTGCTCCCATCACCTCTGGTTTGATAAAGTCCCATGACTTTTGCGAAAAGGCCATAGTAAATTCATCTGGGTCAAGTGCTTTATCTGGAGCACATGATTGGATCACACCACGCACTTCTTCCTCAAAAGCTTTCTCTAGCAGCTCACTATTTTCCCTTGAAATTCCGGCAACATCATCAAAATTAGCTTTGGGCTGGAGGTTTCATTCTCAGTATATAGGTTTTGATAGTAGTCTAGGATCTCCTCTTTGATCACCTCCTTGTCCTCTCCAGTTCCCACTTTGAGCTTGTCAATATTATTGTTCCTTCTGTGAGAGTTTGCTGTTGTTTGATAAAATGTTAATACAATCGATGTCTTGCATGTCAACATGTTAAGCCATTTGGATAATTTGTTGAAAAAAGTGTTTTGGAAAAGAAAACTGTACGGGAAAAAGAGAAATATATTTAGATGGTTGTAGTTCTTCTAAAGTTCCGTGAATTTTGAGAGTAGTTCAACAAGTGCATGTAGACTCTTCAAAAAGAGAAATTGAAGCATTTTCTTCAATTGTTTAGAGAATTTCTTTTTGTCCAAATGCCTCTGCATTTTCAAAGAAAGACGCCTTTAACCTCGGAAAAGAGAACCTTTAAATCCATGACAGATTGTTTGTTTGAGAAACAGTATTTTGCAAAACATTGAAAAGATTTTTGCAAAAACTCTTCTTTAAATTTTGAAGCAAACGCCACCAAAATACTTATGTTGCTCGGAGTCTTCCCTTTTGGTGCCGCACCCGTGTCGACACGACATTGGTGTGGGTGTGGGATCCGTACCCGATCAGGTCAACCGATTTTGGATACTTTGACCAAAATCGACAAAGAAATTCCGGACAGATTCAATGATTTATTTAATCAAAACAAAAGCTATAAGGTGAAACTGAAGAAAATAGAATACCTTCAACAACATACCCAGTGAAATCCCACAATGTGGGGTCTGGGGAGAATAAAGTGTACGCAGATCGTACCTTTACCTTGGTACCAAGATAGAGAGGATGTTTCCGAAAGACCCTCGGCTCAAGAAAAAGCATACACACACACAAAATCAAAAGAAACGATCAGACCCATACAGAAAATATAAAGCCGTATGAAAATGAGAGTAACACATGTGAATAAGTCGTGATAAAGCATTCTGGAAAAGGAAGTCATAACTATCGCAGGTAAATAAGATAATCGAAGTACACGAAAGAACATACAACATATAGCAGCAGAAATTAAAGGGCAAGGAACTATAAAACAATACCGGGGCTACTAATATGCTAGGCTAAGCAAGGCTACAATAATAATACTATAACTACTAGTATGTAAGCATAAGTAGGACTACGTTCGACTACCTACTACCCTTCTACCCTAATTCGTGTCATCCACAACCACATATCATGTCTTCAGTAAGTTGCATCTGCGTCATATCCCGTCTAATCACTTCTCCCCAATACTTCTTCGGTCTACCTCTACCCCTCCTAAACTCGTCCATAGCCAACCTCTCACACCTCCGCACTGAGGCATTTATGTATCTCCTCAGCACATGCCCGAATCATCTCAATATCGCTTCCCGCATCTTATCCTCCACCGAGGTCACTTCCACTTTTTCCCGGATATCATCATTTCTAATCATATCCCTCCGTGTATGTCCACACATCCATCTCAGCATCCTCTTCTCTGTCACTTTCATCTTTTAAATGTGTGAAGTCTTGACTAGCCAACACTCCGCCCCATACAACATAATTGGTCTAACCACCACTCTATAGAACTTGTCTTTAAGTTTGTGGCACCTTTTTATCACATAGGACTCCATATGCAAGCCTCAATTTCATCCACCCTGCACAAATACGATGTGTGACATCGTCATCAATCTCTTCATTCCCTTGGATAATAGACACGAGATACTTAAAACTTCCTTTTCTTTTGAATGACCTGAGTACCATGTCTCACTTCTACGCCCGTCTCATGGTCGCTCATGTTGGCGAACTTGTACTCCGAGTATTCGGTCTTGGTCCTACTCAGCCTGAACCATTTAGACTTCAAAGTCTGTCTCCAAACTTCCAGCTTAGCGTTCACTCCGCTGCGAGTCTCGTCAATCAAGACTATGTCATCTGCAAATAACATACATCATGGCATCTCCCCTTAAATTTATCACGTCAGTCCATCCATCACCAAGACAAATAAGAATGGGCTAAGAGTTGATCCTGGTGCAACCCATATGGAAAGTGTTCCAAGTCTCGTCCTATTGTATGTACCCTGGTTTTGACTCCATTATATATATCTTTGATCGTCCTAGTGTACGCCACAGGTACAACTCTAACCTCCAAACATCTCCATAGAACCTCCCTAGGGATTTTGTCGTATGCTTTCTCAAGATCGATGAATACCATATGTAAGTCACTCTTTCTCTCCCTATACTGCTCCACCAGCCTCCTAATAAGATGAATGACTTTTGTAGTCGAACGCCCCGTCATGAATTCAAACTGGTTTTCGAAAATAGACACGCCTCTTTTCACCCTCCTCTCCAAGACCTTTTTTCAAACTTTCATAGTGTGACTTCGCAGCTTGATACCCTTATAGTTATTGCAACTCAGGATGTCACTTTTGTTCTTATACAAAGGAATCATTGTACTCCACCTCCATTCTTGCCGCCTTAAAAATGAAATCAAACAACTCAGTCAGCCACTCCAAACATGTTCTACCTGCGCTCTTCCAAAATTCAACTAGAATCTCATCAGGCCTCGTCACTCGTCCCCTGCGCATCCTGCGAACAACACCCTGAGCATCCTCAACCTTAATACTTCTACAATACTCAAAATCCTGGTACCTTCAGGATTGTTCCAAATCACCCAACACAATGTCTTTATCTCTTTCTTCGTTCAAGAGTTTATGGAAGTAAGACTGCCACCTCCGTCTAATAAGCGCGTCCTCCACTAGTACTTTGCTGTCCTTGATGCACTTCACGTGGTCCAAGTCACGGGCCCTCTATCTGTCAGCTTGGCTAGTCTATACTACTTATCCCCGTCTTTTTCCTCTAATTCTGTATACATGCATTCAAAAGTCATCGTTTTTGTCGTCATAACAGCTAGTTTTGCCTCCTTCCTCGACATCTTATATAGTTCCCTATTCGTTCACTTCTTCACCTCATTCTTGTTCTTTACCAATTTCGCATACGCCACTTTCTTTGCTTCCACCTTCTCTTGAACTTTATCATTCCACCACCAGTCTCCTCGATGCCCACCCCAGCTATCCCGCAAGACTTCTAGCGCCTCTCTAGCTACCTCACGAATGCAACTGGCCATTCTATCCCACATATCGATTGCATCCCCACTACTCCTCCAAGTCCCCTTGCCAACAACCTCTCCCCCGTCTCCTATGCACTAGCCATGTTCAAACTCCCCCATGTGATTCTTAGTCGGTCATCCACAACCCTCTTTTTATGTCACTCCTTTTCCTTTTATCTCCTTCCGAAATTCTCTCTTAGATCAATATTTTTTTCTCAATTTTTTCACAAACCATCTCATAATTTAGGTTTTATAACTCTATTGTTAGATATTTGAATTATTTTTAGATGAATCTCCGTACCCGTATCCATACTTGGATCTGTATTCCAACAACATACCCAGTGTAATCCCACAGTGTGGGGTCTGGGGAGTTTAGAGTGTACACTGACCTTATCCCTACCTTAGGAGGTAGGGAGGCTGTTTCTGAAAGACCCTCGGCTCAAGAAAAAACATGACAAAGAAGGTCAGATAAGGTTTAAAGAAAAGTAAAGTAAATCAAAATAAAGTAAAATAAAGAGATCATGGCACAACAGATAATACCCAAAATCAAAGGATAAGATACTACACGAGTAATACGAAGTGTGACATGCTCAACTACCTACTAGTCTTCTACCCTGATATATGCCCTCCATGTCTTCCTATCTAAGTCCATGTCTTCGGTGAGCTGAAACAACGTCATGTCTTGTCTAATCACCTCTCCAATACTTCTTCGGCTTACCTCTACCCTTTAGAAACCATCCATAGCCAATCTCTCACACCTCCACACTGGGGCATCCGCGTCTCTCCTCTACAGATGCCCGAACTATCGCAGTCTCGCTTCCCTCATCTTGTCCTCCACCGAGACTACCCCACCTTATCCCAAATATCTTCATTCTTAATCTTGTCTCTCCTCGTGTGCCCACAACATCCTCATTTCCGTCACCTTCATCTTCTGAACGTGATAGTTCCTGACTCCCCAACAACATACCAGTGTAATCCCACACGGTGGGGTCTAAGGAGAGTAGGGTAAAATTTAGATCATACCGACCTCTAGATCTGCACCCGTATCGGACACCCGCACCCGAGTCCGAGTAACTTAGCTTGATTGTTCCCGTCCAATGGGAGAATATATTATTTATCCTAGTTTGTGAGTGATCATTATATGACATTTCCAACAATTTTGCTTGTATCCATTTACCAAAGAAAAATGATAAAATACTAAAATCAAGAGATACAATACAATCATAAAGCACGAATGAACCAAGCTCTGAAAGGTAATTAATAATCAAAGAGTTGCTGATTAGACTATAACATTAAGAATGGAATCACGAGGATGCACAAAGTGTAGTCGGAAGCTATCTGTTGGATCTGTAACAAAGGCTTAATCTAACAACAAAATAGCCTGAGCTTATTTTGTTGGCCAGCAATTGCTTTACCGAAAATGAATCAGTTTTCTACTTTGTAAATGTTTCTTACAAGGAAGCACGACCGTGGCGTATATCTATAGAAAGCAGCAAACTTTACTGTTTCCAAACCATAACAGCAGTCCCTAACCCACAGTTTTTCAGTTCTAACATCAGTCCAAGCCCATATATCCACTTATTCCTTCATAAGTAGCTGCAAATCTCATGATATTCAACAATACTATTACTTTCACAAGTTTATGTAATCCTACAAACAGTATCTCCAAGAAGGAACCAATTTAGATGTTATCAACCATCTAAACGAATTTAATCCACCAAAACATAAGGTAGTAGTTATAAGAGTCAAAAAATCTCAAACATGATTTTGATCCAAATGAACAATCTCCAAATTTCTGATGTGTCAGACAACTACTAAAATACAGTTGATTCATCTATCAGTTAAAGCGAGAATTGATACAATCTTGCCCATAATATCAGCTCAAAACAAAAGATTAAGATTTAAATCCTATACTTAAATTCAATTCAAGAGTATTTTCCAAAATTTCTTTCTAGCTAGGCTCAATCACCCTAACTTTAAACAAAAGGTAATTCAGAATTAGCACCATTCTTATGATTCTCAACTTCAAATAATGAGCATTAGCATCTCCTTTTGGGAATTCACATTTAATAAAAGCACCACTGCAAAGAGAAACGAAGTTTGTCTCAGCAAGCACACACCAAAAACACTATATTCCTAAATCCTCTTCCCTCCCTCTTCATTCCCCCTTTCCTTCCTGAATCAACAAAAAAAATTACTATACTCAAAGAAACACATAAGTTATAAAAAGGTCATTGCTTTCTCTAGAATTGTAAATGTTAACAAAATGCCACAGCAAATTAGAAATAAACTAAGAAACTTTCTTTGTCAGATTCAAATCTTTTCTTTGTTTCACACTTTCACTTTACGAAGCAGAAATAATGTCGGTTCCGCCGTATTTTCCAATCAAATCAAGTATAAAAATGTAAGCAATTCCTTATCACAACCAAATCCAGCATCCAAAGAAAGCCTCCAATTTTATATCTCTCCATCAGTCATCACTCATCAGCAGCAACTTTCTCGAAATAAACTAATTAATCACCATTGTTATACACCCAATTTACAATAAACAAAATTTTCTCTAATTGAATCGAATATCGCCTACTTCAAACACCTATGTCCGTGGGTTACAAATCCGGAAAGACGGGTGAATTCAGGTAAAAGATATGGGGCACGTGAACCCATGGTCACTACACAAAATTAAGTATTTTATGTACATATTTTTTAGAATTAATCCAATATTATCGTCTGGGTTGAATGGTGCACTTGGTTGACTGCTGAGTTATTTAGCTAAAGGATTAGGGATCGATTCGCACTTAGTACTTTCTTTTTCTCCCTTTTCCGTGGTGCACCCATATCCTAGAAATTCTAGATTCGCCTATGCGAAGAGGAATAGGTTAACGAAAAGTAGTCAATACAGATTCATATAGAAGATTGATACCTTAGGGTTAGTGACACTGGCGTTCTTCCGAAGTTCGGCGGCAGCGGCAGAACGGAGCTGAGATGGGGAAACGACGTCGTGTAAGTTGTAGATATCCATGACATGAGGGATGGATCTGCAGCAAGTCCTGAAGAATTCAAAGGTACGACTGCGAGCTTCTTCTAAAGTGGCCGAATTTGGTGGCACCCTAATATTCTTCAGTATATGGGCCATCTTTGTGCCTTCAGTGAACAAGTAAATGCCGATCGCTGAGAGAAGAGAAACAAAGGTTTGGGAAGGATAAAAATGGGCAACACTGTACTTGTTTTTCCGTTTGTATAATTATAGAAATAATTTGTAAACAGTTTATTGTTTGACGTATTTATGCAAATTTATTTGAATATTTTTTTTAATAAATTTAAAATTATACGAAACTGTTTTTAAAAAATCTGTTAGGGTATAATTATATAAATACTTCTGATAAACAGAAACAGTTTCTTGTTTGACCCACATTTATGCAAATTTATCAGAATATATTTTTAATAGATTTAAAACTATTTAAAATATTCTTTTCTATCCTGTGTTTTTACAAATTAGTAAATCTTTACAATTTAATAATTTAAAAAAAAAATTATTTACAACATTTAATAAAAAAATAATATTATATTATACATAAGAAATGTTACGATAATATGATAGTCAATGATTCAAATATGTCCAAACCTACCCCGCCCTACTCATACATACCCCCACCTCATCCTCAAATTTCTATGTCATAATTTTTTTACTTTTATAATAAATATGAATTTTTTACCCCCACCTCCCTAACCCCACATACCCCCACCCTATTCTTAAATTTCTATTTCATATTTTTTGTTACTTTTATAAAAATGATTGAAAATATCTAAAAAATTCTTACCTCCCCTATCCCCCCCCCCCCCCCCGTCCACCTACCTGATTCTTAAATTTCTATTTTAATTTTTTTTTACTTTTATAAACAATTTATAAAAAATATGAATTTTTTCTTACCCCCTTCGCGACCATTACCCTACCCCATCCTCAAATTTATATTTCATATTTTTTGTTACTTTTATAAAAAATAATTGAAAAAATGACATAATAGTCACTTATGTTTGATGGTACTCAAAGTAGTCCTTTAAGTATGCACTGAATAATCTTAATCCTCCAAGTTTGCTAAAAGTTAACACTTTTCATCTCTGTCTAATACTTACCGAGAAAGTATGTTTGATTGGACATAAAATTATGGGGGGAATAAATTAGCGGAACTCACAGTTAGAGATACATTTTTTGTAATTTCTGCTTATTTATTTATTTATTTATTTCTATAGTGTAGTGCAACTTCTGTGTAATTTCTGCTATTTTATACCTTTTTGGTGTGTAGTGCAGTTTTTTTGTTACATATTTTATAATTTGATGAGACTTTCTTGGTATTTATGGTTAATTTTTTTTATTGTTTCTGTTAAAACTTAATTCTAACAAACATAAATTATTAAATATTTGATAGAGACTAAAAGACTTAACTTTTGACAAATTTAAAGGATCAAAACTATTTAGTGCATACTTAAGGGACTATTTTGAACCTGCCATTAAAAATGAGGGATCATTTTTATCATTTTCTTGCTATAATTTTAAGGAAAATGGTCAAATTTATCTTTGAACTATGTGAAACGAAATAGATTTATCCTCCGTTAATAATTGGGGTCAAATGTGCACTCATCATTTTCGGTTTATACATGCCCTCAATGTTATACTATCGATCTATATATATGCTTTTAATGTTATAAAAGTGACTCAAATGTTCTCTTTAGATGTGCAATTATACACTTGTATTGAGAGAAAGGAAAAGGAAAGAGAAGAGGTTGTTGGAGGAGAGAGAAAAGAAAGGTTGATTGGTGTTAGAGATAGTGGGGGAGGGTTGAGATAAAGGAGGAATAAAAAAATTAAAACTCAAATTAGGGGAAATATAAAACTTGGCTCGGAGTAATGCGATTAAAAAATTTGTAATTGCGGGATAAGTGGCATCACCGGATGCTAGCTTCTATCATTTAAAAATAAGGAAAAATCTAGCTCATTTTAGTAATGGTGATGGCACATTTGACCTAACTAATAATGAAGAACAAATTTCTTCTATTTTACATAGTTCGGCGACAAATTTGACCTTTTACCCAAGTTTAAAATCCAAAAAATCAAAGAAAAAAAGGCTAAATACATCCTTCTATTTTCTTTTATTGGTCAATTTTATCCTCCGTTATACTATTCAGCTACTTTTACCCCCCCCCCCCCCCCCGATGTTAATGAACTTAATAATATACCCCTCATTTAACATTTTCCTCCAAATCGATCACAATTGGCCTATTTCAATTGAAATTATCCATTTCTAACGGATACTCAAATAAACCCGACTCATGGCCCACTAAATTAAAACCCAACTCTCATTCTGGTCGTCTTCCTCCTTGGGGATTGAAATTTGACTCAAAACTCATTCGATCATATTTAGGTAAAGGATTTACTACCTGGAAAAGAATGAGGACTATAATTGAGAAATTGGCAAAAATAGTCACTTATGTTTGATAGTAAATTCAAAATAGTTCCTTTATTAAATATGTACTGAACATATTTGATCCTTTAAGTTTGTTAAAAATTAACACTTATGTCAAATACTTACCAAAGAGATATGTTTGATTTGATGAAAACTATGGAGAAAAAGGAAATTACCGAAAAATCACATTTTGAGGGTACATTTTGTAATTTATATTTTTATTTATTTATTTCTAAAGTCTAGTACAACCTCTTGATGTGTAATTTCTGTTATTTTTATATCTGTTTAGTGTGTAGTATAGCTTTTTTTGTTTCATATGTTAAGATTTGATGCGATTTTTTGGTGTTTATGATTAAACCTTTTTTTACTATTTTCATTAAATCTAATAAATATAAATTGTTAAATATTTGATATAGACTAAAAGTGTTAACTTTTGGTAAATTTAAAGCATCAAAATTGTTCAATGCACTCTTAAGGGACTATTTTGAACCTTCTATCAAACATAAGGGGCCATTTTATCTTTTACTCGCTATAATTTAAAGGGAAAAGGGACAAATTTGCCGTTGATGAAGCATTATAGCATCATTTAGATGAAATGTACACTCATCATTATCAGAGATTTATCCGTACTTTCAAATGACTAAAGCTTATCACCCAGTAATATCCCCAACAACCAAATTGACCATTTTCTTCTTCTGGCGTTCTAGAATTCACGCTTTCTCTTTTATCTTTTAAATGTTTTCTAAGATATTTAGTGTTTGCTTGACATTTTGTTCTCATTTTCTTTTTTCTTCAAAAGTTGGAGATTTTAGTCTGATATTTTTCATGAATTTCTCTATTTGAAATAATAAGTTATATTTTGAATACCCTTTTGACGTTTATGCACTTGTACTAAAAGTATGGAAAAGGAAAGAGAAGATGGTGTGGGGAGAGACAAGTGGAAGGAAAAAGAAAGAGTGCCCTGATCCAATTTACTAACATGTGATGTTATTAATTTCTACTAAGTCAATAAGTCGAGCTCAATCCATCTACACCATTTAATTAAAAATAAATAATGCATAATAAATAAAAATCAATTTAAAATCTTTAAAATGTCTCATAATATAGAAAATACGGATAAAGTACTACAAATCTCAAAATATGGTGTCACTTAGTGCAAAAACTAGCTAAATATGAGGACAAGTCCGGGACATCCGAATACATAAGCTGTCCAGAAATCAAAAAGAAAGAAAGTAGGGATAGAAGGAGAATCCGGTGCCATAGAATCACACTAGTAGCTCACCCCGAACTCTCTGGATGGCCTCCTCAACGGCATGTGAAGTGCCAAAATCCATTTGTGCTATGAATAGAATCTGCACACAAAAATAGTGCAACAAATGTAGCGTAAGTGTCACTCCGTGAACCATGGCTTGGACGTAATATGACACTCGGTGTATGGTTGCATGTGACCGAACGAACCAACTGACTGGCTAAATCAATACGTGATATCAAAACATACTGAAAGTGAAATTAAACTAAATTATGACGATGTACTAAAAGTCTGACTGAATAATCATTAAGTGCAAAAAATACTGAATAAGCGTGAACATAGTAAAAGTGTCAACACGACAAACATAAAAATCTGATAAACTCTGTTTAACCACTACTCTAGTCTATGAAGCCTTTAAAGAGTACTGAGATTCTAACTGTTTGTCGGGACAAGGCCCCCGACATATCTGATTGTTTGTAATAAACTATAAAGACTACAAAATAAACGATAAGGCCCCGAAAGACTAGGGCTCACCAACTCAGCTGATACCAGAGATCCTAGCATGCAGATGCGTCGTTATCTGCACCGTGAAGTGCAGGCTCCGGACAAAAGAGATGTTAGTACATTTGAATTGCACTAGTATGTAAAACCAACTGAAGAAAATAAATAGTTGTGGGGTGCTCGGGAAGAGACCATCCAAATCAATAAACACAACAATAATATGAAAACTGAAACTAAACATGCTGATAGTTGAACTGAACTAGAGAAGTAAAAGTCGTAAATACTGCATGTTCTGAATAGTGAATCACCTGTGTAACTACGATAATAACATGTGGCCTCGGGCCCAAAATAAATGCGTAAATCATGTGGCCTCGGGCCCAAGTATACATATACATAACATGTGACCTCAAGCCCATAAGATCAACACGTATATTCAACATAAACAATTTATAATAAGAAATTGAGAATTCATATTATAATACATGATACTGGAATACTGAATTATGCTAATATGAGATACTGAACATGAATTCATACTAAAGTTCTGATATAAAATACTGACTACTTTTATATTGATTTGCGACATGAGTTCATGAACTATTCATGGTTATTAGAGTAGTCTTCTTGTACAACATTTTTATAGTCTGAGACTTGTGGAATATCAAACATGAGTCTATAAAGGATACGTACTGATATCACAACAATCAAAGTGATAATTATGAACAAGTATGAAGTTATAATCTTAAAGATAGAAGTTCTAGTATTTTCATGGACTATGGCATAATCTAAAATTTCGGAAGTAATTTGTAGTAATATTGATGAATGAGGCATGTGGATGATTAAATATGTTTCCACACATAGAGAGTTAGCCTCACATACATGTAATCGCTACTAGCAACGTTGTTTTATGATAAAGAACGCTCCAAACTCTATCTTGAATCATTTGCGAAGGATTTCATTGTTAATCATATATTTTAGTTAGAGGATCATGTTACTAATCATGATTTAATGCTAGAATTACTAAGGAATCGTTAGGAGCAAATTTACCTTGTTGTAGGAGGTCGAGAGGAGAGAAAAACACTCTTAAGAGGATTTTCTACGAGGTTAGACAAATTGGTGAATGATTTTTCTGACTAAGTGTTATATTTAAAGGATGGACGTTTTGAACCCCATGTCTTGTTGAGCGAGCTCCAAAGCGAGGTCCTATCTGGCTTTGAGCTAAGCTCAACGAGCTCGCTTGTCCATAATGTACTTAGCTAAAAAAATTGAAATTTTCCATTTTGGGACCCTACACCTTGCTGAGCGAGGTCCAAAGCACAACCCTAATTTCTAATTTGGTTTTTTATTTTATTTTATTATTATATTATTTTATTCGTGAAACCGTGCACCGTGATTCGTTTGTTGATTTTGATCTGTTGCAGACATCTAGTTTATGCGAAGGAGAAGAGGAGTAGATACACTTGTTCCCTTCAACCCGGAGATTGAAAAGACTTGCAAGCAGAACCGGAGAAACAAACGGATTTTGGCTTTAATAGCAATGGGAGGCTTGCAGAACAATAATGAGATGAACGAAGGTTTAGGTGATCATCAACCTAACCAAAGGATGCCCCGGAGGTTACCAATGGATGTGGAAGAGAGGGTCGAGTCAGTGAGAGAAGCTTGGGAGATTATGTCTTTGCGAGGTGAATGGAGCACAAATTTGCATCGAGCTCGATGTGGAAGCAAATAATTTCGAAATCAAGCTGCGATCACGAGTATGGTGCGAGAATCTTTCGATTTGGAGGGTTACCATCAGAAGATCTTCATATGCACATAGCGAACCTCTTGGAGTTGTGTGCAACTTTCAAGTATAATGGCGTGACTGACGACGTCATCCGATTGAGGCTCTTTCCCTTCTCACTCAGAGATAGAGCAAAAGTTTGGTTGAATTCCCTGCCTACAGATTCTATATTCACCTGGCAGGAGTTGACACATAAGTTCTTAGCAAAGTTCTTTCCACAGTCCAAAGCCGCTAAGCTGAGAGGGGAGTTGAACAATTTTTACCAGGCTGATGGAGAGTCACTCTATGAGGCTTGGGAGAGATTTAAAGATTTGCAGAGGAAGTGTCACATCACGTTGGTGTGGAATTTGGTCCATATTTTCTACAATGGGCTAAGCGGGACCACAAGAACTATCATTGACGCAGCTGCATGTGGAACCTTTATGAGGAAGACAACACATGAGGCCCATGATTTGTTAGAAGACATGGCCACCAATAATCATGTAACAGAGGACAGAGGGGTGAGTGGAAGAAGAGCAATAGGAGTTCATGAGATTGATGCCATCACAACGCTAAATGCAAAGGTTGCTCCCTTGACCAAGCAACTGCAACAGAACACAGTGTCAGTGAATGCAGTTCAAATGCCATTGAGTTGTGAGATGTGTGGAGGTCCTCATAACTTTGATAGGTGCCCATCAGCAGACCCCAACAACATCTCTATCGAGCAAGCGTAATGCAGCGGTGGGAATTACCAAAGGCCCCGAACAACCCCTATTCAAATACCTACAATTCGGTGGAGAATCACCCTAACTTTTCATGGAGGGTGATCGAGGCGTGAACCAGTTTCGAGGCCAATACCAAAATCAGCAACCATTCACTCAGGCCTCATCTTCACAACAATTCAGTGCACCTGCTCAACAAGAAAAGCCAGATGAGTTGAGAGCAGTCATGTTGACACTCACCAACTCACAGACCCAGTTCATGGCAGAGACAAGGTCCTCTATCAGGAATTTGGAGACGCAGGTGGGACAACTAGCAAAGATGGCAAACAACAGGCCATAGGGCACTCTGCCTAATGTCTGAGAGATGAACCCAGGAAACGATGACAATCAGTGCGGTGAGAAATGGAAATCAGCTAGAAACGACTACATCCCGATGCATGGTAGGGCCAGTAGATGCAGAGAAGGAGGGGGTTACTGAAGACCGCCCTATGTTAGAGAAAATTCCAACAGCCCCAGTGAGGGAATACACTGAGAAGATTTCTTACCCTCAGAGGTTGCAAAGGAAAGCAGTTGATAAGCAATTCTCCAAATTCTTGGAGGTATTCAGAAAGCTGCACATTAACATTCTGTTCATTGAGGCATTGGAGCAAATGCTACTTATTTTAAATTCATGAAGGAAATTCTTGGGAAGAAGAAGAAGTTGGCTGAGTATGAAACAATGACATTGACAGAGGAATGCAGTGTCATCTTGCAGAAGAAATTTCCCCCAAACTCAAGGATCCAGGGAGCTTCACATTGCCTTGAACAGTTGGCAAAGTGACATATAACAGGGTCCTTTGTGATTTGGGGGCCGGCATAAATCTCATGCCCTTGTCCGTTTTCAAAAGGTTGGGATTGAGTGAACCCAAACCAACCACTGTGATCTTGCAGTTGGCGGATAGGACAGTGGTGCACCTCATGGGAATGATTGAAGATGTATTAGTTAAGGTGGGAAAATTCTTCTTTCCTGCGGACTTCTTCATCATTGATATGGAGGAAGATGATGAGATCCCTATCATATTGGGAAGAGCATTCTTGGCAACTGGGAGAGCCCTGATTGATGTGGAGAAGAGCGAACTGACACTCAGAGTGGAGAGTGAAGAGATGGTGTTCAAGGTGTTTAAACACATCGTTGAACCCCCAGTCATAAGCAAGTGTTTTGCAGTAAGCACTGTCAGCACATCGGTTGAGTCAGCACAAGCCAAAGCAAGGGAAATAAGTCCGCCAGAACAGGTGAGCAACGCTAAACCTTCTCTTGAGAAAAAGGAGAAAAAGAAAAATAGAAGGCGGAAGCGAAAAATGTTGATGAAATGGATAGGCCGTGGGGTTAATTTACCCCATGCCTCTTGATAAGGAACTTGCGTCCGGCTAAAAGACGTTAAAGACAGCGCTACTTGGGAGGCAACCCAAGGTTATTTTATTTTTATGCAATTTAATTTTAGTTAGAACAGTCTCACGAAAGGTATTGTTTGCATGTTGATGACAGGTACAGGACCAAAAATTTGGAGGACGAAAATGGGAAGAGAACAAAAAAAAAAATCGGCTCAGCGCCACGCGGCGCCAGAGGTCGTGGCAGAATCTTGAAGAAGCGCGAGAAGTTGGCGCCACGGCGCCGATTCTGAGCAACGCCAAAAGTCGAAGGTCTCGAAGTTTGGCGCGCGGCTGATCCAGCGCCACGGCGCCGTAAGTTTAGAGGATCACAGATGTTTGGGCGCCACGGCGCCGATATAAGGGCCACGGCGCCGCAACGAAAAATCTGAAAAATAAAATAGCCCTAGAAACGATTTCCCTCTTCCACTCTGATTGAATTTCTGACGTTATCTGTCATGCATTAGCCACCGCCACCACTTTAAACCAAGCCTGTAAGTTGTCCCATTTTTCTTTTATTTTTTGAGTCTTGCACACATTGGGGAAATGTGTGATTTAAGTTTGGGGGGGGGGGTGTTTTATTATTTTTGAGTCTTTTTGATTTGTTTTGTGTATTTTTGAGTAATTTTTGAGTCATAATTTTTTTTTTAAGATCATGTATGTTGTAGTTACTGAAAACGTCTAGTGAAGTAATGTTGAATAATGTAATAAAATTAGAAGCAACCATCTAAACACTTAGGTTAGATAGTGCCAAAAATTCATGAAATCGGACTATTTGGGGTATCTTGCTTGATTTGTGCATTGTTAATGATTAAACCTATGTGTCTGCGTGCTTGCTATTTGAGGCGAAATAGTTAGGATATGCATGTTAGAGAGATAATTCATGCATTTCTTTGTTAGTCCTTTCTTACTATTCTTTGTCTATCCCTGACATTCAAATTGTATCCCTAGTCATCCCCATTGAGCCTAAAAATATGACCTTTCTTTGACACCCTATAATTCCATATTTGTGCCATAAGTGAAAAATTGAGATGATTGGAATATAAAGTGTTGAAAAAGAGACAAAAGATAGTGAACAATTTTGATGCACCCCAATGAAAAAGTAATAATAAATAGGCAAAAGACTAAGTTTGGGGGTGTCTGCTATTCATAATACACCTCATTCTCTCAAAACAAAAGAGGGGAAAGATAGGTATGAAGTGAAAAAGAAAATCAAAAGAAAAGGGAAGATTGAAAGAAAAAGAGCTTATGGTACGTAAGTTGAGCCTAAAAACCTATTTTTACCTACCATTGCCTAAGCCTACATTACAACCCTGAAAAGCCCTGAAGATCTCTAATATGTGTATCCATGATTAGTGGAGGATAACAAGTAAACATGTCATATGATTTTGAAATTAACATGCATAGTTAGGTATTCTTACTTCCATTGAGCATGATTAAAGTGAATTTGCGAAATATCTGACTTGATGTGTTTAGAATGCTAAAAATTCATGTCATATGTTCCTGCATATTATTCTGTTAACCTTCATGCTTTTCTAAGTAACAATGATACAGTAAAGTGATCAATGTCTTTGAGTCATTCTATTTTCTTTTTCCTCGTGACTTTATTTCTTTCTTTTGATCTTTGCTCGAGGGCGAGCAAAGGTTAAGTTTGGGGGTATTTGATCGGTGTATTTTATATACACTTTTTGAGTCATTTTTAGTTGTCTTTTGCCCATTTTTGTACAAATATGTGTCGTCTTAGGATAAAATTTCTTCATTTTGAGTCATAATGGTTTAAAGTGATACATTGGTGAAAAGGAGCGAAAAGAGGGCAGAAATAGGGGTTCCAGAGCTCAAAAGCTAGAAAGTTGGAAACCCGGGCGAGAAACAGGCCGCGCGCCATGACCAAGCGACGTCAGGCGCCACGACGCCCAAATCTGAAGTCGCGGGAGTTTGTGCCATGGCCGAGTGAATTCTGTCAAATCCGAATGGGAATGGGCCAAGGCCAAGAAGGAAAAGTTGGTAAACATTTTCTAGGCTATAAAAAGGAACTTTCTAGGTCAGATTGAGGGTTCTCACTTTTGACAATTCATCACAACCTTGGAGATCAAGATTGGAGACTACTTTTGTGTAATTTCTTTGTTCTTTATTTTATTTCATTTTAGTTTATGTTGGATATTAGTTTAGTTTTTGGCATGTCTATGGCTAGGAACTAACTTAATTTAGGGTTTTCCATATCGAATCGCTTGAAACTCATTCTTATGAACTAATGCATGTTTTGGTTTCTTCTTAATATTGTTGAGATTTATTCAATACTTGTTTTGATTGCTTGGTAATTAATTGATCACTAATTATCATAACTTATATGATTTCTAATCGAAAGCTGAAATGGGAGATTGTGAATATGCTATAGTTGAATAAACATAGGTTAAATCGTGGACGAAAGTACCCCAATACTTGTGTAGCTTAATATGTTATTGCTCTTAATCCTCCTTTATAGTCAATCTTGTCATCGAAAGATAGAAGGGTTCTATATTGGGGTTGAGTGTTTATATTACCTTAACAGAAGTATAAAACGGCTTAGTTAACCTGCTGTCTCAAAATAGAAGAAGAACCATAATTATTTGCATTAACAAGTAAGAAGAGCGGATAGTTGAGGAGATTTGGAAGCCCTATTTCCACCATATCTGAAGTAAAATAAAGTAATTTAGTTAGCATCTATAATCATAGTTATAAACAATTCATTAATCTATCGGTTACCAAATAGATACCACAGAATAGAGGTTGATAATTGGACACTAATCCCTGAGAACGATAATGTCACGACCCGACCAGGGCAGTGGTAGTGCCTACACAGGCACCCTTACAGGTAAACATCAGAGATAATCAGCGGAATATACATGAAACTTATAAAATAAAACAACAGAAATAAACAACAGGTTAGCCGATAGGGCTACCTTCCTGGATATATATATATATAACCGAAGCAGTTGCCTCATTTCTTTACAAACAGACCCACAATATGTGACTACAGACCTCTAAGAGTTTTAACATAACAACTGTGGCGGGACAGGGCCCCGCCATACCCCTGAATATACATGAGTCTTCTACCTCAGGGAAAACCGTACCAAGAGCTAAGCCTCCGGAGCAAATGGAGCTTTCTCTCAAAAACTGAACCGAGATCCTAAGAGCAAGGATCACCAACCTGGGTACCTAAAACCTGCGGGCATGAACGCGGCCCGAAGAAGTCGATCTAACAGTGCAGAATATGGAGCAATGTATAACGTCTGAAATGCAGATCATAACTGTACAAAAGAATGACAGGGACAAGTATAAAAAGTACATACCAGATCCTGCCGTGTCATTACCACTTATGAACTTAATCGTAGCTTATTATCTTTTCCCATTTTCAATAAAAGTTATAGTCACACTCTTATGCACATGATTAGGAAAATCATTAAGTTCATTACCATATAACTTACTTATCTTTCATAACACAATCCGGCCCTTTTATGGAGGGACGCATATACTACCCGATCGGGACGCGATCAAGTCACACAAAATAGCAAAGTGTGGCGTGGAATCCTATCACCGAAGCGGCTATAAGTGTCAAATATAACCATGTAATGGCGCGTGGCATCCCACCTCACCGTCGGCGTACATACACAATACATCTATATATCTCCGCGGTGGAATTCCACATCACGATGACGGTATAAGTGTCAAATATAACCATGTGACGGCCGCGTGGCATCCCACTCCACCGGCGTACACATACACAATACATCTATATATCTCCTGCCCGTGGAATTCCACATCACTGTCGACAGCTATAAGTGTAAAATATAACCATGGGTCTCACGCTCATAATATCAATCAAAGCAGGTGGTATAACGTCTTGG